>CM040754.1:20429080-21818455 GCA_022829145.1 Albula goreensis
ATTGTCAGGGGCAGTTCTAGCAACTGTTTGTTAATGAAGGCATCCTACCTACCAGTTTCTGCCTGCATCTCCTCTGCAGGCCAGAGGTCTGGGGCTTTACTGCAGTACCTCGTCCCCATGCACTGACAAAGTCATTCTGTCCCGTTGAGCGGACGCCAGTCTCGCATGCTCCCTGGCTGCAGCAGAGCAGAGATGTCCAGAGGGAGGCAGATGTCATCCATCAACCAGAAGAGAGTTTTTAAGGGTAGTGTGGGATGTGCAAGCAAAAACTCATCCATGCTCTAAACGACACCCCACCCCCACGTTCTCTCTGCAGCTCTCCCAGGGGAGAGAGTGGGGTCATTGGCACATTCTGCCAGTGCTGCAGCTGCTGCAAACTGCAAAGGAGTGAGGCTAATTTCACTGAGGTAGCGTGCAGAGCAGAGAGCGGCCAATGCAGCACCGCCTGCACTGCGAATATGAGTCTAATTACCTTCTGACCTGTTCGACTTTGCACCTTCAAATCTTAGCAAAATTAATTGTTGAGGAAAATTAGGGCAGTCAGATGAAGGCTCCATTGCATCCCGTAAAATGAGTAGCAAAAAATTAATCTGTTTTACCTAACAATTCCTGAGCATATAAATGGTGATAACCTTGAAAAGCACTGGCTGTAGTGTAGGATTGTGGCCACTTAATTTGTCAAAGAATCAGCCTAATAATGTAACCTGCCCTGTGGAACAAAATTTTCCTTGAACATAATCAGCAGAACGTAATGCCCAGAAAAGTTCATTTTTCATAATCAAAAGTGTGGGTTGTGTGTATGAGGCTGTTTTGTGAGGAATATTAAAAATAAGAATGCTAAAATTGTGAATTTGTTTCAGGATAATTAAGGCAATGTGTACATTATTGTAGATGAATCTCATGCCATGTAGGTGTCTTAGTAGCTGCATTACAGAGCTACTAAGAGGCAATTGATACAAATGTATAATTATGCCCAAGGCAATGGGCCACAGTGGTTAATTTTTGTGTAATTTAATAGATATGTATAGTTAACATTAATTAAATGAATCATTAGAAGAATGTGGGAACAAACTATATGGTGTTGGATTTAAAGTTTGCAATTACCCTTTTAAATATTATGGTGTATTTTAAATAACAACAAAAAAAAATCTTCCAAGAATTACTAGATGATCATTTGTCTATAACAGTTTACAATGCTTTTCCTACTCTCAAATTCAAAAGGGAATAAAATGGAAAAAATTGTGTAGCTTAACTGCATCAAAAGCCTGATGCAGATGCCATTGATGACCCTAAATGCCCCCCAGACTGAAGTTACTATGATTAACCACTAGATGGCAGTAGAGTATCTCTGTAGGCCTGTGAGTGCTCCTGATGCTGAATTGTAATATTTCAGTGAACCATTCTGGCTTGGTGAGCAGAGGGAGGATATTGCGCACCTGGGAGCATGGGGTGATGAACAGCTTGCTGTCTTTGCTAACTGCAGAATGGTGCTTCCGCATGTCTGAGACCTAAATCTTGGCCAGCGGGGCTGGCACAGTGCATGTACTCTGCAACTGTAGCTCTCCATGCAATCCCATGACATTCAGTTTCACTCCACAGTTAAAACATTACACATATATGTCAGAAGCTAAGCATAACAGAAAATAATTGGAAAATATTTGTTTGTTCATGTTTACTCCAAAGTGTGTTGTAATGCACTTTCTGCAGTTATTGAGTCTAAAGAGCCAGGCTTCCCCAGATTAGCTGTGAATGTTTTGCTGGTTTTCATTATAACTAATTTCAGCATATTTTAAAAAATATTTTTTGTTGTGTAATTGAAAGTCTTCATAGTTTTGAACAGGATTCTAACTGTATGCAGGTTTGGCTCATTGGCTGCTTTTTCCTGACCACATTGTCTCAGGCAGTGTGGCAGTTCCAGGTACAAGGTAACTTAACTTAGGATGTTAGCATGAAGGACTCCAGTGTGTTGCCTTGGTCTCTTTCAATAATCTATTACATATAATATCAATGTAAAGAAATTCCCACAACGCATCACATTAGATACCTGAGAAAAGCTTTGAATAAACACATATTCTGTACATTATGATCTACAGTTCATTGTAAATACCTGACTTCATACCAGCATGCACTGTCCAGTCCTAGGTCAGTCTGCATCCTCAGGAGACTTTTTCCCCGTTTGGCCTGCCTTCAAATCATCTATAGAGAAGGGATTGGTGAATGCAAAATGGCATCACCTCAGCAGTCACTTAGCACCATTGAAATGATGGAAGGTAGGAAGGGCAGGAGAAGGATGCTTCTTCAGAGTATTTGGATGGGTCCAGTTTTGGGCAGCCCTTTGGAGGCCAAATGGGAGGTTGTATTACCTCAATCAATAAAATAAGGAAGTATCTGTAATCAAACATTGCATATACAGATTGCAGTGACACATTCCATTGTGCTACAGGCCGCACCCAGTTTTATGACCAGTATGGGGTCATCCGGGATGTGCTGCAGAACCACCTGACTGAGGTCCTGACCCTGCTGACCATGAGGGTACCCGAAAACCTGACCAGCAGCGAAGAGATCCTGCGGAACAAGCTTGCCATTTTCAGCTCCCTGCAGCAATTGGTCAGGAGCAGTGCTGTCATTGGCCAATATCAAGCCTACAACACAGAGGTCCAGGAGGAGCTGAACAAGACCAAAGACCACATCAGCATAACACCCACATTTGCTGGTAGGTCCCACCTTGCATGGGCGGAGATTGAACAGGAAAATAAAACCTCTGCCAGACATCAGTGGAAGGGATTCAGCACAAATCAGGCTAAATGGCTGCATTTCTGAGTCCAGTGGCAACAGTTCTTGCTTTGCTTTTCACCTCTTTTTCTGAGCAGGCTCAACAGTCAAGTTCCTGGAAGGGATGTTGGTAGACCCTGCTGCTTAAATCGGTTTTCATAGTTTTTTCCACAACAACCCAAACAATCCAAACAAACAATACAGTATGTGCTCTGCTTATACCCAAAGCACTGGTAGAATCTGCTGTAAAATACCGTGCAAGGAACAAATGGTACAGTTTGGGCCGCCCTCTCCTTTAATGTGCAGCTCAGTGAATTGATTTAATATGACTAAAACCCAGGCCTTCACGGATTGGATGAGGTGGCGCTTGTTTTCCTCTCCCTCCTGCGGTTGCCGTCTCTAACCCATTCGCCGGCCATGCGGAACCGAGAACGAACAGAATGAAACGCCCTCTTAGAGCCTGACAGATTTATGATCTGAAATAACCTTTGTACTTCTTCGCTCGATAAACAGTGGCTGGAAGGTTTGAGGTAACAGTTCGGTTGCTGTCGGGACGATGTTTATGTTGTGGCAGGAGTTGGCGCCCTGAATCGGTTCGGAAAGTTCGCACCCAATGTTAAAGGGCCATTTGGTAAGTGTCAAGCCATGAGCAGTGTGATTCACTGCTTCACAGTGTTGTGTTAAACTGGCTGCCCCCCACTCCACCAGATTAACAGTAGGTAATCCTACCAGAGAGAAAAAAACTGACTGATCAGCATAGATGACAGATTACTTATTTAATCTATACTTTAAATTACGAACAAGTCATAGTCACCCATTTTCGATCAGTTGGGCAAAAAAATAATTGTTAGAGAAAATAACATAGCAACTACTTATCCTGCAATGTTTTGTAAAGCTGTGAAGAAAAGTGCCCAAGTCAGAATGAGTCACTTTGCTCTCCCTCAGTACAGTGACAGTGGCCGAGGCTGGCACTGGAGGTGGACAGTTTAAAGCAACAGAACGCTTCAGATAAAAGCCAAACATACAGGAGAAACTTCAGAGCAATCAAATGACATTGCCAGTTCAGTTACTTGCATTCCTTTTGTGTCCAGTGTCCACACTGAAGTGAGGCACATGAGTATACTGGGCAGGGGTGGGGGGTTGAGACGACTGTCTGCTTGTCTAGTTTCACTCCAACAAAGGATGCTTTCAGTATTAGCCAGACCTTGCAAAACGTCTCTCCCTCCCTGTGCTCCTAGTGAAATGGAACAGGGTTTCCTTGAGTTTTTGCATAACCTTCTCTCTGACACAGTTTTTCTCTCGTTGCTGCTAACTTCAAAGGGCTTCCATTGGCCACCTCTCCATTGCTGTAAGTTCAGGCATTCTGTACTCTCAGGCTGAGATGGCTGCTCACTGGTTTAGCTGCTTCAGAATTGTCTTTCATACCTTTCACAAGACAAGCATTTAAGTTTATGTGTAATTGTTTCACCCTTTTTACTTGCCAGGTTCCTATGCTTTCCTTTGTATTTTTCACTCTTTGAATATGTATTTTTGATCCTGCTCTTATTCCTTTATGTCTGTTTTTAATAAACAGAGTGAGCTAGCATGCAATGTTGACATGGGGCATGCCAGAATCCAGTGTTAATGGTGCACAAATTTTCTGTGCTATAACAATAGCCAATGTTCTCTCAGCCTTATCTTTCTGTTTACATACAGATAGCAGTATTTGTATAAGGTTTTTCTCAAACAATACTAGATAAAAATCAATTTCCTTCATAGCTGTGCTTAAAGGTCCACTTTGGCTGAACTAACTTTTTGACTACTAAAATAAATGCTCATCAAATAAAAAGAAGAGAGTGGTGATGCAGGACTTTGGTAACCTGGCTGGAAAAATAATGTCCCTTAAATTACTCAGTAACTTACCTGTGTGACACCTGTAATATACGCAAGAATATATGTCATGTGAGAAATTGTTTTAGTAGGAAATCAATGGTCCAGTTACTAATATTTTGCCAGACATGTCAATGGACATACTTGGATCCTTCTACCACATTTTTAAATTTCATTATGTATCATATATCTTATAAACATTAGGATGAGTCAAATGGGCTAAATCATTTATGGACATTAGAGCCAATATGAGTCCTTCAACAGAACATCTAAAAATGTGATTGAACAGGTTTTGCTTCTGTCTCTCAAAGGTGTTGTGGTAAATGTGGACAACGCCCAATTCGACAGTGTCCCAATCTTCCTGATCTCGGGGAAGATGTTGGATGAGCGCGTCGGCTACGCTCGTATTCTCTTCAAGAATGAAGTTGTCTGTGTTCAGAGCCTGGACAGTGTCCACTGCAAGCCAAGGCAGATTGTGTTTTATTTTGGTCATGGTGACCTTAAGTACCCAGCCATTCTTGTAAGCAAGAACTTGATCAAGGCGGCCATAGTGGCAGAGGACTGGAAGGAGGTGACCGAACACAAAGACATCAGGCTGTTTGGCCTGGCCCTGTCAGACTACCATGTCCAGACACCCATGGTGCAGAAGGAGGCCTATGCCCTGCTCATCTCGCGGATCTTCCACGGCCGCAAAGACAACTTCATAAGTGCTGAGAACCTGCTGGCTTCTTGGGCTTTCTGGACACCACTTCTAAATGCCCTGGCACATGAGTTCCCTCGCCTGTACCCTGGGGGCACCGCCAACGGCAATATGTTGGACATCCAGGTGCTTGGGCGGGAGGTGTCCTTCATAAGCGAGGCTGTGGTCCTGATCCCACAGGACACAGGCATGGGTGGGGGAGCAGGGGCTGATGAGAGCTTCCAGGTGATGCAGGGAAAGTTCCGGAGCTCAGACATGGTGTCAGCCTGGGCGGAGGAGCTTATTAACCGGCTGGCGGTAGACCTGCAGGCGGCAGCTGAGGAGGCCGTGAGGGAGGGCGGGCACTTCCACCTGGCACTGTCGGGTGGCTCCAGCCCTCTGGCGCTCTTCCAACGGCTGGCCATGCACCACTATTCCTTTCCCTGGCGCCACACCCATGTGTGGATGGTTGATGAGCGTTGTGTGCCCCTGACGGAGCCTGGCTCCAACTTTCGTGCACTGCACGACCACCTTCTGCAGCATGTGCGGCTGCCCTACTTCAACACCCATCCAATGCCTGTCCAACTCAACCACCGCCTGTGTGTGGAGGAAGACAGAGGTCCATTGGTCTATGAAAAGGACATCACCCGGCTGGTCAATGGCTCCAGCTTCCATTTTGTCCTGCTGGGCGTGGGCTATGATGGGCACACTGCCTCGCTCTTCCGAGACACCCCACTGAAGGCTCATGGGGACAGGCTGGTGGCCCTAACAGAGAGCCCTGTCAAGCCCCATCAGCGCATGAGCCTCACATTCACTGCCATCAATCGGGCACAAAGGGTGGGTGTTCTGGTGACGGGCAAGGGCAAACACGAGCTGATCACTCAGCTCAGCCGAGTGAAAGACGACCCGCAAAAATGGCCCATTACTGGAATTAGGCCCACCACAGGAAAGCTTGTATGGTATATTGATTATGATGCTCTTCTGGGGTAAGGAGCCCCACTCTGGGCGCAAAGCATCTGGCCTATTACTGTGAAACTGCGTCTGACCAAACACCACACCTCAGAACAGTACACATTCTGCCTTCAGTCATGGAATTTTTTAATGCTCATAATGTGAATAATGCCCTATTTAGATGTTCAGGCCTATTTTTCTGAGATTTGATTTGCTACTGCTTCCCTGGTTGTAGTGGTTTCAGTGATCTTTGAATATAGATCTTTGAAGGTTCTGCTGACCATGGACTTTTCAGTGTTCTGTTGAAAATGTTCTTTTTATACAGATCTGTAATCTGTGTGACTGGTTAAAGTGTGCGTGGGGATGTGTGTGTGTTTAGTTTTGGTTGTTTAAATTGGCTGATTTGTAATCAAAAGGAATGACTGATATGTGTTGTGCAAATAAAGCAGCCATTTTACTTCATACTTTGATTGAATTTCTTGTGAAGTGGCACGGTGCTAGAATGAATACACACCAATACTGTCCTTATGAGAAGCACTGTATAAAATGGCACCACCATGTCTGAATTAATTAACTTGTGAAAGGGTACGGTAGGTGGGCACACTGAATTGTATTTAGGAACAAATTCTTTAATTGTTTTGCCCATGATTTCATGTCATCATATTTTGGCTTAATTGCCATGCACTGAGAAACTTGATTTTACTACTAAGAAATCCATCAGAATTATACTACTGAGAAGTCTGTCAGAATGGCACACTTCATCTCACCCCTTGGGTTTAGGAACATTACAATTACAAAAAAATGTGAGATGAATGTATTTCATGATTCTCATGTCAAAGAGTTGCTGTGGGGGTGAATTGGGGAGTAGAGTCCTGCCTGCTCTGGCAGCTGGTTTGATATTATCTGTTCACTCTCTTGTGTGCTGTGGTTTGCTGTTCTTTGAGGGTGCAGTATCTCAGCCTCTTATAATGTTGATTTTTTTTTTCCATTCTGCATCTAATCATTAAATATGTGAGTGTGGTGATTTCAAACAGGGTCCAGCCTTTCTGTATCTATGAACTAAAGTGCCTTTCTGGATGAAAGGGTAATTCATCTTTTTGCGGAATAAATGTCATCTTAATAGAGATTTTGCCTTTTCATCTGTGAAGTGTGGTCCACAATCTGTATGTATTATTGCAGCTCACATAAATATTTTAGACCATACCTAAAATACCATTCTTTAGAGACAGGTTGTCACAAATGATAATTGCTTTGGATAGTATTATTTATTTGTACTGTTTACAGTTTAATTAACTGATTGATCACAATCAAATTCTTGTCAAAATGGATTCCTTGTTATTTTTAATTGCTGTAAACAATTTTGTAATCAAATTCTTAAAATGATTGTGTTAGCTTGTGAGCTGAATCAGTTTGAAACTATTTCTGGCTGTTTGTGAAAGGTCCTTGGCTTTTAGCTATCAAATTGAAAAATTCAATAAATGAATTATTTTATAAACTGGTGTGCTGTTGCCTTAAAGTTTTTTTTTTTCAACCCATTGGCCAGTTTGCAAGATTAACAAGTTGGGGAGAGGTAGAGAATTGTGATTGGGATGTACTTCTATACACATCTTTTATTAATCAGAATGATGATAAAAGACCAAACACTTGACTTAACATCAGTATATGATCCAAACACAAATTTCTGACTGGACTATGGGGGGCAAATTAATTATGTTCCTGACACAATTTGGTGGGGGTTTTTGGAAAGCCTTCCATTTGTATTGTTTCTCAATTCTTTGTGTTTTAACCTGCATAGCAAAGAGAACAGCATCCTCTGTTGTTTAATGTGTAAAGGACTTTTTAAGGTTGATTTGTTCACTTGTACTTGTATTTTGGTAGAGAGAGAATGTGTGAATGTGTTCACACTTGCCTTTTTCTAAGGAGTCAACTGAGTTTCAATTAGGGAAGTGGCAGAGCTGATAGGAATATATGGGAATATAATTTTCCATTATTCCTACCTGACTGCTATAATACACATGGAGAGCACTGGGGCTTTCCAAGGCATGAAAAAAGGGAGAAGAGAGAAAGTGCTTGGTGTCTGTGAGCGAGCAGACTGTGTCAGAGTCAGGGTGTGGCGCACAAGGCCTACAGATAGGAGGATGAGCTCACCACATCTCCAGACGGCTCCGGAAGCTGAGGTGCCAGGCTGCCCGCTGACTCAACAGTGGTGAGTGGCGGCACGAGCTTCCATGGCTCAGAGCCTGCAAGCATGGAGTAGCAGTGCCTCCCGCAGGGCTTGAGACAGGTGGAGCGAGACAGCAGTGGGGGTAGTCATCACAAGGGAGTTGCGTGGCCGAAACTCAGCCGAAACTGGCTCTGCCATTCGTTTTTTGTGGTTAGCTATGAGAGGCTTCCCCCACACTCCCCCAATGCTGATAAAACACCAAATGCAGATGGGGGATGATATGCTCAGGTTAGCGGTCTCTTAGCCATCACTGTCCAGAGGAAGTACATGGGTGCAGGGAGCGACTGATGAGCCATCTCCTCTGACAGGAAGCATTGTAGTACTTATACATTGACTCTCTTCAGCACAATTCTAGCTTCAGGTTACAAGGATAATTTAGGTACAGAAGCAAGCTTAGACATTGGTGTGCTGGGGTATAAGCATATTGCAATGAATAAGCCTTGAATCTCAATATACTGTTAGCTGCACTGTAGGCCACATAAAGAGGCTAGTGCTTGACTCAGAGGCAAAGTCATGCTTGCTAGCTCTTTCTGTTTCAGAAGAAATCATTTGACATTTGGCAATTCCCCCACAACGATCAAAACAAAGCTGTTATACCTTATGTATCAACCATAGCATTAAATTGTTAAGCTACCTGTTTCAAAATATTTATGACAGTTTTACTCTCACCTGTCACAAGGAAACTGTTGTTTATGCTATACTGTTCATATGCCTGATGTATATTCCATAGGGGGATTCAGGTTACTGCTGCTTACTTACAAAGAGAAAGATAAACTATTCATTAATTCTGTGTGTTAATCTACATGCTTCTTTTGGTGTCTGTCCAGTGTATAATAATATGGTATTATTTTTTAGTGTTTAGTATTACTTTTGAGTGACATGGTTCAAGGTGAAATTATTAGATTTTAATTGGACACCTCGTTTAAATAACTACACAGTGCAATTTCTGCACGCTTGTAACCAGTCAGTGGCTTGCTTATTGTTTTGTACATAGTTTCTGTGGTAAGTTTTCCTGGCATGCAGCTGCCACAACCTCATGGCCTAAAGGCACAAATGCCATGCTAATGTAAAAATGCCATGATGTAATCTGTCTGCCAAAAAGGCTGAACATGATGTGCTACATGGCTAAAATAACAAACAATATCCCAACAGTATTTTCTTAAAGAACATTTTAGAAAGTCCAAATTACCAAATGTGTTAGTCTCAAGAGGAAATGAAAATACCATATTTCCCCTCATGAACATTGCATTAATAATTATTGAAACTCTAAAACGACATTTGATATGATTTCAGACTGAAGACAAAAAGCACCAGTGGGTAATTAATTACATCTCAGTGTGAAATCAGTGACATATGGGTAAATTTGTCTGAGAAAGCCTTAGGTGGCACTGCTGGTCTGCTGGTGTTATTTGGGAGGGGTTGCATGAATATTGTCACAAAACAAAAAGGACTGCTGGCCCTTTCAGCACACTTCATCAATGTGCAGTGTTATCTTGTCAACGCCCTTTTGTACATTTTAGCTTGAGAAGAAATGCACCTTTGGGGAAAAAAAAAAAAAAAAAAAAAAAAAAAAAAACCTCATAACATGTTTCAAAGCTTACAGTGCCCTTTATGTAGCCATACTTAAATCTCAAAACTCATGCACAAAATACAGACTCTTCATAGTACTGTTTTAGGCTGTTGCAGTTTGGCACTAAAACACACATGATAATATGTGTAAGGCCAAGGACAATATTGTGTATGTTGCTTCAATGCCTCTCCGGTACACTGGTTGTACTTCAGTCATTTCTGAAATCCTAAGTGCACAATGAGACATCACATCACACAAATATAAGTTTTATAAGCTTTGCTGAGAACAGTTTTCAGATGTGAAATTGACAGTGGCTAAACTATGATTTCCTTATTTATCACCATACTCAAAGAGGTATGTTTAGTTATTACAGGTACATATATGCAAATACAGGTAAAAAAGAGTGTAAGTTCTTTGATTTTGAGGAACTACATATCTCTCTTTGAATTTAAGCCTAAGTACTGTGTCTAGCTACTATGAACACAACTTCTATATTTTCCAACAGCATGTAATCACACAGCTTCGGATGTTTTTCAAACAAATTCTATGTACAGTTGAAAAACAATTACCAAAATTAGCAAAAATGCACAATTGTGTACAACTTTCTTATGCTTTGTAACAATTTAGGAGTGTAAACCTTTTGTTGAGGCATTATTCCAAAGGATAAAATGTGTGCGTTTGGGATTGTAAGAGAGTAGGTAGCAAATCAGTGCAATAACATCAGCTTCATAATTGCATAGATCCTCTCCATATATTAAATTAAGTAGAACTGACTTATGAAATAAAAACTTTCATATGGTGAAAGTCAGGATTGTGACATCACCAGACATTTAAAATATGATGTAATGAGGTCAGGGCTGAGGCAGTCATTGATATGGTTGAGTTAAAATGGTCATTGACCTTTTGTTCTCCTTTCAGAAGTATGTTTCTTGTGTAATAAGTGTGTAACTTAAAATGTACCCCAGCATGATTTATGTTTTTTGCTAACATTTGGATTTCATCTGTGATCATTCCACAAACCTAATTTTGTAGCAATAATTACAAAGCATGCTGTATTGCTTAAATTAGCTTGTCAAAGTACAAACCACAAGGAACAATGACTCAATAGATGGAATAAAAGGTATAATGCAAATACCTGAAGGACACTGTTTTAAGGTTTGAGTCTTCATTATAATTACATAAACAACTGAATCATTTCGAAAGCTGCATCGTATACCTACCTTGCCAGACAATTGACCAGAATGAATACAAATCTATTGCATTCTGTATGCAGAGCACCCACAACCAAGTGTTTTCACTTTGGTTTGATTTACACACTATTTTATAAATTGGTCAATCCTTTCAAGAACAGCTCGTACACCAAAACTTGTCCTGCCCCAGGACGTGATTCACTGGCAGCCCACATCATACGTGTTTGTGAGGACCAGAGAGAGAGACAGGTACTCCTGTACCAAGTTTCCTCCTATAATTGAAAAAAATGACTCTCTTATCGCACCAAATGTGACCCTTCTACAAGACAAAGCAATGGAGCAATATTTTCCAGAAACAAAGGTCACTCTGACCTGATATAATTTCAAATACAATTAAGAAAACTGAAAATACTTCTCCTATTTCGTTACGAACCCCTTACGGTTACTTCCCCAAGTGTGTTCCTTATTTCGACAACGCCTGACCCACTAGCAACTGGCAGAACTGAAGATTCGTTCCGTTTAGTTGGCTGTTATGACTTACCACTTACGTTTAACGAGTAATTAATATTGCCCTTTGTTCATGTCCACATATACACATACCAGCGCAAAGACGTTTCGTGATCAATGTTAACAGTAAGGTTTGTATTTGCTGGAATTTGCCTCTTAGGGTTACAGTATATATATATATATATATATATATATATATATATATATATTTTTTTTTTTTTTTTTTTTTAAATACGTATCACTGAAAAATTCGATTTCGCAAAAATTATGTTTGCAGAAAGTTGCTGTCATTTTATAAATGCTGAACAGTTTATTTTACATTTGTAAATATCTTCAGCATTGTTAATGATTTATCCATTTTATCCAATATGTCACTGCTCGTGATACATCAGTGATTAAATCAGTTGAGTGAGTTTTGATAAAAGAGCAAAATCTGTTCTTCCATGTGAAAAACATCTTCAGAAACCAAAGGTTCTGAACGAAGGACATGAATGTGTCTCTGGCCTATTTGAAACGGGTATGTCGTTTCAGACAGTGATTAACTGCATCTTTAAGAGTTATTACGCCCAATGAAATATGGTAATCGCCCGAGTAGTTTATTGTAATTGGGAGGTGCAGTCTCGCTGCTGGGAGCTATATGTACCACGTGACAAGAGAAAGTCTAATGTTTCTCTTGCAGTAGCAGCCATCATTTCACTCAATACTAATCCATCCTGAAAAAGGAAGAAGCGACGGGATTAAAGAAAGAGCCATGGAATAGCAAAGGAATAATCGGGAGGGAATAGTACAAGTGGTTGATTTTGCTTCGGTTTAAACATTTTCGTGGTTGTGAATTTTGCAGGTAAAGTATAATTTCAGTGTAACGTTTGTATTCCTGCGTTGTTTCCACTTCAGGGTGAAAGAAGGAATAGTTTGTGCAGACGGTTCTACAGATAGCGAAACGACTCGGAGTGTCTGGTTGATTAAAAGATGGGTACTTTAAAAAACAATTCGTACAATAAATTAGCCAGTGCAAATAGGAACTTTTTTAATTTAAGCGGTCGAATTCCGTTGCCGTGACCGAACGTAAATAATGGTGTCCTGTATTAAAACGGAAGTACTTCGTGTTCTTGGTTATTTACCCTGGGCTACAGTGAGCTATAGCTGGCCATGTCTTGTGCAAGAAATGCTCCGTAAGGAGGAAACTTGAAGGCACTACATGGACAATTCCGATTGCTTGCCAGCAATGTATCCACTTTAGTGATAACCCAGTTTGTAGTGTATGTCTGGTAAAAAAAAATAATAAGTGACTAGTGAAGTGGGGATTCTTATCGTGCTCTTGACACAGGCTACATTACGCGGAAAGCGAGGTTTTCCGGAGATCACATTGCATTTAGTCATTTTTGCGTACCCACTCTGTTGAATAAAGTAACGTTTTCAGAGTTATTTCATTTTCCTTTTTTGTTAAATGCCCCACCATACAAACCGCCAGTTCTACTTTCGGTTTGACACCGCGCCTTATTGTCGTTTTAGTGTTTCAGCTGCTGAACATGGATACCAGTTAAAGTCCGTCGTGGCACGCACTGTATAACCATAAGTTGTGGACGGTGAGTAACATGGCATTTTAATTTCGGTTGTGTGTGTAAGAGTTTTCAAACTCTCAAAGGATTGAATGCTCCGTAACGACCACATTGTAACTTTTCAACCTGCTGCTTTGCGCCCAGAATAATCAAAACCCCAAATTGAATTTTAATGCCAACAAGCAACGTAGACTTCTATCACACATGCCAGTATAGTTTTTGATTTCCATAACATGAACAAGGAATGTTAAACGATTAGATGTAACTCGGAGAAACTTTAATTAGCAATTTGTTGGGTTTGACATTACTCTAGTCATTTGACGATACAATATGGTTTGAAGTATATCCTGTAGGCCTGTCCTATCTGTTGCGTTACTGTACAAGAAACGGTTTTTCATTGGATGGTAGTCTATGCATAATGTACAGTGAAGACCGTGCAGCAGACTTTTAATTCATCAGATTGCATCTGTGTTTAGCTTAAAGGGACTTAGTTTCTTTTGAATGCACACAGCAAATCGGCGTTTCTGCTGGGTGTTGCATCAAGTTACAAGCCTTCTTGGTCAAGCTCCACGTCATAAATGGTTGCCACAGTTACACAGACGTTACTTTTAACGCCAGGAAGCCACCCCATTCACACATTTGGCGTTCCCCGTTTTCCCCCTCTTTGAGACCGAATTCAGCACGTTTGTATGTGGCAAAATGTATATGTGCTGTAAATGTAGGCGAGTATAGCCGGCGAACATGTATTAACATCGGATTCAAAATGTGTTGTCATCTGACTAATCCTGGACATTTGCTAACTCGACTGAAGATTCTGGGAATGATTTGATTATCTCTTTGCTCTTGATGACACACATTTGCAGTTAATTCATACAAGGGTCTTTAAGTCACCCAGAGGTGCTGCTGTGTAGCCTTGACTGCTTCAAATGAATTTGGCTTTGAGTATGTAAATTGGGGACTGCTTGAGAAAACCCAAATTCCTGCTGGGAGTGGTGTTGGTAAGCCAGTAGGGGGCAGCGATCCCTCCGAGGACAAACCCAATGCTGATGACCACTGAATTTATCAAATTTACACTGTAGATGATGCTGTCTTTTGGACTAGATGATTTCCTGATTTGCTGCAGTCATTGGGCTATTTTGACTCAGTTTAGCTCTCCCACTACTTTACATTTTAATGTTCCATGTGTCCCAACCCATTCACCTCAGCTGATTATCTTGTGCCGCAAAATGGTGACCAGTTGAGTAAGTCGGTTATGTTATGCTGATGCAATGTTTGATCATTTAGAGCTGGGGTCTCCAGTTAGGGTTTGGTGTAGGTGAAAACTTGTTTTGGGTAAGCACCTAGTACCACTAATTGCAGTCTACAGAATTGCTGAATTTAAGCTCAGTTAGTTGAAAATGGTGTTAGTACTGTGCTTGTACATTTTAATTGATCATGCATAAAATAATCTGAATTGGTCCTTGATGATATGGCAAGATTTTTAATTTTTTAAATATGATGTCTGGTCTAATTTTTGTTAGTGTGGCTTATAGTAAATCAGAACGTAAAACTGGGGATGATTGGGACAATGAGGACTTTTTCCATTAGAGTTGGTAGAATGTGATGGCACAGTGTGATTAAAAATTATTTTAATGTACACAGTGCAGCTTAATTTGCCCAATAAATCCTCTTGGGACTAAGTTTTGGTTTTCTGGAATGTTTTGGATCACACGATTAATTTACATAATAAAAAGGTAATATAGTGCTCTCAAAATCATGCTGCATAGAGACTGTGCAGTAGAAAGGAAATTGTTGCCTCATTTAACCCTTACTTAACTTAAATCAACAGCCCATCCACCATATCATACAACCATGTGTCCTAAAATCCTTCTGTTGTCAGTTGATGTGATTTATGGAATATAAATGTGGATTGTAGTCGAGGAAGTTGTCAGAAACTAAGGGATGTGTCTGTGTGTGTGTGGGGGATATTTTTAGGCTGCATGTTTTGTCTCGAGTGCGTGACTTTCTCCAACCCCTCTCCCCAACTGTCTTCCTCCTCGTGGTGTCTGTCTGGTCTGGCGTAGGTTTTCTGACCTCCGCACACTGCTGCTCTGCCAGTTGTCTTCCCGTGATTGTGCTGCAAGAGGAAGGGCGTGCACCGCATCTGCTGCAGGGGTGAGTCCTCTCCGCAGTGGTGCATCAGCCCTCTCCCCTGGGAGACCCCACAAGACCCTCTGCAGCTGCAGGCTCATTATGCGCATAGACACCATGCCAAGGTCGAGGCTACAACAACTTTCAGCTGCCTTTTGTTTGGAAGCCCTCTTGTTCTTGAAAGATGCGGCCTGTTGTGTGAAAGCTTTTCCGAAGTGAAATGTTGCATGCTAGCCAGGGTGAAAGCTTTTAGAGCTGCTCCATCGCCCACGTGTAGGCAAGCTTGCATAAGTGTTCTGCGGTACTAGAGCCACATGCCAGTTTTGATTTGGCAGTTGATGCTTTGCAATCTGAATTACAGAAACGGGGGAAAAGAGGGTCAAACAGCCTTTTTTTTAAAAAAGGGTACACCCACAGCAAGGCTTTCCTGGGAGTTATCTTTAAGGACACATTTCTCTCATTCAGGCTCCACAAATAAGCTCACAATGGTTGCCATGATGGATTAGTGGCCTCGTGTGCCAGCTTTGCCATCTGTCTAGCTGCCTGAACAATGTAAATCCTAATGATATCTCTATCATACAGAGGTGCCCAGTCCAAGTCAACACTGAAGCATTTTTCTCCTAACGGAGAGACAATGGGTCAGTGTTGTGTAGGGGTGGAAATGGTTTTGTCTTTAACCTATTGGAGAACTGAGATGTGGGCCTACTCTTGAAACCGTATGCATATGTGGGTTTTAACTGCATCTTGGCTCAGGTTTGTAATTTAAATTATGACAGTAAATTAAAATACTGGGTCTGTAGATTTAACACCTTTTACAATTATACAATATGAATTGTTTTTGTAAAAAATATTTTAGTTTATTTTGTTAATGCCTTAAAAAATGATAGAAAATATTTTTCTGTGAACTGCATTGTTTCTGGTGCTTGTAAAGCATGTCACATTTACTTATTTAACCGTTGTTACAGTATTGTGAACCCATAGTATGTTCGCTGTCTAGCTAGTTCTGTTGTGAGTGGATCTGGAAATATCAACTTTAATTTAGCTTTAACTATCCATCAAGGTAATTTCTGTGAGTTTTCCTTTATTGCATATTTCTTCAGTATGTTAAATGCAGTAACTCCAAGTCTTGATAAAGGGGAAGTAATATTGAGCATAATGTCACTTATGCCTGTAATTTTGGTCATTTCTTGCAGTATAGGCATGTTTGTTTTGGTACGTAATGAGGTATATGTGATTGATTTCTAATCTTTGTTCGAATGAAGAACGATCGTCTTCAGGAACTTAATTTCTCAAATTCAGCTGAACTGGCCAGTCTGTCGGTGAAGATAGATCTTGGTGTGAGGACTAAGGCCCAACACGCATGCTTTAACTATACATGGCATGTGGAACTTCTGAAGAAAATGTGCAAGATCCTTGTAGTATATCCCCATATGAGAAGCTAAGGGCTTGCATTTGGGTAATCTGCTGACTTGAGTCCATCAGGCCACAAGAGCCTGTAATATTCTTATGGCTACGCAGGGAGTACTTGCATGTGTTTGTTTCTGCATGGAATGTTCTGGGGACGACAGCATTCTGGGTGCCAGAACAGTTAATGAATGGTTTGGGTGACTGTTGATGCAAGTGGTGTTGATGCAAATGCTGAACTCCAGATGAAGCTGGTACATCGATTACAGAGTCATTTTAGGCAGTAAGTCTGTCTGTCGTGGATGAGGGAAGGGATGTGTCTCTGTAGGTCTTTGTTGATGGGACTTGTGGGTGGATTGAGGGGGGTTGCTCTCTACATCAAAATATTTGCCTTAAAGTAGTCTTTGGCAAGGTCTTTGTGTGCTTCTTAAGCAGTTTTGCAACTTCATTCTTTCAAGCCAAAATAAGATCTGTAAACTGTATTATTCCAGAATCTTGCATCTATAAAAACTCAAATCTTTTTCCATATTCCTCCTCTTCAGACGTTCAGCGTTGTTTCAGGTTACGTGTGGCTGACCTCCTGGTAGTGGATCCAGCTAGAGCACTACTCCTTGGTGCAGATATGCACCCTTCAGTGGAATTAAATGTACTCAGGGAATAATGAATCAGTAGGGTGTAGTGTGCCTAAGGAGGGAGGGTTTGAGTCATGGGAATTTGCACGGCTTGCCAGTTGTGCATAAGTTCAGTCAGTAAGTGCGATTCGCAGTACAGCTCAGCTCAGCTGGTGGATTTGAGAGTGGAAACGAGCTTGAGCAGTTCGTAAGTTTGGACCAGTTTGGAGACATTAAAGACCCCCATCCCAACGAAAGTGACTTTTAAGCCCAAACTTGTATGATAAGGCAACACATTGTGATAGTCCAAATGGTTACTTACTACATTTGATTCTGCAAAGGTCTTATGTGAGGGTTTCCAGGGAGAAGACACTAGGAGATGGTTTAAATGGGAACATAGCTGCTGTGTGCAGGACATGGTGAAAATGTGAGCTGCGAAAAATCTAGGATGTCACCTGTGAGAGGATTTCTTGTCTTGAGGAATTAAGTGAAGTAAATAATGTGTCTGAACATTTTATAAATGCTTCTCATTTAAAGCTGGTTATGACATCTCAAGCTCCTTCAGACAATTTTGACTGCAAATGTGATATCCTCTCTCTGCTTGTTCTGTTTCTCATTGCCGTCATTAAAGGAGTAGGGCAGAATTTGAGCTTCCTCCAGTGTACACTATGATGTTGTCACAGATTTAAATTGTATGTAGGGTTCTGCAGGCACAAGAGGTTGCCCCACAGTTCCTTCAGAAAATCAGTGTGCTTGCATATTTTTCAATGTTCTTTATTTGCCATTTTTTAAAAAAATGTTCTCCTTGGAAGCCCTGAACTCCTGAAATTCCATGCCAGTGCTGGCAACCATTCTCAATGACATCATTGGCATCTGGACTTTGCTGCTTTTTAAAAAGGGCTCTTTTTTTCAGAGCCCTCAGAATCTGCCACCCGAGTGACTACAAACACAGCATGGGGAAGCTGTAGCGGCTCAGTACTGCCAAAGTGCAGCAGCACTCCAAGGCCCCAGACTGTGATGTCATTCCACATGGGTGTGTCAGCAGATGAAATGAGCTTGAAGGTCTGTGCTTTATTTCAGTGAGCCATGTTATGGTTGGTAAATTTTAATTTGGTCTAGAATCAGCTTTTTTCACCTGCTTGCTGGGATCCATCTGTATGTGATGAATGCCTTATTCCTCTGTATCTTGGCTGCCTTGTTGCTTGAGGACTAGAGTGCTGGCTTTTAAAAGTAAAATTGTTACAGACTATGCTAATTGACTTTTGAGTCACATGTCTCACAACATTAACAAGTTATACAAAGTTATTGTTGTCAGAACAGTGGCTCTGTCCATGCAATGAGTTGACACTTTTATATTGTGTAGATCATGGTTTATTTCTTGTTTGCTGCTGTAATATACATGTCCTTGTTTACCCCCACCATGAAATTTGTCACACTTTTTTAGTTTATTTTATGGCCCCTCCACTACAGTTTGGATAACCCGAACCAGGTTGTTAGTTAAATGCTACATTTATTTTTTCCAGAAAACTCTGTTTATGACCTCAAGCATTATAATTCTGTGCAAAAGGAGCTGAAGTCGCACATGACACTATCCTACCTTGATTGATGGCATATGCCTGAAAGGTGACAGTGAAGTGTGACCTGAGGAGATTATCTATTGTGTGCACTTCCCACTACAAGTGTTCCCCAGCCACAGAGGTTTACTCGGTAGCTGCATGTCAGTGAAGTTGAGACTTTGGTCATTTGCAGCAGGGCTGTCACACTATGCAATCTGTTCTCAGCTGTATTTAACTGCAAGAACCTCATACCTACATTGCAACATGGGGGTAGCAGTGTGATGGCATGGACATTTTTTGCTGCCTAAAGAACTGGACAACTCGTAATTGTTGAAGAAACCTGATGTACACCAGAACATTAAGAATGTCCGACCACCTGTGTGTTAGCTGAAGCTAAAGCGTAATTGGGTGATGCGTGATACTAAGCATACGAGCAAGCAAGTTTTAAGCAGTTATTTTTTCACAGGCGCAATACTGGTAATTCGTAACTATTCGTAATGAATGAAATATGATGTAAAAACTGTAATACGTTTGCATGGGTTTCCCAAATATACTTTGATGTGAAACCATTCAGTGAGAGAAATATGCAATAACAGACAAAATCAGGGCAAGGGGACAAAATATTTTTCACGGCACTGTATGTTACATCGCACACTTATTTTTCACTTTGTCATAACGTGGCGAACACAAGATGAGCTCCTGTAACCAAGATCTACTCAATTAGCTGCGTTTCGCTATCATCATCCGGCAATGACTGTACATACTTAGAGTCTGGCTGGGATTACCGTACCTGGGAACGCTGCTCAAGTCAGTCTCTGTCTGCATCTGGTGTAAAAGAGATAGCGTTTGGACGGACAGGGAGTGAGAAAAGTCAGATATTTTTCGTTTGGTAGCTAACGGTGGGTAGTTAGCTACATCGTAGCTAGCACGGCACTGGGGCGAGTTTAATAATATTAGTAATAATAATAATAAAAATGTGCTTCTCTGCATCTGTATACGCTTCAATAAATTTCGGCCGCAGGACAGTACAGGAGTGCACTTGGAAGTGTAGCAGAGCAGGAACACGCAGGAGGAGATGAGCGTTCAGCATTTTTTTCCTTTTTCGCTTTCTTTTTTTGTGAGGTATGGTCAGGAAAAACTATTCGTAAAATAAAAATGTTAGTCTCATTGGCGCCATCTGGAGCCCTGCTAAGGGGGAATCGTAACGGACAGTAGAACAGAAACGGGAGAAAGAAAAGGTTAACATACTCTTCACTCCCCCCCCTTGACAAAGTCATTATTTGTATATTTGAATGCCACGGTTTTAATTTCATCTATTGGTTCTGCAAGCCTGTATGTTTTCTAAGGTAGCTAGTTCCTTAGTCTGAAGAACAAAGCAGTCACTGTGCAGCATGACTGGCGGAAACCACTGAATTTCCCCAGTTGAGATTGACCCAACGTGGTTTTGATGGGTTTTCAGACTGGATGCAGAGATTAAACACTATTTTGCTCTTCTGTGTGATCTTTTGGCTTGCCAGGAAGTGTGTCTCGCCACTGCACTCCCATTGAACTGTCTTGTTGTGACTGGATGGTGGCTGCATTTGCTTTCCAGGAAAGACCACCTCTCTCCAAACCCCCGCCACCTCCTCTCACTATTACCACTACCTTCCCTGCCTCACAGTCCCATGTGTGATTCTGCCATTGCATTTGCTATTTTAACATGCATTTGTTGGTGTTGGCCTAGTTTGTTGGTGTTGTTACATTGCATTGTGCAGTTTAAGCCAGGATTCAATCAACATTTTGCCTTAACTTTGACTCTCAATTAAATGTAAGCCTTAGACCTGGTCAGATCTGGGCAGGAAAAAAAAATCAGTTTTACTTGCATGAGACTTGAGTCAGTATGCACATTTTTGTGCGGCTAGGCTAACATGCATATTTTTTCTTTAATTTTTTCTTTTAAGTGCAGTTGCAAATCCAAAAATACAGGCATAACTTATTAGTTTTGGATAAAGGTGGTTAGATGCCCAATTCCTGAAATGGAGGCAGATCGAAATAATTAAAACAAACCAAAAAAAATAAAAAATCTGCTTTCCTTTGAGTCAGAGGTGTTGCAGGTCCAAGTCTGTGGTCAAGTGTAGTGAGCCTTCATATTGCTTTATGTACTGTAGGTGATAAGTACCTTTTTGTGTTGCCTGTCACATCAGGTTACCTCTCGTCTGTGAGTAATCCATGTTTGGAGTTGCAAACTTAAGATTTCCTGAGGAAATTGTCCCACAGTGGTCATGGCTGGCTTGGAGAAACTGACGTATCCCACCCACAGGCTTGCCTGTTCTGTGGATTTGGGTAATGGTAGAGTGCAGAAAAGTGTACGGGCCCTGACTAGCATGTGCTGTGGTGCTCTGAGACTGTGGTCAGCACGCAGCCTTGGCCTCGTCTGCCCATTGTAATGATGATAGGCTGCAGTCAGCGACTGCGTGCCGGCCCACTCTGCGGCACCTGTCTCAGCCGGCCCTCCACCCGACAGGAATGGAACAATTTAATCTGTCTAGTCAGTGGGTGAGCAATCTGTTTTTTAGCAGCCCTCCCATTACCCCCGCGCAGACAGCCATCTTCAGTGGTGCAGGGAAGCCATGCCAGAAAGTGTTTACTGCATAGTCATGCTGTGCAACTGTAATCCTGGGTTTACCCAGTGAAGCTCTACAAAGACATTCACATGCCATCACTTGGTTTCTGGTGTTTTCAGTTGTTTTCTGTTGTTTCTGTGTATTTCCATCAGAAGTGGGGTTTTTTTTTTTCTTTTTAATGACATGATTTTAGATATGAAAGTCTACTTTTGTCAAGTGTGCACAAACTCATGGAGGCAACATATAGCTAGGATTTTCTTTATAGCTGTAATTATCCAGTTCTCACTCCTGCACACTAACACACACTGCTTTAAATGCTTTAGACCCACAAATCAAATTGTATTGATTATTTTTGAAGTCATTACAGCTGTGACAATACTGGGTAAATTAGTCTCTGCAGTACCATAGATAAAACTGCCATGTTGCCTTAGACTGCTCTTGCCCAGAAAGATTTGCAGTGTCCTTCTGATTAAACTTTGTCAGAGGATTTAAATGGAATAAAAAGAAGTTAACTGTTGTTGCTTATGTATGAAATTAATTTTGTTGAGTTCTGCAAAGAACATTGAGTTTAATAGATTTTTAGACAAGGGTCCATTGAACGGTGGTTAGGGCTCTGATCTGGTACAAGTAAACAGCTACTTTAAATGGGTCATGGCTCTTCACTGATAGCCAAACCGGGAGGAAGAAGCAAGCAAGCAGTGGGTGGTAAGTCTTTGAATGTAAACAGAAGCTTTTTCAATGGCTGTCCAGCTCTTGGAGAAAACAAGACATGTTAATTTGCACCCTCCTCTGAACAGAGTTAACAGTTTCCTGTCCCATCCATACCACAGACAGTGAGGCTAGCACATGGTTACATTTGTCTCTAGATTTAATATGTGTACTGTCATGATACCCTCAGGTTTTGTTTCCCTGCTGTGGAAATTATTGGAAATACATGTGGATGGGAGGCATACCGTGAAAAGGCCGTGGTTACAGGAGATTGCTCTCAGCTTGGCGTTTCTTGGGTCAGTTGCTTTGTAGCAGTGGTGAGTTCAGGTTGCAGGAATGCATGGCTGTCTGGCTGCTAAGCACTTGCTGATTAATAACTGCAAGGAGGATGATTGCGATAGGCAGAGAGGAAATGCATAGCAAGCTTAACATACCAACAGTGGTGTGGGGGAGAACTCTCTGTGCATAGAACGATACTATTTTTATTATTGTTGTAAAAATTCCTGAAATGTAGCATGAAGGAGTTCTGAAATTTGGACATGTCTAGTGCAATAAGGAGGTCTCTTCCTGGAATGTTACTGAGCCTCGTGGCTCTGAGGGTTCCCCCTGTTCAGTGGGACTTTATTCTAGTGTATGTGGGCTGCAGGCCTGCAGCTGGAGGGGGCCCTTGCACCCTGTGTTTGAAGGTGATTTAAATGCAGAAAAGGCCCCTCTGACTTCACAGAGCTGAAGGAACACTGGCATCTTTTGTCTCAATCAGCAAGTCTGCGTTTAATCTTCATGCAAATTTGGTCTTATTGTGGAACTGTTGGGCGTGCATTTGTTCGTTTGTTGTGTAATCTGTAATATAGTCTTTCCCTTTTCTCTCCTGCCCTCTCACTGTTCCTATCTCTTTCTCTCTCTCTGACTCTCCCTTCTCTTTCCTCTCTTTCTCTCTAACCTCTCATACTTTTCCTTACATTGTAGTCCTCTGTATCACATGCATTGTCATAAGGCATGGACATACCTTGAAAGTCTACTTGACCAAAAGCCTCCACTGTGGTTGAGCTGGCAGGAGGATCGCACTGATGCCTGCATGTCATGTGTATATCAGCTGGGTCTCTGTATAACCCCAGGGTGTGCTATCAGCCACTAAGATCCAAATGTTTATCTCTTTTTTTTCTGTGCTGTTTGTTAAACACTTCTTCAGTGTGCCTTTTTCAAGAATGTGTGTAGTATTAACAAAAGTAGTAGTTCTAAAGCACATTTTCCAAATGATAGTCTGACCAAAATGTTGAAGCTAGGTGTACTCCCTCTCGAAGTCCAGAGTCTGAATGATGTGTTTAAACAGAAAATGTTACCAATTTAGTTCTCCCACTGCACAGCGATGAAAACTCTAAATTTGTTTACAAACTAGTCTGTTTTACATGGTGTAGGTGGTGGCCTTTGTCTGGCATGTATCCAGTTATAAAAGCAAATCGTATCTGAAAGCAGATTCTGTATAGACAGTCTGCTGGGTAGAGATGTTGATGTTGTGTTACAGTAGTAGTACAGCTGGCTGGTATGAGAGATCTGCAAAGGGAATGTTAGTAGTTTATCCCAGCACTGTACTCTATGGGTTCTGGGGTTCTGATCCCACTATACAATGTAACATCTGCATCTGTGTGTTTTGAGGCCCAACAGCATGACGACCAGCCTAATTTTGTTGTGGTTTCCTAGAAAAGGACACAGCTGCTGCATTTTTTTTTTCATTTTAGTCTGACATTTCAATATTGCCTTTCCTGTTTCTTTTGACTAGACATGCTTATAAAAGGATGTGGCCATGTTCTGTTTTCATCCCTTCCTTTACATCCTTTTGAGTTTCTTTGGTGGCATGGATATGGGGCCATTCAGGTGAATGTCAGATTGCATGTCTTAGTCAGGAGAGATGCATGTTGTAGAGAGAGGCTTTAAATCCTTGGCAACAAAAGGTGTTCTCCATTTTCACCTACTGACAGAAATGTGGGCCATTGCCCCTCTATTAGAATAATTAGGTTAGAATGAAAATCTTGTGAAAATTTTCCCCACAGTGGAATTTAATTTGGTATATACCCATTTCATGTGTCTGTAACTTCCTGTAACCTCTTTCCTAAATTGGTATCAAGTGCACAAGCAACACTGTGTAGGTATGAATAATTTTGTGAATGTCTAGACTAGTTAAATGAATTATTTTGTAATGTCCAATGCAACAGTATTACATTGCACATATATTTTCCTAGATGGCTTTATCCAGGAGTTGCACATTTATTTGTTATCTGTTTATGCAAATTACTTAAGGCACCTTTCTAATGCACACTGACAAACCTGCATCTTTAGGGTTGTAAACCATGCTTACTAACCACTACAGTGCCTTTTTTGCCACCTGACATTTTTTTTCCAGCTATCTTTGTTTGATTCTTCTCTGATCTCCATAGGTGGGCTTGGCCAGCATTTGTCGAGGATTGGTTTGCCTGTGGCCCGCACAGGATTGGGTCTGCCACCTGACTGGTAGACGAGGCTGCAGAGGAAGGCAGGGACAGAGCCAAGGATATTCTCTGTACCGGTGTTGTGTATTTTAATTTGTGGGGGGGAAGAAGGGAAAAGGTGTGCAACAAATACCTACCCAGAGCATGGGGCAGAAGGTTCCTGGTGGAATCAAGACTGTGGACATGCGGGACCCGGCGTTTCGGCCCCTGAAGCTGGAGCTGCAGGCCCTGGACTACACAAAGCCGGCCCGGCTGGACATGCTCCTGGACATGCCCCCCGCCTTGCCGGAAGTCCAGCTTCAGCACTCCTGGAACAACGATGACCGTTCACTCAACATCTTTGTGAAGGAGGACAACAAGCTGATATTTCACCGGCATCCGGTGGCACAGAGCACAGATGGGATACGGGGGAAGGTGGGCTACACACGGGGACTTCATGTGTGGGAGATCAGCTGGGTGATGCGGCAGCGCGGCACCCATGCAGTAGTGGGTGTGGCAACAGGAGATGCACCCCTTCACTCTGTAGGGTACACGGCACTCGTAGGTAACAATAGCGAGTCCTGGGGCTGGGACCTAGGCAGGAACAAACTATATCATGATGGAAAAAACCAACCAAGTAAAACCTACCCCGCCTTCCTGGAGCCAGACGAAACCTTCATTGTGCCCGACACCTTTCTGGTGGTTTTGGACATGGATGAGGGCACTCTGAGTTTCATTGTGGATGGACAGTATTTAGGTGTTGCTTTCAGAGGACTTAAGGGAAAAAAACTGTATCCAGTTGTCAGTGCAGTGTGGGGACACTGCGAGATCCGGATTCGCTACATCAATGGACTTGACCGTGAGTACCTTTTATTTCCTTTGAATGTATTGTACTGTATCCTTGCAGCAAAGTGTAGGTAGTGCTGTATTGTGTTTCTGAAATTAGATCACATTGTATTTGCCTTTAATAATGTACAACGTGATACTGAAGTAGGACTTTTTGCAGTTTTACATTATGTGAATCCTTTGAATTCCACTTTCATTGACTCCATGAACTTTCAAAGACTTTCTACCATGCAATCATAATTAATTCTTCTTTGGGCTGTGTTGAGTGTATGCAACAAGCACATGTTCTTGAAAGATGGTTTCTTCCTGTCTTTTAGCCAACTCCTGCAGAATCATGCTAATGAGATTTCCATGACCTACATAGCCTGTAAGCAGAACTGGCTGCACTCGCATGCGCAGATGTCGGGCCAGCCAGTCCCACAGTCCTGTCATGTGTTGTGTGGGCTTTAGGCTGTGCAGAGTCATGCGCAGGCCGTGTGATTTGACATGAAACCTGCCGACTTGCATAGTCCATATGTAGCCCGCAGAGACTTGACTCTTAATCACGTAAAATTATGTTGGGGAACAAATTTAATCTTGGCAAACCTGAAAGAATTCAACTGTGGGTAATATAGTATGACTATGGCATGCCAGAAGCTTGAAAGGTGTTCGTTAAGTGCACTCTGAATATTTTTGGAGTCCTCAAGTGAACTGACGCCAGACATCTGTTGCAGAACATAGACACTGTCATCCACTGTGCACTGCTTTAGTGCTCCAAGGGTACATGCAGGACCATTTTTGTACCTGACATACTGGATGAGTTTGCTGTTATGGCATAGAAGGGGCTTCAGGGCTTAAAATACCACACTTTGAAATTGGGATGTGGATGTTGGCAATGGCTGGTGTTCTGTGTACTATAGAATATAACAAAACACTGTTTAGGCCAGTGTGTGTTTGGCCTGAGCCAGCTGTATAATATTACATCTTAGGTAAGCCAAGCACAAACCATTTAGCTCTTCAGATTCACAAGATTCACATTAATTAATGATGGCAGGATAATTTGCTAAGATTGTTCCATCATGAAATGATAAAATGTGAACAGTGTCTTCCAAAGGAAAATGCAAGTTATCAGAGTCCTCATTGTCTTTGTTTGGCCAGTTTTCCTAAAATGTTGCATGGATTTGTTGGATCGTATTCTCTTTTGACTGTCTGAGAATACCATGGTATCTGCATTGATGTAGTTGCACCTTATAGGTGCATAAAATATTTGTCAAATTCTGTATTTGTTTAGCTTGACAAATTGCATAATTTGCTATATTATGGTCAACATTGGTATAAAGTAGCCATTTCCCAAAGTATCTTCAAGCTCTGAAAGCTCTTGAACTGGAATTTTGTTTTTGGAAAAACAAAACCATGCATTGAGGCATTGATGAATTTACCTTGGCAGTAGGGCTGCATGATAAGCCTTTAACATGTTATCACAATAAATTGAGACATTTTGGCCATAATGATAACATATCCAGATATAATTTGCTGTCTCAAGTCTGAATGACACGTGGCCAACTTTCAACAAATAGAAATGAAGTCAAACAAATCCGTCAGTAAACATGTTTGCATTCTTTTACTGAATTCTTTTATATTAAACAAACATGTAGCCCAACTTCTTGGCCTATATGCGTTAAAAAAAAAAAAAAAAAAAAAAAAGTGCTGAGCAATATATCAAACAGACATACAGGCTCAATAAGGTTGTACTGGCAGAATTTAAACAATGTAAACAGAAAATGAGTCCAACTGTCTCTTCATTTAAAAACTGAAATACTAAGCCTATCAAAAAAAACTGAGCTTATAGGTTCGTTTTGCTGCCGTCTTTAGCAGCAACACTCTTTGAACAGATCTTACAATATGCTGTAGTTTGTTCTGTGACCGATGTTTTATAACAAAAGTATCACCAAATCACAGACTGCTACTTTCTTTTTGGGACTAAATTGCCATCTGTAACTTTGCTTGTCCCACTGTCCATTTTCCATGCCGTTAACTTCCATGCTGGCCATAGACTCCGCCTACGCAATTTTTGTGAGGCAATAGACTAAATCTTGAGAAGTAGGCTACAAAGCATGTTTAAAGTCGCATAAGCTAAATGCATATTTATAATATTTAGAGTGGCTACTCAAAGCCAGACAATATCCATTCTTCAACTACCCAACCACTTTTCCTCACATCTTGTCCCTCTGTAATATAAAATAAAGGACCGTGAGACAACATTTTCTCAAATGCCTCTCGCATGCAGCCAGTGCCTTGATGAGAAGCTTATGGCAGGGACCAGTCTGTAGGCATCTTTGGCAATGAAACTTAATGTTTTGCTGATGCTTTAATCAGAGATTTGCTGTCCAGAGTTGGGACAAGTACAATGCAAATTTGAACTTTCATTTTTAGGTGCAGAGTAATTTTTCTAATCTAACATTAATGTGTACATGTGTTTCATTAATAATATTTTCAAATAACCCTTGTAGTTTAATATATTAAATGAAACATTAATGATGGGGATGGAGTCTTTAAAGATATGTAGCTTGATGTGTCTCTTACCTCTAATGAGCAGCTGTGGAGTACTCCAGTTGGCAGCAGAGCTTTCTCCTCTCGTCTAATGAATTGAGCATACTTTTCAGGGTGTGTGATTGCAGATGCCTGGAAATATAATTGTCATGTGGTTGCTGAAGGCTATATGTGAAGGGAGATGGCTGTTTCAGTCTGACCTCAGGAAAGGACCAGTAATGAGACACAAGTTGTACACACCATCTGAGGATGCAGGTGTTCCTTTCTTGTGGGGAGCTTTTTTTTTTTTTCTTATTTTCCTTTTTTCTTTTTTCCCCCCTCTCCTCTAGTGGGAGGTCTCTGAAACACCCAGCCAGAGCATTAGTCAGCGGCTTGCCACCAATCGCCTCAGCTGAATGCCTTGGCTTCAGATCATGAACTGCTTGGTTTCGTAATGAGAACATGTTGACTTTTGAGTCTTTAACATGGTGATTCAGACATGACTGATTCATTTATTATGAGACCAGCAACTGATAACTCTTTCCTTTCATTTTTCTCAATCAGTTACTCGAGCCCAGCTCACTGTCTGACCTTAAATCTATTTTTTTAGAAGTCCTGACAGGAGGATGCAGCTGTGAGCTCACTTACAAAGGACTAATCTTGGAATGGGTTTGTTGCTATTCAGTCTGGACGCTCCTCCCCTGGGTGCTTGGTCACCACCCTCAGATTTTACCCACAGTCCTTTGCTTCAGTTTAAGGATCTTATGAAAGGCTTGAAAAGGCTAGTGTAGGATAGTGTCCTGGTGATTTTTGGCCTAGAGACACTGACTTTTTTTGCTACCTTTTTAGTATCGGATATCAGTTTCCAGTCCGTCCAGATTATGTCCTCAAGCTCACCTTCCACTGCCATCGAGTTGTAAGTGTTGTTTCCTTGTTTTGTTACAGCGGAGCCCCTCCCTCTGATGGACCTGTGCCGGCGTTCAGTCAGGGTGGCGTTAGGGAGGGAGCGTCTCGGCGAAATTCACAGACTGCCCCTGCCTGCCTCCCTCAAGAACTATCTGCTCTACCAATGACAACAGGAGTGCCCTCATCACTCCCAAGGGTAAAAAAAAACAAGGGTCATGGTGCCATTTCTGCTGGGCTTTTCATCCACTCCTCAAACTGCCTTGACCGTGGCCACATAGACAACGTCTGATTTGTCCTCCCTGCCCCTCTACCACCCTGTCTCAGTTATTACCGTCCAGCCATTCCATCTAAATTGGCATTATTCACATACTGCATGGCAAGAATATACCATTCTGCCCATTTAAAAAAAAATAATAATGTAAATTCTTGGTTCTCTCTTCTCTTTGTGTTAATGCCTTAGCTTTATTTCTGTTTGTTGTATTTCAATCATCGACATGTTTGGCATTTTTTGATGGAGATGTATGGAACACTTGATTCTTACGCAGACACTGAGATCAGAGAGTGCTGCTCTACGTCTGTTAGAGGTGGAGTGGATTTGAGGAGACCTCCGCTGCTTGGCCTGGCCTCTTACGATTGCTCAATCCCGTATGCCCTCCCTTTTTTTTTTTTTTTTTTTAAATTACTTGTAACTTAAGAATGAAATTTAACAAATTATTTTTAACTGAGAATTGGCTGAATACAAAATGTGGTGTTTTGTTTTTCTACCTTTTTGTATTTTATCCTCCGAATCAAATTGTAAACCATTTTTGGCATTGTCAACTGGTTAATCCTTTGGCTAACTTTTGACCTAAATTTTTCCTTTTATTAATGGCTGTACTCTGTCAGTGAGTTGGGAACAAAGGAGTTTATTCTCCCAGCCTCCCAGCTGGTTAATTCATCTAAACTTTAGTTTTTTTTTTTTTTTTTTTTTTTTTTTTTTAAATCTGAATGCAAATTTTAGTCTCCAACTGAAAGCACAGGTCAAATTTCAATACCCTGCAATCGTGTGTGTGTGTGTGTGTGTGTGTGTGTGTGTGTGTGTGTGTGTGTGTGAGTGTGTGTGTGTGTGTGTGTGTGTGTGTGTGTGTGAACATGATTGTTGTTTCTTCAGTGTCTTTGCGCCTCTTCTACCAACTTGCATACTCCCTTGCATTTGCGCACACACACATACATACACCCTCTATGAGTGGGCCATGTGAGTTTCCATATTTGTTCAGCTCTGCTCAAACACAGCTCAGTGTGAATGGGATCAGTGCTGCAGCCCTGTCTGTGCCGCCAGGAAAAACAAAGCTTTAATGTTGTTGAGGTGCTCGGCCGCCATCAGCAGCACATTCAGGAAGCCGCTGAGTTCATGTCTGCTGCAGGGAAGTTGCGCTCTGTGGAGTCAGCCTCAAATTAGGCATTCAAAACTCGGAGACGGGCCGTCATTTTCTCTCAAACGTTTTAAGTGCCTGTGTGCAGTACTGGATTATTGCAGTTTTTTAGCCAACATTTTAAAAGTACTGTTTTTAATTCAATGATTACTTCACTGTGATAGCCTACGTAAAATATTCATCTCGATTCTTCCCCCATAATTTGTAGTCTTTCTAAATATCTGATCAGTTTTCCATGAGTTGTTTTGTGGTTGTCTTTGGTCTATTGAGACCCATAATGAAGGGTGTTGGTGTAGGGGGTGATGGGATTAAAGTAAACCGTATATGTGGTGAGGCTGCTGTATGGTGGCCTTAATGACCCAGTGAATTTTCTTGTTTGATGGCGATGTGATGTAAAGACAATTCACAGAAAGTATTTAAATGTTCAAGTGTGCAGCCCTGACTTGTTAACTTGACACAGAAGGTGAAAATTGCCAAGACGATGATGATCTTTGACTTTCCTAAAACGTTGTTTGTGTGTTCATGTGGCCCTTGTTTGGTGTGAATTTTGCCAAGCGTATGTGCACCGCCCCTCCCCCTCACTCCCTTCAGGCCTGCATAATATAATTTTCTTTGTATTCAATGCTGTAAATAATGTTGGTAACTACCTAATAAAGTTTATTATAAATTAATCTTATGCTGTCTTCCATCATTTCCAGAATTGTTTTGCTGGGTTCAAAATATTTTATATTTTGAAATTTTTACTTGTATGGGGGGTGGGGGGGAACAGAAATCTGACCCAAATGTGAAGTTCAGTGATTGCCACACTTGAGAACAGCACTTGATATGCTTACCTCATTGGGTCACAGTGGAAAATGACTCCCTGAGTGGTGCCTTTTAAAGAGGCAGGAGGAGCTCCTTTCTCTGTTGGAACAAGTTTGCTTTAAGTTTGCCTGAAATTCCTTGTGCAGGGACAGCAGGAAATGAGAAATGACTTGCCCAGTGCATGAGAGACCATCGCAAACTGACAGAGCAGTGACTGCAGCAGGATGTTAGGATGCTTTCTTCCTGTTTCTCAGTTTTCACCTTCTATGGGGTGATATTTACTGACCCTATCAGCAGAAAATGACATTGAAGAAATGGTAGTGTACATTAATTACTCATTACTTTCCAAGATTATAATGTTTTGAAACCAGAGATCTAATAGCTCAGTTTAGCAAATCCTTTTTAGATTTTTTTTTTCCCCTCTTCCATCTTGTATGCCTCTTTGTAGTATGTCCAAAATGGTTGTAGAACCTTAGACTGCATGATGGTCCAGGGCTTGTGATTGTTTTTGAATGTAGCATACTCCTTGCTGCTCTCATCAGCCCCCATTGCAAAAGGTTGTGTGGCGATTTGCCTTTTGGATGTACTGTAGAGGCAAATTTGCTCACAAATCCTTGCCAAGAAAATTCTCATTTTTTCTCACTTCATTGTGCAGTTTATTTTCAGTCCTTCTGTATGAGATCCTTTAGCAAACAGGTGATTTTTCTCCACTACTGAGTAGCTACTTATCATAAATGGTGCAGTTGCCATCTTTTCTGTGAAGTTTGTCATCTTTTGATCAATCGCTTTTATCATCTGCATCAATAAGGAGTCCAATTAGACTTTTTTCACATATGCTGTGAAGCAAAGGCATACACTGTTTGAACCTAAATAGTGTTTGATTCTTGGGCCTATAAATACATCAAACATGTGCCACTTTTTTTGATTAATTAGATGTTTAAATTGATAATAGATACCCACAGGCCTTCAGGTGGCACAGAGAGTAAAGCCACATGTCGTACAGCTGTGTTCCCTGTGGTTGGGAGGTAAAGTTGCAGACATGCCATTACTGGCAATGGACAGAAATCCACAATGGCTCAGCCTTGCTGGGGAAAAAGGTTATCAAATCAAATTCATGTCTTCTCTCTCTAGGAACCTCTACTTTCTGTCTAGGTACATTTTTTAGCTGAACATACCAGAATGTCAGCTTTGTTTTCTTCTGACAGCATAGGTAATATTTTTTTATACAGTGCAACATCTGCACCATATAAACTCACCCAATCGTGTACATAGAAGTTTTTCCCTTATATGAAAAGTTCATGTGATTTAACCATCCAACAGATGTTCCAATGCCTCAAGCCTTACTGATGATTAAAAGCATGTGTGCTGGTTTCACAGTTATGTCTGTGCTTAACCTGCCTGTATAGGATATGCAACTGTTCAAGGCTTTGACTTCTGGAATTGTGTTGATTTCATCCAGGAGTATTTCTTTTCAGAAGAACAGTGTACTTTCCTTTTTATGACCGCTAGCCTGGGCTGTGTTTCTCTTGTTGCTGAATGTTTGAAAGCTTGTGTAGTTGAGGATAGGAATAATCATGTGGATTGGGCAATAAAATGGTTGAAGTTCAGGGAATATTGTGAAACTAGCTGCAACTGAAATATGCAATGCTCTTTTGAAGAACACAGAGAATTATTTTATTGCAGCATCCACAAAACAATTTCAATTAATGACCCCTCCTTCAACCCACATGGCATAATTGTAAACCTTAACATCTCACTGAAGGAAATGCCCCCCCCCCCATGCATGCAACAATGAAATATTCCGATGAGGAACACTTATCACTAATTAATAGTCACTGAATTCCTTGTATTACTTGTAGAGTACTGCAGAAGACCCTCATGCACTCATCACACTCTAGCAGGACAGAGCCAAACCCGTTAATGATGAAGTGGATCTAGTACTATTCATGTTTTCCATTTGACAAAACAGCAAATTCATGAGAGGTGAGGGCCTTTACTTGAGACTGGGTAGCCAAGTCATGAATGTGGGAATTCAGGGTAAAAGATGTCCTATTTAATACTTTTTATATATGTGTAATTCATTCTGTAATTCTTCTGTGGGATACTTTGTAATCCTTAAAGTAACATTAAATAGTGAGACCTTAGCTATGATGCAAGGTGAATGTTTCCTTTAGTTTTTGAGAAACTAAGTTCAATTTAATGCCCAAAACCACTTCCTGACACACTGCCCAGTTACCATGGAGATGTACTTACAAACACTGTGATCTGCAACTGAGCTATGAGGTCATTCATTTCAAATATGTAGTTTGGCTGGAGCAGCCTGGTGTTTGGGTGTCTGTAACTGTTCACTTCCATCTCTCCTTGTTCCGATATAGTTCCAGATTTTTTTCCTTTTCTGAAGCCAAGAACTGAGCACAGGAAAATACTTCACAGTTTGGGACTGAACTGCAACTGCCATCTGTAAGTGGCATTTCTCTGTGTTGAGCAAGGTCAAGAGTAAAAAAAAAAAAAAAAAAAAAAATTTCTTTCTGCTTTACCACGCCACCCTATGGGAAGAAATCGGGCTTGAGTTTAATTATGATTCTCCACAAAAATCAGCTCTTTGTCTTTAATAATTAAAAAAATTAAAGCTTTTTTCTGTTGTATCCAATGGGTTAGCTTCTCATGAAATGATTTACAGAGGTGACTTGTTCTGTTTTTGGTTTTATATTTCGAAGACAGTTTAAATACTTCTGGGAAAAGATGGCAAGGTGTTGTTGTTCATCATAGATTAGAGCACCCTTGCCTTTGAAAAAGATTTGCAACCATTGAAAAAAGGAAATGAAATCACATTGAAACAATGACCTCTGCCTCATGGAATACTCCCAGAAATGTATTGCATTATGGGAAATGTAATCATCTGCCTCAGCTGGGATGGACAGATGCAGACAGTTGTTAATTTCTGTGGACTCCAGAAAGAATACCTAATAACATGGTAACCAATGAAACACTGATGACAGGAAATTTATTAAATTCTTCTTCTTGAAAGATTTTGTTTACTTGACCTCATCTCCTTGCCTCCATGAAAGGAACCTATGATTGTATTCAGGTCCATAAAATGGTTTCTTCTTTCTGAAAAAATGCATTATGACACCCAACTCCAGCAACTGATGCATTCAAACCAAAATTAAATCAGAAAAAAATTGTTCAATTTGACTGTCCACATCCTTAATGACTTCTGGCGATTGTATCTTAAAATAGCAAATGTCCAAATACATCCAGTCATGACTAAACTGAATATGATTGTGGTCAATGTGGAGATTTATTTTCAGAGATTCCATACAGGTTCAGAGTGAAGAATAATGGCAAATGTGCAGCATTCTATTATTCTGACCTTCAGTATCATCACATGACTGCCACTGCTGGGGACAGCGATGGATCTGACATGTTCACTTCACTGGGACGAAATGGGCCACAACAAAAAGTGGTGGGGACAAGTTTCCAGCATAAATGATGCCTATGGCCACACACAATTTGCTTTGATTAGCTGGGTTCAGATGGGCTTGAGACTGCCAGAGTTCTAAGGGGTAATACAATAAAAATCCCTCCCGATTGTTACTCATCAGACAACTTTCAATGTATCTATTGAAATGCAGGCACCAAAATCCAAGATGTTAGTTGTTTCGATTAAATGGGTAAATGACTTATTTTGTCATCTCATAATAGCTTTTATAGACATTTACCGTATCTTCTTCGTCGATATGAAATTATTTCAATTACAAACCACCGATTTGCCTTCAACTTTTCCCACTGCTTTGGGCCCATCCCATCACTGCCATTTTTTCCAATAATTTCGTAGCGATCTAGCAATCCTGTGCTCTTCTGTGTCATGCTGCCACTGCCATTTCTTTTCTTCTTGATGTCTAGCAGCTGAACTGCACTATGTGAATGGAAAGTACTGCGTACAGAGTTGGTGGAGACAGACAGTTGAAAGACCAGATCTGTCCCTCTTGCACATTGAAAAAAGGGCAATCTTGCCAACTAGAAACCTCCCTGGACCACAAACACCAAGTATAGAATTCTACAAACCTTAGCCTAACTGGGGTGTACCACTAATGCATTTTTCTTCATTAATATGTTGAAGAAACTGGAAGAAATCTGTACCAACCGAAAGTACTGCTCCACTTCTAAGAAATGAGGCGTGTGTGTTTTTCAGAATTGCAGCAATGCCTGCGAAGTCCTGCCCAGTTGGAGAGGAAAGATTTCTGCTGTCGAATATTTTTGGCAATCAGTAGTTGCAGTCTTCCTAGCACAGGGGTATACATCATGATTTCATCTGGATCTACCAGATTGAAACAAGGTGGTTGCAAACAATGTCAGGGTCACAACAAAAGTAGAAAAATATCATAGCTGCTAGGCAACAGATTAATCTGTCAGCTCCCCATGACCCCTTTCATAGTTGAATGCAACCATTTGCATCTGCTGCAATGTGGCAGAGGGTATGGACTTGTCTGCAAATGTTCCAAAGGATTGTCTGTGACAAAGAAATTCTTAATTGATCTGTTTTATTCAAGTGTATTGTTTTGCCTGTTGTAGTAATTTGAGGACCTTGGTTGAATTCATCCCATTGTAAATACAGCAAATTAAAAATACACAGAGTAGGTCTGTGTAACACTCACTCTACTCTGCGTGCATTTCCCCTTTTGGAGGTTTGAGGACTGCAGCTAATTAATTTCCGCTCTGAGGCTGCCTGCTGTCACTCAGAGCACAAATAGTCACTCTGGTCCTTGATGTTGACCAGCAGCATGCTGTGATTGCAGGAGGGTTTTTTTTTCAGCTGGGGCAGCACTTTGCTGCAGATGGCAGAACACAGAGGCTCCTCAGCAGTTACGTAATGACTTGGAGGGAGCTTAGAGTTTCCTCTCTCCTCCTCTGAGCTGGCGGTCCACAGGCATGTCCGTGGCTCCAGACTCTGGCAGCCCTGCAGACTGCGGATATACAGGAGAACCAGGATGTGATGATGACAAATGAAGGGATGATGATGCATTGGATTCTGCTTTGTTTTCAGCATTGGGTACACACTTATGATAACAAACATATACAGCTGTAGGGGCCACAAGCTTCAGCTTGTCCCTTAAGTGCTAATGGCCTCTGATGACAGGTTTCCATCCTGACGAGATGAACTTTCAGATAACAGAATGGTTAAGAGTTCAATATTTCTGTCTTTAATTCTCAAAATCTGTATTTAATCCTTCAGCTATCTATGCTTCAATCTTCTTTGTGGAAAGCAATACAGACCCTGATATATTCTGAAAGCTAAATGGATGGATAAATGCGTGAACTGAACTAAATTGTCTAAGTCGGCTAATTCCCACAAGTGCAGGCTGGGAACTAAAGCCACAGCAAGACAGATACAGGTGAACTTGCCATTAGTAGACTATGACAGGGCTGCAGTCTATGGCAGTCTATGCAAGCAGGACAACATGTACCCATCAGGGGTGTAGGGGCATTTAAAGCTGACCAGTGTTCCTTAGGTTACTGCAGCATTAGCTCATCAGCTGCCTTCATACCAGGTGTCATTGGTGAGAAATATATATCTGCCTTGAGCTAGATATCCTATAGTATGCAGTGTGGCCTGTAGGGTTGAAAATATCCCAATAACATACAGTTATGTACCACCTAATGCTGACCAGTCTGATGCAGATCATGTTCCTATGACAGTTTCCCTTTAGAAGACTTTTTCTTTTCCATATTATATCAATATCTACTGAGTTAAGTTTCCTCTGTTGTCCTGTTTCTGTTAGCTTACACTGCAGAGAGACTCTTCATTAATCCTCCCATTGAATGTACAGTGCTCATTGTTTCTTTCAGTTTGTGGACCATCAGTGTCAAAGCTGCCTAGGTTTTGTGGAATAACAGCTTCTTCTCTGATGCAAATGAATATGTGACCAAAGCTGCAAGAAGCAGCCTCCAGCTGCAGAATGATCCGTGCTTACAAGGATGCTGTCAGCTGCATTGTTCTAAGTCACAGACTTCCTTTGTGGGCTGTGGTTCCTTTTAATTGCCATGCCTCATGCAATGATGTGCATTGTCGTGTCGAACAAAAAGTTTGGACAGAAGCATGTTCCTCTTTTGTTAGGGACGGAAAAGAGCTACTAGCTTGTTCTGTTTGGTGGACAGCATTAGTTTTCTGATAATTCTGTGGTACTGCACTGTGCCATGTTGGGGACAAAGATATGGGTCTAATCTCCACTGAACCAAGAAATGAACCAGACAGGCACAGTTTCCAACTACCAAAAGCCTGAAAACGCTGATTTCCACAGAAGATTATTTTTCTCTGGTGTTGATTGTGGTGGCTAGAATGTTTGGAGATGTCAATTCACTCATGTCATAGACACTGTAAACATCCTGGCCTCTACACTTCAGGAGAAGCAGCTAACCCTGCATTTATTGTGCTCCTCTGCAGCTTCTTTGTGACTCACTCCTGCTTGGGGTTTATAGAGTTTTAGGTAGAGTTTTGAATGCCTTAACTCATTGTATTAACTCAAACAGAGGGTTCATTGGGCATGCCTGTATAATGCGAGTTTCTCACGAACAGGGAAGGAAAGAGTTTACAGCTCCAGGAAAAGTGGGCATAACTTCAGCAAGACTTCTTTAGTGACATACTTCACTGTCAAGTCACAATAAATCATTGTCCAAGAATATTGTCCATTCATTTTGAATGTGTTGCCATAGAGATATAATTCTTAACCACTACACAACATGGGATAAATTCTGTGGGATATTGAATTAGGAATGATGGCACACCACCAGATTAGGGTATGGATCTTTTTTATATGTCAAATAACAGAAAATGCATGTAGATTACCAGACCATTGACTTAATGCAAAAAACTTGTGACGAGAGAAGGAAGCCACATGCTACCAATCACTGATGTTTTTGTCTTCATAGAAAAACATTGTGATTGGTTCTAACCAGTGAGTCACTAAGAACACATGCTATGTGTTCATACATTTTGGAATGAACATAGTCTCACATTCTCATCATGAGTAAAAAGTGTAAAAAAGTGTCATCCCATTTACTGTGCTCCCAAGAGATTTTTACAAATCCCTTCTTAAGGCCTACAGATAAATCCATGGCTGCACCATGGCAATTTAAAAAAAGTCCTGTAACTGCTGCTTTCTTAAATGTCACTGCAATAAACTTTAATTGTCAGGGCATCTAGCACAAGCTTGGGGGGAAAAGATGAAAACTTCAAACTTCAAAAGCAGTGTTACGGGTTTCCTGAATCCACAGGTGCTGTGAGAGAGGGCTGATGTCATCGCTCTGTAATGGCTTGTCTGAGAGCTCTGTTTGAAGTGGTGGATGCGAGGCAGTAACTGACAAGGGGGCTGAGGTCTTAAAAAGGGTATTTTGCTCCTTTTACAATAAGACAAACATTAAGACCCATTCATAACTGTTTTCATAGGCTTGTATAAGGTTGAGTTTATGCCATTAGAAAGGATTCCTTGCAGGAAAAGAGGTATTTGAGTTTGGGGGATAAACTACTTTATGGGTTCACCTTCTGCTGAAGCTCTTTATATGTGGCAAACTAACAATTCTCCCAACTTTGATCCGCTCAATAAAATGTGTTTCTATTCCATTACGTCTCCTAACCTCCTCAACCCTATCCCAATATCCAAGTTCCTAGGTCAACACTGCCGAACAGCACTGAGCTCTTTGTTGCTACTACCTGGTCAAATAAAGGTTAATATACAAGTGTTCCCAAAAGTGAATTCCTGCTGTTGTGGTTTCCTGCATACAGGATCACAATGGTAGTGTACACTACTCCATGTGTCTCTGCTGACTCCTGAGGTTCTCTCAATCATTCTCTCACGCTCCTGTTATGGCTGTCAGTGTCTGTGATGTAAGGATATCTCAGCTGATCAAAGGGATGCTTTGACAGAGGACTGCCATTAATGCTCCCAGCCTGAAATTTCAAGGTGATTACATTGACACACAGTATACTTATTCATCTATGAAGAGAACATGGAGGTTAATCTTCACCATAATTAACCACAACAAAAAATGAGCACCGCATTTAATTATGTCTTTGGCTGGCACATGCCCGCTCCTCCAGGAGAAATTATGCAATATCTTTACACACTCTTACAGCTGGAAGCTTTGTTGAAGATATTCAAGTAAATCTAAGTTTATCTGCCATTCTTTCTGTATGGTTTACAATTAGGTCTGGACCTATGTGCTCAAACATATGTCTGGAACAGGCAGAAAGGTTCTAGCCCTTGCTTACCTGACCTTAACATTACATGGTAATTCTGGTAATTTTTCTTTCAAATAGCTTTTGAGGGATTCCCCACTGCCAAATTCAAATTATGTCAGATTGGAAAAATTTGACACACATATCAAATTTCAGTTACACAACTCCTTCCCTTTGAAACTGTATTTGATCTAAACCTTATTTCAAGGTGTTGTCTTACAGTCGTACCCCACACCTTACTGTGTAATCAGCACAGTTATAATCTTTCAGACACTAGAAACAGTTGCAGTTGTCGGTAGACTCCTGGGGGCCCTTTGTGAATGAATGATCCTTTAGTGAACAACCACTGAACCAAAACTGTCTGACACATTCCAGAAAGTGTTTGGATATGCAGAAACAAAGAAATCCTGGGAGAGGAAATACTGCCTTGGATAGCAGTTCATAGCTCAGGCTCGAGCTATGCACGCATGATCTCACACAAAATGTTTTCTGTCTACAGCAAGCATTTCACTGAACCACCAAGTCAGAATACAGAGGAGGCGCAAGGCAGGGTATGTGGGATTATGTTCATCTTGAACTGACTGTACACTGTTTTACCCCAACTCTGTGACCCAGGTGCTGAGAACCTAGCAAAGAGAAAAGCAGAGGACATAATAGGAATCTCTCTGAGGATGTTAGACCTGCAAATACAATCAATCTTTTACAGTAGCCTTCCCCCTCTGAAGCAAGTGAGCACACATGCAAACCAGAATGTGCACAGACATTAACCCTTGATACACAGTGTCTGAGGGAAGAGAAACCTTTGAGACAATTGTAGTTGAGGCAAGTTGAGGCAATTGCTACAAATAATACCTGTATATCTGAACTTGAAAGCAGCATTGCCTCCTCTTTGTGCATTTAACCTCTGATGGGGATCATGATTTGATTGGTAAACTCACATCAGGAGGTGTCCTCTGTGGAAGAGGGGTGTTCAGTTTCAGCTGAGCACAAGCAGAAGCCCTGCACTCAGCGCTCAGTTAGGAATTGAGTTACAAAGGACCCATTGTTTGCATGTGCTGCCCGGGCAACAGGACCAGGCCCAGGTAATCCATGACTATTTGTCACTGTGGCTGTTTGGCTCGATCAGGTTCACTCTGCAGGGAGAAGGAAAATAGAGAGGAATTGCTGAAGCAGAGGGAGGGGAGTTTAATAATAAACAGGAGAAATTAGCCATATTTACCTGACATGACTCCATATAATATAAATTATCCAGTTTTACTGTAAAAAAAAAATTGTTTCCAAATGCAATCCACTTTTTATGAACAGCAGAGGTGGATAGGAATTTATGAACATGTTATAAAACCACAATGAACAACTGGATCCAAAGGAGACATTTTGCATGTGACAACAAAAACATGTATGTTGTAGTAAGTCCTTCCACATCATGGCTATTGGCAGAAAAGAGAACGGTTGCCTTGGAAGTTGGAGCTTGGATTGTGCCAAACAACTATGGAGTATTTCTATGACGTGCATGTGGAGTGAGGCTGAGGGTTGTCTGCAGATTTCAAAGCCTTGGTGACACATTGAAAGATGACCCCCAGACACCGAAACTTAATGTGTCTCAGCACGAGCTTGCCCTCCCTTTCTTCAAGGCTAGCATAATCTAGACAAGCTGCACAGTCATAAAAACTACTTCTCAAACTATTTTAGTGCCTTTTGCATGGTAATACCAAGAGTCTAGACAGAGGCAGACACACTATATATCACACACACTGCTCTGTTTTTAGTTGAATTCAAGGATGATTGGAGACTGTAGGAGGCCTTGAAACTTAACATGAGCAGAAATAAAAAAAAAAAAATCAGAGAAAGAGAAGACACTGGATGAAAGAGTAAATAATAATGATTAGGAGATCTTCATAAAAAAAGTTACACAATATATATCAGTATATAATAAAAAAACAGACCAGAGAGTTGCCATACTACCCAAACTTAGATGTGACTTATGAATAGAACCTCAGCACCAGTCGTTCCTGCAGATACTCAGATCCATACAGAGGCGAATGCATGTAGACATACCAAGTGCCATTACACACAGATACATTAACACATACATCTGTACAACATACTCAATGCACTCAGTCAACACTGGCCTGTCAGTGGCAGCACGAGTTGAAAAGTCCTTGAAAGGCACCTCAGCTACAGCAGCAACAGACACTGTTCCTCCACAGTGAGTGATCTTAAGAAAGGTGTCATAACAGCCAGAGCAAAGACATTTCCTCTCTCTCAGATTTCCCATGCTTCAGCTACGTAAATGACTGTTTACTGCAGGCCTGTCTTAGTTTCACTTGTGCATATTCTCACTCAGTGAGGTATTTAGTGTGTGTGCTGATCCTGTAACCTTTAAGATACGAAATAATATGGCAGCAAAATTATACTTTGATGTGTATTCTTTCTTTATTGGAAGAGTATCTGTTTGGATTGGAAATGTCTTAGGAGATACCTGGAGTTATTTTGAATCTGTAATTTGTTTTAAAATGTATGAATGCCTTCAGTGTGGCCAATGGAAATGTCCCTTTTTCTCTTTTTGAGAGAAATGTTTATATATGCATATGAATGAATATCTGGATTTCTTTTTTGTCAAATTATGGTACATAGGCACATGCTGGGTCCTATGTCAGAGGAAAGTCAGTGTCAGGCAAGTATGATTATGACAAATTTAAAGGAATCACTGTGATTTCACCTCTGTCCTTTGCCCTACAACAGGCAACAGATTAAAGCTAAAGCAATCAATGGATGTTTTCCCATGTGATGTCAGAGAATACAGCAGTAAGTACAATTGGATGCCAGTGTGCAAATGTTAACTCATATACGCTGGCCCTCAATGTCTTTAGATTGTGCTTCCCACAGAGGACCTCCCTCATACATATTTATTAGGTTCAATGAAGGATTTCAAATTGGTAAGACTCTGCGATTGGATATATAGTGTGCCCTTTATTAGGTTGGGTTTCCATTGGGTCTTACAAGCAAAAAGTGGAAGAACAACCATTACCACTCCAAAATCAGTCAGATCCCGCTGTTCTCTACTAACCACAAAAATACTAAGAAACATTTGTTCACAGCATGACTTTCAAAGCCATATCCTTCAGAGGAAAATGTGTTCCTAAATTCTTTGGCTGTGCCTTATTACCATCATAAACCTCCCAGTAATAATTTCCAGGTTGAGAATAGTACATAATGCATTATGCCAGCAGTGTGTGCAAACTGAGGACCTTGGAATCTCCAAGAAGAGAAAACAATGGTGCTTGAGTTTTGAAAACTGAATTGAGTTTTAAAAAATCATGCCATTCCTGAAATTGGAATAATGTGGCTTCTTATTCAGTGTAATTGTAAATAAAGGGATGGATAAAAGTCATATTAACTACAATTAAGAATGTAGCTTAAGCATGCAACATAACTGACACACTTCCAAAGGATTTGGCACACAATGAGGTGTTAGGTATTAAGCTTGAGTTCAACTATTTAGTTCAGGATTCAAGAGACTTTAATATGATTACATCAATCCTAAATTATTAAATGTATGTAATAGGCATAAATAACTAGCAGACAGATGTGCTATTTAGACAAGTTTCCTCTACTCTGAGGCAGGATGAACACCACACAATTTCATGTGTACCTCTGTATTCAGAAGAGATGGAAATTGCTTTCTTATGTGTGTTTCTCTGCTGTGGTGGCCATGATGATTTTCAGTCAGATGCTTGCCACTGTTTGTTGCCTACAGCCTGCTAGAGTTGTACCAGCTATCTCCGTTTAGTTTCTCCAAGTAGACTGGATAATAAGGCCTGTGGCATCAAGGGCAGAATGTGGTGGTTTCTATTTATAGCTGCAGCTCAACTCAACTGCAGAATTAAGCATGAAATAAAGGGCCTTCAGGTGGAAACACAACTCTTTCTTTCTTGTCCATTTTGGCTCTCCTTTGGACACAATTTCAGAGTACATCAGGAGGAAAACTCCTGGTCTGGGGATCCGTTGCATTGTAGTCATGTGCCAGGCTTGTCTGCCTGAACACTAGACTGTGACCTTTTGGTGTATTCTACTTTGCTAAAATAAATCGTGTCGTGTTGTTTTTCTCTGAGGGGCTTTTCTCAAAAGACTGAAAATGTTCAAGCTGACTAATAACAAATGAAACTTATTACGTGAATAATTATGTAAGCCCCTCAACCTCTACGCCATATTACTGGTTGGTCTTGCCTAAAGAGGTTGTCACAGGCTATGCTACAATGAGACCCCTGTAAGGCAACTGATGGAGGAGAATCAGCTTTGTGTCCTTACCTAACCTTAAGGGAGAACTCATAGGCAGCACTGAACTGTGAGCCAAATGCCACCATATCTGTCCCCATTTAACAGGCGCCAGCATGGCCTCAGATGTCCTCTGAAGCCATCCTAAACATACTCGAGTCCAGCCATAGTAATGGGACAGCTGAGGCCACAAGCTAACTATACACAGCCATGTGTAGTCTATAGGATCTCCAAATTACAGTTTTCCAGGGAAGCATTCTCAGAAAGCTGACTACTAAACCAGTCATATTTGAGGCCTGGTATCCATGAGGAGATGACCATAAGACAGGAGAATGGATTACATTAAATCATACTGTCATGATTTGATACTTAATGTTATTTCAAAAGGTCATTGCTAACTAGCTTTTGAAACATGCAATAATAGTATTAGCCAGCTACTTTGTCAGGCTGTTGTTTTTACATCACATTCATGTTGAATTGAATTACTAATGTAACTGAACACTGTTAATAAACTGCTGTAATGGCAGAAAGATTTCATCCTGGGTGGTAATGTGCCTCAGAGAGAAGGCAAATCTGATACATGAAAATTCCAGCCGGGGATCCATCCAGTGCCTCCATATCACCTGAAGCAAGTATAATATGATATTATCATTACCAGTGCACATTCAGATCCTTTCCAACAGTTCTGAAGAAATCCATATTTGCATCATGTTGCTGTAATGCAGACATTCTAAAAGGGTTTTCTTACCTAGAAAATGTTTTTTCTTTTCCTGGGACTGCATCATTCTTCTATATAAATTTTTATACAGATTTTTTTTCTGTTGATGGTAAAATGTGGCAGCGGGTGGTAATGGAGCCATGCCTGTACCCAGAAAGCTGTGGTTGGAATGGCACACTGTGGACTTGTTTCTGTCCCACTGCTTCAGTTAACACCCAGCTTCACATAACATGCCAGTCGCTGCCCTGTACAAAGGCGTCTGCTGAACAAATAGGAAATATAACCTCTGTGTGAGTCCGAACAACCCTCCTCTTCATAGGAGTGAAAGCTGTGGGTGGAATTTTCCAGTAGATATTTCATTTAATCCACTGAAACCAGAGGTTCACCAAGTGGTATGATTTACGTGTTCTTTCCCTTTTGCGCTCTTTTTATACAGCTCAACTCTTTCTGTACCCTTGTGGCACTGGGGATGTGAACAGACTGGGGCTGTGAGGGGCAGCAGTGTCTGTGACTATAGAGGCAAGAAGTAAAAATATTAATATTCTGGTCTAGCTACATATCTGCCAGACAGTGTGAATATATACATTGTACCTGTCAGATTCTGCCTCCATGCCAAAGACATTGGGTGGAATCGGTGTAAATTTTACTATTCAGGTGAACAGCCTGCAGCTTTTCTATTGATTCCAAAGCCATTCTAAACCATCTCCACCTAGAACGCCAAAAGAAGAAGATGCAGCAGGATGATAAAGACCCTCCCCGTTCCCTTTGACCCTCAGATGTTTTTCTGTTAATCGCGTCATTCAATGTTTTGAATCACAAAGGAATTTCACTTGTTTGTACGTGAAGGGTTTTCACAAATGTCATCTGCGATCCCTAACATTACACTCAATTACAATCACAATCAAAAATATTCCATAGTAGACCAACTACTTAATATTCCAAATATTGTTGGACTTGAAAGGAACACAAAAAAAAACTGAAAATCCTGGCATGAGGAAAAATGTGTAAAATCTCCCTTCCCCCTTGAATGCTGTGCTGTAGGGATTAATCCACCTTGCCTTTTGGTGGACTGTAGAGGTACGCATGTCTGAGATAGGCATGTCTACGAATAACAATGATACAACTGGAATTGTAGCCTATTACCTCCTGAGTGTTTTTTTAGTGTAAAAAGAAAGGAAAGGTTTGGCTTGATTTTAGTTTTTTATGCTACCTATCTTTTGCTAGTTTTTTATCTTGATGCTTGATTATTAAATTATTTGACAAAATGTTGCCGAAATTAAATTCATGCTGAACTCCCCTACCACCTGAGCCTCAAAATTGATTTATATCAGTGCTAATTGCAGAGTACCATAAACAAACATAAAAGAATCTCCAGCATAAGAATATTTATTAACATAAATACTAGGACTTAAAAATATTTATGATTGCAGTCTGTACTTGTTGAAAAGTAACACCACAAAAGACAATAATAATTTACTGAAAATTAAATTTACTGAAAAATAGTGCTGAAAGCAGTTCAAATTCTGATTGAGCTAGTTCATACAGTCAACACCCAATTTATGCTTTTACTTTGTGTTTATTGATATAACTGTGGCTCTTAACACTGCTAATTAAGGAATTTCATCTGGGTGTGTGTTTGTGTGAGTTAGTAATGGAAAGTCTCAACTGTGGTTTTATGCTTTTGATTTAATTAAAATATAGAGACAGCAACAGACAAGCCATTTACACGTGGCTAGAATAATGTTTCAGCAGACAACTTATGAGTGAAAATGTGGGTAGGCAAACCTTTCTCTCCATCAAAGTTGTTAAGAGCTGTAATATAATTTTATGTGTCGGGCCACAACAATGCTGAATCCCCATGCTGAATGCCTGGTGACCCTTATTGGCAAGAGTGCACTAAGAATATGTAGTGTCTGAGAAATGGGGCAAATACTAAAACAGTAAAAGTGTTACAATTAGTACATTTAAAATATTGTTTAGAACATTTGTTAGCACACATCCATGAAAAGGCCAAAATGAATGGATGCAACATAGTACTGCCAAACAACTGGTAACATCTGAAAAAGGAATATAGTTTATCAATAACAAAATGAGAGCAATGAAGGTTGCCTTTGAAATAGGTTTTTGCTCAAATAATTTCCTGTCACTGGAAAATTTGAAATCTGTGACAAAAATGACAAATGATCAATTCAGTGGAGAATGCTTGTATTTAAACTTTTGATTACTATATAATCAAAATATTGCACTTTATTTATGTCATTAAGTGCATTTGTGCTGATTATTTTTACCATTTGTAATGCAAAATATGAAAAATATTTTACCTATCAATTCAACTTTATGCAAAATCAAGGATAAATTAAATAATGACTGTTAATAGACCACATGGATTGATTTGAGAACAATGAAAATATTTTCTTACTGTTTTACGCAGATACATATACATTTATTGTCTCAGGAGACAGCCGCAGATGTCTCCGCTGAGAGCCCATGTGGCATAGCCATGACACATGTCACAGCCTAATTCTCCTCTCTGACTCCACCTCCTCCTGTTGGCCTTGGGTGTGGATGAGGCCAGGGCCCTTCAGTGCCATTTTAAGACATGTCACTGAAAAAACCTATGCAACCTCTCAATCTAGACCCATCCATTTCTGTTGTTCCACAAACTATTCCAGGGACAAATTCATGTGTGTGTTTGTATGTGTGCCTGTGAGAGAGAGAGGGATAGAGAGAGAAAGGATAATCGATCAAACCTGAAACACAAGTCTATCTCCTGAAGGTCTTGTGTCTGATTGTTATTCCTTTGCACTTCCTCCCTGGTCATAAAATCTGGACCATGACCCACCCACCCCAGAGTCAGAGTACTGGGTAAGCCAGGGCCCCAGATGTACCCCGGACAATATTTTTTTGGGGGGGGGGGGGGGAGGTAGCAAGAGGGCTTCAGCTACCCAATGACCTCCTCTTAAAATTGTACATTCATCTCCTGGTGAGAGGAGTAACAGCGGGAGGGTAAGACAGAAGGCAGCGTCCAGGCCCTAGTGTGCCTCAATTCCATTTTGGCAGGACTTCATAAACAAATGACAAGCTAAGCAAGTAAACAGGCTGTTCAAAGGGGAGCAAAGCAGGCACATGCCAGGCTACAGTGGGAACAGGTTACAGATAAACTGATGTGCTGATTGTTATGCATTGCAATGGGAAGAATTGGGACAAACTTTGATTGGGAAATGATGGAAGAACTGCAATCTATGGCTAAATATGGTTAAATAGATGAACAACAAAGCAGATAACAGTGATAATTATTTGCATAGCTATAATAATCATTATTTGAATGTGTAATGATTGTTAAAAGGTTGTGTTTGACAAAAGAAAATTGCAGCAATTTACAGCAAGTGCTATTTTTTCTGTGGAATGCTGAAGTGCTGTCAAGATATAAAAATAGTTGCAGAACTGATTGTAGGTCTTAAAAGAAAGAGAAAAGAGATACAAAAGAATAATAAAGCTGTCACACCATGAGCAGGCTTTTTATTTATCTGGCAGGCACAAGAATAAATATTTTGAGTTCTCTATGTAAATTATCATTTTTTTGCCATTCTCAATGTTAATCATAGGTAGTTAATTATGATTGCAACTGTAACAATATGTGGTTTAGTGTTATTTCAACCTTGAAGCCAAACAGAATATTACTTACAATAAAATATGTTTATTTGTAATTGACTGATATTTTTACTCCTTCTTCTCATCTTTTCTTTATAAGCTCAATTGCATACTCTGTGTATAATTTTGATGAAATTGTTTATTGTATAGCAGTTTTTTTTAATTGGATTACATATTTGGATGATTTTATCTTATGAACCTGCCCTAGCCAAACCTTCCCTTAAGAAACATGGGAGATGCACATGATGTAATGCATAAATTAGGGACTCTCTTCCACAGCCTTACGCTGAGTTTGGTCCACCTGTGATGTGCTCAGAGCTAACATTAGCAGTTATACTTTTTTCCAGATGTTCTGTGCTGTATCCAATGACCAAATTTCAGTTACATGTAAGTTAATACCCTGGTAGAAAAAAAGCTGAGGTATCAGTCTTTTTATGTGACTTCTGTTGTCAGATTCCTTTCCTCTCTAAAACAATGCACAAATTATCACTATTTTATTACCAAAACAACAGTAAAACACCACTTGTCATTGTTCCTCAGTTTCCTAGTAGCAAACAGCTCAAGAATCCTCACCAAAATAATGGTTTTTGACATTCACAAAGCAAGCAGAAGTCCCTGATGTGGATATGTTGCGTATAGGGAATTTGAGGCTGAAAAAAGAACTGTGTACGGTCATGTGATTTTCATCTCGTTGTGCACTGAAAACAACTAATGTGAGCTATGCATACATGCAGGATTTGGCATGTGATTCGTCTGCAAGCATCTGAGGTGACCCAGAGAGAGATGTGGAGTCTGGCGCACCCATCAAATCATGGGAGTCCCATCAGAAAGGAACCTTTTCTGCTATAGCACTCTTATAACCTCTCTTCAATGTCTTGCTTTGGCTAAACTGCACCATTGCTAGCACTTCTTCCAAACAGAAACAAAAGCTGGTCAATGATGTGATCCTCACACTGAGTTTTAACACCCTGTTAAAAACGAAGGACTGATTCCCAGCACACATCCATGCTCTGCCAACATAGCACCCGAGGGGGGAGAAGGGATGTGTGGTGCTGAAGTCCTGGAATATCTGAGTTCAAAGCTTCAGAGTGCTGTTGACAAGGAGTGTAACTGCAGTGAACAGCAGCCAAAATATACAAAATATGCAGGAAAGGAAGAACAGATTAATGAGAATTGCAGACAGTTGATGCATCCTGTTTGGTTTGCTGGTCAGTTCGTCATACCTAACTGGTCAGCTATGATTGGTCCAGTGCTTTATCATATTGACAGCAGGTGAGCAGCACTTGGCTCAGAAGGGGGTGGGCCATTTGGGATGAGACAGTGCTATAATGATGATGGTGAGTATGTAGACCACATCTTACAGCAGCCAGACAACATGAGTCATGAAGAGACGACTGTGGCAAATGAGTAAAATCTTACCAATTTCTTGGTTTCTGATGCCCACTCATGTGGTCTTTATAAACTGTACAAACATGCTTTGTCTGGCTACTTTGAGTATTCAGTGAGAGTTCTTGCAGATTTGTTTGCTTATTGACAGTTTCAAAGTGGCAGGTATTTCTTTTTATTTTGTAACACTTCACATTACACTACCAAGAATTATGTGAGTACAAAGCAATTACTGAATAAGTGGTGTGGAGTGGAAATACCTTTGTCAATGAGAGAGGCATACCTCATGGCACATATGCATATAGACCTGAAATGTGCTCAGACAGACACATACCCACAAATACACACACACCAGAAGAACAATGTGCATATACATGTTGCAAATGGTTGCACCAACAAGCTCACCAACTATGAAAGTTTATAGATTTTCATAGACTTAACTGACAAACATCTACCAGAAATTTGAGAGGAAAAAATGTGATGCTCCGAAAACAAAAGGGACTGATGTTATCAACCCAATGGTACATGTTAAAATGCCTAAACAGAACTGGATGGGTAGTAATATTGGTGGTCTATTACTTGTTAAAAATGATCAGTTTTGTGCTCTGATGGGTTTTTTCCATGAGCTAATGGCTCTGAGATGTCTATCGGTGACTGTGAACTGCTCACATGATGTTTTCTTCCAATGAAACGTCTTGAGGATGGATGTTCTCTGCTTACATGATTTTATTGAACTACATACCATTTCAGAACATGGGAGGGATACATCTATAATTAGAAACTGTCAGACAAGAATTTCCGCTTCCACCATATTCTTTTAAATTTTTGACCAATATTGAAACTTACTCTTCAGACATATTTACTTTCTGATTATGATTGTGAGAAAAGATACTGATGCACTGACGTTTAAAATGAGAAGTGGAGTATTTTTTCACATTTTGGGGATATCAGTTGACTTGTCAGTCTCATAGGGCATTGCAAATGGTAGCGCAGCCAATTCACTAAAACACTTAGTGTGATTGCACACAAACAGTCATAATGAAGGAGGTGGAACTTATCATTCAGTGGCTGGCTCTGTCATGTGATGCCTTTCACATTGGCTCACAATGATCAATGTTGTAAAATTAAGTTTGGAAATGGAAACTGAGGATCCTGCAAACTAAATACTTTCAGACATTAATTTCGAAACATTGTTACCCCATTCATTTCCATTATATAATTAATTCCTGTCAGCTTTCCCCATTTTCAAAGCCAGTTCATTCTCATTGAGTGACTACATTGTAATCCAGTAATACTCTTTTAGAGGGTTCATTCTGTTAAAGAGGTCCAGTCTTTCAAGACATAGTTGGTTCACTGTATGACAGTTTAAATTCTGGAATACTGCCCTGTGATTTTTGAAGCACAAATGAATTTCTGTGAAGTTTTATTTAAATCTATTTACTAAAATAAGATCCAATAATCCAGTTAAACCCTCAAAATGTATTTCAGCAGACGTGATGTCTTTGAATGAACATGGTAACCCTCTTCAAGATACTACTTACTCTTCAGCAGTGTTTCTGTGAATTCTGGGAAGCTTCCTTCTGCAGCTGTGCCAACCACAGCTTCCTCCTGCTGCAGCTCAGGCAGCCAGTCCGCTCGGGCCCATGTAAACAGGCCCCTGCTTCCTGTTGAGAAACTATTTGCAGCTCCAGGCAGTTTGCAGCTCTCTCCCTTGGCTAGACATCACAAGCCTCAGCCAGACACCACAACACGGCCCTTTTTCCTGCTATTTTCATAGCATTTGCCACATGCTGTAATTTAGCAGAATTGATCCTCTAAAAAAACGAAGAAACAATGTATGTGCTTTTTTCCCCCTCAGACTGGTGGTCATGCTCTGTGACGCTTTGTGTTTTTATATTAAGAATACAATCATCAGTGTCATATTGTGGTATTTATTACTGGTGCTAATTTGTAGTATCCATCTCTGGAAGGGATTTTGGAAAATAAGAAAAATTAAGATGAGGAAAATAAGATTAAAAACATGTCATTCAGTGAAATGAACCAATGGAAAACTGATACATTTACCAGTTGGTCCATATTAACTCACTCTTAATGTTCCTTTCAAAGCCATGAATGTCTGTGCACAGTTTTAAATGGTCATACCTTTAAAAGGTTTGGATTTCATAGAGATATTCAGTGTGTGCCCAACACGTGACCACATTGTAATACAATACAGATAGTGAATAGCAAAAACATAATTCAATGCATAAGTAATAAACTGTCAAACGGCAAAGGATTTATGATCAGTTTTAAAGCTTTAATATTTGCTTCCACTTTTACTCATTCTATTCAAAATTTGTGGAGGTGATACTTTTCCATCGTATTCTTTTTGGTTTGATTCTCTTTTGATTTTGAAAATGAATGTTGTCTTAGAATGCAAATTTTTAGCTGACAAACTTTCATGTTTCAGGTCATTAATATTGTGTTACCATTGGCGTTTCTGTCTTTGTACCATACATTTCTCTGGGCCTCTTCTCCGCACCATTTTCCACTTGGCTGGGAATTGCAATTGACAATCAGTTATGTTGCCAGCAATCTTGCAGAGAAAATAATCTCTCAGTTTTCTCTACTCTATGCTTGTTTGTCCATCGGGGGTTATGAGATGGATTTATGTCAATTGCAGCTCACAGATTCTTGCTGAAGCTTTGTTTTCACTACTTGCTTGTACCAACCACATGTGTAGAATGACAGAATGGGAGCATAGGACCCTGGGATTGAGACCAAGCAGCTCAGGATGACATGCTGTGAATCTGTCAACTGCAGTGTCATTTACAGCGCAAGACGTGTGAACACCTGTGCCTTTTATCTGTACATTTGGTGCACTGAATATAATTCGCGTATACCTATGGTAGAAGAGAATTTATTTTGACTTAAGATTAAATGTGGCCTTTGGGAGATTCTAAAGCAAAGAACACACAGTCTTTCTGTAAGCATATGATTATATTTTTGACCAGTTTGTATGACATCCCTACTATCAATTGCAGAGACCACAAACATCTCTGAAATTCATTCTGCTGGTTGCTGCATGTTTTCTCTCTGCAGGACATTGTCTAGGATACTCCATGTGAAGTTTGTGCACACAGAGTGCAGGTGAACAATTGACTACAGCAGCTGGTCTTGCATGACAATACAAGTACAAAGCTATGAACTGAAATCATTCCTAGTTTCAATCAAATGAAGTTTGTGACTTGAAAGGAATATTGAATTCAATCAAAATAATCTTTATATTGTAACATAATTTTATATTTATGGAGACATGCTAAAATATTTCTCCAAAGAGAATAAATTCAGTTCAGCTTTTGTGGCTAAGTGCATTTGATTGAATTAAGCCATATATTTTTTCAAACTACAGTTCTAAGATACAGTGCAATGCAAGTTGTGGTTTTTATTGAAAAAAGAGCCATGTTCAATCTATCAGCTGTCTGTGGTGAGAGGTTTTCTAGCTATAGCATGAATGAAACCATGACCAGGCTGACCCACAATAAGCTTCAGCTCAACTGTTGCCTTTGCACTCAGCTTTAAAAGTACTGAGAGCACAAGGCTATTGTCATGAGTGTTTTATTCAGTCCTACATTTAGCCTTGAATTCTATGGCTTCAATATGCATTCAGATTTATTCACAATGTGTTAATATGTCTGAATCACACACAGTAATAATCATCCTCTATACCAAAGTTAGCTCTGGAGGAATCTGACCTACCCTTTTTCATTCAATTGCTATGACCTCTTTGATGTTGCAAAATTATCAACTAGCTTTTTCTAATGACACTAAATTTAGCAATAAGGTACTCATATTAAATTAATAAAATTAATTATTAAAGGTGTCCTTGCTTTTTGTTGGATTCCCTTTTCAGAAAGCAGAAAACAGCTTTTTGGCTCACTGACTCTCTTGTCTGTGGCTCATTAATGTCTCAATCTGGCCTATGTAAAAGGGTTCCTTATTGTCTGTGCGTAAATTTATCAGATATCCTGTAAAAATGTAATGGTTCTGAGAGACCATGATTCTGCATGTAGACAAACCAGTAACATTGATTGAAATGTCAGTGAAACAGAAACATTTTTCATCTGATTGCTCAGTGATTTAGGCTGTCCTATTAATGATACTTCCAAGTGTTTCTTATTACATCCCTTGTGGTGGAACAAGCTTATTATTGGCAAGCTAGGTGTGAGGAAAGGGTGGTCTGTCTTTGCTACATTCACCTGGGCCAGAGCAATAGTTTGGGGTAATCAGCACATTAATCATCTTACAAAAATAAATCCCTCTCTGTCTTTCTCTCACACAAAAACACATACATGAACATCCATGGACAACAAGCATGTGTGTGTGTGTGTGTGTGTGTGTGTGTGTGTTTATGTGTATGTGTGTGTGTGTGTGTGTGTGTGTGTGTGTGTGTGTGTGTGTGTGTGTGTGTGTGTGTGTGTGTGTTTATACATGTATGTTTGTATGTGTGAGAGAGATCTGTCAACCATAATGAGTTCAAATATAAAGTAAAACTTAGCAAGCATTACTATAGATGAACGGTATGTGGATAGAGGGAGGATATAAAGGAGAGAGAGACCAGGCAGGAGCATTATCTGCATTGGTGTTGTAAAAGGATGTACATCCAAAAAAGGTGCACCTCATCTTCTGTTATTCTCAGAATCATCATTTCCAGAGCCAAAAATTCCATGTTGTCTTTATGTCAGCTTTTACAATGATTAGACAGCTTTAACGATCCTTAATTGAACAGAGAGTGTAATATCTGAGAAACTCTTTTATTTTGACTTATCAGTTTTATTTATATTTTGATAACTACTGTGGACAGTTTCACTTTTTCCTGCAGTGATCATCGCTGTATCATATCACAATGTCTGAAAATATCACATTAAGGTGTATCTTTTTCCAGGGTATAGCTCAGTGTTGCTGTCCTGTATCATTTGGAATGCAAAGCCACCCTCGTACATGCAGCATAATCACATCCAGCAATTCACACTTTGCTTCCAGTCAAATTGTTTATTTGACTCACTGCATTCTGTCCAGCTCATCCAGATTTGAGAGTAATTATCTCTGGGTTGCTGTATGCTGTTTTTGCAGATTTGTGTTGCAATCAGGGCAAAGGCCATTGGTTAATTCTCTCCTTTAATCATGTTAATTGATGCAACTGATAAAACATTTAAATGGGCTGACAGAATCAATAAAAGGTAATGCAGCACCGTCTCATTTTTAATCCCTCATTAGAAGGGAGACTGTAACAGAAGGAAATGCGAAGGGACAAATGAGTTTCCCCATTAAAGTGGAATGAGGACTGGATCATTTGGACCCTGTCAGGTTTAATGAGCTGGAGAAACCTGTTGCTTGATTGTGGCACCACAGAAAGCTCTCAGAAAATGTAGCTAAACCCAATGTGACAGACATGCCTGCTTCGGTTTACTTCCTCAATCCTGCACCAGGCTGGAGGAAGTAAGCACATGTGAGTTTTTTTTATTACTGTTTTGTAAATATTTACCTTGTTTCCGGGATGAAAAACACATCAGTTATCTCAATTGAGTGAAGTGCTGGACTCCTGATGGAAATTATTTTGTTTTCTATTGACAGCAATCAGTTAAATTGAGCAGAGGTTAAAATTCAGCAGCTGTATTCACCATATTGTTAGCAAGATAGATGTGGGTGAGAGTTTTTGTAGTATTTTGGTCAACAGACTGAGCTCTTGGCAGTGACACATAAAATTTTCTAATAGCAGCCCAGCTCTGTGAAACAAGTTGTTGAAAAGAAGTGGACTGTGTGCTTGGCAAATCATTTTTAATAAAGTTTTTAAATAGATGGCTACTTCTCAGGCACGAGTTTCAAATGAATAATTAGGTTCTGTTGTACAAGTAGAAAATCCATGGTCCTGTAGTTCTAGTGAAGACAGGTAAAAAAAAAAAAACAGTAGAAACAGAGGGACAGTAGATTAAACTAAGAATGAAGTGTGAATTTCTTTTGCTGTCAGAAATACAACTGTTCTTGGCGTAATATTGGGTTTTTAAAATCTAATTTAGTCTTTATTGAATTTCAAATCACAAAAGACTGCACTCTATGTGTACTTTTTTGCCCTTTCCACTTAATTCTGCCGGTTACATTTGGATTTATGGACCTTCCATTACTGAACACAGATGTACTGATTAGTAGCTAGATTTCCTCAGCACCATGCTATCAGTCACATTATCAATATCACACACATCTCAACCTGTGGGTTTCAACCTTTTCCTGTTGCCAGTTTTATCACTTGTGAGTCAGTTTTGACTGTGGGCTGTCTATTTTTCATAAGGCATTTCTCAGACACCTCAAATGTTATATCTATGGAAACCCATTTCACCAGCAGTAATGTGTTCTTCATCACTCCAACAGGAATGAAATGACATTCAGTAGAATGTCTGAGAATTGAGACTTTATGTATTTTTGAAAGATATGCTGATGTCCACGCTGTTGCTGTCCACATATCCAGGCCATAGATATGTTATGGACACTGGCATGTTCACACACAAAATAAAGAAAACCAGTTGCAGATGGGTTTACGTCACAAGACACAGCTGGTACAAGTTGTCTCTGAGGACTTATGAAGAAGTGCTTTCTATTAAATTTTAGAAATGATTTAGGTTTATGAAAGTGTATGCAATTTTCAGATTTGAAGCAAATTCATTTTTATTGATGTTTGCATTTTTCTGTAGCTCGACTGTACATGTTCTGCATGATGGAAGTTCAAATCAGTGGTAGTTAAAATTCATCAATATTCTATTTTCCAAAGCACAGAATATCCTGGATAAACTGCTTACACTTGAAAAATATTTCTTGTAATAGTAGTCCTCGAATAATAGTCCTTGTAAAAATAATTTACATTTGAAATACTGTAGAAAACCTGCACACAAACCTGAGGAACTGGCTATGTGAAATGGCCTCTAAAGGCTGTGCCCTGAAGTAGGCTACTCATACCATGTCTTCCCTGATCTGAGCACAGTTATTGATGAAGAGGTAATGTGAAGTAAACAACATTTTGGATCACAGGCACTTACTACAGCAGTAATGGGTATCTGGCCATTGGCCACTTACACGCTCAAGTAATTTCAGCACTGAAGATTTAGGTACCATAAAGTACAGTGCAACGCAGGCGTTAACAGAAGTTTACAGAAGTTTCTTCTATAAACTGCAGATTTTCACATGTATATAAAGAATTTAAAATTAACAAAGAAATTAAAATGTTTTTCTCATCAGATTATTTATATATATTTTTTTCTTTCTTTGAATTCATTGTCATTTATCATAAGTAATAATGTTAAATTCATTAGTATTTTGTATTCATTGTGAAAGCCCATTGAATTAAGGGCATCATGGCTTGACATTTTAACTCTCCCAATTAGGAGGAGGAACACAAGCAGGGGAGATGTCTTTGAATGAGGGAATTTATTGTCTTCATTTTGAAATGCACCAGAGAGCTTCTGCAGCTCTCAGAGCAGAGGCTGGTGCAGCTCTCAGAGCAGAGGCTGGTGCAGCTCACTCAGCTTGCACAGACAGACTGCAGAGATCCAGTCTACTGGAGGAGCTGCTGGTGAGCCAAGCAGCAGGGGTTAATATGCTGACAAGGCTTGGAACCTAGACAGTCTGATCTGAAAAGATCTCAAGACAGTCTGCAAGCAGCACATATGTGTCAGCTGAGACATTGGTCAAATTATCAGGACTGGGGTTCACAGAAGTGTGATGTGTTTGACACATCCTCTCAACCCAAAAGAAAACTGTTCATGTCACAGTTTATGTTTTATTCGCTGCTTTCTCCTTTGACCCTTCTACACTGGGGTGATGCGATTACATTCTGACAGTCGGAGGTTTTATAGCTCTTGGCTGCATTGCTTTTGCCAGACTTACAGCAGAGAAGTAGTTGCCTGACATGCAAGGGTACCATCATAACTAAAATGCTCCCTCCCTCATTGACTAATCACTAGTCATGTCCAAAGAATCCTGACCACACAGTTAACCCTTGTTAAATCCGGATTCCATTGACGGAGACCTGTGGGTTGAAACATTGGCAATAGAAATTGTGAACGCGTGGAGCTCAAGTGAGTGGTTTTCATTTTTTCCTTTGAATCATGACCAGGATCACCAGCACATTACGCAAAATTGAGGTCTGAATTAATTCCTCCATGGTCTTGATCCAGATTCCACCCACGATTCTAAGGTGCACCACTGAATTCTGCCAAAGTATTTCTTGATGAACTTTACCTTATCTTTTAAAAGTAAAGTAGAAAAATTAGAAATGTATATTTTTCAATGTAACATCCTTCTAGGTATACTTATTTTTCTGACTAATGCAATACTTCTCTTTCCAAACGTATCTGATAACTTTACAAAAGCAGTGGAAACTACATGAATGGAATAACATTGAACTCATTTACTCTTTACAGCTGCCTCATGTGTCATGGATATAATCACTGTAAACCTTGTTTTTCTGAGCTACACTCAATAATAATCTGTGTGCTGTATGATTATTGTGGTCATTTAAGTTCATGCTTGTTTAGAGAGCAGTACCAGTGTTATATTGCAGTCTCTAAAAGAGAGCAAATATGTATGTTGGAGGTTACAGAAAAGAAAGGTCAAAGCTCTAGGGTTCAGTGAACTTGTAATTCTTTTCATTTCTTGGCAACACTGTGAGACTTTATGATGAATGTCTCACTGGAGAGTGTAACATGGGTTACAGCACACAGTCCACCAGATGTACAGAACATTTGGTGAGAATGCATTCAGGGCATGCTGTTTGTGCTGCTGTCTGTGAGTACCCTTTGTCTGCTTTTCCCTCTCATATCTTTTCCTCTCCAAACCCTGGAGTCAATCAAAAACACATCGTGTTCCCATCTACCATAATAAAAAGAGACCACATTCAATGATCAAAGGGGACTGAAAATTGATCAATGACTTCCTAACTGAACAAGAGATAGTTATAAAAAAAGCAAGGCATCACAATCTTTACCTTTGAGTTTAGGTGCTCTTGGAAAAGAACATTTTCCAACATTAATTTTGGAAGCTAAGCTCTCACACCACTGAAAGCAGGTTAGCATTTCTTTAGTAAAGTACCCACATGTTCTCCTGAGCTGAGCTAATTGAGTTAAATATCCTGCTTTTTGTGTTCCAGCATTTGACAACTTCGCACTCTATGCAAATGCACAATACCATCTGCACATCTACAGACTGACTTAGGTTTGCACTTTGTGTTAATGTTCACTACCAGCTGGTTAACATGATGTCGTGGTGCTGGGGCATCTTAGGGGTTTGTGTGATCTTAGACTGTATCAGACATGTGTGCTGTGCTTGAAGCAATGTACAGACTTTTAATAAGGGGTAATTGTTTCATTCATGTTGAGACCTCAGGAAAACATCACAGTGCTATGGTGGAAAGTGAAACAAGGTCATATTTACAAAGCCAGCTTTTTACAAGAGAAGGCACAATTCACACATTTTAAAACAGGGCAGAGACATGGAAAAAGTTTAACTTTTTCAGTGAATCCCCTCTCACAGAAATTTTATGATTGTATTTCTTTCCCCAACAAAATTACCAATGAAGAACAAATAATGAAAAAACTAGAGGAAACACAGGACTATTTACCAAACTGTGTTCTTCCCTGGCTGAAATAATCATTCTGCATGGCATGGTTTCCTGCAGCTGGGAAATAGCTTGAAATACCTTTCAGACCAATGTGGAAGGTGCAACTGTGCCATGGTGAAGTACCTTATATTTAAACGAAAAACCCTTTCCTGTCTTCCAACCAGCTTAAGGGATATTATGAACACAACATGCTAGGCGAAACGCAGGGGTGTTCTGCATCTGAATTTATTTGCGGTACCCTTTTACCCACAAGGCCTATGGGTGGCTTTCCAAGAGATACAGTAAGGCATGTGGGCCTGCTGTAGGAGCAGATCGCACTGGTGGGTCTTCCTTGCCTCTCCACCTCTGAAAACAAAGCTTCCCTTGTGGTACACACACAGTGGAGCAGCTACCACACAAACAAACACTTGAGGTGGTCAGGCAAAATGACACAAGCAAGAGTGTTTTTAGAGCTTATCTACGCAAAGCACAGATTGCAATGCTTTGGTCACACGGCATGTATTTTATGTAACATTTCAGTTTCTTTTTTTTCTTCTAGAGGCACACTGAGTTCAGTCCTTTTTTCTTCAGATACTCTGCGCTGAAGCTGATCACATGAGATAAGCATGCAGACAGCAGTCATGCCTCAGAAATCTACAACTACTTTGCATTGCACCAAAGAGGAGTTTCTATTTTATTTGAAGAGGGTATGGGGTTAAGGGTTTAACATTTACTAATGAATTATTTCCATGGGTCAGAGACTATCCATTCACATTTTATTTCAACTCTAATTCTGAGTAGGTAAGTGACAGTGATGGTACAGGTAACCTTTTCAAACCAGGCAATCGTCTTATATATAAGCATTAGAACAAGCCATCTACTAGGCATCACCCACTAGAACTTCATGTACTCCTATTTGTGCAATGGTAGTGGAAATATTCAAGTACACACATAATACTTTGCACCAAGTCAGGATTATAACAGTCCTTGACCTCGGGGTCTGGGGATAGGTTGGTTTTACTGCAAAAATCCCTCCAATATATATGTGAGCTTCATTAATGAGGTTTTTCCCCATTAAGGAGGGAATTGTAATTTTCCCTCTTGGAATTGTAATAATACCTTCTTTCATCTGAAATGGATAAATCTCAGAAAGTGAAGTATTTAACAATTTATGATATTAAACAAAACAAATGAATAAAAACATTTACAATGAAAAATAAGGGAGCACATTTCTTCCTGTATGTTTTCTCTCCTTCCGAACTGAGGTTCATGTGGTATTCATGGACCCCTCCGAACATTCATACATTTAGGGGGAGGGAGTGCTGCTTGGATACATAGGTGTGGTGAGGCTCATATGAATGATGAAAGCTCATGAAAGCTCCTGTGCCCTGTTTGCCCTCCCTCCCTCCCTCTCTGATGGGTTTCCTATGGGATGGGTCCCTGTAGCCATAGGCATTCATGTTCACACATAAGTGAAACACACAACTGAGGACACTTGGATGCCACAGGGAGCTGAAAGACACAAGAATCTAAAACAATGTTTACCACTGTTCACTGATTAACTAAAATGTCCCTTACATGTTGCTCAGGGTATTGAACTGGAGCACAGATGCAACATTATTTTACAGCCCTGCTCAACAGGTGTCATGCACTGAATCATGAGAGCAATCCTCAGGTGAATCCTCTTTTAAAAGAGGCCAGCTTCTCTCAGAAATGTTTACCTCCATTGAACCTTTTTATGTGAGCACAGCCTGGGCTCTCAGCACATTCACAGAGTGGCTGCTTAATATTAGCAGGTGGTGCTGACAGCATTGCCGATCACACTCTCAAAAAAAAAAGTCAGGAAGCTCAATGTTTACCGTCTCCCTCTGCCGGATGGAGCAGCGGTTAAGTATAGCAAAGACAAACAGTGGACCCAGGGCATGTCGTATCAGGCTCTTCCTGGCTCTCATTCACAAATGTGCCCTCCTTGAGGTTAGTAGGATGAAGAGGGAAGGGGTGGTTCAGCACATTTCTTGTGATTTCTGGTAGGGAAACTTCCAGTGGCCTCTCTGTTGTGTAAATAAAATGGCAGTAAATGGAACTTTCCAGAACCACTGACTCTCTCAAAGTAATAGCTGAATCTGAAATGACACATGCATACACTCACGTACACACGCATATATTGTCCATGTATGTTTGTGAGTGTGTACATGTTGCTTACAAAGCTCACTTTATGATTATATTTGATGAATGTTTGTTTAATGAGACAAACCTGGTAAGCTGTAAACAGCAGAACCTCAGTAATCCAGAACTCAGATACTAGAAACACCATTGATCTGAAGAGGATAGAAACCAAAAACTACCCATTAAAAGGGCTTGCATTAACCAAGACTCTATCACACTTTAGAAAAAATGTTTATCTAATGGAAACAACAATAAGTTGAACTGACATAAGTATGCACTGACCACATCTAAGGGCATGGAGCATTGCATGTTATTCACTTACCACTTGACAGATGGGATTTGCCTACCGTGAGCTCACTCTGTGGGGGTACCTCCCACTGTTTCTGGCTGCTCAGCACTCTGTGCCAACACTATCTCAGTTTAGTCTTTGCCTAATCCAAACTTTGACCGACTTGCTCATCAAAGAATGCAATTGAGAGGAAATTGCGCAATTGTATGTTATGTTAGACTACCTATTTTAATTCAGATAAAATCCAGATACTCATTGGGCTATTCTTGGAATGCTCTAATTGGGTGCAATTATTTTTTATATGGAGTTATTAGAGCTGCATTATCAGAGCTGCAGTGCAATACAGGTCACGATACAGCAGTTCCAAGGAATGCATATTTGTTGTTGTTTGTTGGATGAACTGAATTAGAATTAGAGGTATTGTCTCTCTACCGAATCATTTCTTTTTCTGAGATTTCCCAGTATAAAAATGAGTAGACTTGGGGGAGCAGCTGCTTTGAAGTACAGTAGTACAGTAATAATAATGTGATTCATCAATGACATTATATATAACATTATAACACAAGTTAAAATATGTACATAAATAGCAGTTTTGTTCACTGTCCCATAAAAGTGTATTACAGTATTTATTGACAGGTTAGTGATACGATATATCAGAAAAACAAGGTGAGAATGTAGATGAAATCATCTTTATTTTCCTTTGTTCTCCTGATTGTGACATTGCTGCAGGAGTGTAAACAGTGGTGATAAATATGGCTCTGTCTATAAAACTAATTACAGGGAAAACAGGATAATCAGCTTTATATATCCTCACCCTACTGCCAGATTTTCTGGCATCAAGCTGGTTAGCAAATGAGCTGAGCATGATGCGCTGTGGCTGGAGTGCAGTGAGAGGGAGCTGTGATAATGATGAGGGATTAGCGAATGACGGGTATGAACACTTGTTTCCCTTTGTCTGTGTGTGTGTGTGTGTGCATGTGTGTGTGCACACGCGTGTGTGCGCATGAGTGTGTGTTCTTGCGTGTGTGTGTGTGCGTGTGTTTATGCGTGCATGTGTGTATGTGTGTGTGTGTGTATGCTTGTGTGTGTGAGAGAATCTTTTGCATATGGCCTGCATATAACCTCATCCGGGTGCTTTCAGAGAGAGAGGTTTATGTTGTACCACTACACTCCCAGGAGGGAGTTGCCAAGACGTCTGGACGGTTGAAAAGTGCTGCTCTTTGTGCTGAATGGAACTAAATGGCCATTTTTGGAAGCAGTGTAATTACAAAATAAACTACACTGATGTGTACTGATCAATGGCTGGTCCTACGTATCAAGAGGGTGTGGTTTGCAAAAATTTAAGCATAACTCATATGAGCATATGGACCCTCTATAAGAATACAGGTGGGGCTGAAATATTTAGTCAGTCAAAATGTTATGCAAAATTACATTTTAAGAAGGATTTTTACAATGAAGCTCAAAACAATGAACAAAGAATTTACCAGAAAACAAAGAGCCAGCAAAAATTGAATTATTCATTATCACAAGAAATCAGTTCAGAACAACTGAGGCAAAACTAAAAAGTAGAATATAAATAAAGGAGGGCATGAACTGATGTATATAAAACTCAAATTATTGCATGTGTACATTGCTTTGTTAAAAACAATCCCTTTGTTCCATTAAATGATTAAATGGCAAGACTAGTCAGGCTGAAAACTCTGTTCTCCTCATAATATGTTCCTATGTTCTCATCATTAAGATGTGAACATTGTGTAAAATACTTCTCAGAAATGCTTAAACCTTGATTTTCATGGTTAGATATATTGATCAGTCTAGGACTTTTCTGATTCCCAGTGTCAGATCTTGAGGCGCAGCAGTACACTGCATGTACTGTGTAGTGCTGTTTATTGATTATTAGTTGGACAACTTGTGCAAATGAAGGAGTCATTTATTCCAAATCAAATTTTCTCTCTCCGAGGAAATCAAGTGACAGTGAACTTGTTTATGCAGACTAGTCCGTGGAGGTTGACCTATTGAGGCTGTGCTGGACAGTAAACAAATTATCTGGACCTACAGTTTAAATGGAGAACTCCTGCACAAACCCCCACCCCACCCTTCCCCCTGTACTCAAGAGTTCAACAGGCCATAGAGTAAACAGTTTAACTCAATCAGTTCTGGCATGAAAAGAGAGGCCCCTCATTGACCACAATTAAGTAGAACGAGAATTGTTGCTGACATGATGTTTTTCAGTAGGTGAGCTAATGCTGAAATTTAAGTCGGAAGCATTCATGAGAGGCATGTACTTCAAGAAGCAAACCTAATCAACTCTTCGCTTATTTGTTTGTTTGTCAACTGGTTTTTTAAAGCATGTGCTTCTGTGTCGTAATCGTATCATTTTCCCCCCAATCGACGTATTCTTATCAAGTGGCAGCTCTGCTCTCATGACTGCATGCTGGTGAGTTCAGCCCCTCAGTAGAACACTGTCTCTTTGTACAGCATTGGCCTTATGGGAGGACCACCCAGCTGTAGATCAGAGCGTCCTTCAAGTGGCAAAAACAACATGCTTAATGAGTCTCACACTTAAACTATGTGCAACAGCAGGCAGACCGATGGACTGTATCATAGTTCTTTATTACCCTGGCTACTGTATATGTGCAATAGTAACTGCCCAAGTTGTTATAGCAATAAACCAACAGAGCAAACAGATTTTGCAGTCTAAAGTTCATGTTACACCACTCACGGAAATGCACCTGCAGTTTGTTTCTCAACTTACCCTTTATACTATGTTTCAGCTAACAAGCAAATCTCATTTTGCACAGGTTTTTGTTATTTTTTTTTTTGTGTCTTAAATCACATAACAGTAAAGTCACCTGCTGCCCCATTCTCTGTCTCTGCATGCAGTAACCATACCAAATCCTGATACCCCACCTCCCCAGGGGCCTTGGAGGACAGATCAATGCATTGCACAACTCTCTAATGCAATGTATGACTGTCAAATTCTGAATACTTTATCAGAGAACCCTATGGAAAAATACCAACAAGAGATTGGATAGTCTTCTGTCACATATAGGATCCACCCCAGGTGCATTTGTATTTTTTATAATTTTGTTATAAATGTGAATCTGTTCAGAACCTGTGATTGAATAAGAAAATGGTGGGAACAGGTTGATTTCCTCTGTTTCTGAACAATGTGCAGAAGCCTCCAGGGTTAGCAGCCATGATTAGCACTGGCATGCTCAAGTTTATATTCCAGGTCTTGTGAGCATTAGATTGAGAGTAGATTTAGATTACAAATCCATTCATGGTGGAAAGTGTAAAACAATAGAATTTCCAGGCCTCATCCTGAACATTTGCTTTGTCGTATTCTGAGCCAATGCACGCAAGTTTACACATGTACAATGCTACGATGTTATGAGACTAATGAAAATCACTGGGCCTGGTTTCAAACTGCAAGAGACACCCTGAGTTGGAGACGCAGAATGGAGTGTTAAACTTACTCTTCTTTCATTTCTGGGGTCAGCTGAGCTCACTTCTGTCTTGGCTATTTACCTGAGTTGCATTCCCGACGGTCTGCCCTTCTTGCAGGGCAGTGTAAACAACTGGCTCACCCATTAGGCCTCTAAATGGCTTGGTTTCACTGAGGGGACAAAACAGAAATAGAGACATAGATTTGAACCTGCCTTGAAGCTGGCAGGCAAGCAAAAGTTGCCAGGTCTTACTGAGTGGTCTCACAAGGGTGGGATGAGGCCGGCTTGGCCCTGGAAGATGTTTTGGAACGTCTCAGAGTGCTGTGGGAACAGACGTGTGTACACACCAGAGCTGACACAGAGCCAAGTGTGCTGGGATTGCACAGGAACAACAGGAGGGCCACTGCCCAGAGGGAAGGAGCAGCTACCAGCAGTCTCTACCAGCGAACTACCCACAAATCACAAGTGTAATATCATTGCACATCTATGTGTTGAACTGGCAGGGTAGAAGAAAATCCTGTACACTTCTGCCATGAGCAGCTTTAAGTTTTTCTTTTCTCTTGCTTGCAGGTTCATAATTAAATTATAGTTAAGACAGCTAGATAGAAGATTTTAATCAAGACAAGCAAATCACACAGCACCACAATTCAATTCAGAGTTCAGATAGAGTCTGAGTATAAGGGAAATGTCTTTTTCTCTCACAGCCAGAATTTTTCTTTCCTTAGGAGAGGAGGTAGAAGTTACATTGCATGACCTTTCACTCACGAAGCTGTATGACAGTCTCTTCCACACTGTGAATTACAAATGGCCAATCGCATACTATTGTATATGCTCTTTACATAAATGGAAATAACACAAGAAAACCAAGTATGAGCAGAGTAAAACTCACCTAGTCAAAGAAACCACAGCTCAGACCATCTCTTTTGTTGGGAATTAGTTCGATATACTGGATATTTATATTTATTCTAAAAATATTCTTTATGAAGTTTACATTTAATTATAAAACACACAGGCAAATAATATGCTGGTTCTGCATTGTAAAGTAAAAGAATAAAATATTTTCTACTTTGCCATGCTTGCTTGATTCTTTGTAGCCATGTTTGAATTGACCAGGTAAGATGAGATGCTATATTTGAAAGGGAAAAATAAGAGAGCAGAATAACAGATGCGAGAGCTGTGCCATGCTTTGCATTCCTGTTCCTGTCCCGTTCACTCAGCATGTCTTTGACAATCTACATTTTCCACTGATGATTCTTTTCTTGGTTGTCCTTTCTGTCCATTTTTGTTCTCACAGTTCAGATTACACACACACTTTGCACAGTCAAGAGGCTCTCCTTACTGAAGGCTATTTACAGATAAAGCAACAGTCCCTTCCCAGGAGCATGTGAAAGAGCAAATGAATTGAACTGTTAAAGTGAATAAATGTCACTCTTTGTATCACTTACTAAACTAGGGGGAAAAGTAAATGAGGGTTTTTCCATGAAGATAATGCTGATCACGCTGAACTCAGTACAAGCCTTTAGCCAAGACTTAGAACAGGTTATTTCTTGTCAGCATAAACAACATTGTCAAATATGAAATGAGGGATCTTTCAGCTAAGAGAAAAAAGGTAAAAGGAGTTCAGCAGGATTTTATCTCAATATGTCAACTCTGTAATCTCCCTTTCACCTCAGACTGTCAGGATCTCATCCTTCTGATCACTCTCATGGAGAGTTTGGGGAGGAAATCTGCCTCTTTCTCTGTATTTTTCACACAGTCCCAGATATGTCTGCATCTGTGGCTTCTGATGCTCAGTGTGATATGTCTTGGTCATCTTTTCTGTGTAAAACATGCCTTTATCATTTTTGTGAAGAGCACAATGATTTGCACAATGATTGAAAATGTTGCCATGTTTTTCTTTGTGATCTCAGTTGTTATCACTACTGTTTATGACTACTATTCCTACTGTTCAATATAACAAACACTGATCCCCAGTACTGGGTGTGAGTGTAGCTCTGCACTGCTACAATCCTCCATATCTGTTTAAACATGCTATGTACTGTACCATCAGTAATCACTGGAATGATCAAACCACCCAAAAACATTGGCTTGCATATGATGTATTGTACCTGGGTGGAATTTGTGGACATTTTAATGAACTTGTGTGAATGGGAAACTGTATGGTTAAATAAAATCTGTATGGTATTGCTACATGTGGAAATGTGAAAATGACACCAAATGTATTAATCTAAACAGGTGGTGGAACCTGGAACTGTGTTGGACATACTTCCTCACAGTTCAGCCATCACCAAGACAACTACTGCTGCAGCCCTGGCAGTTGTGGTGATATTTTCAAATGAAAACTAACTCAGCAGTAATAAAAACAGCAGTCCACTTCATGTGGGGATTACAACACTGGAAAAATGTCTGCTCCTACTGTAACCAAAGTGAGAATCACATGGAAAAAGCTCTAGCGTTACCAGGCCCATGTCATCGTCCAACCAATTAATCATGTAGAGTGTTTTCAACAGTGGCAGAGAAACACAGCCTATGGAAAAGTGTTTTAGCTGGATAGTAGATGTCAGGCCTGTGGGAGCTGAGTCACAACATGACAATAGGGTGATGTGAGTATTCTGTATATAGTATGCATTTCTTTCTATTTGTACCCCTCAAAATTGTAGACTAGAGAAATATGCTGATCTGTATGCCAATAATAGACATTATCCACTTTAAACAGGTTTGATTAAGACATAATTGTCATAATGAAAACATGTGTTTTTTCCCCCAAAAAGTTAAATACTCAACTCTTGTGTGGTGACCACACATCCTCCAGTGACTTCTAAATGTCTGACTACGTTCTATCAACTTCAAAAATATATAAAACTGTAGTTCCATCTTGCACCACAGAAGCTACATTTTTTGAAGTCCTTTTAGTGTGTGTGTGTGTGTGTGTGTGTGTGTGTGTGTGTGTGTGTGTGTGTGTGTGTGTGTGTGTGTGTGTGTGTGTGTGTGTGTGTGTGTGTGTGTGTGTGTGTTTGTGTTTGTGTCTATGTGCACTTGTATGTTTGATTCAATTGCATATTTGAATGAGGTATTTCTGAGCTGAATAGTCCTTCCGACATAGTGATTGTGACAGGGTGTACCGAGGGCGGAGGACTTAAAGGACGAAGATTGCAGGAATAGGTGCAGATGGTGATATTTATTTACAGGTGGTGTAATGGTGACATCAGTGACGGTGCAGGAGTATATATATATTTACAGAAAGAAAAAAACAAAAACTATACAAAAACTGAAAAACAAAAACTAAGGGGGAGAAATAATGGCCAGTTCACTTGGCTAAACCCTCAATGAGGCCCAAGCACAGACCCACTCCCATCCACCTCTCTAATTCACACTCACAAGACCACCAACAAAACAACAACCAACCAACTAACAACAACAACCCCGAGGCACTCTAAACACCCTGTTTTATAGGTGTAGCCCCTCCCACCAGGCACCTTCCATTAACAAAAAAAACAATCAACTACATTTAACAGAAAATAACAAAACCAAACATACAAAACATGGCCATGCTAAATTCCAATCACATTACAATTCAACCCAACAACAAAGGAGGTCCTAACCGAAAAATAAACCAACAAAAGAAACAATTTATTTTTCCCCCCTTAACATGCACCCAAGTGGACGCTTCCGCTGCGCCCCCCCTACAGAAATACTACCTGGTGCGCCCCACTTCCTGTTTGGCAGTGGCTAGCAGGGACGCAACAGGTAACTACGTTTTCACCTTAATTTCTTTAAGTTAGATAAACCCAGTACATTTCCTCACAAATACAAATCAATAAATGCAGTTTTACAGTTTTGCTTGTGTTGTTCTTTTTCCGTTAGTTTCACCAGCTGCTGAAAAGAATGTTAGCTGTTAAAATTCTTCACCGCCGCACAGACAGGCCTTATTCTATGTGGGGTAAAAGCGGTCTTTTCAAACAGCTCCACCGGTATTCACAGAACAACACACAAACACATACGCATTACTAACAGTTGCACAATCATAACAACACACACTTATACAGATGTCAAAATGTTGCCGGCAGAAAGTACTGAGTGTGGTGTTGCGGTGTTTGTGTTGTGCGTCTGTAGCAATGTGAGTCTCGTCGCGCGCTAGTCCGTGACATTTCCCCCTCCTTCTCCTGACGCCACTTGAGGCGTCCTAGAAAGGAAGTCTGCGGTGCAGTTCTGAGTCCCTGCCTTGTACAGGACTTCAAAGTCAAACGGCTGGATTGCGAGGAACCACCTAGTTATCCTGGCGTTCGTGTCCCTCATCCGCCCCAGCCATGACAATGCCCGATGGTCTGTCTCCAGGATGAACTTCCGTCCTAGCAGATAATAGCGCAAGGAGTCCAGCGCCCACTTAATTGCCAGGCACTCCTTCTCCACTGTTGAGTACTTTGACTCCCGTGGGAGGAGTTTCCGACTAATGTAGGCAATGGGCTGTAGTTGCCCTGGCTCCCCTTGCAGGAGAACAGCCCCAGACCGTGCTCTGATGCGTCCGTCTGCACAGTAAAAGTCTTTTCAAAATCAGGACTCTGCAGGATTGGCTCTTTACAGAGAGAGTCTTTCAAATCCTGGAAAGCCATCTCACACTCAGGAGTCCATATTACCGTGTTGGGTTGGTCTTTCTTTGTGAGGGTGGTAAGGGCAGCTGCTCTGGCTGAAAAGTTGGGAATAAAACGCCTGTACCACCCAACCAGTCCCAAGAAAGACCGCACCCCCTTCTTCGTTGTAGGCCGCTCTGCAGTTTTAATGGCCTCCACCTTTCCAACCTGTGGCCGGATCACCCCACGCCCCAACACAAACCCCAGGTACTGCGTCTCCTCTTTAGCCAGAGCACACTTGTCAGGCCGCATGGTCAGCCCCGCCCCCTTGATCCTCATCAACACCTCTCGCAGATGGTGCAGGTGTTCCTCCCAGGTGTCGCTGTAGACTACGATGTCATCAAGGTAGGCGGCAGCAAAACCCTCAGTCCCCCTCAGGATACGGTCCATCATCCTTTGGAATGTCGCTGGCGCTCCATGCAAGCCAAAAGGCAACACAGAGAAATGAAAGTGCCCAAAGGGTGTCTTGAAGGCCGTCAGCTCCCTGCTGTCTTCCGTCAGTGGGACTTGCCAATACCCCTTGCAGAGGTCGAGGGTACTGAGGTATTTTGCTCTTCCCAGCCGCTCCACCAAATCGTCCACCCGAGGCATGGGATAGGGGTCAAACTTGCTGACACTGTTCACCTTCCTGAAGTCCAAGCAGAACCTCAGGCTGCCATCCTTCTTGGGCACGAGAATGACGGGGCTACTCCACTCACTCGTTGAGGGCTCTATCACCCCGAGATCCTGCATGGCCTCTAGCTCCTCTTTCAGGACTGGCAGAAGGCGTTCAGGGACTCGATACACTGGCTGGCGAATGGGTTTGGGGTCTGTAAGGGTGATGTGGTGCTCCACCAGGTCTGTCCTCCTGGCTTGTCCATAAAGAGCTGATCTGGTAGGCATTGTAGGAGTTGTTCCCTCTGCTCCTCTGTCAGATGCTCCAAATCCAGCTCACTCCCTGCTGGGCACCGGGGAAATACTGCTCCGTGGCCTCCTCTTCTTCCTCAACGGCACGGACATACAGGGTCTGCTGTGGTGCTACTGGTGTGGGGAGTGGTGGCCTGGCATGCCACTTCTTCAACAGGTTGACATGGAAAGTCTGCAGTGGTTGTCTGCGTGTTGGTATGCAGACCTCATAGGTCACTGGCCCCATCTTCCTCTTGACCTGGTAAGGGCCCTGCCACTTAGCCAACAATTTATTCTCTGACGTAGGCAAAAGTAACAGGACTTCCTCACCCGGCTCAAAGCTCCGTGTTCTAGCAGCTCTGTCATACCAGACCTTCTGTCTGGCCTGTGCCCGCAGCAGATTCTCCCGTGCGAGAGCCGTGGTCTTCTCCAGCTGCTCCCTCATCCTCAGCACGTAGGACACCACATTCATCCGCCTTGGCCTCTCTGCTCCTTCCCAGCTCTCACGCAGCACATCCAGGGGTCCTCGGACATGATGGCCGAGAGGAGCTCGAAAGGTGAGTATCCTGTAGACGCTGAGGCACCTCTCGGTAGGCGAACAGGAGGAATGGCAGCCACTTGTCCCAATCTTTGCCTGTGTCAGAGACAAACTTCCGCAACATGCATTTCAGGGTATGGTTGAATCGCTCAACCAAGCCATCAGTCTGAGGGTGGTAAGGGGTGGTTCGTACGCGTCTAATCCCCAAGAGCCGATAAACATGCTGCAAAGTTTTGCTCATAAAGTTTGGGCCCTGGTCTGTCAACACCTCTTTTGGGATCCCTACATGTGAAAATAAGCGCAGCAATGCACTAGCTACTTGCTTAGCTGTAACCTCTCTTAGTGGGTAAGCCTCAGGGTACCTGGTAGCATAGTCACAGACAACTAAAATGAACCTGTTCCCTGTCTGACTTCTCTCCACTGGGCCTACCACATCCACTCCTATACGCTCAAACGGGGTCTCAATAATCGGCAGTGGAACGAGCGGTGCATATGCTGTAGCTTTCCCTGCAGTAAGCTGGCATTCTGGGCAAGTTTTACAGAACTCTTTTACCTCATTAAACATTTTGGGCCAGTAAAAACGTTTTGAGATACGCATAAGAGTTTTCATGTGTGCTAAGTGACCAGACCAAGGAATGGAATGCCCTATCTCTAGCACTTCCTTCCTACATGACTCAGGCAGGACCAACTGTTTCCCATCTTCACTCTCCCTATAGAGTAAACCATTTTCAATTACAAAATGTTCTTTCTCTAGGAAATGTCCGCCCCTCTCCCAGCTTGCTTGAAACAATTAGCTAAGGTAGGGTCATTTTGCTGAAGAGTAGCTAAGTCAGCAGGGAAAGTAACATCTGCACTAGTTAGCTCAGGCTGTGCTTCCTCCTCAGTCTCCTCAGCTGCTTGCAACAACGCTTCCCCCACCTGCTGTCTGCGCCTTGCATACTTCCTCTCCCTCGTGGGCCTAGCTTCCCCAACAATGTCTTCTCCATTAAAAGGCATAAGCTGTAGCGTGTCCTGCACAGTATCCTGTGTACCCATAGCCTGACTACCCTGCCGTGCCTGGGCTCTAGTGACCACCCCACACCAAGCAGTCTGCTGCACTAGGTCAGGTAGAATAGGCATATCAGTACCTAGCAGGATGGGATAAGGCAAGTCCTTAGCAACCCCTACTTTCATGAGGTAGACCTGTTTATTGACCTCTATATACACCTCAGCTGTAGGGAGCTCAGTCCTATCTCCATGTACACAGAAAACCGCTATAGTGTCCTGGTCATTCCAGGTATCTCTGGGGATGTACTTAGCCTGGACTAGTGTGCATGAACACCCTGTATCCACCAGTGCAGAGAGTGGTTTGCCATTTAAGATAACAGAAATAACAGGTTCCGAAGCCTGGGATACTACAGAAGCCTGAGGGGGCCTTGGAATATAGCAGAGATTAGTTGTCTTCGGCCTTTTCAACGGACAAAATGGGCGCGTATGCCCGACTTCCCCACAGTTAAAACACACCATTTCTGCTTTGCTTTGCTGCTGTGGTTTGAAGGAGGAAGGTTTTGGTGTATGAGGCCTAACAACACTGCTCTGGCTCTGGCTATGTGTCTGCGCTACAGAACCACCACCTTTCCCGAACCCCTCAGACTTACCCCTGGCAGGTTGCAGCAGGCCAGCGTAGCGGTAGGTTCCAGGTCCCTTGTGAGCAGCGAGGTAGGTCTCCACGAGCTTCGCAGCCTCCGCAGCAGTGGTGGGCTCCCGCTCCCTCACCCAGGTCCTCACCTCTGGATACAGGACTCTTAGGTACTGCTCAAGGACTACAGTCTCCATCAGGGCCTCCTTCCCGCTGCTGTCGTAGCGCACCCACTTGCAAAATGAGTCTTTCAGGCGTGTACAGCTCCTGCGGTGACTCATCCTGGTGTCTCCATGGCACGGAAGCGTTGTCGATATGTCTCTGTGCTGATTTCATATTTCTTCAACACGGCCTCCTTCACGAGGTCGTAGTCCTTGGTATGGGTGGGAGTCATGGCGACAAATGCACTCCTGGCTCTGCCCGTCAGTAAAGGAACAAGCCGAATGGCCCAGTCCTCTTTGGCCACTTGTACGCCACAGCCAGTCTTTCAAAAGTTGTTAAAAAGTGTTCAATATCATCCTTATCTTCCAGCTTTGCTAGCCGGGGCTCCCAGTCTAACACCCCTGTTGCTGGTCTTCGAGCAGCTTGACGTGAGTGCTCCATGTCCAGCTGCAGTTGGGTGACTTGGTGGCTCAGGACTCTGTAATTCTGCTCCTGCCGCGATGCTTCCCTCTCCTGCCGTTCGTCACGCTCCCTCTGAATGCCATGAAGCTCTCGAACATGTTCGCTAGGGCAGTCAGAGCAGCATCACCTCCAGCACCGGAAACGGATGTAGGCTTGGCAGGCTCAGGTTCACCTGCTGTTGCACCCCCGCCGTCATCTGGCTCCTCCATGAGCTCTTGCTGGCCCTTCCTGGTAACAGGCATATGGCAGCTGACTGGCGGATGTTCCGTCTCTGTCCTCAGGTCGGCACTATCCCACTTCTGACACCACGTGTGACAGGGTGTACCGAGGCGGAGGACTTAAAGGACGAAGATTGCAGGAATAGGTGCAGATGGTGATATTTATTTACAGGTGGTGTAATGGTGACATCAGTGACGTGCAGGAGTATATATATATTTACAGAAAGAAAAAAACAAAAACTATACAAAAACTGAAAAACAAAAACTAAGGGGGAGAAATAATGGCCAGTTCACTTGGCTAAACCCTCAATGAGGCCCAAGCACAGACCCACTCCCATCCACCTCTCTAATTCACACTCACAAGACCACCAACAAAACAACAACCAACCAACTAACAACAACAACCCCGAGGCACTCTAAACACCCTGTTTTATAGGTGTAGCCCTCCCACCAGGCACCTTCCATTAACAAAAAAAACAATCAACTACATTTAACAGAAAATAACAAAACCAAACATACAAAACATGGCCATGCTAAATTCCAATCACATTACAATTCAACCCAACAACAAAGGAGGTCCTAACCGAAAAATAAACCAACAAAAGAAACAATTTATTTTTCCCCCCTTAACATGCACCCAAGTGGACGCTTCCGCTGCGCCCCCCCTACAGAAATACTACCTGGTGCGCCCCACTTCCTGTTTGGCAGTGGCTAGCAGGGACGCAACAGGTAACTACGTTTTCACCTTAATTTCTTTAAGTTAGATAAACCCAGTACATTTCCTCACAAATACAAATCAATAAATGCAGTTTTACAGTTTTGCTTGTGTTGTTCTTTTTTTCCGTTAGTTTCACCAGCTGCTGAAAAGAATGTTAGCTGTTAAAATTCTTCACCGCCGCACAGACAGGCCTTATTCTATGTGGGGTAAAAGCGGTCTTTTCAAACAGCTCCACCGGTATTCACAGAACAAACACACAAACACATACGCATTACTAACAGTTGCATTAATCATAACAACACACACTTATACAGATGTCAAAATGTTGCCGGCAGAAAGTACTGAGTGTGGTGTTGCGGTGTTTGTGTTGTGCGTCTGTAGCAATGTGAGTCTCGTCGCGGCGCTAGTCCGTGACAGTGATGTTAGCATCTGAAGGGCAGAGTATGTTTGGTTGGTGTGATCATAGCAGACGCACACACAACTGTGTAGGCACCTCTTAATCTGAACCAACAGTTGCATAATGCCAGTGAGATGTCAGCACAACATAGCAGTGCTGTAATGGAGATCTCTTGAGACCTGTTTTATTCTGTCATTAATCTAGAGTGCTGGTGGAACATATCAGGGCTTTGTGTCACACTAATGTCCAAAAAATAATTGAAATAAAAAGAAATAAGATTTACTCACCCCTTATTACTTCATAAATTTAAAAAAATCTTTAAAGTGATTTTCCTTCTTTATCATGATATGTTTAAGTAAGTGTGAATTTACTACTGTTTGTTTCAAAAACATTCATTTGCCTGTTCACAGAGAATAATTTCTCTCTTTTACCATTTGTCATCTGGTGAGGATTTTGTATAAAATGCCTGACTCTGGTTTTATTTCTGTCTATGGTGCATTGATCAATAGTGTTACAGTTTCCCAGAGTCTGCAAAACTATCCATTTTTTGTTCATGCTTAATGCATTGACACAGAAGAATATCACACTCCCTGACACATCCATACATTTCTTAGTTTTAGTGTTTCTTTTGAACCAGCTTGTCAGCACTGAGCCTTCTGTGCCCCCATCAGGATGGCCAATGCAGGTGCAGCTGTGCAGAAATGCTCAGTGAAAATAATACTTTAAATAAAACAAGTAACTTGCTTGCGTATATTTCACCAACACAAAATACTGTTTTACCTCATAAATCTTCCCTGTATTTATGGGCAATTACATCATCCAAACTGTACAACATAGAACTTAGCAAAAGGATAACGCTCTTCTTGTAGTTACAGCCTGAGCACAGCAGTTGAATGAAAGCCAACCAGTGTTGGAAAGCGAACACACTTTTCCTTTTCTTAAATGTTTTAATATGCTTTCTTATTATTCTATAAGCACATTCAGAAAAGATCCAAATAAAACCTCCCTCATGCTAAGTGATTTGAATATTTCAGCACATTGCCTTTTTCAGTTAAATGGTCTTATGTGCTTTCATCATATAACCTATTATGGGAAAATACAGAAACTCTTTCACAGACAATGTCCCTGGAACATTTAAAATAAATTGAGCATAGAAAACAAATTCACAAAGCATATTATTTGAAAATGGACAGTACAAGGGAAGCATCAAAACTTCACTGAAATATTGCCTACCAAAAAAGTAAAAACTTTACTTTGGAATACTTTTTTAAATTCCATCCCTTCCCTGGGACTAAGTAATCCTTGTTACTGATGTGTGTAGAGGCCAGGAGAGGCACCTCATGGTCTGGGACTGTGGGGTGGCACACAATTTGCTGTAATATCCCCCAGAAAGAGTTATATTACTATATTCAAAGGAGCATGACAACACAGCAAGCTGGTTCTAATATTAAATGTTGACAGCCTGCATGTCAGTTGCTTTAAATGAAGGAACCCCCTTGCTCAATTAATCTGGCGTCATAGTGGAATGTATTCATTACATTGACCCCTGGATCCAATAAACCGTGTTACAGTGTAGGTCTAAAAACAGTAATAGCTACATTATGATTTAGTGTTTGCTTATTATTTCACAACTATAATTCTGATTACCCCAAGTGGGACTTTCCAGGATAAGAAAAAGAGTTCTCTATGAGGTAAGGAGGAATATTCTGACTTTCAAACATGAATTTTATGCACAGCTTCCATATTTTGTTAAACAACAAGGGGGACATTGAAATGTATTCATGGGAAAGAGCATGCTCCTCTGGCTGCTGATTGCTTCCACACATGCTTTAGAAGAGGCACTTGAAAGAGTGTTGAGAATCCCTGGACAGAACTCTTGAAGCCTCTCTCTCTCCCTCTCTCTCTGTCTTTCTGTGCTTGCCTCTCTCCTTCCTTCTACTTTTCCTCCCTGCCTCTATGTCTATGTCTTCTCCTCCCCGTCATTCCATGATTCCCCAGTCCTGAGTTTCTGTAGCTCTTATTCCTGCCTGTGAACATTTCCAATGCACAAACTCATATGATCTGTTGCATTTGTTCCCAAAGGCCACAAACTTGCCAAAGACCCAACTGTGTTTCTGAACTGATGATAGGATTAATGCAAAAAATCTGAAATACATTCCAGTTACAAACCCTGTGCCTATACAAATATTATTCAGATGCTGATTTGGTTAAAAAGGTTTTTTTTTTTTTGGTAAATTCAACATTTGATCGATAATTGATGATGACCTGTGATGATGTATGTAGAGTTCTGTAATATCTCAATGTCTCAATATTCTTGAATCTGGTCTAAGATTCTTTCCTCTTTCTGAATAATGACTTTTTTGCTTCAAAGAGCCGTAGACCCTTATGAAAATATGATGCATTCTCCCCAGGAGGCCAAGGTTCCAGTCTGAATGCTTCCTGTATGATGTTCAGTGGAATTTGTTTCCATATACTATAATTCTGTGCTTCCCCAGGTCTAAACTTTGCTCTGACACTGCCATTAGTTTGCTGTCTGAAAATTCCATCTTGTTTTCTGAATGAATGCTCAGTCCTGGGGAGATGAGAAGCCTTGTTGGCCCTGCACTGCCACCCGCCTTTGTGTAAGAGCCTTGTCCAGTTTTCCAGCTCATGCCAAACAGCTCCTTCTGAGGGATATGAGGTAGGGATCTCTCCTCATACTACAGCCTTTATTAGCCTTTCCTGCATACTGCAGCTCAGTACAGTGTGAATAGGGTCTAGGTCTTCTGTGGCCACAGCATGTGCTCAAGAGAAAAAACAGCAAAGCCAGACATTGCTCACTGTCTGTCTGACTCTATTAATTTGCATACTGGCAGGAATCATGTTACAAGGAGACATTAATGTTCTTGTGACCTCATGTTTAGTATTTTTTTTTTTTTGGTGCAGAACAAAAAGGGCCTTTAGGTGTCCCTGCAGTGATGAACAGGATGTGGGGGGTGGAAATCTTGGCGCACAATGTACTTGGACCGCATCGTTAAGAAGCAACGGGCTTCAGCACCTGTCAGATGAGTCACTTAACTCCCCCCCATACCCTATGGAGTATGTATTTGGAAATGCTCATACCTGCAGTTGTCAAGACAATTTCTTCCCGGGATGGCAGTGTTATTCAATATGATGATCAAATAAATCAATGAAGTACCATGGTTATGCTTTCTTCATCTACATGTATTAGTTAGTACATAATAGATGGATGTGAGATGGATATGAAACAGGATATGATGTGGATATAAGAAAGGATGGATTGACACAAGCAAACTAGGGATTGATAGAAGCCCCAGGTGACTGGTTAATTTAATGACACTAATTTAATGTTTCTACCATTAATATTTCTGTGATATCTGACAGTCTCCATTATTTTACATGTTCAATCCATGATTGCATGATAAGCCAACTATATACAGAAGCAGGACACAGCTGGGTTCATTGAATCAGAAGTTGTCTGGGATTGAATAAACCTGGGTTTTTCAGGTTACTGTTGAATTAGCTTGGACAATGATCCACGAAACAGCTAACAGCTGCCAACAGTGAGAGATAAGCCTCATCTCCGACAGGTACGAGCCCTCCAGTATTAGCGTGAGGCCTGCAGTGTGGAAAATAGTCCCTAGCTCATATGGGATTGCATCAGAGGAGAGCTCTCAGCTGCAGAGCTCTTTGTGGGTGTGGGTGGCAAAGTGGTGACTTAAGAGGAGCAACTGAGGATTCCAAACTGTGGAGAAAAAAGGGAAGAACGAAGCATAAACTCTACCATAGTTTTGTTCAATAGTCAATAAACCTTCATTGTATGTCTGACTTAAAATTGACTGGAGAGAATTTGCTATTCGATTGCAAGAATGGCAATATTGTCAACCTTCCGTAATTTGTGATACAGGCTAGCAGGGTTTTTTGAGTTTGTTCATGTGTCAGTGTATTGCATGTGTGCATCATGATCAAAACAGAAGGCTTTTTTTGGGTTGGCTAGTAAATGGCACAAAGTCTTGTTTTGATCAAATATTATAAGACAAATATGTTACTGTTCAGTTTTAATAGTCTCTACAGGGCTAAATAAAGGAGTCCCTGAATCAGGCTGTCATCGGCAGCTGAGCCTGTCTGGTGCAAATTACTCAGCGGTCATCTAATGTGTTAAGGCCTGACTGGCTCCAATCCCTCGCACGCAGTAGTGGATGTGAAAACAGGGACTCGTCACGACACACATTGTGGGCACTGGGCAGTTGAACAAAGCTGATGACCTAAGATGGCCGCTGCTCTTAATGTATTGTGTGGTTCCACTCAGGGCCTATTGACACCAAAAATACATATGTTTGTCAATTTATGTTTTTGTAATGCATCACGTTTCCATTTACAGAGCTGAAATAAGATGTGACATTCATGTCAACACATTCTAAATGAAAAATGCGCATCTGATTACATATTTGTTCTTAGGCAGATGTTGAAAATTTGAACGCTGAATCTGGAGGTGTTTACACTGAGTTAAAACAGAGATCTGCAACACTTGCTTTAATGTACACCAACAAAAATACCTCTTGTACAATCACAAGTTCTGTGGTAAAGGAAAAGGTCATCCATTTTCAAGTGTCACATATGTTGTAGTTTTTTTGTTATTGCAGTGCATATGTATTTGTGTATCCACTTTTCCTCAACACTTTTGGAAATAAGTGAGTTTATTCTATTTGACCAAACTCAGACAAATTTTCCATTGGTCAAAATCTAGAATTTCTTTTTTTTTCAGATGTATTTAGTTCATTTGTATGTAGATATGGCATGGAGATTCAACAGCACAGCTGGTGGACTGCTGAGTGAAAAAAACAATACTTGAGAGCATACCTCTCATAGCAGAAGGCACACCTGTTTGCGCTCCCCCCAATTAATGTGTATGTTGCACAGATGAGATTAAGGATTACAAAAATACAAATTAACACATGCAATTCATTGTTTTTGGTCTTTTTTTGTAGCAAAAATGAACTGAATTGAAACTTCCTCCAAGGAGATTGCAACATAAAGATCATACAGTGCCCACTATATCTTTTCATCAGTTGCTGGTTACTTTTCCCCAGAATGGCAGCTCATTCCCCAGCGCCAGCATTAGTTTACGGTGCACACTTCATTTAGGGAAGCTGACCCCACTATCTCATTTTGACTCTCTGTGGTTCAGTGCACAGGCTAATCCTATTTTCCAGCGCCTACATATCCAAATATGGATGTACATGGATTCTGAAAAAGCACAATTCAGGTTGATATTACAAAATAATATTCTTATACTACACATTGTCCTCTGTTGAGCTCCTTTACAAGCATGTTTATTTGTTTTTTCTGCTGTTTCCTTTTCACCCTATTTTGCGAGAGTGTTTCATTTTCTGTGGTAATTTTTTTAAATATATACACAAACCTCCCAACAACCCATCACGTTAGCAACAACCAATTGGCTTCACATTTCTGATTTGTTTCTCCCTAGAAAACATACAATAAAACACACAAAACATGTTAAACATACTCTACCATAAATTTACTTTTTCTTGACTGATTATTATTGAGGGCCACTAGAAACCGATTCAGTGAATCTAAATGAAGCCATAGTAACATTCAGTCTATAATAATAAAATTAATCATTGATTAAGTTTTCTGGGTTCTCCGAGGAGTACGTTTGAGAGTGGAGCATGATAATAGGGGAAGTGGTGGTGATAACACGCCACATGGCTGATGCTCGACTGGGTTTGACCCACTTTCAGTGTGCTGCTGTTGGACCTGCGGGACTCTGAGACATATCAGAACGAGGATGATCAGGGAGAGAGACTGCAGCTGTACACATACACTGGGGCCTGAGTAGATGTGTGCGCCCATGCAATACTAAACACCAGCACAACATCCATGTCCTGATATGAACTTCTTACCCTCAGTTAATGCCCACGTGTGAAATATGCTTCAGTATTCTATCTCATCAGAACAGGAAATTCAGCTGTTCCAGTTGGCAGTGTGATATGGTACTTCCAGAAATTACATACTGTGTTGGCATTTTTAAACCTAACCAGAGATCAGGGAAATGTATTATGCTGGCCATCCTCACTGCAGGTTCATGCTGATTTTTATCCTGGATTGGAGAGTGGCAGTGACTATGTCTTTGCCCCTTAGCTCACAGCCAGCCTCTCTGTCACTTTCTTGACTCTGGGTCAAAAGCAATGATAGGTCAAGATTAAATTTGCTCTAATCTTTTATATTAAAACGTGTACTTAAACCATGATTTTCCAAACTTCTTGATATTGTGTAGGTCATGGTACCAAAATACTGCATTGTTCTTCTTGGGAAGAACGATTTGTTGAGAAGGTTTGAGAGGGCCTTTGAAAAGTTATGACACCAGGCCCCCACCCTTGCCTGTGGATGACATTGATGAACATTTGTGGAGCCTCTGCTCAGCCTAGGGGCCTGTGAATCACCTTTCACCTTTCACTGCTTCAGCAGCACCACTGCTACATCCTCATACATCACTGGGGAGTGAAATGCCATTTGGTCAGTGTGCCTGATGATGAAAAATCAGTTTTGTGCAGAAAAACTCTTTACCTGTCATTTAGAAAATGCAGGCTAAGTCATTACAAACACTGCAAGCATTAATGTTGGGAGGCATTTTGTAAAAAGGTCCAAGGATGAAAGGAATGAAAGAGATGGATAATTTGCCTCATATATCTAGTCTATCTTAATCTTATTGGTTTTCAAAGTACTGTGAACAATGAGAATAAATATGTGCACCTGTCTTACTTTGACTGGCTATGCACACTTTTAAGTTCACATGGGGTATTTCATCTATTTTTCTAGATATTTGTAGGATTTGTATAATATTTGTATATGAATTAATACACATTTAATGGTGTAAATACATAAGTGATAAACTTGGTGTTTTTAGAAAAAACTAAGGAAATTGGGTTGCTCTCTTTAAAGGCCTTTGTATAATATATCATGTTGTTCAGGGCTAGCTGTGCAAATTGATGCATTGTTGACTGAATTGTTTATTGTCCAAAATCATCAGCCTTTGTAAATTTTGGTGGCTATACAATAGACTAGTTGACTCCCTTTCTCATCCTTGTTCACAAAAATAGCTAGAAAATACAGCCAAAAAGAAACAAAATATTTAAAGGGTTCCACTTTTTTTTCTTGACTGAGGAGCATGGTTTGGAAAACAAAGGCCTAAAAGGAAACAGCAGGATTTCCTTGGGGCAAGTCTCATTATTTTACTTCTTAGAATTCCCTGCTTTGAAAATGAACACAAATTTGAGGTTTATTTTGGACCTTCATGTTGTCTGAAAATGGCAGCTGTGCAGAATGGGAAGTTAATGCCACATGATATTAATGCTGTACATTAAAGCAAAGAGGCTTTATTATGAGCAATGGAAGCCTAGGTGTTACCTTGTGTTATTGTGCTATATCACTGAGACACCAGGGGTTGGCACTGTTTACCAATTACTTCTCTCTGCCCAACACCTTTCTCCCCTAAAGCAGTGTTCTCTGCTTTCTTTCTCTCAATTCAACATACACATTGCAGAGATGGGATTACTTCAGCTTCTACTTAAGTAAACAGCATGATGAATATGGTACATGCACCATGAACCAAATAAACATGTTCTAATTAGATGTGTGATCTGGACATGTTGCCATTTTCAGTGCTTTTCAAATAGTAACCATGTTTTAAACTATACTGCCGAACTTCTATATGCTGAATGTCAACTGTCAGATTGTCATCTGTCAATTGGCATTGTCATCACTACTATAGCAATGAAATTTTCTTTAAGTGGAATGTAAGTGGCTGAGCCTTATCGTCCTGCTATATTTCAAACCTTGTGTGAAATACATGCCTAGTTTAACCTCTAATGTTTCTCTTTCCTGAATTGTGAAATCAAAAGCAAAAAAGCTCTGGAATACCCATCTGGAGTGTGCCTGGTTCTCACACAGCCAGAGAGGTGATTCAGTGAAGGCCATGTCATGCTAGGGTCTGCATATTCTGGGGAAACACGTTGTTTGGAAGCTTTGGCAGTGTGTATATTGTGTGGGTGGTGTCATTGTGTATGTTGCTGCTGAGATATGGCGAGTCTGACTAATGTGTTTTCCTCTTGTCCTCTTACTTGCTTACAGATCAGTGTTTGCTAGATGTCCAAATGTACATTTCTTTTAAAATTGCTGGGTTTTCCTATTGAAATGAAAATAAAAATGTCATAGACTGGGATGTCATATAGTAGAGTACAGTGTCACCATATTTTCTGAAACCTGTCTATGTTTCGCCAGGACTTTCATACTTGCGTCAACTTGGGAACCAACCAAAGAGCTCCTACTGCTCTTGCAGTACAGATGTGATAAATGTTTGTATCAGTCTCCCCAATAAAGCTGACATTTCAGTTCTGTTTTGCCCATCCAAAAAGAGTAAGCTTGAATGGTGTTAATCAAATTATTATGTCTGCCTGTCCTGATAAAATCCATGGAGCACACATTTCAGACCTCAGAGCCAGCAGGGCACACTCTATCAATTAGAGCATGATGATTTCTTTTCCCAGCAGGCAGGGAAATTAAAGTTTGTGCAGGCTATTGCTGTTGATAGCATTGCTGCTGTACAGACAGGTGCTGCTGTTCATTTGGTTATGTGTTATCATTTCAAAGGCTCAGTCACACCTCACAGTTTTCCATTTCTATGTAAAAGATTGTAAAGGCACACATATTAAATGAGTCTCTGTGGAAGTTCCATGCATCAGCCATCATTAACTCAAGGTCATTACCTCTTTATAGCATTCTTCATGCAAGTCCCCCATGGTACTTTAAATAAGGTCTTTAAAAAAATGGAATCACATAAAAATCTAACCTAAGCAGGGTACGCAAATTCTGCAGTTCAACATCAGTTTTTAATATATGCAACTGACCGCAGGGCACAATTTGCCTGCATGGGAATGGAAGGGTAATGTAATACATTAGAGGGAACTATAAGTATGTGTTTATATTGGAAAATGGAACAAGATGATTTTGTACTTTAATATAGTGTGATACCAATATATTATTGTAGAAACAAGGCATTTCTAGAAAATAATCCATATTTCATCACTCTTACTTGTCTCATACGCTCACTATTTAGAGATAACATTTTTCTTACCATTAATGCCTATCCTCGTTTATTTTACACTGGATGCCATTGGTAGGAACGACAAAACTGCAACAAAACGCCAGCATGTTCTTCAGCTGCATCATCCCCATCTTATTTTTTATTGCACACACTGTTTCATTATGATTTGGTCTCATTTCCACCTCATTCGCTAAGGTGTTATGTAGCCTGCTGCTGGTTCCTGGTTAATAAATGTCAGTCAGACTGTCAGAGTTCAAAGGAGGATCTCTTCCTTGTGATTTTAGACTTATTTACCTGGCATGTCTCTCTCTGGCCCTAATTTCTGTTTCGTAGCGGTCCCTTAATTCCTCAGGAATGGGGAAAGAGTGTTAGTGCGGAGTACTTGTGGAGGAGGACCTGTCTGCTATGAATCAAATGATCTGATCAGAGTGGGATCAAGGTGGGTTCACCCAGGCTGAAAATAAACCAATTATATAAGGATCTGAAAAGCTCTTACTAAATGAATTCAAGCTGAGGTTAATATTTCGAGCACACTTAACTTAAGCAAAGCACAGCGTGGGAATGCTTCAATAGCTGTCCGTGACAGTACTTGCAATTCCACTCATTAACATCAATCCACTCTGCATTATAACACTTGTGGTGCATACTGCAGTTGAAATTCTAAACCATCATATATCACAAGCTGCTGGAATGGGGAATTCATCTCAGAAAGTGCTACAGATCTTGGCTTGCCCCTGAAGCAAAAGCCATCCATTTTATGTCACATAAATTATAGGAAAAAAGTGTGAGAATATATATATATAAATATACCCTGACACCAAACAGATTGAAGTGTAGGATTATGTATGTGGGAGGAGGAGTTTGTTATGTAACCTGCCTCATTTTTCCATCATTTTCCCCAAAATCTGCTTGAAAATGGGCACAGTGTAAAAAGGCACTGTGGTTCTGTGCCTTGGGGACATTTGGAAATAGTGCAGAAACTCTGGTTCTAGGAAAGCAGAGATCTGATCCTGTTAAAAGATCTAAATCCATTCACCATGGGAACCAGAGCATTAGAACAGGTGTTCCTCAGGCTTCAAGGCCTGGCAAGCATGACAGTCTGTGGGTTAGAGTCATAAAGTGCATTTTAGCACAGAAAAGCTGTACTTGAAATTAGTATTGCACTTAGGCATACAAGAGGGCTTTTTAACTGAACTTGATTGACAGGATGTGGAATGCAGAGGGATTGACCTCACTCATAAATTATGACTTGCATTTAGCCCTGCAGTGTTACCCTGCATGGGGGCATACTAAGGAGGGAGCTATCTCAGCTATGCCTTTAATGAACATGTATTATACTGTTTCAAAAGAGTAAGAAAGGTCAAATGCACAAGAAGGCCTTTGACTTGCTCTGAGAACTTCATTGCTCTTTTCAGCTCCATGTTGGGTTAACTTTTGGATAGTTTTCAATGTGTATTTTTCACACACTCCAACTGGGAGGTGGTGGTTTATTATGGGGATTGGGAATTCAGGCAACTGCAATGTGACACTGCAATACTCATTTTGACTGTATTGTCATATTTCTATGCTAAAATGTCAAAAGGAAGATGATGCCAGCAGAGACCAGAATGATCCAACCTGAGGGTGACCTCAGGCATTTTCACAGGCTACTTTTTAACATCTTCTCAATGACTGGAGTAATTACATAATCTCAAACAGGTGGTCTTGAGCACTTTGCAGTCAGTATAAATGTGTGAGGGTAGGATAGAGAAAAGAAGCATAAATATCACATAAAAATGTCAAAAGCAATCTGGAGTTTGAGCCTTTTAAAGAGTGTAATAACTTATCAGGTGCATTTAATTGTAACAAGTACAGTTATCTAGTCATCTGGTTTCCAAAAGTGTGGCATGTTTCCAGAATCAGCAGCCTTTGAGTGAAATCACTTCAATTACCATTGGGCTGTGTTCTCTCAATTTTTGAGCAAATGCACCAGTAGATATAATTATAGTACCATACAACCTCAGCTTTGTTGTGCTGAAAATATTCAGCTTACACAAGGTTTTGCTGGCCTTTTTGATTCTCTTTTTTTTCTTTACTGATTGTAGTCATATCTTTCTGAGAGAACCTGCAGTATAATACAGTCATGGGTCTTCAGTAGACATACAAAACCATTGAAACAAGCCACACATAGTGTAAGATGTGACTTCCTCATCAACTTCCAATTGTTTTAATGGCCAAAATTGTTGATACCTGTTCCCATTTTTATATTAGATTACATTTGGAAGCGCCTGGAGTGGAAAATCGAGGCAAAATCTTTTGTTGACCTGAATACATTTCGCCAGTGTTTACTGTTATAGCATGAAAAAAAATTGTGTATAAATGTACATAATAACACAAACAACAGGACATGAAGCTTATATCCTCACAGTTCCCTCCAACTGAAGGGTCCCTTTGTATTTATTTGACTGTTAAATTGTTGCTGTGGAATATCACTGTCAAGGCTGACTTGGAGGGAAATATGATGGTGGCACCTGGTGGTGAAAGACTGTTACTACAACAGGAGGATGAGCTTAGTCTAATCAGCTAAAAAGCACATATAATCAGAACTCAGTCAGCTCACAAGGACTATGGCAAGAAGGTGCTAACTACAGAGGGTGGTGATGCTTCACAGCAACACGTGAGGAAATTGTACAGAACTCCCTTGATGGGGAATTTTTGAGGGGAAAGTCTTCCTTAATTGGACTGGTGAAGGGTGACTGGTAGGAGGCAGTGGAAGTGACATCTGAGTTTTAGGTTTGTGCTGATCCCTGGTGAGCTCTCCAAAGTGGCACCATCCTCCTTGGTCTAGCACCTCTTATTGCTTGATGTGCTTAAAAATTTTGCAGTTGATACTCTATTGAACATGTTTTTTTTGTTCTTTAGTAATTGCCTCTTCAACAGCTCAAGTGCAGCAGTCCCCATTAAGGTTAATTAGTAGTTACTGTACTGGTAGTATACCCCACTTAACAACAAATGGAACTTGTCTTGGGTAATATTGTCTGTACTACAAATTTAACAGATTACATTTCTTTAAACAACATCCACATATTCTGCATGTCTCCTTGTACAAACTCATATTTCTTGCAATACACACCATGTAATACTTGATACAGTCCACCCAACAAAAATATCCAGAGCAGTTTGGTCAAGTCAAAACAACACCAATATTAAGACACACGGTAGTTTTTGTCATTTCACCGCAACTGTTACAATATAATACCAAGTAATCATAAAAATTGTAAATTAATTATATTTGGAACAACCATTTTTAAAGCAGTCTGGGTTTTTGTTGAGCCTAGGTTTTGCTAATCTCTGAGTGGGGTGAAATGGTAAATATTTTCATGCTTTTCAGTTGATGCTTTCAATTTTTATAGAAGTAGATTTTGAGCATACAAACTATTCAAATAACACAAACCAATCTCTTTTCTTCTAGAATATCTGAAAACGCAAATTGCATTGCATTCTGAGATATGCAGGAAAACTTGCCTGTCAAATGTCTACATCCACAGATTATGGTGAAATGAGAATGAAACTCTTTCAGAATGTCACAGAGGAATATAATAGTGAACAAGGTCTAACAGGTCACAAGGCATGATGTTCTTGCATTGAATCTCATTGAAACGCATTGTCCAGCCTGTTGCTGCAATGCTTTTACTGTTGCATCAGCACTGGGATCAGCTTTTTTGCAGTTCAAATCAATACCAATCCTACAGCAAACACTGCTACAACAAAGAGGTGCCTCTCGCTCACTGACATTTGAAAGAACCTTACCCCTAGGCCTCACAGCACAGAAGCAACAGGTAAAAAGTGCTTTATTGGAAGAAAAGTGAAACTTCCAATGAGAGGACTTTGTCTCATCACACCTATGATGATACCCCAGGTAAGCCTTAGTCAATGAAAATGCATGCGCATTGGGAACCAGCTGCCATTGCTCCCTATTGTCACAGATTACCCTCACAGATTACCACTGACCCCACCTGCAGGAGGTCACCCCACCCTTGCCACTGTCAGGCAGATGAGCTCATTTTGGCCATTGGGGAGGGCATTCAGGGTTTTGGCTTCGCTTTCAGGGCTCTCCAGAAATTCAGGACCATTGTCATTCAACATAAAGACCATGATCTGTGTATGTCATTTCTCATTACCCTTCTCCTATTTGGCAGCAAATTTGGGCTGAGCAAATAATATTATAAAAAGAGGGAGTCACTAGGGTAAAAGTGTATTCGTCTGTTTTTATAATCTTCAGAATTACAAAGATCAAGGCACCCACTGAACCCTCACTCTGTCAATCATTACTCAGAACAGAACTTACCCCTTACAAAAGGGCAGAGCAGGTCCATCCATATTAATGTTTGCAAAGTTGGCACACACATTTGTGCAGATAGTAATTTATGTTTAAATGCATGTTTGCCTATGGATCCTAAATATGTACCACTAAATAGCAAAAGATTTTCCATATTTCCATAAAATCTGTTGTTGTTTATTAGTTCATGATTTTGAATCTAGCAACAGCAACCTCTTCACAATTATGATGTTGGATACAGCTTATGACAATTAAAGGGAGTTTGAATAAAGTAAATTTTACAGTTTTTATATATGCACCCAGGTTTTAGTTTCAGGTACTAATGACAATCTTCTTAATGCATTTGTCATTCATCAAATAGTGAACACAAGCATGTCATACACTAATGAATGTGAGACTAACTGGCAACTGGCTTTACTGTGGCAGTGACCCATATTCCAAATTATATGAATCACTGCATAATTAGATATTTGACAGGACAGCATTATGTACAAAAGATAAAAATACACTACTAAGATACACTGCATTGGCACTAACCCACACCAGATGGATCATGATAATGGTGGTTTATATTGGCAAGGTATTGAACACAGAATATGAACTGTTACTTTAGTTTGCCCCATTCACCTGGTTGACTGTAACAGCCGTTAACTGCAGCTGTAGGTGCAGGGCATCACATCCAGTGAATGTACAGTGACATCAATGGGTCAGTGTTTAAGTGACATCTTATCAAGGGGAAATACTCCAACTAATTTACACTTCTGTTTTTACAGTATCAAATGAGCAGGCATTATTTATGCAAAAAAAAACTTACCATATGAACCCTGAAACCTTGAATTTTTCTGTGGTGTTTATGAGGGCACCATCTTAAAACTGGCATTTCAACATCAATTGAACCATTTTCTACATTACTTTCTCACAATATAAGAAGTTGTGAAATGTATGCCTCAGAGAGTTTCATTTTCGTCTATGTTTCATGCACAAAAAGTACAAAAACTCCAGTACAAGGTAACTTGTTAACTGTAATGACAGCACTGTCATGCCACCTTTTGTGGAAATGAATGATTTGACTCCCTTTTAGTCATAGATGCAACAGGTCTTGTAATACACAATGCCCTTTGATAAACCTGGTTATAGTTTACAAATATACTGCAAGTCTATCTGGTATTACATTGATTCCAAAGGAGACCTTGTTGTTTTCACACTCTGCTTTGTGTTGAGAGGTCATGAAATCCATTGCACAACCCAGCCATTCCTGCAACATGTTTTCATGATCGAGGTGTCACCTATCTCTCATCAGAGGTCACGCACTCCTGACACACTCAATCTGGCAGAAACAATGTTTGACTCCCGTCCTTTTCACTGCCAGGATAAAACAGATACAACATGTTTTCCCTGGGCTTTTATGAGGGTGCCTGTAAAAGTGTGTTTTGCTATTTTGTCCGAGGCAGGTTTGATAATGTCAGGAAAGAACTGTCCTTAGAATGGAGCAAAGGGCTAAAGTTGCTTCATTGGAGGGGGAGGAGCAGCCTTGATATAATGGATTATGATGCTCAATGCTCAAAAAGAAAAGGCAAGCCTGTGTGTATGTTACATAATGGGGACCAATAACCTGCTTATCTGATAGTAAAGAATTTATTAACTCAAATATGGTTCTGCCATGAGTACCTTATGTGTTCATTTAAATTGCTGAACATCACCCCATCAGCCGCCTCTTATTCTATAGCCTGTTTTGCACATGCCCCATATAGTACAGACTGTCAAGTATCCTGGTGTCAAATGCACACTATAATTAACAACAGAGACTTCACGAGAATTTGTGTGCACACCTGGCTGGTATTTGAATGCATCCCATGCAGCATGACACTAGAAATGTGACACTGTGTTCAGTGACTCTGCGTATGTGTGTTTAAATTATGCCAAATGTTTTATATTTTCGTTTGGTATTCTGGCAGTTATTCAAACAAGAAAAACTCGTTGTACATGTAAAGAGCTGGAGATCATGATGGATCAATCCTTAATTGTAAAATATATATATATATTTTCTTAACCAAATATTTTCTCTGAAATAAATCTTAAATAAATAAATGTTTCAGAATGTTTCGTGCGCTTTCCATTTAACTTTTACATACTTTTTGAATTGCAAAATATGCATTGAATATATTCAATGTTATAAAGGAGACTATCATCAAACAGAGTGATTCTATACGCCCGTCAGATGTTTTTTTCATGCTGCAGTGTCCGGTATCAGTTTCGAATGTCAGTGCGTCACGGACAACACCCACATCACGCCTCCTACGTAATTCCACGTGAGTTTCATTGACGGTACATTCGGATTCTGCGCAGTAGAGTTCCTGACTCCTGACTAAAAAGCCGGGTGTCAAAGGCACGACCTCGAGACCTAGTTAGCCAAGCCTGTGAGATAGCTTTACTCTTCTTGCTAACGTATTTGTAAATTACTATGAGAGCTTGAAATGGCACAAAGAGACACCTTTTTGCATCTGTTTGCCGGAGGGTAAGTTAGCCAGATTTTATCTGTCGTGAATGCTGTCTTAAGATAGAATCCAGCTAGTGTCACATGTTCGGCCTAAGTTCGGCAGTATGTTGTCAGTGTTCGTGGATGTATGTTTGCTTTCTAGCGATTTTTTTGGCTTTCATTATAACTTAAAGTTACCTGTGCCTATATAAGCACTGTTGAATGGCTTTCGTGATAGCAAGCTACTTTGCGTTTTATCTATTGTTCAGACGCGGGCAGCGACAGTGTTGGGTAACTACCTCTAGGTTACTCAGCAAGGGAACTTGAGTTCGAACAATTTGTTTTTGCATGACATTTAAATATAGGCATTTGACAGAGCTGTGCAAAAGTAAATGCAAAAAGGTTAAGCAAAAAACACGTTCACAAGTTAAGTTTCAACCGATGGCAGAAGAAGTTATTACGTAAACCTATACGATAACGTAAATGTTTTCAACAGGTGCAAGAGGGTGATTTAGGATATATCACTGCTGTATGAGGCAATTGTATTTTCGGTACAATATGAAATGTAGCACTGGAAAGTCTGTCTGAAGATGTGCGGTTCCGCATTTAACAACGTTAAACCAGTCCATTGGTGAAATACATTGACAACTTGTCCTTAGGTTAGAACAACTAGCTTTTAAATGTAGATGGGATTTATTAAGAGAAAGGTCTTTGCCTCGACAGATCAGCTGTAATCTTTTTTAAATACATGCATTATTTATTTGTGTGAAGGCACGTTTTCTAGTATATCGTAAATAAAATTATGAGAATAAAAGTTATGAGAATAACACCCCTAGATAATATGAAATTAAAACGGTGTAGTCTGTAGTTCTCTTTTCATTTCTATCATCTTCATGATGTGTTCAGGTGCATTAAAATAGTATTGCACAGCAGTCAGGCTCTTGTGCAGAACTCTTAAGAATCCTGAAGTGCAAACAATCAGGTAATGGTATAACGAATAAACAGGGGTCATATGATAAAGTATTACTGATGCTGAGGCCATTAGAGTATTGTGCATAAGGGGATATGCAGGCCATGCTCACCACTACACTGAATACATAAAATTATGCTGAAGATACAGCTCCATTTGATCCAAGACATCTGTTTCACCCGCAGATCAGCTCAGCGAAATGTGTGATATGTAACTGAGCAAGTTCTTGAAACACCAGCAGCAACTGATAATACGACCAGGAATTCAGAGAAGAAACCTTTGCATTTCAGTTGTTTTTATTTTGAGCGGTTTGCCACTCAGTTTGGTTGGTTTCCTTATGATGCTCTCATGACTAGGGTGTCTGGTCTGTGTTTTTTTTAAGTCTAGCTGTTGAAGGAGTATGATGACCTACCTTCTTATGTCCAAACAGTTAAAACCTCCTCGTTTCACAGCCAAGAATATCATTTCATGTCCAAACAAGGACCCGTTAAAGAGAGAGATGATTATTATCTTAAGTCGTGTTATCTTCCACTCATAGTGTAGTGTGTATTCTGCTAAAGTTTCTGTATCAGTATGGAATTTAGGTAACAACTTGTTTTCATGAACATTGACCTTCTTAAAACCTCCTTGTTTTCTTGCAAGGCAAATGGTGGAAGTATTATTTGACTCCTAAAGGGAAGGTTGATGCGCTTTACATTTAATCTGTATTCATGGTTGAATACTGTGTACTATTTTAATGAAAATAAGCACACGAATCCCACTGAACCAACAGGATATTTGACAGGATATTTCTGTGGGCTTGATATAATAATTAAAGTTAATTTGATTGGGGTTGTGGTGATTAGAGCTGCATATTAACATGTCCTCTCCAGGGCCATCAGGATTTACAGACTGCCTGTTGTGGAAAGTGCAGAGTATGTGACAGTTGGCATGCTGCACAGTGATGCAGCATTAGCCTTGCGCAGGCTTGAAGGCCTGTTCTTAAAGCCCAGCAGCTACTGCCCTCTGGAACTGTGCTCCTGATGAGCACACTGTGTCCTGCAGGTTAAATGGAAATTCTTCCCCCTCACTTTGCTTGTCAGTCATAATGTAGCCTTTTTCAAGAAACTGAAATCAAAAGAAAACTTTTTTTTTTTATTATTTTGCCATTTTGCTCTAACTTTATGTTAAATACCTTGATTCTTACTTGGCATCCACAGTTTCTCGTTGTGCTGGATGTCGTAGTTTATTGGCTAATAGCGTTTACACTTTCTGATCGAAGTTGCTTACGTCAAAAAAAGTTGCAGATTCACAGAGTCAGCTTTTTTTTGTTTTTTGGCTGTTTGATTAGGGTGACCTTCAGTGTCCCTGTGCAGTGTGCTGAAATTTTAAGCAAACCTCCCTGTAATTGGCATTTTAATTTCACAAAAATGTATTGTATTTATGTATTCTGTTTATGCTACAAATTGGAATGTCAAAATTAAAGGACATTGGTATAGCAGGTTGTAGCCCTTAATAAGTTTGTGAGGAATTATCTGAGACATTTTAGGAACTATGGTGAATGGAAAAAAGACTGGAACTTTATTTTCCACATTTGTAACCATATACAATTTGACAAATCAAAGATCATGAGTTTCAGACAAACTTACTTCCTTGATGAATATCGTGTTTAGGAAATATTTGCCCAATGATAGTGGTTGGTATAAGAATAAATGTTCCATTTTTTAAAAGTGCACCCTGGCTAAATCAGCATCTGTGAGTTGTTCTTAAAAGTGATTTTATATGCAAAGTTATTGCTATATTGTGTCTGCTTGTGCACAGGTGCAGTGGTACTGTTGGAGCCATTGTCACCTGCCCCTTGGAGGTGCTGAAGACCCGCCTGCAGTCCTCTGGTCTCTCTCTCAGGCCCTTATTGCAGGTGCAGTTAGGAACACTGAATGGCGCTGGCGTCATAAGGCCCACATCTGTAACTCCAGGTCTGCTGCAGGTCTTGAGGTAAGGGGGGAATTGTAGTGTTCTCAGCAACCCTTTTTTGCTATCATCTGATGTCATTCAGCCTGTTTTGGGGTTAGAGCAACAGCTGGGACCAGATAGAACAGATACAGTATCTCCCATGCACTCTTCTAAGTAAACATGCCACAGAGTTTTCTTAGAGGTGACACCTGCAAGGGAATGGGAAAGGGTTCCCATAATCCTCTGCAGACATGAAAGTCAAACACAGATGCAGGGAGCATCGCCATTACCATGGTCTCTCCTGCCACTTGGTTCTAATGCTAAGTCTTGACATTGGCTCCCTGCGACAGAAACCTGCAATAGTCCGGTGGAACATAAACAGGAGGAAAAACTGATTTAGCCAGTCTCTGGCCTTTATGAAAGCAATTTATGTGTGACCTGTTTTTTAATGAGATGCTACTAACACTGGATCAGGGGTGGGGTGGCTGTGGCATCTGTTCTGTCCAGTGTTGTGTAACTAACTCTTACAGATATTTTACGCACGCAACTGTCAATGTGGCACAAAGGGAACAGTCTATTTCAGGCATAGAGGCTAGGATGAAATGGCCAAACCAATGTGGACCTGAGGGATATCTGTGGTCTGGCATGACATCTGTGTGTGTGCGCCAGGATAGTGTCACATTACACTGCACCTGTCCTGTGATTGGCTGCTGAGATGGGTATCAAGTGTCAAGGCTGAAATGGCTCAAGGAAAAAATCAAGATGGAAACCTATAACATGTTTATGCTCTATACAATGTCATTGCATGGTTTAGATAGCACTTAAATTCCACTACAATAGATTTAATGACATAAATTTCAGTATCCATAATTCCTTTGCTTAGGAAATGTAGTGCTGAGGCATTTTGGGAAAGTGGAACCATGACCAAATGCCACCCCTAAAGAGAACTTTCATGCCTTACATAATACAGTCTGCCGGTCCAGTGGTTTAAAATGCAAGTTTATAAAAAGCCTTAACCCATAAACCCAAACTCAAGAACCTGCTGGTGATCACCAAGCTGTAAGGTCAAATGAATTGTATTTTTAGTCATGGTCAAGTAAAACAACCATCTGTTATAAATGTAACTAATATTTGTTGAGTAAGCCATGCCAATACGTTTTACTTGGTTAATCCGTTCATCCTTAATACATGACACTAATCACAAGATCATAGTAGCATTTATCTTTCAAGTTTGTTGCTGGGTGTGGCTGGTTGAAGCAGTTTGCATTTGTTTGTGTGTGATGACAGGTGGCACCCTATCCTTACAAGGAAACTCCACAAAACAAAAAAAAAAAAAAACTCTTTGCGAAGAATTTTAATCTTGAACAGGGCTTGCATTTGGTCAAATTAGCACACAACTGCATCACACATAACACTGACAAGAACTGGAGTGGTTGTGCACAGCCAAGTTCAGTTGTGAGCAAGTGTGAGTTTATATTTGATTTAGTTGAACCCATGGGTATGAAGAGGTATGGACCTCATACAAAAAGCTTTCCACATGAAGACATAGCAATGTTTAGCCATGCATGAATGCTATGACACATGCCACAAGTAAAAACAAATGAGGCTTGTTTTTGTCATATGTATATCAGTCATTTTGACCTCCATGTATTTTGAACCTCCTAGATCACCCTGAGGCAACGTCCTCAAGGTCACAGGTCTGAAAGGGCAGGAATGGTGTCATCGTTAGAAAAAAAACAAAAAAAAACAAACTTGCTTTGCAAAGATATAATGACCTCCCCTGCGGGTGGGGAGGCTCGGTGTGTATGACGCATGTGTCCTGTCTGTGTCTGTCTGTCTGTGTGTATTGATGTACCAAAGTTTTCAGTGGTTTGATAGGTCCTATTAATTAACATCTGTAAAGAAAACGATCAAAGCTCAAAGTGTTTGTGTGCAGTGAGCCAGAAAAGAAATTCTCAGTTATTTTCCTTCTCTTCTTTTCCCATCTTTTCAGGTCAATTTTGGAAAAAGAGGGATCAAGATCTCTCTTCCGTGGCTTGGGGCCTAACCTTGTTGGAGTGGCACCTTCAAGGTAAACACAAAACATATAACTTGTACAACATATATAATGTATAACAATTTATAATGATTGGGGGAGCAAAGTGCCAGTAGAAGACATTTTATTTTTAAAACTGAAGATTGATTTTTGAAAGGCACTGGTTAGTAGGGCTGGAGCCTTTGAGGCGGTACAGTTCGGATACTTTAAGTCTGTTGGAAGCAGGTTGGCTCCCCCAGCACGCAAGTGTCCAGTTTCAAAACCTTTGCTAAGGAGGCCTGCAGGTCAGATCTGTATCTGGGCACGCAGTCATCCAATTTCCACCAGGCAAAGCCTGTCCCAGAAATGATGTGAATTAAGAGAGATGTACAGTATGTAGGGTTGTCTTGCACAAGCAATCTCCACATACAAGGAAAGTAGATGCAGATTACACCAAACACACCACAGCGTATAATGGATGCCACTCCCATAAACCTGGAGGTGCCTTTGCACATCAAACAACTCATTCATTTACTGTTTTCTTTTTCAATGTTTCACACAGAGCCATTTACTTTACTGCATATTCCAAGTCGAAAGAGAAGTTCAATGGCGTCTTCGTACCCAACAGTGGACTGGTACATATGTCCTCAGCAGGCTTTGCAGGTGAGATGAGGACCATTCCACCTTGTTATGTGTGCCCATTACATACTCAATGAATGACCCATACGGAAACTAAATGGGTAGACTTTAGACTTGGTCAAAAGGAACAAACAAACAGGTATCCAGCCTTAGATCAAGGTAATATGTTGTGCAGTGTCCATTTTCTATACTGCCAGTTGCACAAAGGGAACTACATTTGTCTATTTGTGGTCAGCGTGATATTCCTTCATAAACCTCAGATTCACATTGGGGCTGTGGCTGCAAAACTATGTGCACCTGAAACAAATTGTCTTCAATGGCAGTCTATGTGTTGTCAGAGAAGTTGTGTAAAGCATCTCTGAGTATTTGAACTCAGTGCTCTCTCAGATTATTAAGATTGTTTCAGATATTTACATAACTGGTTGAACCTGTAGAATGTCTAGGCCTGGTTTTGTTCTAAACACATGACTTCTATAGTTTTGCTAAGTTGCAACACTGCTCAGCAGCCTAATAAACATGTTTTTCTTTGTCAGCTTTTGTTACAAACTCTTTGATGAACCCTGTGTGGATGGTCAAGACGAGGATGCAGTTGGAGAAAAGGTACTTGGGGTATTATGCAGTGGGTGTACAGTACAATTTCCCATCAGGCACATAGGATTACAGTCTGTACAAGATAGTCATTTATTGTGAGGTGAGAATATGGTTCAGCTGTCAGGTGGGCATATTAAATAAGAATATTTCAACTTTAAATGGGGCCCTACGTGAAAAACGCACGTCGTAGTTGAAATTCTGTAGCTCACATAACTCTCAGCATATGACCAGTGGCAAATTATAAATACCAACCTTGGCACACAAATGTACGACCAGCGCCATCGTCTGTATCTGTGCTGGAAATAGCGGAGGTCATAATTCCTCTGAGACAGTTTGTCAGAGCAGGGTTGGAGCATGGATATCGTTCAAAAATAGAATGGATATCATTCAAAAATAACCCCTACCGTCTGTTCAGGGTTATGCAAAGGCAGTTTAGTGTCTGAGAGCACCATATGATATCTGCTTTTTTTGGAGTGAAATAAAAATTTCATTCAGACACAGAAATTTTTAAGGGTGTTGAGAAACATCTCAAACTGTGCAGTGAAAAATATAAAAAAGTAGAATTAATCAGTGTGGCATGTGAAGCAGTCTGAACTTTTCTCATTCATTTCTTCCTTTTTCTCAGGGCACGAGGAGAGAAGAAGATGAACGCACTGCAGTGCGCCCGGCATGTGTACAGCACGGAGGGCGTGCGAGGGTTCTACAGGGGCCTAACAGCGTCGTATGCTGGGATTTCCGAGACCATGATCTGCTTCCTCATCTATGAGACTCTGAAGAAGAACATGGCAGACAGCCACTTTGTGTCACCGAACAGTGGCAGTGAAAAGGGGGCATCGGACTTCCTGGGCCTTATGGCAGCTGCAGCAGTCGCCAAAGGCTGCGCTTCCTGTGTAGCCTATCCACATGGTGAGTGCAAGGTCCCCAGTCAAAGAGCCAGTTTAAACCGCCTGCTACAGCTGAAAAGGGCTGCCAAACAGCTGACTTAAGATTCTTAGAGGCATTAGGAGCACAACTCTGCCCCCTAATGGTGTCAAATACTTCTACACTATTTTTTTCCAGTTTTGATTTGTTTTATAGTACTGCTCTGGCCCTTTTGTTAAACAAATTGTGGCACTTTTTTTAGGAGTTGAGATTGAATGTACATGTACAGCAGTATTGTGGTGTCCTTCCATTTCTTTAACTCATTCACCCTTCTTGCTATCCTCAGAGGTAATCCGGACAAGGCTAAGAGAGGAGGGCAGCAAATACAAGTACTTCTTCCAGACAGGGCGTCTGGTGGCCATGGAAGAAGGCTACACTGCTTTTTACAGGGGACTCATTCCACAGCTCATTAGACAGATTCCCAACACGGCCATCGTGCTCTCATCATATGAGCTCATCGTCTACCTGCTTGGTGATGCCTCCCATTGACAGTAGTAGGCAGTGAGCCTTATGAACTGAATGGGACATGGGATGGCATCTACCCATCCTCCTCAACTACATATGTTGGACAATTCATGCTGCCTCAAAGGACAGTGAATGCTCCTTTTTTATTCACTTCAGCAAGAACCTTTTCTCCTGGGGACAGAGATACAGATTTAATTTTGATCCAAAGACTGCATTTTTATTTTATTTAAAATAATGTGTAAGATAATTATATGTATTGTGGACTACATTATCTGTCTCCTCCCTCAGTTTCATCCAAACTGAAGAGAATTAAATAATATATTTTTTATTTACAGCTTGTTTTTCCAAAATTTATCGAAGTGCAGCACTGTAAATCACATGGTAGAGACTTAACAGGTCAGGCAGAGCAATGTGAAGTTGTAAAATTTATTTATTCATTTTCTATTTTTAAATGTGTTATTGCTAAACATCCAAAGAGAATATGTTTACTACGTTGAGAGCAGTATCTATGATCCTGTTTAAATACTTGTCTGAAATAACACATGGAAAGGTAGGATACAATGAGGTTTAAATATGGAGTGTCCTTGAGACACCACCATAAAAGACACTGCACCACCCTACTATTATTCTGTCTTTATCACTTAGCCAAACATTTAGATACCAGACCAGATTAAAAAAAATCTGAGTCCATGTCATCCCTCCAATTATGTTAATTTTTCTTCTATGATGGGTTCAGCAGTCCATTGACATGATAAATATTCAGATATGGTTTGAATGTGGATGACTGGTTAGTTCTGAACATGTAAGTTAATAGACTTGTTTATTCATGACCTCAGCCACATGAGTGCTAGCTGGATTTTTTTTTAACCCAGCTCTGACTTTTAATTTTGTCCATATCAATATTGTTTTTTTTTTTTGTGGAAAACAATGTTCTTTATGGAAAAGAGGACCTAAATGAATGCATTTTCATGAGGTGGCATAATAAAATGCATTGATATATAAATACAACATATACATTTAAATATGCAATGTTTTCTATTTGATTTGCAGTGAAGAACACATGTCTAAAAATGTTGAAGCCAAGCAACTTTTCTATCAGCTGGCCAATTTGGTCAAAAATTTTAATATGACCCCTCATATTTTTTTTTGTTGATTGAGAGAGGAAATAACTCCGTTGTATTCCTACAACACCGTCATTTGTTTCGTGCATTGGAATTTTAGTTTTATTTCATTCATGAATTGAATCTTGGTGTAGAAAGCGGAGTATTTTAAAAGACAACCGCTAGAGGGCGCATCGCCCTTGCTTTAAATGGCTTCTGGCACAGTGGCATTGAATTCCTTTCCTTCTATTATTATAGTATTGCTTTACCCAACATACATATCTATGCTTATTACCGTGCTAAGGCTGGTTTAAAAATTGTAATCGTGAAAAATTAACTAGGAAATGTTGCGCTGTTAAAAATATTTGAATATTTGCTCTAATGTAGGGGCACTCAAACTAGGTCCTGGTCTTTGTTAGCCGATGTTCTTGAAAATGTGTTCTTTTCACACTTTTACATTTATTTTAACATGTAAGCTTTGCTGATGGTCATATGCCTGTCTCATTAATTCTTTATCTTCTAATAGATGGTTACGTTTTATTGACCAGGTATTCACAGTTATATTCCTAATTCAGACTCCATTGACGACCTGTCAGTCAATAATTTTAAAAAAATGGTGACAAATTTTTAAGAAGCCATTTGCTTTATTGCACGATAAGACAATGAAAGTATTTGTCTAATTGACTGAGAAGTTTATCAGTCCCGGGATGTGAAATATGGGCCGTTCATCAATATGTGCTCTTGTCCATTCTTGCGTCCTTGGTATCGATAAACGGTCATATTTCTGACCAAATACGGTTTATGTGGGTAAATCCTACATATCAAATATCAAAACTGTCTCATTAAAACAATTAACAGTTTGTCAGAATTTAGAGGTTGCAACCGTGGTCCCCCACAGACGCTACTAGTGTCTAAACCGTCTTAGAGGTAAGGTCGTCTTGGAACAATGTAAAAAGTGAGCTTTCCCAAGCTTAATAGCGTTGGGAAACAGGACCCATCTCTTTGAACATATGTCCGAATGTCGTCTCACTTTTCGTCGAATTACCTCCTTTACATATGATCACTTAAAATCACGCGGAGAGCTATTTTGCCATGGAGATTTGGCTCAAACTTCTCATGTCGCAACAAACTTTTGATGTCCATATAATTCTTAATGCGACTGATATGGTCATGATGTTGTAAAATTTTACAATGGAAATTTTGAAAACATGCCACTCCGGACTGGACATTCCTAAATAAAATTCTTAGACATTGAATTCCAGCCACGCGGGGGCTTTAAGTGAAAGCAGTTTTGATTGGTTGACATGTAGGCTAATCGGGCGGAGCAAATTGTGGCCACTGATAATCGAGCCAGGTTACTTTTGCGGCGAGTAGGAGTTGCCTGTTATCTAGCTGACTAGACTGTAGGCAGCAGTGCTTTTTTATAGTTTATATATTAAGACAGTGTCAACCTAATGGACAATGGAGTTCTTTAACCAGATGTTTGCACAGTATCCTCATGTGACGTATGGAGGCGTGGGAGCGACGGCTTGTGCAGCTGGGGCCCTGGTGTACAAAGTAGCGACGAGGTAAGGCTGGCTAAGGTTTTTGCAGCTAAAGCTCAGCACCTCATAACAAAGGCCTCGAACGTTATAACGGAGCTGCAAAAAAGCAAATGCTTATTACATACACCTGATATCGGACTATATGGGTCTGATAAAAACCAAGTGCAAGCTCGGAAGTTACAGTTTTATTAGCTATATCTTTATATCTATGCTGGGAACTTACGCTTTGTTTTTAATTCGTGCCATGACCCACGTTGTGTGATATGTGCACCGCCCCTCTGACTTCATTTGTTTCGAAATATTGTTGGTGAGCTTTATGTGTTCGAACGTTTTGCGGACACATAATTTCTAGTTTACACATCTCACATCTGATATTTGAATGGAAGTCATAACCTAATCTAGACACATTATTTAAACACCCCTTGTCTGTAGAGTGCGTTGCTGGCCTCAACTACCAAGGTGAAGTACAATTCTAAGCTGTAATTGCTCATTATGCAAACAAGGTGTCTTGTTTACGTTCTGGAAAGTCATCTCTTGAGTTTTAAGCTCTTCTGCAGTTCATAAATAAAGCATTAATCTTTAATCATTGAAAAAAATCATTGTTCATTTCCTGATGTAATTGTCATTTTCAGCGATAGTGCATGTGTGTGTACGCGCTTGTGTGCATATATGTAAAATAATATAGAACACCGTTCACAATCTTTCGATTAACGTTTCTCAAAGCAATCTATGGCATTAAGGTGGGGTGGGTCCCATTAAGCTTCCAGTTGATTTTTTTTTTTTTTTTTTTTTTTTAATCGAATGGTGACAGTTGGTTTATCACTTGCTCAAAAGCAACTGTCGAGACAAGTGGACAGTCTGCATAGAATCAAGAGAACAACTGCTCAAAAAGCAGCGGTGATTTTATCTTGCAGGACAAAACTACTCGCCCTCTGTTCTGTATTATTGTAAACGAGCAACACTCGGATGGTAAATCCTGTATTTAATCAAATGCATTTGTACTGCAATAATGTGGCTGTGTAAAGACCATTCACACAGAAATGCCTTTGTTCTGAGGCATTGAGTCTTGGAGGAGACAAGATGGCATTGAGCTTGATAGGACAGCTACTGTTTAGGAGGTGCATCTGGACTGTGGGGTCTTGTTTGCTTTCAGGATTAAGCAAGGCAAAGGGAACAGTATTAGCGGACAATGTCGATGGTATTTAAGACTTTAATAGTCCTTTCTGAAGTGTAAGTCACAAATGAAAAATTAAAGATGGCGGTTGTGTCTTCCCTGTTGTGCTCAAAACAGTGAGAGGTGAATTGGTCTTCTATTTGTCAGCTTTCGCGGTTGTAATACCTATTTCAGAGTACACCCAAGGATGCTGATTTTATTTGCAGATTGTGCATAAATGTGAATAGGGACGTTGTATAAGAGTAAAATAGCTAAGAGGATAATAGGGAATTCACATGTGTAGCCTATGCTGGACAAGTGGTTTGTCTGTCCGTTCTCTCAGGGATGGGAAATTCCTTTTCACTCTCCCAGCATGAGTAAGCTTTGTGAGAACAGTGATTCTTTGAGCACTTGCCATCTCAGTATAAGTTACAATGCAAATTGTCTACTTTATTTGAAGGGGTATCAGAGTGATAACCAAATTCTGATTGGGTATGGTGTCACCAGTAAGAGGAGTTTATGATTAACTATGATTATGTTGTTCCAAGGCAAAAATAAAAAGTGCCCTCAGCAATGTTGATTAAAAAAAATAAGAAAATAAAAGGAAAGTAATGTACCATTTCAACTTAAAATGTTAATTTGTCATTTTTTATTGTTCAAGCTTACTTCCTTTAAACCTATAAAGAAGCAATTCTTCCAGAGTGGATGGAAAAAAACAAAGGTGGAAATCCTTTAACTCCTATGAAAATCCTTTGATTGTGGGAATCCATTGATTTGTCTTGCTTCTTCACTTTAGGGGACTGAGCCAGTCAGACGTTTCCTTTGGTATTCAACAAAAATATTGTTGTTGGACTCCATTAGTCCTATTTATTCAATTTATTCCCTACAAGTAGGCATCACTGTAATTTTTAACAATGGAATGGTTCTCAATGATGGCATTTGTGAGATTTGCATGAATTTTGATTAAAGCAATTAATCGGTTTAGTATTTCATCATTCACTGTAATTTTCTTGCATTTGTAAGAACAAAATTCATGTAAGCTCAGGACCATACACTGTGCTTCTTAGAGTGCACAATACCCTTATTAAAGTAAGCTGTTTATACTTTAAAAACATTGTGTTGAATAGTCTTGAATGTTAAGAACAGTAATGAAATTATTGGAATGAAATTGAGAATTGAGCACTGATCCATTCTCTAATGCACTGACCCATTTTGGATACAGTATACTTACCATGCCCCCTTTAAATGGAATTGATTTGTTTAATCAAAGACATGCTAAATTGATCTATCATTTTTGTATTGTTGCAAAGTGTCCATCAGCTGTGGCTTATGTGCCAAATCTGCACTGATCTGTAGATGTTTGAAATAGCTGAAGATTAATAAGAAATACTTCATCAACTAATTTGCATGCAAAACAGAACCAGTGATACAATTCTTGAATCTCTAGGGGTATGAGGAGGAGGAGTTTGTTGTCTGCAATAAATAAAATAAAGTGTTTTGAAAAAGCTTTGCCATAATTAGGGAAATATAGAAATTTTTACTTGGCACTATTTCTTGTTAAAACATTTGTTTTATCTGACAGGAAGAAGCCAACACACATTGGTGTGAACTGCTGGTTTTGCAATCAGGACACAGTGGTTCCTTATGGCAACAGAAACTGCTGGGATTGTCCTTACTGTGAGCAGTACAATGGCTTTCAAGAGGTAAGAGCATGAAGAGATGTAGTTCAACAGAATTTTATCTGATTAAAGGAATCTCTGCATGATTTCTCTGCTGTGGAATGTTGATGGTGTACGTGTTTCATACTTTAGTGATGTTTGTGATGTGTTTTAAGATTGCTAGCCTGATTCCTCACTCCTCTCATCCTTAGCAACATAGCTATAACCACCCCCCAACAACCTCAGGTTTTTTGTTACATGCAGTTAAGATAAAGTATGTTATTGAACAGATTTAGTTGGTTTACCCCTAGAACCTATAAATGTAAGGATGAGGTAACTGTCAGTTGACTTGCAAGGTGACTTTGCTGACTGTCTTCTAGAATGGCGACTACAACAAACCTATTCCAGCCCAGTACATGGAGCATCTGAACCATGGTGTCTCCGCTGGCCTGCCCAACCCTGAAACCACCAAGACTCTACAATGGGTCAACTGCCAGATGCTGCTGTGCAAGAAGTGCAACAACAACCAGACTCTGAAGATCAAGCAGCTTGCATCCTTTGTGCCAAGGGAAGATGTATGTCGCAGCTCTCTGCCACTCTGTGTCTCGGTCTCTTCAGGTGTCTTAGTCAGCAGTCCATTCAGATTTGTTTACTTCTCACATACAGTGCAGCTAGAAGTGTTAGGCCGTATGTGTGCATGCATGCATGTGTGTGTGTGTGTGTGTGTGTGTGTGTGTGTGTGTGTGTGTGTGTGTGTGTGTGTGTGTGTGTGTGTGTGTGTGTGTGTGTGTGTGTGTGTGTGTGTGTGTGTGTGTTTTTAACGATTGGTGTTTTAGCTTTGTGCTGCCTATCTTTAAATTTGTGATCAAGCAGTTGAAATGTGGTATAGATTCTCAGCTTTTATTCAGGGGTATTTTTAACATTTTGGTTACACCTTGTGGAAGTTACAGCATTAAAATGCAAGTTTAATACACAGGGCACCATAATGTCTGGGACATATTAATGTTATGTACACCAAAGTACTCATTTTAATACTTTTTGGTGTATCCCTTGAAGTTGTGACTGCTTGAATTCTGTTACTTGCAGCCATAACCAGGTATTGGGTACCTTTTCAGGTGGTGCACTCCCAGGCCTGCACTGTAACCATCTACAGCTCAAGCTTGTTTTGGGGGCCAGTCACCTTAAGTCACGCAGTCATTGTGATGACAAATGTGAGAAATACCAAAGGCAATCAAAAGTCTAGAATCAGGACGAGATACTGACAGGTCTTCCATTTTTCGAGGCTACCAATGACGTTTTAATCGGGTATAGTAGAGACTGCCAGGCAAAAAAAGCCAAAATTTCATCCATCTGGACAATCTTGCAGAATGAAAAAACCATGTGGAAGTGGATTAAACGGTGTGGCATGAAATTTTTTGGCTGTGGATCATAGACATATCCTGGGTGCCACTTGTGAAAACATCATTTATATCATTTACAGGCAGAATAGAAATGCATTTGTTGAAATTAAGCAATGAAATATGAAGGAAACTTTTAGAAAGTACAATTTAGAACACCATCCCGTAGTAAATTCTACTATGGAATTAAAACTAATTTATGGAAAGATGTTCATAGTTATGGCCAGATATATGGTTGTTTTGTAAACTCCGCTTTAGATGTAGGGGTTGTGCAGTACCACGACTGCACAGCAGAGGCTGTAGTGGGTCCATGTTTCACAAACACAAGGCAAAATGCATTGCATGTTAGCAGTAGGATTGCTGGCTGTCTCTCACTTTATCTGGTACAGTGAAAACAGAAATTAAAATATACTTGTTTTTTCTTGCTTTAGAATAAGCATGTTTGATTGTACCATTGTACAGACACAATTTATTATGAAGGAAAACTATGTTTTTCTGTTGGTACAATGGATATGTGCAGCATGTACACTACAAAGAACAAAAGCGGTCTGTTGCTGAACAAAACCTTGAAGAGCAGCTCAGGACTTTATGTTAATGAATTAACAAAAAAGAGTCACATCTCTTAAAAGTTCTTCAGCCTTGTTCCTGCAGACCTGCTTTATTTAGGGTAAGTGTACCCATTAAGCTCACCAAAATCAGTTTTCAGGTATTTTTCATAGATAATGACCTGATTTGTAACTGAGATCTGTTGGGAAAATGCAAGATTAAACTCTCATTTGAAATTATATTCATTAGTTCATGTACATTTCAGAATGTAAAATAAGGATAATTTTAGATATAAGTCAAAAGTGTGGCATGGGCTTAATTGGTTCTGTGGCACCATTTAAGCCTGTGTGTGTTCCAAATATGCCGACATCATGATTTATTTAAAAAATATAAAATATTATTGTTTTCAAAGAATTAAAAACAGCAACATATTTATGCAGTACCATGTTAAGTATTAAAAAATGAAAAAAAACACCCCATCTCCCTTTACGAATGCTTGTTGGCTCTCGCTCTTCCACCACCTGAACCAATAACCATCAACATTAAAAACATATTTAATGCAGAACAACTCATGAACAAGGGATAGATTGTAATTCCATATTATGTAATAATTGTATTAGCTGATTTCATTGCTTTTAGTTTGCTTTGTGGAGGGTCTCTATTTTCTTTGGTGAGATAAAAAGGACCAGCACCCTCCAGGTTAGCCTGGCAAAGGATGAACAACACCTTTTACATTACATTACATTATAGCCATTTAGCAGCCATTTAGCAGACACTCTTAGCCTGGACTAAACCCTGTGGAGGCCTTGAGCACATTTTCCTTCATCAACCTTCTCCCGCAAAGGTAGAATGAATTGTGCCCTCCTGGTAAAGGTGAAATGCCTGTATGATTTTTGGACAGGTGCTGTAGCTTTTTCTTTTTTTGTCATTTTTCTCACTGAAAACAAATGATGATACACAGTAGCTGATGCCTATATTCAGTATAATAGTTCAAAACAGTGTGTAGTCCGTAATGTATATAGACCTATCTAAATATAGTTGCAAATTAGGTCAGTAAGGTAAAAGAATTGTTATTATCAAACACTTTCATACAAGAGTACAGTGAAAATTGATCTAAGTTTGTAATTAGATTGACTCCTCATTGAAACACATGGAGGTGGGCTTAAGTGGAGCATCCTGGGATTAAATGGTTCCACAGTGACTAATGGTGGAAAAAAAGACAATGTGGCCCTTTCTAAATTAAATATATATTTACAAAATCATGCATGGAGCCTAAATATAATTTGACTAAGCAGCATACTAATTATTATTTTGCCCACATACAGAAATAATATTAAGTTATTCTCATTCAAAGTTGTTTTGTGTTGGCTGTAGTTATCATGCTTTTTGTAATGCTGTACCATTTAGTCCCACCTAAAAAAAACAATTTATGATGTATTTATTTGTAGACTAATGTAAAATTAATCTGAAAACATTCAGTGTACATACTTGACATGCTTAATTCTTTGGCAGTGTATCGCTCAATGAAGCTAATGGTTCACCAGCTCATAAAACCCATCTTTGCATATTAAGGAAAATAGCATAAAATGTCAAAGTACCATTTCTTAATACACAAAATCAAAACATGAATCTCTCATTTTACATAATATAAATGTACTTCTCAAAGAAGTGGCTGAAAATAGGAGAAAAGTGATGATATCTGAGGGGTCCCGAAACACCAAAGTTTTTTTTTTGGTGCCTTCGTGTGAGGTCCTTTATATAGAAGTAACAAAGTGCTGGATTGTTTAAAATAATGAGTAGTGCAAAATATTGTTCTCTCTTTTTTGTATTTGACTTCAAAGTTGAAAGTGGGCTTAAAGAACACATGGACTTAATGGGTACAGGTACTCTATGTGCTATTTGGTCTGAGCCAGACCATACAATACCAATCATGGTCCCTGTACCATCAGAAGAACACTAACGGCCTGATGTACTGTTCACAAAACTGTTTTGCTGGAGCAAAAAGATCAAAGGCCATTATTGTTAGTGCAGTTTGTTTGCTCCAATCATATCCTGGTCTCAGTCAGTAAAATTACATTTGCATAGTGTTATAGTGTCCAAAAGGCTTTGATAAATATGACAACAAATCAACATTTACTGTGGGCTTCATGATTTTCCTATTTCTGAAATTGTAAACTTGTAAACTTGTTATAAACTTAAGGTGTTTGGAAATACCCCTGAAAAACAACTTCTGTGATACCTAAGGTGTCTACCAAGAAGGCACTCCCCTGTTCATTCATCAAAGCCAAATAAATAAAATTTTAGCCATTGTGTTTTGTCGGTTACCCCTCTAGAGTCTCTCTCCAATCCTCTGCAGTGCAGTTGGAGGCCCAGTCAGCCATGAAGAGCTGCTGCTCACTGCAGTAGTGTGAAATTGAGGGTCAGGCTAAGGTTACCTGAACTGCAACTGCCTTTTACCCAGGATGCGTATCCTGGCATTCAGTTTGGACAAAGGTGCACTTTAATGTCTTTGAGTACAGAGTTGTTTTACCTGAAATGTATGACCTGCTTCTGCAGGTACAGTGAGGCTGGGGCAAAGACTCGCACGATAAGAATCAAAGGAGGAATGACACAGATGTCATGCATGGCCAAGTTTTGTGTTGGAGAACGTGTGCGAATCTTGTCTTGTTCGAATCTGGTCTTGTTTGACATCTTTTTTTTTCTTTCCATTTCAAGGCTTGCGACAGGGGAAAAGAAATCCCATTAACCCTTTGGATCTCTGGCTTCTGTTGCAACTTAAAAAAATTATTTTCATCCCGAAATTACCAATACAGCAGCATTTTGCTGTTCTGGCTAGGGAAGAAAGCCTACAGTAGTCTACAGATATGTAGCCTACAGAAGAAGTATTTGCAAATATTCTGTATTGGTGACATTCAGAAAATGATATACCTGGGAACCAGAATTTCTGAAATTATAGTGTATTGGTAAATGCCTTTGTTATGAGAGGAAAGAAGCGAAAATATGAAAGCACAAGCATACTAAATAGACGTGTTAGAATTGGGAACTTGTCAAGGGCAATGATGATGTTTTGGTTGAAACTGCACATTACTTTGGCAAATGCAAATAGTCAGTTCTGTATTTCTCTTTTATATACTTGGCATTATTAGTGATTACAATGACAAGTCTGTCATTGCCTTTGGCCTTTTTTCTCCTAATGAATTGACCTGTCGAATTAGGTCCACTGTTAACCTTCCCCACCGACAATGGAGGACTCAAGTAGCACCGAACTTATTTATTTATTTATTTATTTTCACACTTCATATGCATCACCAGAAACATACTGCTCAGGCTGTTAGTGCCAAACAAAGTCAACATACTGTATGTTCAATTCATAGACCTCCAAATGCCCGACCATCCAAGAAAGATCTCTGGCTATTTTAACCAGCCTAGCCACTATTATCTTCAATGAGGCTGAGCCAGTAGTTTTATCACCAAAATGGACCTTCAGCTGTAGTCCGCAATGGAATGTTTAGAATTTAAATTTCCTTAGTTGTTGAGAGCTGCTGTTGAGTGATCTTTTTTTTTCCATGGCTGTCTTTCTCAAACTACATTACATTGACGGCAAAATCTCTTTTCTCTGTCCTTTTGATTTCTAAGAATATAGGTTTGTCATGTGCTCTTGTGCTCTCAAATTACCTTTGACCATATTTTAAATATCTGAACCACAGTTTATCTTTTAGTAGTTGCTGTAGTATTTAGAATTAGGCCTGAATTGGGGTTATCCAAAGCATTGCGTGAAATAGATGGTGCCATCTGGTGGGTGGATTTTAAAAATATTGACATTGGTCTTAATGTTCTTGGCATTAATTTATGCACGTGTCTGAAAAGCATGATTTGGCAGTACATTATAGCTCTCACAGAATTGCCCCATGTTGGCAGGGGTTAATGTGTTCATTTTTGGTATAGATGTATAGATTTTCTCTGCAAAAACTTGAGTTATTCTCAAGTGCAAGATATTGATTTTACATCTATAAATAAGCTGAAGGCAGTCCGCTTACCAATCAATAGAATAGCAAAGTTAACCAAACGCTTCGTCCCAAAAGAAACTGAACTGCACTATTCACTATTCCAGAACTTTGCTTCCTGTGTTTACTACATTTGTTCGTGTTACTCAGCCTGTTTCAAAATCTTGCCAATTCCAGAGAATGTGGTCTTTCCGGCATTATGTATGTGATCAATGTGTGAGATCAGGGCGTGTGTCAGCATATGTGCCTGCATTAAAGATTCTGAGGACTGGTGGCATCATGGGCTGGAGATTTTCAAGACCACATGATGTGAAATTCATAATGCTAACATAAAATGATAGACAATGCATTCAGTGTGCCTCTGTTAAATTCTCCTAGAGATTACGCTGCTGTAAAGGTAATAGTATTCATGTTTTTGCTTTAAGTAGTTTGACCTATTCATGATCATTTTCAGATCAGTCACTCTTTACAGAACTATTTTCATTATATTGCTTGAGTAAAACAATGCAGTAACTAAATTTATTGTTCATTAATTAGTTTTGTTTTTTTGTTTACTTAAAATTGCCTTAATTACAACTAGTTTTTGCAGTTTTAAGTCTGTCAATCTGAGTTATCTAAAAGGTTGATGGTATGGATGAAAGGTAATTCAATTACAATAACATGTCCCCTTTGTTTGTGGGGTGTTGTCTGTTGGTTATTTTTGGTAACCAGGAGAAGTATGACGAGGAGATCGAGGTGTTCAAGCACCATTTGGAGCAGACTCACAAGCTGTGTCGGCCATGCCAGACTGCGGTGGAGTACTACATTAAGCACCAGAACCGGCAGCTCCGAGCTCTGCTCTTCAACTACCGACTGAAGCGCAGCCGTGACACTGAGAAGGCCTTCACTCAGGTGAGGACAACCTGGGAGCAAGAATATACCATGCCTGATGGTAACTCCTATTGATGAGCGGTTCCAGGTTGTACTATAGCCACCTGGTGCTATGTTTTGAACAAGGATCAGTCATTGCCTATTTTGTAATATTCATGTCTATCATACCGTATGAAAAAAATCTTTATTTTTCATGAAATTCCCCTTCCATTGTTGTGTCTCCAAGAGCTCATACACAGCCACACCTGCCTGGGTCATATGCCTCCGTGCCCTGACGTTCCTCGCATGTGCTTTCCTGCTGGTGGTGACTTTTTATGGACCCGGCGATCCCGTTGTCCCCAGCAGCCCCCCATATCCCCAGAGTGGAGGGGCATCTCTTCCCAAACCTGTCCCCAATCAAGGTCCCTTGAACAGCAGCGGTGATGATGAAGGTGGATGGCCAGAGGTGCTGGGCTTGCTGCCGCACGAGGCCCTGGAGAACGCCAGGCTGCTGTGGAACTGTGGGCGGAGCCACCAGGGGACCGTGGTTTTTCTGGGTCTGCTCACCTGCCTCACCAGTGTCTTTCTGGCCGGACCCATCAGGTGAGCTGTGCTGACTCTCCTGCAATGTGAAGACAAAGATAGTCTTGTCTTCAGATCTGATTTAGAGTGTAGACAATTTGCTAACATTTACAGACAAGGTGTCCTGTAATCTGATTGGAGACCAGACGAGATGGTTAACTTAAGAGTTACATCAATATTTCATTGGAGATGCAGCCAAGTATGCCAATTTTAACGATGGATTATGATGTTGTGGAGTGTTGCAGTTTCACTGGTACACCTACTGCATTGACACTTGTCAGAAATTATGAAAGTGATATTTTGCATCATACTTCAGATGTGTTTAGGTTCTTGGTTTTGATTCTGCAATTACCTCTTCAGAGTAGGTGAGACCAACTGCTTTTTATTATCCATGGAGCTCCTAAAATGAAGATAATTGAGCAGATGTTTTGAATCTTGTATAAAGGCTGGTCCTAGAACAGCTGGTTTTTGTTTGTTATTGTTTTCATGCTAGGTATATTTCTTTAAAGACCCTGACTCCATTGAATTACATTCATACTTGCACAGTGCATTATAGTAAGATTTAATCTATGGTGTATTTAAACTCTATTTCTAATGTTCCAGGTTGAGGAGGATTGATGCTGTGGCTTCCATCCTTTGGTTTGTGGTCATGGGGCTACATCTGGTGGAGTGCTACCTGAAGAAGGATGTCCCAAGCTGGCTTGATACAGTCAAGCTCACCACCACCTGCCTTTGCTGCCTGGTAGGATTCACTGCAGCTGTGGCGTCACACAAAACCATGGACCAGAGGAGAGCCAGAGGTCAAAGGTCAGAGTCCCAACAGTGACATTCAAAATATTTAAAAATGGCAAAGAACCATAGGATCCAGTTTCAAATAAGCTTTTTTTTTTTGAATCTCACTCTGGAGTTGGTCACCCCTCCACTTCTGTGTCTTTCTCTCTGCCACAATTAAATATTAACCAAATATATTAATGAGCTAGCAACTGCTCTGTGCCATCCTTCCATCTGAAATTCCTCAGCAACTTATGCACAGGTATTTTGTGTATTTCCTTACTCAAAACTAGCTGTGAACCCCTAGAAAAATGGCTCTTGTAAAACAAAGAATTTATTCAATAGACATTTTTCTGAAATGTCTAAAATTCTCTGTTTATGAATGTGTGTATAATTGCACTATATAGTTTTGCAACTCAGTATTGAATATATAGTTGTTTTTACAATGTGTTTAGGTTCTAGTATTTATGGTCAAAATGCTTTGCTTCATCCTGTATCGGCATTGGGTTCAGTATAATATAGCCAGAATAAACATCAATACTGTAAAACCAATTATAAAATCCTAAGGTTGGGAAAATGTCTTTTTTCTACACTGTTTAAGGGCAATGTACAGTGTACCTATCCCTCAGTAAATTGCATCAATTTTCTTCAAGGGTAGTGACAAGAATTTGGAAAGTGATGGCACTTTTGCTTTGTTTTGTCTTGCTTGCTCTGTTGCAACACTAAATGGACTGAGTCAGGCCAGATGGAAGGACTGACAAAAAACATTTACTGTGTTGAAATATCTTTAACACCAAGCTCAGTTCTCATTGTAAGTTGCTGTGATGCTATGAGTATAGTGACAGTGATTTACTGCTCCTTGATTGTATTAAGATGCACTTACCCACTTCTCACATTTTATTTTTGATTCTGGTTTTTGAAAGGTTCTGTGAATCAATGAGCATCGCTATCTCCTGTTACAAACTTCAGAATTGTTACACCCAAACTATCAAATCCTGAATAAAAGTGGTTAGCATAATATGTTTGACATCCTGAAGCACTTCCAATCATGAAATGTGACCTCTGTTTGGCAAGTATGGTACTTTTTTAAGATATTATCAAAGTTGTAATGCCAACGGTGCTGTTTTTGTATTTGTGAACTATTCAAATGTCACACTCCAGCACTGATGGTAAATCAAAGCATAAAACAGCATTGCTCTATCAATAAATGTATTTTGTAAATATCAGTGACTTCATGACCTGAATTTTTAAGTATTTTTGTTTCAAGCGCAAGTATGTCAGATTGGAGTCACTGCAGAAAAATGAAAAGTGATACATTTTTTTTATATCAATGTAGCAAAGTCCTTGAATACATTGACCAGCTAGTGATTACCACATCTGCTTCCTGATTTATTAATAAGCATCAATAGCCCCGCTGGTGTCAGAAATTCAATAGCTGTAGCTAACAAGTTTTCAGCAAAGTATTATACTATTTATACTTGTTGGACTAATTTGAGTAGGTGGCAAGCTTCCATAATTTCCATGGATACCATACCAGTTTTTGTTCAGTTGGGTTACTTTAAATGACCAATGTTATTTTGCTGTCCCCACCAGCAACTGTAAATTCATCAAGCAGTTTTCATTTGTATTTGGTACTTGTAGCCCTGTATCTGCAGGTCCTGCACCCAATGACAGAACATGTCTGCAATTAGTTAGTCCATTTCTAAGCTATTGGGATGAAGTTAGGTTGTGGTAAAAGTCATTGATAAGTTGAACAAAATGTTAGGAAGACATGGCATCTATGGATAATTAACAAATAATAATTGACTTTTCTGTTGGCCAGTTGAGTATATCAGGTTCATTTCTGATCTTGATAACATTCATTTCAAAGAAAGCTGTAGAGTTTTTCTTGGAAGAAATGGATTTGAAGTAAAGGGCTTCCTTTTATACCCTGTTGTTTTGAATTATGAGAGATTTGTAAGAAGACTGAACATCAGAGCTTCAGTTTCAATTGGCTCATTACTTCAGTGCTTCACATTGTAAATTACATTGCATCCAGGTATTTGTTTCATTAAGTAAGCAACTAGGGGCCATATATTATTTAGCTGTTTTCTCTTAACAAATATACCACTTGCTTTGGAGCCAATAAACATTTTTTAAAAATCTACTTGTTTGCAAATGGCTAAACATGTAGTTGCCAAAACAGCCCTTAGGGTGTATGAACCTTGAATTGTTAATCCAGACACTACTCATTACAGCCTAACTATGATGAGGCGAATAGGATCCCTAAGCACAGTAGACTGTTCCATGATGATGGCCCTGTCCTTTTTAATTTATGGACAACAAGGTAGCATGCCCTGTGAGACCCTTTGTTTTATTGTTATTACTCCCAAACCATTTCATGTAAAATTCAACTTTTAGTAACATCAAGGTATTCTCAATCTGGGTGGGCAGTTTTATTTAATTCACATAAGATGTAATGTTTAATTCAAGTAACATAATTTGTACAAATGTTTTTTTAGTTTTATTCATTCTGATTAACTTGAAAATCTTGTCTAGTAAAAATAGCAAATAGTTTGTTTTAAAAAATCCTGAATCCATTTTTTTTCTACATAGACATGAAAAAACATTGAATCTTAGTTTCTGGTATTTTCCCTTATTGAGTGTGTCCCACTTGGTGTTAAGTAGTTAAGAGAAGAAAGTTTTCTCTATATGATGTCACAGTCAGCAGGTTTGCCTGCAGTCACCAGAGAAGTTGGCTGTTATCTCACTGATCAGCTAATATATTGTTCTCTGCTTTGTGAAGAAGTGAACAGATCCTGTTCTGAACAGAAGAATCCCAGTCTCAATCCAGCCTTTGCATCTATATGAATAATGCGCTCTGATTTGGCTTTTTCATATGCCTTGAATGTCCCAGTCATTCCCAGTCATCCATCCAAAATTCAGTAATATTTAGTTTGTAATTTTGTTCCTTTCAATGTGAACATTAGGTTGAGAGACAATGAAATGTGTCAGCAATGGCCTGGATCCAGTATGATTTTATTGGTTTATGCAATGCAGAGGGAATATATTGTTAAGAACTGCGCACATTTGTGTCTATTTGAATCTGTTTGTAAAAGATAAAATACATTTATGGGATTTTTCTTTTACATTCAGCTTTTGGTTGGTTTTCCAGCTCTACTGGAGGCATGTTTCTGCTGAAAATAATGAATGAAGCTATATAAGCACAATGGCACACTGATTGTAGATGTGACTGGAAAGGCAAACACTGTTACCTTACTGGGCCTTGCATGGTAGCATGAGTTTATTCCTAATACATTTTAACTTTTACTTCTTTGGAACTGCCAGTAGCAATTTTGCATGATAACCTCATACAGTACTTGTCATATCAGAGGTATGAGTATATCCATCAGCATATGCAAGTCTAAACCAGAGAGCTTCACTATTTTGGACACTAACTCTTCTAATAGAGTAATGTTGAAATGAGGAACTGTCTGACCTTCCATGTTCATCTTGTTTTTTGTGATTGGCACTATTGTACAGGCAAGTTATTTATGCTTGTCTTTGATAATATATTACAGTGCATACAGAAAAATTGTATTCCACTAACACTTTACAGTAAAGTAACAATAGCTAAAATAATGAAACAATACTCACGGAGAGCGACTCCCGTTGAATTATATTCTGCTATAATTTGGGGTCCACCCTTGTAAAACGGTGCATTCACAATGCTATGTATAAATGGTGTAGATTACAGACAACACTAATGTAATGACTTGGTGGCTAATCTTCTTGGCTTAAACTTTTGTAAATCTTGTGTTTTACACAGTGACAGGAGTGCTCCCTAAATTGTTCGTCATGTACCAAATCTACTGATCATGAATTGCATTGAATACTGACAGAAGCTGGCCATCTTTGATCCTTTTCATGTCCAGGCAGGATTAATGATTGATGAATTCAGCACCAAAAATGTCTTATTTGCTTTGATTTACCAGATTTTTTTTCTCCATTTTTGGCAATTCACCAAGATGCAGGTGAAGTCTTTCAGCATTACAAGGTTTTGCAACTTGTGTATTGTTTCTAAATTCAGGCTTGTCAGCGTTATGTATTTATGTGTGTATATTCTCTTTTTTAGACATAAATTGAAAAGATGGTTGTGAAATGTATATATAAGAAATTGACTGGAGATTGTATTGACATTTTTAACTGAATGTTTGAGTGACACCTTGTCTTTGCTTCTGACAGACGTTAAGAAGCTTATCATTTTCATTACATGTTCTGGTTAGGATTCTTCCTTGTTTCACCAAATTTACATTGCTTAATTTTATAGCATGCCTGAGGGCAAAACGTCTTCTCTTATGTGTGAGACCTTAGCCAGTTTTACGATGTAGTCAGCAAAATACAACTACAGAAGAATCTATCCCATGTCCTTAATTCACTCAAAGTATTTTGTGCCTGCACAAAATCTACCTTTGTGGTGAAAATGTGTATCTAGTATTTTGTTTACATTTGTTTGTATTGTCCTAGTATTGTGTGTTAAATCATTGATGAACTGTAATATTTTTCCAAAGCCAGTACCTCTCCTATATGCAAAATGCAATATTTACACAAAGCCACAGGCTGGAGGGCCAAGGGGCTTGTGATGTGTTATGTCCCAACCACAAGAACAGAACTATTGTGGCTGTTGCTCAATTCCCCAGAGGCAATGGTGTCATTCTCACCAAAGTGCTAACCGATGTGTATTTGTGTGACTGTACATTCTTTGTTCTTAATCCAGACATTTAGTTGTATGCCCTTTTCTTTTTTTAATCCATTCATGCTGTGCCATTTGCTCAAATGATTTGCTTTTCATGTACTCTTTTTTTTTTTCCTTAGCATAATGCATTTGGTGGGGGGGTGATTGCCATTTAACATAAAATTATTTTGACCAGCTCTTATAGAATATTACTGTGCCAATATTGTGATATGCATACAACCTGCATAGTTTTCCTTTTTCCATTATTATGACATTTTTATATGCACTGCATTTGTTTTTTCTAATTTTTTGGGAGATATTGAAAAGCCGGTTATGACTTAGTCTTGCCTTGAGACCCAAAGCAAAGAAGAGATTTGGCACTCTGAAGGAGATTGAAATATTTTCCTAAATATCAGTAGTCTTGTGTAATTTTGTATGCTAGAGACCTTTGCCATGTGTTAAATGTTGGTTTTCCATATTGAATTATTTGTCATTGTAAACTTCTTAATCAGTAATGATGACTGAACCAAATGTTTCTGACCATTGGCTATGGTTATCTGATCCGTCCTTTTATTTGCACAGTTGCCCGTACACCAGAGAACATCAAATAAAGGTCTTTTTGGAGTCTGCATCGCTACTTTGTTCAATCTCCCCTACAGTATATTATGGTATTTTTGTAATTTTTCCGAATTACATGTTGTATTTCGATTCCTGTTATATGAACCAATAAACTAAATGAGTGAAATAATGCAGTGTGTTCTGATGAAATTCTTAAGCGGCAGTGAAGGAGGTACTCCTTGCTGCACCACCATCTCCTCTGAAATTTTGTGCTGCCCATGTACACCATCCACTGTGTGACTACATATCACATGCTACTATTCCTCTATAGTTGGGCAAGAAGTATGGAGTAGTACAAACCCCATAACATAAGAATGATTTGTCTGCAAACATTTTTAATGGTGCTGAATTTGAAATTATGTAATGTTAATTTACTGCATCAAAATATGTGCTGTTCTATGACTAACTGTTTTATTGCAGAAAGTTTTTAAAACATTAAAATGAAATGTCATTTGATCACACACACATTATTGCATAGTTTTAAAAAATGTGCCACGTGTTTTGCAGTATTTTGTTATTTGGTTTTATCTAATCTACTTCTGTTTGCTTATTGGAAATTACATGAACAGGTGGGTGAAGAACAGGAGTAATGAAATTGAAACTGTTAAAGAGGATATCTGCCACAAAGGCACACATGAAGGCTTCTGTGTTTCAGTTGAATTTGTTTAATCAAGAGCATGTTAGTTTTTCTGTATTTGACAAATTTAGTGTAATGAAATGAATTTCTTTCTTCAATGCCAAGGTCTGTGTTTCCTGGCAAAATTCCAATAATGGTTAGATCAAATCATTGTTTTGACAATGCAAACAAAACAATAACACAGATGCATAAACATGATTGAACAAGTATTTATTGGTATCTTATTACATTAATTTAGTCAATGTTTATTCCTCCCAAATATTTTTGACAACAGGCAAAATGTTGGTTGTTCAGTCATTAATCCCCATGTTTCAGTGTTTATGGCATGTTAATACATGTGGCCACAGAGCACTTAACACTTCTTGTTTTCTCCATACAGTTCAGTAAGTTCCAAACAGCATAACAACATTATTTCTCTTAATTTAGTTAATGTCACTTTTTTGTTTAGAAAACATTTGATGCATGGACATGGTTTGATAAAAGACATGTATTAAATGAGAATGAGGAGCTTTTTTCACTGTAGAACATTTTGGAAGTGCTTTTTGTTATTTTCTTGTTGCTTCTTTATTTTATTTGCTTATCAGGAGTGTGGATGAGAATGTGCTTTCAGCCGTGTAGTCACTGCATGGATTTAATATCACACCACAACTGAACTGATCCAGCACAGCAACATGACCTGCCCTGTACTTCCTAAAGCAGATTCTGAAGAAAGACATTGTGCATTTTAGGTTCTAAAAATTTAAGTCAACACTTTAGATTGGGCAATGAAGAAAGCTGCTTATAAGCATATCAGTATGTTTTTATTATCATTAGAAAACTGTTTATGTATCATTATTTGTATATCATTTGCTTGTGTTTGTAATCATTAGAGAATTACACTGTCTGGCTTGAGGCAAGTTTGACTTGCCACAGTTGGTCACAGCTTGTCACATTGATTCCTGCACAAATAGATCCAGGCATTTAAGTGAAACTGGTGGTTTCTCAGTGCAAGTGCCGGTGGTTTTTGAAGTGAACGTGAGATGAAATTCTGGCATATTTATTGCATGTTACACCCAGCACACCTTTATGTAATTAAAGAAGACTGACCTGCTTTGTAATATGTGCAGGTTTTTTGATTCATTTTTACACACTCTATCTAGTTTTGGACTCACCCAAAGTTCTTTCAAACACAAGTTTGTATTTTCACATTGATCAAAGGAGTTACAGTGATGAACCCACCAATGCAACTGGACATTCTAGATGAATTTAGAGGGGGAAAAAAATACAAAATATGGTGATGAAAATGTCTTCATGTGAACAGGATTGAGGGCTGTAATTGTGTGGTTATAAGCAGCTGGACTCAGATCAGTGGTGGATCCTCTGTGCATCCTCTTGTGTTGCAGGCATCTCTCGTCCAATGAGGTTCGCCCATCACTGCTGTCTGTATCTGACTCCTCTGCCTTCGTTCCCTTGCCACCCCCTAACCTCTCACGTCTTCTGCACTGGCGACTTGCTCAGCAGGCTCACAAGACGTCACCTTCTTTGCCACATCACCTCAACCGTGCCCTGTCCCTAGGAACCATCCCGTCTTTCACCCAGACAGGTGAGTGTCCCTTATAACAGACAAGGCAGAGAACAATATTCTGCTACCATAGGTATATGGCCCTTAACTGTTAAGTTAGGTTCTTGTTGATTCTGATAATTTAATAAGCAGTCCAAGCTAAGGAAGGTGGCATTGACAGATGTTTGTAGAATGATTCACTTTTGTTTTATGCAACTAAATAACTGGACCATGTGCTTTTGGAGGTGTTAGCATTACCATACTGCCTACATACCTCACTGCTGTGCTTTATTAGCTACTGTGTAGTGTCAATATTTGTCATTTATCTTGGTGTGTGACAGCAATTACATTGTAAATAGCAGCACTCAATGCATCTTGGAAAGTTCATTTTATAATCAGTAATACATTTTATGTCAGTTCTTGTAAGTGTTGCAACATATGAGTGCAGTAAGGAGGGAGATTGAGAGTCACAGAATATCTTTTGAAATCTGATGCTCAATCAAGGAAAAAAAAAAACCCTTGACAACCAGTTGACATTTCTGTGGATTTTTTTACAGCTTTGTGGAATGGTTGTTTTGGATACCAGTTTAAGCATGCACAGACACAGTGTCTTCTCTAAATTGAGATCAATGTGTTTTAGTGATTAATGAAGCCAATTAAAGGTTTTGCAAATGGTAGAAGATGGGTCCAAACAAAATAACAGCAAATGGTAATTTCCCAGACACTTACAGCCTGAATTCAACCCATGTATTTGAGAAATAGAAAGCTGGTTTACTCAAGTACAGAAAAATGGGTGTTCGAGTCATGTTCAGAAACTGGACTATCTGCATTTTATGAGCACAAAATGCTGGTGGGATGAAGGATCTTTCTGGTGGATCAACTTCTTTATCTGTTGTTGGTTTGTCACTTTTTTCTTTATTACTGTTGGCCAATCTGCTGCTTCAGTGCGTAGTTCATGTAGAATCATGTGGAGTGTTGCATTGTGACAGCATCTTGGGTCACTGGTTTTGTATGCTTAATGGAGGACTGAATGTGCTTATCTTTGTCAGCCAGCTGCCAGGACCCCGCCTCTCCAGGGGAATTCTCTAGATTGTGAGTTTGCTGACTCTGGTCTTTAATAAGATTTCAAACTGACCGATCTCAGACATGAAACAATTTATAATGTTTTGAAAATTTGCTTTCAAACATATTTGTATTAAGACTGTTATTCTCATGGCCATCTCAGCATTACCAAGAGGAGAGGTATTGTGAAAGCACGAAACACAGTCACCCAAGAATTTGGCCATTACCAATTGATATCTTGATCACTTGATATATTTTTGTTTCTTGGTTGGGTTCATGTCTTTGATGCACAGCTTCAGTTGATGGAGTAATCTTTCTAATAACAAAAATATGTTGTGGCACCTTTGCTCAGCTCTGTAATAGTATATATTGGTGATAACATAAAGCTGATAGCTGGCTTGTGGTGGTGACTGTGAGACAGTCAGTGCTATCACAAGGTTGCATGCAGTCACTGGTTTCTGAAAGCACGTGTGTTATTCTGGAATACCGCACATCAATTTGGTCATATGAATTTGGTTGTAGTGGTCATTCATCTGTGTACTAGAACACATCTGTGTTTTATGTAGTTTTGTCAATAGGAGCCATAATGTAGCCCCAATGTAAAGATAGGTGGGCATACCACAGCCTGTCGGCTGAGTGTAAGTCCTTGGAGGGTGGCATAAGCTTAAAACCATTCAAACATCCTTACAATAACTGAATATGCACACTATATTTTTAATTACCACCTTTTAGGTTCATAATATTTGAAATGAAAACATATCGGGATAAGCAAATACGATATTTTTCAGAGAGATGTCTCTTGACACACAAAAATGAAGAAATCCCATTCATCTGGCTAGCAGTAATTAAGACATTAATATTTCTTTTCAGCCCAAGAGGTGAAGTGGTCAAATAAATTTGATCAAGTGCAAAACTACCCTCCCACCACTGTATTCATAGTATTCAAATGTGACTATGTATGATTATTTATTTTTATTGGTTTGTTATTTGGAAGTTAACACTTAATGTAACCTTAAATTTTAGATTGTTCCTAAACCTGTGACATTCCTAAACCTGTGGACACTTGGCTGTTACATGGAGCCATTGACTGATAACAATCTCATCGGTTGCATAGTCTGTAAAGGTTGTTTTTTTTTTTTTTTTTTTTTGCTAAATTACGGTTTTGGCCTTTTTAGTTTTGTACCACTATATTTTTACTGTGTAGAAAAAGGTTGAGTTGATTGACATATATGTCCAACCAATGTAGGAAATGATAGTTGGAACCATTCCCCCCCCATTTTGAAAATACTCCTAAATTGGTTGATCATATGTATAACTACTTCTGCTTTCTGCTTACTGCATAAGACATTATCTTGCAGAAGGAAGCAGCAGGTAAGTGGAAATATTAACTTTACAAGATGACTGAATACCTCCAATGTTCAAAGTTTGGTGGATGTCTCAGTATGAGACTAACACAGTGAATAGCAAAGGTAGACAGGGTTTAAATGTCAGGATTAGGAGGGTGTGGAGAATGATCTCTCCTTCCATAAATTACTATTGTGAAGCTGTAGGTGGAGTACAGTTGATTCCACTAACATGGCTTAAAATGAGGCCTGCTCTTCACACCACCTTTTCCTTTAATGACAGTGGCCAGCTTGACAGCTGCCCTAGTGAAGTCACTGGCTGTTTGTTGTCTGCATGGGTTACAAAGTTGTCCTACATATCACGTAAAACATTAAGAAATTAACTTATGAAGAAACCAAGTTAAAAAAATACAATTATTAATTAGGCTTAATTAAACAGTTAGTTGAATTATTGTCTTATCTGAATGTGGTTTCAACCATGTAGATTTTTTATCTTTTACAAACAGTCAGTGTTCTGCTTTTTTATGCAAACAGAACACAGGCATGAACAACTTTAATAGAATTCCAAGTCTTTGTTCAGCTGTGGAAAGAAAAAGAAGTTAATGTAGTAATGTTGATAGAAATGCTTTTCTTGTCTCTCAAGTTGGAAGAGTGTTTAAAAAGACAGAATATGAAAACATTGCTGGTTTAAGAAACTGACTGTACATGCAATCAGAAAATATCCCCTGGCAGTTATATAATTGTTGCTTTGGTTACAAGGCTTAAAGTCAAGCCTGTGATCTGTGTAAAGAGGATCATTATTATAAAAGCAATTTTTAAATCAGAACAATGGTGGCATTGCATCCTCAGACCTTTTTAATCATTTATTGACTAGCATTTGTTTGTATTGTTATTTTTTCTGTTTGCATTAGTTTTTTGTTTGGTAATATAAACCTAGAGTGAGTTTGAGCAGCAAATATCCCAGCATTAAATTTATCAGCATTAAAATCCCATACAGTACAGCTGAGTTTTTGGTGTTTATACCAGGATCTTGCAATAACACAGTAAGTATCACAATACCAGTTCAAATAAGATAACAAAAATGTTTATTACATGTATGTACCAAACCCTGATTTCTTCCCCCCTCACTTGGTCCAACAGTCTTGAAGACACCAAGTGAACAATGTAAGTGTGAAATGTGCACATGGTCTGAGACTTCAGAAACCTTTCTGAGTGGAGACCACCTCCCATGGATTATACTTCTGTATTGTAGAAAATCCAGTTTTTTTGGTTTCCCATTTCCAGGTAACTACTTATTTGGGCAGGGTTAGGATCACTGTGTGGGAGGGTGTTCTTAGTTTTACTTCTCCTTTTTTAATAGGTACAACCTGCATTCATCATTCATTAGGCTCATGGCATTAAAAGCTGTTATTTTCCATGAGGCCCTTTAGTGTACACATTGCAAATTGCAAATTTGACAGATGTTTTTCACAAGTAGATTTTACTGATAAAAAAAATCAAACACTAGCAGGCCACTGGTGTTTGGTGCAAAGCCTGCTTGGTGGGAAAAAACTTATGTTTCTTCACTACTCAACATCTCATAGCACACTTTTGACTTGGAGTTTTGGACCTGTGAGTAAATGGTGAACAACTGTGCAGGTTCTTCAAAGCTTTGTGCACTGATATTAAGACCTGCAGGTGTGCAGGAGGTCTTGTTCCGGCTGCTGGCTTATACCTTAGTTTTTTCCACCCCATAAACATGTGGTGTTTATATCAGAGAAATAGTTGCCAACTTTTTGCCCCTCCCACTGATTCTAATTCATAGTCAGCAGTTCATTGACTGTCTGTGAGATTCATTTTACAATTTTTATGCTTACAAATGTGTTTTCTTTAAGCGCTGTGAGATTCATGACAAAAACCCCTGAGGCATCTTGTGCTTCTCATACATTAAGTACAATATTATTATTATATAAAATATTATTGACCATAACTTTTGTACATTTGTACATTTTTTGGCTTTTTTAGGTTCAAGGTACTTGTTCAGTGGAAGCAGACCCTCTACACAGTGTAAAGACTCTCCGACCTCAGGTAACTGTGGGTGTTGGATCCTCCCACTGTGGTAGCCTATACCATTTACATCATCTGAATCAGAGCGCACACCCCCTGTATTCATAAGACAGTTATGGAGGGTGGGATCAGTGGACTTTCAGGTCTTAAGATGAATGCCAAAATGTCTTGAATTAAATGTGTCTGGCTCAATGATCAGTGCACAGTTAATAATCCACAATTATCAACCGAAAACCTAGCTGGATTAATTTGCTCTCTCCTTGTGGTTTTAAGAGCCTATGCTGTGACATTAATGTATCTATAACAATGTAGGTTTTAACCCTCCTCCAACAGTCTTTATCAAACTCAAACAGAGCCTGTGTAAGTCAGACACTTTGACCTGTCTGTGACCTTTTGAATAAGTTTGTTCACCTAAAACTGTTTCAAAACAAAGGTAAACCCTCCAGTTTAAACCTTTGACCTCTTGCCCCAGACATGATTTTCAACAATGTTTTACTTTGTACAATTTATTGCTGTATTTCTTTAATTTAGAAAGAGGGTTACTGAGATGACCCATTTGACCCCTGAATTTCCCCTTTTTGTGTGGCAGAAACCCTGGACGAGAGGCAGCTTAGGTATAAAGCTGATATTGTGTACTTGTGACACATTATGCACATTTTCCTCCTTCTTTAGACTATTTCTCATTGAGGTATGGTAGTCGACCCACTTCACCTGGGCCCTCTCCCCCTCCTTCTGTTGCGGGCTCGGTGACGTCCATGTCCAGCTCGGTCCATGTACATGTACAGCGACCACTCATCAACCCCGCCCGGCTCAAACTGGGCTGGCAGAAGCTACAGGTTTTGTCCTCACCTCTAGAACCTCCACTTCTGGGACCACCCTCCTGCTCCTCAGAGCCCAGCCCTTTTTCCCATGGTCTGCACTTAGCAGAGGTTCCACCCTGTCCATCACACAACCATGGTATGAACCACATTCTAATCTTTACCACACAACCACTGTACAAGCCAACATAATCACCAAACTACACATGGTACTCACTACTTTATAGCCTTATAGACTGCATCCTCACTTCAACTTCTACAGAAATGAGTGGAGTAACACAATCTCATCAAACAACAAAAGCATACAATGAAATGATCAAAGCCACCCACATCCTGGTAAAGAAATGAATTTATTTGGACAGAGGAAATAGATTTAGCATCACTGGTCTCCCTGCTTCATCCCAAAGGGGTCACTTAACCCTGTGTCAGGGTATATTTCCTTCCTGATTTAATTAATAAAATTCTTTTAAAAAAGGCAGGCACAGCAATTCATTTTTGGCTATCTGGGGAGCCTAAAGGGCAAGGTATAATTTTTAGTGTCAGGTAGGCTCCTGTTGTCAAAATGATAAATTACAACCTTCCTCAGACTGCAGAATTACAACTGTGCGACTAAATCCACCCTTTACCTTTGATGAGGAGGAAATCATCCAAGGCGTATAATTGAACTTTGCCAGTTGAACAGCAAAGGGAAATAAACTTGACTAGTAAGCTGTCTCTAAGGATGCTGCATTGATCCTATTCTGTCAAAGCCAAAAAATGTTTTCACCCTGGCAATGATTCCTCATTGTAATCTAATGTTAATTTCTCCAGTTCTGCAGAGGTAATGTTTTGCACCTTATCTGTTGATCTCTCACTTAAAGTGTAGTTATACTTTGTACAGCTTCATGTTTCTAAGACTCTCCTGCATAGCCAGAGTGAATACTGAAAGTGTTGATTTCAGAGACATTGTTGTCATATCTCTCTGTCAGTTTGCATTTGTTTTTCTTGCCATCAGATTTCTTTGTGCTAAGCTCAATGCCCTGCCCTCTGTCACAAGCAAAGTACAGTAGAACCTCTGAGATACAAGTACAAGATACAAGAATTTAGGTAGTTAGGCCCCTTAAACACTATTAAAGACATATAAAAATATTTTTAATAATTTAATCTTTTAGGCCTTATTAACTGGTATAATTAGTGACCATATGTTGCTGTAGCAGTTATTTATGTAACAGTTATTTTATTGTCTGAGGTTTTGCTGTAGACACATTGGCCTGTGTTTGTAGCTGATTTTACTTATAGTCACGTCATGAAAAACAAATACGTTAGTATATGTTGTAATGTAATTGTAAACAGCAGTTAACAAAATATCATGGGTAAGATGGCTAACAATGTAATTTTGAGGTTAAAGGACAGGATTCATTAAGTAAAGCTGCAGGTTTGAATCCCAAGCGGGGCAAAGCCATTTTAACTGTGGGTAATGCTTTTTAGTCTAAGGGCGTCCTTGTAAATCCAGCTGTACAAATGGAAAATATGTAGAATATGAGCTGGTACCTGGTCAAGATATAAGTTTAAAAAGTGTGACTGCATTTACCATTTTGAGTTTCAGCATAAATACTGGGCAAATAAGCTGATATTGACAAGTATGGGGCATATTGCTTGTTTGTAGAGTTGAGATCCTTGCTGGAAGATGCCACTGAGTTTGGGGGAGGGGAGGAGAAGAAAAGGGAGAGCTCCAGCTCATCGGCCTGTCTGGTTGATACAACTACAAGGGAAGGAATGGATTGCACACCCAAACCAAAGGGTAGGTGTGTCATCTGCCAAGCTGAATTACGCAGTTTAATGTGTGGGGTAATCGCACACCAGCAGAGCGGAGCAATATTTCCCTTGTCACAGTGTGGATCAGCTATGGAATGTCTTTCGTATCCTTTAACGTTACTTTTAAATGCACTTAAATGGAACCAGAATGATCCTGCATTTTCTATTTTCTGGTTTCATCCAAGGAATTTCCATCTGTAAAAAAGAATATATTCATCTAAACATTGCTTTAGTGGTTTTAATGAATAATAACTTGTTATTTGTATTTAAATAGTTTTTACTGTTGTAGAAAATGGCATGGACGTACATATGTACTGATATGTACAATATTTACAGATTTGCCTATCAAAGACACACTATATGTCACTGTTCTTCTGTGCACCAAGTAGACCATAGGTTGAAAGGTCCAACCATGAACCCCTAATAATAATAACAATAATAATAATAATAATAATAATAATAATAGCAGCTCTAACTTCAGAAGTTTCTGCTACATTACTTAGGCCTGTTACTACCCTTTGTGGCGGCAAAGAGGCTTGGGCCCATACTCACAAATCGTGAATAATGTGTCACCTGTTTTTATCTGATTGATAATCAAGTGAGTTTTGTTGAATAACTAGTACGTATTATTCTGAAAAGCAAAAGCCAATCTTTGGGGAAACCTTAGGAATTGTATTTTTTTCAGTTAATAAGTATGTGATCATATGTCAAACCTCATATTCACACAAGCATTTACACAATCCAGTCAGTCCAGACATGAACATCACATGGTCAAAATTATAATAATGATTTCACTTCTGTTTTTGTACCATGTTTGACCAGGTTTTGCTTGTTTATTGCAGGTCTCTTGGGTGTATCACTGTGGCCAAGTGTCTTGTGTGCCAGCCTGACTGCCAATTTTGTTTTCACCTCCCTGTACCTGTACCACAATTGGTGATGAGCCAATGAGAAGGACTGTTTGTCAACTCACTGGATTGGGGCAGGACCACCTTCTGAGCCTCCATTTGCATGTATCCTTGCTGCATCAGGATGCTCCAACAGTTCAGCAAATACAGTGGCTTCTCTCCTCTTTGTTTTCAGCCATTAGTCAGTTACAGTGCTTGCCCAGTCTATGTACATGAGATATGGACAATGGACAAGAACCATATTTTAAAGTATTTGATTGTATGCAAAAGAGAGAACCAAAACATGCATGTATGAAAACATAGTAACTGTAAATACCTGATGCTGCTATGGCCAGTCTCTGTTCTGGCTCAGGGGGGTGTGCTGATGCTTTAACAATATGGAGGACTTCTTTATTTTTGTTTATGCACATAAATATACACAAATCTCTTAATGTCTCACTGAACCTGCTCAACCCCAATTTGTGATATGCATTCAACACAGTATTTATCAAGTTTTTTCAGTGAACTTAAAGGTGAATTATTTATTTGTTATTGAAAACTGTACAAATTCATGGTGTCTTATGCATGCAAGTTTGGCATACATTTAAGTTCTCAGTGAAAGATAAGGGTAATTTCATTACTATGGTAAGCTAAACTGTTTTCAGGAAAAGCTATGTATAAGCAAGTGCACATTTAAGACTTTTGCTGATATTATTACTTTATTTGTATTCTGTTTTATTCATTAAATTAACTCATGAGTTTTACTATATATTTGATTATTAAGTTACTGCTATTTGGCAGAGGCATTAAACCAAAATGACCTTCAGTTGAGCAGACTAACTAGTGGCAATTGCCCCTCAGAAGCAATGTTGCTTTGAACCACCATCTGTCTATGGCCCAGTCAAGCACCTTATACACTAGGCTATAGGCTGCCTTGTATTTGAAATACATAATCATATCAGTGATTGCAAAATCTATCCTTATGACAACAATTGTGATTGTGATGAACTGGTTTTCTTTTATCCGAATGTTCAGGCTTGTCATTATAAGTATCTACAAACTGAGAACAATACGAGCCAATTTTTCAGCAGGTACAAAAATACAGGAAGTAGTAAACTGTTTGAATATAGAAATCCAAAAAATGTGCATCTTAGTGAAGTTATTGTTTGATGAATTTAATGGCAGAAATGTAGCACACCCAGAAGAAGAATGAATAAGATTGAGGCTGCTTTCTCCCGAGCAGCCCTACGCATCCACACATTTAACTTGAGTTTTCTGACAGCAGGGAGAAATCTTCTGAATAAATTATTTGTTAATGTTGTAAGGTGGCCTTTGAACACAGTGTAGAAAAGCTAGCCAATTTAAGGTCTTCCAACACTAAAGTAAAAATGTTGTGCACTATTCATTCTTTTACAGAAACACCAACAAAAAAAATTGAGATGATTGCAAGGGACAGTTGAAGTGGAAAGGCTCTGCTAGTTCCAGGTGTGTGTGTGTGTGTGTGTTTGGAATTGAACAATGTGATTTCATATTTTATGTAAGTGTTCAGCTATCCTGGATTTCTCCCCTCAGAATATAACGTTCTGTATAATGATTCTCTATTATGTGTTTATTTACTATTATTTACTTAATTGTTATGTAATCATGACTAAGTAACTGAAATTGCTAAGAAAGAGAAAACCATTTTTTAAAATATACAGCCATATTTTAATTATCAGTCTAAGCTTTACTGATTAAATATGATTATCTCTATATTTAATTTACTGTCAGTTAATATACAAAAGTGTATTGTGCAAAAATGTGTGTAACTTTTTTATATCCTTGTTAGATTTGAAAATTGCATGTAGTGTACTGTTGTTAAAAATGAAATACTGCAAACATGTTTGCCTTTTTGGAATAAACCCATGTCGGTGTTTAGTCTTTACCTCTGATAAATCACTTGATGAATTATATGTTCTACTTGACATTTAGAGGGCCAAAAATGTTACAATAGAGGGTTGTTGGTGGAGTGCCAGTGAGTCTCAGACACTATTAACCAAACAGATTTCTTTAACTCTCAGCACTTTCTTGTCTATTTGGAGAGTATGATAGTGTGGACTTCAACATTTTATTAGGAAAGCAAGCTGTATCTTGACATGATTGCCTCGCTACATTTGACACAAGGAAGCTTCCGCAAAGTTCATAAAAGTTACATGTAAACACGGAAATGTGGCCACTTGAACAAAAAACAAGTGCGCGTTGGGAAGACTGGTTTTAAACAGAGCAGTTTCAAGCCATCCAGTGATTTTTGTGTCATTCAAGCAGAACAATTGTATTTCACTTAGCCCTAATGTATGGAAATACCTTCCTGTTGGCTGAAATCCTCTGTTCCAATTATGTGCTGCCCAGCAGGGTGCCACTGGCTTAGTTAGGGTTTCATACCCAACCACAGAGAATTTAGTCCACCAGGAACCACTGCTTTATCAGGACCGCTCACCCAGCCCTCCTCATAAAACAGCAGTTATCAAGGTAGCAGGGCAGCAGGTTTCTAATACTGTTCAGCTTTATACATCAAGAGGAATTTATTGTCTGAAAGCCCATTATAGCAAGCAAGATGGCAAAACAATTATTCAACATTGTTTCTTAATGTAGAATAAATACTGTGGCTAATTTATTACATATTCATCTCACTTTTGCTGTGGGTTGACAATAGATAGGTCATGCTCTCTAATTTCAGATGGAATATAATAATAGATTAAACTGCAATTTGAATGCTTTGTTTAGGGCTGTAAGGTCATGATAGAATTATTAATATTATTAATATTAATTAACACTGAATGGTTTGCTTTGTAATTGTCGTAGATGGTATGCAATATTGTGGGCTTTATTTAAAGTATAGTTTGTGTAACTTTCAGTTCTTAGTGAAACATTCACAGAATCTGTGACCCGATTTGTATCTTATTGTTAGTACTTATTGTTAGTACCTTGGCATTTTTTGTGAAAAATTACAAGAAATTTTGCAAGGAGAAAATAAAATCAAATTCACAAACTAAAAGATATCCAAAGAAAGAAGCAGTGATACAGATGCAATGAATTCTTTATTTCCAAGATCTGCTTGTTTCCCTATCACTTGTTTGAGGGAGACAGTCTGTCTGCGAAGGCCAGGTGATGATTATCTCTGGTCTCTCACAGCCAGGATTTTCATGCCTCACAGTATGTGGGTGGAGATCCTAAAGCAAGCAGTATACCGTTCATGCCCCTTCAATCTCGTCTTGGACCGAATTCTCCTTGTAGACAGGAAGAACATGATTGCACAGCAGTACTATAACATTACAGAATGACCACAATAAGCACCTGATTGTGAGACTGAACCCGAACCACCAATTCATTTAAACTGGTGATTGCACCATCACTAACAGAGCGGATGTGTTCTGTCCCTCACAGTGGTGCGTGTTAGTTCTGTACTACCGAGCCTATCACAGGTGTATGTGAAAACTGCTTCCTCATATATTTTCAATAGCTGTATTCAAATCTAGGCTGGGATATTGCAATCATTACTGAAAATTATTTGGGTATTTCAAGATTAAATAACTATATCTTGAAAAATTATGGCATTTTAATGGGCTTCTACTCATCTAAGTCCACTTTTCATCCTCACACTGCTCATCAGGCTGAATGAGACGCTGGCTCATTGATCTTAATTACAGGTCGGTCTTATTTTGTTTGGGTAAACATAATTCACTTTGCATTGTTGTGAAGGTTTACATGAAATTGCATTAGGGAATTGTGTGTTCTATGCTAGAACAATTCCATTCAACAAAAGAAAAAATCAGATCAGAATTCCAATTTTTTCTGTCATTCCAACGTTCTGTCATTGCTTATGTGTGTGTGTGTGTGTGTGTGTGTGTGTGTGTGTGTGTGTGTGTGTGTGTGTGTGTGTGTGTGTGTGTGTGTGTGTGTGTGTGAGAGAGAGAGAGAGAGAGAGAGAGAGAGAGAAAGAGAGAGAGATTTTTCTTCAATAGTGATACATGTTTACTGACTGGGAATTTCCTTGTTGCGAAATCAACAGGTCACTACTTGCCATGCATAGTAGCTTTGCGGATTACTTTCTTGGTCAGATGTAAAACTACATTATACAGGTTTTGTACAATTCAAACACAAAATGACATGTACCAAAACACAGATGGCGATTTTGCGCTAAACTGGCTCGTGAGGTGCATAGTTAAGTTCTTCGATGTTAAACCACTGCATACTTCAGTAAACATTCGTTTAACGTGAAAGAACATGATCTAGACTTTGATAAAACGGTATCCACATTCAGAACTAAACATTTTTTAACTACAATTGAGCTAATCGGCATACTTTGAAAAGTAGATTATTATTATTATAATTATAAACTCTGTTCCATTGGCACTCTTAATGTACACCTTATACAATATGTGAAGCTATATTTTTTATTATTCTCTTCACATTTTGCATAAGGTATTATACATGTACGCTGTTACTATTATGCATTTGATATGCTACTATTGATCGATAGGGTGTTTAGAGGCGAAGACTTTTTGACCCTTTATGTTCTGAAGTATTTGCATTGAATGATTAGGTTTGCAATTAATTTTGTGGGGAAAAGATTTATATATTGAGTTTATTGTTTATTTTTTCAAGGGGAACACAAACACTGAAAACATGTTAAACCATGTCAATGACCTTGACCTCCACCTGAACCTAAAGATGTGAGAGATGTAGAATCATTTGACCAGGAGGACTTGAAAACTTTTCATCCACTGAAAACTTTTCAAGTCCTCTGTGGGAGGGGTTAACGCACACCGTCGTAACCACCTAAATGCCTTATGTCACTGTACACTAGAGTGTCTCGCACAGAACCAGACGATCTGCTGCGTTGCTGCTTCATCTGCTGTTTGAGAAGAAAAACGGAATGGTAATGGACCGGTTAAAGGACCTTGACAACTGCAATGCCCAGCAAAAGCCGGAATGTATGGAGAGTAGCCTGGATTTGGACTCCGTCGCACTGAGTGGTAGCCCGGGTTCGAGCGACAATGGAAGGCAGAAAGGGGAGGACCTGGGCAAAGTGGACGCTTCTCAAAAGCCCCCCTTTTCGTATGTGGCCCTTATTGCGATGGCTATAAGAGAGAGCCAGGAGAAAAAGCTGACACTTAGTGGGATATATCAATTCATCGTAACAAAATTCCCCTACTACGAGAAAAACAAAAAGGGATGGCAAAATAGTATCAGACACAACCTCAGTCTGAACGAATGCTTCGTAAAGGTACCCAGGGAAGGCGGCGGAGAGAGGAAAGGTAATTTTTGGACTTTGGATCCGGCCTTTGATAATATGTTCGATAAAGGGAATTACAGACGTCGCAGACGAGTTAAGAGACCATACAGACCTCCATCTGTTTCGTACTTGTCGGGGAAGCCTTACCTGAACTACCCCGATGGACACTGCTTGCACCAAAATCCAAAATACTTGCAGGGTCCCTTCGTCGGTAGCTCATGGTCTCTTCCTCAGGCCAGTCCCTTGGGCCAGTCCACACCTATGAACTACCAACATTTGCAGTCTACCAGTGGGGACAGTAGCCCGGTCTCCTCTGAAGGATTTCCCAGCTCTCCAGTGAACTGTTACCACAGCCATCTACACTCTTCTTATAGCCCTTACTACAGACACCCGAATGTCCTCGTATCTCACGGCGGCAGCCCATACACTGGCATCTCCCAGTCAGTCAGTCCAAGTGGAACAGGTTCCACCGGTACTACCTACCACCAATTGTCGTGTGCCTGGCAACCAGATACCTCGCTAATGCATTATTATGATTAGTTGGACCTGTGTTTTAGACTTGAAGTTATTTTGACAAATAATGCACTCAAAAGTTGTATTTTCTGTTGTATGTGCTTTTATTTTTCTTCCAATGCAAGTCAGAATTGTATTTCATTGACACCAGCCTTATGCATTTGAAAATAAGATGAAGATTAACACTGTCCACTAATTGGTACTTTGACTTCTAATGTTTGTAAGTCATATTCCATATTTAAAAGAGTAATTAATTCGGAAGGTAAACACATTCTGGATGCAATAAAACGTACAACGTTCTCATTCAACATGTAGTATTTTGATGAGGTTTGCATTTACTTAAAAAGTTGTTTAGGGTTGTTGTTAATTTCTTTTGAATTAAACGTCTTTTCTCGACGTCGACCTTTACTCGAACGTGGACAAGCTTCATCCCCGTGTTCAATTTAAATTCTATTCACATTCGCCATTTGTTTAAACTCGTTGGCGCCCGCATCATTTTGTCTGTTGTACAACTGAAAACTGTCAATAGTTACAGAGCCAATGAATCCTGTTTTCAGAAGTAATACCCAACTTCTTTTTGTTGTAAGAAAATCAGAACATCAACCTTACCACAAAGTTCACTGTGGGACTGAGTAATAACCGTTGTTTATTTTATTTTTTTTACCTGACATTTAGTCACTCGGTATTTGAATTGCTGCGTAATTTGGTGTAATTTACTGGAACACGATTTTTCCAGCTTACCCAATTGCTTGAAACATGTTTTAAATAAGTGGTTACATTACTCTGCCTTTGCAACCGTTTGTAATAAAGTGTTTGTAAATGCATTTAAATGGTTTTGTATTATTTATTAATGACTTTGGGAGAGATACGGTTCCCTTTCATATTTCACAGAGAATTTGGCGAGTAATGCTTCTACAGTAATAAAAGCATTGTTATAGGGTGTTCACTTATGAACTTGCCACTTTCGACAGACATTTTCTGTGGTTCAGCTTCAGTCTAAATATGGTTAATATCCTCCATTCCTCCTTTATCACTAAAAAGCTGTCACTCATGTATGTTGCTGTCATGCCTTCACTTTTGCCCACATGTGGATGAGTGATTACTCAGGTAGGCACATTTCCCAAGACATTGGGTGACTTTTATGGAATTTTCATTGACAACTAAGTAGTTACCAACATTAAAAGTGATATATTTTAAATGCAGTTAGGCTAGAATATACGTAATGTTCAAAATGTTTCATAAAACGTTTTGTGCTTGTCAAATAGCTTTGTGCTCATTTGAAATACCTGCGTTTCGTCACAAGTATAGTTTTGTAGGCAAGCGCCACCTGGTGAAAAATAAACGGTCTATGCGCTGTTTTTCGTCAACTTTAGGAAGATTTCTTGTGACATTTTTATGACTGCAGAATAAAATAACAAATAGCAAAGATAATTTTATTTATTGCGATCGGTCGCACTCTGAAATAACTTTGCAGCTTGGTATACATTTTAGCTTGCTTTCTCTTCTGTTCCCTAATTGGCCAAAGTGGTGGTAGAGACAGACTTTTTTCACCAGGTGGCGCTGTGGTACCTGTGAAGCAAACAATCTGAAGCTTATTTCCGTTTGATGGTACGGTGTCATTTGTTTATCAGCATAATGAGGTTTTGTGTCTCAGTCGCATGGGAAGTTGTGATGGTAGAAGAGGAACTCACAACTACTAAATGGGGAGGAAGTTTGTAAAAGTCACAAAACACGAGGCATTTTGTAAGGGTCAGCGGTTGATTCAGCTGTTTCATTTTGCAGGAAGAAGATGGATCAGGTGAGCATTTTCTTTTCATGTAATTTTCATGTAATCAGTTTCTCACAGCGGATTAAAGTCCTTCAGTCTGATCACGATTAAATGTTGCACGTTACTACTACACGAGATGACGTTCATCTTGATTGCCTTGTCTTCTTTATACACAAACTTGGACTGTTTTTTGTGTGTACAAGTGATACATATTTAAAACCAGTGAGATGTATGGCCCATTTGCAGGACAAAATGTAAGAAATTGATACTTTTCTCGTATGTCTCATCCTTAACATTAACGTAAACAATAGAGACGTACATTTGACTCTAGTATACCTAGATTCTGTACTGTACTTCTCGGGGTACCCATAACTGTAATTTATTTGAAGCTTGCTATTTTGCAATAAACGACATTGTACGGTATATTTTCCCCTCCGAATTCTTTTCGATGCCAAAGCACCTGCAAGATTTTTGAGATTATTGCATTTAAGGTAGAAGTGCTGAGTAATCATTTTGTCAATCAGCCTAGCCAGATTTGGCCCCTGCATTAACACTGTGAACCTTTGTCCCACTGTCGATGAAGAATCTGTCTTGGTCCCCCTTGCATATGTGCAAGCACCATTCAGCACCTTCAGGTGTCTATTCACACTGAACATACTAGGTGAAAATCCTTGGAACCTCCAGCCTATTGAAGTGGCTGTACTCATATAAAGTAAGATATCTTAAATACCTGAATGAACATGCCTGAGAAGGCACTCACCTCCTTAAATTCCAGTATACTGAATTTTCAGGCTTCTATTCTGTTCTATAGTCAAATTGGATTTACCATTAAAGGACTGGATTCTAACTCAGTCTTTGATTATATCATAGTATACATGGTAAGAAGTCACTGAGTTTTGAACTGAATTTTGATAAGGAAAAGTTCAATGTGTTCAGTGGTATTCATTGTATTTGCATGAAAATGTATTTGCATTGCGGTTTTTAGTTCACACAGTTGTTTATGGAGTCAAATTTACAAATAGATAAGTTGAGGTAGTATATGGATTCATGCATTTTTTCATACTCCTAAGAACAATTTAATTCACTGAGAAGATGACTCAGATGTATTCACTTGAATAGCTTTAAATAAATGGTTTATTGCCAAAATTTGGGGTTTTTCTGAAGGACATTTGTAAGCAAGCATTAATTTTTATATCACTCATTGTACTTATGTAAGACTTTATTTATGTGATCCATGTATAGTACTGTATTGATCCACAGGTGAAAAAAAAACAGTTTGGGAGACTAATTAAAGGGAGAGATAAAGGAACTACGGTTTAGGCTACAGGGTGGAAATGAGGTCGCTGTTCAGATTTAAATGCAGGCAGGGTGTGGGGAGTACGCACAGCCAAAAATAAGTGGCCTCCCCTGATAACAGAAAAACAAATATCCATTTGTTTACATAGTAAAAAAAAAGGATACCCTTAAGTTGTTTATGTTTTACACATCTGTGTATGTTCTTTACTGATCAAATCAAAAATTAACCAAATAAATATGTGATATGGAAACAAAGGAATTCTTTCACCAGCCATATCACTTCAGCTGTAACACTGCTCTGATACTGATATGAACAGAGCTGCTAGGGCGATCTTACTCCTTTAGCACTCCTGAATGGACAGCTGATGGTATTTACTTACTATTTTACACCATGTACTGCTCATTATATTCAGTTATTGCTTCATGCACAATCCATTATAAATACTGCTGGGCTTCTAATGATTTATAATCATGTTTCAAACTTATCTTCTTTATTGAGTTTTCCCTTTAAACACATAATTGGTACATTGAGTTTTTTTTACTGTATGCAACTATTTCTAACTTGTGGTTTAGCATACTGTATTGATAGTTCATATCATCTCTCTGAAAATCTCTAATGGAACTTGTTGATTTGGCTTGTCTGGATTTGATGATCGTTCATTAATTTGGGATGGAGAGAAAAATCATACTGGTAAAATGCAGCTGGCTTGACCAATTCTGAAATGATACCGAAAAGCTGAAAAATGGCATCAGTGTTTTGTTAGTCGATGTGCAGTTACAGTTATTGATATTATCTCCTTCATTAGTATTCACACAGCTAACATCAAGCTTCTGAGTCATTCTATCTATTTAATTGGTGTTTCAATTGTTATTTTTTGAAGGACTAATTTCCTATTTTTCAAAACCAATAAGAAAGACATTGTTTTTAGAGCATGTATTTGAAATAAATTGTTATGAAATATAAGCATTGGTAACAAAATTCTAATATATTAGAATATTGTTTATAATGCTTTGGATTTCATAATGTCAAAATGAAAATGATTATTCATGATATTTAATATCTCCAAAAACTGTTTCACACATTGTTAAAACTGTTTTATGCATTATTTCTCAGTGTCTCTCTGGAGTATGTGGCTGTTTTAACAGTTCAGCTCTGTGAACCTCTGTGCACCCAGACCCTCTGTTAGGCATTATGAGAGAAATATTATGAAACTATGAATCCTCATCATCATTACTTGGTCTGATTTTCTATAAAGATGGCAGATATTTTTCTGATGACATGACCATGGACCTTAACTCTTAAAACACTTTTAAAATATGATGAAGTGATTAGATTTCTGGACTTTCTCTACCCTCTTAGTCTACTTTTAGCTGCACGTGAGGCTACTCATACCAGAACAGTTTATGATTTATGTCTAAAAAACATTTTCATTTAATTTATATAAAAAAATATTAATATTTATGAAATATATGTTTGAGGTTTATCTTTGAGTCTTGCATCATAGCAGTGTATCCTTTATAATTTTATAAACAAGATATGCAGGGGATTTGTGGAGTTGAAATTCAAAGGGAAGTCTTCTATCATAACCAGTGAGCTTTTTTCATCCTGTGCAAATTCCATAATGATTATTGTATTTGAATTACCATTATTATTTTTCCAATTACAAAAGGCAGCTGAGAGATGTTATGTTGGATGCAGAAGCCATATGCTCATTCTCACAAATTACAACAAATTAACAGCAAAATATGGCAGTGGAATGCAAACCATACTTCATTCTGTAAAGGGCCCAGTTAACAGATGAGATGTATCGTGAACAGTGGATGGGAAAATCTATTTTAGAGTATCATATAAGATAGCCCAGACTTCAGTATGCAAGTGTATGGTTAGGATGCTTAGGTTAGGATCCCAGTCAAATCTTATTATTTGTATTATTACTCACACAAAACTTGGTTCACATTAAAAAATTAAAACTTTCCAGCTATTTATTTGAAGGTTGATTATTTGCTGTTAATGCTTGTCAGTTGGATACAATAGTTAACTTGCTTGAGTGATAACACATCGGCACAATTCACATTGCAACATCTAATTTAGATATCTGTACAATACATATTTACAGATTATAAATAAAATTTTCATTTGTTTCCAGAAACAAGCTATAATAATTATAATAATGATAATTATTATTATTATTAATATTATGACAATGTTTTATTTTAAGTTTAGCTTCACAGATTCTGTAAAAATGCTCCTTTAGCGTGAAAGCTGTTCAGTGAGATGCATCACATAGTGTTATTAACTTCATTGTGAAGGAGCGTGTTTGTCATGTCATCTGAAGGCCAAATAAATGGCAGGTATTGAAAGATGTTGCTATGGTGATAAGAGGCAGTGCTGGGGTTCAGACAGGTGAAGCTGACTGAGGGTTTGAAGAATAGGACTTACTGTAAAATTTCCAATGAAATTTTATAATAAAAATTTGCTTCCACATCCAAATTTACTGGACACTTATGAGAAACCTGTGTTTATTCTTTCTCATGCACCTGTATGTCAAACAGAGCTACCTGAGAGAGGCCAGAGACAAGTATCTAATATTCTGAATGTAAAGTATACTTATTGATAAGTGGTATCACCTGTTGCTTTCTATAACAGTTAATTGTATGTATTCACATGATTAAGAAATGCAAATTGATTAAAACTAATTCCAGGACACTGATCCATAGGCTTAATTTTAAATATTATAGATTTTACTTTCTCCTTGCACTTACGGGTACATGTCCTGTGAGGATAATATTGTGTCATTTACAGGGAAAGTGTTTATATTAGCTGCCCCCTTGTGTTGCTAAAACATGGTGGTGCGGAAGACAATATCTGTTGCATGCTGCTGCACTAGAACTGTGTGAGTTATGTATTAGTATACGTGTAAAAGGGTAGTTTTTCACATTTGCACAAGAGCTAAGTTATTAAGCTAAAGTTTCATGAGTTTTACCTAATGGAACCTGAACATATTTTCACCAGGCTATTATTGAAGATGGGCACTCATTTGCAAAACCATGGTATGCTTCCCACAATATCAATATTTTCTTTATGTTAGGCATTTTATTAGATGGGAATTATATCTTAGGAAAGCACCTAGTGGTCAAGTTTGTATGTGAGCGTGTATATGTCTATACTCTAGATATTTTAATACCAATATTGGTGAAATAGGACAAAAATTAAATATTTGTTTGGAGTATAAAAAATCAAAGACAGATTAACAAAAAATAGTTAAAACTGCTCTTAGTTATACTGTTATTGATAGCCACAGGTGAGCAAGAACGAAAATAGAAAACAGACGCAGCCATCCTTTCTTCTTTTCGGTGTGGTTGCGGAGCAGTAAAAGTGGTGTGAAAAGGCCAGACAGGGCTTCTTTCACATACACTTTCTGAGAAGTGAACTGAGCCCAAGGAGTCAACACTGGGCCGATGGACCACACAGAGTCACACGTTGCCTAGCTTCTGTGTATGGACAGACTGCACCTGCACTAACAAATGGCTCCCATCATTTCAGTTGGGTCGTCTTGAGTATAGTTTTTATCGTGTTGGCACAGTTTTGTGTGCAGTCCCCTGGTTTCCCCTTCAGTGCTGTTTGTTTCGAAACTTTGTGTTACCGTAAGTGGCAGTGGCTGATCTGTGGGGTGCACTGCTCTGTGGTGACTGGTGGGAGGAGGAGGGTGTGGAGGGGAAGGAGGGGGAGGGGGGGCTGCAACTTTATTTGGCTCTGTACTTTGAGTTTCTGTTCTGCACTCTGACTTCCTGTTTTGTTTTTTCGCCAGCCGCGCACTGTTGCTCTTTCAGAACACTAACAGCTCTGAACACCTGACCGCAGACGCTCATGGCTGCTTGGTACTCTGGCGTCTGGTGCTTATTCGGGGCCGAAGTTGCAGGTTTAAAGACATAGCAGTTGTGTTTTGGGGCTTATGTCTCTGTAGACTCAGTCATCATGCTTTCCTTTGTCACTCAATTGACCTGTTTCCCGGCTATCACAAACAAATCATTAGCTGACATTTTTCATTTTGCTGTGGCAAACGTCAGTCTATTGCAGAGAGACAAACTTTCAATTTTCTTTTCATTAATTATAACCTGAATTTTGATGGAAGGCCACAGCCAAGGCATAATTACATTTTTCAAGCAGGCAAGAAATTCAGTAATGTCTGGCTTCAGCAGTAGTCTTGCCAACTTGACCGCAGATCTCATTTTAAATCTTAATCCATAATTATTCTTGCAGCACCGATTTCTCCAGTCATCTTTGTGTTCCCTTCACTTGAAATGGGAAATTTGGAAACAATGGTGTCAGGTAAATGTGCCATTTAAAGTAATTGTTCCTCCCATTATGGAATGCAAATGTTGTAGCCTGAAGTTCTGCAGCATTGGACACACTAATACACATTACATTATCTGCCTTAATACTGACAACTTCCCATTTTGGGAAGACTGTACTATGCTGTCCCCTGAGCAGCACATGCATTTCAACCAAAGTGTTTCTTTAGGTCTTTAAGTATTTGAATATTCTTTTAGGTTTTCACTATTTTCAGTTATTTCATATATATGGTAAATTATTTTCTGTTTTGAAACAGGAAGGTCAGATCCATTTTTCTTGATGGTTTTCAGGTGTATTTGAATGGCATGCTTAGTATGATTTTCTGAGGCTCATCTAGTGTGATATAATATTCCTTCCTTAATTCTGAGTAAATGCTTTATAGTTTTAGTTAATAATTATATGACTGTGAATTGTTTAAGCTTAAAAAGGTTTTTTTTCCTAAATTTCATCCTTCGATAAAGTCAAACTGAATGAGCTAAGTATTCAGAGGACTGTTATTAATTTCTGTTGTGATTATTTACTTTGCACCATGTTCTTACATCCTTAAATTTTGAGTATGCTTTGGGAGTTATGTTAATGGGTACCCATCCTAATGTCAAGAACATAACAACTTCTGTCTGGATTTATATATGCCAGAGGGCCAGGCATTATTGACCATTGGTCTGATAACTGGCCTATTACATGAGTACTTTAAGACTGTTATTATATAATGAAGTTGCATGTAGGTGGGGACAGCAGTTATAATTTAGGGTGGGAGGTGAGAAGATTGTGGGTGTAATGTGTTAATTCTGCCCGTGGGATCAGACATACGCACAATTCTTTATAAATGCATTTCTATACGTATTTACAAATATCTTTACTAAAGGAAAAATATAATTTTATACCTGTATAATCCAGACTAAAATGTGAAAGATTAAAAATGTGGCAAAATGTGAAAATTGAAGAATATCTGAACAGGAACCCAATGCCCCAGCCATTACTGACTACTTCATGGTTTCTTTTTCGGCTATTCTGGTCAAGTTCCTCTTTCCTGACATGTGGATGAGGGTAATCATTCTGAGAGTAACTGAAAACCACCCACATTAGAGAAAAGGTTTTAAAGAATGTTTGTATAACAAGAGTCATTCACAAAATTGTGTGCTGCACATTAATTTTTATCACATTTGCATTTTACATGTTTTGAGGGCAGATTAACTATTAATACACACTTTTAGTATAAACTGTAATATTAAGCTTTTCATTGAACATGATTATCTGGAAAAATGACAGTTAACGATACCATCTGTTATAAATTCCCCTGCTAAACTCTTAAACATACATGCATTACATTTTATCTAGAAAATATTCCCTGAGTGTTCAGACCCAGCTCAATTGCTTTGTACTATGTTGTAGCATGCAGATGTTACTGGGTTAGACACCCATGGCCGTACCCTGTGAACTCCCCCAGCTAAGAAAGAACCATCTGCTGCACTGGGTTATTTGAACCAGATAATGAATCAAGCAGGGCTGACATGCAGAAAGAGAATATCTAATTAATGTGTCCCTCTCCCAGAGCACGACCCGACCCTGTATCTCTGTGATCGGAGTTGGAGGGCTACAGGGACATGGCAGGCTCAGCTTCCCACAAGGGAAATAGAATGGACACCCTCCTGTTTCTGATCATCACTGGCAGCACTGAGTGGTGAGGTGTATTATAAGGAAAAGGATAAAATATAGCTGGTTATTGCATTCAATCATTTGAATGGCTTCAAATGGGCTCCTGAATGCAGTTCTCAGTTCTCAAATTTGTTTTATTAGTTTTGTTAGGTCAGGTAAAAATCTCATGTTAATTTATTGATGTTTTGAGCCAAGCAGACACACAGAAATTTGTAGATGCATGTTTATTCATTTAAATGTATAGTGATCAGTGGTAACATTATTGGTACAGCTATTAAAACACTGTTTGTCTTTTACAGTGTCAGCTATATTATTTCTATACATTCTATAATACCAAGAAGTTTATTTGCAGAAGTCAGCTAAATTATCAATTAAATATGTATTTTTTTCTGTTTGAAAGCATGCATAGATTTGTAGTTATCAGACTATTATGCTGTGATAATGTTTTGCTTGAAATCAAGTTTTGGCTTTAGTATTTTGTCAACCAGTATTTTCCCTTAATAAGCATGCTTATGATATTTAACTTGTGGTCATTTAGAACCAGATGCAGGTGATGGGTAATTAAATGTAATGTACCGTATATTGTTTAAAATATTATATTATTTCTCTGTAAACAAATGAACAACAAGAAGAGCCTTTGGACACTTTTGCCGTGTCCTAGTTTTAAATTCTGGCTGTTCCTTTGCTGACTCTGTTCTGTCAGTTCTCTGGCTGAGCAGGTCCATGCAGTCTGCCTGAGCCAGCACAATGGCTCTACAGCTTAGCCAGTCAACGACATAGTAAAAAAAAATGGCAGCAGGCAGGACATGTTTTACAGGTGGTGCATGCTTGTGCATGCATTCCTGAATCGGTGGAGGTCATTGCTATGATTGGACAAGACTATGTGCATGACTGGGTATTCCAGACTGAGAGTGAGAAGAGAAATATAATGATTTAAAACCGGTGAAAAAGATGTAAAAGGATGGGGTGGGGGGGGGTTATGAATCTGACACTGTGTGGTTCTAAAACATGTGGCTCACTGCAATGCTAAGGGTGCACTGATTTCATTCGCTGTGTGCAGTGATGCTAATGTCGCTCTATAGTGATGTCACCGCTGCCTGATGTGCTGCTGCTGTTAGTTCATTCGTTGCTGATTGTCAGAGGTTAAACAATGCAGCAGGATGTGCCTCGCAAGGTGAGGGAGAGACACTTCAGGACTTTCTGTGTAAGATGAAATATTGATTCCAATCTGATTGATTGGACTTGGGGAAGGTCGCCTGTTTGTCATTCAGACACATAGCCTTATACTGCATGTGATTGAATCTATGGGCTAATATATCATTTTGCTCAGTGGCAAAATTTGCAATATGTGTCTGAGTTCTGTTCAGATTTGTGCTCCGGTGTAGCCTGTTGTGCACATATTTTTGATAACAGACAGTTACATTATACAATCTGAGAATTAAGTACACCCATTTTTTTGATACAAGGGCACATCAATACCATTGTAAAGATCATTAATGCATATACAGTACCACAGTCATATCCACTATCCAGTAAAAGCTGCAGCAGGAGCTATGACTCATGGGAAGGCTTTTCCCAGAAGATCTATAAAAAGGAACACATTGTTGTATTAGGACAGTGTTATGGATTTTACTTCTGACTATAGACCTATACCCAATGATTCAAATCTCTGGAATTAATAATAACATTGCAGGTAAAACAACAATAACAACAACAACAACAAAAAAAAGCAATAACATTTTTATTTGTTGCATATTTGTTGTTTTTATTGTATTAGATTTTGGTCTATATATTTAGTTTATTTATGAGCTGTTTATTTTTTATAGTGTATTAAACATTAGAATATCTCATGTCTCATTTAATTGAAATGGAACATTGAATTTTCACTACTATGCGTTGGTGTTTTGTTCACAGACTATAATTTAATACCGCCTGCTAAAGTAGGCAAAATCATTTATATTTAGCATCATATATAGGCATCCTGTGTGGGTGTAACATACTGCAGTGTTTAAATAGGGATGTGGCAGATATGCTGTGTGTTCTGTGTTGATAAGACAGATAGTTCTTAGACAAGACAGGAGAAAGTCATAGGAAATTGGAAAATATGATCCCCTATGATCTGTGAAGACTGCCATTGACGTACAGTGTGAGGTCAGGCTTCTTATCTGCGTTCTGAGGCATGGGCTGTGTTTCATTTGTAAGGGATCATCACTGTGTGCATCACCTCAGTGAAAATGAATGTTTCAAAAGTGATTGTGGATCAGAAATAATGTTTTTTATGCTGTGTGTTTTCATGGACTCTTTACTGCATGATTTTTTTATTTTGTTAGGATGTACTGCATTCTCATAGTATCGTGTTACATAGATTTCCCCCATCATTTCATTCTCACATACATAAGCAATAAACCTTAAACCAAAAACAAAATCTATGAAACAAGTCCTACGCAATAAATAACCAATTGTTGCAGAGCCCATGTGACCTATCCAAATCTATCTCTGATAATTAATTTGTACTTATTTTGTCATAAATAACCTCTTTTTGGGCAGAGGTTGTAGGCCTTAAGAGTAATTCAAATATATTACTCTGTGTTTTGGTCTGTTCAAGCTTGTCTAGTACTGGGAAAATCATTGTTTTTGTTTTTGTTAAATTCTCCTAATCATGTTTTCTTCTGAGCTGAAATTCAGTTTAACATAGTTTTTGAGGAGGTGTTTTGGTCAATGTTCTAAGCTTATATCCATTATCCCCAAACTGTAGTGACCATGGGTCATTTTACAACATAAAAAAGAATGCCCATATAGCTTTCCTCTGCATCAGCGCTTCTTAGCTGGTCTAGCCTTGGGACCCACATTGATCATTGGTCATTAAGTTGTGACCCAACTTTTTAAAATTTTGAACCATTCAAATTTATTTTTTATTGCGCAAATAGGGTACAAAACACCTTTATGTACTATTAAGACCACATTATACACAAATAAAAATAAGTCCGTAGGAATATGCAGTAACTAAAAGTAGGCTTTGTAGTAGACAGACTTTTTTAAAGTTTTCTTTTTTTTAACATACACTCTGCGACCCAATCAAAGTAGTCCCACAACCCACTTTTAGGTCGCAAGCTACCAGTTGAGAGCAACAGCTCTGCATCATTATTGACCGTGTTTGAAAATCTTATTCTACACGTCAGGTATGGTTTAGAGTCTTTTTAATTGGTAAACAGGTTTATTGGCTGTGTATCCTTGAATAAAGCTTGTATATAGTGAGATATGTTAAATAATATTTATTATTAAATAGCATGTCTCTTCTAAAGTATCTAAAGCATACCTAAAGACTTTCAGGTAGATTTATTTATTTATTTATTTATTTATTTTATTATTATTATTATTGTTGTTGTTGTTGTTGTTGTTGTTGTTGTTGTTGTTGTTGTTGTTGTTGTAAGTTAAATATTGCCGAGTTCAGGATAGATGAGTTCAAACTATACAGTCACAGTCACTGTGGTGCAAAGCTGCTATTGTACCCATTGAAGATCCAGATTCATTATGTTTGTTTTGGTTTTTTCTTTAATCCTTTGACCTTGTTGTTTTCACAATTTCCTTAATTGTGGACATCTGCCGACGAGCCTTTTTTAAGTATAAGAAAAACTTTTGAGACGGTCCCTACCTATTCGAAAAGTCAGATCTGTGGGGTTGGTGGTTGCAGCAGCCAAGCTAGGCAGGCGCGTTGCAGTTGTGCACTTCTCCCTTTATGGTTGACGAGGAACCAAACGCTGTCGGAGCCAAGTTCCCTCTATAACTTGCTTGGCTCTAGGCTCCACTAATTCACTGTAATTCCTCTTTTGGCACGGAGGTTGCAGACATTTTTTCTGCGAGAAACCGTGATCCGTCTCATCGGAGTTTATTACCGAGTGCTGGGCAACGGTGCTGGCACTGTACGGCGATGGACAACTAGCTAAATGGATCGTATGGCTAATCATCTTGATCTAAGGCAAGTAATGAATACTGTTTGTTGTACACAGTTAGATGTGGTACAGATGTGGTAGCAGAATGTTAATTTATCCATATTGTATTTCAACCTCTTTATATTGGTATTGCATATTAGCGACATGTCTGCTTGAATCGGAATTAGAAGTATTATTTAGCACAATTACTTCTTTCGCCTGATATCTTTGCGCTTTATAAAGATGCAGTGTGTAATTACTTGTCTGTTTCAATCCATGAGTTTGTGGCGGTTCATATCTAGTAATTTATTTATTTGTTTTAAAATGGACTCTGGCTTTTTTGGAGAGATGACGGTTTATTGTAAAGTTCAAGTGACGAAATATTTCCATGTGCGGTTTGTGCTTCGGTTATTCTAAGGATAAAGCAGAATGCTCGCGGAGTTGCAAACTCTTATGTAATTCTTAAGACATATTTCCTATTGCGTTTCAAGGGTGTTACAGTTGCCATTGCCGTTTCAGTGTCAGGTGGTAGGTAGATTATTTTTTAACGGTTAACTTTGAGTTGTATTAACATTGTGGAAGCAGTTAGATAATGGTCTTGTTTAATAAGTTTTTAAACTTTTCTTTGTAGTTGAACACGTACTTGGAAAATGACACAATGATTATTTTCAGAAAAAAAGGACAAATGTAGGCCTATTTTCACATAGTAGAAACCATACAAAATGTGTCTTTTTCCTCATAAATTTTGTCCTGTTGCTTCCTGTATATGTGGTATTCCCAATTTTTATTGAAGGGAAGGTATCTTTGTTCCTAGTTTGTTTTAACAGTTTCAAATTTGTTGATGCAATAAACCTCATCCATATTGTTTTTTCAAACATACATGTGTCAATTTATGCACCTGCTGTTTTACTGAAAAAGTTAATGTTACCCAACCTGAGATTTGAACATGCACCCACTGGTTTACTGAGTTACAAGCCCAGTTCCCTAACCACCCTTTGCTTTCTAAATTGGCCTATAGTGTCTAGGTCTGGATGCTGAACTCACACTGCACTGCAATGAACCTTATAACCTGGTCTGGTGGTTTGTCCTGGAATTGTGAATGAATCAACATTGTTTATTAAGAGGGTGTGGAGAATTGAAGAAAGCTGGCTCTCTCTTCATTGGAAGACACAAAAGTTGTATCTTTTCTCTCTCACTGTCTCCCCTTGTCTCTTTTTCTCTATCTGTCATTTTCATGCTATTTTCTCCCTCTTTCCTTCTCTGTCACTTTTTATCCCCTTTATCTCTTTCTCCATTTGCCTGCTGCTGTTTTCTCACCAGTCTTGTTATCAGCTTACACACTTCCTCTGCAAATATTTTCTTTATGTTGCTGTAGAGTGTAGCCTTATGGTGAAATCTGAATAAACTGTTAATGCTTGTGTATCCTGCATAGGCATGCCATAAGACACACACACACACACACACACACACACACACACATATATATATATATATATATGCACACTGTGTCTTGGGAGTATGTATGGCTAGTGTGCTCGTGTCAAATATCAAAAAGCTGAAGTTTGTGTATTGATCAATGGTGATCAACAAGTGAAAAGTATTGCCTGTCTAGGTTCTGGAAGTTCACACACCTAGTAAAGTAGGCACATATGGATTCAGTGAAACATGGCATGTCTCACTTTTGTCATTTTGTTATTATTGTTACTACACTTCTTGGATATGAGGCCAACCATACACAGCTCTACATTGCCCATCTGTAGTTCTCTAATCTCTAAGTATGGCTTTGTAATGATTGTCTTTACAGTATTTTGTTTGTTTGGCAGGATGGGGAAACACATGCCCACTTGTGCTTTGCAGCCTTAATCTGAGAGGCAGATGGGAGGTTTCCATTCTTGTCTTCAGCAGAATGTTGTCGGTGTCAGCAGAACCTGTCCCCTGGATTTCAGCTCTTGAGCAGTGTTTCAGGCAGTTAAAAGCAACAGTTTTGGGAGGCACATGATTGGCTTCCCCCAAAAATGAGGTTAATGGAGTACACTTCAGTGCCCTGAAGTACCGCACAGCCTCTTCCCTTTTCAAGATATGCTTTTCTCTGCACTGTCTGTGATTGTGCAAGGGCCCTATCTTATTTGATGAGTTCAGTACCAAGGTGTTAACAGGTTCTTTTAAAAACACATAAAATAGGTTTTACTTGAAATTATAGCACAGTCCAGTTGTTTGGTTTAACATTTGGAAATCACCCATTTATGGTTAATGTGTGATTATTGGGTGTGTGGTTGTAGAGCCGATTGTTTTCCAGGGGTTCATTTTCAAGAATATTCCTTTTCTCAGAGGGAGATTTCACCTTTAAAAAAAAAAATAAATAAATAAATTGTTGATTTTAGGGGACAGTCAGGGTGATCATGTAGTGGATTGTGTGGTGCCAGGTCTCAAACACAGTTTCCCAGCGCACGTGTTCTCATGCGTCTCTGTACCACACAGCATTAAAAAATGAACATCACTTCCTCATTGATCGCTCAAATGGATGCTCAACTTATTGGCATTATATATTTTGAGCAAGCCTTTGTAAGAACTGCTGCATGGCTGTTAGTCCTCCAGGTTATTTCCTTATGTGAGTGTTAGCTATTAAATGCTCTGCTGTTGCTGCACCGTGGCAACATATAATGACTCATGATTTGTAGTGGTGCTTCATTTGCAGCACAGCACCGAGCGTGATCAGTGTGCACTGCTGTGAACTGGGAAAACTCACTGGCACTCCTTTTTGACAACTCTGAGTTCCTGCTAACAGAGTAGAGGCCAAGTTCATTTTGTGTTTTTGCATGTGATTAGATCCAGCATTCTTATACTAATAATTCCCTTAACATCACTGTACTCATGTCAGAGATTTAGAAAACATTAATTAAAGAAGGAGAAGCTTACCATTTTACACCACTTCTTTCTAAAAGACAACCCTGATCCTTGAGTTCGTTTGGATGGCTTTGGTTGATTCATCAAAATCAATGCCTAAACATTTGTTGGGTAGTCATACAGGGGAGAAAGTCATTGAAACAGCAGAGGACAGTGTAGAATACTCCACTGGCTACCTATTTAGGGAGGAGCACTTCCAATTACCTCATGGTTCTCGGAGCAAAACTGTAGTTGTCTGATCCTTATCCTTCCCCCAGAAATGTTTAATTAATCAAGAATGTTGTACAACAGAACCATTGAGATTACTGGAATAGGGTCCATTTTACTGGAACACAGCAAGGTGGGAAATTTATTTCTCTGTCCCTGTGGATTGCTCCCAACAAACAGACCTGGATTTCCCATAAACAAAGTTTAAAGTCAGAGATGCCTCTGAGTTTTCCATGCATGCTTTGCTTGCCTTTCTCTTGATCCATCAGACATATTGTTCCCCATAAGCATGCTGTGGGCAGTTGACCTTGGAGCTGGACTTTAGTTCATAAGCACAGAGGAAAATTTCATACTGTGTAGTCGTTCCCCCCCCACTCGCACTGCATGATGTAATTAATGTGTTTTTTTATGTTTTATTTATTTATTTATTTTACTCAGTATGAGGTTGGAGGACGCTGTGTGGGTTTGCAAGTGAGGCAGACTAGTTTCCTTTATGAATATGTTTCCATTAGGTGAACACTAACCTGCCTTAATCCATGTGTCATTGTCTTACGACATGAGTTAAAATTAATATTATATCTTATTGATGTTATTGGATTGACATCGCATCTCAGGCTGCATTTCCTGGATGAGTGTTATTTCTGTGACGAAGGACAAGCAGCCCTGGAATAGAGTAATTTTGCAGAAGTGTCTGATTGGTTCCTGTGTCTTTCTGCCCCTTAGGAGCTGACCTGGTGGTAGATGAGTGGCCGCCAACATGCCCCCAGGGGTCCACACCATGCCAGATATCTGGGAGGGTGAGAGCCAGCAGATCCAAGTGGACTTCCTGCTGCCTACTGGGATCTACCTGTGCATCGCCGTGTCACGCAATGACACCATCAGTGCAATCAAGAAGGTACCATGTTTGGCAGGGATAACTCAATCAGTAAAGGCTCTGACTGTGAATGCTGGATGGGTCCACATATGACACGTATGAGCCTGTCTGGGAAATGGAGGCCTCGGGTTACAAGTTGTTATCAGGGTGAGAGTTTCCTCTCCACTTAACATAACTAGCCCTCCTGTTACTTTGTGCCCAGGAAGACAGTGGCTGGATCTCAGGTAAGTTCATTGAAGAATTTCAGGCATTTTAGCTACAGAGGTTCTTGCATTGGTTGACAGTGGCACTGAGGTGAGTTGAGGTACAGTTTTCAATTGAAAAATATGGTAGGGGAAGTTTGTTAAAAAAGTGTTTTTAGGTGAGCACCACAGGTGAAGCGTGTGCCGTGGTAAACTAGAGGAAGTGTGTTTGGGGGTGGGGGGCGGAAATGGGTGGTGTGTGTGGGTGGGGGGGGCACAATTTCAGAATGCAGTTGATGTGCTCTTGATGCTTGAATGGAATGGTAGTGGCAGAGAGAGAGGGGGACTGGGGGGGGTGATGTTATTGGATTGACATCGCATCTCAGGCTGCATTTCCTGGATGAGTTTAATGTGAATGGTTCTTTGTTTGTACAGCTTGATCAGGCAAATAATAATAGGTTAAAAATAGTCTCCAAATGACATGCTGCACTGAGCGCTGGCATTGCTGCAGGACAGATTCTGCCTTTGATACCCACTACCCTGCCTTTACCGTCATCTAATTTCACCCTAATACGACAGGAAGCGGTGTCATGTGTTTCCTTTTCTGATAAATTATGAATTGGCCTGCCACTGCTCTTAAGTTCTGTTATTGTTGTTCATTGGGTAAGGTTTATAGGATGTTTAGCATCCTGCTGAGATCAGAACCACACTATCATAATGTAAAATGTGTGACAGTAACCGTATGGAGGAGCAGAATCCTTTTAGCAGTTCGCTCCAACATATGTCTCTTTGCCTTACTTCAACAAATGTAAATTTTTTTTCTGTTTGAGAAAATATTTGAACAGCATGCTGTTTGAAAATGTATGAACTCTGTACTACTCATGAGCACATGCACGGCAACAGCACAGTTACATTAAAACCACACTGTAAATGTAGAGGAACAGAGTTAGGCTGTGTGGTTTCTTTACTGTATGTTACCATACAGTTAAATGCAGTACACCACCAGCAAAGCTCTGTTCTCCATAGGTTGTATGTGGTTGTTATGTAACAATGTGTTGTTATGCACCTGTTTCTAAGTAATTTCAGAACTGTACATTGGAATGAAGTCGTATTTCAGTGTTTGCATGTGGAAACTCCACCAAACTCAATGTCATCTGGTATTTATAACCTTGGCTGGCTGTCTCATTTCTACAGTGTTTTACCTCTTCAGTCAGATTCAAAGTGAATACTCAAAGTATCTATTGAAGACAAAGCCACATTCGTTCACTGATTTTCAACAGATGTAGGGAGCAGCCTTTAGCTAAGGTGCTTGACTGAGGTTACAAGAAAGCTGGTGGTCCAAGCCTGCAGAAAGCGTACCATCAGTTTTAGTTTGGGACCTTGAGCAAAGCCCTTAACCCCGCATTGCTCCCAGGGGTGATTGGTCTCTGGTAAATCAGCTGTGATTCATGTTTTTAGCACTCTCCACTTACGCATGCATCTGTTTGACTTTGTGTGGCTCAGACGGTGTGGCGGACAGCAAAGAACGAACCTCTGTTCGGGGCGCTGGGCGACCCGGATGCCTATGTGTTCACCTGCATAAACCAGACAGCAGAGCAAGAGGAACTGGAGGATGAGCAGCGCCGCCTCTGTGACGTGCGGCCTTTCCTCCCCATTCTGAGGCTGGTGGCCCGGGAGGGCGACCGCGTGGAGAAGCTCATCAACTCCCAGATCAGCTTGCTCATCGGCAAAGGTCTGGTCATCCCCTGCACCCCCTCTTCCCCGAATCTAAGCCAAAATTCTTTATTTCCTCAGGATCAGGCTTCTGATGTTCTTAAAGTTTCTCAAAGTACACTGATATCATATGAGTCTGAAATGAATCTATCAAAATGTCACAGGGGAGTGTGTTTAGTGAGAGAGGATTTGATAATCATTTTTTACAATTCATACAATTCTACACAAACGTTTTTACAATTCCATTTATGGTAAACTAGTCTCTTGCATTACCTGTTTTATACAGAGTATAACCTTGGGTTCATGGTTGCTATGGGTGCAGTTGCTATTGCTGTTGTTGGAGTTGCTACAGTATTGGCCATTTCAGGTTTCAGATGGGACTGGCATTGTTCTAATAGTTGACATATTTCTGCTTTTTTCAGGCCTGCATGAGTTTGACTCCTTGAAAAACCATGAGGTGAATGAGTTCCGTGCCAAGATGCGAACGTTCTGTGAAGAGAGGGCACTGGACCGTCAGCGGTTACTATGGCAACAGTGGATGGAATACAGCTTCCCATGTGACCTTGAGCCTTGTGCCATGCTACCCCAGAGTGGAAGCCTGAAGGCACGCATCACCAAGAAAATTATTGTCAACATCAAGTTTGAGGGCAGTGATGTGAGTGCCATTTTACGTTCAGCACCCATTTGGTTCACCATTAATTGAACACCTGGTTCCTGTCTAAAATTTAGAGAAAATATCAAGCCACTACTACCGTATTTGTACATGTCACTGTTTGTTGACTGGTATTGCTAAACAGTGCTAAAGTGGTACAGTACTTGTTCTTGTCAGAGACATTCATCCAAGAAATGTGCAATGCTTTCAATAGTATGTAATTATGCAGCTGGATTTTTTTGGGAGCAGTTGAGGCCAATAGTCATAGACTCAGAGGTATCCCACATGGGACTGAAATGTCCAGATTCCATCCTTAATTGCCACATCCTAATCTTGGACCATATTGCTTCCTGTCATAATTTTATGGAACCTAATCTTCTGAAATTCCCTTATTGCAGAGTCGTGAAATAATGACTTCTGCTGCAGCTATGCAGTCCAACTGAAAAGTGGCACTGTGCCAAACATGACGCACTTCTGAACACCCAAAAGATCTCTACTTCTATTACATTACACTGCAAGCAGTATTCCTCGCAGTTATGCTTCCTTATTGAACTTTATTTTAGTGATCATTACCATTGTAATTCTTAAAAAAATCATGACAGATTGATTGACTGATATGATATGAATTTGTTGTTTTGTAGTTTCTTCATTTACTTTTGACTGACCTCTTTAGGAGAGCTTCATGCTCCAGCTGGACCCACAGGAATATCCGCTGGCTCTGATGCGGAGCGCCTTGAAGAAAAAGGCCACTGTTTTCCGACCCATGAAGCAGGAGAAACCCGATGATTACACCCTGCAGGTCAATGGCAGGTGGGAGTTTATCTACGGGAAATACCCCCTGTCCCAGTTCAAAGTGAGTAACCCCGTGCCCCACGCTCAATCATTTTTTTTGTGTTTTTGTGCTTACTGTACTAGTTCTGTGCTCTGTGGCAGCCTGTGCCATTTTTTCATTGTAGCTCCAGTCAGTCGAGACATAGTTGATGATACTGAAACTGCACTACCTGCAGTGATGAGTCATACCAGCTCTGAGTAGCAGTGAAACATTATTGGTTGGCCCATTTTGTCTCTAGCGCTCCAGCACAGCTTCTATCCCTCCTTTTTATTTCAGTTATTCTTTTTTCCCTATCCTTGCCTTTTAAATCGCTCTTTTATACTTGAATTGTTTCCATGACAGCCAAGGCTCCAGGCTGAGCAGTTCCAGGACATTCAGTATGAGGGATAGTGGGGAAAGCACTGCAGTAATGAAAGTGGCCTTCTCCGCCTGATTGTGAACATGAATATGAATTGACTATCCACTTTCTTTTCTTCACAGTACATTTTCATGTGCATGCACAGTGGCTTCACCCCACACTTGACCATGGTGCACCACTCCACTGTCATCAAATACCAAGAGGAGCAGGGGGGCCTGAATAGCCAAGTCTCCAAAGTCCGGTCTTCATTGAAACCTCCCCCATTGCCCCTCAAGAAGGTGAGAGGGCTGACCCTGTTTCACCATGATGATCTTCCATTAAAAATTAATTGACGCCCTTTTTCCGCCCCATTTAAAGTTCAACTAGCATTCCAGACTTTGAAACAGTTTAGACATACTTAACAAACTCACCTGGCCATTAATCCAGTGCACTATGCCTGTTTACTCATTTACATGTCTGCCTTCACTGGGGCAAGAGAGAGATGAGAAAGCAAATCAAGCGTTTTTGGTCTCTCCTTGCTCACCATAAATGGCTCCTGCTGTCTTTAAGGCCATTGAAGGCTGTTTTCACAAGGAATCTCACACACGGTGTGGCTGCAGAATACCGCAGCAGATGGCACCAATGGCCGCCCACAGGGACTGCTGCTCATGTTGTGCACCATAGCATCATGGCAAATTTCACCTCTAACAAAAACATGGAAATGATTTTTATGCAACTGATTTTTTCTTTAAAATTGTCAGTTCTTTAAAACTGCAATACGCTGCGGTAACTGTTGACCTACCATGTCTCTTGAGTATGTTCAATTGAACAAACTTGATTTAACATCTTCACATAAGAACCACAAAAGAAGAACAGCAAGACAGACCCCTGTGTGCCTGTTTAAAGAAGATCTTCCCTGTGCTTTAATTTTTGTGCATAAAAATAATTCAGCCTCACACAATTTATTTTTTGAGCACTAATCATCTGTACTAAAATGTAGTTGTTTGATTTATTAGTTTTTGCATACCATTCAAAACATGTTTGTGCCCACAACCTGGGCCAGTGTGATGGCAAAATCTTTTTCATTGGTTTAAGGAAGCTGGCCTCGCTTACACTGTGTTCCTCTTTTCACATTTACTGGTCTAGCAGAGCTTGAAGGTGCAGAAAACATATTTCACCCTCTGGTTTTGTTTTGCATAACCGAAGTACCCTTCTGAAAACAGATAAACAAGTCTGTGATGTCATTTTATGTCAAGTTTTATTCAACATTAAAAGAAGTCGCTTGTTTTTTTTCCTGTTCAAAAATATTTAAGTATGAACATAATGAGAAAATTCCATCATTAGCACTTTACCCTGTTTTCTGGACAGCAAACAACAACCTCCCTCTGGTCAATTCAAGAGCCGTTCTCCATCCACTTGGTGCAAGGCAGCAGGGTGAATGCAGATGAAGGGATGAAGGTGGGTGCAAAATGGGGGGTAGAGGGTATATGCTTCAAATAGTGTGGTCATGTGACCCTGACCACATATTTCCCATAATTCATCAGAAGCGGTTTGGTGAAACTTTTCAAAACAGGAAGTGGGTAGGAACTAGCCTTCGCACCTCCCTGTGAGGCCTTGATTCTTAGAAGAGGGCAGAAGTTTTGTCACTCGTTCTCCGTATCACTCTAACCCTTTTTCTGCGGTTATCTTTTTTTAAGATAAAAAGAAGAGGTGAAAGAGAAGAGGCAAATGTTAAGAGCTGAGGCAGGGGTGATGTACGCATGCTCATAAGGACAGGCAAGAGTATAACATCACTTCAGTCAAACAATGGAATTTAAAGGAACGTGATTACACACTTCATCGTGTAGATTATGTATAGATGGTATCACTGTACGTGTCAAAAATTTAAATAAATGTAATCTAAATTATGCATATACAGCCATTCCACAATATAGCTTATTGCTTTAATTTGCATTTAAATCAGTCTTGTAAAGTTATCTTCTATGATGTCTTTAAAATGTAAAACGGTGAGGTCACTGCATTCATCAAACTTGATGAATTTTGGCACACAAGAACAGTTTTGTTTGGCTGAAAAAAGATGGGGGAAATGAATTACACCGTGTCAGTTGTGGCTGACCGTCGGACCATCAGCGTTTCTCGTTTCACATTCTGCCTTCATAGTTTAGTATTCACCCCACAGCGCCCCCAGCCAAATTACGGAGGATGTCACAGCATTGACGTACTCTTACAGTCCATGCAGACTTCCCTGCTGATCCATGGCGGGCCAAGCAGGCAACCCTGAACTGAGTCCGGGAGGAAAATGTACCCACATTGAGTGCTTTATGGTTATAGAGATTAGAATCAGTACACAGAAGTAGCAGAGCAGACGGGATGGCGTGATCAGAGGGGAGGGGTGTTGAGAAACACACTGCTGTGTGAACAGCGAGCTTCTGTCCTCTGTAGACCACAACTGGCTGCTTTAAATTCAAGCATATATCGGCCAGTGAAGCCGCTCTTACAGTAGTGTTTAATTATGCACTCCAGGACCAGTGATAACTGTGCTGCTAATGCCCAAACCAAGTCGATCTCGCCATTGACCACAAGCAGTTCAACTTACAATAGCATTCAAGGGTCATAAAAGTTAATATTACTTACACTGTTGAGGAATTGTCATCTCTCAGTGACATGACGTTCACCCATTTTAAGGTTGTAGTGCTCGCAGCAGGAGTTTGGTAAGTGAAAGTAGCAAAGCCTTTGGTGGGAGGGGGAGTGGTTGTGGGGGATTATTGATGTCACCGGTAACGTAATCGTTGGCATCAGCTATTAACTGCTGTCATTTGTAACTGAAGCTGGGGATGAGAAATTAGGAATTTTTGGGAGTGTTTTGGGGGGCATGTGAGTGGTGATGGCTATCATGTGAGCTGTATCACTTGAGGGCTGGTGCAGAGGAGGAAGTCATACGCAAATTAATATTCCAGAGTTTTCATACCTAAAGAATTATTAAAAATAAAACAACTGTGATGATAGTAATGGCCATCTTCCTTTTTGTTCCACAGCTGGTGGTCCAGGCGGGCCTCTTCCATGGCAGTGAGCTGCTCTGTAAAATGGTGACCAGCAACGAGGTGAGCGTGTGCTCTGAGCCTCTGTGGGACCAGAGACTGGAGTTCGACATAAGCGTGGGGGATCTGCCACGCATGACCCGCCTGTGCTTTGCACTGTACGCCGTCATAGAGAAGAGCAAGAAGCCACGCTCCACCAAGAAGAAGAATAAGAAGGCTGTGAGTCCCATTTCCCATGTCAACCTTTGTGCCACACCATGAGGAGAATTAAAAAATGAGGAGGTTGAAACACGATTGCTTTACCTCTCAGTTGTCATTTAAGCTGCTCAGAGTTGGCCCTTGCAATGAAGATTTCTAAATTCATCATACATTCAACTGTAGCGTTCCCTTGGTTTTATCCCTTTGTGGGACAACCCTTGGTGCATATTAAATGACTTTATAACAGAAAGATGGTACAAGTACTTTCAAATGACTTGGTTTGAAAGCTGAGAGATAGACAAAGAGCATTTGTAATGTGGAACATTCAAGCCTGTACGGTCTTATTAAGAGGGTAAACTCCAAATATGTCACTACGAGTCTTATGATGAAGAGCTAAGGCACATCATGTGCTCTCTGAATGTTTTGTGTGCTGTACGTATTGTTGGTGGATAGTCTCACAGTCCAGTACACAGGCATAATTGTATAAAATGGAAAGTTCAGAGGCAGATGACAGAATTGCTGCCTGTACAGGCTTTCATATATTTGTGTGAGTTGGTGTTTCTGGTCGTGTTGTTAGTATCTCTTTCTTTCTTTCTCTCTCTCTCTCGTTTTGTGTACGTGCATGTGTACATGTTTTAAACCCTTTGAAACTGTGGTCAAGAAGCTTTTGGTCAGATATAAGTAGGGCTGCCCCCTAATAGTTGACCAAACCGTTAGTCGTTGAGAAGAGTCTTAGTCGACCAAGTTTTCATTGGTCAGTTAGTTGCAGAAAAGAAAACAACCCTCGAACTCCATTCGGGAGTTGCGCCTTGTCCTTAAAAAGTTAGACTATATTGGGCAGGAAATCATCCAAAGTGTGAGATCATTTCGAGTGATTTCTTAAAGCTGTTAGCTTGCTACCAATATATACCCTCACATAAAACACAGAGACTCAAAAGTTATGTGGGCAGGTCTTTCTTTTACTGATATAACCAAAGCAGTTTACCGTTCCAGTTAACAAGCTGCATATATAAACAGTCACCAGTTTGTTTGGCTCAATTGTCTGCTTTGTTGTCTGCTTTGTGGAAGCTGCAACATAAAGAACCCAATGCTCAGTTAACGTTAACTTTACATAATGCATATTATCAGATACAAAAGTATGAACTGTTATTAAGACGCATTATTATGGTTTTGTATTTCTCTGTAATGTAGCAGTGTTCACAATGTTACTTATAACATTATATCTCAGCCCTGGAATTCAAACCATTTTCTGATGCCCCAAAAAAAATATATTTAATGAATTAAATGAATATCATAAACGTGCTATGACTAGTCGACTAATGGCTTGAACTAATAACTACTAGTCGACCAGGAAAATCTTTGGTTGGGGGTAGCCCTAGATTAAGCACACCTGTTTGTCTAACAAACACCCACAAAGGCTTCTCCATGGAAACCGTTACTAAGTGCCAAGGATTGTGGAATTTCTGAGCAACAGTAAAAAAAGTTAAATATTCATCCTCGGAAGCAGCAGAAATGTGAAACGTCCAAAATGTGGGGGCAAAAGCTGAGCCATCTCAGGTTGTGAAATAAGACATTAGCCACATTTAAAAAAAGACCACTTCCACTCCTAAGCGTTTCCCCTGAACATTAGTGAGGGGTTTGTGCAGAAGCAGCAGATGGACCCATGGTGTGACATAAATGGCACCTTTCTGCACCACAGACGGTGTTCTGCCTGGCTCCACTTCCCCTTACTCTGAACTGGAGAAGTTGTCCAGGGGAAGCCAGCACAGTGGAACCGAGAAGTCCGTCTCAACCCTGTGAACATTGTTTTGTTTCACAGGCATGTTTTGCACTGCTAGCACACAGCTGGGAGCTATATTTGTCTACAGTTGATTTGCACTGGTTGGGCTTTTTTTCTATGCAGTTCCTATGTATAGATGGGTTTTTAACAGCTTACTGGTGAATAATTTTTCAAATGATTTACTGGTCAACTAGTAGTTTTTTTCAGTCTGATTAAATAGTGTTATAATTTTGTTTTATTTGGCATTTTTCTTTTTACTTTGATTTTAAAACAAAACGCATGCTTGGCTGACATGTTTGATCAGATTGAAAGTGTTTAGGGGCTATCTGCATGTAATACAAATTACTGCATTGCAAAGGTCACACATCAAAGCTTTCATACTTGCCGTAGTAGTAGTGGTATGAGCTGGTCATGTTGTTTTTCTGAAAGTTAGCACATCAGCTATCATCTCACTCTTATTCATTTCAGAAACCCTATCTGAGCCTCAGCAGCATCTGCACTGTGAACTGCCATGCCTATCAAAGGAAAAACAATCACAAAACAAAAATAACCGTTTGAATTCAGTGAACAACATCAGGTCATTCTGAAAGCCACTGCGCAGGCGTTTGTGTGTGTGTGTGTGTGTGTGTGTGTGTGTGTGTGTGTGTGTGTGTGTGTGTGCGCGAGAGAGAAAGAGAGTGTATGTAAACTTTTTTTTCTTTCTTTCTTTCTTGCAGGATTGCCCTTTGTCTTGGGTGAATACCATGGTTTTTGACTATAAGGATCAACTGAAGACTGGCGAGTTCTCCCTGTCCACGTGGCCATCCATTCCAGGTAGTTTGCTTAGATTTGCCTTACCTTATTGTGCATGGGCTACTTCAGATCATCAAGGATACGTCTTACATTATACTTTCAAATTTGATTTATGGTAGTAGAACACCTGCAGGTCTTGGGCCTCTTCAATAGCTTCTCTGTGGAGAGATATTGTTATTAGTGATGAGCACTGTGTTAGTCTTCTTGCCTTCCAAGCAGTTAATGGATTTTGAAAATGGCAGTTGGTAAAAATGTAAACATTTTGAAAATGTTTGCACTGTAATACAATTAAAAATGTACATAAGTAAAAAGCTATTCAAAAAACAAACATTGATCTGAAGAAACAGTTCATATGAACAGTAGCACCCTGATTGTGGGGGGGGCTGGGGGTGGGCAGGGGGATTCATGTGAAGCCTGGTGGGAAGGGAGCCAGGATTTCAGCTTTCCAGTGTACTTCCAGATGATAAAAGTGACCTGCTGAACCCCATGGGAACAGTGGAGATCAACCCCAACACTGACAGCACAGCTGGGCTCCTTATCCGCTTTCCAAACATCAGACCCCATCCCATCTACTACCCTCCTCTTGACAAGGCAAGCCAGGCTGTATGTCACACTGCGGGCCAACCAATCACAGCAGACCTCCCCTACATGTTACCTTTCCTTTTCCTCTGCATGTACTATGTTACTGATATCATACTTACAAATATACAATCATACAAATATGTAATCATTTCTTTGCTATTGATGCAGTAAAATAACACTGTTTTAAATAACACTGTTATGTATGTGTTTGCATGTATTTGTGTACTATATATTATAACATTTTTATTCCAAAATTCAAAAAAATTAATTCATAACCTGTCTCTTCTATCAGATCTATGAGTTGGGAATAAATGGAAGGAAGATTGTGGCTACTAAGGAGGAGGTAAGAGATTTGAGATTCTTTACAATGTCAGTGCTGTGAAACAACATTTTGTGCCATCTGATGTGAGCCACACAAATACAGTTATACACATGTACTTAGTGATGAGATGAACAGATCGAGCTTCCAGAAGTTAGTAGCAACTCACATGTTTGATCCATAATGTGTGTTTAGCCATGGGAGAACAAGCCTTTTTATTTTTCTGAGTGAGTCATAGCATGGTAGCTCATACCTGTGGGTTCATGTAACTGCTTGACTTGTCACTTGTTTTCCTGCTGAAATTAGTTGAACCCCATGGGTGGCACATAGACCATAGCCATAGACCAATTACAATAGGGGCATTGTACTTAGTTGCTAAATCCTGGGCCATGTGCATTAATTTCCTGGAAGGACTACTAGACAATTGTTTGATTGGCGGGTGTCAATGTCCTCACTGCAGCATGCAAAGCTGAGCGAGATCGTGGAGAACAAGAACTACACAGAGTTCTTTGAAGATGACAAGGAGGTGCTGTGGAAGTTACGCTATGAGATGCGAGACAAGCACCCTGAGAGCCTGTCCAAACTCCTGCTCATCACCAAGTGGAACAAGCATGAGGATGTGGCTCAGGTGGGGCCTGCCAGTGCACTTCTGCCAGGGGTCCACATCACCAGATCTCTGTGTCCAGACCACACCTTTTCACCCGTATTCAAATTTATATGATGGTCATTACCATGCAAGTGCATCTTGGGTGGGCATCACGAGGTGTGATCTCTTGTACTTGTAAACAACTAATTGTAATATTGTAATGGAGAATTCTATTAAAATATAATACATAATACAACATCTTATATAACTAATATAAGTGCTACATTAAACTAATAAATTATTGAGTAATCCTTTTGCCCATTTTAGCTTAATTGTAAGTAATCATGATTACTTTGAGTTTATTTCATTTGACATGGTGTTACGGGGTGAAGTATTACAGTACATCCATGTGATTGTGATCAAAAAAAAGAGAAGTGCATACTCACGCTGCCTCTCCTGTCAGCATAGCTTGAGTGTATTGCAAGTGTCCTAAGCATGAAGGAACCAACATTTACAAATGTACCCACTGGGCCAGCTGTTGATTTCAGTTAGGGGGATCCATCCTGCATTATGGTTCCATTGTCAGTTTCCAGCCTCCAGCTGGTGATAGTATCAACAGGACGGTGTGCTGTAATGGACACCATCCTGCCCTGACAAAGTAAGGAGAGGAACTTGAAGTGCAACTTGCACATTACTTCACACTAGCCACCTTTAACATGCATCTTTATCTTCACACCTTGTCCTGCTCAGATGGTGTCTCTCTTACGCACATGGCCTGACCTCCCCGCCCTCCATGCACTGGAGCTGCTGGACTATAGCTTCCCAGACCGCAATGTCCGTTCTTTCACCATCAGGTGTCTCATAAAACTCAGGTAGGCCAACCAGCACTGCTTCCATATCAATATGGATGGGAAATTACCGGTAATTGTTTGTGATTAACTTTTCCATCCTACTTTCTCTCACTTCCTTTCCTTCATACATTATTTATTAGCCATATATCTTTTTCTCTGAAAATGTTCTCAAGAATTTTTTAAGAAATCTCTATGGCGTCTGGCAGCCCTGGTGTTTCATAAAGTCTGTGGACATCAGAGTATTCAAATTGAGTGAGCAAAGCTGATTTTGCTGTTCCTTTTCTTCCACAGTGATAATGAACTGTTGCAGTACTTGCTACAACTAGTTCAAGTTCTAAAATACGAGCCTTACTTGGATTGTGACTTGTCGAGGTTTCTGCTGGAAAGAGCCCTCTCCAATAAGAAGATTGGACATTTCTTGTTTTGGCATCTTAGGTATATTTGCTTTTTTTTTTAAAATACCTTGCGTTGTTATATTGTGTTGGATTCTTTCATCCCCCTTGAAGGGACATTTGGGGAACTTACCATGCTAAAATAAAAGGTTGCACTGTAGTAATGGGGCTCACAGACTAGTATCAAATCCAGGTGTGGCTGGCTGCCCTACTGGGTGGTGCAGTCCTCCAGGCACGTTGGAGTACAGTTGTTGACTCTATTCTGTCAGTAATGACTGAACAGCTTAACTTGGGAACTACGGAGTGACAATAATTGAAGGCCCATTGGTGAGCATGTATGGAGCATGTTGTGGCTCCTTCAAATTGGTTGATCATAGACATTGGGGGAATGGAAAAAACTCTCCTCAAGTGTTCTCATCCCTTTTGTGAAACTGAGGAATAATGTTTTAGTCTGGTTTTCCGGGTTTGAGGATCCTTTGTCTGTGCTTTTGTACAGGTCAGAAATGCATGTGTCTTCTGTCAGCCTGCGTTTTGGTCTCATTCTTGAGGCCTACTGCCGGGGCAGCACCAATCACATGAAGATTTTAATGAAGCAGGTGAGGCTCAGAAAGCCAATCAGGATCATCAAGGCTGTTCCATTAGCCAAGTGACAGACCCAAACTGGCAAGAGAGATTACCCATTTACCTAATGGCTCAGAGCCAGTTAAAGCATACTCATTACTTAGAAAGTATACACAAATCAGAAATCTGCCAAGGTTTGATTGAAGACCTCTGCCAGACAGTCTTTCAGTGGGACTGTATTCTTTTTAACTTAATGCATTCCTGCATGGCAGGCAGAAAGCATTTGAATACATTTTTAGCATAAATATATTTAAATATTAATATTAGTTCTGTGTGTTTTTCCTTGAAATGCACAAATGTACATTTATCTGTTAACTATGTTGTAGTTATACAGGTAAATTAGTGTAATTAAGGGGATAAAAGGCCCAACTTACTTTATGTCTATTTTATATCTACTCTCTAATGCCTCTCCAGATTCCTGTGATGTTGCCCTGAAAGCAGTCCTTTCTTTGCTTATGTTTCCAGAAGGAAGCTCTGAACAAGATGAAGTCTCTGAATGACTTTGTGAAGTCAGGCTCTCAGAAGAGCTCGAGCTCCCGACAACAGACAACAGGGGACATGAAGCTTTGCATCCGGCAGGAGGCCTACCAGGAGGCACTCTCCGACCTGCTGTCGCCCCTCAACCCCAGCCTGATCCTCTGCCAGATCTGGTGAGATCCCTCCTCCCTTTACCTCTCACAGCAAAGTGTACATTTTGGCTTCCATATGGAATATTCAGAAAGAAAATTCTGGCTCCCACCCCCTCACCATCATTGTATGACATTTTTTTCTGTTAATAATTATATATTATGCCTTTCCGACTACTGGATTGAAGTACCAGATTGAAGATGTGATGTGATGTGATGTTTGACAAATAAACAAAGAACTGAGAAGCTTTTATGTGAATTTTAATATTGTATGGGTTAATTAAGAAATAAGGTTTTCGAACAACATGATACAATGGCAGGGGCAAAAAGAGAGTCTTTCAAACATAAACAGATAAATGCATTGTTTGGACCTAAAAACATCTGCTTTGTAAAACACATACCTGAGCACAAAATGTGATCACATAATATGCACATATACAACAGTATGCCTTATATTCAGGGTTGCCTTAACTTTGGGCCTGTAATATTCTGCAGCTCACCCTCACACTGATTTCACAGGCCCATGTTTTCACTGGCACACTTGTGAGCTGCATCTGGGTATTTGTAATGGTCAATTCAGCTACATAAGCAGTTGTGTGCTAATTAACTGCTGTGAGCCGCATTAGGTTTTATCTGCAGTGACAGTCTGCCTGCTTGAAACGTTTTTAACTGGTTGAGCCTACTGATCACATTTGTTTCTAAAATTCAGCAAGTCATGCTTACACTGCTGGGGTATGCTGTCTGTGTAACTGTGTAACAGTTTAATGTGAACTGAGGTCATGGAACCATGTTAACACGATGTTCCATAAGCACAAGCTGACTCTAAGCACCCTGGTACAGAATGCACAACTGCTTCAGATTCAAGGTTGAATGCTTGGCTGCTCTGCAACTTCCTGGCACCTTGCTTGTTTCAGGAGCTTGTTGATTTACTTAGCTATGGCTAGCATTTGAACACCCTGAAATGACCACTCTCTCAGTGATTCACAATATGAAAGGTGCACATACAAAGTGAAACATTTTTGTTTTACTCTGTGCACTGTTTCTGTTTGAGTGCTGAGTGATGAAGTTGCAGAGCAATGCAGATATCCACACCTTAGGAAAAAAAAGCATGGGTTTCCTATTAGCTATATTCGTTGTATATGGACAGGAATGCATAAATTCTGACTGGCACTGTCAGCAAGTAGTGGCTTCTCTTAAGTGCTAAAGACTTCATCCAAACAAAAGTGTATTGTCAGTCACTGTCCAAACTTCAAGAAGCAAAACAGTGATCAGTGTCACTGATCATCAATGCATCAATCACAGTTATAAATTGGATTTACAAAGTACTGTGAATAATTGGCCTCATTACCTTTAAGAAGAACATTTGATACCCAAATAATTTTAGAGGTAGATCTGTGAAAATAGCATGAATTAAGGAACAATAATGTTTTTTCCCCTTACGGTTATTTCAGCTCTGCAGCTGTGACCTAAATGCAGCTGTGACCCTCTGCATCATTAATGTGCATTTTATCTGTTCATATTTATGTGGACTGTAGTATTAGTTTGGATAAGTTTGTTGTTTCCCCCTCTCATTCAATGTGTTTTATTTATCTGCTGTGTTTCACATTGGTTGTAAAAATCCTGTGTGTGTTTCTCAGTCCAGACAGGTGTAAGTACATGGACTCCAAGATGAAGCCCCTCTGGCTGGTGTATAGGAACGAGAAAGTGCAGGGGGATGCCATCGGCATTATCTTCAAGAATGGAGATGGTGAGAGACATAATAACTGCCAGTACCCCACAGGAACCCAATTCTGGTGTTCTGTGTACATCCTGTATGCATATACCCATATCCTTCTTTCTTCTTTCCATTGTGCACACAAAATAGTTTTGACAGGTATCATTGCCACCTTGTTTCTTTAAACATGTCAGAATGAGACTTAAAAGACAGCAACAATTAAAACTAGTATTATGTCTACATAGCTACATGTTTAGTCAAATCTTACTTGTGGTTTTTTTCTTCACTCAGATCTTCGACAGGACATGTTGACTCTCCAGATGATTCAGCTAATGGAGGTTCTTTGGAAGAAGGAGGGGCTTGATCTAAGGTGTGTGTCCTGGACATTGGGATGTAGTTTACAAGACTGCTGAAACTGATTAATCCAGTTCCTAAACACCATCCTCCTTTTCTATTCTGATAAAGTGCTCCTCACCTTAGCGGTGAATCATGTTCCCTCTCTCTCTCTCTCTCTCTCTCTCTCTCTCTCTGGGTGTGTCTGATGCTCACAGCAATCAGGCATAATTTATTTGCCTAGACAGGGAATGTTGGTCCCTGATACTAAAGTGCTCACCTCATGTAAAATACTGTTTGGATATTTTATCTGAATTAGTTCACCCCCCCAAACTGGCCCAGGGTGGAATTTCTTCAGTTCATTATAGTAATGTTTGGCAGTGTGCTAAATTACTTTGTCATTCTTTCTAATTCAGCTTTTCCTTTAAATTAATTTGATGTTCCAAGCAAAGCTTGCCATTGCCTTTCTCTGTGGGTGTGGATATTTTTTGTCTCTGTGCGGGTGTGGCCAGTACTTCCTGTCTGTCTGTGGGTGTGGCTCATGGTTTCTGGTCTCTGGTTTTGATGTTACTGATGGTGGCCTTCTACCTTTGACCAAAGTTTCTCTGGTTACAGGATGATCCCATATGGCTGCCTCTCAACTGGAAATAAGACTGGCCTCATTGAGGTGGTGAAGAACTCGGATACTATTGCCAACATCCAGCGCAACAACAGCAACAGCGCCGCCACTGCCGCCTTTAACAAAGATGCCCTGCTGAACTGGCTCAAGTCCAAGAACCCAGGGTGAGAACACCACCAAATCTGTACCTGCTTGATGCGTCCGTGTGACCCTGCCTCTCTGCTTCTCCCTCTACGGGCTGGAAATTCCTCCTTAAAAAATCCCTCTGATTTCGAGCTTGGAAAATGCATAAATCCCATCCATATTTGTGCAAATTCTGAAATGCAAGAAGGCAATTTATCAACAATTGCTCAAGCAAATTAAAAGCACAGCCAGCAACAGCTGACTGTAAGTGCTCTTTGTTTGTGACCTTTCTGCTTGGAACCACACTGTTGTTCAGCTGGAGGGGGCTGACTGCTTTAATTCCAGCCCCACCACTGGACTTTGTGCCGGGGAAGCATGGCCAGATCCTCAGGGGTAAATTATAACTGTCATAACACTTTGTGGTTATGCTGGGCTGCTCCTGTTTCACATCCCAAGTAGCAAAATGTCATAACCCCCTCCACACAAGACCCCTTTTGTTATCTGAGTGCATATGTAACGGGTGGGTGCTTGCCTTACCCCTCACATCTCAGTATTCTCAGAACTGAGTCTTATTTGAGTCATTATCATTCTTTGTGCTGGCACTGAGGTTCTTGGGGCAGGTACAGCACTCATGTCCTGTACAGTCAAGGTCACAGAGATTCTTAGAAACATGAGAGCTGTGATCCATAGAAGCTCACCTGACACCTTTCCAATATGTGACACAAGATGGCTGCTCTGGTTTGTGTAACCATGGTTCCGCTTCTGTGCTTTTGAAACCATAGCCATCAAATAACCCCAAATCATGCAACACAGCAGGTGAGTGTACAGAGGTCCTGAGGTGGGAGGCAGTCTAACTTGGCGCTGAAAGTGACAGATGTGTTGGAGCAGCATGTTTCAATCAACAGGCGTTATTGCTATATTGTGTTAAGCTCTAAGTTAGGCCCAGTATAAACATTTTATAATAAAAAATGTATGACTGAATTAAATGTAACCACCACTCATCCTGATATTTTCTTATTAGACTATATTCCTATATAACAGAATTCATTCTTAAAACAGGGAAAGGCATTTTATCCTGAGTTGTCACCCACTTCAAACCACGCTGCCCCTTAAATGTGTACCTGGGATTAGACAGGTGAAGGAAGTTTTTTCCACCGCATGTGCAAGGAAACGGGGTCTGATACGTCCGTCTAATGTCCTTATGACTACAGAGACAAACTGGATCAAGCCATTGAGGAATTCACTCTGTCCTGTGCTGGCTACTGTGTAGCTACTTACGTCTTGGGGATTGGAGACAGACACAGCGATAACATCATGGTCAGGGAAAATGGCCAGGTAAGGGCACCATTTTGCTCGTTTTCCTTAAATGTCAAGCCAAAATCTGTGTCCCAAACATAGTGGGTCCCAACATGTCTGCTAAGCAGATTAGTTGAATGCATAGTAACTTCTTTTATGTTTATCTGTATGTCTTCATTACGGTGAAACAGAGTTGTATCACTTTCATAACCAGAATTATAACCAAATATTTTTGCACTCCATTTGTTAGTCTTGGTGCACAGATCTAGGGGGAAAGGTCTGCATGTGGAGGTCACCTAATGGCCTATCCACCATCCTACATTTTCAGTTACTTTTTACACCACAAGTGGGTGCTGTAATTCCACTTCATTTTCATCTTCTCGCTAGTTTGACACTGACACTACACATTCCTATTATCACTGCTGGAATTATTTCCACTGTTTCTGTTTGCATTCTGTTAGAATAGTTTTCATTATTCTTGGTATGCAACTCTCGTTCCAGCTGTTCCATATTGACTTTGGACACTTTCTGGGAAACTTCAAGAGCAAGTTTGGGATCAATAGGGAGCGCGTGCCTTTCATCCTGACGTATGATTTCGTCCATGTCATCCAGCAGGGAAGGACTAACAACAGCGAGAAGTTTGAAAGGTAATCTGGAGTTTCTTCATCATCTTAATTTTTGTTTGACTTCAGTCTGGGTTTTAATTCATATTATTCTATTAAGGTGAAGAATTCAGAGATACTCATGGACCTGGCTTTCCCTAGAAATGGCAGAAAAGTTCTGCACATTATACACCTGCATCTTATGTTCTGTTGAGGATATTCCTCTGTCTGAAAAATGAAGATGGGGACCTCATCTGAGGTCATAGTGCAGTTGACTCTTTAAACACAATGTGTTACTTAGTCTCAGTAATGTATCCTTGTGTTCTGCATCAGAGATCCTGCTGAACAGAACTTACAGAGTGATGTGAGATTAGTGGGCAGTTTGGAGAGGGGAACTGTGAGGATTCCTCCTTAAATTGCAATCCAAAGATTTAATGCCACCATTCTGCATGGCAACACATTACTGACACAAACATTGGGCCCTTCTGCATTGATAGGCATGATATTATTTTTGAAAACTGTAATTAGGTGCACTGTATGTGAACCAGGCAGGCTTTACAAGTGAACAGTTGTGGCTCTGCTAAATGCCTGCCGAGCTACAAAGAAAGTCATGTGACTTGCCCACTTGGGTGAAAGGAGTTCACTAATGATTCCTAAGTTCAGGACATTGAGAAAAGACATTAACAGAATCTTTGCCTTTCCTTAGCAAAGTGATGCTGAAGCAGGCACTGTTGTTAAGCACAAGTAAGATAATGTGATGATATACACTATAGATACTAATTACAAACATGATACAAAGGTCAGACTGAAGTGTTTGTTACTGCTTGGAATTATTGAGCATTGCAAAAAAGCAAATTCAACCTGTGTCCTTCGCTGAGCTCAGTGTGTGTGTCCTCAGGTTCCGTGAGTACTGTGAACAAGCCTACAAGATCCTCTGTCGAAATGGAACCCTGTTTGTCAATTTGTTTGCCCTGATGAGGGCTGCAGGGCTCCCCGAGCTCAGTTCCTCCAAGGACATACAGTACCTTAAGGTAAGTGCTTGGGTATGGCACCTGTCCTCTGGGCTGGACTGCATTGAGTTAAACTCTGACATTATAGGAGCCTACACTTTCTGCTATGTTATGTTGAACTACAGGCAGGTTAGCATAGCTGTTTGTGGCTCTCAGTTCATACACTATCCCTCTCCTAGCAAGACTGAACATAGCCAGCTATATATGATGTGTGCCCCTCCATGCAGTTCAGCTGGTGGACTGTGGAGGGAAGGGGTGGTGGAAACTAGAACTCTGATACTCAAGTAGTTGTGTAGACATGCTTAGAGTGCTTACATTACAAACACTTTTACTTCAGGTGTACGATTCTAACAGAATACAATAATGATCCAAATGTAAATTGATTTCAGACATTTTGTCCAATTGTTCTTCCTCTACCTCTGTTATAGGACTCTTTAGCTCTGGGGAAGTCAGAAGATGAGGCTTTGAAGAATTTCAAAGTGAAATTTAATGAGGCACTGAGGGAAAGTTGGAAGACAAAGGTCAATTGGATGGTTCACAGCCTTAACAAAGACAACCGATAAAAGACTTCGTTCAAAAGGTGTGGGCAGGAGAGTTCACAAGAGCACCTGTGCTATCATTAGTTTGTATTTGGATATGAACTTTTGCAGCTATGGATTTTGGGAAACAAAAGTATCTGCAGTGTCATCCTATGTTTTATTTGTCACACTGTACCATTAACCACTTTAATAATGTTTAGGAATGTTTACACTGGCAGTGTGTGTTTAGTGGATTGGCAAAGTTGCCTTGTTGATCAAGAAAGGCAGGTTAGACTGGAATAACCAAAGGTTCGATTGAGTAACAGTGGGGTATTGGCAATACTCTGTGGACTTTAAAAAAACACTTGTGGTGTTTGATATTGTTTACATCCGTTATGGATGAAGTTGTTTTAATCCCTATTTATTTGTAACTTTTATTGTTTTTCTCAGTGTTTTTCTTTTTAATAGCATTTGTTGGCATTTAAATTTCATACTTAATTTTTGGAAAAAATGGTTGAAGGAAACCATTTTAAAAATCTTTGTAAAGGAGTGCACTTAGATGTATTTGCAGGCAGAGTCTTCGAGTATTCTACTGCGAAAGGATTTTTTATGAAGAAATTGTTGAGCCAAGCCTTATGAAGCTATATTATCTTTGTGTAATAGAGTCTCAAGTCTTACGAAGAGACTGGATTAAGTTGTAACTGATCTCTGCCTATACTGTATGCACACACAGACCCTTGTGGTTCCTCTTTTTGATGGAGGTTTGATATTACACAGAATCTACTTGCAGATGGGTCGAAGTACTTGATTATACTAGATCAGTTGAAATGATCTTGGTTCTGTGTGGTGCCAGTTATATACTGTATATGGTCCAGTATAGCTTTTTTTCTGTGTGTCTAAAATTGATGAAACTTATGAAACGATATTTATTGATCTTGATTTACTTTGGTTTAATTGTATTCTGTGTTCACAGTGCGGGTCTAGCATATGTGTAAATCCAGTAGCCATTACATTCATGGACTGTTTTCGTCCTAAGCAGAACTGTGGGGAGCCATGGATGATCCATGGAAGAGCCAAATCATGTAAAGTGTGGTTAATGAATAGTTGCACTGTGCTGAGATGTATTGTATTTTACTATCCAGATTTTTTCCATTGAGATGTTTTTATTTCTATTCAGGTTTTAGGTGGTAGGAGTGTGTGTGTGTGTGTGTGTGTGTGTGTGTGTGTGTGTGTGTGTGTGTGTGTGTGTGTGTGTGTGTGTGTGTGTGTGTGTGTGTGTGTGTTTGTGTTTGTGTTTGTGTTTGTGTGTGTGTGTGTGTGTGTGTCTAAGTTCAGGATGAGGATCAAAGCCAAACTGTTGTAGTTTAAACTAATTTCCCCTGTTGTGTTCAACACTGCTATGCTGCCAGTAATGCCAAAAGAAACTATGGAGGAGGTAGAAAGGAGATGGCTGGTATAAATAGCACTATTGTGGTTGCATTATGCTTGTATTGGAGACAATTGTGGCCCAGTTTCATTAATAAACACCTCATGCATTACCCGCCTTAGCGGAACTCCAAGCAGTGCCATCGATATATTGGGTCATATTAGGCTCAAGCCCAAGCCTTCTTAAATCACTGTCTATGTTGCTAGTATCTGCAGCAATGTAATAACGCAATGGATCATAATGCTTTGTTGTTGACATTAGTGTGAATTTCTTTGTGCCTTTGCAAGACTTTTTGACAAAATAATGGAGTCTTCTTGACCACTCCTGACCCAAGGCCAGCTTTGAATTAAGAGCAATGTTTACGAAGCCTGTACTGTATTAAGCAGTCTCAAAGCTGGGTGTGCACCCTGCTCAACCACCTTTTTGTACATTTCACCAAGCCATCCATGATTGTTCTATGAAATTTTGTGAATGTCATACCCTTGATACTTGTTTAATATAACATGTACAAAGATCAAATAAAAACAGCTGGTTTTTATTGCTTTTACTTGGAACTCAACAAGCAGAAAAAGAAAAATGTGTAAAATGTGTTTTGAAAGGAGCAAACTGTTGAAAACCTGGTCAATGTATTTGGTTTGTTTTATTTATCATTAATTTCCTTCTGTTGTACTTCCATACATGTGTGGTTAAGTTTATGCTTTGTGTGGAGGAAAAAAAAACATTTTGATGAATATAATTGGTGATAAAAATGTATCTCGTCTACACTAGCAATATCTACAGCATCATCAGACAGATTATAACATGAGATTTATATGGTTTTGAAGGGAAGAGAGACTGGGGAATGTCCTTAACTGTCAGTTACCTTATAGTTAATTTGAGCTTTAGTGGGCCATTGCAAGCATATTTAGTGAACTAATCTCTTTTTTTTTTAATACCAGATTATAAACATGTAATCAGTTAAGCATAATGGAAGGATTATGTAGGAAGAAGTATGTGAAGTAGAGTCAGAAGAAGTAGGATGCACTGTTCTTTTGCAGTGTGCAGCTGAACAGCTTGCATTCTGATACTCTAATGTAACTGTTATATTCCTGCCATCCAATGTCACTTTGCAGTAAAGAAGTGAGGTAATGTGTTGTGGATCCTTAGTGTTTTCCACATTCATTATTTTAGGTTAATACATGTGATAAGATTCATTAAAGCAGTATTTTCAGTTAAAGCGTTATTTTATAACAGTACAGCAGGTTAAATTTGATACAGAAGGTGATACAGATGATGGTTTTAAAGTATGTAAATGGAAACCTGTGTCTCATTTGTGTATTTTATACATATAGCTGAATTCAATACATATTTAAATTATAATCACATAATCAGATTTAATATAGAATAATTTTTCATTGAAATGGTTGTATGACTGTGTGGATGACAATACCCTTGGCTGCACCACCTGGTGGTGAATCAAGCTCATGGCCTGACAGGAACATCCAGTTGAGCCATATCACAAACACTGGAAAGGGTGGAGATGTGTTACTCCCATGCAGGTTGTTTTTATTGTATTTTATGTTCATAACATGTATTCTGAAGGTGATCAAAAAAAATTCATTTAGTACACAAATTTTGATATTTTCAGTGATTGCATTGTATTAATGTTATTAATACATAATTTCAGTTGAACTCCCAATAACCCACCTTGATATGATGGTCAGGTAACAATCAGAGTATAATTCATGAACCTGAGATATGGTGAAAATAGAAGTCCTCCCTTGACCAACTGTTGACCTTGACCAGTTGTGAGCTGGTCTTGACCAAAACCATTGTTAAATGTTGCACCTTTCTTCAATTACTTGCCAGATAAATGTGTAGAGTGAGGTAGTAAATAACTGACAGTGACAGTATAAAATGGTTATGCAAGCCCATGAAAAAGTCCTACAAGGATGTGCTTTTAATACTGATTTTATTTTATCAAAAATAAGTAGTGCAACACAATTGGAATTGTTGCTTGAATATTGTTTGTCAATACTGCATATTGTAAGCACACGAATAGTGGATTGTGAAATCCTATGGTAAATGTTGATAACTTCACAGTTTCAAGTACTGAGCGGATCCAATTGAATATACTTTAGCATAATTTGAGTAGGAGGGAAGATTCAGAACCTACTATTTTTCAGAAATGGGACATTATTTATTCCAGAGTTCTGTGAAATGATTGCATCAGCTAGATAAGTCCTTTCAAAAACAACTCACCATGTAGTTGATCATCATATAGTTATATTACACACATCTACTATATTTTTAAAGAAAAAACAACCTAAAAGCTTACCAAGCAACATATTCCCAAATGACAACTATATTAAATGAGTGTCCTTGTAGTCAGTATGCACCAAGGCAAAATAGTATAGACTACCTGTCAATTAACTAAACTCAAATGAGTGTAGTTCATGACCTCACAAATTACACTTTGAAAAGACTTGCTGTTATATATTAATGACAATATATGATATGCACATATGTTTATACATGAATGACAAGAATTATAATGTAAGTACAGTTTATGTTTTGATTTTGAATTCAATACCGATTCAACATTGTATTATTTTGTTGAATTGTACTGGTTAACACTTGGGAATGGGCGTGTATATTCGACAGCTCATGATGCTGGTGTCCAACATAAATCATACTGTACACACAGTATCCTGCTATCGTCCCACCATAACATGGTATGTACAAAACAGTGCGACCATACAGGTCAAGAAATGGATAGAAGGTATATGTTCAATGTAATATGTTCCATACGTTAGCGTATGTCATGTAAATTGCTAAAATGCAGAAATGTGTGAACAATTTTCTGTTTGAAACGAAAGTTTGAACTCTTAATCTCCACAATCCAATCCCCAACCTTGTCTGAAGGTTATGCTATCGCAAACGAGAATCCATTGTGCCGCATAAAGTGATGCGTGGGGCACATGGTAGAACAGTAAAGAGCAAAGCCATTATTCTGTGTTTTTGGTATGTTTTCGTCATTTAAGACTGAAAATGATATTCCTTCCACCGGACATTCCATCAACGGAACTCCTCCTACTTCTCATCAACAATCGCAACTGTTTTGCGATAGAAAGACTCAAACGGTGCTGCTTTGCATCCACACCGATGATTGTCGTGTAACGAGACAGCTACCTAGCGTTATTGCAATATCTGCGGGTTTGTCACAGTCCTACCCCGTTCACCGATTGTCGGGATGTGACCCCGGAACAGGACGCATCCTCAGGACGTCAACAAACCATTCAATCTGGAACGGGAGAGGTAAGAAATCGGGCAACACTATTCCTGTTCGTCCGTTTTTTTAATGCATGAAAACCATACCCACGATATGAGTATTCTGTTTGTAAACCCTGAGTTCTAAACACACAGAATGATTTTTACCGGCGCAGAATTTCACCGAGAGGGGTAGTGCGGTTGTTAATGTTAACGTTACCTGTCATGGGAACTTCATTCGGTTTAGTATTGAACCTTACTGCCAGCTTGCAAGCATTGTTAAAGTGAAGCACACACAAAGCTGGCTTGCTGTAGATAAAGTTTCTGTGAGCTGGACACCTAGAAACGACACTCGTTGAGCGATACTCGAATTTTGTTCCATAAGCTCGTTTGAATTGCCAGTGCCCTATTCGTTTTGAGTAACGCTAGCTATCAGGCGGTTGGATGTTGAACAGGAAACCGCTTGTGTTCGTTGGCTAACTAGCTAGCCATAGCTAAGTGTTGACTAGCGGATTGGTCGTATAATTGGTTTGTGCCTCTCGAATTGGTAAACTTACTTGCTAATATATGAGGTATAGTGTATTAGCTCGATGCACGGCAGCACAATGCAAGTGTTTTGCCAAGGACCACTCTAGCGGCTAGCTGAACAACATCCCTGTGAAAGATGTGCATGCTAGCTAGCTACGCGAGTGGAAACAATTCTTTGTTAGCTAAATACGTAAGATATACATTTTATATTTGGTGAATATTTGGAGAATTGTTAGAAAGGTTGAGTGGATTATTTATTTACCTAGCAGTTGTTTTTGTTTTTAGCTTTAACTTCTGTGGTCCAACTAAGTACTGCCCAGAGGAACTGGCAGGGCACCAGTTGGTTAGCTAGCTAGTTAGCAAAGTACTTTGTATTGTTTACAAACAAAAATACTAACTTTCTGGCAAGTTAATTGGCGTTCTGGGCGATTCTGCATGGAGCACGGGTATACGTGTCGCCTCACGTTACTGTGTACTTTTCAGCAAGTAAGTGATTGTGAAAACTAAGCATGCTTACTCCCGGGCTGTCCTCCAAATAAGCTGATTCAGGCCTGGAGGTTGTCAGCGATCAGAACTGAAAAATTGGTCATCTTGTACTGTGGGCGCGAGCTTGTCTGTTTTGGTCTTTCCACACCTACTCACTCATCGCAGTTATCTCCCCTGTGTTAAAACTCAAAAACATCTATTTGCACTCATTCATTTAAACACAATCAGTATGGTTTTGATATTGTCATATAATGTAGAAAATATCAAATTGAAAGTGAGTTTGTAGTACCTGGTGTCTGTTGACTATTAAGCATGCCCATATTGTCAGTACACCTTTTGAAAGAATGACAAGTTTAATTAACACACATTTGAGTGACCATGCATACAGCAAAATCCTTAAGTATTCTGTGGCAGTGGCAAATTTTTGTTGTTTTGGGTTTGTGAATTGTAGCCCATTTTATGCTCTGGTCAGCTCTGCTCAAACGATGAAAGACCAGATTAGAGGATGACAGACGAATATGGAATGGTGAAAAAAAAAAACCCTTTACCAATGTTCAACAGATCAAGAACCCTCTCCAGCATATAGGCATAGATGTGCTAAAGACTACCTTCAACAGAATACTACACCAGCATAATGTCAGAGGGTTCACCACAAAATGCAAACCCCTGGTAGGTTTCAAGGTTCGAATGGCCAGATTGCAGTCTGGAGAAAAAATAATTGTAAAAAACCTGTATCGTTCTGGAAAAAAATGTTATCAACAGATGACACCAAAAATCAAGAGTAATGGAAAGATGAAAATGTTGAGGAAAAAGGAACAGCTCATGAGCCAAAGCATCCAAAGTCAAACATGATAGAGGTGGTGTTAAGGCTTGGACATGTATGACAGCCAATTGAACCTGCTCACTTGTGTTCAATGATTATATCACCGCCGACTGCAGAACCAGGAATTGTGTGGAAGTATGCAAAAACTGTATTTTGTGTGCTCAGATCCAAGAAAATTTATCAAAATTTGGACAGTGCTTCATCATGCAACATGACAGTGATCCTAAATATGTAGCTACAGTAACTAAGGAGTTTTTATGGCCAAAAGAGGCATTTTCTTGACCGGCAAAGTCAGTCACCTGACCTCAATCCAAATGAGCAATGGTTTCACTCACTGTAGACCACAAAGCCTCTAGAACAAGCAACAGCTGAAGATAGCTGCAGCGCAGGCTTGGCAGAGCATCACCAGTGTCTGGTGTGGTCAGTGGGTCATAGACTTCAGGCTGTCATTGACTGCAAAGGATTTGCAACTAAAGATTAAATATGATGACTTCATGTTCATGTTAATTTGTCTAGTTTCTTTTGGGTCCCTGTGTATAAAAAGGGCTGTAATACCTACACTGTTCATCTGATATGGATGGGTGGTACTTTGTTACATTGTTGTGTGCTGTGCTGAAATACATAGCCAAAACAACAAAAAAGTATGTCACTGTCCAAACATTTACAGGCTGCATTCTGATGAAATAATATATTAAAAATACAAAGAAACAAAAATAAACTTTGCTGTGCAGTTAGTTGGTGTTCATACATTTCCCATTGCATCGTGTGTGTGTGTGTGTGTGTGTGTGTGTGTGTGTGTGTGTGTGTGTGTGTGTGTGTGTGTGTGTGTGTGTGTGTGTGTGTGTGTGTGTTTATTGGTTTGTTTGTGTTGACTATGTCTGTCCCACCTCAATTGTATTCGAAATCACTGCTCATAAAGGCTGCCAGAAAAACATAAATCAATTGATAATGTAATTCATGTTACTTTTTCATTATGCAGCTCAAACATCATTGGTTAGTTAGATAATATGTTCTGTTAATTCATCTAGGATACATTAATGCCTGACATTAACATTACAAAACAAACAAGTTTTTACTTAAATAATACACACATACAATTAGTCTTATGGTTGAAATACAAAAACCTAATGTGTACACCTCAGGGAGCATACTTTTGACATTTCAGCCATGAGACAAGGTTGGATTGAAGGAAGAAACGATGCCTCTTAGACTTGCTTCACTTACATTCTCCAGGCAATCATATTCTTGTTTTCAGGCCTTGAGAGGATAAGGCCTGAAAACAAGAATGTGATGTACACATTTGTTGCTCCTCTAGTTTTCATCGGGTATATTGACATGTTGGGTATATTGACAGGTACAATAGAACCAGTTTTTCATTTCATCTCCAATCCTAGCTGGCTTCTTGTAGTTTTAGTATCAAACATGTAGAGTATGTTTGTAGTCTGCAGTGTGACAGCCTTTATGTGCAATACTTGCTGTGCTTTAAAGTTTTTTCAGAGCCCTCTGTCTTACTGTTGAAGGACTGGCTTATGTCAGCACCATGCTGAGTGGTAGAAGTAGCAGTTTATTTTAGGCTCTGTTCATTTTGCATTTTCATGGTATGTGATTGTATTGTCTGTGATTGGTCTTTCATCTGAATTTGGAGGTAAGAAAAAGGTAGTGTGTTAAAATAGTTACCCTATTTGCCAGCAAGACAAGGAATGCAGGTGGATATTTTATTATGCTTTCGTACTTAAAATGTGAATCAAAATAAACTGTAATATGGCAGCTTCTTTGGGTTTCACAGCCCAGCACTTTAACATTTTTGCTGTTCAGTGGTGGTTATTGAAATAAGATGGTGCTTTTGTGCGGTTCACAAGCTATTCCTTATGTGAATGGAAAAAGCTTTAATTGGCTGGTGGTTTTCAAATCAGGTAAAATCAGAGTTAGAAGGGTTAAGAATCTTCTGTAACAGGTTAGGAAGTCATACAATGATTTTACCTGATTATATGTCATGTTATTAAAATTTATTGTTATTTCATCAACATGAATAAATATTACTCAATATGATGTCAAGAGGGCAGGCCAGAGTGTCCAGATTTGGACATTCCACGGATATGCACTAATACTGTCCCTATGGGTTTCTCCTGATTTGTGTTTAATTTAAACCAGTGGAATTTTCTCAGTGTGGTCACCCTGGCCTCTTCCATAACATATATCAACATGTATTAAAGCCGGATAATCATTGGAAGCCTGCTTTTAAGTATGCACAGTGTACTCCAATATATATGAAGCATTTACAGCTGCAGTGTGTTCTGAAGTGTTATTCATGGTTTGATACATCGTCACTCATCCTGTGACAAAAATGTTTGGAGCGAAAAATTGGTGCTGTTTTTTCTGCTGGGACTGGCCTCTTTTTGACGTGGATGCATAATTTATAGAATAGGCCTACAGACATAATGACTGCCATAATTAGCCAAAGAAGTATTAGAAACGTGTCTATGTTCTTAATTAGAGCAGTGGACCACCTGTACCAGCATTTACACAGTTATAAGCAGTGTTTCTGAAACTTTGCAGCTTGGCCCATGTAGTGCAGAGTCAAAAACGGCAGTTGCCTGTAATCGTGTGCTCCCTCTTAAATGGAAGGTTGAAGCTGAAGGTTTCTGATGGTGTGAGTTGATGGCTCTCTAATGGCAGGTAAACATCCAAAACAGGGATAAATGGGAAAAATGGCTTCACCATGGCCGTCATGATAATTTTATTTTTTGTTCTGGCAGGTTTATTGCATCAGAATCTACAGGTCACATGAACGGAAAAGTCAGCAATGCCATACTGCATTATTTGAGTAATCGCTCACAGGCCAGTGAACAATGAAGGACCTCAGTATTCATCAGTATTCTTCAATAAAGTCCTGTCCCCCTCCTCGTAGTGCATAGTGCAAACTAACTTTGTTAGTTTGATCAGCCATTGACATCTTGTCTATGTTTGCTGCATAGGGAGTGCAGTCCCACACTAGAGAGAATGGCACCTGGCTGCATGTGATTCAGAGTACATGCAGAGGTGTGAATATGGGTTGAAAATCTTTTAAAAAGACAGTATCACAGCCACCCGTGACTCACTTGCCAGATTTGATTCCTATTGGAATGCTGAGCTCAGATAGGCATAAACAGGCATATGGCTGTTCAAACTCTAAAAGACAAAAGTCAGAATCCCACAAGATAGCATTTTCAAACATGGCAGTAACCAAATTGTATATTAGGTGACCAATAATCTAATTGCAGCACAACCTAATGCATATATTAAACAATTGTGATGAAATGTAGTTTGTATAAGGAAAGGCAGATGCTTTTCAACAGTGACAACTAATCACAATATGGCTAACACACAGGCTTGTCAAATCAGACAAATGTTTAGCAGGCTGGCCACAGCATGAGGATAGTAGAGTATTGCCGGCATAGAGTACCTCTTTTTGTTAAATGTCTTTTTCCCCACTTTTTTTAAATTGGTATGCTCATTTGTAATCACATGCTTGGTACATTACTGCAACCTTTGCTGTCAATCCAAGAGAGAGCACATGTGTTCACCCTCTCCTCTGAAGCATTGTGACATCAGCCACCATTTCTTTACACACCACAGTCCACAAGCTGAGTTGTAGACATCAGTCAGGAAGACACATCATGTGTGCAGTGTCACGAGGCCAGACAGATAACGTTCCTCTCCTCACTGATTTTGGCTGGAGATGTTCATGCAAAGTGTGCTTGGATGAGTGCTGCCTACTTGACCATAATCAATCCTTCGACAGTGAAAGATTTCACTACAGAAGGCAGAGTGATTGAGATTCACCCTTTGTTTTGAAAACAATGCCCATCGCGTGGTTTAAAGAACATGCCTTTGTATTTGTCTGTAGTAGTAGGGCATAGAAAAAATAAGCAACCTACAATTATAAGTGATCTTTTGGTAATTTGTTGTATACCTAGTGCATACACAATCAATCCTTAGAGCAAGTAGACTGCTTTTTTTTTTTTTTCTCTCTCCTCTGATGGGCTCCAACACCCTCAAGTAGAGTTCTGCCAGTCATTGTGCTCATACGTCTGACCAGGCCGTATGAAGGCTGACCCTCACTGACCCTGAGTCTCTCCACGATTGTGATGCATCAGCCAATTAAGTATCACCCAGTGGGTCTGCTGATCACAGTGAAAGCATTGTAGTGATGCCTCTGAAGAGACAAACATGCAGAGACATTGCAGCCTGTCTTTACATTTTGTGTAGGTAAATTTGATTCTTTATTGCATTTTGTTTCTATCAATTAAGGATTTGGATGATCTTGGGATGATGATTCATGTTTTTTAAGGTTCCTTTTATGGAAATACGAGGTTGATTGCCATGCTAACAGAGCAGTTAAATACTCTTGTGTCAAAGATTTATTCTGGCAGTGAACAGCAGCTAGCTGGTGATGTCTTAGAAATCTCTGCACATCAAAACCAATCACATCACCACTTCATGATGGATGTTGCTAAATAAAATAAAATGGGTTTGGATACTAAAAAAAGTACTTGCAATGGAAAACAAAAGAAAATCATATACGCCTATTTTTTGTGGTGGAATAGCTCAAAAACCAGGAATATGCCAAGCTCGCTTACTTCACAGGGTCTGTTTCCTGCTGGGTGTTCTGTGTCCATTATTCTTGCAAAAGACGTTATTGCAATGCAGACAGGCATGCAGTTGGCTTTTTTGGGAAAAAAAAACTTCATTGATGTTAATGTCTTTGCAGTTGTACAGCATTATCTCTTCAGTAAGTGCTGCGCTGATCCTAAATAAAAAAGCATTAGGTCTGCATGATACAGTATGGCGGGGGTCCATAATTTAATGCTGCATAAGCCTAGATTTAACTTGCAAGTAAATGCATGCTCTTGGGGGTGAAACAGATTTACTGGAGTGCTTTTTATGGACTGCAGAAGTAACTAAGTATGAGAAGGCTATCACAGCAGATCAGCAGGGATTATGGGAGATGTCTGGGGAATCACTGAATTTGATTCTCTGGGTTTAACCCTCTTTGCCTTTAGAGCAATTGACTGTTTTTGAAGAGAGAATTGTCATACTTATTTAGTAAAGAGTTTTTTCTTAAGCCTAAGAGAAGGTTCACAAAGGAATTGTAAAATGGGTAGCTTCAAGTATATGCGATCAAAAATGATGTGTTGCTGTGTCATTCTCATGCAGTTTTGCCTGTGTGTCACTAAAACAGAAACACAGCATCACTTAGGTGAAAACACTGAAACCCATCCTTCAGTGGGTGGTCTGTGATTGGATATGTCTGGATGTGTGTCATCCTGTGGAGCTCCTCGCTACAGTCGACAGTAATGTGGTCTGGATATAACACAGGTCATGGGGCAAATCACTGTTCAACACAATTGCATCAGCCAAATTCACTATTGTGAAAAGCCATGTTATTTTTTTCTTGCATCCTAGCATACATTTTACACTACCATTCTATGAGTCCATTTTAGCATGTTATCTTATGCATGAATTACATCCACTGAATTTATGTAAAACTATTACATCACATATGTTGCCACTGGTGAAGAAAAAGCCCCATCATGAAAGCAATGAAAATAATATTTGAACATGTGGGCAACTAAGTGCAGGTTTATGCTGCTTGAGTCACACCCGGCCAGCAGTACCAGATGAGCAGAGATGGGCAATCAATTACATGCAATCTCCTGCATCAAAGTATGAAAATGGTGGATTCATAGGGATGACAACACATCTTGTTCTGAAAAGTGTTAAACCAGTGGCTCAGAACAGAAAGTGTTACTGGGGGAGATTAAACGTGTGAGGCATTTTTAACATGATGGGTATCAGGTATTTTTTTAAAATTATTTTTAACATGATGGGTATTCAGCTTCAAAGTGAACTGTTAGGTTTTATAGTGTCCCAGTTTTGATGCAATCCCTTTATGTGGCAGAAAAATCTAACCAAGCTGTTCACACTAGCACGAAGGATAATGTGAGTCACTGTACTATTTTTTGGGTTAGAGAACTAGATTAAACGTAAATTTGTGTTTGACAGAATTTCTGTATATCAGCTTTGTATCACCAGTATCTCAGTACTTACAATGCCGCAGCTACCAGATCCGCTTTAAATGTTTTAAATAAGGCTAATGTTTCACAAAATACATATCAGGAAGACAACCGGTTAACACCAGACTAACCAAATGACTCAAAGCTACTAATTAGTTGACTACATCCACCTACTCCTGTAGTCATTGCTGCAGATTCTTACAACAAACACCAAACAATGTCGAGCAACTGTGTGAGTTGCTGTTGAAATGCCTGAAATGTAATATAAACGTAATTTTGGGCAATTACACCTGTTCTCAGTGCTTCTATCAGCTCTACTCAACAAAGAGCTGATGGAAGCACTGAGAACAGTGGGTGGCTCAAATCCAAATTCCTGCCCGCACAGAGACTCTTGCTGAGCAGTTGAGTAGGATTACCTGAGAGAAGTTTTACCTTGCAGCCCTCCTTTTCACAGAAGCCTGTTTCTGCACAAAAACGGCTAAATTAGCACTGTCTCAAAAGCTATGTAGTAAGGGAGATTTTGCTTCGAATACTCATACTTTGTTTTCCAGGACAATTCAGTATTGATTTGAATAAAATGTTTTCTCTCTCTCTCTCACACACACACACACACACACACAGACACACACACATCTGGTTAACAGGAACATCAAACTGCTCTTATTATTCCTGAACAGAATGTGGTTGGCATGAAGACCAATCCCGGCTGTTTGCTCTTTTAGGGCGTTTTCCTCGTTTTCAATTCCTCTGAGATGCTGACAAGAGAAACCGCAGAGACAGGAGCTCTTTAATCTGTTGCCTGTCATGGAAGAAGCTGTGCTTTGCGTGGAGTTTTATCAACACATATATAACTGCAACCATCACTGCCACCCATCTGCAGTCTGCATGCAGTCTAATTTAGACATAAACAGGTCATTGGGGATTGTTCATGGAGAGGAAAGAGATGAGACTAGCATACAGTGAGGCTTGTGCTGTGAAAACTAGCATGAAATATTCATGTAGGCCATCAATACAGCTCAACAGCCATGTACTGGCATGCAGAGCATTTGAATCAAAGGAGCATCTGCCTAAAATATTTCTGTGTTAAAGTTTAAACAGTTGGATACTTTCCTTCTAATGAAAATTGTGCCACTGAAATTATTTATTGAGCATCTACCACCTAAACAGCCTACCTTTCTATATATTCTTTTAAACTTTCCAGTGCATGGTTTAGGGTGGAAAGTGCAGGATGTATGTAGTGTAAATGCCCCTCAGTTATTGTAACATAAAGAGAGCCAGAGGTGAAATGTAACATTACAATACCTCTGTGGGTTGTTTCAGGGCAACGGGAGCTGGGGGGATGAACCGAGAGGAAGCCCCTGGGAAGTCTCCCGAGGAGATGTACGTACAGCAGAAGGTGCGCGTATTGCTCATGCTAAAGAAGATGGGATCAAATGTGAGTACACCCTCAAATATCCTTAATGTGAGTACCCCTAAAATAACCTTAATGAGTGCCCTTGCAAATGACCTTGATGTGAGTACCCCTGCAAATGACCTTGATGTGAGTACCCCCTCAAATAACCTTAATATGAGTACTGCATCTGATATCCTTAATGAGTACGCCCACAAATAATCTTAAGCAATATAACAGGGTTCCACCTTTAGAATTGTCACCATTGGACATGAATTTTTGAATTTCATGAATTTTGTTGCAGTCTGCTAAGTCAGTCTAGACTTGATCTCTTATCTTATTTCTCTCATTTCACCCAAAGGAAAGTGTTATCTGAATTAATGGCTGTGTCTTTATTTGTCTCTTCTCCATATTTTTCCTGTTTCCACTCATTGCAAAAATGCTTATAGCAGCACAAGAGATGTGAAAAGAACTGTTATTAGGTATTTCACATGCAGTAACTTAATGCATCACTTATATGAGAAAGAGACATAGAAGTTGTGTACATGAATGAATAGATCATAACACCTGGGCCATGAAGAAGAACAATAAACAAGTTTTCTTTTTAATTCACTTTTTCTGGATTTTCTGTCCCCAGTTGACACCAAGTGAGGAGGCTTTTCTCCGGAACTACGCTGGTGTGGTTCACAGCCAGATGAGCCAGCTGCCACAGCACCCCATTGAGCAAGGTAGGCCTTACTAATTGTACACCAATTAATAATAGGCCTGATTAGGTGAGCACCGCTACACATTTAGTTGGATGTCATTGATGTTCATTGCTGCATAACTTTTATGTGGCCTCCCTGTGGCACATCCTACACTAAAGCACTAGTCTTTGGTGCAGTCATTTTTTCCACAGTGCTCCTCTGTGGATTGTGGGATACATAAAAATAATATTTCTGATTACATTTTCAAATCTATCCATGATCTATATCTGCTTCATCCAATTATGGGTTGGGGGGTAAATCTTCATAGATTGTAAATTTATAGTAATCATTTTACAAAATCAGTTTTTTCCACAGATGCTGTGGTGCATCGTCTACCTCTGCTGTAGATTTTGCCGACTGTGGTTATATCGATGACATACCACAGCATTGAGTGCCTTGTGCTTTATGGTAGTGCAGCTGTTTAGACCACAAACTGAAATGCAGTCACAGCTATGGTGTGTGTGTGTGTGTTTTTTTTTTGTTTTTTTTTTGGGCATTGCTAATGGGTAGATTGACATTTTTGTGGTTTAGCCGGACCATTATTTAGACTGTAATCCATTAGTGGTATGCTGAGCTTGAGTCAGTGCTTGTAAATGTTGAACAAACAATAATTGAATGAATGATGACACAAAGTATTCATTGCCTAATTTGGTCTCATTTTAATATAGCCTAAAACATTTTTTGTTTCATTTTACACAAACTAGTTCTTTAAAAGTCCAACAGTACTGTTCTCTTGTTGCTGTTTTGATTTTCTTTTTTGTTGTCATTCACTATTATAAGTCCAAAAATAAGTCTCTTTCTAATCTGGAGTTTTACTGTTCAGAAAGCTAACAGTCATGCTGTTTGTTTGCTGGCAAAATAGCAAGATTTTCTAATTATTTTACAATTATTTTACATTTGCCAAAAACTGATTAAAATGCCAAAACTCCTCCAGTTCAGCAGGAATGAGAATGGAAGTTATCACATTTTCTTTGTAATTATGCCTGCTTGCTTGGAAATATGGTTAATTTCTCTCTGCAATTTCCAATGACTGTCATAATAGCTTTAGATCTATAATTTGCAGATAATGAGGTAGCCTGGTTAACTCTTATTAGTACTAAATGCTTTCTTTTAATCAGAAGAAAGCTTTAAAGCATCTTTATTGGACAGGAATTGAGTGGCTTGTGCTGTCTCTATTTAGCTTTTTAAACATATGGTTATGTATGGTGGAGCTTTCTGGAAAAAGCACTTCTTTGATTCTAATATTTGTAGTGTTGTGAGGTCCATTCGGCATCCCATGCCTGTAAGTTCATGCATCAGTATTTACATCTGTGATGAGCAATCTGCAGTCATGTTCCTACACTCAGCAGTTGAGCTTTTGCAGTACCACACCCCAAGCATTTGGGCTAACTAATGGGAGTTCGTACCCTACTCAGTCAAAACCTTGTGTGTTTTCATATCTGTTGTGATAACTGGCTAGCTGTGGAAGTAACAAATCACTAAGGCTTAGTAACTGCCAAGTCCTTGCCTTTCTGCAATGCAGCACTGGTTGAATTCATCAACTACTGCAGTTAATTGGTCCATAGATGTAGCATAGATGTACTGAGAACAATTTATCTGTCACTGTTGTATGATTTATTGAGATGATTTAAGATGTTGATGTATAACTTCATTTATAAAATAATTATTACTGCCAAATTACAAAAGGAAAATTCAATTCTCAAATTCCTCATTAATCATAGAAAGTCACTGTTATGGTCATTGCAGAATTCCTCTTTATGTATATATATATGAGAGACTTTTTAATGTTTAATGTTTAAAGTTAAGAAGTTGAACACATTTTTTCCCTTTTTTTTTTTTTTTTTTCAAAACTTGAACTATGTAACAGCCTCCCCCCCCCCCAACAGGGGAGGAAGCAGCAGCACACGTGACACCCGCTCACGTGGCAAGTAGCCCTCGCTATTTTTGAAATGAAAAAACTTTAATGAAAAAATACACAACTTATTCAATGAAGCCATTTCCAGTCAAATGAATAAATCAACAAGAGTACTGATTTGACCAGGCAAGATGAAGTGTTTGTATGGAAAATTGCTAAAAATGTTTGTATACACCCACTGCTACCTGCCTTGTGATGAATGCACATTGTCTAAAGCAAGCCCACATAGTGCACTATAACAAATTAGCTAAATAAGTATGCACAGGTAGGCAATTCAGTCAAATGATTTTTGAATTTCAGCTATTTTTGGATTATATTTAGACTTAAGATATATTTTATCAAATGGTTAATAAATGCCATAGTGGTATATGCAGAGTGGAAGGAAGTGTGGCAGAACTGCAGTGGTCATTTTCAGCCCAAATTGGACTTGCCGTGATTGCTTACTGAGGCTGTGAACCCCAGGCAGCAGCAGTAAGGACTTAATGAGCTGTCAGCTCTGCTGATCAATGTCTAGCCCCTGGAAGTGTTTCTGTACGGTAATAACTCAAAGCCTCAGCTGTTTGAAGTAGGCTCGCCAAAGATAAAAAAGAATACATCAAGACAGAAAAGGGCTGCTGCAGGAATCAAACTGCTTTCCTCCCTGAACATCAGCTAAAAGAAGCCACCTCACTCTGTGTGTGTGTGTGTGTGTGTGTGTGTGTGTGTGTGTGTGTGTGTGTGTGTGTGTGTGTGTGTGTGTGTGTGTGTGTGTGTGTGTGTGTGTGTCTGTGTCTGTGTGTGTATATATATATGTGTGTGTGTGTGCGCACATTAGATCAAGAGTTTTCTTGTACAATTTAGGAATTTCTTACGACACATAGCTGACAGGTATTAGCCTGTTTATTGTATTTGATCTCATTCCCACCTTCCAACAGAACTGAAAAACATAATACATTTGCAGCATCTTGCCAGTATTTAGAGTTTATCAGACTGAGAACCTCTTTGAAGATTATATTGTCTCTTTCTCTGGAAAATTCTTCCAGTGAGTCAGCCTTTTTCTTAATTAGCAGACTTTGCTGCAATTTCAGGCCCCACCTCGTCTACAAAAATGAATAATTTGACTTTTGTGTTTAAAATGGCTCAGCACTTATCTTGGTATATGTCTCTATATACTATGTGTCTGTACATCGACTGAATATGTGTGAGAAAGATTGATAGCAGTATTACACCAATTGAATAATTGTGTTTTCTGAAATCAGTGACTTTAAAAAAGGACACCTGAGAATTAAAAAGTTGTCTGGTTGTCTATTGGTGACTTATGTTGTTGGTAACCTGGGACTAGTCGGGTGGGGAATGCACAAAAATTTTGTAGCACGTGGTTTTTACCAGGATGGCTGAAATTAAGTCTATTTAACTTTGTCATAGGTTCAATGGGATCTTCATAGCTAAACACGAGTCAAGACCTTTGTTTTTCATCTCATATTATGGTCCGCATTGACTGTAGTACAGTGTCCACATAATTGATTACTTAACCTATATTTTTGGTTCAAAGGAAATATTGCCCAGTGTAGCCCAGTAATAACACAGGCATTGATGGAGTCTTGATAGTGGGTAACATTTGCTTCAGTATTTACATGTGCTCCACGATCTAATATTATAATATTGTAATAATATTATTATAATAGTATTATATCTTTTCATTACATTGAATGTTAACAGTGGCTTTTAATTATGTATATTTTAAGTAGCCAAATTAATCAGTCTTTTGCAGATGCTGTGGGTGTACAGCAGGCTGTATATCCACACTTTTTTTTCACTGTCATAACATTTCATCAGGGCTCCATTTTCCATATCTTTCATGTGTTGCCACAGGAATGCCTGTGGCATATTTGCATTATCTGTTGGTATTTGCTTATGTAATGTTGAACAATAATATTTGGTGTAATATTTTGGGTCGTAAGGGTTTAATCATTTGAGGGTCAGCAAGAAACCCTTGCGTCAGCTGAAATAGTAGTATATAAGTGATGTAAACCAGATGTGTGACTGATATAATTGCATTTGTACCAACCTGTTTTTCAGCTTGTATGTATCTGAGGCCTTTTTCTTTCCTTGCACATCCCTTCTCTCTTTGTGCTGGGCACTAGGGGGCGATGTGTGACTAAAAATTGATGTAAAATCTCTTTGTTGCTGCAGTTAGGTGGTGTCTGCACCAGTATCACATTGCATGTCTAAGCTCCTTTCATTTCAGACAGCTTATCATGCACTTTCCAGGTTCACTGGATATCAGCCACAGCAGAAGCATCAGAACTTTCTGCTGCGATCTGCCCTTGACCCTGCCACAAAGTGCACTTTCCCTTGCAATATTGTTTTAAACCCACCTGCTTAAAAAACAGGCCCAGATAATGATCAAGCTCCCAATGCCTGCCTGTCACAGAATGCACTCACTCAGTCTCAGCTACAGACTGTACAGAAAGAATCAGGATGCAAAGATGTCTCTCCATGAGTCTGTGACTCAGCACTTATGGCAATCCTGGTTGCATGTCTGTCTTAGTTTCATTTGAGAAGATATCTATTTCGAGGCAGATTAATTACTTTTACTTTAATTGATTACTTAGTACTTCTCTGTTGTTGTTGTCTTAAAATTGTACTGATGTATGTATTTAGGGGCCTTTGCTTCACCCAGTTTACATGGTAATGTAACACACTTTTTCCAAAACATTGCCTACCGTTGATATGTTCCCAGTATTTTTGTTCCAATAGAATCACCCTTGTTAAGACATGAATTAGTTATATTGAGTAAATGTATTGGCTGTGCCCTTTATAGGCATGTAGGCTTTTGAAATAGTGTGTATCACAAACAAGAGTATGTTAACATATTTCAAGGTCACTGGTTGATTTGACTGGTATGAATTAAGACCCAATATTATTCCCATTTTTAAAAGCCATAACAGGGTAAGATTCCCAGAATATTCATTTTAGGCTTTTAATTCTCATAGCAATTGTTTTCTTGAAACAATCATATTTGCAAATTTTATGGATGTTGCCCTCTGAGTAAGTCTCTTGTGTGCAGTTTTAGAGTGACAAAGCAAGTTTTGATGCTTTCCTCACATAAGGTAATATAACAACATATTTATAGATAAAGTTGGTATTTGCAGTAGTAGGGATTTGTCAGTACCTTGGGAATTATGTTTTTATTGTAAAGTACTGTTTACTCTAGGTGCCTACTGAGAAACTTTGTAGATAAATTGTGTTCAGAAAGATTTGAAGATATTATTGTAATACCATTGATGCCAGTATATCAGTGGTTTAGATTTGGTTACTTACTCATTGTCAATTCATCCTGTCCTCTACTGACTTTTATGAAGGATTCACTGCAGTGAGAAATGAGTTAGGCATAATCTCAAAGCATAGAGGACAGAAAATGCTTATTAATGGGTTTGTGGGAAAAACCTATTCACAATGTGAGTGATAAAACTGGACATTTTTGAGCGATGATGGCACTTATCTCCTTCCTGCCAGATGAGTTCAGTCTGGCTGACTTTCCTCTTTTTATTTCCCGGTTTGGAATGTCCATTTGAAGATGTTAGCCTGTCCCATCATCTGAGCATCCTGTTGTCACCTCAGGAGAGTACCTACTGGTGTGCATATCCCCTCCCCAAGCACGTGCAGTGCTGTGCTCACTCTGCAGATCACCAGCAGAAATGCTGTATTTGCAGCTGACATGGCTGGCACCACCAGATCCCCGAATCCCAGGTGCCAACAAGAGGAGACATGACTCAAAACCCTTCATCAACACTGGCCCTTCCTGATCAATACCAAGATACCAAGACCAATTTCATGTGCCTCCCATGAGAATACCATCAATAGTTTGGACTGTCATGGTTAGAACCTGAGCCAGTTGGGAACATAACCACAAAAAATGCGATAGAAGAAACTGAGGCCATAGCTGACTATTCATATACTGGACCACGTCATAATTTTTGTGCAAATTATCAAACCTATTACTTACTTCTCTTTCTAATCTTAAGATCAGTTACTAGTGTGTGTTTTCTCCATGGCCGATGTGGCCTCCAGGTTTATAAATGGTTATCATAATCATAAAACTAAACCAAACTACAGTGTCACTCTCCAGCCATTTATTTTGTTCTTCTTTAGTTTACCATTGAAATCGAGGCCAGAAGATGGCTCCTATTAAAGAGATTTAAGAGCACCCACCCTGCAATAACTCATTTTGAAACCTCCTCTGTCCTCAGAGGCCCCTAGACCCGCGCTGTTGCAGGGAGATAATTGTGTCTTATTTTACCTCTCTCTTCATTTGTCAGGATTGAAAAGTTCTAACCTTGCAGAAAGATGAAAGGGAGGAGGAATTAGGATGCTGCAATTTTAATCTCAGTGCTCTTTGATTCATTATATAACAAATTATATTAAATCCTTGCACAGCACCCAAAGTGATAAACAGTTTTTTTTCTTTGAAATGTCTGAGAAACATATATTTTTTCCTTTTAGAGTGAGTTTCTGTGGAAATATGAAGGTGAAATCCCTCTCGACTTCAGTGATTAATGAGCAGAGAGGCAGAGGGGTAGAGAGGGATGGTTTAACTAAGGTTTGTCACTAAACAAGAGAGTGTGTGCAGAACAGAGGGGATTGATTTTGTACAAAGCCACTCTCTGGCATCTCATGTATCCATGGGAAAATGTTTGAGGTCACAGCTCCTTAAGGTTCTGTGCTGTCTTCACCTAGTCTTAATGAAGCACCCTGAGCAAGGAGCCATGCTGACTTCACATTTCCCTCAGTGAGTTGCACACTGGCACATGCAAAAGACCAAAAAATGTATGATTTGTAGGTTTTTTCATGTTAATTGTAGTTGTTCTTGTGCTTCAGTATGTATTTTTTTATTTATTTTACAGAATGTATTAGCAGTGTAAGAATGTTCTTGTCGGAAATGCAACTTAATTTATCTTAATTCAATAAAAAACAAAGTCTGCAATACCTGCAGCTTTGAATGACACTGAGAGCAGCTCTATGGACGGCAGCACTCAGGGGGAGTGCCTGGTTTGTGCCAGCCTTCCTCAGGTGGCATTGACTTAATCTGTGCCTGATACATGTGACTGGACTGCTGCAGTCAGCAAGTGGGCAATAAGCTCTACACTGATTTGTAGTAATTACAACATCGGGTGTATTTAAAATGGTAATGTTTCTGCTCTGTGCCATAGCTGACTGCCTCACAGGTCTCATATTCACCTACACATTCTCCCACTATCTCTGCTTTATCATATTACCTCGGCAGGCCGCACTTGGATGCAGCTCCACGTCCTGCAAGTTTTCTAATATTAGTCACGCAGCGCTCCCAGGCAAAGCAATAAGACACTGGAAATACAGGGATCAGATTTTATGGCAGCTTCTGGCAAGAGCCATGTCATGAGCTGTCAGCAGAGACTGGAGGTGACGGGCTCCAGCGCTCTTTAAAATGGTGTCTGCTGATGGTGAAGGAATCGCTGATTAAAGGAGGGGCAGATGAGGCTTTGGTGGCAGTGCGATGGCCTGCAGTGGCGTAAATCAGATGCCTGCTCATTGATCTGAGAGGTAATTTATTGGTCAGTCTGTAACTGGGAGCAAGGGGAGGAGCTGCCCAGAGCTGAGGCCTGCTCCGGCCAGGACACTCTGTAGCATGGATGGCTCCCTCTCACTTTTGACGGAGTCATACCCTGTCAAATTATGTCAAGATAACTCATCCCTTTTCAAAATCATGTATGTTATAACCTGTGTGACTTGAGAAATTAGAAAGGAGACTTGATCAGTCTAATCACAATGTAATTTAACCAGAACTTTGAGGAGGGGATTTGAGTAACTAATTTTTTCATTAATAGGTCAACATCAAGAAGATTGTGTGAATTGATGTGGCAAGTCATGTGATCTTTGGTAGTTTCATCAGTCTGCATAAATAATATACATCCGAAATGGGTAGAAGTCTAAATTAGTTATTCTCTTTGTATTATGAAGGGACCATAACTGTCCTAACCGAAATGTTTCATGTTTTGCTGAAATGCTTGTTTGCATATTTATGCACAGGCCACTGTTTTGGTTTCCAACAACTAAGCTACTGTTTTGGTTCCCCAGTCGTGCTGCTTTATTTAAATCTAAGTGTAATTCCTGAGACAGAGGCATGATGACAGAGACACAAAACTCATTTGAGCTGAGGACAACACACCTGTTGTGTTTGTTTTATGTCAACGGGATGCCATTGTTGACTGAATATGACTGTTTTCTTTGCCCAGATGCTTGTCTTGGTTTCAGTGTGTACAAGTGATCTTACAGCCATGTATGAAGCAACAGAGAAAATGCTGAAGGGATAAGATAAGCCTAATGTGAGGCTTTCATATTAGTAATCCTGTGTCATACATAGTCATGGGTGGTTTGGTAATTTCGATGGTTCAATACTTCCATATCATTATGTGAGACACCACGCCATTGTGAAACATGAAATTTCCAAAAAATCCTGCCAAATTACTGTGAAATCATGTCTTAAAAGCAGATGAATTGCTTAGCTTAGTTGGATTGTTGGGGGTGCAGAATTTACATTTTTATACTCTTAATGAGCAAATTAGCATACATGCAAATGATTAAATAAAAGCGGTGCATTTTAATCAGAGCTAGATGTGATGTGTGCTTGAGGGAAGGGGGTGGTCATGCCATTTTAGCTATGCTGTCTCAGGATGAAGTGCTGTCCTAGTTTTTTTTTTTTTGTTCTTTTTTTTTGGGCAGGTCTTTGTGGAATAGCATTGGGGCTTGGGTGGGGAGAAGTCCTTATTTACTGGGGGGATGTAATCTCAAGGACAGAGCTGGTGTAAATGGAAAGCTTATTTGGGCTCATTAAAACAGCTCAGAGGAGAAGGAGGTCCTCCTCAGTGTATACAATACTCTAGGTCTGGTGCAGAATCCTGGGGATGGAGCTCAATATTCTAATTAGGAATTGTTAGCTTTGTAATCAAGACCTGTGACCCCCACCCCCACCCCCTGCCACCACCCCTACACCCCCTTTACTACATGGGTGTTTCACATTTAGGCACCGTTTGGCATTTTGATTTGGCACCATTTAAGCACCAATGGAGGGCTGGCATGGTTCTACTGGGGGGTGAAAACAATGAACTCATCCTGTGTAAATCTTCTTGAGAGGTATGTCATGGAAAATAACAGACCATATTTTTATTTGTGTACTTGACTCCTGTCCATAGTACCCATGTGCCATTCTATCTGCAGTTTAAAGATGCAGTTCCTTATGAGGAAACATATGGGACTCACTGTTAACTGGTATGGAAGTTTTCTCAGACCTGTTGAGAAGATCCCAGAATATTGAATGGCTCATTTTGTTCCAGTTTTGTATAAAAATGATATCTGGAATGTGTTCTCTTCTCTGAAAAGATATTAATGCATAGCTGTAGTTTTGCATCATTTTCCTTCACAAAATTGTACTCCTAGTCAGTCTTGTCAATCTTGCTATGATTTTTTGTCACTGAATATGTTATTAGAAGTCACACAATGCATACCTCTCCTGTGACTCAGTGTGCAGAAATGGCAACCTTAGTGTGTTTACTGAATATCAGATGCTAAGTGCATGGACCTGTTGTGCCAGCCAAAAGTAATTAGATCATCGAATGATTTTGAAGGTGGTTATGGGGGCCCCAAAAAGTTATGAAGTGACATAACTTGGAGCAGGGCATTCACAGGACCCACTGTGAAAGAGTTTGCAGACCACTAAAGCAGTCTTGAGGAAGTTATGTAATTGTGAGGGGCCCACATCCACACGTCAGGAGGATAGAGCATAGCATGGCAGGGTCACCATGGTGACGCAAAGAGTTGGCGGTGAAGCAGAGCCCCGACAGGGCACAGTGCCATGTCACGACACAGAGGGGGCAGAGCGAGTGCCCCCCTCATTAAGAGGCCTTGAGACAATCTGGAGTGTTAATTATGGGCCCATGGTGTGACACAACAATTGCTCTGGTCTTTTGCCATTTTTATGCTTGTACCTCTCAGCACCTAGATATTTTCACTCAATTCATTTTTATTGACAAGTTGGTTTTCGAGTGAGTCAACATCACATTGTCTCTGAGGTTTATCCTGTCAGCTAGCAGGTCTAACCATCTTTATCCAGAATCTCCTTATCTCTTATGACCTTTTGAAAGAAAAACGTCTCAGCCTTGCTCGATACACGTTTGCCTTTCCATTCCTGGTACCAGACCAGCATTGTATTATGGGCTGAAATGAAGGCCTATTTGTTGTTAAGCACCTCAAATGCCATGTCTTTGTTAAAGTTTGCAATGTCATTTACATTATCTTAAGGTAGAGCTTAAACATGGAAGAAGGATTTTGGGATTTTTACTCTTGAGAAAAAAAAATACTGAAGTGAAGGAAAAATATGTGTGTATATATGACCAGATAAAAACAATACCAGATGATTAGCCCACTGAGTTTGTTAAATTTCAAGAGAGAAAACATATAATGTTTTAGAGTACAATTTTTAATGAGAAGGTTATCCTGTAGCTATGGAAACTAAACAGCAGGAAATTGAATCAGTCCAGTGTTGACTACTAGGGCCTCTTCAGAGAAGGGCCTCTGACAGAGAACTATGTGGGAGAACCTTCTGTTTATGCAGTACTCTCATTTAACTGTACAAATACTACTAGCATTAGCATTTAATGATTACAATTATTTTATTAAAGTAATATGTCTTATTAATAAAAAAATGACTTGTTTGTCATTGATCATGTATTTATTTCAAAATGCATTCTATATCAGTATGACTAGAAATGTTTTTCACAAATTTATTAATGAAGGGGATTCTGGAAAAAAAGCTATACACAGGAGGAAGTCAGGAATGGTCTGCATGGATCTGCTGTCAATGAGTGATCACTGTAGATAGTGGGGAAATTGGGTTGAATAACACTTTTAATGGGTGATGACAGCCACTTTCTGTCAATCGCCCTTTTTAACCAAACAAAAAGACCCTTCTCTGAGCAGCCAAACATTCAGATTGGTTAAAATAATTGTGCCACTGATAATAGCTCCAACTATTTTGGGTTTTCGTGGTTACTATGGTTAAATGGTTACGATGTGTCTATTTGAAGTATGGGTCTGCAGAGTCATTATCTTCATCTATACCTGTATTCGTTTAACCATAAAATTATCTGTATCTGTATTCGGTGTTCGGATAGAAAGTGGGTGTGACGAACGTGTCTTAACAGGACGTTACTATTAATTACGACTGTATAGGTTATTCATCTTAATTTCTCTCCCTGGGGGCAACTGTTGGTCTTTTTATTGTGTCTTTTAAATTACACCTCTGTTTCCTTTTAATGGGTGAAAATAATGTTGTACTAAAGGCCTGTTTTTAATTGATTGACTTATATTGATTGGTTGAAATATTCAATTTCAATTTACTGACATTGGAGCAGACTGAATAGCTACTATTGTTGTTGCTGCGAAGTATGTAATGTAATGTAGTTTTCTCCATGGATCATTCTAGTGTTTTGCTATCTATTTACAGTAGTTTAATTGCACAATATGTCTCAGAAGTAGGCTGCTTGCATACGGGGTTTTTGATTGCTTGTATCTGACTGACATCAAGCCAATGTTGTTATTTTGTACGACAAAACGAGATAACATTGTCTGCTACGTGGCTACATTAGCGAATATACATAGCTGGTTATGGAACCGACATATAGAATTCAGCTTACTAGCCTTCCTGTCCAGTTATATGTCTGCCTCGTTGGGAACACGCAGTCTCTAAGCACTGCGTTCATAGCTACGAGCTAAATTGTTCACCTGTCACTGATAAGTGTTTGTGCTGAACCCTGCTACTGTACTGGGTGATCATAGAAGAGAGATGAGACTGAGCTGAAGTAGCTGCTCTTGCCTCGCTTTGGGGCTGTATGAGCAGATCGCTGTTCGACTGTTCAAATATACAGTCTACCTTGAGTCTTCACCGTACCCAGCTGATTTCCTTTCCTTTGTTTAATTCGAATACGAATACAAGGGATGATTTCGGACAGAATTATTATTGGTTTATGGTTCATTATTCATGCGTTTCCAAATACGGTATTCGGCTTCGGGCAGAGCCCTAGTTTGAGGCTTCTGAATAGATCCTGCTATTGTTAACTCAGTGCACTTGGAAGCAATTAATGCTTTTTCCTGCACTATTGGATGTGCATCAAACTTTCTGATCCCTTAAATGCGTGCAAAAGGCATCATGTAAGGAAAAGGCCCTTTTCTCACTAAGCATTTATGATCCAAAGCCACTGCGTGAACTCCACACATTACTTGCGCTGATATGATAATGAAACAAGGTACATTTTATCTACTATTCAAGGTATGCTGACGTTGTTTTGCCAGAACTTTAACTACCATAAATGCATTGTGCAAATCAAATTTATTGTTTTGAAAAAACTCTTCCAGCAGTGCAATATGATTTTTATGAGTGTACTTGACTTGTGCCTATAACTGGACTTTATAAAGTGCAAAAATCAAACTGAATCCTGAAAGCCATTAATGTCACCCTGTAGGCTAATCTTTTAAAATTATTGTTATGAAATCAGAAAATGTAGTTTGTTTGCACTCTGTGAAGCTTGTGATAACATTTTCTCTAGTCCCACAAGGCAGAAATCTACCTTGTACTCACTCACCCCACAAGTCCCATGAGCAGAAGTATCGTGTTTTTCAAGGAACAATATAGCATCTTTCTTGTTGTGGACAAACTTTGGCCTGGGAGTCATGTCATTCTGTGTGTTTGTGCCTTTGACACTGAATCACAGGTTCCTACCAATAATACCATGTAATCAACTGAAAGTAATCTTGTCACACAATGGAATATATGCTTTTTTTTAATTGTCTGTAGATGTACATGATCTTTCTCGGTAATGCACACTGTTGGCAAATGGTGACAATAGAAACTTTGCCATGTATATTTAGAGTCCAAAGGGAGAAGCTGCATCTTTTCAGACACTGTTGAATATCAGGGGATTCATTAATTCAGTACTTTTGTTCTCCACTGAAGAGCTGCGTTTGCCTGTGTCCCAGCCTCTTAGTCTAAATGTTCCGTCGTGCTCTTATTCAAACAAACCATGAAATCCTGAGCTGAGTGGGAACCAACATAAACTCACTATCCAGCTCCAATCTGGCCTCCAAACAATGAAAACTATGACTATGGAAAGCCTGAAAGTGAATCTGCTGAGTAACCACTGCCCAGAGCTGTAGGGTGATATTGAAAACGATGACAGTGAAAATTCAGTTTTTTGTTTTTTTTTCCTGGGACTTTTCTGGCTTCAGGTTCTTGTTCTTCAGGTCATTGATTTGCTTTTGTAAGTAATTCAGGCTGGTTTTTAAATGCTCAGTAAATAATTGTTTTTGCAGACCCTTTTCCGGTCACTAGCTTTAGAAGAAGACATGGTGAGGCTGTAGTGGGGAGTGAGACCCGTGTTAGATAATGACCTTGTGAAGACCCTGCGGGGTGAGTTCACTCACTGTAATTTTGGAAATGACTTCCCATTGCGCACCCTTAGATCGGGATCACTGCACATGTGCATGCTGTGGTATAATTCTTTCAAACCTGCTTGTACAGTCACATACTGATAACTGCATCTTCTATTTACTGCTGTAGCCTTGATAACTTAAAAGGAGTATGCACCTATTCAGACTATCTGCTGGTACATACTTTACAGTTAAACAGACTGAAATTATCCATAGCTAATTGTGTAGCTAACTATTGGGAGAAGATTGTCTGTGTGCTGTGGTATATTTGGTCTTGGGATGTAGCAAGCCAGAGGGTTGATAGCCACAGAGCTTAAGCCATAGCATTTAACCTTTGCTGCCCACAGTCTATACTTGGCAGAAGCTCCCTGTTGCACAAGGATGAGCTTCCTTATGCAACAGGGAGACATACAGAGCCAAAAAAGGTGTTTTAGTTAAGGTTCTTATTGTATGGGAAGAGATTTACATAATATTAATCCATCCCACCGCTGTTTGTTTTATTGCACTTAGACACATGTCAGTGTTGCATTTTCAGCCCATGTTGGACGTGGGCATAAAGTAAGCGTATGGTTAGGACACAGGAAAGCAGTCATCATGCTCTGTGTGTAGGCACCAGCATGTTGCTGCATTGACTCTGTGGCCCTTACTCCTTTGTTATGGCTCAGGTGTTATGGCTCCTGTGACAGGCTCATAGAATGGGCTGGACTTCATTCTCCTCTCTTGTAATTCTGTGGCTGTAGCGTAGGCCAATATTGCTGTGGAATATTGCATTCAGCAGGGTATTCCACAGCAACTCTTTCAGTATTGGGGTCTGTCTGCTGTCTGCCCGTGCCGACTAACACTGAGATCAGTGGGATCAAGCCCATCCTCTGAGTATGCCACCCCAGAGCACTTCATTTCAGCTTTCTGATTACAAAGTCTGTGTTTTTAAGGATTACTTTTCTTTGGTATGTATGGATTTCATATGAGGAATTCATTCTAGCTAGTTACCAAGGCCAGATGACTTTTTTGAGTCTTTAGAATTTCCTCTCCAAATGTAATGTCCCTGCAGAATATAGAGCTCAGTGACTCACCCCCTACTGCCGCTGTGCCATCCCTCCTCCCCATTTTCATTCTCTCTCACCCTCTCTCCTGAGCAAACCTGTGAAATTAGGTTATCATTGGCCGTCTCTACTATCTTTTACTAAAAATGGGCCTGCTTTGTTTTGATGAATGTTTAATACAGGCTACAGTCTTTGCCCCTGTCCCTGCTCTAATTAAAGTCATCAAGGTACTGGGTCCTCTGGGGTTCTGTGGACCATTTTATAGCACAAGCAAGAGAGCAAACAGAAAAACAAACGTGTTTTCTTCTTCTTCTTCTCCCGGATAGCTAACGGTTTCTGTCAGACAGCAGTCAACTTGCACAAAATTCACTGGTGCTTCAATGCTACTCTGCCAAATGAAAGGATGAGAACTATGGTCATCAGGTTACCCACATAAATGGTTGATTAAGGCTGAAGTCACCCTAGCCATTCTTACCCCTGGGGTAAAATGCTGGCTGCTCTTGCTTACAAATTTGAATATGTGGGGACATGACTCTGGTCAGTCCACATGTGCCCCCTAGAACAGACAACTTCTCTAATTTTTTTTTGTTTGTACCAGAAAAAATATTTTAGTGATTCCATTTAAAGACTTTAAAGCAATGTCAGGTGGTGTTATGAGACTTACTGAACCTGAAGACTGTCAGAAAGCAATAAAACAGACAGCTTGTTTATTTTTTCCTCCTCAGCTCAGTAATCCAGACTTTGATTTCCTCAGTGCTCATCCTGTTTGAGACCTGCTTCATACCTGACTAAAATCACAAGTGAGATGATTTGGTCTGGCAGGCACACTGCTGGGGTGAGCCAGCTGTCCACTGCTCCTGTGTTATTTTTATTCATTGCATATTTCCTGCTGTGGCATGTTTAGTTTTTGTGTGCCTACCATTTCAGTTCCCTTATTTTGATCTTGTCAGCTGCTACATTCAGTTAAGCAAAGATTTTCCTCTCATGGAATCATTAGCTTTGACTCAAGTTGCAATCTGAATTGACCTGTTAATCAAAAAGCGAATTGCAACAGTGGGCATTTGTAAATATTTTGGTGGTGTAAAAAGATTACAATAGTGTATAACATTCTCAAAAAATGAAACATGATTTGCTGCCAGTATGTTGACCCATCCACATGCTGAAACATTGCCTTCAATGGATGAGCTATACACTACAGAAAAATATTATCTCAGATTCAATATTTATGGGAATACACAAATACTTGAATGAGCTCAGGATTATTCTTGTGCATATGGTCAGTTTTCATTTGTAACACATAAAAAGATATAGGCGTTTTCGTAATTTAATTAAAAACATCACTTGTAAGAGTATTATGGTAGATAGTATATGATAGTATAATATACCAGCTAGTATACTATATGGTAGCTAGTAGCTGAGATCCAAGAATTCATGCGTCATCTGTGATGTGTTGATTCAGCATAATTTGAATGAAAATGCAGCAAAACAAAACCAAGCTTATTAATTACTGAGCTATCACTATTTTGGAAATGATTCTGTTAAATTTAGTACCTTTAATTTTAAGGCCTCTGTAGTGTTTTGCTTTTGTTGTAGTAGTAATGGTTTTGTTGTCTGGTGTTACCAATTTTCCTGGTCTTCTCAGGTGCTGAGGATGGGGTGATGGCCTTCTCCAGATCAGAAACTGAGGACCGGAGACAGTGACCTCCAGCCACACAACCCCTTCAACACCCACATGACCAACTACAAGAACGCAACAGCGCCACAACAGCTGACATCAGATGGGGCCTGAGGATGCGGTTATGGGAGATGGTCCTCCCTCCTTCTTTTGTTCTTCTCCTCTGCTTCCTCCCCTTTTTCCCCAGTCACAGCTGCTGCCCCAATTGCAGTGGGACCCCAACTAGTCTGAGCACGAGAGTGAGAATCAATCAATGAAAATGAGTGGTTTGTAGTCATTCAGGCTGCACTTGTTTGGCTGTTTGTTTTCCTTTTTTCCCCACTCCTATTTGTGTGGAAGTGTTTTTATGGCATTGCTCTTCTGGGAAGTGACTGGATGGGACTACTGATGTACAGCATAAGATTCCGTGGTTAACCTGAATAAGAAGGAAGATTGAAAGTGATTTTAATGAGAGTCTATGACCTGAAGATTAATCTTTAAGAGATACGCAGTCATGATCGCCTCTGCTTTTTTTCCCCCTTACTGTCATCAAGGAGCTTGAATTTCTGTAATTGGGACTATTCTCGTTGTTTGCTTTTCTCCCATTTGGTTGTGTAAGGAAATACAGTGGCACCCATTTTCTTGCAATATTTAGCCACTGGCAGGCCTTTTGTCTGCATCCCCCTGTTAACTGCTGAAAATGGTCCCCTGCTTGTTGTGTCAAGGAAGTGGACTCCTTACCCTTTATTAAACTGCTAGCAAATACGGATGTCTATGATAGCTATGAATATGCATGGCTCTACTTTAGTGGGTTATGGTAATGAGCACACTCAGATGGAGCATATATTTTGGAATGTACCCACAAGAGCGTATTGGCCCTGCTTGTCACTGTCTTACTGTAAAACAACTACATCTTTAATTGTACAGAATAGACAACTACAGAAACTGTGGAAGTAACTATTTGTACCAGTTGCATTTTATGTCATTTTTAATCAAATGGCGTTAATAAGGAACTGAAAATGAAGATCATTAATGGGTCTAATTTATTGCCTGTTCTATTGTATTGATTCAGATTGTTCAGATTAAAGATTGTTTGTTTTTGGTTTTTTTTTTTTTTTTCCAAAGATCTTTTATGTATAGCTAAATTGCAGGAATGGAATGGAAATTCTCTTTGGTCCACTGTATTTGTATCAAACACCTGATGTAAAGTTCTGGCATAATTTGCCATTCTACAGATGAGCAAAAACATTAATCTTAAGATTCATCTTGGATAAGAAACTTCCATATGCATACATGCAGCTATCAGCAACAGCATGCAGGTTAGCTTTCAGAATCCTCAGTGAGATTCAGCCAAAACACAATGTATACTCATTGAAAGAAACTACAGTTAAAGCATTTTATTAACTTTATTTTAATGCTGCCTTCATCAAACACAGAAATAAAATATTTTTATCTCATGTTATCTGTTGACTGTATGTGGTGATAGCTAATATCTTAATACTAAATATTTAATGCGTGTATGTATCTTTGCTGGCGTGCTTAAGTTAATTATCTGATAACAGGCATATATGTCCTGAATATTTTGTGGATTAAAGAATATATTATCACAGACTTCAGATGTCTTTAATGATAATCTTTATTGCCTTTGTTTCCTGAAGTCCTCTCGGGTTTGAAGACACTAGACCTTTGCCATGTTTTCAGCAAAATGGCATTGAAATCATTTTTCTTTCAAACTGGAAATAGATTTATATTTTTCCTGTTTACACACAGTTGATGTGGAAATGTTTTGGCCATCAAAATAGTTGCTTTTGATCTGTGAAAAATGGTAGTTCAACACAATTTCTTAAAATGTTTACTGTAAATTTTACTTTGAAAATTTTAAATGTTTTGGTGTGTTTTTCTATTGTAATGGACACAAAAAAGAACGTCTATTGCTGTGTTAGCACTGGGTTATCGATATGTTAACACTTACGATCTGTTTGTACTCTGGTCATTTAGATTATCAGTGAACAAAAGGTCCTTCAAATCTGAAATGACCTGTGCGATTAACAGCATGCCTTGTAACACTACTGTGGTGTACCTTTTAATGTAATGACCTGTTTGATGACCTGTAGATGCTTAGTAGTATGACTTTTAAAACCGTTTGCATTTTGCTGTTTTTTTTATGATTTCCCCACTTATCATTGATGTTAATAATAATGAGATTGTAACTGCTGGGTGGCTTCTGACCTCACATTGAATAAATGCTTCCAAGCCCTATATGGTCTGGAGTGTGAAAGAAATGTTCAACTTTTTGTAGTGTCTTAACATGTATCAGCATTGCTCTAAATAGCCACAAGAATATGACATCAGAAATCAATGATGGAATTCATTCCTTAGCTAAATCAATTTACCTATGATTAGATGTTAGTGATGAATTTGATGTGTTTTTCAATGATTCTCAGTGACAGACCAAACTGCAAGCTGGTAAATACACACTGTACATGTGTACTGATAGTTTGATTTTATTTATTTTTTTGTGTCTCTTGTTTTAAAAATCATATTTTGAAGCCTTCCTGTACAATTTTGTGTACCCCACATTGAACCCAGTAATTTGATTAAGTTCTGCTGTATGTTGAAAGATGCACTACTAAAGATTTGATAATCTGATCATAATTTGAGCCTGAAAATCAAGGAATGTCACTTTGCACTGGGTGTGACTGTGGTTAGAAAGTGCTAAGCAGTTTCTTTTTAGCACTCACAAGCAGGGTGATTTTTTGTCTTTATTATTGTCATCCAGTTGCTATTCTTGATATGGCAACCAGGAACAATTAATGGAACCTGCTTTATAAACATTAATCAAATTTTTCATCTTTGAACATCTGGTCACAATTAACCAGCCATATTCCTCTTGTGGATAATATTGTTAGGTCAGTGTTGAATGCTGGCAATGCAATAAACCCCAGATGGTTTAAAATGAAGAGTGTCTCACTGCCTGGGAGCTCCACTCACAGACCTTTGCTGATCATGACTCAGTGCTATAGCTTCATCGGCTACATTGCTTAAGTCTGTACCAAATGCAGATATGGGACTTCATTCTACACTATCAACAGTCCTTCAGTTTTTTGAAAAATGAAAATGCAGCAATGTAATATGTAAAATGAAAAGAACTTAATAGTTGTGACATTAGTTCGCTTGGAGCAGTATCACTATAAAACACCCGCAGCAGGTGTTTGTTGGGAAAGTCATAGCCTATTCAAAATGCTTTTCGAGACTGAGGATCCAGGAAGTTCCAAACAATCTGAAGAATGTCCTGGTATTTTTGCCTGCGGTGGCTGCTATTAGCACACCAAATTAAGTACAAATGTGCCCAGATTTTCAGTGAGATGCTTTCAGATAAACCATAGTCTGTCAAAGCTGAGCATGGAGGAAAACGGACCTGTCATACTCAGGGCATGTAGGGGTTGCCACCTGTCTTAGCAAACTGAGCTGTGTGTCATGGGTGAATGTTGCTATCTTCCTGGGAGGTAAAGTACTTGTCACTGCTTAGTGCGTCACTGGGGCCTCCCCGCTAAGGAGTCTGAGCCCCAAAGGGGAAAACTGTAGGTCATGTGGAAGGTGAATTTGTCTGCATATTTTATAGAATGTGTATGAATGCTGTGGTGTTGTCAGAGAAAGGCAGATGAGAATCCTGACAAAGCCAGTACCAGACATCGATCTTGTGTGGTCATTTAGGGAGATGGGAATGGAAGTCGTGTTTCATTAGGCTGTTCACCATTTCAATTCACACTGCCAACTGCACTGGCAAGCACAGTGCCTGTGGTCTGACAGCACCAATTTCACATGAAGCACTGTTCTCTGATGCACTGACTGCAGCTGTGGATGGCACTGCAACAATGAGAAAGACTTACAAATACTACTGGGTATTCATAACCAGGCGGAAAAACATGTTTTAACATGTGTTTAGCAGCCATGAATGAAACCTTGATTGACATCCCACAAAAAGTATTGTACTTCCTTTAATACATTTTTCAGTGCTACTCTTTTGTTCAGTGAACTGATTCTCTGTCCTCATAAAACTTCCTGGCTGTATGACTCTGGTGAATTGAAAGCATTGTGCCAAGAGCTGCTTCAGAAATATAATGCCACCCAGAATGGTGCATTGCCTGGCTGGGCAGAGCAAAAAACTGATGTCATCAAGAATCCCCTGCTCCAACAAAGTGATGTCAGAATGTCATTTAATAGGTGGATGAGTGAACCAATAAAAAATAGCACTCATCACATAAAGACAAAAGGACTCTCCCTAAGTCACCAGTGAGAGCTAGTTTTTTTAGGGTAGTTCTGCCACCTTAATGTGATACACAGGATACTGTTTGATGTTTGATGATCCTTGTAAAATACTAGGTGTTTTACCATGTACCTTCTATGATTCATTTGAAATGTGTTAAGCTGGGCTGGGATCGCCCAGGCTGAGCCCTGGTACATCTACCATTCACACTTCATTTATTTACACATTGCTATCCTTTTACATGCTTAAAATGAGGGTTATTGTTTCATTTAAGGCACATGGAAGATCCTGGACTTTGTGAAGTTGATTTCCATTTGTGTATATATGTTCAATTTTTCCATTCAGTTTGCATGGTTTTTGTTTACCATATATGCTATAGCAGTGAGTCCCCATGGTCTCATGCGTGAGCCCTGTGCAGTCACCCCCTCTGCCTCCTGCTACCTTTGCTGCAGCCTGTATTCGGTAAAATGGGTCTGTGGAATAAACCTTATTTGTCATACCAAGGATGGGCAGTTAGGTAAGCCACAGAAAGCTGCAGAGTGCACAAACCAAATAAAGCCAAGGGAGTCATTAGGTCGACTGCTAGAGACGAAGAAGCTAAAAATAGGGAACATTTCCGTGTAAAAACCATGTTGAATTAAATATGAGTTGGTGTGGAGGGACTGAGTAACTGCACTGCTTTATTCTTTTTGCAGAGGAAAAAATAACTATCGTGCTGTTTCTCACCAAAATATGTCCTTATAGTCCTCATACCTTCTGTGTGGGCCTCATAACAGTTTAATTATCATTCATGACTTATTTTTGTGGATTACCAAACTTGCATACACCTAGACTGCATAAAGTATTTTATCATCGTCCGTCTTTTGGCAAAAACCATCCCCATTTGCCAGTGAATGGCTTGCATTCTTCTTTCAAATTGTTCAACCATGTAGGTTGAAGTATCTGTTCATTTTTAGAGGAATCCCTGACTCCAGCATCCTGGAGCCCCCGATGCTGACACATCCATTTGGAATTGTTGTTTTCAGTCAAAAAGCATATGGCTGCTAAATCATTTATTTGTATTTCGGAGTCCATTTAAACCCACAATGAAATATGTGAGCCTTTCTGAATGTGGTAGAGCTACATTAACAGATCAATTCCTGCCTCAGGTTTCTTTTTAGAAGATCGAGTCTGCAGAGTCTGGATTTAGAGCAGTGCTACTCTAAGATTATTTAACTGACTGACTTCCATGGACTGTTGGGATAAATATTTTTTAAATAAATACACGTGGTGGTATTACAATATGATACGTTTTTTCCTTTCCGTTTTTGTAGAATGCTGATGCACAGTGAAAGGGTGGTATTTTCAGCAGAGGTTTGCTTATGTTGTTTTGTGGGCTTATGAATTTCAAATAAAACACTGAATACATTATGCTACATTTTCTCCCTCTGTAATGCATGAAAGTGTTTATGCCCTTAGCAATGTGTATTGTAGAAGCAGTTTAAACAAAATTTGTTTTGTGCTCCTCTGTCATTTCAACATAATATTCCAATTCCAATGTTCCACCATTTCTGAACAGAAAGCTTTGATTCCGGTGTTATACAAATGTAATACAATGTCAATGATCCATAGGTAGTACTGAAGGCTCAATGGTTCTATTATTCAACCAACATATTTGTGTTTTAGTATAATAACCTACACAGAGACTCGCTGATGTGTTCTGCCAAGAAGATTGCATATACTATAAGAATGTATAGTAATTTTATATAAAATTGTTCCACACTCCACCAGAATTTTTTGACAAATTTTTATGCTTCATAAAACAGCAGGGAATTTAAATCTGAGGGAAGGCTAAGGCAAACATTGCTACATAACTTTTGTGAGGAGGATTTTGCTCTTCAACAGGCAATTTATGCCATATCATTCTGCAGCAGTCCTCAAGAGTCTGGTGAGTCTGCTGCTTATGCAGTGATGCTAGCTGCTGACAGGAGGCCAGTTAATCACCGGTTTGAGTGTACAAAGCTTGCAAAAGAAACTAAAAAAGCCAACCGAACTTTTCAAATCTGGCTCTTGTACTGCATATTTAGCAGCAGTGATGGATATTCAAAAGTATTCATCACCTCATCTTGGAATACCTGGTTATAATCATAGTTTGCATCAGGAACCTTGCCAGGTTAATTCATTTTTGTATATTAATTTATGTAAAGCCTATGCAGAAGCCATTTTGGGGCATTTCAGTGTGATGGAATGTGTGTGTGTCCGTGCGTGCATTCATGCGTTTGTGTGTGTGTGTGCATGCGTGAGTGTGTGTGAGTGTGTTGGAGCACCATTGCAGGATGGATCCTCAAAAGCAGGATATGACTGATGGTTCTTTTTGTAGCATACATTGTAAAAAATTACTGCCATTGTCAAAGATGAGAAACAAAGGTGTCTCTTCATACATGCATATCTTACATGTGCTCATGTCAGTATGCTTTGTTTGCATAAGCTGTGACTTGGAAAAGCCAAGACCCATCTCTTTCATTGGGCCTTCATACTGATTTGCTATCTCAACAAAATGAACAGCTGAGCAAATTCACTCAGATAATCACAAGTTCAGATTCTGACATGTAGTGACTACAAATATACATTGTAATAATACTGTGTAAGTATGCTCAGAGCCAAAGTCTAGGCAACCACAGATCTGTTTGCTTCTTCAGAGGAGTATTTATGTATCCATTTATTAATGCTCCCTGCCTTATTGAGTGTAGCAAGCATAGCAGTGCATGTCGAGTTAGTGAGAAAAGGGATCTTTATTTTCATACACTCCATATGGCTGCGAGGTCATGATCAACCCCCCTGTTTCTGTGCTAAATCTCCCTCACTTTGAAATGGAATATGGGGAGTTGCCTCAGTTATCGGTTTATTTCAATTTAAAAAAAGAAATCCAGGAAGGGAGATACATATTCTCCTGGGAGAAAAGAAGAACAGTGACCAGTTGCTATAGCAGCAAATTATGAACATGACAATCTGCTGTAAAAGTTCAAAGGGACATTTACTTTTTGCATGTATTTTGTCAGATAATCTCTAAGAGGCAAAACACCAATGCCTCAATGTGCTAAAAGCACTCGTAAAAGCCAGTGGATTTTAATTTTTGGCTTTCCTTCCAGTAAATAGATGTATATTTCTTTAATACAACAAAATACAAGAAGTAATCATGAAAATTAGGTGTCACAACATGTAGATTTCTACATTAGTTAAGAAAGTGTTTTGGAGTGGCTGGGATTCTCATTACACATATTTAATTTGGACTGTAAGTAAGTCAACGGGTTCAGTGCTTCCTGAGAATTTCTCTGGAGTAGTCTGAATGACTCAGCTGTATCTCAGCGTGACTTGGCAGGGCATCCATCAAACCAATGGTTCCATCTGCACAGGGAGCCACTGCTGCTTTGACTCATGTCAGCCGGTTCCATGACCTGTGCTGTAGTGAATGAGTGAACAATGCCAACTTCCCACCATCCCCTATGACACTGGTGCAACCCTAAACAGTTCAACTTAATTGGATTTGATTAAAGCCTTTAACCTACAAAAGCTAAGACACCTCAATCTTCTAATCCATCTTGCAGAGACAGGGTCTTGCTTCTAAATTCAGCCTCACAGCAGAGCAGTGTCATCCCCTGGGACAAACATGGGCTGCAGAGGACTTATGCTTATTTGCTGTTTGTTCCGTCTCAAATGGTATCTGCAGAATTTTCCTCTGAATTTTCTTTCACTTGTATTGTTATCAGAGTTGAAGGTCAAAAGAACTGTGAAAATGGTTGTTTCCTCTCTAAATAAAAATCTTGCATGGAACAATTTGGTGACTTTTCATGTAGGAGTGAAACACAAAATAAGTTTCATTGCCCAAAAAAAAAAACTGTTGGTGTGTTTCCCCAGAAGAAAACAAAAACACCATAGTGTTTTGTCCAATGATCAGACAGTCCTTTAGACACAACCAGCTGACCCCCAAAGGCTTCTGAGTCACATGATCCATGCTTCCTCATCTTCTGTCTCAGAAACAGATGGCCAGCCTTTACCCGCATTTCAGGATATCCACTGTAAAGCAATTAGAGACCAAAGAAGATGGAAATCACAAATGAAATGCACTTATAAAATTGTTCCCCACTGAGTGGCTTTATGACTGAAGGGTGAGGAGGAGAAGGAAAGAGGAGTGGGATTGTGATTTTGTGAGGTAAATCAGACACAAGTGTTACCCGAGGATAATAGGCAAGCTAGATGGGATGGGGGGATGTTGGTGCAGAACTCGCCCATGCTAGACAAGAAAGGCCCTCCTCCCTTTCTCCAACTTCAACCTTTTTCCCTTTGTCTCTGCAGGTTTAAGCTGTGTTGCCATGGTTACTGCATTCCCAGGGACATTGTAATGTGAGCACATCCTATAGCAGGGAGGGGTGAAAAGGTGTGTAGCTGCATTTTGCTTTTGCTGTTGGTAGGTTTCTGTTGATGGGGTGATAATACTTGCCCTGTGTAAAAATATCTTTTGTGTCTGATTTGCATTACTGCCCGGGATGAAGCTGGAAAATGATGTTTTCTCCCTATCGCCCCCATTGCCTCCCCCAAAGCCCCCCTACGCCTGTTTACCTTTTTATGTGATATCTGAGAGCTTTTGACACAATATACTTTAACAATAGTGGTGTGAACTGGCAAATCACATTTTTATATAAAAAAAGACAGATTTAACACCTTTGGCAGAGGAATATGACATAAAATAGACACAAAAATACACAATCTGAAAATACATTTTCATAACAGAATCACAACCCCATGAAGAGTAGCTGAATATTTTAAATTCCAGTCTGTGTTTTGGATGTACAGCAGGGGCCCAGAGCAATGATATACAACCAGCTGCTGTGTGCTAATATTGCTGTACTGGCACAGACCTGGGAAGCATTCACACAGTCTGCCTCCAAAGGCAACATCAGATATATCACCCACTTTCCACACAGCGATGATGCTGACACTGCATGCGCACAGCGGCCAGAAATTACATGTGGAGTGGCCGTGGAGTGGGATTGCAGGATGCCAATGGAGAGCAAGGTGACAAAGGTGACATGAGGAGGGGGCTGGGTGTGGATCAATACATGAAAGGAGGTTTTGAGAGGCTGAATGCAGCACATTCTGGCTGCAGCTGTGCTTATAGGAGCGAGTGGATTTATCTAACTAAACGCTTCTGAAGCCAGGGTTTGGTCATGTGGAGGTTGGGAGAACAGGATGCAGTCACAGAGACAATGACACAGAGGGGATGTCCTCAGTGATGACCTCATTTTTGTAAAGTTGCTGGGAAAGCAGCCAGACTGAAATGCAGACGAGGGGAAAGGCAGGGTCATGGCCAGGCCCCACTATGCAATGTCCACTTGTAATTCCCACAACTGACGCATGCAGGACTCTTAACAACAGTCAAATTTACCTCAATTATAAATTTAAACCAAATTGCATAAAGATATAACTGTGGTTCTTCTACATGCATTAACTGTATGTCAGCCAGTCACACTCCGCCCAGTCAGGGGAAGAGCAAATGCAAAAATGCAAAAAAATGGGGCTGTGGAAGACAAGGGTCACAGTAGAACACTGCCACATGTCTCAAGGCTAGAGGTTAGAGTGGAGAGTTACCTTTGGTAGAGATATCTAAAAAAAGGTTATTTTTGTTGAACATTTTCTGTACTTTTCCCTGGTTTTCATTGAGATGGTTAGGGTGGGTCCAGTGAGCTGGGAAATCCAGTGAAGCATATCATGTCCCTTCACCAACCATCTACTTTTCCCAGATGTGTTCACAGCACCGCATTGTGTCATCAATTTACATTTCAATTGGCATACAGAGATGTTTACCGTCTCTCATTTTTAAACAGGAAGGGGATCTTTCCCCCCTAACTGATAATGGATCAGGAAAAAACATTTTATGTTGTAGGGGTCAAGACTGGTGTTTTTGCAATGGAGGGTGGTGTGTAAGCTGATTCCAGATCTACTGTCAAGGACAGAAACATTTTGGACCTCTTCTGACTCCTATCAAAAGAGGGTCTTGACACTGCTTGCATTGCTTCAGAGTTAAAATGGTAACCCTTCAGCAGTTGATTTTGTCCATGCTTATTTCATCACTAAATTGATGACATGCAAGGCATTGTTTGTTTTACTTATCTCCAGAGTTATATTCATTATGTGTTATGTGTTTCATAAACGGCATCAACAATAGCCATGGTATATATCAGTAAGCATAGAGAACATGTATGTAGCATATCAATGTGTTTTATTATGTGTTATAGATACTGTCATATTTGAATTCAGCAGAAAGCTGAGAGCTATCTGCAACGCAATAGCACCTATAAATCAAAGGATATGGAATGTAACAGGGTCACCAAGGATGCAAGAAAGTGTCAAAATAATGAATTATGGGAGAGTTCAATCTGTCCTGCTGTCCCATAAACCCACTCCAATCAAAAGAACAGTCAAACTGTTGTAGAGGGGGAAAACAACTTATTTCCAGCATCTGACTTTGATAAAGGAAATAAACATCTCCATGTGCAGGTGAGTTTATCTGCGGTTTTTGTGGTTCATAGCTTCAGATTTATGATATGATCGCTGAATACAGACACAGTAGATGAGGATGCTGGCTACTGTCCGTCCTACAAAACATTCTCATCAGGTGCAGATGTGGAGGTTCATAAGGAAGCATAATAATATAACATATTATGTTAAATGGTAAAGGGCTACTTCAGTCATGTGTTCTGGGCCAGAAATGTTTGATGTTGATAATCGATAAAGTGTTGTTTTTTCGTTTTTGTACCAAAAAAATGGTGTCAAACTCTCAGGAAATCTTGTGAGTTTGTTCCGATGCTCTTTGCTCAACACATCAAGAAAAGGGTAAATCAAATATCCTATAAAGCTTAACCTACAGAGAACCTGTCATGCAGAATCACCATGAAAGCTTGGTAAGTAAAAAATTAAAAGACTCCTAAGCTGATTTTGTTTGAAAATAGAACTCAGGGCAAGTTTACTGGGGTGGTACAGGCCCTTCAGTTGAGTAAAATCCTTTCTCTTGATACAAGTATTCTCTTTTCAAGTCTCTTGCAAAAGAATAATCCATTTGCAGTGCAACAATTATCTAATTAAACCATCTAATTACCACAAATTGGCATTTGGAGAGGCATTGAATGTCATTTGAACATTTCACGTGATACTTTTAATTTAAAGAGAAAAACTTTGTTGACTGTATGAGACACAAAAACTGAGCGCAATGTGAAATAAAATCTGATCTATTTAATAGGAAATGAAGGTACAGAATCTTCAGAGATAAGATCTGCTGAATGTCTACCCCAGCTTCTCACGAAGTATATCCCTCTGATGGAATGACAGCTCAGTTTTAAGACAGCAAAGAAGTGAATGAAGCAGAGGCTAACTACATGCATCCTTGCTTGTGTTTTACTGAATTAATATTATTAATATTATAAATTGTAGTGATGAGGATTTAAAATATGAACAGTTAAAACTGGAAGAAGAGCAGTCATCTGTGATTAAATGGATTTAAAAACAATATTTGAAAGAATACAAACAGAAATATGAAAAGATCCATTCATTTTGAGAAACTCAGCCCTAGACAAAAGAGACAGATGTTCTAATAAATAAAGATGAATGTGAAGTTAATTGTCATGTTAAATGAATGCATATTATTTTAGGTAGAAAATAAATTCAATCTGATGACCTTATAGCCTATATAGTTTAACAATATGGTGTTTCACTTCACTTAGCTAGACTAATCACAACATTGGAAAATCTGAGGGACACACTTATTGGATCTTCATTAATGACCATTCTCATTTAAACTGACTTTGATGACCCAATAAGTTGATGAGAGGTTTTTTTTAAAATCTCATAACAAACAATTAACATTCGCATCTGTCTCTCAGCAAGACTGTTCTAAAGCTCCAGCACTCTGATCAAATTACAGGCTCATATCTTATGAGAATTCAAACTCTGGATAGACCTTTTAAGTACTTCAAAGCTAGTTCTTGAAGGCACATTTTTGAATCATGAAGAAAACAAACCATGATGGCTGAAACTGTACACATTGTAATTATTTTCCCCAGTCCCTTGTCAGATAGTAATTACAATATTTTTAATAACATATTGTAACTGCACCCCTTTGGGCTCAGATGCAAGCAAACAATATATAAAGGATACTTCTAATTGTTGAAAATATTTTCTGTTATTGATATTCCATGTAGCAATTAAAACTTTTCAGCGGGATACAGTAAGCTGTTTGTTAGCCATTTAATCTGAATAGGTACAGAGGCAAATTACATCTGTTTTCCTGAACCGTGGTTCTGATTGATGTCTGATCACTGCAGGCACAGATCATAAGCAGAAGCAGGGTTTCTATGCTTCAGAAAAAAACCAACAGACAACATGTGAGACAAGAAAGAAAATATCATCACCAAAAAGCGGTGGCATTTTATGATCATAGGAGGCTTTGATATAAGAGATAGTCAGCAGACTCTTTATTCTCTGTCTGATGTTAACCAAGGACTTTGGGGGCAGCCTGGTTTCCTAGTGAGATGTCTTGCTCGCTCAAAAGTCAACATCTGGGAGGCAAGGCACTTTTTACAACTCTGTAATATTGCCTGTGCAAGCACAGAAGGAGTGAGGCTATCTCTATCTCGTCCCTGATTGCCATCAGACCATACCAGAACAACTAACACAAGCAATTTCAGGGTGTGTAGCTGGAACAACAAGAGTGAAAAGGCAGCTGACAGAGCTTAGAAACCAAACCTGTGCAGTGCTGAGTTTCTGGGGAATTGAAAAATGAGAAGAGTGAATTTTACTTGGGGTCTTGCTAGCTGTTGTCTGACAACACAATAAGCCCATTCCCAAATGCCTGTCTGACCCCTCATAGGCTGATGATAAAACCACAGCTGAACTGCAGGGACCCAGCAGGCTGGGGCATCAGAGAAGGAGTGGGGAAAGGGAAATGCCAGGGTCCTCTACTGCCTTACATTCAGACAATCAGATTATTTCTCTCTCTCCCATGGCTGCTTAATGCCCTCCCACAAACAAACATATACTGTTGAGAACAGATCAGGAAATGCCATTGTTATTGGATGACTTTTCTGACAACCAATGCAAACAAAAGAGCTTTAAACCCCTTGAAATCTCTGTAAAAGTATCATTCACATCACCCCTGGTTGCACACATTCAAAAACAACAGTTTAACTCTCTCATGATAAAACTCATAAGGTCAGCAGATGAAATTAGTTCATGTTTGGTGCCAAATTTGTACAGATAAGACATCAGTCTAGATGTCTGCATTGGACAATGCATCTATTCATTATTTGTGTTGAAATTCAATTGTCTTTTATGAGACAGCATGTTATTTCCCAGCTATTACCAAAGCTATTGATTGCTTCACAGTTGGGTTGTATGCCCAAAGCTGCCCATAATTTTCATTCCAACATCTGTCTTCTACAAAATAGCAAAGCAGAAAATAGTATGCACTGCTCTGAATTAGTTTCATAAAAATGAATATATGTTTATTTTCTCCAATATCCAATATCCCCTGAAATTAAGCACCAGGTATGGAGTAATTTAAAGATAAATTGAGGATACTCAGCAATTGCAAGGTACTAAATTTTTGAGAAGCTATACCCTGACAGTGACCACAAGGATTAAAGACTGTTTGATTCTCAGCTCTATCTATTCCTTATTCTGGAGATATTCTTACTTTGCAGTAAGTCTTTAAATACTGCTGAGGTTATGTGCAGACTGCTCATGAGCAGGTGCACAAACCAAAGACTGGTACATATAGACCATCCTCCTCTGTGTCCAACCTAACACATGGTGGGCATTTATTTGTACTATTACATATCAAATTTTGTGCTGACCATCCTTAGAATGACTGACAGTTTCAAATGAACAATGCACAAACAAGTCTTGCTGTTTGTGTGGGATCTTGTATAGACTCCAGTAGAAAAGGAGGTGCTGGTCAAGCCAGTGGGTCCCTTAAGCGGAAAACATTAACAAAATCCAATTCCTCGACTGTTTCTCAATAAAAATGAAATCCTATTTAAATTTCACTTGTGTTAAATTTTCTGTAAACTACACTGAGGAAAAAGTAATTGCAAAAAGAATAGATTTGTTGAAGTACAGTAATATATCAATACAGCTTCCAAGATAGCAATGTATCATGCAGAAAGATGTGATGATTCAATAACCTTCTATCTTGGTCATCCATTTCTATTTTAATAGACTGGGCTCTCCCACTGCTTCACAAAGTCCCCACAATAAACATTCTGTTCCTTGTCTTTTCTGAGAGCAGGATGCGCATGTGGGGTGGTGGGGTTCATTCTCTTCCAGTGAGTGCATATCTTGCCAAGGAAAAACAAATGCTTATTGTGCTCAACTTCTGTTCCTAACCAGGGACAGGCTTTGTTTTATGGACCCATTGGTTTATTGCACTTTCACACACTGACACTCCTCCTCTCTCCACTCTTTGTGCCTGTCATGTATGACTGTAGCTGAGAGGATAACAGGCAACGCACTTCCTGCCTGAAAGTTGGGCTTTGAGGTATCGATGTATGTAGGGGCATAGATATGGGGGACAAGAATTAACAGCAGAAAATCTTGAAAATGTAACAAATGTCTGAATTTCATAAAAATAGATGCATGATTTTTATTTATTTTTTGACAAGCTCTCAGTTAGTGGTGAGATTTTGTTTTTTCATTCGCACCACCGCAATTAACTTCTCTCCATGGCAAGTCAGAAACTTGTAGCACAAAGGAATATTTAGCGTAATGACATTTTGAGGGGAAGAGAGAAGCCCGCTGCTGGAGGTATTATTTTGAGGCTCTGTTGGTGATGTTCTCTGTTGGGAGTCAGCTGCCTATGCAGCAGAGAATTAATGCAAATCCAATCACTGCTGTTCCAGAGTCAGACAGATAAGCACGAGCCACTGTTTAAAACTCTCTCTGCTGTGTCATGCAGCTGTATGATTGCTGAAATATTTGTATTTTCTGTATTTTCTAGATTTTTATGCAAAGATATGTCACCATCAAGTAGCCTTTGTTTACATCTTTGATCATTAAAGGAAGAACTGGCCAAAAATGAACTTTTGACTATTAAATATTTTAATCTCAAAATTCAGATGTGGGGTCAGATCTAAATTCTCCAGAGCAAACCTCATTCACAATCAGGTTTACCAGAGTCACTATAGTCTGTGGCAATGTTCATGTATTCAGCTAGGAGACTTGCTTACTTACAACACTAGAAATTAATGTACTTATTTGTGACATATCTACTCAGAGAAGGTCAAAGCAAAAGCAATGAAAATAATTGGTTGGGTATCTGAAGAACAGTCAAGCTGCATCTCTCAGCTGGCAGACTAATTGGTTGTGCCAACCTGACTACATGTTCTGCTTGGATAGCTTAATGGATCTGTTAAGGATGGCAACTGCCGAAAACCAATGCCCATGAATAAGCAGGTTGAGATATTTGGATCTCTTAGTTTGCCATTTTCACCTCCCTCCCTCCCCCTTCAAGCTCCCCACAAAACATCACCCAGCCATCGAGATCCAACCTCTCAACTGGCAGTACTATATTATGGAGATTCTTTTCATCAGTAGGGATTGAGAAATTTGTAATGACTGAAAGAAAAATGGATGATGCAAAGTGCAGGCAAATTCCAGATAAAAACCTGCTTGAGTCAGCAAGGATTAAAACTGGGCTGTACCTTTACATTTCAGCAATGACGTAAAGCACAGTCACACTTTGGTTTTTAAGGAAGACAGTGAACATTTTTGACAAATCAAGTCAAAACTGACTCCAGACACTACAGCTGATGAAAATTATTCCATGCTATCATGTAAAGCTGGAAACACGAACCAGTGATTCACAGTATTGCCAAAGATTCTTACATCAAGCTCTAAACTTAAAGTAATGAACATATTTATGCTTATATATTTTGTTGCTATTTTTGCTTATTTTAAATCTGCTCCATGCATGCGTTAAGTTTAATCATAAGAATGTCTTACAAAAATAATATAAATGGCCCTGAAGTTACAAATATAATGTGTAATTCATGACAGTATGACATTATTTTTGTAAAGGATCAACTTCATTAGAATTTAGTTGACTTCCCACCCTGACAATGATGACCCACAAGCAAGAGGAGAGGAAGAGAGACATTCCTTCTCGTATCCTGATAGTGTTGATTTAGAAGCGTGACGAGAGTCAACCAATTGTCCCACATGCAAAACGCCTGTCATGCGCCGTTACCACAGCTATCTGTGCGCGAACATCTATTTTACTCAGTCCTGGGGCAGCAGCAGGCATCTAACACTCCCACAATAACATCCTTGACGTCATAGCCATCACTCCCGTCGGAGATGCAGCTGCAAAACTGCTATAGAGTGGATTGAAGGGGATAGCGAAGCGGCGGTGGCAGCCATCTTACAGACTGACCGTATGCACCCGGATTGTTTTTTACTGTTCGAACAAGAAACACATTTGTACCCATCAGAATAAACAACGCAATCCTTGTTTTCCAATTTTATTTTTCACCTCAAAAGCGACATGCATTGTCGAAGATATAAACCACCCTCATGTATACTGGGGCTGGTCCTTGGACTAATATGCGTGGTGGAGGCAGCTAAAGGTATGTCAGAAAGCGGTTCGAGATCTATGTGTTCTCCGTATATTCTGCGATTAGATGATTAGTCCTTTCCATCAGAAATTTTGTCATTAAAATAGATGGTTATACAGTCCTGTCCTTGTGAAGAACCTGGCTGGGGTTGTGAGAGAATGTTCATCTAGATTTATCTTTGTGCTTGCAACGTTTTATTTGGGTGATGCTGCGCGAGTGCATCCATTCCCTGAGAAAATATTATGTGGATAACTGGCTAGCTTGAAGCCACAGTGTATATAATTAGACAGAAGTGTATATTAAGGTTGTCATCGACAACGTGCACGACATTTCGTATTATTTTGTTTAATTTTTTTTGTTCATTTCTTGTCGTGATTGTTTAAAAATGCACTCTAATTTTCTCGTCTAAATAATTAAGGTTGTTGGTGTTTGGCCCTGTGCTAATGTTACTTGAGCTTAATGGGTGGTTTGTGATATTGTCTTTTTAAATACAAAGTACTGAGCTTTCCTTCGTTGTTAAAAAATAAATAAATCGTACACTAGTAACATTCACGCAATGTCACCATACTACACTCCATGAAACATCGTAGGCAAATGTCTTCAAGCACCTGTCACTCCTTAGCCTGCCTGTATGACCTAGCGTTTATAAATTCATGGCAATAGGCGTCCAAATCCGAATAGCATTTAAGCAGACTGACAGCCTGCACCATCCCAATATAAAGTATATAATATGTTTTTGTTAGTATATAACCCAGTCTGATTGTAATTAACGTTTGTTGTTTCATGTGAATCTTGCTTCGTAGGTTGCAACCCACTCGCTCTCGTTGTTTATGAATACATGGGGTGAGATACGCATTGCAGATCCTTTCGCAGTCGCTGTTTCGTTGAGGGGTTTAATATGAACGCGCCTGATTTGTGAGGCAATACAAATAAAACTTTGAAATAGTTTTTAAAATGAGCACTAAAACAAGATATAAAGTTCAATATCGGTGCAATGTCTTTTTTTAAATACTAAATGCATGTTGTGTGAAGTTTATATTGAAGAAGGCGATCTGTCTAATTTTACACTTCTTAAATTGTGTTTATGTACGGGTAACCAGACTAAAGAGGACTGTTTGACCAGTAACTACTTGAAATACCGTCGACTGGTCGAGCTATATAAGTAAATCTGTATGTGAGCATGTGATGCCGTGGCTTTATGCCATGGAGTTATTTTAACTGAGTTACTGTAAAGTGAACAAAATAACATTTAATTATCAAATACATCAAAATGATTAGTAACATTTCATCCTTGACTGTTGTTAGTTTCACCGCAAATAGATTTAACGGTTGAAAGATTTTATAGGCCATTTGACGGGGTGAATGGAAAGGTGCCTGTAATTTCAGAAATTCACCTAGTTGGCTTGTGACAACTTTGTTTTTATACGTTGTGTTACTCATTCTTAAAAAAAATAATGTGCAACAACACCAATGGTAACATTTATACCAATACTGTGTAACCTTTAATAGAATGGGGTCATATTTAATCTTGTGCCAAGTAAATGGAATGTGAGCACGTCAGACAGATCCTTAGCTCCTTTTAACTACAATTTCTAAGCTTGTATACATTGTTTTTTGTTAATCAAGAGTAGCATTGCTTAACATGGGTTGTGCAGCCAGCATCAGTGTTTTGATGCTTGGATTTGGCCACTAACAGTGTAAGATTTTTACCATATTGTCATCATGTCCAGTTTCAACATATCAAAATGAGTCATAATCATTAAAAAGAGTAAACAACCCTAATATTTGAAAACTCACATTAACGTTTAAAATATATTAAAATATTTTTAATTACATTTCTTTACACATAATGGCAACATTGATGCTAGTTGTGAATTTTTCGTTTGCCAAAACAGTTCCATTAACTCTCAGTTATGACCAAGGCACCTCACAGTCCCCATCTGATCAATATTAGCATCCGGATGATGTCCTGAGAAAGAGCCTGTTTGACCTTTGGAGTCTTCTGTAATTTTTTTCCAGTGAAGGGAGTTTGTAGGTTTTGAGAGGGATTTTACCATATGTTAGTCACACTTCTAGTGTATGAATTATTGTTGCTAAAATGCTCACTCATTTTGTTACAAGGCACAACAAGCTGCCAACGAGCATGGCATATTTTTCAATACACAGCAGAAATAACTCACTATCATTATCCTGAAAAACAACAAGCTGCCAACAAGCACAGCATAGTTTTCAATACACAGTAGAACTAACATACTATCCTGAAAAAGAAGAAAGCACTTATCTACATTTTTCTACAATTTTCAAGGGTGTTTGCAGTGGCAGTAGAACAGGTATTTTGTGTTGTCACACCTGGTACCTTTCACATTAGGAAACCAAAAAATTTGGTCTTTACTTGAAATGCCTTTGTGTTACACCACAACTGTTTTGACGTAGGCTTCATTATAATGGCCAATTTACGACCAAGCCAAAGGTAATGTTTGTTTTCAGGTGAGGTTGTTTAGCACAGGTTAATACAGGTTCAGTTGTATGACCTTCAATTGCTTATGATTTTGTCTTCTTTCGTTGCTTCCTTCCTGCTATAGAAATTTTTATTTCATAAGGGACATCTGACATTTTTCTTCTTGCACTTTTGAGGTTGCATCACTATTCTGCAACAGTGGATTAATGTTTTCCATTTAATCAAGCATGTGTGTTGAGGGACACACACATACATACGTACACACACCTTTTTTGTTTATATAGTGTGGCATATGGTACACCTGCATACAGTTTGTGATGTCAGTACTTTTTTCTCAAGGGTGTATGACCTTGTAATGATGGCGCTGTTTCTCTTCTACTTAGAGAGGTAGAGAATTTCAGTCTTCATGCTCAGCTAAAATCCAGATACATAAATGGGCTAGAGAGCACAGGCGATGTGATTTCTCATTTAAATACATTCTCTATAATTACTAAAAATTTATAAAATAACCTGCCTCATCAGGTAATGCCAGTGACATGCAGGAATTATTTTACAGTCAAAATGTGAAATGTAAATACAATTTTGTCTCAAAACTCATTACCTTGTAGATAAGGATAAAAGGTCGCCAACACATCTCCAGGTTTACATTAGTTTTGTTCAGATAAGACAGAACAACAAAAATGATGATCATTTTTGTTTGGTGTATGACACCTTTGGACCAGCTGGATGGTTAGTATGAGTACCAATGGCTGGTGTGATGCTGGCAGAATATGCAAGAATTTTTTATTTTTTTTATTTTTGGAGGAATTTATTCTGTGCATTTCTCTAGTCCAGCAGCTAAAGACGGCTTTGCCTCAGCACGTAGTCTGAAGAAGCAGCAGACATAGTTAGACGTACAGGCTTTGCATTATTCAGTCTTGTCTGTTGCGGATGTCAGTTTTGTGTGGTCCTCAGCTTGTTCATAATTCATTGCCTTCTGTGCTTATTATATGAAAAAAGGGATAAGGGACTGAAAATGCAGTGTCTTTGCTCATACTATATTTAAAAATGTTCGCTCTGTGGAATGTTGTGATTCCTTTGAAACTCATTACTTGCCATTGTTTGTTAGTAGTCTTCCAGTTAGTTGCAGTGTTGGCTTCTACCAGCCTCAGAGCTCTAATGGTGGTGCAGATTTTTGGGAAGACATTGAATGCAATTTGCAATAGTCTGCTTCTCTCTCTCCCCTCACACCAAGATGACTCCCGCTGACACGACAACGTCCCATAAAATTGAAAAACATCCTGTAGGAGATCATGTGATTTATTTTTGAAACAACAACATCCAGTGTTATACATTTCTCTCTTGGTATTTAACCATGTCTGCCCTTGATATTTGGCTATCAAATGGCCTTTTATAATTCGAAACCAAAACAAATACATTCTGGGAATACCCACAATGTGACTTGGTTTCATATCTAATGGAATTATACTTGTAAACTTTGTAAACATATGAAAAACTTGAACGTTTGTTTCAAAGTCTGTTGATGTAATTTCAAATTGTCTACATTTTTTCAGCTTTGAAATTCTATGAAATATAGCAAACAATTTGAGTAGTATTAATAAGTAGGGTTTTTGCAGATAGTAATTGTATGGAAATATGTGTCTTAGGCTGCCTACATGATTTTAAATGCTCTGTCTCACAAAAGTTGTTTCTCTGTAGGAGTGTCCTTATTAGAATCCTTTAAAATATGACAGACCTTTGACTAGTAAACAGATTATTATATGCCACAGCCTGCAGAGATGACATGTCGCTACACCTTTGCTTTTAGACTAGAAAATCCAGCTGTGTCATGATTCAGGTAAAGACTAAAAGGTCTGTGTTGAATCTTTTCTATGTCTGTGGAACTACAACATTTCCAGAAGTCATCTACTTAATTCATATAATGAAGTCTACATTCACTCAGTTCAGTGATCCTTCAAAAAAAAAAATCAGTGGGCTTTCTGTGTACAGCTGCTAGTTGCCTTCATATACTTAAATCTCCTCTAATAGCTGAAAGGAATTATTTTTCCTCAGTGTTGCTGTTCTCTTGGTTTGATGTTTTCCTCTTTGTTTTCATTTTTCTCCACACAAATAAACAACCCCGCCTGCTGTTCTTGTGAGCTGAGATATTGTTTCCCATAATCCCCTGCAGAGTTCCAACTGCATGCGGAGGGAATAATTATGGTGGATGTTTCAGTTTCCTGCATGATGGACTGTGGGGTTATTGAACAGTCATCCTTCATATCTAAAGTGAATACAGGGGGTCCTCGACTTACGAATGAGTTCCGTTCCTACAACGTGTCGTAAGCTGATTTTCGACGTAAATCGGAATTTATACCTAAATTATACCTAAATTAACACCAAGTCACTCACACTGTACACACAACACATGAAGGACATATAAAATACAGTAATTAAATGAAACAGTAGTAAAAAATAAAGAGAGAGAACAATTCCTTCCCTTTATTTCAGTGTTCATATTTACGAACCAAACCGCTTAAGTCGAAACTAGGTTTTTTAAGTAATTTATGGGAGTGCGTCGTAACCACGAAATGACGTAACTCGAGACCGTCGTAACCTGAGGACCTCCTGGTGTACAGCATCACCTCAAAGTGTAAGCATAAACAAGCTTAAGGGCTTTTAGTGAACTACCTAGATTAGCAGACTGATGATAAAAATAACAGCCACATGTCCATATCTCCACTTCTCCTAAAAATTGTAATGCATCCAGTAACAATTTAGAACACAATGTATAGATCTCTTGTAAATACTGAGTTATCTTTGCAAATTATCTCTTATATAATTTGCTGTATTGTGGTGGGATTTAAGTGGAAATTGTTGAGGAAAAGTATAATGGTGTGGTGTGACTATATATTAGTATACACACATATGCATTATGGTATGCACAACATAATCACTTTGTGCTAACATTGATGGGATAGAAGTGGATTCCGCATACAATCACATTTCAAAAGGTAGATTAATCTGATTCCTGCTTTGCGTAATGGCTTCAGGTAACTGTTTTCTTCTCATGTGTGCTGGAAATCAGAAATAAACCATCAGTTGCTCTCCACTGATTTTCAAAATGATACCCAGCAGCTACATATAAAATGAGTAACAGCAAACAAGATTGCTGTGTAGTAGCATTATTAGAAATAGTAGCCAAACTATCAAAACAAAAACAACAAAAATGCTGAAAGGTTTTTATTACAGACGTTGTAATGAGCATTTGCAAACCTAAAGAAAAAACTTCTGAAAGGGAAAATGAATTGAAAAGACCCTTTAGAACATAACCAAAATGTAATCCAATCTCAACTGAACACATTGTGAATGACAGCCTCAGCATTAGATTACTTTTGTCAAAATAATTCAGTTTCATTATCTGCTCTTTACCAGTTCCCTGTTCTCCCAGGTGATGGTGGTTGAAGTAATCTATCCTTTTCACAAGTACTATGAAAAAGTAACATTATGTATATCAGTGCAATCCATTATCATTATTCATATTTGGATGAACCAAACACTGTAGAGCAGACATCAAATTTAGCTCAACTGTTTTCTTAAGTGTGTGTCAGTCACTGTATTTGGTTGCGCTCCTTTATTGTTTGAAGGTAAAATAACAAGACTATTTTGGTGTATTAGAAATATGTTCCTGTACTGTTTGTGTCAAGGCCAGGTCGTGTGGATTGTTGGTCATGAAAGAGCAGGTCATGTGAGCTTCTATGGCTTGCTTTAAAGAGACCTGTTTTTATGCTTTTAAACAGATGTGGATGTGCATCTGTGTGTGTATGGGTTTACACACAGTATGGGTTTACACACAGTTCACATTTAGTTTGTCATTTCACAAACTTAGTTTTCTCTGGTCTCAAGTGCTTGGCTGGAAACCCTTGAACTTCAGTCACCTGCTTTTATAAGTGACTCAGATGTTGTGGTTACATGGACCTGCAGCATATTTACATAGTACCCTATTTGGACAGCGTGAAGAATTGTATGTGAACTGACCCATGTTATCTTATCTGGTTGAGTCAACTGTGCCAACACCACAAGCCAGACAGTCGGCATACATACAAAAGCAAGAGCAGGTGAGAGGCTTAGAGTCTGGGGTGTGTCAGAAACCCTCCCCTCAAGAGTAAGTAAACTGGCTAGCACCAGTCAACTTGTGAATACTGTAATTGTCTATGAAGACATTTGATTGTTTCATGTAAGTTATAACAAGTAGCACATAGTAGGCATATCCATTATGGGGTTCCAGAAGGGGCTCACTATTCCATTAATAGCCAGCATCCCTAAGACTTTATTAGCTCTAACCTCAGAGAAAGCAATTCCCATCTGCTTCAAAACAAAACTTAAAAATAGTAACTATTCTATCTGAATAATTGCACATTGCTGGATCTCATCGGCTAGCATTATCATTTTGCATTAGGATTTCTTTTTTTATAATTTTCTTTTTGATAACAAATGTTCATCCTTGAAAATCTGAAATGAAATAAAATGTATCCGTTCTGAACTTTCAAGCATACTGGGCATCTTGAGATCTCTGGTCTGACCAGCCATTGAGGGTTCATATCAATTACAAAGTATTTGCCTGCGCAGTCAGGCTTCTTTCTTTTGATTTCATTTGCCACTTCCTGCTGCCTCACCCTGTTTCTGGCCTACATTTACTCACATCAGCTATCACTTCCAATGTTCTGTACACACCAGTCAGAAGGTGACAACGCTGTTAATTGGCAAAGAGTGTTCTAGTTCACACTAAGAGTGCTGCTAAATCACCTCTGGGTGTGCACTCAGGTGACTGCAAATTAAAGGTTCACTCATGAATTTAAATCTATCCAAGCTGAACACTGTGAATATGCACAGGTTGTTTCTTAAAAAAAGGCGCAAGACTGGGTGCATTATAATTTTTTGTGAGTTGTATTGTGAATTGAGTTTAGGCCTTTGGTGCCAATGGAAAATTATTTATATTGCTCCAATTAGGCTTTCACAAGAACGTGATCCTGCATTACGAAACAAAAATAACCCACTTTCAAATGTTTTATCCCACCAAGTCTCAGCATGAGAGCATGAATCAAAGTTGAAATGCCTTAGCCTCATGCACAGTACATGAGACGTGCCTATGGTAGTATTGACACAATAGAAAAAAGCAAAGACCATAATCGTGATCACAGTGGCAGGGATAGACTTGCATAAATGAGTGTTCGTTTGCTAAACAGAATTAAGAACTGTAGGGGTCCTGTTAAGTGTCTCTCTTCAAGGTAAAACAAATCTGTATGTTTTAAGACCTGTTCATCAGATCTGTCTAGGAACAAATCTGATGAACTGAATTTCATGCACTGTGAATGTTATCTTCCCTTCTGTGTATCTGTCCCTCCTTTCTACAAGCAGCATTTAGGCAAATTATCCAATAAACAATTTGCTGAGCCATTAGGGCCTAACCTGTTGTACAAATTTTGAACTTGTTGAAATTGTTCATGTATTATTGCACTGGTCCAGAAGATTACAGATGAATCCATTTTCCTTCTGTATCACTGTGGCTAAACAGCTTGTCCTAGCTCCAAAAGCCTGGCCCCAGAGGAGGTTTACAGTTTTTCTTCAGTATTTTATTTTTCTTATCATTTTCTGATAAGCAAAATATGCATGCTATATTTTTACATCAACATGCACTGCCCACTGTTGTAGTTTGTCACCACAAGCTTAAGTCTCCTGTGGAATTTACTTTTGATAGTTGCAGGCTGTTTTTTGTATTAATTTGTTGAATATTTGTATGGTGCCTCACATGAATATCATGCTTTATTTTAGGTATCTTACTTCCTTTTTTTCTTGCTACTAAATTGTAACTTCACCATGATTTGAATTGAATTTAAATATATTGTTTACTTGTGTAGATATCCACACGAAAACCTTATTTTGTTTTAATAACTAAGAACCTAAGCCAAATTTGTGAAATTTTTGTGACCCACTTCAGAATCATTGCACAAAGCCCAGAATGCATTGTTCCACCCCTTTGTCTCTGCATTATAGAGGGTTGTTAAGATATTTTAATAACCCTGGGATAATAGCATACAATTTGTGAATTTGTGCTGCTGCTCATTCCTCTGAATCAGTTGTTTGATCAGTGGATGTTTGTAGACTCCAAATACTTAGCTAAGTTTTACATGTTGAGTAGACTTTGTATGCTACTTTTTTGTATATGACTAGGCCTGGCTCCAGCTTGGGATGAAAGGGTGGGCCAAGGACATGTTGAGGGGGACAAAATAGTATAGAAGGCAGTGTGTCACCTGAGAATCTCACTTGCTGATTTCTGGTTACAGTGTCATAACCATTGATTCCTTGTTCAGCTATCCATTGCCTCCCAACAAGCTTCATTCAGGTAAATTCTCTGATTGCACGATAAAGGGAGTTAAATGTGGTAGTGTGTGTCATAGAAAAATGCCATATGACAGATAAGCACTGCTTTTTGAGATTGCTGTGTAAAGTATACAGCACACTGTGTGTATTAAATCACTGCTGGAGAGAGTGCCCTTAGTGCCTCAGCTATCTGCCTCCAGAACAAAGACTACACCCATAAATCTGTGATCCATGGTCATGGTAGCATATGTTTGATGCCTCTGTGCTTAGTTAAGGGCATCTGTCTAGCCTGTATTATAGTCAGTGTATGAAAGGGCGCCCATTATACTGTCAGATATCACTGGGATTCCATGACTGGAAACAGGATGGCATGTCATGGGCTTTTGATTGCTTCAGTTAGTGAATGGCACTCACCTCATGTTATCTCTTCCAGAAAACTGGATCATGATTTTTTTGTGTTTTTTGTACATGCATGGATGTTTGTTGAATACAGTGTCTTTTTTGTTCCTGTTGAAGGTTGAGATACAGGGCATATGTGCAGGGCTGTGTGAACTGTTCAGCTTGACCCTTGCAAGTACTGTTGTTTTTCTGCTCTGCAAGCTAATATCATTTATGTGGCTCGTTCCTTGTCCGTCATGTGAACTCCCAGATTTCCTTTTTTATGTGAATTTCAGTTATCCAGAATCTGTGCCACCTTTTTAAAAATTTAAATCTGTTCAGCCACTACCCACACAGAAGTTCTTTCCAGCAGACATGGGAACAGGTTATGAGAGTGCTTTTACCTTTGGTGGATCACAGCCCAGAGGCCCTGGGTAGGAAGACTTTTGCCTTTCAATCCCACAAAACCTCACCAAAATCAGTAAAAACCCAAATAATTAAACCCTGTATCATTTTGGTCATGGACACACAGGATGATTGGCTGAAATTATTGGTGAATGTAAATTTGCAAATGGAACAAATTGTTCTTAATGAGTTCTTCAAAATACTGTCATGGCTATTTGTGCATGCATTTATTTCTTGCTATTTATACCAGCGTCTTCAATGAGTGTCAAGCTTAGGGGCTGAAAATAAGCATGAATTTAATTGTGTTTGTGTACGCTTCTGCAACTTCAGCCTGGAATTGTTGTTTTAAACATCGATATCGGTACTGGCCCAGAATTTCACAATCGTGCATCCCTACACCATTCTAAATCACATCTGGACAGGGATGCTACAACAACAACAGCTTACAGATCTACATTTATTCCTAAATTCAAATAGCAAATTGTAAAATTGCTTTTGTTTGACTGGTCAGTGAACTTTGTCCTGGCATTTCATTTATTTACTGATCATGTGTCTAAGGAGGAAATGTATGTCCCTGGTCTTACATGCAAGAAGAACAGAACTCTTAATTCACAACATGTAGACAATGTACAGTGAACCATATGTGTGTCAGTACTTACCTCCAAGATTTTACTATCCATGGAAACAGTATGAATTCACAAAAAACATATTCATGGTTTCATAAAAATCCCCAGACAGAAGCTCTTTAAGAACTTCAGGTCTTTAAGAACTTGAAGTTCAGTAAGATAAGACACAGAGCATGATATTAAAACACCTACAGCCTGACACTGCATCCATTAATGCTTGAAGTTAACTTTGTTTAGCACTTCTTTGCACTAAAATGTACTCCCGTGGGTCTGCATTTTGGAGAGGTGGCATGCAGCAATTAATCGTCTCATGAGTTAGATTACTCGGCTAGCCCAGCTGGATGTGGGCCATCCCAAACAGCCAGACTGCGCCAGGCCTGCAGGCTCTCCAAAATCAAATCAGCCTCATCGGAGCTCACCAGTCCCATTGCCATCATATCAAAAAAACATCCCCTCTCCACATCTTAACTGCAATTGACCCAGTGTAAGCTTCTGAAAAAATGATTCTTTTAAATAGCTCATTTCATCCTTGAGGGAGAAACTGAGAAGACTCTATCCGAATGAAAGTAAATTTATATTTATTCTTTTTTTGGTCTGATCATTTAATTTGTCTCATTTCCCCTCTCAACTTCCTATATTGGCTCTGTCTCTTACCACTATTTTGATAGAGAGATGATTAAGTTCTATTTTTAATTTTAACTTGCAGTTTACCCATACTGCAAGTTCAATTTGTTGATTTTCACCTTCTGAATGAAAAAAAAGGGGAAAACTGTACATTGGACAGGTGGCTTCAGCCAGCAGCATGGTTGATAGATGTTCAAAAATGTGCAAAGCTAATGTTACTACTTCTCTGAAGGACTTTGCATGAGGAGCCTAAATCAGATTATCTTGGTTGTGCATCAGTCTGGCCTTGCAACCTGAACAGAGATGTCCCCAACACTTTAGGTCATGCAGGGGCCATGGCTAAGAAGATTTGCAAGAATTACAGGCTTTGCTTCTGACTTACAGGCAATACTACTGAAAGACTGGCCTTAGTTAACTTGGGAATTGATTGCAACAGAGTACCTATGGCCCAAGGATGAAATTGATCATCCAGTTTATTCTTAATGAATAATCCTGGCTTGATATTCATCATGAGCCTTGATGAGAATATATTTATGCAGTTCAGATATTTTACTGTACAGATGTTTGACAAGCATGTCAGAAATCAATGCAAAACATCAAGCCTTGCCTAATTTGAGAACATGAGACATGCCTTTCTTTTGAGTGGAACATGAAGTCACTTTGTAGCTTTTTTTTTTTTTTAAATTTTTTTACAGTTAATGCTTTGGGGTTGCTAAGCTGCATATACCTGAAGTTTATGCCTTCCTCCACCACTGCATTTACCTGTGTGCCATTCACTGCTCTCCATATTACAGACTACACCATGGCTCATGTGTCAGTTTTCTTTCCTCTTTTCTACTCCTGGAATTTGATGGGTGGGGGTAGGGGGAGGAACTCAAACCATATACCATGAGCTATGAATTCAAAACCACAGGTTTCTGTCTACTACATCTGCAACATTGCTATAACCATTCCAACAGTATTTTTTGCAACAGTGGCCAAGCCTATTTGCTGTGTGTGATTCAAGAATGCATTAGCCATTTTTATGGACTAGTGGGTCTGAATTCCAGCAGATTAAAGCAAAAGATTTCAACTGGTGAAGAGGTAGTTTTCACTGCATAACATCAGTGAAAGAGTTTTTGATGGAAATTTTCAACACCACCAATGTACAATAAATCTTTTCTGAGAATCTTTGGGCAAAAATGAAAATGAAAACACTACAAGTCATTACTTTTCCATGAACAATGGGAGCTGGGCTGGAAAAAACCTCTTGAATCATTCACAGTCGGCAGGGGGACCGCTCTCAAAGCATGTGTCGCTGCTCCACTGACAGGGATCAGCTGTGTTAGCGTTTCAGCAGGGGTGGGTTACACAGGGCCTCATTGTTGCAGTCCTGGGATAAAGAATACCCCGGAATTCCTGGCAGCCACAGAGCATGCAGGCAGAAATCAGGGCAGGCCTGGGAATCCACAGCTAGGGTCCTCATCTCCCATCTCCACACGTTCCACCAGACCCCCTCCCATCCTCCTCCATCTCCTCTCATCCCATGATCATGGAGAAGAGACGAATGAGACCATAGTACAAGTGAGGTGGTAGACCATTCTCAAAAGCAGATCTCTTCATTTCAAATTTTTGTCTCTTTGTTTTTGCTGCTGAGTATACAAGGGTTTTTGTCATGCAAACAAGAGTTCAGAATTGGTATTTATTTCTAAATAAATACATGCCTCACAACTACATAGTTTTAGATATGGTATCTAATGTCCAGTATATTGAAGTTAGATATTCAAGAATCCAATATTTGATTTGACAAATAAACAAACAAGCATAGTTTCCCACTGTGGAGTTGTCTTTATTGTTTTAAAATGTATTAATCTATTGAATAGTGGCTCAATTGTCTGTGTCTAGCGGTGGTATGTTTATCTACTCATTAAAAAATGTCATTTTAACTTATGAAGGTATGTATGCGTTTGTAATATCTCATATTGTTGAAGGTCTTCCATTGAGTTGTGCCAGTGTTGTCTAAATCTAATAATGTTTTTGTCCATTGTGAAAGATTGAAAAAACTGTCATTTTAATTAATGAAGGTATGTGTTTACTGCTCTGTAAAATGTCTCTGTTGAATTGTGCTAGCATTGACTATGTCAAATGTTTTTGGTACTTCAAACAAAAAAAAACACAATTTAATTCAATACAGCATTAATTCAATAAAATGTGAGTCTCAGAAACAGCATCTTTCTCCTCTTTGTTCCCAGACTGCTTAACTCCAGATGGTGTTATTATTGTAGCCTGCAAAAATCTCTCATCAGATGCACAAACGCATTACGGATGTGCATTAAAATTTGGGTTAGGAATAGATCTGTCTATTTGGGATTTAGCTATTTCAAGCCACTAATCATTTTAAATGCACTTTTCCCAGCTCCACTTAACTTAGTCCATGAAGTTGAAACATTAGTAACAATAACTAATGATATGACATATTACTTAGTCCATATTTTCTTAGCCATTTTATTAGAAAATAACGACTTCCACAAGCATGGAATAATTAATATTTATGAAGAATCTAGTGAAATGTTTTGTTTTGTCATATTTAAAATAAATGAGGGGAATAAGTCAACTGACTGGTTAAAAGCAGTCCTGTGCTCTGGTTAGTTCATGGTGCAGACTGGATCACAGGTATGTGTGTTTCGTGTGAAATCTACAGTAGACAGACAGAGAATGGGTTTCCTTTTCCAAGTCTCATGTGGGTCTCCTGATTCCTCCACCCTGCTGCTGTCTTTGTTCATGCTGCAAAGGGAAATGAATCCTCTGAGAGTTAGAGGACTTTTGAAGTCTGGCTACGTCCCAAAAGCCTTCACTGCTGCGGTGGCTAAAAGGGAGAGTTTTCCATGGCTGCGCTTTTGTCCACTAGCAGATTGGAGATTGCTGTCTGCACTGATGGGAAACGTACTGGTTCATGTGACTGAATGACTTAAAAGAAATAGCAGTGGCTGTGCAGGACATATGTACCATGATTTTGCTTGATGCTCCCATAATTTGTAATTAAAAATGTGTTTATTGTATTTATTGTACATGTGCTGTATAAACAGTAATAATTCCTACTTATTATCAGTCAACTGGTAATATTCAGTAATAATGACTTTAGCCCTAGTAAGTGGAGGAATCATATTAAAATCCCATTGCAAATAATGCAATAACTCTTTATGAATTACAACTGCAATCATTTTAAGACTGCAAATAAAGAGACAGAAAAGAGTCGGCATTTCTGTATTTAGCCCTGATCAACAATGACCTGGTGCTTGCACCCTGTCTTCCTGGGTCAGTAGTGTCATTGTGAAGCCTAGTTCAGTGCTGGTTGTATCTAATCCATTTCAGGTTCAATTCTCCAAAGGTCAATTTTAGCATTTTACCCTTGAGCAGTGTAGTTAATCTGCATTATTTCAGTCATATGCAGGTGTAGGACAGATCTTATTGAAGACTTTGTGAGTTATTCTGGATGAGAGCATCTCAGCTAGATAAGCAAATAATAACATCCTTTTCCTATTATTTTTGTATAATTTTGTTTAATATTATTTATTGTACAAGTGGTGTATGAAGTATTTGTTGCACATAAAAAAAAATCCATCCATAAGCTACTTTTTCTGCCTGTTTCAGTTAACAAGCACAAACCATGGATTGAGACCACATATCATGGCATCGTAACTGAAAATGATGACAAAGTGCTCCTGGACCCCCCTTTGATAGCACTGGACAAAGACGCACCACTCCGTTATGCAGGTAAGAGAGCAGTTCTATTTCTTTCAAATTAGAAAGTGTTCTTAATGTGTTCTCATTCTCATTGAGTATGTGCTTCCAGATAAAAAGTTCTTGTTTAAGCAGGATACATGAAGTCATTTAAGAAGTATTTTTGTGTGTGTTTGCATATGTATATACTGTAGAAGGTATGCAAATTTATATATTTGTTCCTTTTTGCACAGGAAATGAAAAGACAGACAGAAGTGTTTTAATTATGTTGTTGCTGCTGTTGATTTGTCTCTATGCTTTTTAAGAATGGCTAAGCCTCATTCAAAGCTAGAACTAGTTGGACTTGAATATTGGGTAGAAGAAATAATTGAGTTTTTTAAAGTGTTTATTCAAATCCAGCTTGTGGCACACAAAATAACTTTCCAGACAAAGTTTGATTTTATGTCTTTATTACCATTACTATAATAATCCATGATACAAATATTTTGTATCCAGTCCTTCTGTTTAGCCTGTTGTGTTGACATGATATACAGTAGGTCTATGTATGGCATTTAAAATAAATTCAAATTTAAAAATTGGAAATGGAAGTTTTGGCAGCTCAATGCCCTGTGAAAGATTAATATCTGCTTTTGAAAGTTTTAAAAGTACTGCATCTCTGTAGTGGGGTATCTCTTCAGTTGTGCTGGGTAGACAATTCCTGTGAATAAAAATCAGGGCTAACTGCTCCTTTTCTTCTATTGTGAGTAATTTCATTGGTTTTCAGATATTTAGTATACCTCCAATATATTTAGCACATAATTTTTCCTCTTCAGCAAGTTTGACAACTATCATTCTGGTACATAAATATATTCTGTTGTGACCTAATGGTTCAGCAATTGTGATTTAACTGTGGACATGCCATACATACTTAAGGTATACTTCAGATAGCTTGATTAAATGGAAATGTTACATCAGGTTTAACAAGCACTGAATGTGTAAGCTGAGTGTGGTAAAACTTCAGGACAGGACTGGATTGTCTTATTTTCATAAGCCTGTTAATGTAACTAAAATGTAGTGTGGTTCATTTTTTTTTTTTTTTTTTTTTTTTTGCTGTTTTACATTTGAATTACGGTGTTGGTTTCAAAGACATTGGCACTTGCATTTTAAAGAATTTTGGACAGCACCAAAATCTTATAATTAAGTGCAATTAATTGTAGGTAAATACAAAATGGTCTCTCTTATTCCCAGATCAGATGAATACCTTGTTTTTCTTTTTAATGAGAGGAACAACAATCGCAGGGACCATGCCAAAGCAGCAGCAGCAGCCGCAGCATTGAACCTCTATTTTAATGATTCTGAGATTTAATGATGTCGCCCCCATTCAAAGCTACAAAGGGTTGTGGCACATTGAGGCTGTTGCTTTTTTCTGCTTTAATCACCAACAGCACATTTGGCCTTCCATTCTGCCACTTTCCACCTCTTTCCTGCACATTTTGTGACTGGAGAAGAGCTGGCAGTAGCGCTGACTCAGTGGCATGACTGCATCAATGCAGTTAATTAGGAAAATGATTTAGAAATCATTCCATTGGGCTTTATGTTCATCATAGTAATCCTTACATCTGTTTGACCTTCATTTAAGTTGGGACGGTTTCTTGAGAAATAACCCTTTCTTATTAATGGTTGTGTTGGTAAGTGGTGTTCACGTAAGCAGTGTGTGGGACTTGAGCATAGTGTGGGCAGGGCTGGAAGGCTCCAAATGCAGACTGAGTGGAGGTAGATATTTGGCTCACTGTCCGAGCCCATTTTTGGCACTCTCACAGAGGATTTCCTGGTAACACATGTAAGAAGGGGGTGACTGGACACTCAACTGTCTCTGTTGGTCTCGCTTCCGGCAATCCCTCGCTAAAACAAGGCTGTGAACTCTACCACTGAATTACCTGCCACCGATCCTACAATGATCTGGGGATTTCACCGAAGCAGCACAGATTACGCTTTTTACATGCCATTGTGTATGATAGTCTGAATCACACGCACCTCCACTTGCATTTGCACCTTCCAGAATTCCTGAAAACCATGTGCGTGTTAGGGAGATTTCTGTTGAATGCAATGAGTTTGAAACTAAATACATTCAAAAGTGAAGCTTTTGGCTGGTCTGGTTACAGTTCATCTTTATATAGATCTAATGCTTCTGCTAGTGAAGCATTTTTTTAAGATGCCATTGGTCCAAACAGTTGCTTCCAGAACTAAATATACAGTTGCACCTTGGATACCACTTTGCTTCATAAAACTTTGACTGCTGCACTGTTAATGAGAATGAGAGAGACATATTAGAATGGATGTTCCTAGCCAAGCACATGAAAGGTTTGTCTATTTCTGTCAAAACCGAGTGGAACAAATGAATTTATTTCCTCTTAGATCAAGTTAACAGCCAGCGGGGCACAAAAAGGATGTTATTTTTCCTGTGCCAATGACCACACAGAAAGTGTTTGAAATGATTGTAGAACTGATGGCAGAATCCATTTTTATAGGCTCAGGACAAGTCAATGCCCACAAGTTTGAAAATTTTTGAATTTTGACCCGGGTTGAACATGTTTGGAAATACGTTTTCTGAGAGGAAAGTCTCAGATTGTTCCTCCCTGCTGGGCAGTCTGTTTGTGGTCTTGGACAGGTTTGCTTTCTTATGAATTGTCTCGTAATGTCTTACAAAGTTTTGTGTCCACATACGCTGTGTAACACTGAATTCTCTGTGTGTAAAACTATAATTTTTTGAAACATTTTCTTTGTACAACTGACTTGGGTTTATCTTCTCTCCCCCTTGTAGAGAGTTTTGAAGTGACCTTCACCAAAGAAGGTGATGACAGGTTCTTTTTCCTGCCTGTTATGCAGATGTATTAACCCACTAACTCCAGGGCATCAGCACTTTATACAGAAACTCCTGTCATGCTTTGTAATCGGATGCTCCCAGTTTTGTTTTGTTTGTTTTTCCTTTTCATTTTTTCTTCGTTTCGCCTGAATTGTTTGAAAAGACCAACTGGATGAGCAAAAGATATGATGTGGGTAGAGGGAATTGTTAGAAATATCCGTGCATGAGACATCCACTATAATATGCAGTCAATAATACACCACATGAACCACTTTTGGGGGGGAGGAACACCAAGCTGGTCTACTGTAGATTATTACTCAGAATACATCATTGCATTTTGTTGCATACAATTATAATTCCATTTTTAGTTTTAACTGGTGATGTTAGAGAACTCTCACAGCAACCTCTGCAATGAGCATACAAGTTTGATTAGCAAGGCTAGATGTTAAATATCTATGAAGATGACAACTATATACAAACTCATGGTTTATATATGTCCTCATAATTTTTCTGAATCCAGAAACTGAGTTAGTGTTTTATCAAACTGATATTTGTAATAGAAGGCCCTCAGTGCTGGACGTACACCACAGATTCTGACCCATGGCATGGCCAAAGCTGGTGTTTGGTGTGGATGTCGACCAAGTTGATATTTCTAACCTGTTACCATCCAGTGCTTTAGTTTGACCCCCCTCATTTAATGTTTGGGTTTGATTGCTTTGTTGTTCAAGAGTGGTGGGGGGAGGCAGACAACATTGCACAGGAAGACTGCTTTTATAAAAAAAAAAAAAAATCCAGTTAATGAACAATTAATATGGATATAGAGATTTATTTATAACTTGTGCCTAGATATTAAAGCCATTGACAGAAATTCTGAAATTGTGCTCGATCTGCTTATCATAACACTGCTTTGTTAATTATACTTTTGATATTACACTGTTTTTTAAATTGTTCTGGCCATAATAAGCCATTATCTTTTTGATGCCTGGACCTTTCATACACATGAGTAATTTGGATGCCAGTGATCTTGGCTCTATACTTTCTCTTATTTATATTCCATTTTCTTTTAGATATTGGATCCTAAGTACTCCTGTGAAATGCCTGTCCACATCTTTCTCTGTTTCTTCCTGCATGACTGGATGCAATGTGAACAAGTGGCTTGGAAGGGACACTCCCCTGTTTAACAATATTTTCCAGCCCCACCGCACCCCCCATCCCCACCCCACCCCACCCCAACCCAGTTCTTACTTACCATCCAGCACAATGCTTCTGGCTTTTTTCACAGCCTCACCACAAAAACCCCATGGCTGCCAACACCCTTGGGCTTTATTTATTATTATTTTTTTGTGCATACTTTTTTGATCAACTGGTCAATGGCTTGTTTTTGTGATGTTACCAATCTTTGTCAGTGTTTTCTGATTGAAGGTAATCTTATTCCCCTCCCCTCCCATTGATGTGTTCAGGTGAGATTTGTGGCTTCAGGATTCATGGGCAGAATGTCCCTTTTGAGGCGGTGGTCCTGGACAAGTCCACTGGTGAGGGTGTGATCCGAGCCAAAGAGAAGCTGGACTGTGAGCTGCAGAAAGAGCACACATTTACAATCCAGGCTTATGACTGTGGGGAAGGCCCTGATGGATCCAACATGAAGAAATCCCACAAGTGAGTATGCTGCTCAGCCAGGAGCCTGGCACTATGGCTAAGGTCCTAGCAAAGAGCTGGTAAAAACATCTTTGTCCAGAAATTGCCCACATATAGATTTATATAGATTTTCTAATCATGTGTAGCTTTCTCTTAATCAGCGGATCAGTCTTTGCCAATTGACTAGCTTGTTTCTGTTGAAATGTATGCCATAAATTTTGTTGTGTGTGCTAATTTTACTACAAATGGTTTGCTTGCTGCCTTGTACAATTGCCATCTGACAATCAAAAGGTTGCACAGTTCTTAATCAAAAATAGAATAATCTCAAACAAAGACATGAAAGATATAAGAAATGAAATAAGTACATGGAAACTGTCATATTGAACACTTGAACATATCTGAAATCATGTTTTGTCAAAAAATGATTTCTGACAGTGTGAAATCAATTACCTGTGTCGGCCATCATCAATGCAGACAGAGGGAAAATCACTGTCAGTTTGTCCATCAATTCTTCGACTTGTTCTAAATTTAGAGAACTGCGAAGTTGCATGTAGTGTCTCTGGTCAAGAGCCAACAAATCAGAAAGCAGCACATTAAGATCACCATGGAACTTGACAAGAAACTTCCAGAAAATGTTTATTTCATGGGTGGTTTGACTGGTTTTGTTTCTTGTGATGCATTGATGTGTTGCTTTTCTGAGGTAAGGGCTTGTATAGGGGGTGTAGTGGTAGTTTCTGCAAGCAGTGTACTGCCTTTCATGGTTAACGTTTAAGATGTATTCATTTTTACTGCTTTTCGTGTTAAAATTTTTTAGCAAAGGCCTCATATTCCAAACTGTATTTCTGCCTGTCCAGGGCTACGGTTCATGTCCAGGTGAATGATGTGAATGAGTACAACCCAGTGTTCAAAGAGAAGTCATACAAAGCCACAGTGATCGAGGGCAAGAGCTACGACAGCATCCTGCGGGTGGAGGCGGTGGATGCTGACTGCTCCTTCCAGTACAGCCAGATCTGCAGTTACGAGATCGTCACCCCTGATGTTCCCTTCACCATCGACAAGGACGGTGAGGCACAGCTGGGAGTGCATTACACAGCCACCAAGCCATTGCCCCTCCTAAAAATTGTCAATGAGCTCCAGCTTATTTTGACACTGAATGCATTGTTATTTATAGTCTTAAAAAAGGCCAAACACAATGTGGGAAATCAAAGTATTTGTAACACCCTGTTGTAGCCTTTAATGTTGACCCTTATTATTTGTGATCTTCATTATTAAAATGCATTTCATTCTCATTTTGCAATTGTGCAGTTATGTCATGCTATGCTTTTTAATGCTTTTGATATATTTATGAACTTGATGCTGGTGAGGATGGAGTAAATAAAAAAATGTGACCTGTAAACAACTAGGTCATTTCCATTGTGATTTGTCGTTTTCCCTCAGGCAACATCAAGAACACAGAGAAGCTCAACTACAGCAAAGAGCGCATGTACAAGCTCACTGTGACTGCCTATGACTGTGGGAAGAATCGTGCCTCTGAGGACGTCCTGGTCAAGGTCAACATCAAACCCACCTGTAAACCAGGCTGGCAAGGTAAAAGAGGAACCCTGAAAATTGATTTTTCTGGTAGTAGCTACAGATGAAGGCTGCACTTGCTCTTATTTACTTTGTTAATTTGCAGGGCCAGTGGACAACCACCAGATTGAGCTATATAGGTTAATTTCATTATACTGAACCTTTTATTCCAGTGTTACAGCAGTTTGGTTGTTTCATGCCAGTTTGCCAATTACTGTTGCCCATTGTGTTTGTAAGACAGCCGGTCATTCTCAGTCAATATTGACTCCTCAGTTGTGCAGTCCTCCAGTCCAGTAACTGCAACAGCTCAGCAGGAGCACTGAAGAGTTGGCACTCTTCAAAAGCAAGCAGGTTTGCTCTCAGCCAGTAATGTATGATATTACAGGAAATGGGCCATCCATCCAGATGGGTGCAGAAGAGAAACATAATAAAAAGCAGCTCTGTTATGGACATTCTCATTTAGAACAAGATATGAAACCACTTTTAGGTTGTATCAGTTGCTAAAAATATTGATTCCCACCTCAGCAGGAATGAGATCAGTGCTTGACAGCCCTCACACTGCTGTGATTGAGTAAAAAAGATTGGATGTATTATGTTACTTCAGGTTGAATTTAACTCTGATATTTGGATCAGAGAAGTCATGACTGCGCTTGGTGTTTCTTACCTTCATGGGCTTGTTTGCACTGAAACTTATTTTGTCTTTTTCTGTTGTTTAACTCCAATTTCCTCTGGGGCAGGATGGAGTAAGCGGATAGAATATGAGCCTGGCACAGGAAGTCTGGCGCTGTTTCCCAGCATGCACCTAGAGACCTGTGAGGAGCCAATAACCTCAGTCCAGGCCAACATTGAGCTGGAGACTAACCACATTGGAAAGGGTTGTGACCGAGACACTTACTCGGAGAAGTCTCTGCACATGCTATGTGGTAAGTAAACACTGAACTATAAAGTTAGCATAATACAATAACCACCCAGGGATAATATTTCTTTTGTCTGACCAACTGACTAACTTGTATATGTTGAAGACATTACTGAAAAGAATACTTTTTCAAAGCTGGAAAAGGTTTTAAGAGGTATGGAGACAATTTGTATCTATTTCTGTTGAAAAAATAAATGCAGTGCATTTTGCACTCAATTTTAATCTTATTCGGCCCCCTCCCAGTCACATCTCCATTTTTAAAAATTTTTCTTTTTAATGATTTAGTGTAATTCACAATTTGGCTTAAAAAAAGCTTCCAGTGTTTTCTATTTTTTCCTTTTTCTTTTTTTCATAAACCTCTGCATAAACCAAGTTTTTCCTATGAATTATTATTTTAAAAATGCAGCTCCATGTTTCACTTCACTGTCCTCTTTTTTTGAATTATCCTGATGAGTTAGCACTTCATCGCAGAGACTAACAGGCAGTAACCCTGGGTTGTCTGCAGGTGCAAGCTCAGGGACAGTGGAGCTGTTGCCTGCCCCCAGCAGCTCAGCCAACTGGACAGTGGGCCTGCCCACGGACAATGGGCATGACAGTGACCAGGTATATGAGTTCAATGGCACCCAGGCCATCAAGGTCCCAGAGGGTGTGGTGAGCACGAGTCTGAAGGAGCCCTTCACCATCTCTGTGTGGATGAGGCATGGACCAGGGACCAAGGAGAAGGAGACCATCCTCTGCAACTCTGACAAGACAGGTACTGGCTCCTGCAGCAAAAGGGTACAAGGGAAGCCTGTAGATGGATCTTGACTGAGCTGTAATTGATGGTGTTTTCTGTACACTTTTATGTCTACCTGTGTGTATGGCTGTCGGTGTCAGGTGTGTGTATGTATGAAAATGCGAGGCTTTAGGTTTTTGTGTGCTCATACATATGCGTGAACACATGCTTTTGAATGTCAGCAGTACATTATGGTGAGAATATGCTTCTCAGAATTTATATTTTGTTGCATTACAGTTCTCAAAACACCTGCTACACTTCCAGGCAGGAGCTCAATGTGGAGGTTCTCTGTGCAAATAAAGGCTTAGTTAAATGCTCAGGGTGAATCCATTGGCCTGAACTGCTCTGCTTTGCACTACTTAATGTCTATTACTGGGGGAACCAAATCTGTTTCATGATTGAAACATGGCAATGTCATTAGCCAGTCTGAGGTTACATAGGCTGGATTATAGTTGCAGGCATACCCTGTTCTAGACAGTGAAAACAGAACATTTTCCTTATCCTCTTTTTAACTGACATTGCGACCCACATAGATGTTGACCCATTTCTCATGTTGTACTCATTCTCTTTACATAACCCATCTTTTACATTGGGTATTTCAAGTTTAGTAAGGCACCCATTTTCAAATAGGTAGAATAAGGGATGGATTGGAAGGTAGGGTAAAACAAAACAAGATGACATTGACGCAAGCACTTGACATCACCCTTTCCATCTTTCCATGTAGAGCCATTATTGTACAATCACTGTACAAGCTTTCTCAATGATAACCTAATCCCAACAAGAAGCTGGTTGACCATCTCTGTACTGTCATACTTGTGACAAGAGAATCTGTCTGAGATTTTTTTTATTTTTTTTCTAACAAAAAGAGCATACTGCCCTTTTTTCGAGGTGATATGCATTCCTGAAATATATTAAGTGGTCTTTTGTGGTAGTCAGACAAATGACTTGCTAGCCAACAGCCTTTTCATTGAAAATGTTGGTAAAGGGTATGAAATTGTACAAAATTAAAAAAAAACTCTTCTTAATAGATCACACTTAACCATGACAGATATATATGTTGATCACATGCTTGATCACAGTTGTGCCACCTTCAGTGCACCCTGACCATAAAGAGGAGGTCCTCCAACATTTTGTATGCATATGTAACTTCATGGTCGAGCTCTCATTAATAGAGCAATGAGAGTATTAATAGGGCAATCTGCTCAATTTCCGGCTGGCATTTTCCCATCAGGGTACTAAATATGTGACTTCTGTCACATCCTGTTTTGACAGAGATGAACCGTCATCACTACTCCTTATACGTGCACAACTGTCGACTGGTTTTCCTTCTGCGCCAGGACCCCGCTGAATCTGAGAACTACAAACCAGCAGAGTTCCACTGGAAACTAGATCAGGTGAGTGAGAAAGTGCATGGAAGACACCAACCTACCATAATACCGGATCCATTGTATACTGGATCTTTACCGTTTATACAATATACAGTGCTCTTAGAGGCATCCATATTTGTAGAAAATAGATTAAGGCCTGTATTGTGAATCCTAATTCAGTATGCCATCACTCATTTAATTCTATATCATGTGATACGAAGCTTACAAGCAAAGTGCTTGCCACTGAAATGGCTTCATCCTCTGGTCACTCTTCTTACCATTGTTTGCTCTCAAGCAAGAGCCATTGTAGCTGCCACTTCCTGAGAGCCAGTGGTATCTCAGAGCATGGCAATATCTGACATGCTCTAAATTGGAATTGGTATATATAGCTAATTGAGTCAGTGCAATTGGTAGACAGTAAAGCCTGCATATATATTCAAGCATCCAAGAACATGGTTCCCCACCCCTGGTTTATATTTAAGGCACAGCCATTGATCAGATCCCTGTTTAAAATGGAATATCAACACAAAGTGCTTTACCTCTCTAGTAGTGTGATACATAATGACCTTGCTTAACATAACTTTATACTGACAGGCTCTTTATAAGGCATGATAATAGAAAATGTTAGCAAAAAAAAATCCAAATAAATCTTCAAAGAATGTTTCAATCATTGATAAAAATAGTCTCTGATTACCACCACCCAGGCTGTAGCATCTGCTTAGCCTAGCAAAGATTAGAGGACAAGCAATAGCTGTACTTAGATCAACTAATAGGCCTTATAATGGAAAGTGGTCTATTTCTGGCATAAAGTAAAATCAGCCTGATCTGTCCATTTCAAGTTGTGGGTGTGTGGTATCTGGACTGCACAGGTACTTTGAAGTGGACAACGTAGTAGATGATTTGTTAGCCTTGTGTCCTGCCAAAGTCACTGAAATGAAGTGTTCTTTGAACAGATACTCTCAATCTGGTTTGCAAAAACAGTTACTTTACTAAAAACAGAGTGATTTTGTGGCAAGTTGGATATCCTGCTGAATCACTGGCTGTCAGAGTAACAATGCACCATATGGTCTGGTATTGAATTTTTACTACCTTGATTCTGACTGTCAGTGGTAGCCGTTTTAGATTGTAACTGGCCATAGTCCAAGGATGTAGGGTCGAGTTGGCTGGGATTTGTGTATTATCACGCAAGAGCGACCACTGTGGTCGACTGGGTGACTGTGGTCTGCAATCACCACCTGCACATGAAGTGTGTTTTTCCCGCTCAGTGGCCCAGAGTGAAAAGAAACTAGCTAACAGCATGCACCTCAGTGGAAATGCATGCTTGCCAGTGTTTTCTCAAATAAGCAGAAAATATTTGATTTTATAGATGGATTAACAAGTTTGATTGGCTATTCAAGATTGGGGGTGAAAAGGAAATCATTTAAAAACAAAAAGAAGAAGAAAATGGGCTTGCAAACTGCAAATATTTTTCATTTTTGAAGAAGGTGACTGTGTCCTGAAAGTACGGTTTTTTCCTTAGGTGTGTGACAAGGAGTGGCATCACTATGTGCTGAACATTGAATTCCCCACCGTGGCCCTGTTTGTGGACAGCGTGTCTTTTGACCCCTTCTTGGTCACAGAAGACTATCCACTGCATGCCTCCAAAATTGAGACACAGCTCACAGTGGGAGCTTGCTGGCAAGGTAAATACAAATCAATGGTTTCTCAAGAATGTTTATTGACGCAGTGCAGTAGCCTTGGAGTGAACCATTTCAAACCGTGACTTAGCACAGACTGAGAACTCAGCTAAAGTTAAGAGCAGGGGTGAAAGTAAGCCGGTATGGTCCGGTACTGCGTACCACTAAAAGACTGCAACCGGAGATTTCGCTCAGCATTATGTGAGTGCGCATGCGTGTCTACTGCCGAAAGTACCGGCAAATAGTACCGGCAAGAATTTAAAACTACTTTCACCCCTGGTTAAGAGTCAGATAGAACCACCACCAAAGCAACTGGCCAATGATCTGTTTATTCATGTGAGCATGATATTCCCCCATCATAGATATGATACGTGATGCATCAATGTTAGAAATTAACATCTGTTGTTTTTCTGACTATGAGCACAATTTCTGGGGTGTAGCCTGATCTGGTGTATCCAGGGTAGAGGGTATTTTCTGCAATCAAACTTCAGACAATCACATATTTTGGAAGTCCATATATACAAAAACTTTGACTTGTAATACTTTTCATTGTGGCTTTTAATAGTATCTGAAATATGCATCTGAAATATGCATATCTAAGAAGAATTATTATTATTTCCATAATAAGGCTGGGGTAATTATTGTTTAGTTATTCTTTAAATATTTGATCTTATTTTTTACAAATTGCAAATGTGGATTGGGGTGATTGAAGACTGTCTCTGTAGTAACTTGATGAACCTTCAGTGAAACTGCTCCTTGCTCCATGTTTTATTCCTGGAAGGTTTATTCCTGTGATTATGACTTTTTTTTTTAAATTGGGAACAAGTGGAATCATCACAAATTATCTTTAATATTTAACTAATATTGATAACAAAATGAATGGATGTTGAACAGGACAGCCCTATCACAGCATAGCAGATATTTTCAGCTTCTTTTATGTGAGTCAGACCTGTGTGTTTGATCAGTGAACTGCTCTTTAAGCTACTACATTCTCTGTCCTTCCTCTTTGTCTTACCTCCACAGACTATTCAGGATTTGACAATGACAATGAAACAGACTCAGAGACTTTGACAGGTTGAAAGGAGTTATTCTTTATTTTCTCAACCAACTCTTTCCTTAAATGAACTTAAGTGTGTATCTGAAGCCCTTGCTCCATGTTCATTGTTGGTTTTAGTTTGTTGCATGAGGAAAATGCAGGTTGTATACTGGTAATGTGTGTAGCATGTTTGTACCCATTGCCCCTGCCTGCTGGCTGTCATGTTTAATTTTGCCCCCTCCCTCTGTTTCTCATATTGCTCTGTTTTTTCTCATAGTCAATCTGAGGTCATTTAAATGCCTGTTAGAGGAGAATACAATGGATTATGAAGTAATTTAAGACATTCAGTAGTTCCACCTTATCTATGCCTATGATTCTATAATGTTATAATCTGTATTGTTGGGCATCTCTGTGTGACCTTGGCACTGAGAACAGAGTACAAGGGTGTCAGGTCTCAGCTACTGTAATCAATATTGAGCTTGAGTTACCTTGACCTTGAAGTGGTTTGGGTATCTGCCCTCATCTGATATCATTCTGGAGGCCCTTCCAGAAGTATGTCTGCTTCAGAATGCCAGTAGTTAAATGTCTATTACATTTAAAGTGCATTAACCGGTTTATTTAGTTATTTGTATTTCACTCTTATTTGTAGTTTTCACTTGTGTTGAAAGGTGATGTGGGGATACTGTAACACAGTAAAATCAGTTGAAGTATGAGGTAGAAGAGCAGCAATGATAATAGTTTACTTGTACACTTGTTACCTCTAAAGATATGCTAGTTATAAGTAATTGAAATTTGAACAAAAATATCCATGTTATTCATAATCACTACATCTGCAGAAGGAAATGTCTGTCATTTGTGTATGTAGTTTTGTGATTTTCAGACGTCCGGAGATATACTGCACGTTGGGGCAAGGCCTATTTTTATCTCATTCATTTTGCATAGGTCCCCCCTGGCCTTGTAAGGGCTGAGTTACTAATCTGCATGAGTGTCAGTGTCTGGACCGCAAGCACACACAAATTGCATGCCCATGCTGCTTCAGCAGACACTGGAAAGCCACAAGGCAGCATGTCCCACTCACACTGTCATTTGCTCCTGGCCTGCAGGAGGCGCTGCACATATGTCACAGTACTTTCGGGGGAACCTGGCCGGCCTGATGATAAGGTCTGGAAAGCTGGAACAGAAAAGGGTGATTGACTGCTTGTACACCTGCAAGGAAGGCCTGGACCTGCAGCTCCCAGAAGAAGTGGGCACCAACATCAAGGTGAGAAAGGGCTTGGGGAGCAGTGATGGTGGGTCACGGATTCATTACCCCTCAATGGCCAGATCCAATGGCTGTTGTGACATTTTATAGTCAATGATTTACTCAAATTTCTTAGACATTGATAATGTAAAAAGACTTGCACGTAATGTAGATGGGAACACATGTGTCTTTAACATTTTGTATATTATTCTCTGTCCTTGACAAATAAAGAAAAATGACATCAAAATCCATATTTCTTGCTTTATCATGTCTAGCAAGGACTTTGTGATGATATGTCTAACAAATAATGCTTGTTTGCTGCTGTTGCAGATTAAACCAATTGCTGCAATTAAATGTTATGACATGGACACAAATGTGTGTTGGCTCATACAAAATACAAATGCAAATTCATCTTCCCAAAAATGTCCCCATAAATTACCTTACATCTTAAGTAAGACGGTTTTTTTGCTGTCAGTCTTACTTCAGCAGCAGAAAAATAACATAGAGCTTCATGTGGATTGTAGTGGATCCATGTGGATTCATGTGGTTTTGGCTCACAGGTGCCATCTCCCTTTCCCCTGAAGGTGCAGTTTAACCCCAGCCAGTCGTCCCTGACCCTAGAGGGTGATGACATCGAGAGCTTTGACAAAGTGATGCAGCACATTTCCTACCTCAACTCCAGACAGTTCCCCACTCCTGGCATCCGGCACCTCCGCATCTCCACCACCGTCAAGTGAGAATCTCTTCCACTTATGAGCATGTGACTGTCACGCACATACAGTACAGTCACAACTAAGTGATTCATCTGGTAATTGCAGTCATGATAGGTCCTTGAATTAATGTAAAACTACTTGGACTACTTGAACAGTTTGCACATGGTTGAGCTCGGGAAGGAGAGGAAGAGATTTAAAAGGAATATCTGGTCCAGTGGAAAGCCAGAAATCCAACAAAATTGTTGAGGGATTAAGTTGAGATTAACTGAGACATGATGATACAGCACACTGAGGGAAGTAAACCCAGACAGGAAATATCTGCTTTAAAAGGAAAACTCACTGACGTAGATAAGGAAAAAGTTGCATTATGAATGTTCAAAGGATTTTAGGTAGTACAGTCACCCAAATAGATGTAGTTTTCTATTTTTGTATATGAAAACATATATCCCTAATTCATTTGCCCCAGATATTCACTGCTGAACTGATTACATGCATTCATTTGGTGTAGCCATTGGTGTAGCCAGTTTATTTTAATGAATTCACAGCCATTTGGACTACTGATATCCTGACATCCCAAAATAAATGTGATTCTAACAGGAACTGCCATCAGTCTAATCTGTATGTTTTCTCATGGCTTTCTGTCTGAGTGTTCCAAAATATTTTTGCTTTCGTGAAAACATTAAATTTGAATTTCTTTGCAATGACTCCCAGTTCTAACTGCACAAGCCATTTAGTTTTTGTGAGAGTTTAGAATGCTCTGTTCTCTGTGAATATATGTTATCCAGATCCCCACAGTGGAAAATAATTGGATGGTAAGAACTTAAGTGCTTCTTTGAGCACTGACCCTGGGCTCAAAACATTCCATTAGAGCAGGACAGACAGCAATTGTGTCTCAGGGATTAGTATAGCAATGTTGGCAATTCTTGGCTATTTTCTGGTCACTCCCAACTGTCCAGCAAGTCCAACCCCTAAATCTTTTCCCTCAGGTGCTTCAATGAAGAGGCTTGCATCTCTGTGCCTGACGCAGAGGGCTATGTGATGGTCCTGCAGCCAGAAGAGCCAAAGATCAGCCTGAGTGGCATTGATCACTTTGCCCGCAGTGCTGCCGAGTTCGAGAGCCCAGAGGGGGTCACCCTGTTCCCCGAGCTGCGCATCGTCAGCACCATCACCAGGGAAGTGGAGGCAGAAGGCGACAGCGAAGATGACCCCACAGGTGCCAATGAGGGGTTTGGCTAATGAGACTCAGCTGGGGAGGTCGGGTGGATGGGCCGTGGGTGGTCATTGTGAGGGGAGGGGGAAAACAGGGCAGTGGGAGGGTGGGGGTGGGACTGTGACAGAGAGTCCTATCACCATCTGGTATATCTAGGCTGAGTAAAAGCAACACTGATCCACAGGACAGATGGAACAAGGGTTTTATAGTTTCCTATTCTGATATAGTCTTGGAACATTTGTATTACATAGTACTGTTCCAGAACTGCGTTTTCCTCTTAATTAGTGCCACTTGTTGGTGGATGTCATTCACTGAATAATGAATTCCTGAGCCAGTACATGCATGCAATGACTTTGTGGTGTTTCCTGCCTGACCCCCAGTGCAAGAGTCTGTGGTGTCAGAGGAGATCATGCACAACCTGGACACATGTGAGGTGACAGCAATAGGGGAGGAGCTGGACAATGAGCACGAGAGCCTTGAGGTAGACCTGGCACAGATCCAGCAGCATGGTCTGGGACTGAGCTCCTCCAACATGGGCCTCATCATCACAGGTGAGACTCCGCCCCTCAGAAAAGACCTAATGTTTACATGCATGAATCTGGCCCTCAGTCAGGACCTCGTGATTATCGGTTAGACCCTGCCACTGGCATTTTGAAACAAAGCTCTTGAAATGAGTACACCTTAAATTTGAATGTTGTTCACTACTTTGTTACATAGTTTGACAGTAAGAGAGTTTTTTCACAAGGAGTAAGCTTTTGACTTATTTTGCAGATGTTTTAAGAAGTATGCAATTTGAGCATTTTGGGTTTTATATTGAAACTGTTATGTAGGTGTTTTTAATCCAAGGCTTACATTTGAAAAGATTTGGGATGTATTACATTCAAAATCTTGATTAAAACAAATTTGTGGCACATATAATACTGAACACTGCATCTGATTTTCCATTCTGACTCCTGTTGGAATTGGAGATCAAGGGTTAAGAAATAAAACACATATCAGTGAAGTTTAAATTAGTTAAACATGTTGTGGAGAAAATGTTCCTACTGCATGGCTAGAAATATTTTCTGCTTTCTTCCTCTCCTGTATTGCTTTCCAGGTGTTAACACAATGGCCAACTATGAGGAGGTGCTGCATCTCATTCGCTACAGAAACTGGCACACAGAGGCCCTCTTTGACAGGAAGTTCAAGCTTGTGTGTTCTGAGCTCAATGGCCGCTACATCAGCAACAACTTCAAGGTTGAGGTATGCAGAAAAGAATTGGTTGATTGATCTGATCCCAGACCATACTCATTTCCCATATTCACAGGAAAGACAGTACTCCCCTAAAGGGATTCACCTGGATAAATGACATAAAATGCTTTAACTGACTTTCTGATGTGTAAAATAATAGCAATGAGTGTAAAAGACAAAAATATGAATAATTTTTGAGGAACTTGGCATCCATGGACAAGTGGATCTCTCAATGTATGTGCCACACTCATATAATCCATGGCCAGTCTTCCAACACAACTAATGTGAATATCAGTTAAATAAAACAACACAAAAACATAACCAAAGACTCACTAAACAGCTCCAAAAGCATAAATCATGCTATATTTTTCCTTAACAAAAGGATCAAGTACAGCATGAAAAGTGAACAGATATAGTCTATACGTGTGTTACTGTTATTGTGTATGTATTTTTAAACACATGCTACAATCATACAATACCTACGTTTTCTGTCAGACGCATGAGGGACATGGTTTTATTTGATATATTTGAACGATTTATGTACTGTGTACTTTCAGTGAAGGTAAGAAATATTCAGCATTGTCTGTATACTGCCACAGGTTAATGTGATCCACACTGCTAACCCTATGGAGTACGCTAACAATGCCATGGTGCAGCCCCAGTTCATCAGTCCTGTCCACCACGGCTCCATGGACCTGTCTGGACACAGCCTAGCCAACGCCCACCAGGCCTCAGGTAACCACCTTTAAACCCTATCAGATCAGAGTAGGTTCTTCTGAGTTCACAAATGATTTCTCATTCAGGATAAACTTTACAAAGTCAGTATTTCTTTTGGACATGGTTCATGATGCCACATGTACGGTCTAAAGTTACATGCACATGGAAGCATCACAAACTGGAATTGCTCCAGCAGCTGACCACTATGCTAAACTGGAAAAAAACCTTCACTTCTGCTTGGTGATATTCTTGTAGATACTTTGATCTGGAACAAAGATGATTTTGTAGGTGTCTTGTACATATTTGAGCCGCACATCTCAATCCATTGTCAACGCATCGTTCTTGTTTCCTATTCAACACCACATGTTCTGTGGTTAGATCTTCCCATATGCCGCCTTATTGGACTTGATGTAAGATGGCAGAGTAATTGCCAGCCCATTCAGAATATGGGTATATATACAAAAGGACACTGTAATTTAAACAGTCTATATCTGAACCTCTACTTTGGTCAGATTAAGATACTAAGCTTTCATTCAAGTTAATCCTGACCCTTGTAACTGAAGTAATCCTCTTAATATCTGGTTTTGGATTTTTTTCTGCTGCTTTGCTGTGGATTAGTCAATTTCGAAAAAGTAGGGCAGTCGTTTGCTTTATTTTTTTATTTGTAGAACTTGTAGACTTGACTCATACAGCATTTGAGTGCACAAATTGTGAAGTATACAACCGAACATGTGAAGTTTATCAGATGCAGTTTGACTTGTTCATCTTAATTGTAAGATATTTAATTCCTGGGGATTCAATGTACTTTTTCTGGCAATTTCTGTATATTAGTCACACTGGGTCTAAGGCCCACTGTGTACTGGTTTTCCATTGAATCATTACAACACCTTCTGGATTGTAAAAAGGTGATTGAAAGAAGGTGTACCCTGTTAAGGCCATGTTACATCAGAAATTGCCATGTATGCCATGGAATTGTCCAATATTCACATCTCTGGGCTTTAAATCCCTCAGATGAGCAAATACTTTCATTTTCTGCCATAAGGCGAACAACTCTGTTTCCAAATGGTTGTATGTTTAATTGATTCAGTAACTGGCAAGTAAAATACATTTTGTCCGATTTGCAGAGATTGTGGAAACCTGTCAACTGAAACAAAACCATTTTTGTAGGAAGAAGAATTCAATGATGTAACAAATGGTAACAAGCATGTGTCTGTCTCTGTTTCTCTTTGCCAGTGGTTCCCAGTGCTGCCACCATCGTCATTGTGGTATGTGTCAGCTTCCTGGTGTTCATGATCATCCTGGGCGTGTTCCGTATCCGTGCTGCCCACCAGCGCACTATGAGGGACCAGGAGAACGGCAAGGAGAGTGAGATGGACTGGGATGACTCTGCCCTCACCATCACAGTCAACCCCATGGAGGTACTCTCAACCTTAAAGCTTCCCTGCTCCTGTGCCATGAGCCCTGACTGCCCCAGATTAGATCAGAGTACTTCATTGTCAATAAGACAATAATGCTGAGAACAAAGAACAGTACAGTACTCCTGGAAAAAAGAGATGTGACATATGGTTTTAAAACAATATTTTTACAGACATCAGATTGTACCATAAATATACTTCATGGAACATCTCCCAGACACCTTCAGTTACTTTCACAATGTGTAACTAGCCATCTGTGTTTCCCACCTGCAGACATATGAGGATCAGCACAGCAGTGAGGAAGAGGAGGAGGAAGAGAGTGAGGATGGCGAGGAAGAGGACGATATCACCAGCGCAGAGTCTGAGAGCAGTGAGGATGAGGAGGGCGTGGAGCCAGAGGACCAGCAGGCCGCCAGCAGACAGCAGCAGCTGGAATGGGACGACTCAACGCTCACCTACTGAGAGCACACCCACACAGATAATACACACTCACACACACTTAGAAACACTCACATGAAAAAATACACACACACACATACACCCCAGGAACTCTGGGGCTTCCATGTCCCTTTTACAGCTTCTCTCATAAGGACCTGTAGTGTTGAAAAAGAATATAAATATATATATCCCTTCAAGCAAAATAAATACAAATCTGGTGTTTGTAGTGGCTGATGTTACTGCTTCTGGCCAAGGGTTTCTCTGTCGTCATTCAAGTAGTAGTGTTCAGTAGCCATAGTACAGTAAAATCACAGAACTCTTATTTTTTGGATCTCTGTGAAACTTGGCCTCTAGATTTGCGTTTATTTTAAGCTATGTAAGGAAACAAGCCTGCACTTTTTGTTTTCTTCACTGTCAGTTCAGCTGTAAGACATTTAAGAATGGAGAATGAAAAAGCGATAGACCTTGCACACGATAGACAAAGAGAACAAAGCTTTGGCTCTGTGCTTTTATTTTTTATTCCTGTTTATTTGTGTCGTCCTGAGTAGCAGGAAGAAAGATGATGCATCACAAGCTTCTGGGTTTACTCCTCTTTTTATGCATGAGAAAATTCTCAAAAAATCATACACGTAGATGAAAAAGTACCTTTTTAATATTTGTAAATACAATGAAATTATGTAATTAGCCAATATGGTAGAGAAGACTGAGACTAGACAACAGGGTCAAGAAATATGACAAGGTCATACAGTACGCACTGTAGTATATTTGTCACGGCGGGGGGGTGCAGCATGTTGAAAAATTTGGCTCTTCTGTCATGCTTCTGTAAGATGTCTGCTGTAGAGGGAGAAACCCATGACAAAATGATGAGGTTTCTGTGATTTATATTAACATTTATTGCTTTTTGGGGATGAGGGGCTGAACGTAAGGGGTGGGAATGGGGGAGGGGTGCATTGTAGTGCAGTGTCTACACTCGTTCATAATTTGTCAGCCTTGTGCAAGTACAGGACAATGTTGTATCTGACGCCCATAATAATTCAGTTGGCTGTTTGCTTTTGGATCTAAGTGAATCACTTCAGATTTGATAATTGTTTATGAAATGCCTGCTGTACAGTTTTAGCACACTGAAGCTTTTAAATGAAGTCTGTCATTCTACGCTGATGTTTTACCTATTGTGCACACAACCTATAGACATCCATCACAAGCTTGCGCCAATTCCAGCTGCCTGCCATATCTTTGATAATTGTTCAGAAGAAGGAAACTGAACAAATACACAAGAGGAGGAGAAGCAGGTATTTGCATGAAATCAGGCCATTGCAAGGACCAGGCACAGTAGATTTATGTAAATGGGAGCTACCTGTCTTGGAAGAGCTTTTAAATAAAAAGCATATTTTCCAGTAACAACTAATAGATTTTATTGCACATGGGTTTCTACTGAGCTATTTTTATGATATTTGTTTACATTTGGTAAACTTGTTTTTTGTTTTAGTATAAAAATTATACAGTGAATTCGAAAGATGTTTTTCTTTTTTCTATTTTTTTCTCAAGACTTTATTTGTTATTGTTGAACTGGAACTGGAATATAGATTATTGTTTTTGAGCAATTGATAGGTCATGTACTTAATCATTAAGGGATCAAAATTAAGTTCTTTATCTAGTTGGTTTGCAAATGTATGTAACACATCCAGGACATTTTGGAGCATTGAAGATCAAATTAGCGGTTCCAAACCTGACAAGGATTACAGCTGGCAAATGGACATATTTTATCTCAAGTCTTCATTTACAACCACTTCCTGAGTGGTTTAAGTTTGCAGGACATTTAGCTGGTGTTTAAACATGTCATCAGTGTGCATCCTGTGACATTGTGTGCTGGTAAGGATTGGAGGTGGTCTTGCCCCTGTACTAGTGTCACAGCATTGCACCCCAAAATAGTATGGCATGGTCAAATCCTCTCTGCAACTGGTTTACTTCCATGTATAACACTGTGTTTAATTTCAAAAATGTGAAATCTGCCTGATTCAACATAGTGTATTGTCACTTTACCTCAGACAAACAACATTTCCGTTTTTAGAAGAATCAGACAGAATATTTGGATAATGGGTATCGCTTCCTTGTTACACAGTCTGTACAACATGATTTATGATTGATGCAAAGTAAAGTAGCTTGTTGGTGCCCTCTTATTCGAGATCATACCTGGGTCCTGCAAATCAGAGAAATATCTTTGGAATTTAGTAAATTAAGACACCAAAGATAACAATTTCCAATAATTTTTGTGCCCCTAAGGATGAATTGAGAGAAAAGAGAGCGTAACCAAGGTAATTATCAGTGATATTGAAAAATTGCAAATGTTAGTCAGATTGCTCCTTCATTCCTTGTGCTGGGACCTGTGAAGAGGCCCAAATGATCACAATTTATTTTTTTGGCGGTGTTGGGAGTGCCTTTTACCTATCACAGCACATTAACACAACTAACTAAACACTCAAACATGCTGTTTTAGTTGTGGCCATTTCTGTGTGTAATTTTTGTAATTATAAAATGCTAGATTTCTTACAAGTCAGGGGAAGTGATTTTATTTAATTCCTTTCATTTGTTGTAATGATAACCATAATTGAATAATTGCTAGTTTTATCTCAAGTGAAATTTTGTCCTACATTGATGTTTTGTGCTCATGTGATGTGTAGATAAAGTAGGTCTTTCATATATCATCTATAGATATTGTACCTAGGCTAAATCATGTTGGGGGAAAAAAGAAACAAATCTACTTCAGAAAGGATGTACATTGTTAAAATGCTATATGTAGCTAATGTGGATATAAACTTACAAATGTGTGTCTGGTGATTGATGAGATTGAAAAGTCTTTAAAGCTACAATAAATTTCCATCTATACATTCCTTGTAGATGCTTTTTCATACTTGATTAACATTGGTGGCATGGAACTCACATATTTGTGTAAGAGCTACTAGTTCACAGTACTCTTATGTTCAAAATTGTCATCCCGCTTCTTAATTGCCACTAACTATTCATTATTTTATACAGTGACATCACCATTCATTATGAGATGTAAAGTGAAAGGATATACTAATCGTGACAGATTTTTTTTATGTTCAGTAGTAGAAAAACATACTCAATAAAAGTGTGTAAATCAGGGCTCCCTGGGAAACGTTTGTCCCCTAACTGAGGATGAGTTTCTGTTTGAGCCATATCATCACTTATATTCCTTTACAGGTGAAATTGTGCAGTTCAGATGAGCTAGAGGAGGTGAAATTATTGTGCACATGTGCACATTTTAGAGGAGCCTAAAATTCTGTGTACAGAGCACAATGTTGCAAATTTGCAGTTACATCACCATGACTATCTTTTGTTTTTTTCTCTCATTAAAAAGTGAAAGGAACATGTTTGAAGAACTGTCGGAGACAGCCAATACGTTTGTTGTGGACTTCACTCACTTTCCTAAAAGCCATACTCAATGGTGAATGGTTATGGTGAAGATGATGCTTGCTTGTGATCAAAAATAAAGGGTAGCAACAGGGATTCCCTCCAGAAAAAAAATGTAGCATGTCATTTCATTGTATTCTTTACATTATTGAAATTGGTGTAAAATGTACACACATTTCTATGTTCCTTTATCTTGGGAAACTAATTTCTACCACCTCATTGAAAGACATTAGATGTATGATTTATTTTTAAAATCCAGTGTATTGCTACAGTTCTTTCTTATCAAGAGAAAAACATGCAAGGTGAGGTCAAAAGTAAGAATCCTAACCCCTGGTGTATGTGGGCACCACCTGATGTGTATCTAGCATACTGTCATATTTTACCATTGCTATGGCCACCATATTTTATTACACAGTGCACATGAATAATCATTACAGATGTTTTGTCTGGATTGTGGTGATGAGAAAAAGGAAAATTGTAATTCTTAATACAAAGACAAGAAAGGCTAATAATCAATGTTGAACACTTTGTAACAGTGAATTTTTTACCCAGGCCAATACATTAATTATAAGCAGCAATAAGTTTGATCTAAAGAATGTCAATCAGTACAACCTTCAGATGGGTGTCAAAAACATTTCATTTTTATCCGAGTAGAGCAGATCAGAATATAGACAGCTCAAATGTGTGGCATGAATATGGTAAGCAAGTGTAAAGCAATCTTTTTCATAAGTGCTAAAAGTGAGGTAAAGTTTTCAATGAGAGCAGACTGCTGTTACATGAGCTTCCAACATTTTTCATGCTTAATATGCCTAAAATCAGTGTTCAGAGACAGCAGTAAATGTCTCTAACATTCTGTGCCATGGTGCCCCCTTGTGTTCTTTGAGAGAACTACCTTCTTTGCTATTGCTATTCAGAGTTGATGAAAATGTATCTCAGACAGGCTTTCAACAAATATCAAGACAGTAAAAGCAGCATATTACATTATATCTATTTCTATAGGGCACAAAGCCAAGGTAATGATATTTGGAATACTGTGTAATTGGTGATCAAGACTGATTTTTAAAACAACGGTATGTATCTAAGGCCCCAGAGAGGGTTTAGCACAATTTGTGAAATGTTCAGATGAAACAATAAAAACTGGTCCCTGTCCAGATGTGTCTTAAACTCTTCTTCACAAGAACCAACTTGTGTTTCAATAGATACAGTACATATAGGCAGTTGTTCGCTTGTTCATTTAGAGAATTTTTAAAAGCAAAACAGCTAAAATAAATAATAAACAGGATGACAAAAATGCTCAATAACTCTGTTGCATATTGAAGAATGCTATATCTCTGCAAACATGGTCAATTATTGATGCTGAAAAGAGGATACTGGGAAAAAAAAAACCCTGTAAGTAATTCTTGAGGGCTGAATGCTGACTGAAGATGGGATGAGATCTTAACCTTTTTCTCATTCTGTAAGAAAAAAAAACTGCTTTCAGTGTGTATCATGTAAAATTTACGTATGACAAAATCAAGAGACTTTAGATTTGCTGTGAACTGTGTTTGATGGAGTAGGATGGCATCTTTATTTTCCAGTGTATTATCCATGGTCCATCAGCTTTAGAGTCATCACAGCATTAAGAACACAGCCCAAGCCACATCCCTTTGCATGCATCCACAATAAAGTACCTCAAAATTTGTCACATTTTTTGTCACTTCATAGATGCAGATTTCTGTGTCACTGCATGACTCAGGTCATTTTTATTTATGCACAATCATTTTCCGTTGTGCCAGTCCAGATGAGTTCAGCAAGACGGCTGGCACCACTGCCTGGTATCTGGCTTTACAAGATACTGTACCATATGAAATATGTTAAAGTAAAACATAAACATGTTAAATTGCAAAAAGAAAAGAGTTTTATATTCAGTCTATGTGTCTTTATTTTCGCACCTCAAAGCTGTCTGTGTGCCAAAGGTCTATTTTCTTATCAAATTTCATGACATCACTGTAAAATTGTGGTGGGAGGGAGAAAAATATAAAAAATTGGATTAAACAAATCAATGACTGACAGCCGAGTTTAGCTCTATCCTGGCGGGGTTCATAAAACTTAATTTCCACTAATGTAGACGTAAGAAAGTAAGCAAAAGTAATCAGAAATATTAAATAGTAAATATCCTTACATGGGTGTTCACCGGGGAGGACCGATATGGTGTAACACCAGTTTCCGGTTCTTTTGGCCAATCAAAACCGAGAAAGTCAAGTGTAACAACAATACAGGTAATAAAACTTTGAAAACAAGGTCTTGCAAAAGGGAGTCTGACAGTGGCTTCTTGAAAACGCAGCTTTATAATAAATGTAAGTAACTAAATTATAATGTTATACATTTGTGTTTACCACATACAAATATAGCGCATAATGCAAGGCTATGCGCGGAATCCATTCCAACCTATGTGGTTGACTAGAGCGGACTGTCTTTCTAACGCAGTTAAAAATTAAGTTAAATTGATAGACTGACTATGTGTTAGACTGAAATGGTCACTCACGTCTTTGGATTTGTTACTTATCTGAATGGATTGGCGAGATTTGGAGCACTGGGTTGGACAATTTTTGAATACTTCGTAAACCAGCTAGCTTGCTTATGTTAACACAATTAGCGCAGAAAATGGGAATTCAGATACATCTTCTTATAATGAGACACATGCTGCATGGATAGCCCATTTAAAAAAATATTACAGCAAAACTGAAGTTATTGTCTTGTTATCAAACTTCAGAAAACAGCAGTGTCTTGATATTTTCATAGAAATAATACAGTTTACCACATATTGAGTCCAGCGCATTCGACATTTCTAGCTGTCAAATGTCATTTGCTTACATTTCTGTTAGCAGCACGGGCCGTCATTAAATGTGATAATAAGCGCAGATGTATGAGATGGAAGATGGAGAAGTCCACAAACACTGCAATTGGAGATTGCAGGAACATACAGGAAGTTACGCCTCTTGCTTCCCGTGAAGACATTGTGGCTGTCTTCAGTTATTCAGCTTTGAGCACACGCTTGAGAGTTACGAAAAATAAGTTCTCTAAGAGTTATTCCATTTCAAATCAAACAGCAGTCGCAGACTAAATCAGTCGCAGAGTATTTCCAATTTATTAATGCACCACACCCCTTAGCAAGCCAAACCAAAGTTTGAGTTCTGTATTCGGTTGTCGAAACCGAAAATAACGATTAACTGATAAACTTAACATCTACTATAACCCATAAAAGAAACATTCTTATAAACGATTAACAGTTAAATGAGTAACTGTTTGCATCCCTAATATTAATTAAATAACTATTCGGGGTGTGTCCTCATATCTCGGCATCTCCGGAAATTACTGTGTCTGTAGGCTGCACATTTATACTATTTGAATAGTAATAAATACAGTATACATAATAACCTAAAAACTACATTTACTTTGCTTTAAAAGTAATCTTTTCTTTCTAAAATCTTTTTTTCTTAATCTTTTTTTATCTTCAGTGTCGCATTTTCACAGAGCAGAGTAGAACAGTCAGCGCTTTTTAAGATCGGTGGTATAAAGTGCTCTTGTGGAAATCTCATATTCTCCTTGCCTGATGAATTATCCTCATTCAATTTTCAATACAATCCCTGTTTAAATGACAATAATAATAATAAACCAAAGTCCTTGGTGTTCGGAGTGTCTGTGTATTTAAACAGAGGTTGTGATGGAACCATTTTAAAAGGGAAAATTATGAAAATAATTCCTACAAAGATGGTGGCCGTTTTGAACCTATAAATGAAAAACAACAAAGAGGACTATGACCCAAGGTCAATTTTTTCATGCAGACGATATGAAGAGAATCGGAGACCTATGTCTGCAATAAACATCACAGAGTTTGTCTGATGTGAGATGGAATAACCCTTAAATCTATTCTAAAGGCATTTCAGTTAGATCAGCAAGCGGTCTGGCTGTGTTGATTTGAGGCTTCTGCCGCACCTTCATTGCTGTTTAGTAACTGGATATCTATGGTAACCAAGGAGAACTCTCCAGCTTTCTGTTGCCATGGAAGCAAAATGCATTATAGATGTGGTTGTGGCTTCAGTGTGTGGTCAGACATGCCACAGACAGGAGCAGCTGTTGACTGGTTCGTAACACATCCCATTCTGGGAGTACATATTCAAAATCCTTCCAGGATGCAGTGCATTAGATACCCAGAACCCGGCCATCACCAAGAAGAAGGCTGAAAAGAAAGAAAAGCATTTGCACTTGCCCTTGCCTTTATTATGTGTTTAGCACATTCAAATGCCTTCTCTTTTAAATGTAAATTTTCAATGAAAAGATCTTTAACAAAATTCACAACTAAAGTTTATATTCACACAGAATTTTACAGTTTTGAATGCTGAAATTACCATTCCATGTTTTACCTGTAGTGAGGACACATGCCCAAGATAAAAAGTAGGACACGTAGTACAGCTCAGGAGTTGTTTTTGCCTAGGAATAAAAATTTGTTTGATTTATAGATATCCCATGATTTTAAAGCAATTTGATGTATACAAAATAAGACACAAGTTCATTTCACTGTAACATACATTGGTTCTTCTGAGAGTGGATTTTGTTGACCCAGGGAATTTTGCATTTATCAACATTTATTCCACCAGAACTACTGAGAATTTTCCATCTCTGAGTGGTCACTTTAAATTGGGTTCCCACTTACACAAGATTTTAATTAGTTATAAGCAGTAACTGACTGATTTTTTTTTTTTTTTTTTTTAGCAAAAACATCACTGATGTTGTCACAGTGCAGACAGTTCTTTGTTAGGCTAATGGTTATCAGCCTGACAACTGGGGCTGCGTTCCACTTACACAGTTTGCTGCTGTAGCGGTCAGGATGGTGGTGCAAAGGCCCTCAGAAAAGGACACCACTCCAAACATGTGGAAAGCTGCCTTGAAGGCCTGAGGGACTGGGTCTAGCAGTGTGAACACCACCACAAAACCTGGAGCAACACAATTGCATAAGCCCACAATGAAGGAATGTGAAGCAATTTAGCTCTACAAAGCTTCAGCTGAAAAATTGATGCTAATTTAGCACTACAAAGCTTCAGCTGAAACACTGACGCTATTTTTTTTATTGTCAGGCGAACTTAAATGTTAAATATATTGACCAAACTGTTGGGTCATCCATAGGGTGTCGATGAGTAAAGAAAATACCTCACAATTAAATAAATAGTGAAATCTTAACACATGGGTATATTTAGGCTGAGGTAATTAGTGAAGTAGATGTGATCTCTGGAAACTGATTTTATTTCCATAGTAAAGCCACTGTCAAATGTTCAGGCCTGCTATGAATGAGACTCCTAGCAGTTTTTTTGTAGCAGGTAATCTGGGTAAGTAATGGGTGAATTTAACTGTACCTGTAGCCACAAGAGACAGCACGATGAAGCATGACAGATTATTCAGGAGGGGCTGTTGGCAGAATCGGGATGATTTAGGTCTGCATTTAGGGGGCAAATATTTGCATTCAGGCTCAGGTCAAAATTGACAGTATGCCCCAATTTGTCTATTACATAAAATGTAAGCAAAACATAGACCTGTATAAACACTTAGAATACACATTAAATCATATTTTGTGTTGTTTTGGTGTTTTTGCATTTATTCCTACCTTGTTAGAACATACAGCTGAGGGGCAACGACGAGTGTCACAAAAATAACATTTATAATTTGGCTGTAAAAGAAAAAAATGTCTTGTTTGAATTGTTTTCTCTTGAACAACACGACATTCATAATCTTGTCCACAAGCATTGTGAGTTACACAGTCAAATTAAAGAAAATGGTATACCGCATTTTCATTAAACTATGATCAATCACGTTGTCCATAACTTACAACTTCAGCCTTTGATGTTTCGGCAACCGCCTGCTTAAATGATACGCTGTGTGGGCTAAGCAGTAATGCAGCATTATCTGACTTCATTAAATCGATGCTTCTGAGGTGGAACCTTAACAAAAAAAGAACGTTGTTATGTTAGAACTTGGTTTATCGAAGGGATACAGCTAGGCGTTTTGTTTGTCAAGGTATTGAAACAATTTTATTGTGCAAGTTGAATTTCCTGACAATCATTTTTGACCACAGCTATCCGTGCGCGTTATTTTAATTAACTTCAATACAATAAAAAACAAGTTGATGAGTCCCTATGTAGTACTTAACCAACAGGTATTCTTTTCAGTTGAGAAATGGATTTATTATTCAGTGGATGTATGTATGTATTAAGTAGTTACGCTTCTTAACCCACAGACGGGCTTTGCAACATGGGTTATAATAAGGCAGGAACATAAGGTTTTACTTACCGACGTGGTACGTAACATACCTGCACCCTTGCTTCTTCAGTGTTGTCCTTTCCAGATTCACAGGGCGTGTTACAGAACGGTTCTTAGCGTTGTCTGGTTAGTTGCCAAAGCTCGTTTTTGTATAAGAAAACGTCTTATTTCTGGGTTTATATCAGAATGGAAAGTCAGCTAACCATTCACTTACATCAATTATTTTGTTGTATCCGTGTCTGCTGTTGTGGAAACAGAACTCTAATGAGAAGCGATGGAAAATTCCGACACAACCAAAGTGGTGCTGCTGGCCTGTGGTTCATTTAACCCCATTACCATTATGCACTTGCGGATGTTTGAGCTGGCTCGTGACCACCTGGAGGACACAGGTACGTTTCTCAGTACACAGTTATCTGTGTACTGTTAAGCCTTGCCTGCTGGATGCTGTAATTTGTCTGTGCTGTATATCGAAATAGTATGTAATAATCTGAAATAAACCCTTATTTAGGTCCTTGAAATTGTTTGGACAGAATACGAGATATTATCTGTTTCAATGTACATTTTATGAAAATATATCTGCAGCCACATGTATGCAAACTTTTGGTACTTTTGTTGGAAAATCATTTACTGGTAAAAAGGATTCTTTAAAAGGTCTTCATTTTGGCCTCACACATTATAAATACCACCAGAACCCTGTAAATTTTATAGAATAATGTTGTCGTGCTAGTAATGATAATAAGCATCATTATGTATTCAGTTTATGAGGACTCACATGTGTCAGTGTTTGGTCACTGCCAGGGAAGTACAGAGTTGTCAAGGGCATAATATCCCCTGTGGGCGACGGTTACAAGAAAAAGGGTCTGATTGAAGCTTCCCATCGACTCGAAATGGCAAGACTAGCTGCTGAGAGCTCGGACTGGGTGAAAGTGGACCCATGGGAGGCCCAGCAGGCTGAGTGGGTGGAGACTGCTAAAGTCATCCGGTAAATGCTATGCTGAGGCATATGGGGTCTTTCACCCTGTTTTCACAGCAACATTTGACCTTACCAGTTACTATTAGTATTATTTATGTGCTCACCTATTTTTCATTATTTTCTGCAATTAGGCATCACTATGAAGAATTATTGGCAGCAGAGGGGAAAAATGATCAGGTGGACACTGTGAAGGTTGGCAAGAAGAGGAGACATGAAGATAGAGATGGATTCTCACTCTCTCACTCTGTGAGGACAGGTGTCAAGCTTTATGTAATATTTGGCCCCTTCATTTTATGTAATTTCAGGCCATTTCATGTCCTTGTACCAGGGTTTCTCCCAACAGCTTTCTCAGTGAGGCATTAAAAAAATCAAGATATTTTAGTGTTAAAATCAGCGCACCTGCAGGAATACATGAAGTGGATGACATCTAATTGTATGTTCAGTCAAACTGAATGCGAAACTGAACCATAAACTAAGGGAGCATGTTATTGGTTGAGGCTGTTTGTTTGCTCCAATCACAAATCATGTCAGTGACATTACATGTTCAATAAAGTGTAGCATGTGCTAAAGGCTTTGATACATCTGGCCGTAATGTAGGAGCAGTGTGGCACCTGTTGACTAGGTAATTGTTCTTTTCAAAATAGCTTACCTGGTTAAATAAAAGTTACTTATTTTATGGTCTTAGATGTGCCCCAGCTAAAGTTGCTGTGTGGTGCGGACGTCCTGGAGTCCTTCTCTGTGCCCAACCTGTGGAAGCCAGAGGACATCACAGAGATCATTGGTCGCTTTGGCATGGTGTGCATCACAAGAGCCGGCAACGATGCCTGGAAGTTTGTCCACCAGTCAGACACACTGTGGCGGCACCGCAAGAACATCCATCTGGTGAAGGAGTGGGTGACCAATGACATCTCATCCACCCATGTGCGGCGGGCTTTGCGTCGGGGCCAGAGCGTCCGCTACCTGCTGCCCGACCCTGTAGTGCAGTATATCCTGGAGCACAGCCTATACAGCGCAGAGAGTGAAGAAAAGAATGTCGATGTTATTTTGGCTCCACTACAGAGATACTCCAAAAGTGGAAACTGACACCCAGCCCTTCTCATCTCAGCCATTCAGTGCTGAGTATTGCCCTTCAGGGCTCCTCTGTGAATGGTCAATGCTAGAAGCTGGATAGCCTCTCCTCAGATTCACTGTTGTGTGTTTTACTGTTTTGTTGAGAGCAGATTTTTTGATTGACAGTTGACAGGGGTTAGAACCATATCCATGTGCTGTTGTCACTTAGTGGTATATATTTGTCAAAGAATGCAATGTAATGCAGAGTGCATATAGAATGGTCTGCTGGTGGTAGGGAGTGATAGAGAGCAATAAACAAAACATTGTGGTGAATTTAGAATTACACTGATCAGTTTCAAGACCTTACAATACCTACATATGTCATGATTTGGCCATGCTTGTAGAAATACCTCCAGATACCTAAGGAGTACTAGTTCAGTTGGTCAGTGCAGTGAACAAATAGTTTATTTTATTTTAGCATGTGCAAAACAAAACTTCTAAAAGTTTTGTTAGGAAAACTGTTATATAATCCTGGTTAAAAAGTATGTGTAAATGGTTATCCTGTAGCTGGATTGCATGCCAATGTTTCAACTGCAAGGTTATGTGTAATTCAATATTCATTCTTTGTATTTTATTACTGAAATTATGTAAGTTGCTATGAATACTTTTAAATCTATTTTGGAAATGCTTAATTTGAAAATATTCTTAGTGTGCCTTCTTTAAATTTTTTAAGTATTGCAATCAGATTTCTTGTGATTGAGTTTTGCAATTATTTGATAAAATAAATGGCCATTTGTGACCTACACTTGCTGATTTGGTACTTGTCTGGTGGTCTATTTTTTACTTTTGAGAGGAGCTAGTTTGGTAATCGAGAAGACACGTAGTCATTTATTAATGCAAAGCATTAGCTTTGGAAATGTCTGCATTCTGCACATAAAGAGATGGATAGTGGTACCAGTGGTTTGCTCTGATACTAGGAGGGCTTAATTTCCAAACTGCCAAGGTATTCCTTTAAGCAGGCAGTTGGAGATATAATATCCACTGCTGTGAATTGAGTCTTTTCCACCCAAAAATGAAAAATTTTAGATATATAATTTTATGTGGATATTTCACAAATAGTTCTTGGTTTTGTAGAAAACATAAAACAACTAAAAACCTGTTAAGACTGCACTACCCTGTTTTCCTGTTCTGTTCTCTGGAAGAAACTTCTGGAATAATTAAGTATAATCCTGCAATTTACAGGTTCTAGGGCCATCCATTGGACCTTTTCTGTCCCTGGTCCCCTCTTTCTCCCAGGAAGCTGACAAGCAGAGCTAGGAAACCTTTACCAGTGATGGGCAGGTATCTGGAACTTGTGTGCCCCCACAGATAAAAGCATACTCTTCCACCATCTCATCATATTTCACTCCTCTGTGTGGAAGTAGTGTCTTTAGTTTTGACTGCTATTTTCTCGAACAGACTAGCACATCTATGAGCCCCAAAGACATGACCTCTCCAACAGACCATCACAGCTGTCTGCATTGTGATGTCATCTCTCAAACACTGTCACTATGGAAAAAGTATCCTTCTCCATAAAGGTTCTTCTTGTACCATGCAAAAAATGCTTTAATTTCTACTACACGTGAATAAAAATATAATCTGAAATATGTCATAGTCTAATGTATAAGGCCAAAATTTAAATAGCAAAGCAAGATATGATGTTTTCAAGAGAAAAGGAAAAATGTTTTAATATCAAGAGTTGTTCACTTGGTGGAATGTTCACATGCCATATTCCTGTGTTTATGTGTAAAATTGCAAATATCAATTGATGTCTTCAAAAAAAGCTAATGGTCCTAATAATTGTAAAATGTGTCCCCATAATCCTGTCAAATGGTGGGCAGGTCTCATATTTCTGTGATATTCTCTTCATTTACTTATGCAACGTTTCAGCTTAATACCAATCTGCCAATTATACAGTTCACAGTAAGTACAATTTTGACTGTACCAACAGTTATGGGGGCTACTAGGAGGGAATGTTTCTCTAATAAAACAGAAATCAATTGTCCTGCTTAACTGTGCAAAACGTTATATACCACCCCATCAAAGTGCTTCCCCTTGGGTCACTGCGTCCGAAATAGCCGTAGAACATGTGTAATAGTTCAGCTCACATTTGGCCCTCATGCCCCTTACACCAGTTGTCGTTAACCTATAACCCACATTTCCAAACACAACAGAAAACCAGAGAGAATGAAGTGTCCAGTACACACCCTTCCCCTAGTTTAAAAGCACTCGAATTTTGTAAACGGATTTCATTTTGAAAACCTCTTTCCGACACGCTGTTGAGTTTGGTTCCCGATTTACGATTCAGCATGTCCGTGGATTTCAATGGCACTTGGGACCTGGTCAGAAATGATAACTTTGAGGGTTACATGATAGCTATGGGTATGTACGCTGTTTTCAGTTACTTAGAAAATTTCGAAACAGTGTCTGAAATGTTGAAATATTTCTTGAATTGTGTTGCGTAGGTACCATATACCCCCTTCTTCCTAAAAGAATTTTAATAACCTGATTTTGTTTTTGTACAAATGTAAGAAATGATTATTTTTCCGAGTTTGTTCATTTAAAATTCGTTATTTCGTCTGGGAGCTTAATATGGACTTCTTAGCGATTTTATTTGCCATTCAATCACTTTTATGTCCAAAATAGAAACGTTATTTGTATGGGATTTTTAATAAAGGCAAATGGTCACTACAAACTGAACCTGGATAATGTTTCCTGACCAGCTTTAATATGTGTGTAATTGGTTGAAACGTATGATGAATATATCTCTTTTTCAGACTCCATTTGAAATACCAACTTCACATTTTGTCTTAGTTTACTTTTGACTTAATGTAATTTTATTATTTCAAGTAGAGTTTACAGTTAATTAGTAAGTACTTGTTCTAAATTTGAAGTGCTTTGCAGCTAGACACATTGCACCAGGATCTAGCTCAAAACGTTACCGTGTTATAAACAGCTTAAGTCTACATCAAATCATATGTGGTCCTACCGACATGTATTTACCAATCAGAGCTTTTTGGTGGACTTGTTAAGAGTTGTCTGGACTCAAAGGAGCATAAAAGTGTATAAAAGGCTTGTCAATGGGAACATGCTTTGTTCATAAATGGTGTTATTGTACAATCAAAGGGGGTGTGGGGTGGTGGGGGGGTGGGTAATGCTTTCTAAACACCATTGACTGCCTCAGGTGCTGTTGTGTTGTTCAACTCCTGTGAATTGTTTGTGTACCGACAGGCATTGATTTTGCCACGCGCAAGATTGCAAGTGTTTTAAAACCACAGAAGGTCATAGAGCAGAATGGGGACTCCTTTACCATTAAGACACTCACAACCTTCAGGAACTACACCTGCTCCTTCAATATTGGGGAAGAGTATGAGGAGGTGACCAAAGGACTGGACAACAGGAAGTGCCAGGTGTTGGATCCTAAACGAAGAGTACAACATTTGTGTATTTTTAGGGAACAAAACATAATTTTAAATTTATTTACCAAAACTTTGTAATAATGAAATAGTGAAAAACAGTAATATTCTTTCCAATCTACAAAGAAGATGTGTGCTTCAAAAGATAAACATTTCCCTTCTGAGTGATTGCCATATAAAATGTTGTGGCACTTTACAAAACTTCCTGTCTGATAACTCTGCCACCAACTGATACTGGCTTTGTTGCTTTATGGGGAAGTACACAATGTCTGTTGAGTGACTAGTAGGTGTAATGTCATTCACTTCCCCAGCACTTTGAGATACCAGATGCAGCAGATGAGTAACTTTACAATAAAGACCCTGTCATGCTGATTTCAGATCACAGATCACACAGTAATCTGACATATGTCCCAATACTAATTTAATGTGTTTTTGAGTACTGATACACAGTGGTGCTGACTCCAGTGAATAATGTCAGTAAAGTGGATGTTGTCCTGTCTTGAGTTAACAGATTTAGATGACATGCAAGAAACTTTGACCACTGAATTAAAATTAACCATAATGTTTAATCATTTATAGTAAATACAGAGTATTATTAGTCTTATTATTTGTTTTTGATACAATAAAGGAGTTCAATATTGAGCCCATCCCTTCATAAAAGGTTCTTTTTAAGGTTCCCATATAAAGATTCCAAGTTGAATGCTTATAGAGGTGTTCCTCCATTGTGGCAATCAGTTTGAACCCCTAAAGGTTCCTCAAGGTACCTCATCTTCAAGGAGTGTTTAAATTAAATAAGGAAAATACCATTCATTGTCTAAATGTCATAAGCAGCTTAGATCTATTATAGAAAGTCAATCAGTCTACAATGTCCATAGCGCTCAAACTGACGAAACATCATAGATTCTAAAAGAGATCAGGAAAGAGGTTAAACCCCTAAACATTAAATTCCCTGTTGTCATGTTGCCTGGATATTTTAAGATGCCTCTCTGTCTTTAGACAGTGGTGAACTGGGACAATAACAGACTGGTGTGTGTGCAGAGGGGAGAGAAGAAAAACAGAGGCTGGACCCATTGGACTGAGGGAGATGAGCTCCACCTGGTACAGTAATTTCTATTTGAATAGAATAATAATTTAAACTTATTTATACTTCTCAGAAATAAGCAAACATTACCAATATAATACTCCTGATTACATTTGTAATCAGAATTGTATTCAAGTGAGTTTATAAACCATACTAATAGTTCTTAAGCTTAGAATTATATGCAGCTTTAAGAGAACCATTGGATTAAAATGTAGTAAAAAAGACAATTTTTTTCATCACACTGGTAGTATGATACATTGTGTATTTGTTTTGTACACCCTTTATCTGGAGCAATTTACTGAACTTACGATAGGTGTATGTAGGTAGATATATATAGCTGGATGTATATAATGCAAACATGAAAACCAAAAATTCCTGTTGAGAATTCCAGTTTCTGAACCCCTATATCACATTTAATGAATCAGAAACTATTACCTTCCTCTTGCTGCCAAACTTTTAATGCCTCTCTTCTCTCCCTTGCACTTTCAAAGGAACTTCGTTGTGAGAATGAAATCTGCAAGCAACTTTTTAAAAAGAGGTCTTGATCACGATCTTTATATATACTACATAGTGTGTGTGTGCATGTTTGAGTGTGTATGTGTAGGGGAAGCATAGGTTAACACAATCAATTTCATACAATTTATCATATGTGAAATACCCATGGCAATTTTATGACATACTGTAATTGGGCAGAACAGACATACTGAAGAATAGACAAACTGAGCATAAAACCCTTGGACACTTGCAATGGATATTATTCCCAGTTGGATCACAAAATGAACTTTACAGAGAAACCTCTAGTATCACGTTCAACAGTACCTATTGGTGTCGGACAGTTCCAGCTTTACAGAAGATCAAACAGATTTAGGAGATCTAAGGCAATATGCTAAATGTTAATCTCACTTACTTCATTTGCTTTTGAATGCTTTTCAATTCAAAGGATTATATGGTTTTTCAATCCTTTTTTTTATTTGTATTGCTCTTTATTGGATTTTGTATTCTCAATTACTAATTAATTATTAGTCTAAAAGGTACATGTACATTACCTGTGTATGGTATTGAATGTATTTATAAAAACTGTCACAGGAGAGCTCTGTATATCCTTGATGTGAATTTGAAAAGTTTTTCATAATGGTTACTAAATACTGCATCTGGACTGTAGAGGTCCCCATCTCATCACTTTCCCTGTCTGTATCCCCTGGTTTAAATAAAGCTCTGAAGATTACTTGACACTGCACTTTTCCACTGGGAGGATGACAGTGCATTTCTAATAGCCATCTCACCTTTCTACCAAGTCATAATATGTATGTTCTGCTCATGAATCTGCAGGAATGGAAAGGATTTTAATTCAAAGCCAAGGACTCAGATCTGCAAAAAAAAAGCATTTGTTGATTTTCAGTCTGTCACCAAATATACAAGTATACAATAAATTTAGTTCCATTGTCATCATTTTTAACCAAATTATTTTAAAGTCTTAATTTCTCATATTTTGTCCAAATTCCACAATTGCATGTACTGTTCATGTACAGTTACTTAATGATACAGTGAAACAACACAACTGATAATATTGAGTGTCCATCCTTCTATGAGCTGAACTTATTTATTTATTTAGCTCTGGAGCTGCATTTTTTGTAGCTACTCTTATTGTCTTTTCTCAATTTCTAAGGTTTTCTAGGTTCATTTTGGTTTTAAACTGAATACTATTCAATATTTATGGAAGATACACATACATACATACAGTACATACATGCATACATACGTACGTACGTACATACATACATACATACATACATGCATACATACATACATACATACATACATGCATACATACATACATACATACATACATACATACATACATACATACATACATACATACATACATACATACATACATACATACATACGTACGTATGTACATGCATGGATACATACATACATACATACATATTTCCCATATGTATGTGGTTGCATGGGAACCTGGAGTAGAGCTGTGACAGGATGGTTGTTTCAGACCCCTCCTCCTGCTGGAGTAGAGCTGTGACAGGATGGTTGTTTCAGACCCCTCCTCCTGCTCTGCTGAGGATGTAACTGTTCATTTCCCCTGGTCTATCAAGATGACTGATTGTACCTCCCCTGCTTTTTCTATGAATATTAACTGGTCCTAGTCACAGATTCTCTATACCATTCACAAACAACTTCCCTGAATAACTGTTTATTGATCCTTCTAACATCAATTAGTGCTAGTTTTGCAAGTTTTTGTGGATGTGGGGAACACATGAGGCTTCATGTCTCTATACAACCTACTCTAGCCATGTTTGAACTGAGTCACATTTCCGAATGTCATATATTATCAAGAAGGATGATGATTCTGTACAGTATTTCATTTCAGACCAATGGGATATCTATGTATCTATAAATAGAAAGACAGCTTGTTAAAAACAAACTGTCTTTTGACTTCAAATACAGGTCAAATGTGAATTTAACCCATTTTTTACCCATATGGTTAACATGCAGTGAAGACAAGCTTGTGGGTTTTACTGGTGTTAGATTGCAGTAACAGTGTGGTACAATGGCACAAAAATTTGCATCAGATAATCTGCAATGTTTACCCATATTACAGAGAGTCATCTCAGTTTCTGTTACATATAATCAGATTTTAATACAAGGTTTATTCCTCTCTTTTAAAAGCCTCGGTTCCAGACCAGGTAGGTGAATTCATGTTCCAGGGTTTGAATTATGAAACCTTTTTTTCTTGGCTAAACAAGCTGTGGTGTTTTTAGCATTTACCAATATTTGTATGTGTACTTTTTGTATCATGCTTTAAAACATACTGTCAAATGTAAGCAGGTACTTCCTGTGAAAACTGGATTGTGTTGTTTGTCGCTCGAGCCATTCATCCACCCTTTCTGCACAATTGTCTCCATTCTATTTTTGTTGTCATGGAGACAGGTGGATCAATCAAAGGGACAGTTAGATTTGAAGTGAAATGACTATGTCAAGGTGATGCTTACATTCTAAATAGATAAACATTGTGTCCAAATAGCCAATTATATGACGTGTCAATGAAATAAAGTATTTCTATAAAAATCAAAAAGTGAGGGCATTGCACCAAATGACCTGGTCAGAATCTCCGACCCCTCCCCCATCCTCTCAAAGGGAAACCTTTTTCATTAACTGTACCCGCTAAAGTGCTGAACTGGCTACTGCGGTGAAAAGGCCATTTAAAAGCAAATGCATCAGTGAACCTAGCTTGTTGTAATTACAGTCAGAGAGTCACTCTGCAGTAAAACAGTACAACAGACAAGACTTTCGGTGGACAATGACGTTCAGACAAAACCCCTTTGCGTACACCAGAAATTGCAACGGAAGCACCGCCCTTTGCTCTGTTGCTGTGTGCGCAATCATTCGTTGATTGGCTCTCCTGCTTGCCAGCTCGCAATATCCCAGACCCTGATCACGTGACTCCAGTTCCAAAATGGCCGCGTTGTTGTTTTGATGAATAATACTTTGTGTTTGTTTCATTCTTCATAGAATCGATTAGAAAAACATATAAAAACTGAGAACTATACTCTTACAGTTCATTTACTTTTAAACATACATATTCTAGGCAAAGAAGGGCATTCAATTATCTGTTATACGTATAAGACTATGCACTTTTGGTCATATTAGCTTGCTAGCTAGATCAATTGGAAGAGAAGGATACCGACAAGAGTGAGATTAAAATTAAAAGAAAAGCGATGGAGGAGCTTAGTGCCGATGAGGTAAGAGTGGGGATTCCATTTTCTTGGGAGTATTAAACTCGTGATTTGTCTTTGAGAATATGTACCGTGTTCAGTAGTAATTACCAATAGGTTACCGCGATAGCTAGCCTTGCTATCTAACGCAATTGAGGTATAGTAACGTTAGCTAGCAAGCCGGGCCAAGGGATTCAGTTGTAGATTAAGTTAGCCAGCGAGCTAGCGTTAGCGAACATTTTAGCTAGCTGTCTTTCGAGTAGCCCAAATGTATCTTTTTCTTATTTGATGTACGAATTGTAAAAGTCACGGCAAGGTAATAGGTATGGGTCATGTGGCGTCCTTAGCGAGTAATTGTACATCTAAATATTGGCCAATCAAACAGCTAGCGAGATATTGTGAAATCTCTGGGTACAGAAACCTCTGCACTTGTTTGTGTGTCTTTCTCATCCGATTTACCAGTAGTTTTACTTTCCAGTACGGTTTACCAGGTTAACTACTTGGCATGCCCTTAATTGCATTTGTATTGTGGACAATTAATGTTATGTTCAAGCCGGAATATCGAGTAACGTTTGTTGTTTTGGCGAATTTGAGCATAAAATATTATTGTTTGGCGACACTCAGAGGAGAATTACCTAGTCAGCTAGCTAACTGGGTATCTGTCTATTAATTCCTGTCGCTAACGTTACAGTATCCAAGCACAATTTCAGCCTGTGTCGCAAGATAGTTAGACTTGAAAGACAGTCACATCCTTATTCGGTAATTAATGTGACCTACTCCGTTACTAGCAGCTTGTAAAGTGGACAGTGCACATTGATCAATGCGAATTAATTTAAATTGTTTAGTTTAACCACAGTATTATCGTTAGTATCACTGTCAGCTAGCTAACCAGCAACCCCATTGACGTTAACTATTTGCTTCATGATTCAGTGTTATGTTGCTTTTTATTGGTAGGTAATTGATAAGGTGCTACGTGTATTTGTCATATTTTGTAATAGTTGTAAAACCCCTGTAGCCGTAGAGGTAATGTGCATTGAAGAGACAAAACATCACATTCAGTATCGCTTGAATTCGCTATCAATGAGCTAGCAAAAATCTTAAACTACAGATCACATGAGAATTACAGGCCTTGTTCTATTGTGCCAGTGGGATGCTATTTAACTTCGTGATTACACCTGGCCGTCCTGTTCATCGCTGAAATTAAAATTCACAGTGGATATGTCTTTACAAGTACTATCAAAATTAGATTACTGTCAAAAGTACCTTGTATATTGAGTCATGCTTCTTGTAAATGCACATAGTGGTGTTTAAGATTTGCAAAGTTGTGCATAAGTATCACATTACTTTGGATGTGATCCCCGATGCGAAAAACTTCTAGTTAACCATTGCATCTACAGCACAACATCAAACCGATGCTTCCATGGCACGGGCGCACCGGATGGAAGTCACATTAGTTTTATCGGTAGCTGTAGTCTAGTCCACAACATTCAACATGTATTAATTAAATCGTCTGTTTTTCACATTTGTGAGAATATATTGTCATTCTACATATGGTTGTTTTAAAATGTAGGCTTGAAAACCAACTGTAAGACATTCTTGTAACTCATTCTCCGTGGAATCTTGTGTAAAGTTTTTCCATTAAAGTATTTAGCCTTTTCCTGTTCTAATACTGAATGGCTTACACATCTTGCTGAGTGTTGTTCGTTGATACTGATGTGTATCTATTGAAGCAGTGTAAGTAGGCCTAAAAGATAATAGCAGTGAACCTGTAAGAGTTTACAACACTGGCTCCAAGGCCACTACGCCACATTGAAACCCCATTGCTTGGCTGTTGTTTACCATAGCTGACAGGTCAAATATGTGTAAACATGTGAAAGTGTCCAGCAAACTGGGTGCTCAAGACCTACCATATATGCTGGTTTAATTCCAGTTTTCCAAAAAAGCTCTTTGAGCAAGTTATCTGTATTGATTTTCGCTTTCAAAAGCAGTGCATAAACATATTTGTATTTATTATGTAAAATTGTTCAGTAGAGCAAAGATAATATGACAACAAATTAAGATGAATTTAGACACCTGCTCCAATTTGTTTTGATTGGCAGATTTGAACAAAATAGGCAAAAGCAATTTTTGGCTGCATCTACAAAATATTTTGCAAGTAGTTTATTTGTAATAAAATTAAGATTTATGTATTTATGGTCAGTATTCAGCTCCCAGCTCAGTCACACCCAACTAATTACTAAACTCAGCCGAATGTACAATTGGCATAACCAGAGGTTACTTCAGGCAGACACGTTTTGGTAAAGAGGTGCTGCTCTTGGTATAAAATATTCAGAGCTTGGAGAGAATAAGATGATACTCATCAGGACCACTGTCAGTTTTCAAAGCCTCTTCAGTGCAATATGACATTTTTATTTTTTGGGTAATGATTTGGGCAGGGAAAATAAAAGCTTATTCTCTTTCTTCTGGAAATTAAACTCATATTCTGATGTTAGAATTAAAATATTCTTTGCTAGTCATCAAAAATTCCACACACAGGGTGCACCATTATATTTTAGTGAGTTGGCAATAGTCAAGCATCAGCACTCTGTGAAGGGTTCCTGATCACTACCTGTGGTGCTCAGTAAACTGGGGCAAGGCTTCTGTGCAAACAGTGCCACACTGGAAAAAAAACAAAGTAAGGAATGAAAAGTCATGTGTAAATCTAATTTCTGTTCTGGTGAGTAATAGGTTAAATGCAAGAGGCAAAATGTACACTCTCACTGTCTTCTTCCTCTGACTCATATTTTGGATGTAGGAATCAACTTCTGACTCACACATTCCCTGCTGCAGCAGTGTATGGCCTGGTTCTTGAGGAAGCATCAAATGTAGTTTTGTTTGTGATACAGGAAGGCCTCTATTATTACAAAATATTTCTCCAAGACCAGCTGTGCTTTATTATTTTTAATGTCTAATAACATAGGTGCACCCCATTGAGAAGTTTTGAATGATACATTTGCACTGAAAAGATTTGCATGCCTTTGTTACAGAAAGCAGGCTCTAGATCCCACTTTTGAGTGTGGTTGCAATTGGTAAATTGTTTAGATTATTGTGGTAGTAAATAAGTAAATTCTCAAAATGAGTAAAAACAGCCATGTTGCTAATGAAGAGACAGATCCCATGTTCGCTGTTGAAGACTACTGGAGATACTTTACAGCCGGCCGCGGGAACACAAGCATGGAGCAAAATGTTCAATTATTGCAATGTATGGTCAACATTTATACAGTTAAGGGAAGGACATGAGCATGTGATGGCCAGGTAACCCCAGGAAGTGAGGTCCATACATGATAGTGGGGAGCCCGGCGTTCCACAGACGACAGGTAACAGGTTGCTAACAGAAGGTGCCATTTGGCTCTGGTCGGATGCGGCGACATTCCTTTGTCATTCTAATATACATTTTCAAACACTGTGCCGCTCTCCAGAACTGTCTCCCAACAATTGTATTGTCTCAGTAGTCAATCTCATATTCAGCAAAAACTAGACCTACATACCAAAAACAACCCACACAAAAGGAAAAAAACACTACGAACCTCTGTTAAGTAGCTAAATAAAATTTAGATGCATTGATGTAGATGCAGAGATTTGTGGTCTCTTGGACAATGTAGTTTAGATGGTAGTGTAGTTAGAAAGATAAATAGTTTCATAAGCAAAAGTGAAGGTCAGATTATCAGCATGGGGAAAAGTGAAAGCACACACCTGAGCAGACTGCATCATGGTTGGATTGGATATTCCCTTTTAAGTCAATAGAATGTAAGAGGGCAGGGTATGTGTGCCATGTATATGGGAAGTGGGTTTTCCTGTTACTTCCAGCAAATGCTGGCAATGTTTCTCTTGGAGGACATGGGTTGTGGGTGAATAGCAAGCAAATATGCATGTTACATTGAACCCGTGAACACCACTGTACCACTTAAGTAGATTTAGTGATTATGACTAAAGTAATTAAGAATGGTTTAGTATAGGTGACTTGTGCACACCTCATGCTGCTAACCCTGTTGTGTGATTATAGTTCAGATATATAGCTCACACTGGCACAATTAAAACATTATGTTGTTGAACTTTGAAACTGTCCCTCACAAACATAAAGAGCTCTCTGTCCTCAGGTTCTTTCTTCAGTATTTTCACTCTTCTCCACTCTCTAGCTGCTTTGGTGATGTCGTACATTTCTCTGGAATGCACTAACTCTGTAGTGATCATCTGATTTGCTATGTTCTGATTGTTTTGAGTGTTTCTGAATTCAGGTTTCACTCTGTTCTGCCTTGCTCTTCCTTTTAATGGGTGCATAATCAGCAATACCACAAGTAGGCCTATCTGATAAAAACCTGCAGGTTATGTGCAAGATTATGAGGCTTCCCAGTAGTGTAAAGGTTTCAGATCGAGCAACTCATTTTCACTGCCTTATGTTCTAGCTCTGACTCAGTGTATTTGACTGGAACATTTTCCTTTTGAAATTTCCCCAGTATTGTCATTCATTCGACTTCTCATATCCATTGAGACTGCTGACTTGCTGTTGCTCTTACTTTTCTCAGAAGAGGAATTGAGATTCTTTTATTGTGGTTAAGAGATTGGGTTTGTTGAATTTTCGCAAAGCTAAAAATGTACTTGCATTTTAATCATGCTTGATCGTATAGTGTATTTAGCGATTGAAATGTATTTTAATTCATAATCACATTATAGAACAACATACTCTGCTGTGATAATGCATTTGTTTATTGTATAGTTTATTTAGCTTAGATATGGATTGATTATAGGCAATTTCAATTTCATGAACTGTCTGGAATGCTGTTGTAATGCTTATGAATATGTCTTGGACATCCCATGTAGAACCCTTTATCGCTGGTGTTCCCAAAGAGACTAATGGAGCGCCTCTGCAGGAAATGTGGAAAGCGAATGGAGGTTATTTTGCAGAAAATCAAAAGCTAACTAATCAAAAATTCTGAAATTCACCTACACATTTCCTGTTGGTTTCCAAATATCCATTTAAGCTTAAAGGTAGGCTCATTCCTTTATTTTCTGTCATTTTTTCTAATCGAAGACAAAAATGTAATGGAGCCATTGCCTGAATACTTTGTAACAGATCCAGCTTAGAAATCTCATGCAGATCATCCCTATTTTGCGTTATGGTCCATTGTTTAAGAGTCCCTCCCTTCAAGTATTCTGATGCACTACCAGTCATTAAGCCATTTCTCTTGGAATTATCAGAATTATCATGTTCCGTATGGATCTCAAGAATACTGTGCTCATCATAATTAAAAGATGTTTTAGTGCTTCATATTTAAAAGATGTTTCAGTGCTTCATATTTAAAATGTTTAACCTTTGCATTGACTGAGAATCCATCCTCTCGAGGACAACAAACACAACTAAAACATAAATCCTAGAGGGATTATACTGGGGAGACAGTAGTTTCCAGCAACACTTATTCTCATGTGGACTGGCTGCCCATACAAAATGAGCATATATTTAAATCACATTGTGTGGTGTACCTTAATGTAGAATAACTGACAATTTGAAAAGGGAATTGGTTGGAATGACTTTAGGAAGCATGTTTTTATTTTCCTTAGATACAGATGCCATTGAAAACAAGGGATTGAGTTATTTCTGAGTAGTTTTTTTGTAATTGGACTCTTAAATGAGCCAGTGGTGCACATAGCTTTGACATTTTAGGGTGTTTGAAAGGAAATTTTTGCTCATTATTTAGAATTGTCAGATGAGATTGCACCGGGGTAGTTAAATTAGAAAGCACCAAAGTTAGATCTTTGCTTACAGTGGGGGTTTTTCTCTGGTAATTGAGAACAAATAACTTCAGCATTACTGATAAACCAGGAATAACACAGAAGGAAAAGAAGATTCAATCACTCAAAATATCAGCATGAAATGGAAACCTTTTTTTGGTAAAGCTGACAAAGTACAGATGATATTCTTGATCTGAGAAGATAGCAGCATTCATTTCAGCAAGGGAAAGCTATTTTACTGTGTGAGATCAGCCAGCTTTAAGGTACAGCGAATAGCAGCTTTGTTAAGGTGTTCTTATATTTTCATGTTCCCTTTTGTGCATGATGTCACATGATGTTTTTTTTACACCAGCTTCTGAAGTGAAATTGCATTACACATCTGAAAGTCCAGAATAATATGTGAAATGTACATACCAAAGGTAAGGAGAAGTAGAAATAAGAAAGGTGACTCCTGTAACGTTTTAGGTTGTGTTAATTTTCAATATCTTACAAGGTCTTTATTCTTCTATGTAGAGCATATTACCAACATGACAAATGAAGATAAGAATGCCGGCATGTAAGATTTGTCAGAGAAAGCTAGACAGTTAGACTTGTAAAGGAATTCCTGGAATCCCTGATAAGATGCAGAATAATTTCAATAACCCTTTTATACAATATTCTCGTCTGGCAGACCAATACCAGTAGAAACCAGAAGAATCCATGGACTTTACCACAGATTTGTGTCTTGCATGTGATCAGATCTAGACAGGCCAAGTACTTAGTTGGAGTTACTTCACAAAGTGAAACTGCCTCCAGTCCACATACTCTTGTCTTGACTGCCAGCACTAGAGTTCTGTGTAAAAGTAAACATTAGCTTCAGAAGTGTGGAGTGGTTCACATATCAGGGCTGTTGGCTCCAGGTTCTTCCTCCCAGAGGTTTGTAGCCTAGCAACGTCATGTCTGTAAAATTCTCACAGAGGGACTTGGCCAGTCTTTTCCTAGATTAATGCTTGTGAATCCCACCCATGGTTTTAAGAACGGCACAAGCTGAGGCATCTTCAATGTAGTATATTTGCCTCAGACATTTTTCTTATTACATGTGATGCGCTACAATATCTGGAATACAATATTGACTGGAAGCAACTCCTCACCAATGAGGCATGTTTACTCTCCCTGTACCAATTGCATGAGTTGAGCACTAAGGTGATGCAGTAACTATGCAGCTAAATTTGCAGTAGGATGCAGCAATGTCATGTATATATGCATTTTAAGTTGGGGGAAAATTAAAACTGTAAAATTTTGTTTAAAAAAATCTGGAGATCTTATGTGGTTGCATCTTTAAGTTTTTTTCTGGGATGGATGTTTGTCCTTTAGAAGCACTGATATGCTTGCTGTGTTCCAGATTTTTTGGAGTTTTGACAGGCCATTCCTGGCTGCCAGTAACATTGTCATTGAGGGCACAAGTGTTACAGCTGTAGAAGAATGCTTAGTTGAAAAATGGCATCTTCCTAACTGGTAACAGTATGAATACATACACTATTACAAACAAAACAATGCACACACTCTACAGTTTGTAATCTCTAAATCTGTCCCCCTGCCAGTTTTCGCAGTGCATATTCAGTTGAGTTGAATTTTATTTGGATAGCACATTTTACAAGGAATATTATCATCAAGTAACTATAAATAGAACTGGGGTTTGAAGCTCCATCACAGCAAACTTACAGCAGTAGTAGCAGGAAACACGTCCTGGATAAGAGGAGGAAATGTTTAGCAGACCCCGCCTCAGACGGTGGTGCCCATGTACTTTTAGCCAGCACAAGTCAGTCTTAATGAGACTTTATGAAAAGAGGAGAGTTTGTGAAAAGAAAGCTAAGATGTCTATATCAACAACCCATGAGAGAAAGGGTGAAATACTGTACTCATACTGCTCTGTGTTTAGTTAACCACATTTTTAATATTGCAGGATTTTAGCTGCTGTCTTTAGATCAAGGGTTGCAAAGATGAAAAGGGAGTCGCAGTTGGCAACCTCACTGGGTTAACTATTTTGATAATAGTGCTCTCTGCTGAAGAATTTGCATGTTGTTTTCTCCAGCCTCTTGAGTAGAATAAAAGAATGCTGTACAGGTATACGACTTCTAAATGCCATGCTAACATACGTTCAACTTACGTCCATTTCGAGATACGACTGGTCGGTCAGAACGGAACTCAGATGTATGTCGGGGAATGGCTGTGCAAGCCTCTTTTTGTTTGTTTGTGAAACAATGGATGGTATTTAGTGCTGAGGGAGTGGGGTATGGCGTTGCTACCTGATACTGCATGTTGAAATGATTCCCCTTTGGATACATTGCTTTCTCATAACCGATAGGTGGTAGCCACCATAATATAGGCTAATTCCCCAAGAATTGATACGGTAATTTTGGAACCGTCATGGCCAGATCTTCAGAGGTTGTAGATACTGTTGCCTAAACATATAAAAACAGCACTCTGCAGGACCACTGGTCAGACAGGTGACATGATTTGATACACCTCCATTTGGTAGGCAAAACTTTGTTACTGAGATAATTTTCATTCAAGTCTAAACTCAAGTTTGAGTGCCTGCACAATAATGGCTTCAGCATTTTGAAGTACATTTTGTAAGGCCAGAAGCCAGTGACATATTCCCTTCCTTCATGGTTCAAGCTAGCCTTATGAAATATAATTCTTTGATCAGGATTCTACTTTGATGATGTGTTTAGTTATCAGGACAGTTTTTTTTGCATTAGATCATTTGCTAAATATCTTGGTACCCTATAGCCTTGTGGCTTGAGGCCTACTTTAGTGCCTGTGGATTACTTCAGCCCTGAGCTTGCTCAGGCACATGATGCGAGACGATAGAAGAATTTTGAAGTACTCAGGGTTGATCCTAAGGCTCAGTCTAGAGCCTTGTTTTCAGTGTCCAGCCTATTTTTAGATGCACCACTGCAGCAAGGGCACTGCCTGCTATGAAAAGCCTATTGTTTGTCCACTTAGGCTGAAACAGTCATTTTATTCTTAGAGTTCTGCAGTGGCTGAGAGGCGCAATTTGTTCTACAAGGCGTCGATGTTGAGTATTGCAGGGCCACTGGGTGATGTCTGCACATGAACAAGAGATGTTTTATGCCCATCATAAATGCTTCCTTGCCAATGTTGGATTTAGGCTTTATGTTTAATTTACCACCATGCTGCTGGATATTTCCTTGGTAAACTGAAGGGTGGCCTTTACTGTCTCTGTCAGTCTCCTGTTGTAAGGCAAGGGTTCAAGGTCTGCACTCGTGACCCCTCACATAGCTACCAAACAAGAGACCACCTGCTTCATACAAGCCCATGGCATCAATGATGAAACAGGTACCTTCATTTCTTACACCCCACACTCTCCCTGTTGGTATGACACAGACAGCATGTTCATGCATTTTCTGTATAGCTAGGTGAGGGAGAGAGAGGGCTTAGCACCAGGGGTGAACTCGTCATGCAGGGTTATCCCAACAAATCTCCTTTAGTGAATTTATTTAGTGCCAGGGACTCATCAAGGTTTCGGCTAATGGCTTCTGTTTGCTCAGGACTCTACAAGAGAAGAGTTCATATCTAAATTGGACTGCTTTCAGAAAAATGAAGGGCAAAAAAAGGGACTTTCTCATTTCAGTTTCCTTTTGGGTCCTCCCATTTTGGGATCACAAGTTGAGGATTCATTATTGGGTCTTGAATGCAGCATTGAATTGAACGCAGAATTTACATATGTCATGTTATGTTAAACTGTCATAAACAACCACAGTGCTCACCATTTTTAAATTATATCATGCCTTCAAACTGCTGTGTTGCTACAGCTAACATTACTAACATTACCCCTATCTTGCGTTCCACTATTCTCAGCTGTAGGATTGTCTGCAAATCAGCAATGTTTAGTTTGAGTGTCCAGCTAGTAAGCTGACTAGTGCTGAGTTAACTAGAGTAGCTAATGGAGAAGTATATGGAGAATGTTGCTGTTCAAGTCTGACATTTATTTTCTGTTTGTGTTCACCAAAAAAATGTCTGAAAGCATGTGGTGCACCTGTCATGCCAGAAAAACTGTTAGACCATGGCTTTTTAGCTGCTGCTAATAATAACATTACTTTCCTTTTTTTGTTAATCTGTGTTCCTCATAAATTCCTTTAGAAATGATGCATGGATTAAGGCATTAAGTTGGATTTCATTTCCTTCTCTTCTGAGAAACAATTCCATTGCATGGGCCCAAATAGTGTTAAATCTTATTAAGGGAAAACATTTCAAAATACAATGTTTCAGCATTGACAATATGATAACTTCTACAGCATTAGTTGTACTGCCTGAAAAAACAAATGCCAAAGAAGGGTCTTGTACCAACAGGTCTTTACAACTATCAATACAACTACATTTTAAGAATGGAGCATTCCAAATTTCCACATAGCTTTTTATATCATATTGAAATGATAGTATCAGGTCCGGCTTGGGCACTGAAGACAGAACACAGTGACAGCCATGCTATAATATAAATTAGGGAGACCACTGATTCTCTTCTGAATAGTGGCATTCACAAGTGAGAAAAGAAGCTTCCTGGGCTGTTTTCCGTCTGTCATATTTCCTCTTCTCTTCCCGACGTGACCGAACCACTCTCAATTTCACCCCCCACATTGCTAGCACAATCTAAGAGAGATGTCACTGAATGAGATAAGGTGGGCCAAAACCATGAACAGAATATTTTAAGGAACCTGTTATTTTGAAAGCAGTATAGGTGTTAGGATGTTATTTGCGTACCTGGTACTAATTATTTTACTCTTAAGAGTGCGTGTCTACATTTTTGATGGCCTGTGTATGTCATCTCTAGCTGGTTTTAAGTTCATTGAAGTCATTTTGACAATTGTGTGTGATTTCTGTGAAATGACTGTACTTTGCCATTGGAAGGAAACTTGCTTATGTTTTACTCTCCTCATGTTTCTCTTATCAAATCAAGTAACTGACTTGCTGATCTACATTGCTGTCTCTGGCAGCACTAATGAGCATCTGTACTGTAGAGCAATTATTCCACATCGTTTGATTCAGAGGAGAAGGCAGACTTTTTTTTTAATGGATAATGTTTCAAGTATCAATGTAGTAGAAGCTCTCTGTGTATAGCCTAATCACTACAGTACATGAAATACATTGTCATTATGATTGTTGTAATGTTACTAGTTATAATTTTTATTGTTGATTCATTTCCACAACAGAGGCAACTAAAAAGCTTTAAGGATTTGTTTTCTTATCCTTCTTTGACCCTCAGTTTGTCTGGACTTGAATAGACCGATTGAATTAAGGAGATTAATGGGCTTTCGTTTTCAGTTGTACTTCCTTGACATGATTGACCAGGTCTCTTATTTGTGGACCTGTGTAATCTTGCCGTTTCAATTAGATTACTACTTGGTGCCATCTTAAGATAAACCATTGCTGTTTCAAGTTTGCAGAATCTCAAATCCTTAAGTTAACTTTTAGTAGTCAAACACTGCGACTGAGTCTGTTGTTTTATGCATACTTAATGTCAGACAGGCATGCTGAGGCAAATACAAAACCAGGTGGCTGAGTGAAACACAGGTGGGAACTGCCAGGGATCTCACAGTGCAATATTACCTTTATACACAAGTCATAATTTGAGGGTTTTGGTAATCTGTAACTGTAGCAATTATCTGAGAATTGTGATTCAGTACTGCAACATACTGCAGTTACATATGTTGAAAAAAGGGTTTTAACCACTTGTGTGACCAAAAATCCATTAAAACATTGTCTTAAATGATTGTATGTAGAATAATATTTTTAGGCATGGGGAAATTCAGTAATTTCACAAAAGTGCACCCAAAAAATCCCATTATGGAAAATATTGTGATGCTCAAGTATTAATTGGATTTCCTCAGTGCTTGTCAAAAAATAACTTGTGACCCACTAAGACGTAAATCACAATCAACACTAAGTTGTAGACAACAAGTGTATCCATTGGTAAGAACCAACATGACATGGAAATAGCTGCTTTAAAAGATACCTAAAAATATGCATAAAATGGTTTTCAAAACACTGCTTTGGTAATTTCAAATACACCTAAACCAGTCCGTTTCAGAATGGTCATTACAGTGTTGTCTTACGTTTTTTATGAAATTTATTTTCTTCTTCATCATCATAAAGAAAAATTTTAATTTACTCTAAAATGACCTCAGTTCATTTGGGTGATGTTTGCAAACATCAGCCGTATGTTCTGGAAAAACTGTTGGAGAGATTCATCTTTGACCAATAAACAGCTTTATGCAAATGGTTCTAAGGGATCCATCCCTCAGCAAATCAAACTATGTACAAAAAATACAAACTCAACCGTGATGTTTCAAGCATAGACGTTTATACAGAGATTATGAATAAGTGTACTCTGCGTCTGATTGGTCATTTATAAACATATGCAAATAAGAAAAGGTTTTTCCTTTCTTTTAGGGTTACAGATGTTGTTTTCTCTACACGTACACATTCAGATCAGGAACATCACCTTGGGAGGAGGCTCTTCATATCGTCCTGTGCAATTAAGCAACTTACAGAATGCTGACAGCCTGGATAGCTTGGACCCATTGTTATGTCCCTCTGTAGACAATTGCGAGCAAATCATAAACTGAATAGATGAAAGGCTCTTGTTAACTTCTGCCAGTTAGAATAATTCTCTCCTTTGTCTGTTTTCATGCAGAAGTAGCTATGTGACGCCTACACAGACTTTTTTTTCAGTTGTTGCTGTCTCTCTGTCTGATGCAGATCCGCAGAAGGCGACTTGCCCGGCTGGCAGGAGGGCAGACATCCCAGCCCACCACGCCTCTCAGCACCCCCCTGACATCCCCGCAGAGAGAGACCCCACCGGGGCCCCCCCCTGGGCCCTCCGGAGCCCCACCGCATCCCCCACCTCACCACCCTACCCACAGCCTTGGGCTCAATGTCCACAGCGGCACCCCCGCCACCTCTCCAATCGGGGCCTCAGGTATGGACAGCCTGCCCTGCACTCTTCTCCCAGGCACAGGAAATGCTGAGAGTGCAGTGGCCATGTCACCTCTGTAGTGCATCACACCCCACTTAACATACAGAGCCTTCAGGCTTGTGCACCTCAATCAGGGTGGATAAAAAGGAAAACAATGTGACAGATTACTCGAACAGAATTTAGTACATGCAATTTCAGTGTTTTCTTTGTATCTTTTTTACATTTTGAGGCCTTTTACAACATTTTAATTAATAATTCACAACATTGCCTGTTACCTTTCAGCACACTGTTAATGGAGGTTATGGGTTTTTGCCAGACAGACGTCCGTTTCTGAAAGCAAGGCCACTCGTGTGCTGCATTAGTTTAGCTGACACATAAAATCTTACTGGGGGATATTTGTCAAAAATAAAAATAGGATGATGAGAGCCCAGCAGAGGCAGGGTCATTCAGCGCATAAGGCACACCATCTTCCTGTCAGCATGTACAGATCTCTCTCCAGTAACCATGGAACATTGTTTGTCTGTTTGATGAAAGAGTTTAGAAATGTATTTATGTATGCACAAAATACATACTGAGGCCAACATGCTCTTCAACAGAGGGAAGAAAGAAAAGAATTGACTAATATGCTTTATCTAATCAGTGGCGAGATCAAATGCCAAGTAATCGTGTCATCGTCATCTTTTGATTCCTCAGCTAGCGTCATCATCACCTTTTGATTCCTCAGTTAGATCTGTGCACAATCCACAAATAAGTAGTCAATTAAATTTGTGCCAGAGGAGTGGCTTTTACAATTCTGTACAGAAAGCACCACATTGAAGCAGTGTGGTTTCTTCTCAGGGGCCAATGTAATCAGCTATGACTGTCCAGGTTTAATTTGCTCAATCAACCATCCAATCAAATTGGACTAAATGGAGCTCCCTAAAGAAAGGGATTGTAACAGTGATTGCAATGCTGGGAAGTAGTATGAAATTGATGGAGACAAGAAATAAAAAGAAGAGAGGGTAGCCTAAAGGCTTTTTTCATATGTCATGTGCAGCCTTAGTCCATAATAAGGTCCAAAGGACCTTTCGCTGCTGTGAGTCTATGTAATATTTCATATTTTTTTCTAAATTATTGATCAACTGATAATATAGCCTACAACAGGCACAGAATTGCTGTGCAAGGTCTTGCCTTTCCATCTAATTGATGCCAGGCAGAAATAAGGCTTGATTAACATGCCATCTGGCACAATGTTGCCAACTTTGGCTGCATGGCAGTTGGAATAGTACACAGTGGAAAGTACTCACCAAGTAATCCAGTATGACATAATTCAGTAATGTAGACAAATATTTTTAGTTTCAGAACCAGTAGCATATACTTCAAATAATTATAAGCAAAACTACCCCTGCAAAATTACACAGGCCTTCTCAAAGTTTTAAAATGTTGCACATTCACCATGGTAATGGCCTTTCTCCTGACACCCAAATGACAAACTGAACTCTTGCTCAATGTTTGCTCATTTAATGATAAAATTAGAACATGAATAAGACAAAGGAAAGTGCTACTTTGGTGAGGTACCTGTGTTTTAGTCACAGGATCTCTGTCTCTAATCATCTCCACTATGTTCCTGCAGTCATGTGTGGATTTGATATAATCATTCCCTGAGCAAAACCCAAGGTTAAAGCTCAGATTGTTTATCTTCATGCCGTGGAATTTATCTTGCTTTTTTGCTGGGCTTAGCCAGAAAAGGACTCCTGGTTTCATGGCTTTCACACTTTATTTAATTCGCTGTCTTTTGAAATGCGTGCTGAAAATCCAGATTTATTTTTCTCCTTGGTAATGTCACTTCTGTTTATTTAGTCATTTGTTTTTCCGGGGAAAGTTCAGCAAAACCATTGTTTCTGCATTATTTGTTGGCTGTGACTAGAGGAAGCAGCTCAGCAAGTGACAGTGCCATTCATTCACTGATTTGACTAAATGAAGTCTCTTTCAAAGTGACTGCAATTTACCACTTCAGGCCTGATATGAACAGTGTCTGTTACACAGTTTCTGTTGCAAGGGAACTCTGGCCCAAAGCTCTAATTCAGTATTTTAGAATTGTATAAATATATTATCAGTTCTGCAATGGAGACAGTTTTTTCTTTACCATACCAGTACTGCAGCCCTACTCTTGTTAATGACAGTTTACACAGCAGCTTCTCAAAATCATTTTTGTGCCATAGTTCAATGATGATCTTGGATTTGTAAAATTTTTCACAAGGGGAGAGTTGCAGCAGTCCACAGTACATTAGTGAGGTTCAGTCATTTACTGGGTGAATAAAGAGATAGCTCTGTTGGTGTCATTGTGTGATTCCTCCTGGAAATGTCCTGGTGTGTCACTTTTCTGTCCTCACACACTTCTCCCTGTCTCCAGGTGTGGCGTACCGGAGTCAGAGCAGCGAGGGGGTCAGCTCCCTGTCCAGTTCTCCCTCAAACAGCCTAGAAACCCAGTCACAGACCCTGTCCCGGTCACAGAGCATGGACATCGACACCGGCTCCTGTGAAAAGAGGTAAGAAGTCTGCACTGGTCAAGTGGGAAACTTGAATTACTGGTACTGATTTATGTACCCCTTGCATACACATGAAGCAGAATTAACATATAAATATGCAAACAAACATGTTAGTATATGTCAGTTTGACACATTATTACAATGCACAACCACCAGTTATTTACATTTTTGGTAAAATTCTAGATCAGTTGAGTTTGATTTCATATTGTTACCCCTTTAAAATAGCAACAAAAACTCTCAAATATGTCTTCAGGTATTCCAGATGACATTTGTCATTGTAGTTTAGCTGTTTCAGATGAAGGTATATTATATTTAGGCAATACATTTAAACAATTACTTTTGCATTTTAGCATTTTTTATAAAACCGTAAAGAATGCTCAACGTGCCCTTGAAAATGACGTAGCAAGCTCCAAGACGCTGTTGGAGCACACGGTGTTCCTAGGCTCTTGACATCATCTCTTTATTTGCTATATATGGTCTGCAGCTGTACTGAATTATTTTCCTCCCATACATTATTTTTGACTTTTCATTTCATTAGTTTGATTACATATTTATCACAGTTGAATAATTGTGTTGTAATTGAATATTAACTTAATAATGGACTTAAGTAGCAAGACTTAAGTAAATGTGTTCTTGGTGAATGTGTCAAGTGATGCTTCTATCCCTTTCCTCTTCTTTATCTGTTTCCCCTCCCTCATATCTTTTTGTCTTCCCCCATTTCCTTCTTCTTTCCTCTTCATCTTAATCATCATCCTCTGAAGCAGCATGTCCCAGGTGGACGTGGACTCAGGAATAGAGAACATGGAGGTGGAGGAAAACGACCGCAGGGAGAAGCGGAACCCAGCTGACAAGGTAAGGCTGGTAAAGGGCAATCAGAATAGTAAAATATGTGACTGAGCTGTCATGATTTGGAACAGATGTCCATAGTCAAAGAATGTGCCTTTATTCATTTTGAAAGTCCAACCCAGTTACTCTGATTGTCTGTCCATCCATTCATCCATTAAAGTTAAAATATATCTGCTCCAGTTTGAACTTGGAACTTTTTAATATTTATGGTGTCCATCTTAAGGACAAGCCCACTTCATTATCAAGCAAATATGAAAATCTTAATGACAGCAATACATTGAAAGTATAGTACAGATGTAGTCATTCTATTGTCATTAAATACGGCACCTTTTCGGTACATAAACAGTAATTACAATGTAATATCTGGTAGAGTAGTTCTGAGAGTTTTAGTGGTAGTCTTGGCTACTGTATTTGTCTGATTTTGCTTGAGCATGAATGTTAGAGTAACCATATATTTTCATATTATGAATTCAGTGTTGCAGAACTGTGCATTGAATTACTGAAGGTATTGCTTTGTTATGGAAATGTGAACTAAAGTTTAAAATACTAGGTATTTGCACACTCACCTCTTTGTAAGAGCATTTTTTCCTCATTTGTTAACATCAGGGTCAGGCAAAATTCATTGTGTGAAGTATGATAGCGCTGTATAAAATATATCAAAGTGATTTTATATTTGTTTATTGTAACATTACCAAAACACTACAGTTAAAGCTGTTGACAGCAACAATTTCCTGTATCAGACGTATTTCATGTTTGATATAAATCTGTTGTATTTCTGTCTTATGTAAACCACATCAAATCGTCGGTCTAATATTGAATATGAAATATTTTTTCAACTGATTTCCAAAAAAAAAAAAAAAAAAAAATCCAGCACAGTATTTGAAATTCAGATATAATGTTATTATACTACATGTGTGTTATATTCATTGAAATGAGTACATCTTTTATGGTGCAGAACTAAATAAAACAAAGGTGTGGACTGAGTGTTTCCAAAAGCATGGCTCATGAAAGAGTGCATTGTGGTTGCTGTGGCAACACACTGACAGTATGCTACATGTGTGTCATTATGTGAGCTACAGCATCTGCAGAGCTGCTCGTCAAATTTAGAGGCTTGAATCTGGCGACAGTGACAGTGAAATATGCTGCCATTGCCTGGCAAGCCAGTGGGAAATTTGATCTTTCCATTAAAACATTTATTCCATGAGGCGTATGGAACATAATATATTTTCTTTTAAGATGTAATGAAATATCTACGGCACAAAATTTTCATTAGGAGCTTGAAGTTGTACGCAGTTAAGTATTTAGTCAGAAGTATGATGATCATTGAAAACAGACTTTCAGTTTTTACTGAGTGAAATGTAGAGCTTATTTGTACTTCTCATATGTACAAATATGTGCTTCTCATGTACTTCTCATTATTTGTACTTCTTACATGTAAGATCTTAATATTGGTATTTGATATTTGAAAAAAGTTCCTGAGAAAAGTCTTACCTTAAGTATTATATATTACCCACTTATGATCTGTTCAAAAAGACTTTATATTTGACCCATATATATTTATAGGAAGTTCACATAATAAAGGAAATAACACTAGAACAGATTGGCTCCCTGAAGAGGCAGTTGGATGTGTCTTGTCTGACCCCATTGCCTGACTCCAAGCTCCCATTTCAGGACTCCTCAAGTCAGGATGTGTCTGAAGAGCAGGCCATTCAGCTAATCTGCAAGATCCTCCGCGTTTCATGGAAGGAGCGGGACCGCGACGTCATCTTCCTCCCCTCTCTCGCTGCCGAGTTCCACCAGCACCCAAAAGAAGGTAGAGCACCCAGTGCTCAGATGCTCCTTCTTCTGTGAAATAATCCACCTTTGCTCCAATCCTGTCAACTTCGTGTATTCTAGTTTGTGAAAGAACCAACAAGACACCAAGTTTGACTAGTTACTTTTCAGTTTTGCATTTGCTATAGCATGGAACTGTAGACAGGCTCAGATGCCCTTGAAAATAACAAAGCAAGCCCTCAGACTTTGTACACAGGCCCCCCTGCCCTTCACACATCATCTGTCTGCCAGTTTCTGCAGCTCTGCTGAGTATTTTTCCACACATGGATCACAGCAGAGAAGCTGCTATGTAAGGGGCGAGTAGATTGGTTTGCTTTTCTCTGTGAGCCGATCGCTGTGGTATCCTCCATCTTTTTAGGTGTGCACAGACATTCATGCACTTCAGCATTTGTGCTGCCAGGCTCCATTTCTTTTCACTCATAGGCCCATGGGCAGTTGGTGCAGGAAACATATTGCCATTTTATGGGATATGTTTACCAATTTGTGTCGAAGCAACTAGCAGTTACCGTTAAAAAATATTTTTTTTTTCTCTCCTCAGTTTATGCTGATTTCAAGGACCTTATTGGCCAGATCTTGATGGAGGTTCTCATGATGTCCACGCAATCGCGGGATGATAACCCCTTTGCCAGCCTGACCGCCACCTCTCAGCCAATCACAGCTGCCAAATCTCCTGACCGACACCTGACACTGGTCCCACCCTCCAGCCAGGGGAGCAGCCCTATGTTTGCCAGTGGCGGCTCCTTCGGGGCTAGCTCTCTGTCAAGGCAAGTCCGATTTCACTCTCACATGCTCTCATACACAGGATAAATATACATGCATATGCACACACAATTGTAGATTCACACTTTGAGGTATATAATCAGTACATTGGCATTTAGCCGGACATGAGAATTCTTTACACCTTATGCAAGGAGTCAAATGAATTAATTCACTCAATACAGGTCCAATGCCATCGTTAAGATGGTTTCTAAGATGGTATAATCCATACCACATTTGTGGTAAAAGTCTGGTATTGCCTGTGTAACTGTGTAACCTCAGATTTTAATTATAAAATCTGAAAGCCTGCATGTCTACATCTGTCAACATATCATTTCCATGAAGGAACTATTTCTCAGTCCTGTTATTTTCATGTAGTTAACAGATGGTTTGCCTGGTTCAGATAAAATGCTCCACTGGCCTTCTGAGAACTGGCAGCTGATTGATAAAACCTGTCAACCCAGCCACTGTTGCCACTGTTTTTATAAGAAGGGCTAAGGTTTTTACTCCCTTGAAATGTACTTTGCTCTTGCAATCTGTTGGAAAATATAATTCTTCTTCAAAAATTCCATCTGGAACTTTCATAGCTATCCCTGTCAAGCAAAACCCCCTTTTTTCACCATAGATTTAGTTGATGTGCTGTTCATTCTTCACTGTAGACCCCTGATAGTTAATAGATTGTCATTGTTCCTCCCAAATTTAGAATCTGTGGTTCTTGCTCTTGAGTCACTGCTATGCCAGGATCACAGCAACTGAAATATGTGTACTCCTCAGAGGCATTCGTATGTCAGCCAAGGACTATTTCAACATAACAGGCATCCCAGTATAATAATTTAATGGACACATTTTTATTTCATGAGATCTCTCACTTTGGAATCACATTTGTGGTGATTAAATGGCTGAAGTCATCAGATTAAAGTTTTTGAGGGGATAGTCCCTGGTATGTTGCCTTTGCTTACCTTCTGGAAAACATTTTCCAGTGTCGGTATGTTTTGGTCATGTATATGTTGTGAAACTGTTGCCGGTTGTTTTGTCAGCCCTATTCTGCAATGTTGTTTCCAGTCTGTATGGGTGTAGTCCACATCCACAGGCTTTGAGCACGGCCAGGATGAGCGCTTCGTCTCTCCCATCAACCCCTGCCACTCCCTCCTCAGTCACTCAGCCAGTGCCCCCAGCCCCCCTTCCCCGCGCCTCTCCTCTGGCTCCATTTCAGCACCGCAGCCCATCTCACCGAGGTATCGGCCCTACTCTGTTAGCTCCCCACTGGTGGCCTCCTCTTCCCCTGCCCCCAGCCCCCGGTCGGGCTCCACTGTGGGTCCGGCCTCAGGGCCGCCTGTGCCTCCCAGTCCACAGGGCATCTCCTCAAGCCCTCAGCCCGTCCCCTTCAGCTCCCCACACTTCCGCCGCCCTGCTGCAATGCTTCTCCCCCTGACCCCTGGCTCATCCGGCGCAGGGGCCCAGCGGAACACCCAACCCGTCCGGATCCCACATAGGTACTGGATAGCCTGTGTGAAGCAAACTGAGCCGCTCCTACTAAACATTTTAACTCTGATCACCCATTTATTAATCTCTCCATCTAGAGTCTCTGTCTTCGTTTTCAATGTTTGCTGATGAACTAACATTAATCTATGTATTTTTTTTGTTTGTTGTTGTTATTTTGTATTAACTAAAGGGGATCATCTAAAGCCAGAAATCTGAAAAGCAAATTAATGGAGATGTTTGTGCATAGCAGTGGTTTTACTCCAGTAAAAGAAACACTGTTCCTCCATACACAGGATCGCAGCCTATTTATTTTTTCCGCTTCTGTAAAGGCTGTGGGACTGCATGCTTTCGCCCATTAAAATGTTATCAGTCACACAAATAATTCAGAATACTGATCGCTCCTGCTCCCTTGCTGAAATGAGAACCCTAACATTTCAGTTCTCATTTTAATCCTCATTTTAATTTTTTAAAATCTATTCAATGCAACCTTTCCCTGGCAGTATAAACACATAGACTAATTAGACCTCTATAAATGAGACCTTTTCACTGCGCATGAATATATCATGTGAAAGACGTAATATTAAATCATATTTTTAACAAACCTTTTACCCTGTTTATTTTCACCATCCACTGAATGCCCAGTCTCATTTTTAGACCCACAAAATGCTCATTTTCATTTTGCAGTCCACCAGCTAAGCACAGGCACCTGATGGAACAGAGGAGTGCCTCTTGCACCCTGCCAGCTGAAATCTTCCCTCCCTTGTCTTTACTTTATTTAATAATGTACCTTTCTGCTGGAGCCTCCAGCTGCAGTTGGCAACAGCTTGGTCAGGATTAGACTATGAACCATGTGATTGTCACTGGAACAAGAAACCAGTGCTTTTGTTGAATACACTACTCTGGAGGCTCCTTTGTGCTTTTTGAACAATTGAGTTGAGCATTGTGGAGTTTACCAGGATAGTGCATTACATCAGGTTGTGCAATCTATCATAAAAGAATCATTATACAGCTCAAGTTGAATATGTAGAGAAATTACCATTGAGCAGCTTTGCAGACCATTAGTGCAGTTGGATTTATTGATTTTTTTATTTTTTTAACTTTTATGCTTCTCCAAAGCTAGTTTTTTCCTGCCTAAGACCAAGGGACTTAAATTTGCTTACAATGTGGGAAGCATTTTGTGAATTTTATTAGAGCAATATAAAGCTTCCTCCAAGGCAGGTTTTATTTTTGGGTTTAATGAAGCCTGACAACAGACCACAAGAATGACAGGAGCTCTAGACTGTGCAGCTGCCAGATACCATATCTCTGACACCAAAGCTGTCACTCTTCCCTTTTCCTGTACGTTTGAGTAGTCAGGAACCCCTGTCACCTGACAGAGATGTTTGACGTGCACAGCTGTGTACAGTGTTTGCATCTGTCTGTGTATCTCTCTGTTCATTGTAGCATGAATTAAGTGCCTTGTCAAACAGCACTTCCAGTGAGCTGATGCACCTGGACACAGCCATTTCTGTGTTTGGTTTACTTTGCTCCACTTGCATTTTGCATGATGCATACCTTTGGTTTCATCAAAAACATCTTCATTTTTCACAATGTCATTGCCTTTTGTCATATATGTATCCTCAATAAGTATAATTAGGCTGAAAAGTAATTTATGAAAAAGAGTACAAGCACATGTATTGATATATAGTGAAAGAATGAGGAAATTAGTTGCATTTGGCAAACCTGACAGTTTTTTGTCTTACAAATGGATTCCTAGTTTCTTTAAGCTGTGGTTTCAAAGCAATTAATGTGACATGATAATAAAGATATCGGTGGTACTGAATGTATGCAGTACATTTCATGTCATAGTGCTTTATAGCAAACAGAGTCTCCACTTTTCATTCTTACCAGTTTATTTTACCTGCCATATGCACATTAAAAAGTCATGTGGGTTATGGATTGCGTAAGATCATGAGAACATTACACCTCTATCCCATACCCTCCTCTGATACTGCTTTTTCTCCTATCCTGATTGTCCTTTTTGTGTGTTTTTAGCAGTTTTGTTTTCATTTCACCTCCTTTCCTCCCTCTTTCCTTGTCTTGTACATGGCATACCCCCTTTTCTCTCCCCCGCCGCCCAGTTTCTACGACAGCCCCCTTTCCCTCCTCTTCTTCGCCCTCTCTGACGTCTCTGAGGACAGCAGCGATGAAGAGCCAGAGGAGGAGGAGGAGGAGGATTTTTCTAGGGTGACGTTTGGGTCAAGGTACCTGTGCCGTGCCCGTGTGTTGGTAGACCGCATGCACCAGCGTGCCGCCTAGCCACTAACACCGTGCACTGCAGAGTCAGGCCCTCGCTAGGCCCTGAATCTCAGCATACTTTTCCCATTTAACATTTGCATCTGTTGACTAGGCTGCCATCTCTGGGTGACTCTAGTTTTATTGAGGGAAGATGAAAGTGTTTCACTAGACAGTTACAGCTCAGTGTTTGAGCAGGGTTGGAAATTACTGCCATTGGAAATTACTGTTTCATTATAGAGGTTTGCTGGACTTTTTGTGTAATTTGTTAAGTAATATGACATGTTAAAATATTCACAACTCCTGTCCTGAAGGGTTGTGTTGTAAGCAGGATTTTTTAATTCCTTTCAGTCAGCAGCCAATTCAGCATTGGAAACGGGATGTGTGAATGCTTAAATCAGTCAGTGGCTCTACTCTTATTGATTAATCATTGAATGTATCAAAAGCAGCATTGTGTTGGCCCTTCATGACTGGAGATGTGCACCCCTGTGTTCTGTTGCTTTAAGGATACTTATGGTTTGTTGAACAGTTCAGAAAAAAGCATATAGTAAACCTTTTTCTCAGAAGTTCATGGGTCACCATAACGGTTTTTATATTGGTTTGAAAACTTGTTTTGTCATAGAATACTGATACTTTACCTTTTTCGCAGTCAGGCCATCAATACACATGCAGTTGAAACTGGTAGTATGAGACAAACAAACCATGTAAGCTTTTCCATTGTGTATTTAATCTTGTTAATCATATGGGTGAATTACAGGATTAATTCACCCATGTGAGGCAAAATAGAAGTGAAAGTGAAAGGTGAGACTGTGACATGTATTTCCACAACTGCTGCTCTACTTGTACAATACAGATAATGTCTTGTTGTAAATTACAGAAGTGTTTTATTTGAATATGTATAACAGGACAGTCAAAGTGGTTGTGCCTGACACCATTATATGTTTGATAAAAACATTTTCTGTCTTGTTGATGTTTTCAGTCATTTGTTTCATGTTCCATTGTTTATGTAGGGAATTCCACACATTGCCTTTGGCCAGTAAGCTCCCCACTCTGTGACTGTGTAATTCATGCTAAGTGAAAGCACACTTTAACCTTGATCAGGATTTGGTAACTAACAGTGTGTCAGATCCACCTTTCAAGTAAGGATCCAGTTGGCCTCTAAGCAGCAGGTTATGCTCATTTGCTGCAAAAGCACTACAGGACACAAGTTGTGGAAAAATAACATGACTAACCGGTAGAGCCAGAGGTTTGCTGTGGAGTGATGTTATTGACAACTGACTAAAGGTCAAAACTGCCTGGGGATTCCCTCCGCTAACAATGCAAATAAGCATACTTTGAGAGATATTTACTTTCATTTCAACTTAAAACAAGAGCTGGTAATTCTCCATTTGCTTTGAAATCAGCCCTTTTGTTATAATAAGTAAATCACTGTGTCACATGCCTTATTTTTGTAAACTAGGAACTGTAACCTTGGATAGCCTGTTTCTTCGGTCATTTTTCAACAATATTTATACAGGGAAATTATAACATTACATTTTTTTAATGATTGTGGTCTAATTTTTGTGTCATATTGAAAAATGAAAACTTGATGGTTATGAGGAAATGTTTTATGCTCAGCAACATTTTGATTGTTATTTTTTGTCAATATGTTGTTTTTAAATAAGTCCTCATATTGGACAGATTCTAGGTTTTCTTTTGAGGGTGATGGTCTCCTCTGTGTTTACAGCCTGGGCGCATCAGGAGGGGGTGCAGTCTCAGATTCAGGCAGCGACCGCTTCACCATCGAAGCGTGCAAAGAAACGGAGATGCTGAACTACCTCATCGAGCGTTTCGATAGCGTGGGCATGGAGGAGAGGAAGGCTCCCAAAGTATGTACCAATCTCATGTGGATCTTTTATTATGAATTTATTATGAATGGTTGTTTATACTGTGACCAAGCATGAAAAAAGCCCACAATTAGGGATAGGCAAGAAAGTGGTCTTAGCACAGTGCTGGGTGTAACACCACATAGTAATGCAAGCTGATTATTTTAAATATTTTTTCAAATGTAATATGTATTTTAGTATGTATTAGTCTCTTGTTTAAAGTTAGGTTTCAGGAATGATAATATTGTGCATTCACAGAATGATATTTCCAGAAGGAAAGGAATATAATTTTACAAAGAAGGTGAAATTCATTGTTTTTTTTCAAGGGTATTCAGTAAAGAGGAACAGTCAAGAATTTCATGTATTTCTGCTGTATTGCTGAGGTGCTCAATGAGTGGTCAAATTCAATGAAGAGTACAGGAATGTAAAATGCAGTGAAACATTAAATGAATTTCTGTTGTAATGTGGGAATATTGACTGTGGAAGATAATAAGAATGACTTGGAGAGAGTAATCCAATACTACATTCTCTTCATTCCAGATGTGCAGCCAACCTTGTGTCAGCCAGTTGCTCAGCAACATTCGCTCCCAGTGTATTTCCCATGCTGCCCTTGTCCTTCAGGGCACCCTCACTCAGCCCAGGTGGGTAAATGCTCCTACATGTAGTCAGATTGTGCCATACAAGCAAATACATGTAGGTGAGCTTTACTGTTCGAAAGCTTGATAGTACAATTCATTATTGACTTAAGAAAATAAAAAGTCAATTACTGATTTGCTTGGGTTTGGGAACAACTTTCCCTTTAAAATGGAAGTCGTGTAGTGATGGATGCACAACATCTCCAGTGTGGGTGTGCACGGCCAAGAACTGCTAAAAGATTATCTGTATGTCTTGGGCCTTTGGAAGAACTGTTTATGCATATGTTCCTTTCCTGTGCTCGTAGCCATATTAAAAAAGGGTCACTGAAAACAGCAGTAAGTTGAGTGGGCTAGGTTTTGATTGTGTAGTCACCACCTCACCTCCTTCTCCCTCTCAGGTCACTGTTGCAGCAGTCCCTGCTGGTCCCCTACATGCTGTGCAGAAACCTACCGTATGGCTTCATCCAGGAGTTGGTGCGGATGACTCACCAGGAGGATGAGGTGTTCAAGCAGGTGAGGATGTGAACAAACATCTCAAAAACAGGGACCTGGGCAGTCCACCCCTCCTTGTCTGAATTTATCTGCAGCGGAGCAAATGAGATGTCGGTTTTTTAATTACTGGTATCACAGCAGACTGATATAAAGCTTGTAGGGAAATAGAGAGGTGCACCTCAGGGAAGTATTCCACTCCTTATGGAGACAGTCAAGGATGTGGAATCTCTGGTATGTGACCACCCAAGTCATGATTGACCTTCACTTTAGGAATGAGAAATGCATGAAACTCTCCAGCCTTACTGCAAACAGTTGGCAGAAAGTCAAACAGCTGTTGGTTGAGAAATGTATTAGTTTGTCCATTTATGCATTAAAATGACAGGGTTGTTTCTGCAGTGGTACAAAAGCAAGGGAAACCAGAACAGCCATCTCTCTCCACTTTCCCTGAAACATGGAGTCAAGGCATCCCATGAGGTTAATTTATTCCAGTCTTGCATTGTTAATTAATCCTTAACTCTACCAAGAGACTTACTTTAATATAAACACTAGAAGATTTTATGGGGCTATTATAATTTTTAAGTTAATGGATACTGCACTTGCTGTAATCCATTCAACTGTGGACAACAATGTCAAGTTGAGTACTGTCATACTGTTATATAGATTATTAGGCCCACAATTATCTGACAGTACTAATAACTGTGTTTGTTAATGAGGTGCTGTATGTAATCAGGAAGAATTGGTCTTCTGAGCTGGTGAAAGTAAAGAGATGGAAGGCACTGGGTGTACGCAGAGGCGGTGTGTGAAAATTGGGCTTGGGAACACTGTGTTCCTCCTGGACCCTGAAATGAATGCAGATCTGCAGCTTGAATTGCAAATGGACAACCTGTCACAGCACAAATTCTGTGAAGCGAATAGCAGATTTAAATGAAGTAGAGAAACGAAGAACACTGGTGGGACCCCGATTTCTGCTGTGAACAGATTTTTTAGTTTATAGATTGGCAGAGACTAGTATCTATTTCAAAATTCACATGTAGTTTAGCCACTATGATGTCTTTTTCGATCCTTCAGCTGCACTGACCAAAAATTGGATACGCTATGCCCTTCTGAACAATCTTTTTTTACTCCTCTCTAGATCTTCATTCCTATTCTTCAAGGGCTGGCTCTGGCTGTGAAAGAATGTTCCTTCGACAGCGACAATTTTAAATATCCCTTGATGGTAAGATGACTCAAGCTTGTTAAAGTGGAGTGGCTTAACCTTTATTTCATGTCTCAGAATATCTTTGGTTTGAATCAGCCTGCCCGCTTGAACAGTGTCAGCCCAGACATTGAGAATGAGCAAGTTTTATTGCATTGTCCAAATACCATGCTTAGGACAGGGGGACAGTGGGTACTTAATCATAGAAAAATGCTGTCACATCTTTGAGAAAAGCAGGACTGCAACGATAGAATTTTTGGTAAATTGGAAATAACAATACTTAATAATGTTGTGACTCAGTTGCGATATCTTTGTCAAGAAATATACATTAGGATTTTGATAACAATTCAAAATTTAAAAAAAAATCTTTGATTTAAAATACTTATTCAGTCTGTTGACAAATTTACTCTTATCAGAGTATTTCATTTTCCAGAAGGGCAATAACTAAATTATATTGTTTTAAAAACTTGTAATCCTTTATGTCTTGCCAATAAATACCATCTCATTTGGTATGATATGCAAATTTTTCCCCTCACTGAATCCTCTTTCCCCTCACTTGGCACATGCAAGTATAAAAACATATGTAGCTGCTACATTCGCAGAGAAAGACAAAACAAAACACCATGTCAATGAGACTGGATAGCTGGATTTTTAGACTACATTGAAATCAACAGCTTCCACAGCCGTGAGTCTGCTGATCGGCTCATAAGAAGTGACCTAACCATTGAGTTTGTGAGGTAGGCTATAGGTAATGAAGAACTCCACTCATGCCCAGACTCTAGGATGAAACTAATCTCAAATGTAGGCCAACTCTTTAAGTAAAATGTGTTAAAACAGTTCTTTAGCATACCTCCAAATTGGCATGACACAAAATGTTTTTCTGTATGAAATTACCACACCAGCCTTGTGTCCAGTGCATTGTGAGTAATCCCTAGCTGCTTCCTCCTCGCATGTTGTATCATGGAAGACGTGCTCTTGGGATAGGCAAAGTCAGTTTTGCAGTGTATTGCAAAATATATTCTATTTCATTTTTCATTTCATAATGTTCCCAAACTTTAAACATTTTCATATATTAGTACCCAGGCCAGTCATCCACTTGCCTACTGTGCCATGTTGCCATATTGTGGAATACACAAGAAAGAAAAATCCAATCAGGGAACTTAAGTATTTGAGTAGCTTGGGGGATTTCTTTCATCCCCAGATGCAACTGCAGACTTGTATCTCTTGCCTTCCTTGAAATTCCCAACTGACTCAGTCCATTGTTTGTATGTGTGTGTCTTGGCTAAAGTGCAGACAGGGGTGAGACTGAAAGAATGAAACAGTCCTGTCATTGTTGGGCTCCAAACGCATGCCTGTGTGATGGAAAGTTTAATGGAGCTAATATGGAATTCAGCCAAACGCAGATAAACCACCTCCTTATTTCTGCTTTGCCTTCAGTCCTGGACACTTTACATCCATAGGCAGTCTTGCTTGTAGCTATAGACAATGGATAGCTCACTGAAATTCATCTAATATGTCTTCCTCTGTTGAACTGGAAATAGTAAAGAAAGAATTCCCTTTTTTCACACTGTCTGTTGGGTGAATAGACCAGAGAGGTACCAATATATGTTATTATTAGCAGCTTACCAGAACATCATTTTTATCTGAAAAATAAAAAATAGTACAAAAAAAGCAATACAATACATTTTGACCATTTCAACACCAAATTGATTTTTCATTATTCATTTACTGCTACGGTATAATATACATAGTAATTTAAGACCCTCACTGAAATTCACATAAACCCAGTGTTTATGGAATATTTTCACAGATGAATGTCAGCATCTGTCTTCATATTTTCTGTTCTGTCATAAAATGCATTTTTTAATGTACTATATTTTAATTTTAATTTTTTTTTTTTTTTTAAGGAGAGTGGCCAAGCCACCCCCTGTTACGTATTTGTCTTTAGTCAGGCAGTACGAAGGCTGAGAGGGGTACAGGGAAGAAGGGTTATAGATAGAAGGGCTGGAGCCAGGAGTCGAAAACCTGGTCTCCCAGGGATTTTCATGTGGGGGAGACGGCTGCTCAGCAGACTAAACTATCCAGTCTCCCTAGTTTTATTATTCTTTAACATTTCATTTGATTTACAGAGGACATATTCAGATCTGTATGAAATGACCCCACCCATCATCTAAAATGTCAGTTTTAGGCCACAGATTGATTTTTTTTCAGGAAGATCAGGTGAGTGGACTCTCCCCCCTAAATAAGAAGGCCTGATGTACTGCAGGCTAGGTCTGATACTTGAGGTTAGCAGTATGACTGGATTACCTGTTTACATGATAATCAATTGATTATTGCAGCTGATTCCACTCATCTAATATCTCAGGTCAATATCAGTTCAAAGAGAGAGGGTAGGAATGAAAACCAGCAATAGTTGTGGCACAAAAGGTCAGATTTTAATACTACTAATTTAAGCATTTTCCTAATTATTGGCTTTTCGTAATTAAATTGCAAACACATTACTATTGAGTAGTTCCTTAGGCAAAAATGATTTTGTGTCATCCATTAAAAATACACTATTATGATTATCTTGACATTTTTCAGTGGCTTAATAGTCTGTTTTGTGAGTGTGCCTTTGTTTTCTTTATTGAACATAATAAACCAAATGTTACAAAATTTATATATTTCCAGACAACAGTGTATCTGTCTGATTCAGTGGCTAGTTTTTGATCTTAAATGACTTATGTTTGCAGTGCAAAGAGCAAGGCCTCATCCGTGTTCCTCTGGGGTGTTTATAGCTTAACAGTTGCCTACCATGAAGCTTGCAGCTTGCCGTAATCATCACAGAGCATAAATCACTGTGACATGGAAGGGCACTTAGAGAGTCCTCCATCTCCTCCGGTATCCCAGTGTAACCCCTTGTTAAATCCCATGTACCAACAGTATATATGGATGTGAGCACTTGGGTGCATATGTTATTTGTGTAATTTTTTTCTGGAAATGTTGCAGTGCAATTTTAGTGTGCGGTGAGCTGCTTGGTGAGAAAAAATAATTTAATAACAATATGATGCACTGATTTAGTACGCCCTGTATGTAATAAATTCTTTTAATTTGATTTAACTTCAATGTATGTTGGACCGGGTTATGCTTTCCTTTGTTGTGCATCCCATTCTGTAAAATTGATGACTGGTATATAACATTAAATTATGTTTTTTGGCGTTTACAGGCTTTAGCTGAGCTGTGTGAAATTAAATTTGGGAAAACTCACCCAGTGTGTAATTTGGTAAGTCTTAGCTCCTCCAAATCCTGTACACACAACAATCAAAACTTGCCATTATGTTACTAATTTTCCAATATGAACATTTCTTCCCAATTTGGAAGGTCTGATCATATTTCAAAGCCTGTTCCATCACAGCAGTGTTCTTCATTCTGGCAAAGAGCAGGGTAGTATGTGTGAGCAGCCAGCTGTCTCTAGATTCTCTGCAGTCCACCAGCTGAGCTGCAAAGTCAGTGTATTTTGCAACTGGTAGAGAGGACTGCAAGTCTTCGCCACAATCAGGATCATTTTCCTACTTGATGGACCAGTGTGTTAGTGCCGCCTGTAAGTCCATAGTTCAAGGCTGCAGGGGCACTGTGCCATGGTGCTTTCTTTCTTTACTAAAGTGTGTTGGATTACTCATTTGTGAAAATTGTCTTTGAAACAGAGTTTTCATTAGAGACACAAAAAGAACACCTGTGTGCACACATGCTTCTGTAACGTAAAATGAAGTACAGAGTAATGTATCTTTTGTGTGGCACAGATCACCTCTATGCCTCTGTGGTGCCCGGAGCCCCTAAGCCCTGGCACTGGCAGAGAGGTGCAACGACTGTCTTTCCTTGGAGCCTTCTTCAGCTTGTCCGTCTTTGCAGAGGACGATGTAAGTTGTAACAAAGCAGAATTCATCAACTGCATTCTGTTATAGTACACTTTAACATCCATTTTTCTGCACTCAGTACATTACAGGAAAATTACATGTTGCCATGACAAATGGGGAGCAAAGCTTACAGAATGATATTTTTGACAGAGCAAATAAATGCTGGTAGACCAGTGTATGTAAACACTTTTCACATATACCAAACCTGCAATATCTGCAAGCTAGACTCACTCCCCTCACAGCCCTGGCAGAGAGGAGGATCTGCTACTATTGTAAACACGCTGAGATTGTATCAAAACATTTCTGTGATTAAAACAATTTTGTATGTTGATGAGAACACTGAAATTTATACCAGGCTTAAACAAAGCTGTTGTCTGCTTGGAAGTTAACAAGTCCATAACTCTGCTATATTTATTGACTGCAAAATCTTTCACTTCTTGTAGACCAAAGTAGGAGATAAGTACTTCTCTGGCCCTGCGATCACCCTGGAGAACACACGAGTGGTCAGTCAGTCTCTGCAGCACTACCTGGAATCAGCCAGAGTGAGTCCCTGTTCCCACCTCAACAGTGTGCAAGAGTCGTGTTCTTACATGTTGTATGCCCGTCTTTTAAATTTGGCAGTTGTCAACAGTTTTTAGAGGGACATGAGTATTACATGATTACCTTTTACAATGCATGTATGCTATAGAATCCATTACATAATCGGCTGACTGATTACAAAAGCACTGTTGTTAAGTAGAGGATGTCAATTCTTGAGAATTCACAGTATAGTGAATATGAGTTCAGAAATCTTTTCATTTAGCCATATACTGTACATCCATTTACTGGTGCAATGTCCATGTGTGCATGTCCCAGATGTGGTGATACTGTAGTCATGATGCTCACATTTTGAAATATTGGAGTTATTCCACTAAATTGTCAGTTTGAAAGGCTTGTTTCTTTAAACCAAATGAATAAAATGCTACATAAACAGTACAGGTGTAAGTTCTTTGACGTTGATGCAAAGTTTGACTCAGTCAAACATGAGCAGGATGTTATCAAAATTTTTCATTTGTGCCAATTAAACACTTTGATTTCATGAATCGAAAAGAATGCTTTTTAATCACATGTTTTGTACTCTAATAAAATTGTCCTAGGGTCAGATATTGCATATAAACTATGAAATACAATATAGATGTGTTGTATAATAATTTTCCCTTGATTTCCAGGGTGATCTGTTTAAAATCCTTCACAATATCTTGCTGAATGGAGAAACCAGAGAAGCTGCTCTTAACTACATGGCTGCACTGGTCAATCGCAATGTGAAGAAGGCCCAGATGCAGGTGGGACACACTCAACATTGATTTCTCACATTGTTTTATCAGGCTCTTGAAACTGTTGTTCTCTCAGTCGAGTAATGTACAGCTATCATGAGATTGCAAGTGAGAGCAAGTAAGCGCTCTTTAGACTGCTAGGTGGGCAGATGAGTGGGCAGATTTACATGCATGAGCTGCATTCTGTACATACACTGTGACATTTGAAGTATGGAGACTTGCAGATTTACTGACAACCGGTGAAAACTTACAACTCTCCCTTTTCTTCTTTAGACGGATGATAAGCTGGTTTCTACGGATGGCTTCATGCTGAACTTCCTGTGGGTGCTGCAGCAGCTGAGCATGAAGATCAAGCTGGAGACTGTAGACCCCTTCTACATCTTCCACCCCAAGTGTCGTTTGAGTGTGAGCAGTGAGGAGACACGGCTGAAGGCCACCATGGAGGAGCTGAAGAGCTGGCTGGCAGAGCTGCGTGAGTGGAATGAGTGTGATGACAGAAAAGACAGAACACAGCAGAGACACAGGATGACGAAGAGCATTCACATTTCATATCGTTTTATGCCAAGTGCTCCTCTGCAGTAGTGCAGTCAATGCTTTATCTAAATTTCTTTATAGGCTCATGAATGAAGACTGTTCTTGTGTCCCTGTATGATCTATTTACTGTGATCCAATTTGTGAGTGAACCAGAAAGGGTAATTGATGGAAACAAATCAATGCATGAACTCTGACCCTCCAGGGACAGAATTTCCTGGCCCTGCTGTAAACCTTGCTCTCCCGACAGGCCACTGCCACAGGCTTCAGAATGCAGGAGTAAACAAATCAGTAGTCTGGGCGCCCGGGATGTTCATATTTTCTCTCCAGGCTACCACATGTTGAACAGTCAAAGCCCTGCGGACTGCCGCATCAGTCTCCCAGTTTTAAATGTTAATTATAAAATAGTTAATTGAAATTGTCTAGTGTTATTTATTGAAGCATTCTGTTGCTGTGTTATTGTTTCTTTTGGGCATGCTAAATAGACCTATTTGGACTACCACAAACCTGGTCTGGGCTAACAGATCTTGCCTTTTGGTAGCCCAGAGGACCACCACATACATTAATGATTAAATCATGCCTGGAACGGTTCTGACCCTCCATTATAGTACTCCTTATGGTCTTCCTTCATGTCTTTATTTTTGTGATGGAGTCAGTGTGTTGATCCATTTGTGAAACACTTGTGTTCACTCGCTGTTTTTCAGATGAAGACCCGTCTAAGTTCTCCGAGCCCAAGTTCCCCACAGAGTGCTTCTTCCTGACACTTCATGCCCACCACCTGTCCATCCTGCCTGGGTGCCGACGCTACATCCGGCGACTGCGGGCCATCCGGGAGCTTAACAGGTATGCAGAAAGGCCATGCTCATCAGAGAGCTAAGGGAGAATGAGTGAACCCCCCTTCCTTATTTCCTCGTGACGCAGGAAGTCACACCACAAGGGCGAAAGTGAGAAAGTGTTGCCTTCATGTCTCAAAATGGTATGCATTTTAATGTGAGGGATTTTACGAATGATGTGCAGACGAATTTGTGTTATGTGCACGAATGTAAAAAAAAAAAAAAAAAAAAAAAAAAAAGTGTCCCTGCAATATCAGGTTGTCTGAAATAAGTATTCAGTGTTACGGAAAAAAATGGTTAAGTGAGGATATTCCTTTATTACAGTCATCTTCTAGGTCTTTGTTATGGGTAAGAGGTAGAGTTAGGTGAATAAAATCGCATTAGCATACCACAGAAGATGGGTGTGTTGGACCTGTTTTTCAGACAGTGTCATAGTGTTCCACAGTATTCCCTGAAAGCATCTAGGAACTGAGGCAGCATTAGTGGCAGTTGTCCAGATCCCTTGTGCAGAGGCTGAGGCAGCAAAAGAGAAGCACATTTTAATGAAATCTGTGCATGCTGATCCCAAGGCAGAGCCTCCCTCTGCTGGTTAAAATGGGAATGACACCAGCTATAATCATGATGCACCTCCAGGATGGAGGCCCACTGTAGTGTTGAATTCAGTGACAGTGTCTTAAATGGAACTGGCTGTTCACTGGCTCCTAAGTGCTGCTGCAGTTTTGAATTTGGGTTTGTTACTGCATATTTAAAAACAAACTGATGACATTGCATAATTTGAAGTTTATTCACAAAATAGATTGTGTATCGTAATTCCATGTTACTTTTAAGAGATGGGTAAATATTAAATCATATTCATGTGGCAACATGTCTTAACACTGGACACAGATATTGACATCATGCACCAACTAAATTTGATTGAAGTCTGATAACAATAACAGCATTTGGATCTTTGCAATCACTTCCAACATGTATGGCCAAGTGGGTCTGTTACTTACAATACAAGGAGTCATTTAAAGTTATTGGGAAGCATTTTGTTATTACATTTTTAGTTTAAATTAGGATTTGGATAGCTAAGGTATGGGGTTGTGTGTTTGTGATGCAGGACGGTGGAGGAGCTGAAGAACAGTGAGAGCCAGTGGAAGGACTCCCCCCTTGCCCCCCGACACAGAGAAATGCTGAAAAGATGTAAGACTCAGCTGAAGGTACGTCCCACCTGATCATTCCAACACCCTGAGTGTAATCCATTGTATAGTGCTCATCTAAGGCATTGTTTGGCACTGTGAATTCTTATGACATGATTTGGACAGTTGCACCTATAGATCATTTTTTGGCATTGCAAGAAGTGTGTGTTTGCAGGATACAGTTTATTCCACTAGAGCATTGGTACATGGTATACGTAGTCTGTACTATTAAGATGTAGGTTTCTCCGGTTGATTGTTGTCAGACATTTGTTGTGTACACAGTGTTTAACCTTGCACTTTTGTTAGCTGTTTTAAAGTCACTGTTCTGTGAATCCTCTTGATGTTCTAGTTGGTCTTGCAGTGCACAGAAAATGCATCTTGGTGTATAACGGGAACAAAGCTGTCGCTTTTAGAGCCATGAAAATGTGTATGTGGTCTGGCGAGGGCCTCATGTTTGTGTATTCACAGAAACTGGTGCGCTGCAAGGCCTGCGCAGATGCAGGACTGCTGGATGAGAACCTCCTGCGCAGATGCCTGCAGTTCTACAGCATGGTCATCCAGCTCATCCTGCGCATCGTGGACCCCGCCTACCCACAGTGAGCGACACGCTGCAGCTCACAAAGCCTCTCGTTTCAGTGCAGCATTTTATTCCACACTGAACTGTCCCAAGCCAATGACTACTCACCTTGTTTCACTGCTTAACAGCTGACATGTTAGAATTTCAATATGATAGCTCCTTAGGAAGTATTAGAATCTTTTATTCACTGCTTATTCTTATAGTGTGACTGTTTTAATTAAGCTTTTGTTCAGTTCACCAGTATTGCAGTAGTGTTATACATTATGTTATGCTTGATCAGCCATTTTGTCTTTGCAGCATCACTCTACCACTGAACCCAGAAATCCCCAAAAGCTTTGCAGCACTGCCGGAGTTTTACATTGAAGATGTCGCAGAGTTCCTTCTTTTTATTGTACAGTAAGTTAACATGCAGAAAATTTCACTATGTGCCTCTTGAAGTGTGTTCCTCTGTGGCCTAAAAACAGTTTCATTTTACCTTTCAGCTCTTGTGATGGTCAGGCTCTCAAATAGTATAGTTAAAAATGATATTAATAATGATGGATTGCATTTATGTAGTACCTGAGGCTTTCAAATCCTCACCTCAGCCACTACTGACATGAATCTCCCACTGTTTTGCAAGTGTGTCCACCCAGTATGCACACCGCCAGAAGACATATGAATTAGCATGCATTGCTCTGTTGGCTACTGTAATACCTGTGTGTGTATAAACAAACAAACAACAGCTAGAGCAGTGTGGCATATATATTATTATGGTTAAAAAGATGGCATATATAACTGCATGTATCTGTTATATGAATATCACATCAATGATATATATGAGATGGATGTACACTCACAGACTGTTTTTCGCTCTGCCTGTCTCAGGTATTCCCCTCAGGTCCTGTATGAGCCATGCACTCAGGACATTGTGACGTTCCTCGTGGTGTTCATCTGCAGCCAGAACTACATCCGCAACCCCTACTTGATCGCCAAACTGGTGGAGGTGCTGTTTGTCACCAACCCTGCAGTGCAGCCGCGCACTCAGCGCTTCTCAGAGATGATGGAGAATCACCCGCTGTCTGTCAAACAGCTGGTCCCTGCCCTCATGAAGTTCTACACCGGTATGGCAGACTCAAACATGATTGCATACATACGTGTTTCACAATATCCTTGGATTCCATTCCAATGTACATACTCATATCCTAGAAAGGCCGTGACTCTCAAAGAGAAATTGTCTTTCATGAAAAACATGTTGCATTGGTACTTGAGTCATAAGAGAGGTCTCAGCAGTTAAAATAGTTGAGTGGTAGATAACTTTTTTTTTTTGGCCTTATTGATCTGCTTGTCTATCAAGTGATTGATTCATTTTTTTCCCCATCTCCCAGACGTGGAGCACACTGGTGCCACCAGTGAGTTCTATGACAAGTTCACCATTCGTTACCACATCAGCACCATCTTCAAGAGTCTGTGGCAGAATATTGGCCATCATGGCACTTTCCTGGAGGAATTCAAGTGAGTCCACCCCTCTCTCTGGCCTAGGAAATCTTTATTCCATCAGATTTATGCTGCTTTGTACTGAATAACTTGTTCTCAGTGCAGTGATCTGCAGCACTGAATCAAATCCTGAATGTGGCATTTGTGTTGCCTGCCAAACTCACAATTTAGCTATGGACACACGGCCATAGTGTTGCTCTGGGAAGGAAGCTTGTAGTGTTTCCTTGAGTGGGAGCTCATCAGCTAACAGAGTTTTCCCCCACCCAGTTGTAAGAATGACTCTTTCAGTCATTTGGTCACCCTCACCCCACTGTCATGCCAATACAATTGGCTATGGCCAAAACCGTGAAAGAAAACTCCCAAATATTGCTTTGTGCTTGTGAAAATTTGGACAGTACCACTCCTGCATTGTCCTCTGTCTTCTTACACCTTTCCCCTAACTCTCTGCTGCCAGTTCTGGGAAGCAGTTTGTGCGCTACATCAATATGCTGATCAACGACACCACCTTCCTGCTGGACGAGAGCCTGGAGTCGCTGAAGCGCATCCATGAAGTCCAGGAAGAGATGAAGAACAAGGAGCAATGGGATCAGCTGCCCAGGGTTTGTGCAGGAGGGGGGAATGGGATAGAAAAATGACAGGGCTGAAATAATGACGGATGGAAAGCTTTTCATGGCACACTGATGTTGGCGATGCTTGTGTTCGGCAGGAGCAGCAGCAGAGCCGACAGTCCCAGCTGACGCAGGACGAGCGGGTGTCGCGCTCCTACCTGGCTCTGGCCACGGAGACAGTGGACATGTTCCACATCCTCACCAAGCAGGTCCAGAAGCCCTTCCTGCGGCCTGTGAGTACACCTCACCCTTCTCTGTCAGGCCAAGCCATCCAGACTTTCTGCCAGCTCAAGTGCATTTAGGAGCATACTGATCCTTTTGTACTTGCACTGTAGAATGCTTTTTTACCACTTAATTGTTGAGATAAGCCCTCAGCCCCTTTATCTAGAGTTCCATGTGTGGGCATATAACTTTGGTTCCCACAGGTTCACACATACAGATAATTATGTCAGACATACAGGATTATATTGTATGGAAAGACCCAAGGTATATAACTTTTTAACTTTCAGGATCATACCTTTACACCTACCATATAATGTGGTTTGCCCAATCAACTATTAGGCAGATTGGCTACCTAAGAGTTAAATATGACCTAACTATTTAATCAAAGGAGACTCACAAGATGAACCTTGTCTCTATGAATGAGCTAATCGTAAAATGCTGGAGTCTGCAACACTTCAGTTTTTTTCTCCAGTGATACAAAACTAGAGAAAAATTTCCATTGACGGTATCATCTTCTGTATCTGTTTGGGGTACCAATCGCAGCTGATAAAACCTTTCCCTTCAGAAATTTCATGTCGTAATCAATGCGACCAGCTGTATCCAAATAAGGCTTGTCAGGTCATTAACAGTTTCCTTGGAATCATTATTTTCTTCTGTGTGCCTTACTGTTGGAACATGAAATAGCTGGGACTTTAAGTTACACTAATCCATGGAATAGCATTTTTCATTAAACAAAAAAGATTATCATCTGGATGGAATCGTCAATGGACATCCTTTGGATGCCATTGCGTCTCTGAATAAAACACTGATTCCAAACAATGTCCTGACCTGCTGATTCCTCAATCATTTTAACAGCTCAACTGTTTTTGCCAATCATGTCAGCCCCCACCCGAACCCCCGGCCCGTTTCTTTGCAGTGACGTAAGCCCAGCCTCATGTCTAAGGGTATGGTCACATATGCACAAAATGAACATTGGCGAATATTCACCTCCCGTTCACTTCCATTCTATGCGAGTGAAGGGGCGAATAAAACATTTGCTTTCAGTGGCAAAGCAAATTTGCAGCCTCAACCAACAGCAAAGAAGTGTGTGTGGTTGACCCCACTTGGCTGTAGTTTTCTTAGTGAGCCGGGATGGAGTAGACTTTGATTATTGCTGTGTCTAACCAGCCAGTGTTGTATGATATTGCCCATGGTCCTCAGTATACATTTTCCCTTTGCAAAACCGACAACCATTCATGTGATATCACAACCACTCAAAAGGACTACAAACCAGCAAACTGACTTCCGTGTGCATCACATCCTGTGCTGCCCACATTCATAACGACAAGGTATGAATTTCGTCTCAGCAGGCGATGGTCATTCGCGTATTGGTGACCGTACCTTAACACTTGTGATGGCCTGAAAAATCATGCAGCACCACATATCCTCTCAGTTTCATCTGCTGCACATATCTAAATAGAACAAACTGCAGAGTCAGTACTGTCCTCAAATTTGATTAAGAAATCTCCTGCTAACTGCAGTCAGAATTATTTTCTCTGCAACAGTATGAAAGCATTTGCAATGCAGTAAGCTACTGTATGAGAGGCTAACTGAGCTTTTAAAAAAATATTACTTTTTACTGCCAGGAATCCTACTTTATGACTGCATGTTTCTTTGGAAAAAGAATGATTGTTTACATACCCAGATATCCCAAAGTATTTAAATGTTTCTCTATTTTCTATGCATGCTGATGTATTTATTAGATCATGTAGTCATATGTAAGAAAGCTAAGAAAAAAGACCTGGAATAATTTTGGTACCGCAGTCAGGTGCATACCACAGTAAGTGTGGCATGACTGGTATTTTGAGCTGGGGGCTAAACAAGCACTGGGGGATTTTTCTGCAGGAGCTGGGTCCACGTTTGGCTGCCATGCTGAACTTCAACCTCCAGCAGCTGTGTGGACCCAAGTGCCGGGACCTGAAGGTAGAGAACCCAGAGAAGTATGGCTTTGAGCCAAAGAAGCTGCTGGATCAGCTGACTGACATCTACCTGCAGCTGGACTGCGCCCGATTCGCCAAGGCCATCGCTGATGACCAGGTGAGTAGCTGCTCTGTACAATCACAGACTGAGATCAGATGGGCAGCTCCTGTGTTGATTGTCTATCCTCTGTACTTCCTTATTCAAGGTTTGAGACAAGACATTATGGTGCTACCTGTGGTTGGCAGTTGTGGATGTTATGTCTTTCATCACACACTTAAAGGATAATTCATGATGAGCCAACAAATAAAAAAAAAATTAATTGCAGAACTTTCAGTGGTATTTCAGTGGGAATTAAATAGCTGACCAAGACCATGGAAAGGAATGACAATAGACATTATCCAGTGGGTAATCTGAAATTAAAAAATGGTCAGGGCATAATACAAGAGTATATTATCAACGGCTCTAAAGATAACTGCTCTTAACTGCAATATCGGATTTAATCTATATGTGCATCTACAGGTATTATGTAAATGCTTTTTTCCCCCAATTTTAGCGTTCCTATAGCCGTGAGCTCTTCGAGGAAGTAATTTCCAAGATGAAGAAAGCCGGAATCAAATCAACGATTGCTATTGAAAAATTCAAGCTGCTATCCGAGAAGGTTGAGGAGATAGTTGCCAGAAACTCCCAGTCTGAAATTGACTACAGTGATGCACCAGATGAGTTCAAAGGCAAGCCCTGCGCACAACTATACACTATATCTTTTTCATGCTGCCCACACTCCCTATATGCTAATGTAAACCTCACTTATTTTCTGTGTGAAAAGGCTCATGTGGTCAGCCCGTTCTTAGTTTAACTGAGTTTCTTGACTGCAACACACAGTGTCAAAAGATACATGCATCTCTACACATGTTTAATTGAATAAATATAATTAGATTCAATGTAATCAGTGTTTTTAGTTGCTAAGAGGGAAAATTCCCTGTTGGGTATACTTTCATCCTCAGCAGTTGAGATCAATGTGTTTGTACGGTTTACAATCCTTACACTTAAGGTGTCTAGTATAAAGAATAAAGCTGTCTCAGGAGTGGATGTTCTTAAGAGTTTTTTGTGAGACAGACCCCCTGATGGACACCTTGATGAGCGACCCTGTACGCTTGCCCTCTGGGAACATCATGGACCGGGCCATCATCCTGCGCCACCTGCTCAACTCCCCCACCGACCCCTTCAACAGACAGCCCCTGACTGAGAACATGCTAGAGTCAGGTATGCACATGGCTCTGACACACACCATATACAGTGGAACCTCGAGACACAAGTTAAATTCATTCCATGACCGAGCTTGTAGGTTGAGTTACTCGTATGTCAAAGCTATTTTCCTCATTTAAAATAATTAAAGTACCATTAATCCGTGCCAATCCCCCCAATAAAACACCCTACTTTTTATACGTACTTTCAAACATGAAAAATTGTTTTTACTATAGTATACATAAAATAGAATTCATGTATGAATGTAGTAGTATTAAGTAGTGCTCCATGAAATAATAAAATATGCTTGCTTACCTCTGACATTTAAGGGGCAGTGCTGAGTAATGGTAAATTATGCTTGGAGTTGGGGGTGAGTGGCAGATGTTAAATTGTGGGTCTTGTCGGAGACAGATGGCGGAGTTTTTTGTTGGCTCATAAAACTTCATAAAAATCAATACTAATTGTTACAATTTCTTTTTATTTTTTTAATTCACTTTGTCAAAGAACTTAATTGCTAATCATTTTTTCAGTTAATTTTTTATTGCCTTTGCCGTTACATTTGTACACTTAATTGCTACAATTTTTTTTGTTTTTTCACTTAACGCTAAACTTAAAATTACGTACATTATTATTTTTTACTTAACTCTTAATCTTTGTCGCTGATTTTTTCAAGGTCATCAGTGACGTTTGCATCTTCTTTACTAATTTTTTGTCTTTTCAACATGCCTTCTTGACTTTGAACTGGAGGTTGTTTCAATAAAAACCTGTCCATGGTTGTTTGTTTCTTCCTTCCCTTCAGAATTTTTCTGAAATGCGTTAGGCAAGTGTCATTACACGACACCCAACACATGGCTAGTTAACACTTTGTTTCATTCTTGGCGCGAGATGCTGAGAGAGTTTGCTTGTCTTCTGCTAGCTTGGTAGATGGCTGGGCTGCGCACGATTTTCAAAATCAAAGCTAGCGAGCTTGACTTGTACCTCGGGGCAAACTTGTAACTTGAAGCAAAAAATAGTCTTTTTTTCTGCTCGTAATTTGGAATACTCGTAAGTTGGGTCACTTGTATGTCGAGGTTCCACTGTACTAACATACACCTGGTACTCATATACACACTCTCACTGTCCCATTAAACACACAGCCGCTGGCCGAGAACATGCAACTTATTTGGCATTTTGAACATGGGGAGCATTACATACCAAATTAACTTCACTCGCCAACTTGCATTGGTGCTTTAGTGATGCTATATATATACTTGCTGGTCTGGAAATGTGGTTAGCCAGGTCAGGCACTATTGGTGATATTCACCACGGGTGTACACTTTTGAAGTTGCTCTGAATAACATTACTAAATGATTGCAATGTAATCCAAGTTGCCAAAGTCAGGTGGGCTGCAAGTCTCTTATACACACTGAATATACACTTACTGTCCCACTGAACACAGTCTCTGCAGGAGACATGCATGAGTCTGCTGTACTTTGTGGCTATAATACTACAAAAGAATTTCTGTACAACATGTATTCCCCATGCTGATAAGCAGTATCCAGTACCGTGTGAATGTGATCATTGAATAACTTGTCGCTGGGGGTTGCTGTCTCACAGTTCCAGAGCTGAAGGAGCGAATCCAGGCTTGGATGAGGGAGAAGCAGGGAGGGCGCCTTCTTCAGTGAGCCACACCCACCGCCCCACCTGCCATTAGTAAGGGATATCTTCACCACACCAGGACACAACGTCAAGATGGAGGAAAAAAGACCTGATTTGATTGATTTTGTTATTATTGCTTTTTTTTTAGGGCTGAGGCCTCTCAATGACTGTCAGCTCTAAACATATTAAAAATAATAAAAGAAATAGACTTTTAAAAGGTTTTGTTTGCGACTTTGTATATATCTATGTATACATATATTTAAATTAGAACATTATTCTGGGGTATGCTCTTAAATCAAGTGAACGGTGAAGATCTAATCTCAAAGCCCAAACTAGTGGCAGATATAACTGGATGTGTGCAAGGAACTGGTATACAATCATCTAAGTTGTTTTATTGGTTTTTATTTCTTTTATTTTATTTTATTTTTTTTTGCAAAGTGTATGTCTGCTTCAGTCAATTTCTAATTTTATTACAATGGGTAGTTTTGCACCAAATCCTTGAGGCAGGCATGCCTTTTTCTGTTTGATTGTAGTATTTATGAAACCAAAGTGAACAAAAGACCCAACATTATAACAGCTAAAATAAACGTAGGCATTACTGTGTTTTGAAGTGTTGGACGGGACTGTGTGATTTCCACTCTCTGACACGACTTGCGCACTGAAATTGCCTCACTTTGGCAAAGTTTCAAAGTTACGCTCAACAGTTTTTAAAGTAGAGCTTGAAATGACCTTGCTAATTTGTCTAAGTGGGAAAAAAAGTTTTGAAAAGTTGTGTCGGGTGGCTTTGTTTTTCTCTGTGTAATGTCAGTGAAATACTTGATTTCAGAAACAAAATGGTAAGTATTCAAGTCCCCTTCCTTTAATTTTATATATAAATTATATGCATAAGTGCATGGCCTAATCCAGGGCCTTGGAAGCACCTCATTACAATAGGGATTGCTACCTTAACAATGATTGTTACTGTAATGGGGAGTGTTACTGTAATGGGAAAAGTGGCTGGAACAGGGTTTGTTACAATAGCAGTGAGTTATACTGTAACAGTGTTGCTACAGCGTCAAATGTGAATGCACAGGCAATTCTCATCAGAGCCCATGGCTCACCATCACAGCATGAACACCATTTTAAAACAAAGGGAGCACATTAAATCTCATTCCTACCGCTGATTCTCTTCACCCCTAATTTACATTCTCAAACCCTACCATTCAAAAACCCTGGTTGTTGGACTGACTTGTGAATTATTAATAAATCATTTATAATCATATTTTCTGATTACGACTGTACAGGAATTTGTTTAATTTGCCACAGACTTGTTTTTGAATCCAGGACCTTGAATTCTAATAAATGGTAATGCACATGCATTTGCAGCTAGTCATTTCAATGAATTTTGTATACAGGGAGATGGGGAGGGTTTGAAGCGAGTAGTCAGGTTGCATGATGGGAAAGTGCTCTTTATTCATGATCATCCTTTGGATAGACCAATTAGAGCTGAGTGAAACAGAATGACCTTGCAATCAATCTTGTATATAAGCATATTGAGCTTTTAAAACTTTGGCCTTTCCTCAATAGTTCTTAAAACCATTTTGGTGTTTAAGGTTGGATTGTATACTTAGGTTTTTGTGGACACAGCATGCTTTGATTTTGGAAATGGAGTCCAATCAGCTGCATGCAGTGTTAGTTTCACAGGAAAAATCTGCCCCATCAAGAAAAAAAATATTTTTTCCTTGTAACAGTACATTTTGGAAGGCCTGATATTCTACAGGCAGCTGGATACTGGATCAAATGACTTAACAGAAATGCATTTGTAAGTATTCACCCTGAATGAAAATCTATCTAAGCCAGAAAACTGCAGCATTGGCTTTTATTGCGTTAAACTATGTGTTTTGAAATGTACGAATATATTTCTTCACCAAAATATAGACTGTAAATGGAGAAGGACCAATTACATAAAGTGAGATTATGCCTAAAAATATTTAAAACAAGGATCTGTCAATTTTTCTTGTCCTTGTAAAAAAATTTTTTTACACTCATTACAACATTTGTGCCTTTGTCGACAAACCAAAGCCATTTTTGCGCATATGATTCATAACTGTTACGTCAACCAATACTGGACGTCATTGCGCGCTCCAGACAGTTTAGATGTGCCATTAATATTCAGACGAATGCGACGCAAATGAAAATACCATATATGACAATTCATATTCCCATTTTATAAACCGTACATGGAATGATAGACGTTTACCGCTGCCAGGAGGTTACATCCATGAGCATCATACAAACCTGAATTAGTGTTCCTTTTCACTACAGCAGATACCTTACTCGCACAATTTTGCAACCGATTCCCACAAATGGATGTGTAAAAGCATATCTTTGTCGACCAACTTCGCTGTCGCACAGCGAATCGTTTCCATTTTACAGGAATCCTTCGATCTATTCGGACAATTCTTAATTAAACTGCCAGGCGGCGGTCTTACCAAGGTATAAAGGCAGTGACAACTGCGAAAGCAGTAGCCTAGGAAATCCTGCGTTTTTGCGTCACTGCCAAACCAAGGTCCTCCTTGCTCTTTGACGGTTCTCCATTGGTTCATCGTCACATTTCTTAGGGATTAAGCATCTTTCATTGGTTGAGCTAACCGACAATCAAAGTGGTGACGAACGGCTCGTTCGGGTTGACATCACCTTTTCAGCAACCCAAGACATTTCAACTTCGCTAGCTACCCAGGGAAGAGTCTGCATCAGTTTCCCCCGTTATTAGTATGTAAAATATATAGCACGTAGGGAACATAAGGTTACAGGGTTTTTTTAAAAAAATTAAGAACTGGAAGATAACTACCGCGTCGAATCAAGAAGCGAACACAACGGACTCTACTTGGGTGGAAAAATTAAACAACTTTCTATAATGGGTGTGTTTGACAATAGGAGAATTGTTGAATCCTTCTAGCAGCCCGACACAGAGCAGTGACATTGCTCCCGAAACAGTTCTCACTGCTCGCTGGTTCTCTATGATATTTCAGTCTTTGTCCTGCGGATCTATTTAAGTAAGTAAATATTTAACAGTCATTTATATTGTTCATACTGCATGATCTTGAAGATGAATCACATAATTTTCTAGGCTAAGTCTGGAATACCGCATATTTTCAGCGACGATAAAGAGAGGGGGGATCTGGATGTGTGGCGTTGGCCCACGCCGAGGAAGCGTCATAGACGATGGCTGTTTTTGTTTTACTTACCCAGCTACTTGATGTTGAACTGATACGTCGACTTCATTGATTATCTTCATGAAACAACTACGGGTGAATTCGGGTTTATTGAATTCAGAAAATGTATTATGTGTGGATCTTTGACGTTCAGTGCTATTAGTTTCTCTGAAACGAAATATGTATCCAGTGTTGACGTTGCGATAATTGAAGGAAGACTGAAGGTTATCATCCAGCCAGTGGCTATTTGCGCATACAAAACGCAACATCAGCAAGTCAACCCTAAAAAAAATACAATACCACCCAGCCAGCTGCTTCTTCTAGGCTAGTCTGTGACCAAAGGGTATAGACATTGCCTTGCGGTGGGCTGTATAATTCAAGGTTACAAAAGTAATTTGACACGAAATGAGAAATCTGCAATATCTATGCAGAGTACAACATACCAGTGGTTCTGCTCAAAATCCCGCATGAAAGCGCATCACGGCAGTAATCCATTATTGTCTGCATTAACTGCATTATTACTTGATTTTTTTTTCATCTTGAACAAGAACCACCCATAACGGTCTAGCAATTAGCCGAGCTAGCGGTAATTTATTTTGCCAGGCCTACGCTCTCTGTAGCCAGGATTTCATGGGAGGGCGTGCCACAAGACGAAGCCACAACGAAACATATTTTCCCCTCTCAAACCCACCACGCTCATCTGTTGCAGGCATAATTATTTTTATGTCTGTTGTGGTGCCGCACACACAAAGGCATTTATCTTGATTTAACGTAATTATTTTATGTTATCCCCTGAAAACGTTAGTCACGTAACTGTAAAGCAGAGATGATTCAGCGCGGGTTAAAAATGTACATTAGTGAAAGATGCGTATTTTATGATCTTAAGTAAATAGGCCTGGCCTTCCTTTAAGAGTGTATTGCGGTGGATGTTGTTTACAAACGCTCACTGCTGGTGGTGTTTCAAACCGTGTTCTGCAATACGGCACTTGTTATTTAAACGGTGTCTATAGGCCTGTTTATTCAAACCATATACTATTCCATTTCTTCGAATAAATAGCTCCACCAAGCTAGTGCCTGTCAAGACCAGATTTCGATAAACTGCTAGCATGATTCGGGTATCAAAATGTTAAGGATGCTGCCGAGTGTTTCTATGAAATTGAGTCTCGGGATGGTGTATGTGGAATACATTGGTGAATGTGCCTTAACGAACATAAAAAGCCAAATAAATATAGTGGATGGTGATGTTCTGTCATTTTTTAATAATAATAATAATACTAATAATAATACAAGTAACCACACCCGTTTAGATATTTAAAGCTTTTTAGTTTTATTTAAAAAATAAGTAAAAATGGTCGGTCTGTGGTCTATATTTTGCATCATCAGAAGTAAGTATGGCCGTACATGAACTCCAACAGATAGCCTTCCTTTTTGGTCTGTATTGCTGCGACATAAACCATGAATCTCTCTGGAACTAAAATCTTTTAGGAGTCAAATATGTCTGCTGAATTTTGTGACATCTTCTTGTTAAATGGACCCAATAATAGTCTTATTATTGACCTGTCAAAATATACATTCTTATGACCCCTTTTTTAATAGGGTGGTATGAAAGTGAAAACATGGCTGAAGTTTTATTTTAATTCAAATCAGACCTCAGCTATTGTCCATCAATTTATAGTACCTGCTTCATCCAGTCTCGGGTCGGGTCGGGGTGCGGGTGGGGGTGCGGGAGCATAGCTCAGCAGACATTGCGAAAAAGGCAGGAAGAAATCCTGATCAGATTGCCAATCTATCACAGTGTCCACTTAATCCACTTAACCTGCATGTCTTTGGACAGTGGGAGGAAACCCTTGCAAACACTGGAAGATAATGCAGCCTAAAATTTATCATCATGAAATGTAATATAAATGTGTATAAAATGTTTAGGCACTTGGTCATTTTCTAAGAGAGCAAGTGGTAGGCCCTTGGGGGGGTTGGAGTATTTGCTGGTTTTTGTTTCCACCAATTACCTTCAATCAGCTCAATCACCTTGGCTACTTGGCGATTCATACCAGTACGAAAGAAAAGCTCAGACAGTTGATCCCTCAAACCAGAAATGGAAAACATTTTCTCTTTTTGTATCCTTATTTAGGTCTTCATATCATGCTGTCTTCATTATTTACTGAGCTCTTATGCATTAAAAACCATGCAGAATTTGGGTGAGACAGAGGTACAAGATTTCAGTCAGTAAATGTATTGTGATCATACAGAATCAGGAGCAACTGTTAGAAAAATGGCATCCATTATTACTGCTACAGTTATAAATCTAATATGCATGTCTTTACCCCCAGGAAACAATCCTGTCTGGACAGTGGAATCACACACAAGAACTAGAAAAAAATCTAAACCAGAACCATGTCTGGAGCCTCTGTCAAAGTCGCTGTCAGAGTGCGTCCCTTCAACTCGAGGGAGACCAGCAAGGAATCAAAATGCATTATTCAAATGCAAGGGAACTCTACCAGTAAGTATTTAGTACCCCCTTTCAGTCCACAGAAGCATAGTTTGCTTTCAGGATTTGCCTGCCCACTGAGCTGTGTTCAATGTGCTCATTGTCATTTTGACCATTTGATAGGAAAGTTCCATGATATAAAGTAAAACAGTAAGGCTGCTACCAGGTTCCTTTTTTGTCCTGGCATGAACAGTAATTTTATGTATTTTGTCCCCCTGACCTTTTTGTAAGCTTGCTGGCAATTCTAAACATTTGGTGATTTCTTTAAAAGGTGCTGTGATAAATGACCTAAAATCCTGTGTTGAGTTTGTAGATTGTATTCATGACATGATTAAAAAAAACAGTACAAAAACCTAAAATTAGTCACCATGTAGGAAGAGTGATTCTATTATGGTATGGTAGGCAATGTACTTGTCCAGGAGTCATCTGGTAAAATCCGACAGCCTTTCGATTGAGAAATTATAGAAGAGAAATTGGCCAGACCATGTCCAGCAATGAGGATGGGCAGTGGTTTGCTGTCTTTTGAAACAGCCCACCCTAATTACTTTACCAAGTCAGAAATTTGTTACTTATAAATATATTTCAATTATGACGACAGCAATCATGAACTATCTCAGAGTGGGCTCCAGTTGTCTGCTTTCAGAGGGATGTTGACTGTTTGAGAGAGCATCACATAGCAGCCCTCTGAAGGGGGCTTATCTCAAAATAAGTGCTTATTTTGGCTGGTAAGTATGGAGTCTCTTGGCATGAGGTGAGGTGCTGGTCCTCAAGCCACACACAGGACATGAATGGGAAAATTCTTAATCTCCAGCCAAGCCATAACACTGCTTGTGAATAATACAAATTTCTTGTCCACTGCTAACATTGTCAGAAAGCTGCAGTCCACGCAATTGATGAATATGCAGAGTTTTACAGTGAGAAAGACAGAGGATCTGCTGGCTCATGTGCAGACTGCAGAACAGACAGACCCTGGCAGCACGCCCACTACTCCTGATCACCCGTTGCAGATGGTATGCTCGGAATGCTTCCGTAGTGTGAACTGAGAGATGAGTGGTGGCCAGGTCTGCAGCTATGAGTGTAACAGTAAGGAACAGGAGAAAGGAGGTGTGCATTTGACAGGAGGTGAACTGTGAGAATAGGTATACTGTTTGAAGGAGCAGGGGAAAGAGAGCTCCCCAGTCATTTTTGTGGCATTTACATAGGGAATTAGCAGGATCATGGAAATAGCTGGGTTCATATACTTTTCAGTGGTTTTATATCACTTACACTTTGGATGTTGTATTTTTGCTTAAAAAAAGTAACAAATTCTTTAAATAAATATATTCGTTATAAGGGAATATATCTCATATGTCTTATCCAGGGTAATAGACTGTGAGAGAAACTGAGTAAGATGGATTGGTGGTAAAAGAGGCATGGTCAGGCTGTCTGAGGGGCAGGGGTGAAAAAAAGGGCAAAATCTGCACAAGGTGGGGTCCCACTAGCTATCATTAATGTGGGCACATAGAGGGCACTTAATCATGTTTTCTCCACTGGAAGGGCACTCTAGAGGGCATTTTATCACTTTATTTTGTACATAGGGCAACTCAAAAGGGCATTTCATCGTGTGTTCGCACGTGTAGGGGCACCCCAGAGTGCACTTTCACTGCGTTTTTTAACGCCACTGTTCAAAACATAACATTACATGTTTTTAACAGTTGTATTTGGCATCAGGCTTTATAGTTGTCTAAATACAAACTCATGCACACACACCGTTCCTGCTCAACCCTCCATTGTGATGAGAGAGGTTTCACTGCGCTCTTCTTTGCTTTGTTTCATTGGAGCAGTGGCTGAATTCCAGATCCCAGAATTCTGATTAGGCTTACACTGTCTAATTAATGCCCTGTGTTACAGAGGAGTGTGTTACACCAGGACCCTGCAGTGAAAAGTGACTCTTGTATTTCTCCAGTAGTTTGATGGAAGATTATTGATTATGGGTGTTGAAAAAGATCAGGAGCAATCTTAGAGGGGGGAAAAACACCAAATTCCACTCTCGCACTTGGTGTGTGCATAGTTCATCAGATGAAAGAGGATAAATCCACATGTTTTCCAAGTTGTAATCTTATAACAAAGAAGGTTGCATAATGTATAAGGTACACCTCAGTATGCTTGCACCGCATTATGTCAATGTTCTGTGAAAGACTGTTTATCTCATTTGTTTTATCCTTTTAAAACATGCCCCCTCTCCATCAGTGTGCTACTTACTGATATGATGTGTGTGCCATTGATGGATCACTTGTGATCAATGGCCCTAGAGATTGTACAACAGGATTTATCAGCAACTTTTTCATGTAACAATCTCAAGCGGAATAAATATTAGAAGTGTATAAAACATGATAGGGACTGTTTAAGTATGGATTGCATATAGATATATTTTCACTGATTTAGCACTTGTTCTGTCTCATTAATCACAGTAATAATATGAGTGAATATTTTAACCTGCTCTCTCTATATTTCCGCTCAGTACAAAATCCAAGTGGTTGTAATGTGTCAGATAAGATTATTTTTATTTAAACTGATAGTGTAATATTTTGTTATTTTAGACTACCCATTAGTTTAGATTATCCTTTAGTTTAGCAATTTTTTTCAAGGACTGATGCTGGTAAAGCTGGTAAACACTACACAGTGTTCCTCCAGGACTCTGGTATTTGTTTGCCATACTCCCAGAGTAATGGAAATGAATTGTCTACAGGATATACAGTGAAACTGTAAACCTTACATGAATGGCACTGAAAATGTTTCACAAAGCAAACATTGGCCATGATGGGAGATGGATGACGGCACAATACAGCAGGGCTCTTCCAAAACACAAGCTACCATACAGTGTTCATTTTCTCTCTACTCTCCACCAGATGGGCTGTATTGTCAGTACTGAAGAATTGCACATCATGTAATCAAGTCTTTCCTGTAGGTTAAAATCCATTGCCAGGGCTTTCCTTTAGTTTGATTTTTGATGCATAACTTACCAGTTCACTCCAAGTCAGAAATCTATTCAGAAAATTCAGAATTGCATGGAGACCTGCCCACAAGTCACCTAGCAGCCTGAAATGACACAACATTTGGACACATCATACATTAACTGTGAAAGACAATATACTTATGTCATACATTAGGGAGATGTTTTAAGTGAGTATGTAATCGATAGACCAAATTTTTGGATTTTCTGACAGGATGCATCCCAAGAATTTAACTAGCGTGGTGAAATAATCATTTTAATTCTCACAAATGCAGAGTGAATAAAGTCACAGGGCTCTTTCAAAGGTGTAACATTCCTTATTGGAAAGAATTCGCATGGGGTTTGTTTTGGTCAGTACAGACTTGTCTTCCCCTCCATGGTCCTCAAGGTAGCTTTGAGTGATGGGTCATTAGCAGTGACATTAGACACCAGCATGTAGCATGCAACTAAAAAAATCAAGTTCATGGCTTCAAAACGACATCAATGATGGATTGTTTCATACCACAAATATATTTTAGTAAATTCTCAATGTGTTTTATTGCATGAGTTCTATTGCATTTGTATAAATAAGTTAGAAGTTGTCTTGACAAACCATATTATCTACACAGATGGCTGTAACCTGATTGATGTGCTTTGGCCCCTCAAAAACCATTATTTTTTAATAGGAAATAGATGGCAGTGAAACTTTATTTGGGAGTGTAACTTATATGTGAAGTGAGTGAAAGATGTTCATTTCATTCTGCAGCAGAAAACCTCAGGTAATCCAGATTGGCACCATCTGATTTTTGAAGTATTGGGTCATGGCTCGCAAAAATGCCTGTTTTTATAACAGTTGTAGTGGCTGCTGGAGGCCATAAAAAGGTATCTGGAATCATTTATTATTTTTTTATGGCTTCTTTTGTTCCTCCAAAAGATTGCAAAGAATGTGCAGTATACTGTATATTTTGGACTCACACACACATACCTCATGAGTAAGGGTTTTATTTTTCAGAGACTGTAATGCAGTCCGCTCATATTAGTTTGAAATGCATGTCATGATCTAGGTTTTAATATTGTAGGGTACACCAAACCATCTGTAGTAATTCATTATCTGATTAATCACTTCTGAATTCAACTATAATGGCTATAGAGACATGCAGATTATAGGTAAAATTGCAGGCCAAAAAGTTGGCTCCTGAAAATGCAGGGCCCTTCTCATGGGGTAAATATAAACTCCCTTATGGATACAGATTGCTTATCACCGTAGCCATGCTGTATAACATAAAGGAATGTAGGATTTCGTAACATAAACAAAATAAAAAAAACTATATTCTTACATATTGTTGCCCATGCGTTTGCAGGTAGTGAGCAAAACATTTAAAATCCAATAAAGTAACATATTTGAGTGTTGGACCACCATATACGACCAGTGTGGCCTGTATGCAGGATCTGGAATTCTGTAGGAGGAATACAACACCATTCTTCCACAAGGAAGTCTATCAACTCACACTTAGTTGATGGAAGTGGAAAACACAGTCTCAGGTGTCTTTCCAGAATATCCCATAAATGCAGGATTAGGTTCGAATGTGGTGACTGAGAAGGCCATGACATATGGATAACCTCAATGTCATTCCTCTCAAGTCATTGGACAGCTACTCATGGACTGTGGATGGGGGCATTGAGTGTTCCTTGCAGTTTATAGCATCTTTTTCATTTCAGGAAGTTAAAGAATTAAAATCTTATTCCCATTTCTCCCACTTCAACCAGAAAGGCAGATTGTTCATAGCTAGCTAAAATTAAGTGACAGAAATACCTGTTTATTTAGTAATTACATAGTTTATGCAGTTTAATCAACCTTTTTTTCCTGTTTAACCATAGGTCTTGTGTAGTTTAGTATCTCCATGATCTGGCATTGTATTAAAAGAGTAATGCTCATGAATTTCAGTTTGTCTGTAATTGTTGTAATTGTAAAATTCTGTGTACACAACTCCGATAAAAACTGTGTAAATGGCTAAGCATACTGCATTGCCATGAAAATAGTGTATAGGAATATGCTTGAGATGATACTTAGCTAATTTAAGTTTCTAACCTAGCTGTGTAATGTCAGGTCCATACCAGTAGCTGCACAAAAGGGCTATTTTATCAAAATAGTCGAGATAGAGGTTTGCTACTCATATGGCTTGCTTAGATAATCATTGTTAAAGTTGTATCTGAGCAGAGGGTAGGTCATTTTAGCAGCATGTTACATATGTAACAATAACAGTGTCCCACCATGTATTAAAGTTCATGTTGTAGTAGAGTTCATATACTGTATTTTGACTTTTCAAACTTGAATTCTAGACCTTCTTTTATTGTTAATTTTAATTTATAATATAATGTATCACAATGACCTCCTCTGTTATTTAGCTTATCTGCACTTTCTGATTGATTGCACTGTTTTAGACTAGTCCAACCCTTTGAGCTACCAGCAGGTCATCCTAAGTGGTTTGATCAGTTTGTCGGGATGACCTTCAGCCCCAAACAGAAAAAAAAACAGAAAAAAGATTTAAAAATTACTTTAAAAATGCATTACATTTACTCTAAATCTGACCCCTCTACTGAACCATGAGCAGAAGCAGTTGGTAACCAGTTTGAGGGCATCTTCTCACCTGCAGGTTGAAGTATCTGCAGATCTTTCTGTGTGACTGCTCCGATGACAAGGCGATTTAACAGGGCTGTCATCATCCTCTCCCTGACCCTGTGAACTCTTTTGACCTGTTTAATCAGCTGTGTAAATATCCACTGTGCCAGTTTTGTGTAAATTCTCTGTGGTCCCATTTACCACTGCGAAAATCCAGCAAGGCTCTTGATTGTCTCTGCTAAACCCAACTGACTTTCTGTCAGGACAGTGATAGCCCAGGGTTAACTCCCTCTCTATTCTGTCAGCCTATACACAGTAGATAGACAAGATAATTAGATACATTAGGCCTAGTATGTACTTGTATGGAATGCCTATGGCTATGGGATGTTTTAGATATCATGATCATTCTTATCCTTTTTGTAAATAAACACATACACTAGCTGCTGCAGTTTGAAAAACCTTTTTTTTGTTATTTCAAACACTCACTGTACGGAGTTCACTGCCAGTCCTAGGGCAGCAGTGCATTTCTGCTGTTTTTGAAAGAGGATTAAGAGAATGCTAGACTTTGTGAGTAAACAAAGCACAACTGAAATAAAGACGATAAAGCAAATTAAGTTTTATATGTGTTAGCAGCTTGGAAAATATCTGAGCTTTTAGAAAATCCATCTGTTAGGCAATAGAAAAATGTCAGGAGTTGGAAGAATACATTTTGTTTTCAGCTGAACCTAATCTCTTTTTTTTCCCCAAAAACGTTTCCTACCCAAAACAGCCTGTGGATGTAATTGTTTGTAAGCATAAAATAGTTTCCTGGTAGTTGTTATTTTTTATGTTTTTGTGTGTAGAGAATTGAATTGAGACAGAGTAAAACATAACCAAATCTCCTGCTGTAATAATCTGCTGTAAATGGTAATGCCAACCATACTGTAACTTGCCAGTGCAGACCTCTTTGGCTGCCTCTGTGTTTATGTAGCTGTGTATTAATGTATTGCAGCTTGCCGACCTTGGTGTTGATCCCCTGAGACACAGTCCTGAGCTGCTCTGTTTTCTGCAGGACTAGGATGGAGGAGGAGGGGAACTCTGAAAAAACAAAATGCAATAGCACTAGATGAACAGGATGTGCTGGAAGGTGTTAGAGAATTGCACTGTGGGCTCGTGTCCTGGAACTTTGATTCTTTTCATTTTTATTCTCCTGCTGTGACTGCACAGTTCTGTGCCACATAAAATCTGGCAATAGAACTACTACATGGAATGGAACTCAACAATGTATGCTTCACACATCAGCACTCCAACCCTACCTTAAATGGTTTACCACTCTTACTTATACATGTAAATGTCATTTTATTTAATGTCAAATTTGGTACCGACAATCATGAAAACCAAACCCAAAACCGTTTTGAGCAGAGATAAGGGTGGCATTATTGAAAAGTGTGGAGAGTCAGCAGAAGTCAGTGGCCAAACTGTTGAGAGGTGAAATATGGTGCTAACGTCACTTTTTATCCATTATAATAAATGTGAAGGCTTGATTTGTGTAGCAATTCACTTGTGAGATAGGCTTGCTATGTTTTACAGAAAATACAGGGAGCTTTGTTTTCATTACTTGCATCACTATGACACAGCTTAGCTCAAAATACAGCCAACTGTAGCTGTTTACGTGTATTAGCTGGAGTGGCTAACATATGATTAGCTAAATTACATCTTGAGTGCTTGCATGCAAATTTAATGATCCTGCTTAGGTGAAATAGAGTATTCTCTCCATACGAGTTAATGTGACCTGTTTCAGCCTGGGTGTTGCAGTGAATGGTCCTTTGTGCCAGGCCTGGCACAGTTCTGGCCTGGCTCAGCTCAGCATGGCTTAGTAGAAGATGGGCACATGAAATGGGTCTGTACTAAGGTCTTAGTATAAGGAATTGTGAAGTATTAATGTGTGGCTTCCAGGACAGAGGTCATTGAAGTTTTCAGCCAGGGTTGGTGTTGTGCTTAACTCTCTGTAGACAGTTTTACAGTCTCAGCAAAAGGTATATTCCAGTCTAAAAAGCCTGCATGACCTGTTTTGACATTTTCTTAAAATTCTATTTTGTCATTTTTTTTTGAGAGAAGGAATTCAGCAAGCTCTATCTACCAGTTGTGACTGCTGTAGAGCAAGAATGTGTCGTTGCTGTTTATGCTCTGACTTTATATCCTTGATGTTTTAGTAGTGGATAGGTTGATGGCAACATTATATGTGGTTCTGCCATTCTGAGTTGTGCACTTTGCCGTCAGTTTTGTTTAATTTCAAAGTCTTTGTTTTGTAGCCTTTTATGCTGTCTTCTGCTTCAAACCCTCCATAAAAAGGCAAAAATGGTTTGCATAAAGGGACTGATTGGTGGTGCTGGATGGGTTGAAAAGACATCCGCATCCCCCAGTTGACTAATGGTTTGGAGCAGATGTTTTGTGCTTCAGTTTTTTGTCAGAGCATATTATTTATAAGAAGTGTGCAGTCTCTTTGGTTATTGTTGTTTTAATCCCCTTCTGGAAATAGTCATGTCTTGTCTACTGTAAGCTAATGCAGTCAAGTCATACTGCCCTTAATGACTGCTGGCAATATCACAAGACCCACATACTCTAAATCATTCAGAAACTTCTTTATGCTGTTTACCCCAGATCACAAGCTTTTTATCACTCAAATGCTATGTCTGTGTTGTAAGGGTTGTGTCAGAGCCTTGAAATTTATGTAATCTAATTACTGATGAAACCTATTTTAAACGGTGTGGGCTTCAGTCCTTGAAGTGCCACATTGTTTGTGCCACTGTTCTTCTGCATGACATTCATTTTAAAGGGAATGTTTAAACTTCAGCTAATTTCCAAAAGGCTTTATGTGTATCTCAGGTCATAACGATGGCCGTGTCAGAGACTGAGCACCAGAGCGCAGAGGATGGAGGGAAAGTGTTTGGGCATTTGTTTCCACTCACACCCAGGGAAAATCACGTCTCCTTCCCACATCTGTGGGTGAATGCGTTGGTCTCAGTCTGCATTGAGAGCTCATTCCTGACCTTAATTTTTCAACCCACTTGCCAGAAGCTGAAAGGGAGCGCAGCAGGGAAGTTTTGTAATGTGCACATGGCCAGCGGTGGGTGCCTCTCACTCTGTATTATTCATGAGACCTGCAATGGTGAAATTCATCTAATTTAAGAAAGCACACAGTTCACTGTATACTGACTTGGCTCTAGACTGATTGTAAATGAAATCAGGCAGCAGAGTTCCCTGAAAGCAGTTACTGTAATTTTCTGCTATTGGTGAGAAATATCTCTTCATTTCTGCAAATCACACACACACACAAACACAGAGAGAGAGAGATGCTGGGGAAAGAAGAAAATCTTCATTCACACATGGTAAAAAAACCTCTGTGAATCACAGCATGTGATTTATAAAATTAAATACTATTTGCATTTCAGTGATAAATTCTGAAAATATTACCTTCAAATCAAAAATCACTAAAAAGTATATCTATATATATATATATGTATATGTATACATATATGTGTGTATATATATATGTGTACATATGTGTGTGTGTGTATATATGTATATATGTGTATATATATATATATATATATATATATATATAAAGGCAACCTGCCTTCTGCTGTCATACAATAAGCATATACCACCTGGCTGCTTTAAAAAGAATCTGCATCTGTAAATGTAACCATTTTTCCCTTAAGTCAAGATCATGAAACTATTGTGTATTTCCACCATGAAAAAAATAATATTATGTGTAATCTTACTTTTTTGCTTTGAATTTATGTTTGAGGAATATTTAACATAGAAAAATTGTGAATAAGCCTGGGGCTTTCAGACGTTTTGCTTCAATTTCCTCTGTCAAAAACCTGCTAGCCTCTTTATTGCGAGATTGCTATTACCAATTATTAATTAGATTTTTATTAAAAATCAAATCAAACTAACATAAATTTAAATGGGGGTGACAATCTGTTAAATTGAGATTTTTATTTTTTTTACTTCAGTCCTTATTCCTGTTGAAGGATTTTTTTATTGTGGCCACTAGCTTCCTGTCTGTGGATGGGGATATTCACATCTCTCTTGTTTCATACTGTATGGGCATCGCTGGCTAATGTTTGGAAAGCTTTCCAGGACAAGCTTCTAATTTTAAAACAGTATTTGCTGTAAGTGCTGTGTACTGTATCTAGTGGCGTGTGCATGGCAACCCCCTCTCCCCCATATCACCAGCTGGGCTCTGGTGTCACTCTGCATACTGATGTAGCATTGCAGATGGGGGAGCAAACTTCACCAGAAATAAATCAAATGAAAAGCTGTGTGCAAATTGGCCTAGAAGGTTATGTTTTGTTCTATAACTGGGTCTAAATGTAAAAATTATAGTTAAAACATAAGGTAAAGTTAAAACTAGTAGCCTAAATGACTTTTAATAATGTTATACTGTTCAGCTCAACTTTTTGATTTAGAGTAGAGGAAACACGGAAATTAGTTTTCCCCTTTGAAAATTTGAATCCATTTTGTTTGTCAGGTATGTAAATATATATATATATAATATACTTTTGGGTTTATACTGGTGTACAGTCAACATACTAGGTTTATTTAAAGACACTCAGTCTCTTATACTATTCTGATGAAAAGAAAAAAATCCATGATTACAATGAAAAGAACAAATTCTAACCAAAATGTTTGCTTGTTTCTGATAAAATAATACATGTTCAAAGACAATGATGTTGTAATGTAAGTGTGCTTTGATTGAATATGCATATGTCCTTACAGAGGAAGTCTGTTTAATTGATTCCAGCCCAAATTCTTGAAACACCGAAGGGGGGATGATGATTATAAATGCTGTGGGTGTTCCTGTAAACTAGAGGTTTCTCCAGATTTGATGATAATCACATTGTGGTGAATGATATGCAGCGTATGCCCTCTGTAATGTGCTATGAATCTGCCACTTTGTTAAATGTCTTTCAATTAATAAAGTAGTTTTAATCAACTAATGTAAACTGCTGTTACAATTGATAGACAGCTGTTTTATCAGCAGAAAACATCCATGGACAAATGTTATTTTCAGAGTAGAAAACGCCCTTTAAGAGGCCCTTGACTCTTCTGTAATGGAATGAGATGGCTTCTACATACTTGTAAGCAGTTTTAAACTGTCACCTTCTCCAAGAAATGCCAGGACACCTCACAGAGTGTAACGCTGACCTTGGATCAGTTTGGACCAATACCTTCAAAAGAAATATAGCATGTAATTATTTTTAAATCACTGAACTCAGCAATGCCATATTTTATTGTTGTCAATGGTCAATGATAACAAATGAGACCAAATGTGCCCCAGCACACCACAACCTAAACCAGCACTGTTGTGGTGTGGCTTGCTCTGGTCTGTTGAGTGCCATTTACCTGCAGACAATTGTTCTGACTGGAAACTGTTCTGTTGGTATAAGCCAAAGCTGATTTAGGTTTAGGATTAAGTTTTACATAGCAGGCTTGGCAGTCCTGTCAAATCTGACAAAAAGCTGATATTCTAAACATTAGCAAAGCAAGAGCATGTGTACAATAAGTGATAAAAGTTGGGTGGGACTCTTTATTAGTATGCATTTGTAATATATTGATGGTCATTGACAAATGGAATGTGAAATGCATGATACACCTCTTTCTTTAGTTCTTGTAGGACATTGTTCTTGTAGAACTTAGCAGAGTGCAGACCCCCTTCTCTCATAACAGTTTTCATAGCACCAAAGTATCATCTGATAATTCAGTTACAATGTTGCAGTCCTTCTGTTGCAGTTTTCACTATTTATTGTGCAATTAGTGAGCCCACCTAACATTAGTTCTTTGTGTGCTTTTGTGCATGTGAGCATTGCGTGTGTGTGTGTGTGTGTGTGTGTGTGTGTGTGTGTGTGTGTGTGTGTGTGTGTGTGTGTGTGTGTGTGTGTGTGTGTGGTGGTAGGCTGCTCTGGGTGTGTGTCCATGTCATCTCCACTAGCAGCACTCCCCATCACAATCACAAAGGTTGTGGTGCAGACGGCTCCCCTTTCCTCCATGTCACTTAGAATGTGTTGGCATATGCAGCACCATCTGCCATCTGCTGCAGTATTAATAGACACTGCTATATTCCTGAGCAGCCAGGGACTGGGGCATTTTTCCAGATGTTTCCAGCCTGGCATCTCGCCATAGGTCAATAATCTCACACTATTTAACCTCTTTCACCTAAACTTTTATGTGAATTTCCAAGGTGCATTTCCTAGATATTTATAGAGTATATGAAAAGAACCAAGCCCTGAGGTCAAGGGAACTGTCACAAAAGCTCACTTTATTTCCACATGGAAAATGTTGTTTGCAAATCAAATTTTAGTTGTATCTACCAGTACATAATGGTATTTGTACATTTTTTCTTGTCTGTTCCACTCTTGCTATGAAATTACTTTATCATACTGGTTGAAAAGTTATATATATTAAGCTGTATATGCAGTGTTATATTTTTCACAAGATGAGAAATTGTGTCGATACCACTTTACATGGATGCATTTCATCACTTGGTAACATATAGGGTAAATGCTTACCTTTAAGTTTAACTGAAACAGGAAGTGTGATTGTTCTCGAGAATGTTTGGTCAGTGTGAAAAGAAATGTTGTATAAACAAGGGAATTAGCTGATGAAAGACTTGCAATAACGTATTACCTAATGTATTATTCTGTGTCTGGTGCTGAACATGACCAAATAAATACAGCTTCTCACTATTGTTATTCTCCCTGTAAGGTGAAAAGGATGAAGAGGTCCTCCGTTCTGTATCTGTGTTTTAGTGCCCCTTGAGCTATTGTCAAAGCTCTCAAAGTGGGCTTTGAATTTAATCTCACATTTTATTAACACTTGAGCTGAAAGCTAATAATCAACATCAGATTTGGTTCCTAACTTAATCATGTAATGTGTATGACCTGAATTCCATAATGAAGTTATCAGAAACTACACACAGATGATACACACAGAATGATTTATTTATCAGTAAAATCTGTATTATCTTTTAATTTTCTTAAGTTACATTTTGTGTTTCATGAACATTTCATTACATTACATTTTGTTGTTCTCTTGAAGTAGCTCTTTTGGAGATTAAATTCTGTATCATTCTGTTCTGTTTCATGATGCATATTTTAAATGGATAACATTAGTATATTGCAGTCAGGTAGCCATTGTTTATTTGCTGATCATAATTCATTTTCACAAATTAAGAGAGAAAACTACACAAACATGCTGTATATCAGCAAATGATGTAGCCTGGTTGTGGAGTCTGCATATATGCCACAATTTACCCAAGGACTGAAGATGTGCAGTTAAAATATTAGCCTACATCAAAACATAGTAAAACATAGATTGAATGATCTCTGTCTTGAAATTGAATGTGGTGAGAAGTTAAGTAAGAGGCTTATTGACAACATTTAGGCATTCATGGTAAGGATCACACATGGCTGGTGTGGAAGAATTGTGCCCATGCTTTGCAGTGGATGTGGTCAGCTGTTTTTTAAAGTGTGTACTGTTGTTTGTCAGTTGCTAGGCACAGCTGCTTACTTGGTCAATGCTGGAAACCCCCAGGCCAACTCAAAGTCCAGCACCTGTGACGGAATACTCGCATCCACCATCACTGCTGCCCAGATCAGCAACTGCTCGTCTGGTTATGAGAAATAGGTTATATTAAACTGTCAAGTATCTTTGGTCATGACTTCAGAACCATATGAGCATTTCAGTTTCAATGTCAATCTTACCTGGGAAGAAACAAAATGAATATGGGATTTTGTTCATGAAAAAAGTCAAGACATATTTTAATCATTTATATCCATGCTGGTATTTTTTCCCCATGAAATGATCAGGTCATTTGTGTGGGCATGACAAGGTCAAGTGTTCATATCAATGAACCACATCCTTCATTGGCTGACAGTTGTTGTGATTGACAAACCCACATAGCCACCCAAAATGAAATCTGCATTTCTAAGAGCAAGTATGCAGAATGGAACAGCCATTACTCACTGAATGTCTGTGTGCGCTGATTAGTTCAGGTCATAGGTGAGGATATCTAGGGCCAAGAGGAATATTCAGATCATGCCCTGTTGTGACATCACAACTGGAGTCAATTTCAAACTGCTTTGGAAAAAAACCTGGAATTTTCAAAGTTCAAACTTTTAAAAACAAAACTGATTTAAGATGTTGCACTCAAGCTACATTTATTTGATACTTCCATGCACAAATATCATACAAAATACAGGAAACTATGTTTTGTCTAGATGGAGCCTTTAGAAAAATCAAGAGTTCTGTGAATGATCATGCACTACTACAGTTTGTTTTTCTAATTTAGCTATTTTTCTCTGTGTAATGACTCTGTAATGTAGGAAGTATAATGCAGTTGCAAGGCCTTTAGCTGTACAATGCCCGATGGACAAGACTATGGGCATGTTGTAGGTCCCACTAGGGACATTGGCACATTCCATCGCATTAGGCCTGCTATTCACACCCAGGTCACCTATCACCGACTGAATGAAGAGAAGACTGATATGGAACTCAATACCACCGTGAGCCAAATGGATACAGTTCGTTATGACAGGCCCTCCAGTCTTTTTCCCCAGCACAGCTGTTATAGAGAATTTTCACCCCACCCCCCTTGCTTCAGATCTGCCTATTTGTCCCATGGGAGAATTGTGGTGCAGGTTTAGTGACAGTAAATCAGCAATATCTTTCATGTGGGCTGCAGTCTGTGCATTCTGATGTACCTAAGTATCACTGGAAATGTACAGTTGCCTACCAAATTCTTTCCAACAGCACCACATGGTGTCTAAAAGATACACTCTCTGTTGCCAACACTAGCAGTCTGAAAATCTTTTTCAGAGTAAATTGTTCTTTCCTTGTTCATTGATCTTTTACCTTTTGTTTCTTCTATTTGTACTTATTAAGAATATTTTAAAATTCAACATGACTTGTATACGTATAAATCATATCGCTTGGTTGCATCTATGTTGTTAAAATTGTACTCACCAAGTTTATTAAAATATCCATGTTCTCACTGTTTCAAAAATTAATGGTTAGCTAGATCTTAAATATTTATGTCTATTGTACAAATCAAAAAGGAAAAATTCATGTTTTTAAATTAAGTTTTAGCTGATTATTTAAATGTATAAAATATTTTGCTCATTTTAACATTGGATAGGGTTTTGTTAAGAACAGAAATATGAGTCTGAGTGGAGTGAGATAGGTTATTGAACATGTGACGCAGACTGCACTTTAACACTCAATGTTTTTGGCCTGTAAATTCTGTGGTAATGACCACCAGCTATCACATTACAGTCTGGGCACATTTTCATGTTACAGGTCTAAAATCTTTTGAGTCAAATGGTATCACATGATGTGCCATATATTCAGTGGTTGAAAATAACAGTGTTTATGCTTAACTTGGAATGTGTTTCTGAAACGTATTTCAGTTCGAAATGTCTTTTTAAAATTCTGTCTTGGGAATCCATTTCTTTTGGGCTGCTCAAAGAAAACTTCACATAATTCACATAATCCTGAATAAATACAAAAGATGTTTACACTATATGCTTGAAAAGTTGTTTACCCTTTTTAATAGGTATTTGTAGACCTCTGTTTACTGGCATTCAAACATACAGATTTTACCTCTCAATCGCTGCCATCAGCTGCGTCTCGCCTAACCCTGGATAACATGATGTCTGTTTCCATTAGTGACTGTTTGCATGCCTGGTGTTAATGATGCCTGTTTTTTCCACATATACTTGTCAATATGGATTGATTGGTTGATCAACACTGAGGTTGTTCATACGCAAGAGTTCATTCTTAAGATGGCACATTGATATTGTTGCACTAATTTTACTGTATGAGCTGCAGGACTGCCCTTATTGGTGCTTTCTCCTGTGTCCAGACAGGAAGATATTTGCTGCATAAGTCTTGACTGAGGTTGTCATGATGACCAGTGTTAAGATGTGTTAGTTATCTTTATGGTAGGTAAAGGAAACGTGATAGAGTTCATTAAACAGGCCTTATTCACAGGTACACAGTCAGGCTCATTGGCTTAATCACAAGCTATTTTTGCTAACTACGCTGTCATTTATCAGGTGACTACAGAACACTGCCACTTCCATTGTATGAAATGTTGACTGATGGCATTCACATTTTTTGAATGGGTATGGCATTAATGAACATGATAATAATTTGCATAAATGTGTGCATTTTTAAATATAATGATGTATTTTGTGCTCTTGATTCATTAAATAACTTTAGAAAAATAATCTTACTTGGGTATCCAAAAGTGGAATATTGTTCATTTTAAGGGGGGTCCCTATGAACAACACAGTACATACTGTATATAGTAACACCCTCACTACATGGACGCTCAGAAAAGTGAATCATCTCCTCTTTCTAAAATGGTGTCCTTCTCTCCTGTCAAGGTTCAGAGGCGGCCAGCTTGACTTTCCTCTAATTAACACCAGTTGACATGGCTGGGGGCGAATAAAAATTATAGGGGCACAGGTGCTTCTGTGCAACAATCACTCGGGTCAGCTCTAGACATGACAGCATTTAGATCACGGCTTTTAATAAGTGCAAAATGCAGGGCGGTGGGCCTCCACTGGCTGACCAGGGTGTCCTCCTTGGCTTTGACAGCTGCATATAAAGAGACAGAATGTTTGTAGCTGTTCTGCCTGTGTCCTTTTGTGCCCATTTTCACTGCTGATGATTGAGAATACACTGACATGGCCCAGTTTCATAACGATAGGCTTGCCCCTTCCTTGTAATATCCTCATAAGACTGCTTTTTCACTGCTTTGCTGTGATTGTTCAACCGATGCAATTCTGACAGACCAAAGTGAGGTTGCCCTGTTAGATAGGTAGATAGATAGATAGATAGATAGATAGATAGATAGATAGATAGATAGATAGATAGATAGATTTTCTTTCTCTTCTTGACTTACATGCTAGTGTATTATTATAAATAAGTGTTATTCATTGATAGAACTGGATTCTGCAACAGTTGAGGTCACACTGAGTGCCCTGATGATGTCCTGTCTAAGATCTGAACCAGAAACTGTCTGGCTACATGTCTAGTGCAGATTCCTATCCACTGCACCACACTGCTGCCCCAGATAGGAGAATTCACAGAACTCTAGGAGAATATTCCTATGGCCACAAACATCTGATATCAGCCTGCCTCATAACAAGGTTGCTCTGTAGTTGTGAGGTTGTGCATGTTTACGGAGCAGACTGTGACTCCGTGGCTCCAGTAGAGGAGAGTTTCTCTCATTCAAACCTGCTGCTCGGAACAAATGAAAGGGAGGTGGATGCAGACCAGGCCATGAAAAAGGGAATAACCCATTAGTTAAGAACCTGACTGGAAAAGAATGATGCAGACCATACAGCCCTGAAGACCCAAGGTCATGGCTGCCCTGGAGCATGACAGGCAGAATGGCGTTTCTATGCATGACGATGGACTGAAGCTGCCGCAACATGCATGTGTGTCTGTCTGAGAATCCCCCACCCCTGCCGTGGCTCGTGCTGGCTTGCTGGTGGTTGTCTCTGCAGGAATTGAAAAGCTGCTCAGCCAGCTGTGTCCAATCCATCGTTCTTGGGCCTTTCCAGATCCACCACATTGTTGAGGCAGACTGTGTTTGGTTGAAGCCTGGGAAGCACAGGTCAATGTCCACTGGGGGTTATAGTTCCTGTGAAACTGGGCATAAGATCTAATATTGACTACAACTCCCATTAGCTTATTGTGAAATGGTGTCCCCCCCACCCCTTTTTCCACCTGAACTGAACATATTTTTATTTTAACATCTAGTTAAAGGGGTTGTGTGTGTGTGCGTGTGTGTGTCTCAACTAGATGTAAAAATAATAATTAAGCATGCAATTGCATGCCTTTGCATATTTATGAGGCTGAGGTTGTGCCTTTAAAAGTCAAAGTGGTGCGGGTACTTGCCAGATGGGTGACTGCTGTTGCTTGGTTTGTGTTGTTCCTTGGCCAGGAGTGCAGTCATCACATTGGTCACTCAGTCCTTTATTTTCCAGCGCCCCCACTTTCCCACCCACGCAGCCCTGATGTGCTGCTGTTCATCTCACAGCCTCAGATCCAGCAAGGCCCCAGCTGACCCAATAGCCCAATCTCCTCATGTCTGCGAGCTATTAATAAACCCCTTACCTCTGATCCTGTCCACGGCAGGGCTTAGCTTTATGTCTGTGTAAATATGCGGTGGACAGAGGGGGTCTGTGTGCCTAGTGGGCCCAGCACAACAAGTTTGGAAGGCACAGCATGCCTGGCATGGCAGTGGATTCCTGTTTGATAAGAAAGATCATCATTCAGAGAGGAAGAGGGATAGGCAAAGCAGGAAATATCACGGTGCGCCAGGTGCATGCTCCGGTTTCCCCATACCTCATCTGAGACAGACTCAGCAGTCTGCTCAGACACAGTGTGTTGCAGTGCCCCAGTGAGCCTCTCCTGCCTCCATTAAGACTGCAGAGACATCTTGGCAGGTGATGTGGCCCCTTTAGCAAAATTGTGCAGCATTTGTGGCACGTGCTGAAATTATGACCATGCTCAACTCTTTAACATGAGTTGTGATGTGGGGCTGAAGGTGTGAGTGTGTGATATCAGTTTGGGGGGCTGTGTGTTTGAGTGATATCAGTATTGGGGGCCTGCTGTAGTGAAACTGTAGATAAGCTAGTCTCAGGTGAGTGACCCCGAAAAAACCGCATGGTATGCCTCATCACATGGCCCAGAAGCTCTGTTTACAGGCTGGAGTCCAGCCTCTGTCTACTAATGACTTATTATGTGGCCTTCTCGTATATTAGTTCCTGTTTTTTATTTCTCTGAAAAACAAATTTTTAAACCCTATACGCATTTATCGTCCAATGGTTCAGTGATAAATAGAATACTTTTAATGTGTATTTTTAAAAAAATGACAAATTTTAAGAGAATAAAATGTATCAAATTCAGCAGACATGTATAAGGAAGGGTATTTCTAAAAATATTGTGTTTCAGAATAGTAATTACTGATTTCATTTTGCCTAGCACAGTTAATTTTTAAAGTCCATCATTGACTAAATTATTTTTATTTGGTTTCCAAGGTGACTGTAAATAAATGCACAATAAATGCTCCACCCCTGCCTTCTTAAACCATATATGTGTTTTGTCGGCCACTGTGTGGATTTAGTGGGGCGTGAACAGTGAAAAATGAAAATGCATGTTTTTGTCTCTACAGTTATTCTAAACCCCAAAAGTCCAAAGGAACCACCGAAGTCTTTCAGTTTTGACTACTCCTATTGGTCTCACACTACGGTACGCTTGCATTTTACTTCCTTTGCCCACTGTTTGTCTTCTTTATGAGCTCAGCATGTCAGAATGCAGATTCCTTTTCCTTCAGAATTTCACCGCCAAATGCCATCCCAGCCCCTATATCTCTTCTGGAATCCAAAAATAGGGGATAAAGGCTTTGATAGAAGAGAAATATGACTAGCTGTGACTGGACTTAGTGTCTTGTTCTTACTTGTACACATATTTTTGTCATTCAAACATACATAGTTTTACAGTTTGAAAATCAGAACCAACTGGTAAAGGTGCTATAGACTGATCTAAATTGATTGAAGTCAGAGTAAATTTACATTCCTGTGTGTTTGTGAACATGCGTATTTCTGTTTGTGTATTTATTCATGTTTTCATTTATGTTTAATTTTTCCTCTCAGCCGGAGGACCCCTGCTTTGCCTCGCAATGGCTTGTGTACAACGACATTGGGAAGGAGATGCTGCAGCACGCCTTCGAGGGCTACAATGTCTGCATCTTCGCCTACGGCCAGACAGGTGCTGGGAAATCCTACACCATGATGGGCAAGCAGGAGGAGGGCCAGGAGGGAATCATTCCACTGGTACGCCCTGCAACACTCACTAAGATTCCTCTGAACCAGCCCCTGGCATTGTGATGATCACTGCCTCAGTTCTCCTTTGGATGCACCTTAACCGCAGTGTTTTCTCTTTTGTTTGCCTCCTTTAGCTCTGCAAAGAAATCTTTGACAAAATCAGTGACAACTGCAATGAAGATATGTCCTACTCAGTTGAGGTGAGACCCTGATCCTTACTTAAGTTAGGCAGGCAAAGCCACACCCTTTGTCTCTTAAGTAGCCAATAGCCTTGCATCCCAGCTATAAGTGAGGGCTGGAGACACGTATGGTTACAGCCATGTTTTTACACAAATGATGTATGTGCAAAGGGCCAGGCAATGAAAATCAGCTATCTCTCTCATCCCCTAAGTCATTGCACAACACTGTAGCCATTTAGTCTTGCATTTGAGAAAAGTGTGATACAAGCTACGTTATGCCCTGTGAATTCTTATCTCATTGAAGTGCCAAGATTTCACCAGCGTTGTCTTCATGCCCTGTCAGAATGACAGAGACTTGAAGCATGGTACTTCAGGGAAGCCATTTCTTTTGATAGTCCCCCTAGACAGCTGTATGGGTACCTTTTAATATTTTATTTCACAAACACATTAAGAGTTTGTGCTTTCAGACATCAAACTAGGCACTCCTCTTAAAGTAATGTTTCATAGGCAGCCCATTCCATTACCTTTACATTCCCTAAAGGGCTTTGCCAAAATAAATTTAAATTAATAATAAATTGCAGCATAATCCACTGTTGAGTGGTCCTAGTAAGTCAGTGTTGGAGAATAATACTGTGTGTTATATTTTTTTTACATTTTGTGGTGGACAATTAACGATGCAAGGAAGAAATCCCAGTTCATCCTGCATATGACAGTCATGGCTCATATGTATCTGGAATGTCTGTATCATACTAAATAAATATGGACGTTTGTAGAGAGACATCTGTAAGAGAGACTTCAACACTAACAACTTTCTCCCCTGTGATTGAAGTGTTTCCTTTTTCAGAAATGGGTACAGACTCTTGACCACTCCAATATAGATGATCTCCAGTAGGGTCAGCATGTATTGTGTATGTGGGAGTGCATGAGGTGGCTCCCAGCGGAATGGCAGTACCATTTACACCAGGCCAAATTATTTCATAAATTTAGTGGCAAAATCTCAAGGGAACAAAGGATGGTTTGGCCAAGTATTGTAATGCTTCCAGCATTGAAGGGTCGCTGTCCTGCCCCCTTCCATTGGTAAATAAAAACCTGTCTGTTAAAAAAATCCACTCATTAAGCCTCTGAATGCTGACTGTGCTCGGTCACTCTGCCTGTGTATCATTACATAGGCAGAGTGGCAGAATATGCTAATCACTTTTATAAATCTGGAAATGTGTCAGCAATCATAAATGCCTTGTTAAATTTCAGGCTTTACTAGAATAATGAATTGTTTATTTTATATACATATTCATTGTAGTGTTTACAGATTAATCTGATTATTATTGTACTGTTTCATTGTCACTCTAGATATCTGGAGAATGTATGCATTTTTTTGTTTGAGTTTAATTAACATTCATTATTGAAATGGAGTGGGTGCAGAGACTCCTGGTGGACTATCAGCAAAGTGAATCACAAATAACAAAGCTACATACAAAGGAACATACAAGGTCCTAATTGTCATTCATACCATATTAAATCAGGGTTATTGCATTTTGATCATATAGCTCAGGCTGCCATGGTAGATTAGTATAAAAGCACTCAGTAGTCAATTACAACAGCACTTCCATGGTCCCAGCTGTTGCAATCCATCGCAGTCCCTGTGATAAGTTGTTCAACACCATCAGTTAACCTATAAACCCTCGTATTGATGTGGCATTACCACATTATCTGCGTTTGAGATGATGAGGAGATGCAGGACATAGATGTGTCTTGTTTGTGGTTAAAGCTGACTTGAAAAACCTGAATGATCCAGAGACATTACTGATGTTTTAAGACTTTAGTCTGTGGTGTATTGTGTGTGTGTCATGAATGAGAGTATAGAAACGGAAAAAAGTTGTTTTTGTAGGTCAGCTACATGGAGATTTATTGTGAGAGGGTGCGGGACCTGCTGAACCCCAAGAACAAAGGGCACCTGCGGGTTCGAGAGCACCCCCTCCTGGGGCCCTATGTGGAGGACCTCTCCAAGCTGGCCGTCACCTCCTACACTGACATTGCTGATCTGATGGATGCTGGCAACAAGGCCAGGTGAGCCCCATGGAGCATAGAGAGGAGGGACATAGTCTTACATGTAACTTGGTGTCCTCTTAAATAACCAACTAAACCCTATTCTGAATTAAACAGATATAATACTATCTATATATATAGACACACACACACACGCGCGTCTCATGCTGACCAGCAAGAAGCTTTTACAGACTAAGCTTAGCGGTTTTAATATAACTGTATGTAATAATAATGTACCAGATTGTAAATCATACCACAGTTTGTTGGGTACCCCTGTGAACTGAGTGAGTACTGTGCAGATTTACTCAGACCTCCTTTTGGATGTGTCAAAAAATGTCCATTTATCAAGGATCTTAAGTGTTATTCAGGCTTCTGTCTATGCTACCTTTAATGTGCTTTACAGGATTATTTTAAATATCATAAATTTATTTAGTTTAAGCAGAGCTGGGGTTTTGGTCTGTACTCCTTGGGAGTGTACCATTTTTATATCTTAACTGACTGCGCTCCTCCTCTGACACTGGCGAGATCAGCCTTGCTTTAATATGGCTCAGCTCAATCACAGTGCTTATTTTGGGTCTTGCGACATGCTGAGGATGCCTCAACCTGGCAACCTCAATGCCCTTTCCTTCCTCCAGATCTGCAAATGGTCAGAACAGCATCACCAGTGAGTGAGGGAGTAATGCAGGCCACTCACTGTTTCCCATCTGTGCCTGTTCCTTCTCCCTGCGATAATTAGTCATCTTCTATACTCTGTCTTTGTAGGGTGATTCACTGATGCATTATGACTTAGTGTTCTAGACTTACAGAAATACACATATATGATATATTAGAAAAGCAGTAAGGGTGTGTCCCATTAGCAAAAGAAAAGTGTTTTATGTATATATATGTATTATATATATGTGGGTTAATTTTAATTCCTGTTTTTTCTAGATAGGCAACCTATACATGAAATTCATTTGAGCAAATATACCCCGAATACAGTGTCCCTTAAACTGTTCTGATCAGGAAATGTCCCTGCAGTTTTGCAGGGCATCTCTAGCGTTCTACATCTGCACATTACATGAAAGGTTATGGTTACTGGGTTCAGACCAAGTCCACTTGGCTTACTCAGTTATGTTTCTGGAAGGCGTTCTTGTTATTGTGCATGGACCACTGATGTGCTCATACTATGGTCCCACAGAACGGTCGCCGCCACAAACATGAACGAGACCAGCAGCCGATCCCATGCAGTTTTCACCATCGTCTTCACGCAGAAGAAGCATGACAGCGAGACTGACCTCACCTCAGAAAAGGTGGGGTTCACTCACACCCTTAATCTATGAAACTGCTGAATAATTATTGTGACTTCCAAAGAATATTTGGCTTGTGCATGTTGAACTCCTCTATCTGTTTTAGCATACATTTTTTCAAACTCAACTTTCCCAAAACTATATCTTTAAAACAAATCACCCAACTTTTCCCCTTACAATGGCTATTGTTTTGCATTTTCCATCCCCCTTGATCTCCTCAGTCAGGAGAATTTGTCCTCCATTAGGCTTCCTGGTCAAATGTAGGCAAAATAAGACAAATATATAAAATGGAGTTTTACACTGATGTAAATTTTTGAGAAGCAAGTGCAGTCCAATGTGTAGATTTTCACTCCTGTCTTAGAGCCTCTTTTTTCTTTGAAACCTGCATATAACAATCCCTGATAATCTAAATGTTTATGTAATGATTAAAGAATATTTACTTTTGCAAATTTTATCTTGATTGGAATTGCAGCATTTGCATTAAGATTTATTGCCCTCTCCCCTGTGGAGAAATTTTTGGTTTTCCGCTGTAGTCGTTCCAAGTTTCCCCTGCTCTCGGGTTACAGGTCAGCAAGATCAGCCTGGTGGATCTGGCAGGCAGTGAGCGAGCTGACTCGACGGGGGCGAAAGGGACAAGGTTAAAGGTGCGTCTAATTTAACCGTTCTATTTGCTGTCGTTCCAAGAAGCGGCGGCGTGTTCTGCTGTTCTCTTCATTAGCAGCCGCTCTGCATCTGCAGAGACACTGGATATTTTTGGAAATGTGCTGGATGGGAAGCTCAGTGGAGAGAAGGAAAATCCAACAAGTTTTGATTAGGTGGTTTTATGTGTGCTTTTATCTTTCATGTAACAAGATTATTATTGCATGTCATTGACTGTATTTGATATTATTTTTCTTCGTTAGGATTGCATGTTATTCAATTGATGAGTGTGTAAAGCAGATCATTGCCAACTGCATAGGTTTCCTGCCCTAATACTAATACTGCTGCATCTAAATGTAATTTGTGCAGTGAACATTGTACTGTAGAATGCATACAGTGTCAAAAAAGGTCAGGATTATGTTTTTAAAATAATTTTAAACAGTGATCAAAAAGTGTGTAAATAGAAGGTAGTTATCTTGAAACGTACCAAATTCCTGCTAAGAAATTAGAAATTTAGCTAGCCAGCTAGCTTACTAAACTGCTGAAGCTGTGAGGTAAATTAGTACCTGGCTCAGTAGCCGCTATCGAGAAACACTGAGGATGCGATCACTAGGTCTAGTAGGTGAACAATGAAAATGATATGACTATTTTTGTACCTTTGTTGCCTTGTTTCAGGAGGGGGCGAACATAAACAAATCTCTGACCACTTTAGGCAAAGTCATCTCTGCCCTGGCCGAGGTGGTAAGTGTTGGGACTTTTTCTACATAAACTACTGCCAGATCCCAGTCTGGTGCGCTGTAACATTTCCTCTTGTCCTGTTCTCTCCCCTCTCTCTGCTTTCCTGCTCAGGATAACTGTACCAGCAAGGTAAACCCCTTCAGTGCTAAAACAGTAACTATGGTAGCTTTGAGATTGGGTGTGTAGCAATCATCTCTTTGTAATTACTGCATAATCCACCATTTCATTAATTCCTCACCCCAGTAATGGCCACCTCATCTCTTGTCCTCTCGTTTTCCCCATCTCACATGGAGTAGGACCAATTCTGTTGGACAATTTATATCCTGTCTCTGCTCCACTGAAAGTCTTTCTGCATCTTAAACAGAGCAAAAAGAAGAAGAAGACTGACTTCATTCCATACAGAGACTCAGTGCTAACATGGCTGCTCAGAGAAAATCTAGGTAAGCTGTAAACTTTTTTCAGGAAATCCTGCCTAAGATACTGCCTAATTACTAGCCTATACTTCACTGTTATTGTCAAAACTATGACTATGAAATGAATGCACAATTTGGTTGATTCCACTAAATAAAAAGGAAAGCAAGTCTCTCCTCTCCACTACTCATGAAAGATGCACAGAAGAGTGAGTGATAATGAAGTGAAAATGTCTCCCCCATTGTCATTGCTGCAAGAGGATGTTTATACATGACTGCACTGATTATGGAAGTTGACTGGCAGGACAATGTACCGCGCATCCTTACTTATGTAACCCAGCATGTCTGTTCTTTGGACCACTCACTGCTCTTCCTTGAGGCTGTTCTGCCCAATTTTTAGATTCAGCAAAGTTAAAGTATCTGTTGTTCAAAACCATCCAAAATATGTTTTAATCCAAGCCCACTGTTTTTGGTTGAATGTCTCTTATCAAATAGGACTTTGTCTGGTTTATACATGTTTGAATTGCTTGTTCAGATATTAGTGGGTTCAGCGTTAAAGTGGTGTGGTCATGTGAAGAGTGCAGCAGGTGATCTTGTGCTGTCGTGCTGCAGGTGGAAACTCCAGAACCGCCATGGTGGCAGCTCTCAGCCCAGCTGACATCAACTACGACGAGACCCTCAGCACACTACGGTACGACCCATTTCTTACCAAAGCCTGGCACAAAAGAATGGAGCTGGTTGAGCAAAAGTCACTCAGAGTACACTGACTGCGAGTCATCGATCGCCATGAGCATCCTGATGTGACCTGTCCCCTTCTGCTCTTGCTGTCCCCCTAGATACGCAGACAGGGCTAAACAGATTAAGTGCAATGCCGTCATCAATGAAGACCCCAACAACAAGCTGGTGCGTGAGCTAAAGGATGAGGTGACGCGTCTGAAGGAACTGCTGCGTGCGCAAGGGCTGGGCGACATCCTGGATGGTAAGTCTGCTTTACAGTGCCACCTCCAGGTGTTGTAGGAAACTACATGGCACCACATCCAGAGAAGGTCAGACCAGTCAGTCACCCAACGTTCTAGAGCGTCTGGTCACTGCTGTCAGTGACACCTATTCGGCTCAGGTTGCCTTTTGACCTTTTTACCTTCCTCACGTGCTGCTGTACTCTTTATTTAAACTCACCCCACATTCCAAAATAACTCAATTTGTTAGCACCAGTTTACACCTACCTGGGGTTGGTGTATTCCATTTTTACTCATCACTTCAGAAGACACTCCATTGTAAATTAATTTACAGAGTAGTGAATGTAAGATGAGCACCAATATAGATGCATTTCAACCTGAAATGTCAGTCTGTCATGTAAAGTGTTGTAGTGAGAGTCAAAATAATCACAAAGTGTACCAGTAATGAACAATTTTGTCGATAACATTTTTATATTTGTGTCTGTATTTTTGACAAAATTAAGAGCATACAGGGGGTGGACAAATGAACAGAAACACATAACAATACATGAATATCACATAACAAATTAGGATCAGGGCCACCCTTCACCATGAAACAGCTTCCATCTGAACTGTGTGTAGTGTGTATAATGATTGATTCCTCAAGAATGGAAGCTTCCAGTGCTGTTAGGGATGAAGGCGGTGGAAATCTTATTTGCACTCTGTGCTACAGGACTTTGGATGATGATTTTTGGATCTGATAATTGTAGAGACCATGGAAGGTGTTAATTTGTTCCTGATGTTCATGAAACCACTCTTGAAAGTGGTTGTTATCATCTTTGAAAATGGGGACAACAGTGTCCTGTAAAACGACTTTGTATTGCTTTTCATTTAGACTTGGAGCAATGTGGATTCAGTTCTATTTTTAGTCTGCAGTTTAGTAATGTTTAGAAACTATCCCGTTAACTGTCTGCCTATACATGTTGGTGAGCTTTGACTTTCAACCATTGCTCCTCTTTGCTGATTTAGTTTGTTCATGTTTGGTATGTGCTGTCATACTTTTTGACACTTCCAACTGTTTTGTTGTTGTGACTGATGCACCTGCAGTTTGAGCACTGACTAGCAGGTCTCTCTTTGGAACTCTTAGTTTGCCACGTTTTGCTTTGGAAACTCACATATCTAATTCCTGATTGACAGATGTCTTTTATAACAGAAACATACTACTAATTTGATTTAATATGACTCATGCAGCTGCCTTTTTAATGTATTTAGTTGCTTCAACATCATAGTCTTTTCTAAATGGTGTTATTTTTCCACCCCTTGTACTTCAAAATAATGATGTACTATTCATAAAAGCTGCTGAAGGCCATGCATGGCAAAGTAAGACTAATACAATACTTTAACAAAACTAATCTGCAGTAATCATCCACCAAACTTATTTGATGCAAGACCTCAACATGGATGTACTGTACAGGTCCACACGTGATTGTTCATAAATATAAATATATGTCTGTCTCAAACGCTTTGAACTGTGTATTCTTGTACAGTTATGCTTTTTACAAATGTAGGATGGACATAGAATAATTGTCTCCATCTAGTCATGTTAAGTATTCATCTACTACTATTCAAAATATGAAATAGTAGTCCCATGCTCTGCATGATATTTATGTAAGGCACTTACTCGAAGTAACCAGTCCTTCCAAGTTTTCCTGCATGTACAGCATCCTAGTTTGAGGTTGTGTCTTAATCTTTGTCAGTCATTCTGTCTTTGTTCCTTCTTCATTCCAATCTTTAATGTCTGAAAACCTCTCTCTAGCCTCCCTAATCTATATAGTACTAATCTGACCTCTGACCCCCTCTCGTATTTGCCTGCTTCCCTTCAGTCGAGCCAGTGGGAGATGATTATCCAGGAAGTGGAAGCAAATGTGTGTATTCCCATGGTAGTACTGGCACTGTTTGCTCTTCCTTTCTGCCCCAGAGCTGACCCACTGCTTAGCCCCATCCTCCTACCTTGAACAAACCTCCCTGCTTTGCATGAATAAGACTTACACCAAAGCTTAGCATAATGAGTCAAGGAACTATTAGAATTTTCCCGAACTGACGTGAAAAGGGTGCTCTTTCCTGCAGTGGTTTTTTTATAAAAGATTTTTATCATGTCAGTTCAGCATAACAGAGCAGTTCTTGCAATTTGCAATTTCTGTGTTAGAGATCGCTAGGATGGTCATTAGTTATAACAATACTTCATGAAGAATTGGGTAGAAAGTCAGGATATCAGGACTATCATTTTTTCTACCAAAGGACCTGACTGAAACATTGAATATTAAAAATAATTAAGGTTTTTGTGTGCCTGTGCCCTTGAATAGTTTATCTGTGAGGCTTATGACATTTTTGTTTAAGCATTTTCCCGCAATTGTTTTATCTTTTTATACTTTACAATTCCAAATCATATTTGTTAGCTTGTTGCATCCTCCCATTTAATGTTAAAACATATGTAAGTGAATGAGCTAGTGTGATTTGAGTGACATTTTCAGTGTTTGGGAGGTGAACTGGTCTTGCCACACTGTAGAGTGGTATGAGAGCAGAAGATATCATCATCTTGCAGCATGTCAGCTACAGCTTCATCGGCTCATCGGCCCATTGCCTTGGCCTTCTGCCCTGCTCTGTGAGCCCCTTTGCCTGCTTCCCCTGTCCTCCTAACACTCTGTATAAGGCTGTTTTCACACCCGGTATGGCACCATTTAACTCTGATGTTAAACTGATTTATTTGAATTTGGACTGAGGATATTCTTGGAGACTTGGAGTCTGTGTTGACTTACCACACAACTTATTAGCTCAACTTTCACATTGAAATGGATTAAAAAATGCTGAATTCATTGTGTTCTTTGTGAAAGACTTCTTCTTGAACACTGAGTAATGGCTTGCCTATGTATTAGCAGAAATATATATCTTTATGTTTGTTCTCAAGAGTTGCTAACAAATTCTAATGGGTGGTGGCCCTTTCACTATTGTGAAATAGCACACTGAAAAACAGCAACATACCTATTTTAAGTGGAGCTTCTGTCTGTCTGACACTATAACTTTTGGTCAGAATTGCAAGACATGCTAATTTTATGTACACATCCTGGTGTGAAAATGGCCTCCTCCTTTGACTAACGTTTTCTTGCTGTAGTCTGTTTTGTGATCCCTCAACTCTACTTGAGTGTCTCACACTCGTCTTTCCTCCTCTTCTCTCCCCTTTCTCCTTCTCTCTGGATCCATTGTCTGCCTTTTTTGTTTTTCTGCTTCCTGAACCCCCCTTCCCCTCTCTACCGTGGCTCAGACCTGAAAGATATACACAACAGTAAGCATAGGTACATGATGTCCTCAGAGAATCAACGGCCTGGCCATTTCTCCACAGCACCAATTGGCTCTCTGACTTCCTCCCCATCCTCGGGCGCGCTCAATAGCCAGGCGGGCCTGCAGGCTGTCACCAGTATTCAAGAGCGCATCATGTCCACACCGGGTGGGGAAGAGGCCATCGAGCGACTGAAGGTATCTCAGTGCAGTACATTACAATTCATTCATTTGTCTTTTCAAGGGAAGATGTTTTTAATGTTTGTATGGGTGCCTCTCAATTAACTGGTGGTACATGCTGAAATCGGGACAGTTTTGAAGTTTTTAAGTCAGTGGTATACTGATCTGTAACCTATTGTGATGGTAGGATGCATTTGCAAAATTTTACTTGTTTGCCATTTTAATTGTCATGCTTTATCTGTCCCAGTAGTAGATGACCAGAGGTCTGTGTGTTGCACTAAACATTTTTTATCCCTGTTCAGAGCCTTCAGCAGTAAATGGGAATGTGTTCATTGGAATTCATTGAGATGCAAATGAAGACAGAACTGAGTAAAACAATAGGGCACAAATTCCACACAGGCCCCCACACATTTTACTGTTGTGCTCTTCAGTTATTACTTTACCTTTGCTTCCATGAAAATAATTTATTATCGTTCTCCATTACTGGTACTTTCACAAAGTAAATAAAAACTTAAAGAAAAGAAAAAAACAGTATTGGACTGTGATTACCTTGGTTTCAGATATTTTTATTGAACAAACAAATACTGGCCCATTCTAAGTGCCTAGCCCTTCATCATAACATTAAATATCAAAAGATATGTCCCTAGAGGAATTGCCATTAAAAATTATTGATAAACAAAGCTGAAAACCACTCCCTTCAATGGGGCCTATGGCTTTTCCCTGCTGATGGTTTTAGTCAAGGGTTTATTCTCATAATATGTGCATGTACCTAAATGAATTTAATGTCCAGCCACCGATGAGCTGATGTCGAGTTCCTACAGCCTGTAATAAATAGCAGAGCTGTTAGTTAACATGATAATGGAATGAATCACCATGGTAACCCAGATGACAGCTCCACATACACATCGTCATTACCCACATTTAGCCTTCTAAGTACCAAGGAAAAGCTTTCAGAGATATGCAAGTCATTTCTCAGATACTTGGTATGACCCTGAATTTCTGGGTTTAATGAGCAGGTGAAATTCTGTGGAGAGACATGTAAAGGATATCTAAGTTTGAAACATTTTATGTCGAGGAGCTGAGATATGCCCAGGTTTAGGGCTCATTATGTAAGACAAAAATATTCATGGATCCTGGAGAGGGGGTTTACTGGGTGGAAATCTTAATTTGTTATGTGAGGTACTGGAAAACCCTTATTTTTAGTAAAAGGGTTGTAGAGTTTGCCAGGAAAGGGTGCTCAGAGTGGATTTCTTTTATCTTGTTTCTCTATCCTGTTAAACCACAAATGGCTGCATCTTCATCTCAGTGGGATTTCCAGTTTCCATGGAGATCTTTGGTCTGTGTCTATGTTAGCTGGCACACTCAGTGTCTCTCAGTGACGTTGCCACTCTTACTGTAGTGGCAGGGTCAGGAAGCAGAAGGACATAATGACAGAACACAGATGAATATCCTTACTGTGTAGAACAACAGGATGGATGGTAAATATGACTCAAACACTGAATGTGATAAACAGGTTTATATTACAAAGCTTGTTTTAAGGAATAAAACAGGCACATTGAAAAGATTAATTCTGTTTCTGATATCTTGAGCCTCTATTTAAAGTAATATAAATTGTTTCTCTGCTCAGAGAAGATGGAGTAATAATAGGTACATTTGTAAAACAGTGACGTGAGCCTCGCTTTTTATCTTGTGTGGGACTGAGGAGGTTTAGAGTAGGCTACAAATTTATACCAGACTATGGTATTTTTTCCACTAGTCTTCATGTAACACAAGTCAGACAGAATCATCAGTGTGTATTCACCTAAGGAAGACAAGTCATTAAAAAGGTTTGCAGTTTAATTTGAGTTTAGGTAGCCTTTTTGTCACAATGTTTCTGTTACTAGTTTTAAGGCCATACCCTGTTAATGTGAGCCAAGGTAGCAGTCATTTTGTCTTCATGTTCTGATGAAGGTACAAACCAACTTGGGGCTACTAAACATCCAGGTAGCACATCACTCTTTGTAGGTAAAGGGGTTGCTGTTTTAATTTCATGTCCTTTTTCAAGTAACCCCAGTCTGTGTGTCTGCTAATAGGAATCTGAGAAGATTATAGCTGAACTGAATGAGACATGGGAGGAAAAACTGCGGAAGACCGAATCTATCCGTATGGAGAGGTCAGTGGGGGATGGCAGGATACTGTCTCTTGTCTGTACATCTGTCCTCTCCACTTGGGGCCATTTCCACTTGGGCCTAAAGGCTACACACCCACACTCTTTCTGTCACACAGTTCAGTGAGAATCTGACACTTCAGCTGTGAACATTTTCCTGGAAGTCATAGTTAAACCCTTGTTTTACCACTTCAAACAGTTCTTCAGAAGATGATGTTTGAATGCACGTAAACACAAGTACACTCAGCTTTCCTTTTAAGAAAGGGTTGCACAGAAAGGTCATAGAAATTATACTGTAGTTAATCTACTTAAATTTTGTGTAAATTGATTATTTACATGTTGTTTAGAGAAATATTTCTGCACTCAGCCAACAAGCAGGACTATCTTATGATGCAGGTGCATGGAACCTGCAAAGGATTAATTGTGAGAAGTATAAATACACAAACATAAATCAGGCAGACCTGTAAAGGAGTTCCTGTATTAATGTCCATAATATTTATGCTCCAAAATCTACATACAAAACTGCTCAGGTGCATGAAAAAAGTGTCTAATGGCTCAGCAGTCATGAGCACATAAAGTGATTGATTATATAGTTATGCTGATCTATTAGGTGAGCATAGTGCTAGACACATGGGTAGCCACCTACAGGGACATAATGACATGGTTGAATATCAGTAGAAAACAACTGATTATACACAGTTTGAAATTTTGATAATTGTCATAGTCAAATTATACATTAATTACCTACCCATTACACTTGTTAATAAGACTGCTGAGGAGAAGAATATCTAAAATATACTCCCCCTACCACATTCCAGTGTCCCTTTGTAATGATAAAGGTCTGTGCTAGTACAAATCATTTGTGCACATTTGCTTTTTGTTCATATATTCATACACCTTAGCACTTTTCCTTTATATGCAGTCTTTGGTTGCGTGTCATAATTAATTATCCAATACTTTTAAAAAGCCAGAATGACTTACTTTTTTAAGTGTACAGATAGTGTTCTTGCTTCCCCTCTGTTTATGTTGAACATATGTCATATAACATATTTTTGTGAAACTCAGACATAAGTCTAAGATGGCACTCCAAGATGATATGAGCGAATCAGTATGTCTAACCACTCACACCACTGTAACTGTCCTGTCAACATAGTTTTACCTTCAGTTCATTGTGGCTTATTTGTAATTACATTGGTTTTGATATGGATGCATTAATACATAAATATATGTGCATCTGAGTAATGTTTTTATTGTATTTCTTAATCTCCTGTTGTCTGCACTTCTCAGGGAGGCGCTCTTGGCAGAGATGGGTGTTGCCATTCGAGAGGACGGAGGCACACTGGGTGTTTTTTCACCCAAAAAGGTAATTATGATTTTCATAAGGTTGACTTATGCCTGTCAGGGGTAGGTTTATACTGCCATTAGCCTTTTATGACCTTCACGCTGCAGTTTGGGCCTCTTATACAATACTGTATGGTTACCCACCATTATGGAAAAGAAATTTTGACATTTTACATGAAACATAAACCATTATTTATGAATTATTTAATTTAGTTGTAGTTTAAGGTGAACTCTATTTCCCTAAACTCCCTTCAGTTCACTAATTCAATTTTGTTGAAAGTTTTCTCCTTTTTGCTGTTTTTAAATTTTTCATAGCAATTTATTTGTACTTTCCCTTAATCTCTTTTCCTGTTGTGTCTTTATATTTACATTTAAATTTGCCCTGCAAAGTCAACTTTGTGTTCTTCAGCTGTCATTGTTAACTCATGACTTACCGTCTTTACTGAATGTTCTGTTGAAGCACTGTAGCCCTGTAGTAAAGCGTTCTGATTTTTATTGTTATAGTTGTAATATCTTTCAATGATCATAGCAAGTGGTTTTACTCACTAACATTCATGTTTTTCTGAAAGATTACAAACCACTTTTTATAACTACCCTTTATATTTTTGCTGTTGTGGATTCCAAACCACTATTATATTGATACTATTTACACTGAGAATAGATGTTACATAAATATGTCTTCCTCTTGTTTAGATTTTCATTTCTTTTCTCTTTCTTTCTCACCATAATTACAAAAAAATACTCACATGTTCACAAAATATACAGAGAATATACAGCAAGCAAAGTGAGGACAAGCTGTTCAGAAAAAAATATCTTGTCCTCACTGTTGCTTACTCTAATAGTAATCTTATGAAAAGTTCTAGCGCAATTCTTGCTGTGTGACTTGTAGGTGTTCACACTGACATGTGCAATCGAGCTGTTGTGCTGTTGGTGTAGATGAGTGAGCATTATCTCACTGTGGGTTCACTAATCCACAGACCCCTCATCTGGTGAACTTGAATGAAGACCCCTTGATGTCAGAGTGTCTGCTTTATTACATCAAAGATGGTCTTACAAGGTAATGGACAGTCTACGGATTGTAAAATGTGTACTCGGCCCTTTTTTTTGCAGAAACAGATTCCCGCATTTCACATGCACTCTCATGACTTCCTTCACACTAAAGTTTTTTAATGCAGTCACTGTTGTGTTTCTAGCTGAATGACAAACCCAAGGTGCTGTGCACCTTACAGTTTTTTGCCCATGCTGCTGCTGACACTGATTGTATCATATCCCAAATCATCTGTATTGGCTCTGTAACTGCAAAGCAGAAGCTGTTTTGTTTGAAACTGGAATAAAATGTTAATCTTTCATTAATGGATCATATGCTTAAATAAATTGTGGGTGATCATCTGCTCTGCTGGTGGTAAATATAAAATGAGCAGAAATGATGTCCTCGCTGTAGCAGTCTGTCTCAGCCTTGGGGCTGCTCCATGTTTAACATGGCTGCTCTGGGGCCACAGGGTCGGACAGGCAGATGCTGAAAGACGCCAGGACATTGTTCTGAGCGGAGCGCACATCAAAGAAGAGCACTGCTTTTTCCACAGTGAGAGAAATGCAAATGGAGATGGTGAGTATGGGGGGGGGGAATTATATCAGTCGTCAGTATCTCCACACACATCTGCAGAGAGAAATGTTTTGGTATTAGTCCAACTTTGACAATGGATTCCACACTGAAAACTTTGGAGTCAGTTTCTTAATTCTGCAGGTAAAACACAAAAAGTAAAAAAAGATATTTCTATTTTTATCATTTTTCACTTCAAAATTAAGAAATGCGATATGCTAGACAAGCTTTACAAATTCACACTAATACTGCTTGTCTATTAAAAAGCCACAATGCTTAAATACAAGAATATCTACTACAACATAGAGAATAACAGAACAGGCTTATGGAGTCCATGCTACTGATGATGTTGTTTTGGCTCCTGCAGTGATTGTCACGTTGGTGCCTTGTGAGGGATCAGAGACCTATGTCAATGGCAAGCGAGTTGGTGCCTCAGTGCAGTTGCGATCAGGTCAGTCTTCCCAGAATTCCTTACAGTGAAGCTCATGCTGTCCCATGTGGCCTTGGCAAGGAATTTTACTGATGGACAGATGCCTCAGACTTTGAATTACACTCAGCCATTTGCAATAACGTTTTACCAAAGTGAAGTTGTTTTTTCAATATATACTGCATTGAGCAGCATTTTTGTCAAACTGTATTTTCATTGTCAAACTCCTGACTGTAGCCTTATATTTATGTGCATGGATGTTTATTCACACCTCAGGGAACCGCATCATCATGGGGAAGAACCACGTATTCCGGTTTAACCACCCGGAGCAGGCACGTGCTGAGAGGGAAAAGACCCCATCAGCAGAGACGCCCTCAGAGCCAGTGGACTGGACCTTCGCCCAGAGGGAGCTGCTGGAGAAGCAGGGCATTGACATGAAGCAGGAGATGGAGAAGAGGTAGAATGAACAGACAATGCACTGGGCCCAAAATCCCCCATCTTAAAATTACTGTACACATTTTCAACACCTTAGCTCTGTAGCCAACATATCTGAGGTTTCAGCCTGGACTACTTCAGTAGCAGACAATCATTGCACCACTGGGACATCACTGGCCTCTTTGACTGCTGCTCTAAGGCAGCCAGTTTCCTTGATTTCCACTGATAAAGTACACTCTAACAACTGGTCATTATCCGTGAGAGATGCACACCTGATCCAGTTAATGTAGGGTGTTATGCAGCTTAGTGTGGAAAAAAATTATTGGGCTGTAGGATTAGTGCTCATGCCCAGCTTCGGATCTCATGAGTGGGTCTGGTAACACAACAGCACAGCACAATAGACCAAATATACCAAAGGGACAGGCAAAGTATTATACATATAAACAGTATAGAAGATTTATACTCACAGAAAATATGTTGGCAGTCTTTTGTTGTAAGAATATTCCCATACTCTGCACTCTACATACTTGACTGTATATTCTTATTTCTCAGGCTGACCGAAATGGAGATCTTGTACAAGAAAGAAAAGGAGGAGGCAGACCAACTTCTCGAACAGCAGAGATTGGTAAGTGCAGATTTGTCACTGCCCTAAAAGCCAAATTTGCTCAGCTATGAATAAGTGCCTTTGGGTTTAGAAATACATGCATATCTCATTCCAGGTAAAATCCAAACCATTTTGTAGTAATACTTTCAGCCATCTTTAAGTGCTATGGTTGCTTGTTAATCCTACTTAAAGATATTTAAATATGGAAAAAGCAGTTGTTTTAAAGCAGTCAGTTTAGAACTCACCCAGGCCTCCTAGTGAATATAATAAAAAGCCTAATAATCATGTATGAGGCAACACTAATATTTTGTCCATGCCACATGTAAATCAAAATATACACTCAATGGGATGTCAGAGAAAAAAAATTATCTTGACGATGACTCTCAAACAGTGTACTGTAAATCAAAAGCAACACACGATACAAATGTTATGTCCCCCCTTCTTTGTGGTTACCTAAGCATTATAATTATTTCTGGCATGGTCTGAAAGTGTAATTTCTAAACTGGTATGATTTTGCATGGAATGACTCACATCTGGGTATACTTGGGTCTTAAATTTTCATTCAAATATTCTGCTCAAAACAATGTTTTTGGGAACTTTGTGGGGAACTTTTAAGGCCTTTCAAGTTTACTGCACAACCTTTACAAAGGAATTTCTGATTATGAAACAAAAGTGAATTTTTTTAAAAAATAGTGTTTTAAAGATGATCTTTTGAATTTTAGTTCTGGTTTATTTTTAAATTAAAGGTTTTTTTTCAACCTGCTTTGAATTACAGTCAAAACTAATTCTGCACTCTATACTCTGGCATGGGCTGGTGTGGAAACTGCTTCTGCTCTCAAATGCATGCACTTTGTCTGTTTTCTTGCACGGAAACCAGCTAAGAGAGCAGTGGGGAGGAAAACAGTACACCTTGATTACACCTTGTCTCAAGTTATATCAGAATTGCTTGTATTCCTTCATTTATTCACTGAAAATGAAAAAACAATCCAGCTTTTTCCATTTTTGGTCCATTTCTTTATTGTTTCCATATTCTTTATTATGTTTTTCTATGCTAAAGCAGAACCATGCAAAACAGAACAAATGTTTATAGAGAAAAACTCAGTCAACCCAAGAAGAATATCCAGTAGGACCTCTAGCTCAGAAGTTAAAGAAGTGGAAATTCTCCATATTTTTTTTTCATCCAAACGTGTTGCCATTGGAGGTATCCTAGGGCAGGGTTCCCCAGTAACTTCCCAGACTAACTGGCAGGGAACCCAAATTTTCTGCTTTTGCATGGTTTCTGGTTGTTTCTGGTAGTTTTTTTCGTGTAGAGTTTTATCATTGCATTACTATATAGATGCAGTCGTAGTGCAGTAGTATATTTGCTGTACATTAGCTCCTAGCTAAAGGTCGTAAGCTCTGCAATGTAGTTGGTGGTGTTCATAGTGTAATACTTCACTGAGTGCCTGCTGTAGTGTATCATAGATTATTTCCAATGTGGTTTCTCATTCCTTCACTTCCTGGGGTTCATCCCCATATGCACAGGGAGAACATGTTTTTTTATTTTATTTTAGGCATGTCTGATTATGCACTGTAAAATCCATACCTGTAGTTAAAATGAGAAACTCCATTATCTCTGAAATACTCTGTAGTGTAATGCATTAACAATCCTTGTAATCACTCTCTGTCTTGTCTTCTGTCTACCTACTGTGTAATAAACTTGCAATAGCTCTTGTGTGGTCTTGCTTGCTACTAATACTAAATGAATTCCAAACTGTCCTCTTTTTCTTGGACTTCAAATGGGAGTGCACAAAACATGCCCTCACTTTTTTGCATGTTTTTGTAGCATGTTTGGGGTGCAGCTTTTATTAAAACAAAAACCAACATTAAGAGGAAATCTAAGGTGTTTTGTAAGACCATTTATCCAGTTTCTTTTTTCATTACATTTGTTCTCCTATTCTTTATTCTTTTGAATCACAAGTCATACTTTTACCTTTGTGTTTTACATTAATTTACAAACTTTGGAATTATCTTGGCTTTGTGGATTGGTGGTCCCAATTCTGAAGTGCTGAACAGCCTTGACTTTGGGTTTTTCCAGCCCATTTACATTGAAGCCCAATAGTTAGTTGAATTTGTATTCATTGGAATTATTTAGAAATAATTCCATTGCCATTACAAATTATTTAATTTGGGAAAAAAGGAAATAAAATCTACAAATTCATACTCTTATACATAATACAAAAATTCTCTATTGTTATTTCTTCTTATCTGAACTTGGAGTTCTTTGTTTGATATTTATGAAGTGTCGTATAAAACATTCCATAATATTCCAAAGCCATGGTGATTTCTTGTTTGTGTTTTCAGTTACATTAATTAAAAAGCCACTTTTGAGTTTTTTTTTTTTTGTTTCCCATTTAAAATTTTGTTTGATTTCTGTTGTGTTTTTTTTTTTTTTGGTTTGTTTCTTGTTTTTGTTTTTTAAAGGATGGAGACTCTGATAGTGGCGATGACTCTGATAAGAGGTCTTGTGAAGAGAGTTGGAGACTAATCACATCCCTGAGAGAAAAGCTGCCTCCCAGCAAGCTGCAAACCATTGTCAAAAAGTGTGGGCTGCCCAGCAGTGGGAAACGTCGTGAGCCAATCAAAATGTACCAGATTCCCCAGCACCGCCGCATCACCAAGGACTCAAAGTGGGTCACTATCTCTGACCTCAAGATTCAAGCGGTGAAGGAGATTTGCTATGAAGTTGCTCTCAATGACTTCCGCCACTCAAGGCAGGAGATCGAGGCCCTGGCCATTGTGAAGATGAAGGAGTTGTGTGCTACATACTGCAAAAAAGACCCCAATGAAAGGGACTCATGGCGGGCAGTGGCCCGGGATGTTTGGGATACTGTGGGAGTGGGTGAGGAGCGCATTGAGGATGTTGTGTCCAATGGACGAGGCACAGCCGACATGGATGACCTCAAAGTGCACATTGACAAGCTAGAGGATATCCTGCAGGAGGTGAAGATGCAGAACAACATGAAGGATGAGGAGATCCGTGCACTCAGGAACAAGATGCTGAAGATGGAGAGGGTTCTGCCTCTGATAAGCACAGGAGAGGGGCAGGACAAGCCCCCTGCTGCCCCTGTAATCAATGGTCCCCGGGATGGCAAGGCTCAGTCGGAGGACAGGGCAGAGGGCGAGCAGGCGCCTAGAGCAGTTTGTGATGATGCATCACTGCGGCGGGGGCACATGCGCTGGATGCGGCAGGAGCAGGTTCGCCTGAAGAACCTGCAGCAGCAGGAGATCTCCAAGCAGCTGCGACGGCAGAATGGCCCCCACCGTTTCATCCCACCTGAGGACCGTAAGCTCCGCTTCCCCTTTAAGAGCAACCCCAAGCATCGCAACTCCTGGAGCCCCGGCACACACATTATCATCACTGATGAGCAGGTCATCGAGCTGAAGGTGCCCAAGGAGGCCCTGCAGGAAGAGGAGGGGTCAACTCCGGCCAGCGATGTTGAGCAGCCCCAGGTGGGCGTGGCTGTTCAGCGATACCCCCTGGTGCCCAGCCCGTCTCTGCAGAGGAAGGGTAAAGAGGCGGAGCCAGGGCAGGGTCAGCAAGGCCAGAGACACAGTTACAGGAATCAGCAGCAAATGCGTGGGCGTAGCAACTCCTTCAACAGCAGCCCACAGCAGCAGCCCCGCAACCCACAGCGGCAGACCTCTGGGTCTGTGGAGTCCCTGCAAACCATCAGTGACCAAGGGAGGCAGCAGACCACTCCCCAGCAACAGCGCTACTTCCACCATCCCATGCAACAGCAGCACCGGAGGCCTTGCCACTACAACACCGCCCCTTACAACGACATCAGCAACTCCGGAGGCTTCCAGCAGTATGCACAGGCAGACCGGCCTGCCAACTACAACAGTTTCACAACCCCACCGCGGATGCGGCGGCAGCTATCAGCGCCAAATCTGAAGGCCAGTCGAGAAACAGCGGTGTGAAAAGCAAGCCAGGGTGGGGCCACCAGACTCGTATGCCTGGCTGGGCCAAACCCATGTTGAGTGGAGAAGTTGCAGAAGCAATGACAGAAAGAAACAAAAGACTCGACATGTTCGACATGCCCGCGTTCAGTGGCACTGCTAAAACTGTGACCTCTCTTTCTTTTGCACTGGAACACTTGAGTGTGCTTTGTGGTTGGTTGATCCAAGTTTTTAATTTTATGTGTTAAGAAAGCACAATTTATACTTTTATAGATTGGAGTCTGCTCTCCATCATCCCATCTATGTTACTGGTGCCCCTGAGAGAACTCAGAGATAATCAAACCCAACCCAGGAAATGTAGGGAAACCACCATTTACTGTTTACCAGATGCATCCATATCTTTTTAAAGAGGTAGACACACAATAGCCAGGTAGTGTTAGAAACCGAGCCCTCTATGATCAAACTAAAGAAATACTTATGCTTTATGTAGAGAGGCTGCTGTATTATGTTTCTGAATGTTGGCATGTCATATTTGATTAACTTACTTGTCAAGCAGTTTGTTTATTTGCCCTTCAGATGTGTATTTTAGTCATTTGAATGTGTGCAGTCTAAATCAGGAAAGCTGTTGAGGTTTTAAAGCCATATAACATTATCTGCAATGATCATCATCGTGTTACGTTGTTTATAAACAGGTCATTAATCCATAACAAGCAGGTAGAATGCTGAAGCAATTCAGTTGGTATAATGTTGAAATCTACGTGACTGGTTTCATGTTCAAACCAGTTGTTGTTTAAAGGTGTCAACCTTTGTACATGAAGAATGTCTGATTTTAAATTGGGGTTGAAAGTGAAGAGTGTGAGATGGGAAGTTTTTTTTAGATAAAGAAGGATGAAGAGGAAGAAAAGGCCATTATGTTTGTATAGTATGCCCAGTGCCTTGACTGCCATTATGTAAGTTGCGAAAGACTCAGAGAAAGTGTTTGAGAAAGCTAATGTTTCTTGCCTGGTCACTTTCTGTCTGGGGTGAAAGCAAAGTGCCTTACTGATTTGCTGACGTGATGTTGGCGTTGCTGTGCATTTACAATCAATCCAGCCTTGATATTAAATAGGCTACCTCTTTTTTGCAGTGTCTTCCTCACTCACCAATTTCTCTCCAATTCTGTGCCTAAAATCTCCATCTTATATCTATATCAAAAGTATGGTGGAAGATGGTGGATGCCTGTTCAGTATCTTTGAATCCACACATATCTTTGAAGCAGCCTGTGTTTATGCATAGGAATAATTACTGAAAGCCTTTCTTGACAATTCTGAACTCTGTTGAGTTCAGAATATGATATTGGGAATCAACTAAAACCTCATCGCTGAATGTCATATCTGAGCTCATAGCATTGATATCTGGAGTGCTTGAAACAATAAAAAAGGGAACCTGGGGTTTCCATAGTGAAATGTGTCCTCTGATTGGACTATTGTGGTGGAGATGTTAGGAGATAAGAATCATTTTTCATTCATATATTTCTCTGTTATTTTGCTCTCTAAAAATATGTGCAAAAATATAACTTTCCAGGAACAATAATTCATCATGATGTTGCCATGGTTTCCAGTCAGCAGACCTCAAAAGCAACAGAGAACAGTTTGTACTTTTGAAACTATTTACTTTACATTATAAGTACTCCCAGAAATTGCTGCCAGCCACACATTATATTGCTGTCAATCATGTAGTGCTCTTTCAGGCTATAATCTGCATGCCATATCAACCTTGTATAATCTCATGTTTATGCCTTATGCTTAATTCTGCTACTCCAAGACAATTTATTGAAAGCATGTAATGGTGCTAACAGTGAACTGAAGAAAGTTCAGGGTTAGGATTGAATCTGTATAAAATGAAATTGGACACTTACGTTAGCCGTTCATTCTAAGTATATGTAAGGAAGTTCATTTTTGTTGTGCATCCTCATTCAGTGTTGTACATTTGCTGTCTGAAGTAGAAATTTAATGTGCCTTCAAGGGGGTCTGTGTCCCTGCATCAGGATGTTGGGGACCTTAAAAGGAGAGAGCACTTTGCCCTCTAGGCCAAACTTGAGCACTCATGAGGGATCTGCTGGTTTTAAAATGGGCGTCAGTTGCTTCCTGCGCTCGCTGAATAGCAATTTAAAGGTCGGAATGAACTAAAATAAACTGGCCAAATTCAACTTTTGATGCTTGTCCTTCTTGCTGTATTTATTTTCATGTGACATTTCAGAAACCAGACTCTTTTAAAAAAAAAAAAAAAAAAAAAAATGGTGAATTTTCAGTCCAGAGTGATGGGCATCTGCGGAGGTTTGTGTGGGCATTCTGTCATTTTGCTCATGCAGACCAGCGTCACACAGATAAGGGTTTTGCTCAGCACGCAGTAATGGCATTTCTCTACTGAATAATCTAAAAATTGCTCATATCCCACACAGCAGTACTTGAGCCATGTAGAGCAGGCATCGTATTTTTCAGACACTTTTAAGTTATTCTTGTAAAACGCCAAAAGACGTCTGTACAGTTATTGTTAATACTGCATTCCTGATTCACAGAACATCAAACAGGATACTGTTCAATGTTCAGTTTTAATATTGTGTCTTTATGAAACATAACAGTGGTTATTACTGTCTGATAGGATCTGCATTAAGCTAACTGGTATATAATAAAATAAAAGAACTGTTCAAGGTCATATAACTTGACTTGAAGTGTGCATAACGTTAATGATATGTTTGATATCACTTTAAATGTAAAGTGTTACATTTTTGTCTTTGTGATGTCTCAGTTGTTTTAACAATTTCTCCATAAAAACATGGAACACCTGCACATGCATTGAGTGTCTCTAAATGGTTGAGTGACTCTAAATTATGCGGTGTAAAAGGTGTGGCAAAGAAAGCGACACTTTGTTTCAGAGAAATATGTTCAAGGCACAATCATTTAAAATACAATTTATGGTGGTGATAAGTCATCGTAACCATGGGCTGAAGCTATGAAAACTGGTTTTGATTAATCATAAAATATAAATTTAGTCAGGGACCTTGGCTGAGGTTGTGCAATTGTGGCACTAAATCAGTTATACCTGTTAGAAGTACTTTAAGGATACTAGCATGATATACCTGGATATACAGCATATTTAGTGCCAAACTGCCAACTCTTGCCTCATATATGACATGTCTCTGAACATTTACTAATGAACACATACATTTTGGATTTTTGGATGAGATTTATAAACCAAGTATTAGCACAATACTCCTGTTATTTGTTCAGCTATTATATGATGTCACAGAAGATGAGACCATATTCGGAGGGCCAGCAATTAATTTATGAGCTCATCTGAAGGCATGTAGACCATGATCCAAAAAGGGTGAATGTGTAAAGCTGTTGTGGGCAAACTGTTTTTGCCAGTAGGCAGCATGCACTGCTCTGTTGGCTGCACCAAGTAAGACTGATTTCATTCATCATTAATTGAGGTAAAGCTGTATTAAACAAGAATGTTCTCAAATATTTTGGAGGTCTTTGGGCAGAACATGGAGTGAAAGCACATATGTATGGTTCAGTTGTGCTTCCCATGCTGCGAACAGCTTTGCCATTGGTCAGTTTGTGTGGGGAAATACAAAATACTTTATATATTCTCTTTTTTATAAATTAGAATTTTTGAATAAGTTTTCTTTAGGCTGTGTTTTAGGGGTCTATGATCTCCTGCAGGCCACAGGCTGCCCACTGTCAGACCTAGACTGTTATCATTGACCACATTATCATATAGAGTGCCAGTTTCACACAATTAATATGTATAATAATAGAGTAATAAATCTAAGGCCCCAACACACAATGATCAGAATAATCCTTTTAAAACAATAGTGACCTCTTTTTATAAACGCACAGAGTGGCTGTAAATTGAAATACTATGTCTATGATGAGTCATCAATAGCAATGATGATAATGTACACACACAGTACATTAATTTTAAAATAGTGCTTTTACCTTAACATGGCCTCCTTATGGGTTACCTGTCTGGAATTCTTAATTCACAAAGCTTCCTCAACTATTTTTTGTCACAAATAAGATCACAAACAGTGTGGGTAAGAGTGTCAAATATATAGCTAAATCAAAATGGCTATCTGCTCTCAAATAATTGTTCATCCTGAAAATAAGCCACACTTTTTATTGATTGTTCATTTGTCTGTTTTCTTCATTTATGTGTATGTCACCAGGTGCATAAATAGAACTTCGGAACATTATTCTTGGTTCTAACTGAAACGGTATGAGTTGGTACTGTCCTCTCTATCTCATCACACAGGATACTGCACTCTGCTAGTAGCAACTTAGCGTCAAGTGCATCCCTCAGTTAGTGGGATGCAGAGTGAAAAGAGGAGGGGGCAGAAAAATGCTTTTATAAACTGAAGGATGATGTTCCAGTGATGAGACAGGCCTATGAATACAACTGGAAAAACAGAAAAAGGAATTGAAAAATCATCTCAAAATACAGGTTGCACTACTGGAGGGGTTCTTCAGAATTTATTACCCTCCTGTTTTGCGATGACGGTCCTCACCCTTTTGCCCTCATGATTGGTGCAGGGGGTTTTCTGTCCCCTCCTGTCCTGTACACTCTGTCTCTCTGTCGCTGTGCAGGTGTATGAGAGCAAGCTACAGGAGCTACAGAAGCAAGTGGAGACACGCTCTCTGGCCGCAGAGACGCCGGAAGAAGAGGAGGAGGAAGAGGAGGAAGGTAACTGTAACTGTGTGATTGTCTGTCATTGATGGCCCTTCTGATCCTGACACTACAATGCATGTATGCTGTGAACTTCAAATGTATCCGTAGCAATGTTTAAGTTGTATAATTTATAGATAATTTAAGTGATAAAAAATTAGATTAGAGAAAAAGATTCTTGCTCAGATAAATTAAAAAATTACAAAAGTATGCAATGTAATAACATGTTTTACAAACAATTATATGTTTGAAGATATAATTAATGTCAAGGGATTCAAAGCATGCTTTGGTATAGTAAATACATAATTATCCTGTAGGATGCCTTTTAATTTCAGTTCGTATTAAAAATCATACCTCCTGCAATTCCCACAAGTACATGTGTACACACGTGTTTTTGATTGCAGTATGTGGTTGCACGCACTGTGTATATGCATACCTGTATTTGCTCAACCTTACTGAGAGTGTTCCTCACTCTCCCTGCAGTGCCCTGGACACCGCGGGAGTTTGAGTTGGCTCAGTGGGCTTTCAGGAAGTGGAAGTACCACCAGTTCACCTCGCTGAGGGATCAGCTGTGGGGTAACGCTGTGTACCTGAAGGAGGCCAACGCCGTCAGTGTGGAGCTTAAAAAGAAGGTATCAGAACACAGCACACACACCAGGCCAGAGGGTTGAGCTGGTGAGAGTAGATAAAATATTCTAACCCTGACCACTTTTGAAAGAAAAACATGAGCGGCCTGGCTGTTCAGAGGTTCCTCTAAGGAAGAGAAAGTGGTTATCAGCACATTTTATATAACTACCATATATTGTGTTTGTAATACAGTATAATATCCGTGCCATTTGTTTCTAGTTATATTAGCTGATATAATGAGTCTCTCAGTAATTAATTTTAAACTGCAGTCCAGATTAAATTGAAAATGGATATCTGTTCCTGGACATATTGGCTATAATTTGTGAAGAAAAAAAAAACAGATTTGTGTATATCATGATCAATGTACAGAGATGCTGATCATGCCAGTTGAACAAAACGAGGAAGTAATACTCGAGGAAGTAATGCACTGCCTATCTGCAGGACCAGTGTCTATGTTGGTCTTTGGTCCTTTTCCAAAGTGTTTCCAAACACTTTGCTTCCTGGGCCTAAATTGGATGCTGATTAAAAGGAAAACACAAAAATGCGCGCAGAGATTACACATATACATACGTACACACACTGCGATATTTAGCTATGATGTGTTCATATTTGCATACTGTAATCTTTACATAATGAGCTGTTGGACACCAGCCATATAGTTAGTAGGTGAAGAATGGAATATCTTTTTTATGTAGTGTTCTGTGTTGTGGTTGTTGTTTTATATTGTGCGGTGGTGTATTTTATTTTAAGCACCTCTTCTTTTAAAGGGCCAGGACTCCTTTCAAACAGGGCTCAGACAGGGCTCACCTTGAAGAGTGCAAGAAGTTAAAATAAGAGAAATAAAATAAAATTTGAAAAAATGTGAAAAGTGTAATATGTGTTATAACTGACACTAAGTTCATCCTCTGCTCCATGCAGGTGCAGTTCCAGTTTGTGCTCCTGACAGACACCCTGTACTCCCCACTGCCTCCAGAGCTCTTATCCTCTGAGCCAGACAAGGAGCGGGACTATCGGCCCTTCCCCCGCACCGTGGTGGCCGTAGAGGTGCAGGACCTGAAGAATGGTGCCACACACTACTGGTCACTGGAGAAGCTGAAGTAAGCTAGGAATCCCCAATAACCTGTCAAGAATAAAAGCCAAATAGGCTTGAGCTGTATGATTCAATATCACCTTACTTAATCAAAAGACATGGAGCTCATGACAGTTGAATATATCAATAAGATAAAACAATCATGTTATATCAAGTTCTGTTGACTGAAACCATGTGTTATATCATGAGTTTTGGCACAGTGGCTGTTATGTGAAGCACACATACATTTCACATTTCCGTGTTTATTAATCACAATGTATTTACTGTTTAATTTGAGGGTTGAAGTGTGTGGCTAAGCCTATGAAAGAAGGTTACTCAGTGAGTCCGACAGCCGTTCATTTTGGTGGGAGAAAAATAAACATGGCAGAACAGGTCACTCAATAGAATTTCATAATATTACCCTAAAAAGCTGAAGATTTGTTTGACGTAATAGACCAGAACAGACTGTGTAGTTGGGTGAGATGACCTGTCTGCTCCATCCCTTTAGGCAGAGGCTTGACCAAATGAGGGAAATGTACGACCGCGCAGGGGAGATGGACTCCCCCAACCAAGAAGATAATGATGCTGCGCTTGCAGGGAATGACCCCTTCTATGACCGTTTCCACTGGTTCAAACTGGTGGGAAGGTAAGTCCTCACACACTGTGCATGGTCATATTCCATCTGTGAGTGGAATACTTGCACTTTGGCCACTGCAGTCTGCATAAATGAGATCTAAGAGTTCTGTTGCTAGAACATTACAAGGGCCACCTCTTAAGGTTTACTTTAAAGACATCAACACTTATCTACACATAACTAACATTTATTTATTTAGTCATTATAAATTCTTACTCTTCACCCACCCAGCTCACCAATGTTCCAAGGCTGTGTGAATGAACGCCCTACAAACCGCACACCCTCGCCCACTTTTTCCACCTCCGACTCCGAAATCACTGAGCTGGCAGATGAGCGGCCTAGCGAGGCAGACGACTTTGATGATGAAGCCTTTGTGGATGACGGCAGCTCTGATGTTGTCACGGAGGAAGAGGAGGAGGAGGAAGAAGAGGTGGGACCAGGAGCCTTCAGTGATGGCCAGGATCCCTTCTATGATCGTTCCCCTTGGTTCATCTTGGTGGGAAGGTTGGTGTGGGTCTTTTAATGGGCCTTCGGTTTAGTGTTCATGTGCTCTTGTCCCTGAGGAAGCACACTATTAATTCCCAAATGGGCCACAACATTACAAATACTTTCTTTGAATAAAGCCAGATTCTCTTGACAAACCTAAAATGTATGCGCTGAAAGTATGGTATGCTGATTATTTTCACTGTCCAAGGGTATTAGGGTTCGTATTAAGTAAAAACTCAATTTCTTCAATCTCAAATTCCTGGCAAAACCTCTCTTATGCAAGTCATCTCATATGCAACACTGATGGGAAAGCATATCTTCATGTGAAATGAAATGGGTGGAGCAGTAAGTAACTTATCTGAATGAATCATAGTGTTCAGTTTGGAGAAATCATTTTCTCACATTCACTTATTTTTACCCCCCCACCCTTGAGAAAGAGGGCATGTCTTAATAACACACATAAAACTGTGTGTGTTTTTTTTTGAGAACTGACCAGAAGTACCTCAGTCATATGTTTTTAAAGGTGGGGGCAGTGAACACACTTTCTCGTAGTTCAATCGCATGGTATTTTTCAGAGATGTGTCTTTGGAGAGCTACAGTGCCTTCAGACCCTGATCAGACTGCTCAAAGTGAGAGAGGATGACATAGAGATAAAGATATGATAGATGAGAGAGTGGGATGTGGGAGCAGCGCAGGTCACGGATGGAGGCAGCCTGTTGGCTTTATATAGGAAGCTGCGTCATTTTCCAATTAAGCAGTTTGGAAGCACAAGCAGTCAGAAACCACACATTTTTTCATTTGTGTTTTATTTCTTGTCATTATTTCTATTTAAGACAGTACACTATAAGCCTGTGTTAAAAATTGTGAAGAAATGTATTCTTCTGTGTTTGCCTGTGTAAATATAAAAGCTTTTCATACCTAAGAGGACATATTTGAAAGGATCATTAATGCTGGTTATGTATCAATAATACAGAATTATTATTATTATAGAGCAACTCTCTAGCACTGTTGCAGCTCTATCTTTATAAAGATGTACTAATATACTGTAGGTGTGGTTTTGAGAACACACTGAGACAGAAGAATAAAGACTTTGGGATTTTAGAGAAATGGAATAAGGAGAAGGGATAGTGGAAAAGGGTGGTGCAGGGTGAATGAGCAGGGTCCTTGGTTGGTGTGGATTTGTTGGCATTCCCTCAACAGTGACCATTCCCCCTTACAGGGCCTTTGTGTACCTGAGTAACCTGCTGTACCCTGTCCCTCTGGTTCATCGTGTGGCCATTGTGACAGAGAAGGGAGACGTTCAGGGGTTCCTGAGAGTGGCGGTCCAGGCCATCGCAGGTCAGTGCTGCCCACCACAGAGATCAGCAGAAACAGCTTCACCTGTGCTCTGACTGCAGTCCACCATCATGACTGTTGAGCTCAGAGGCAGTGACCTCTAACTGCCCTTACAGACATGAAATATATTGCAAGTGTATTGTGATTATTTACTTTGAAAATTCAGTGATAAAAATATTTCACAGCATTTAATTTTTAGAAAATAATAAACAAAAATCAAGTTCGGGAAAAGAACTAGGAAAGCATTAAGTTACCAGAGAAGGAAAGAATTTATTCTTGACTGCATTTCTATTTTTCAGCTGAAATCAAAATCTTGTCAAAAAGACAAATTGGTTGCATGTATTGTCCCCTTAAATTTTCAGTGCCATTTATTGTGTACAACTCGAGTTATGTTAAGAAAAGTGAACACCTAGGGTAATATCAGATACTTTGCTTAGAGGATTTTTTTGTAGTTGATTTCATCCTTTCTTTCATGTAGCTGATGAAGAGGCCCCTGACTATGGGTCCGGAGTGCGGCAGTCAGGAACAGCCAAGATTTCCTTTGATGATGAGTACTTCAAAGCGGTATGAACTGCCTTAGTAGACAAGTTTGCCTCTGGCAGAATTCAGAGCAAGGCCTGGCTTCAATATATTTATAAATATGGATTGTGAGAAGTAACTGTCTTTTGAATGATAATATGAAACACATTGCCTTGTGAGCTATGCTGAAACATGAAACATAATGACCCCTGGTCATCACTGGGTTCATTTACCTATTTTAGAAGGACCGCTCTACTGCAGCCTTGACCCACTCTGGGCTCCCACAGGAGGACCTGCGCATTGTGGAAGGGCAAGGTCACAATTCAGAGGTCATCACACCCTCTGAGGAGATGAGCAAAACAAATGACACAGGTAGGTAGACTCAGAAGGAGCAGCTTGGCAGGGCGTACTCTGCATGTCATTAGTTTTGAGATGTTTTTTGAAGTGGTTCCTTTTTTATATAGTTCATAAATGGAAGCAGATGTTTCTGCTGAAGATGAAGGGATGCCTCCTTTATACAGTCTTTGATACTGTAAACAAAAACTTTCTGCCAGGTCTTGTGAACAAAGCAAATTATGAGCTTTATTATGAGCTTATTAGATAAACAGCATGTCACACCGGATAAATGTTACAGTAACTGAACAAGTGTGGCTTGTGAACCTCCTGAAGTAGGAAAACTGAGGATGTTCTGACATTTAGACCCCTGAGTGGCTAATGCAGTGTTACCCCTTCAAAATGGGATTGCTTCATTTATCCTGCACAATTATTCTTGAGAACTTTGTATATTTTACACAGTACACATTTCCCTTTTTGTTCCTGAAATGTGCATATTGGTCTTGATTGTCTGGACAGTATTTTATGTCTATATGTGGGCTATGTGCTGATAAATTTAACTCTGTCTGGTCAGATCTCAATCCTGTGAAGGCTGACACTAAGCTAGGTACATCTGAGGGGCTGGCAGGGCAGCTGGAGGTGGGCAAGACCTTCACCTTCCGTGTGACAGTGCTCCAGGCCAGCGGAATTCTGCCAGACTATGCCGACATCTTCTGCCAGTTCAAGTAAGTCCTTCAGTACACAGTCCTTTAACACAGCACTGAGGCTACTGAGCGAGAGTCCTTAAAACTGATTCAGTGAAAGACAAGCAAATGGGATGGTACTATGAATCTGTGACCAGCTTTAGATTCACATCCACAGGCATACTGTGCAAGGATATGACTTATCACGGTCAAAGACAAAAATTTCAGTGTCATTAACTGTTGTTACTGAAAAAAAATTAGATTAACAAAAAAAATGTTCGCATGTGTGCACTCTACTACAAAGGTTAACGACCAAGCTTCATAATTTTTATTCCGAATGGGCAAAACTATAGATTTTCATGTCATTGTACAACCATCCTTGATGCATTTTGGCTGTAATGTGATGTACAGTTAAGCTCACTTAGAAGTAACTCGTAAACTACCCTCCTTGGTATCGCTCTGTTTGATTGACAGTTTCCTCCATGGTCATGATGAGGCCTTCTCCACTGAGCCTTTGAAGAACTCTGGGAAAGGATCCCCACTTGGTTTCTACCACGTGCAGAATGTGAGTGTCAGAGGGGTTTTAAAATTTCTGGGGACAAGTGGAACAAAGAGAGGAAACATACTTCCTTTCCTTCTTCTGTCTGCCTGCTGTTGATTATGTTATAAGAAAAAGTGATGCTGGACGTCCCGCACTATTTGCTGCTCCTGTGGAGTAGAAGTGCATGTCCTGCCCTGTACATTCATCCTGAATGCTCAATGTTCTTCCAGTCCTCTGGTATCAGTGTTTCCAGCAATGGTGCACTTTCCATGAATCACAAAAATTCACAGCAAACCACTCCCTCCACAAACCAACAAAATGTCACTCTTCCCCATACTTCTTCGCAATGGTCAAATAAATACCACTTACTTTCTATGGGAAAATTTAACTTGGAGTATTTCCCATAAGAAATGTTTCCATTTTGCCTGAATTACTTGAGAATTTAAGCTTCGTTTTCTATTGAATTAAAACAGATGTATGTCAGAAGTATGAAACAGTAATGAGATTTAGAGTTGCAGGATAATATAGGACATTTGGGTTGAAATGAAACAAAAAAAACTTTGTTTTAATGAATATTGTTTGTTAATGTAAATAATTCTACAGCACAACTAGTCTAGCCTAATGGATATTATTATTCTGTCTGTCTGTCTGTCTATCTAATCTATCTAAACTAAACCTTGAACTGTGCAAAAGGTTGTTACTTATCACCCATCAGATCTCCAGGCCATAGTTTTTCATAGAACAGAGTTGATCACTTTGCTAAGGACTTGCCCAGCTGGATCCATCACTCAGGAGCTTTGGTCTTGGCTCATGGTGACAAGCACCTACATGTGTGGGTTTACTGTGGCTTTGCTCTCACTCTGTAGATCGCTGTTGATGTGACAGAGTCCTTCATTGAGTACATCAAGACAAAGCCCATTGTGTTTGAGGTGTTTGGGCACTACCAGCACCCTCCTCTGCACCTACCTGGACAGGACCTGAACAGGTGGGCCTGCTCACATTATTGTGCAATTTGTGAATGAAACAACTGTTGAACCGATCAGTACTGCAATATATGATATAATTTGATACAATTTGTTTAACTCCATTACAACATAATATTGATTTGTATATTATATACAGATATATATTATTTGATTAATGCATGAAAATATTGTCTTCATTTACTCAAAGCATGAAAGTTGTTTTGAACAGTAACTATACCACTGTACCCTGTATTTCCAACATCAGTAAAATTAAAATATAGTTTTTTTGTGATCAGTCCCCTTCAGCCTTCCAGGAAGCACTACCCCTCCTCTATGCCTCTGTCTAAAACAGGTATGGTTTATCCTCCTATTTAGCAGCATCAACTGAATTTAATCAACCCATTACAGCCTGCGTCCACTCAGCTATTTGGTGGTGAAGTTTCAATAACAGCTCCACCCGGCTCCAGCACCAAGCCACTGGGGCATTAATATGGAAACTAGGAATTTCACACAGAGAATGTTGTGCAAATTGGGTGTAATATGCAATCATTTACAGTTTAAATGGGTAATATGCAAAATAAAAAAGATTAGCAGTCATTCAAGATAAGGGCATCCCTCTATCTCAGATTGTTGAAGGACTTAAGGTTTTCTTCCCTTTTCATTTTCCCCATGTGCCATTTTTTAGATTTCTCTGTATTTTTCAAGCATTACTCTCTATGACCTAATGTAACACTTGAATGTCTCAGATTTTCCTCTTCTTTTTCCCTTTTCCTTGCTGAGTTTTTTGGTCATCTGGTTCCCAAATGGTTTTTCTGTTCTTCCTGTTCTAACCATTTCCATGCGTTCTCCCCCACTCCCTTCCTACTGGCAACCAACACAGCTGATTGTTTTAGCGCTCACTTTTTCGACTGTGCCAGAAAGACTCCATTAAGCATGGATGGACCATGAGTGTGTGGAAGTTGGTTTGATGAAATATTAAAATGGGTTATGTTATCAACCATATTAGCTGTCAACAATGGCAAGAACCATTAAATTAGGCATACATGAACAATTGAAATAGCCTATTATAATTTACAGAACATTATTAAGTATGTAATGACCAGACATTTCAACACTGAACAGCATTCCTGTGTCACTTGTGATTTGTTTGTTTATTTTTGGTGTTCCCACAGTGCCCGCCACCAAGCTGAATGCCATAAGCAAGCGTAACCTGGGCCAGTGCGTCAGCAAATATGACCTGCTGGTGTGGTTTGAGATCAGTGAGCTGGAGCCCACAGGAGAGTAAGTCCCCATCACATAATGGCTGGCAGAACCCCAGCTTCCATCCAACAGACTCCTTATGGCACTGTATGTGTGCTTTTGCTTGTGCTTGTGCGTGTGCTTGTGCGTGCTTGTGTGTGTGTGTGTTTGTGTGCACGCATGCATGTGTGTGCATGTGTATTTGCATGCGTGCGTGTGTGTGGGCCTGTGGCAGCAGCTTTGTAGAACTGTAGGATGTAGGTAGCTCTGTTTTCTGCTGTGTGCATCTTTGCCAGCTTAATGACTTTGATGCTATATTTAACAATTTCCCTGGTTCAGTCCTTGGCTTTATTTCACATTAGCTGTTTTGGAGAAGTTGGCTCCTATGTCATACATTTACAGAATGGTTATGGTTCAAGTCATCAGTCTGACCGCTCTGTAGTGAGCATTCCTGGCTGACCAAGCATCTGCAAAGGCATTAATTGCATATGTGACAGTGTAGGTAGTATGTAACTGGTGATGCATCTCAGGTGAAGAAAGAAGGGAGGGCCAGATATAACGTATATCAGAGGAGTCATGTGTGCATGGGGTCCTCCTCCTGAGGCTGTGTGGAGGGCCTCAGATAATCTCTGTTCAGGGCAGGGAAAGAGGGATCAGAAAAAAGCACATCACTGTCCTTATGCTCTTCAACAGATATATTCCGGCTGTGGTGGATCACACCGGCGGACTGCCCTGCCATGGCACCTACCTCTTGCACCAGGTACACCACCCACATCAATTTCCAAGTTAAAAAACATTTCTCTTAACTTTCCAACCCTGTAGCATTCTCCTTCTTGTCAAGTTAGAGAATGTTGCTAAATAAAAAACAAATACGGTCTAGCAGTCTAACAGTAGCAGTTAGAGCACCCTCATACTGCACTGCTATAATAGTAAGAGAAGTCGTCCCTTAGTATCATAGCTGTGATTATCTGAGCGAGTGATGGGATTGAGAAAAAGACCCAGAGCTTTGTGTTGTGCAGGGGATTCAGCGGAGGATCACGGTCACCCTCATCCATGAGAAGGGCAGCGAGCTGCACTGGAAGGACGTGAGGGAGCTAGTGGTTGGTGAGTGACCTTCAAGTTATCATCTCAGTTCCTGTAGTATTTAATTTAAAAAAGTAAAACATATGAAATGCTTCTTAGTTTTAAAATGATGTTTTGTCTTATAGTTTCTTCAACATATTGACATGGTCAGTGGATGAGTCAGATAGATGTGAAACTGTGTTGCGGTGGTAAGGAGCCCTGCCCATTAAACGACTCAGGTGGAAGTTTCTACTGAGCACTGAGTGGCACAACACTGACAGCATTATGATATTCATAGCTGCTCTCTCCTTTCAAAGTGAGGCAGGATTGTAAATGCAGGGATGTGTGAGATCCATTGGCCTAACTGTGTTTCTGCTCAAAAGAAAACTGAAAAACACTACGGCCTTCACAAGCTGCCTATTTTATGAAATTATGTTTAAATTTTGGAACAGACATCTGGTCTTCAGATATCAAAATGCTAAACATTTAGCACCATCCCCACCCAATTAAAAACATACCAGTTGTTCATTATTTTGATCATCGTATGAGTATATGTCTGTGTTCTTCTGTCAAGGTCGAATTCGGAGCAAACCAGAAGTAGATGACGCTGCAGCGGACGTGGTTTTGTCTCTCAACATTATCTCAGCCAAAAACATGAAATCATCCCATAACTCCAACAGGTGTGAGAAACATCACCCCGTCTCACAAGAACCTGTGTGCAGCAGTTTTTGTATATCAATCTCATTGATATTCACTAATACACAAGCCCACCACACACACATGTACAGTAAATTAAAGGAAATTGCAAAAAGGGGGCATTTTAAAAGCTAAAATGTATGGTCAGTGCTGTCAAATAAGGCAGAATAATAAGACAGATGGCAGAAAGACAATGACATTCAAAAGCAGCTGTCTAGTTGATGAGATGAAGCTCTATCATACTTCCATTAGAAAGGATTAAGGATGGAATACAAAGGTCAAATGATTTATAGAAATGTGGCAGTCATTTCTAGATTATGTTAATCCTGCTGTTTTGGACATACTGAGTTGATAAATTAATAAATAATATGTTGCTGATTTGTGGAATCATGATATGAAGGCTTTCAATTTGCCCCTACCTGCAAGTTTTGTATATGAACAGATGGCTATTATTAGAAACGAGGAATATTTCTGGCCAACAGAAAATTACTTTGTAAAGGTCCTTTTTTGTGAAAGCACTTTAAAACAAGCCTGTCAGTTTTCCTTGTGCTTTCTATTTTTTGTTAATCATAAATCCATTCATCATACATTTAGTCATAAGAGTGAATCTGTTAGTGGGTGCACCTGTCATGTGTTATGAGTGATTCATGGATTTGAAACAATGGCCAGCATCTTTTCATTGGTTCATACAAGTCAGTATGATTGACAGAATATAGCAGCACCACCTTATTTGGGGTTCATGAGGCCTTACTACATGTACTGCCTCTATATAGTAGGTGTTTTTTATTTCTTTGTTTGTTCGCTGTATACTTATATGGGCTTAAATTTCTCCTTCTCTGCCACTATAGAAGGTGTTTTTCAAATTACATCTTAAAGTGGAGTAGCTTTTGTTGTCATAGTCTGCACCAGTAGAGATAATGAAAGCCAGGTTAGATGAGGTGCGCTGTAGGAGGAACAGCACACCCTGCTGGCTAAAATTTGCATGAATGAGTCATCTGCTTGAGATTGCCTTGGCAGAAGAAAGGACTGTGGGCCCCACAGAAGGAGGTGATATATGTCATACTTTAGACAGGGAGCAATGTGTCTCACCTCTCCTTTTCTAGGACCTTCTACCGGTTTGAGGCAGTGTGGGACAGCTCCCTGCACAACTCCCTCCTGCTCAACCGTGTCACTCCCTACGGCGAGAAGATCTACATGACTCTCTCAGCCTACCTAGAGGTAAACCTGACCCCACCAAGGCCTGCATCATATAAGAGTCAGTAGTTAAGCATGCAACTCTCATTTATTACAGTAATATAATAAAAGTTGAAATTTAATGTTGGCTGAAGATCTGTATGACATTTCTAGCTCATTTCTACAATTAGTATCTTGTACATTATCCCTAGGTTTTCTTCATACTGTTTTATGCATATTTTTTTTAGTCTTGAAGATTTAACTGATGATGTTTTCGATTATGGTTCAAAATAAAGGTGAAAATAGTAGTCTGCAATGTCTTAATATGTGAATCATTTATAAATGCCCTGTGACCCAAAGTCAATTTTTAAAATGTATTTTTTGGGGGTTTTTCTATTTCAACATTTCAATAAATGCCCTCTCAGGGGTCACAGTTGCCATTCTACAATAGGTATGTCAATACAATAAATGTTGCCATGTGACCCCAGTGTTTGCAGTTCTAACTCAAACTGTTCCCACAGCTGGACCACTGCATCCAGCCCGCCATTATCACCAAAGACATCTGCATGGTCTTCTACTCCAGAGACGCCAAGATCTCTCCGCCACGCTCGCTGAGGACCCTCTTCAGCAGTAGCTACTCCAAGACACCTGAATGGTACGACCTTATCTGTCTCCCTCTCCATCATCCCATTTTCTTTTCTCTTCCCCCCCTCACTCTCTCCCACACTCTCTCTCCATCTCCTTCATACCCTCAGTTAAATTCAGATGTGTTTTGTTGTATAAGCATATACAGAATATGTATAAAATGGCATAAAATAGATATATACAAATATATTGACATGTAAACTATGTCTGGTCAGCTAACCATTCGTACAAGTAAATGTTTCAAGAACTATAAATGGTTGGCATCATACCATTAATGCCTTTTTATTATAATAATCACCAGTTAATAATATTCCTCTCTATATCTCACAGCAACAGAGTGACAGGCATCTATGAGCTGAGCTTGTGCAAGATGGCTGACACGGGAAGCCCAGGTGAGTCATTGCACAAGGATTACATTGATTTTATTCTCATCTACTCACCTTTAAATTGTTTATAATATTGTATAATATTTTCATTGTATAATATAATTATAATATTGTTATAATTAGTCAATATGCTATCGTAATGGATCCTGTTTGTGTCGGCCTTGATGAAACATTTGTGTCAAGGATACAGTGTTGGTGCTGGTTAAGTGAAATGTAATGCTGTTTGTTTGTGAATGGGTGTGATAGATATAGACAGTGAGATGTGTGAGACACATTTTTTAGTTTATCATTACAGAGGTACAGCATTGGAAGAGGAAAAGAGATATGTGGTGCTTTGGGTATGTGAGCAAGAGAGAGGAGAGACAGACAGTGACGTGTGAAAGACACATTTTTGCCTTTTGTGTCTAAGTGAGACAGAGACTCACCTGGAGGCAGAGAAACACATATCATATTTGTTGACACAGGGATGCAGCGTAGAAGGAGGAAGGTGTTGGACACGTCGGCAGCGTATGTACGAGGTGAGGAGAACCTGGCAGGCTGGAGGCCCCGAGGTGACAGCCTGATCATCGAGCACCAGTGGGAGCTGGACAAACTGGAGCAGCTGCAGGAGGTGAGCATTGGGTCTGGGGTCAAGGGTCAGATTGGCATTCTATAATGTAAATTTGCTCTACAGGCATAACAGACACTCAGAATGCCACAGCCCTTCTGTACACTTGCCCAAAAATTTAAAATGAAGACCTCACCTAGACCTTGAAATTACAGTGGAAAATGAAGTGTCTAGCACCTAATAAACCTTTCAGATTTACAGATTGTTTCATGACCATTCTCCTGTTATTGGGCTCTGATTACCCACTAAACAAATGAGCGAAATATAAGTAACACTTCAGCTGTTTATCTGATCTATTTGATCGCAAGGTGACCAAATGTGGCAGGAAGCCTCTTTCTGTGACTGACAAAAAAGAGCTACAGCCACAAACCTCAATTCAAAATGTGCTTTATTGGCCTGGCAAGATAAACTTGTGTTACTAAAGGGTAAGATACAGCAAACAAAGATGAATACAACACTCTGCCCTCCCCACCCATCAGAAAAGTGGACACATTCACCCCATATTCACCCCTCTCTGTCTCTGTCTGTCCCAGGTGGAGAAGACACGCCACCTGCTGCTGCTGCGTGAGAGGCTGGGTGAGACAGAGCCGCGGTCCCTTAGTGGTTCCCTGTCTCCCAGCCTGAGCAGCGACTCCATCAGCACCTCCACCAGCATCTCCTCCCAGATCTCCAGCACCACCTTCGAGAGCGCCCTCACCCCCAGCGAGAGCAGCGGTTACGACTCTGCCGATGTGCAGAGCCTGGCTGACCGCGAGAAAGAGCTGGCCACCAAGGTATGATAATTTTAAAAAATATTTAAAAAAAAAAAAGAAAAATAATTACATTTCCTAAGCCATCTCTACAGTGAGATAGTGATGATTCCAACAACAAGTTTGTTTGTGCACTGTTTGTTAAACAGAGATAAGAAAGCAATATATTTAAATGGCAGTTAAGCACATATGACGTGTTTTTGTGTTGCTGTGTATATCATGATCTACCTGTGGGCTGTTGTCTTACAGTGCTTGCAGCTCCTGACTCACACCTTCAACAGTGAATACACCCAGGTGTGCAACAGCATCAGTGACTGCAAGGTAAGAGAACAGGACAGCCACCTCTGAAAGTGATATGCATGTGTAATAAATTAATGTTTCATCCTTTCTGATGTTCAATAGAATAAGATAAATTCATGCAAAGTATCTTGAGGAAAGCAAGGACTCTCATGTGTTGATAAAAGTACAAAGTAGTTGGCTGCTGCCTAATGTTTTTCACTGCTTTTAATGTACCTTCTCTGATCATTGTGAATGTTTTTCATGTTATGCCCTAGTTTTTATTGAGTTGAAATAGATGAAGCATTTATTGTGTCAGAAAGAAGTGTGTTTTTTTTAAACATTCTTTCTTTGGTGGCCTTTAATATTAGTCTAATACCTGTGCTCTTTATTTATTATGATTATAGATGTTGATTTTGTTAAATATGTCTGTCTTTCTCTCTTCCTCCCTCTGTTCTGTGTTCAGTTGTCAGATATCTCCCCAATGGACCGTGACCCATCAGTCTCCAGTCTCAGCAGTGCTACACTCACCCCATCCTCCACCTGCCCTTCCCTGGATGAAACCCGCTGTGGCTCAGTGGACGTGAAGTAAGCCACACACAAATCCACACTCATTCAGACTTGTCACCAGCTTAGACTCAGATCCATACACATTCACAAGCCTGTCTGTCACCAGCTTTGACTCAAAGTAGCAGGCACATTGAGATCTGTCATCAGCTGAGACACAAAGTCCCAGATACATTCAGAAAGTGGTCTGTCACCCATTTCAGCTCTAAGTTCCAGACGCTTTCAGAGTTGTCACCATCTTGGACTCAGGGCCTACCCAGTTAAAAAAGAACTTTTTGAGGTTAAAATTAGAGATTAATTATGATAATGAGCATCCATTGTGTAAAAACCATATGTGAAGTTGCAAAAATGTGCATTGAAATGTAATGCGTGGAGTATGTTATTTGGGTATGAATTAAAAAAAGCCTGAAGCCAATTGTGAGACACTTAAACATTCATTTGGAACTGGAATGTTGTCAACTGGTGTAGGGAGCGGAGAGAATAGGTGGGGCTAAGTCACACCCTGTTAAATAATCAAATGACAAAGTACTACATTACCTCTGGTTGATTACCTTTCATTATGTGTGTTTACTTTTTAGGTGGACACCTTTTCACAAAATATACCATAACTTCTACATTGCTTTCATTATTTATGCCGTTACATAACTGCTGAACCTCCGATTCCAGCATTTGAAGCATCAGAGTTGATGAGTTCAAAGACAGGGAAAAAGGGCCACTGAAGTAGCCCTATTTTTTCATAGGAACAATCACGACTAACCCAAAAAGGTTTAAATAATGAAGCATAGACCACCTTCCAAACTGGCAGGTCTTTGTCCAACCGAACTGCTAGTCATAATTACCGTTTAAGATTCATGGTTTGTTTGATTGTGATTACTTAATGGATGAGTGATAAACAAGCAACATTCCTCCCTGCTGTTAGGGGTGATCTCATTTATACTTAAGTTCAGACTGAACAAATGAGACAAACCCAGAGCTACTTTCACAATCTACAGCTACTCTCCCTCCCTCTATCTCTGTCTCTTTCTCTTTCTCTGTCTGTCTGTCCTCAGATCAACAGAGACCAGCTCCTGTGCCACTAGTCCCTCCTGCTCTGACTATGACAACTTCCCCATGGTGCCTACACTGGAGTCCTCCTACCTGGCCCGCGCCGGCAAGAATGAGTTCCTCAACCTGGTGCCCGACATCGAGGAGATGAGACCAGGGTGAGGCCTCTGTCCTCTGGCATTCTTTTTTTGTTGTTCTTTATAATCATGTTCATTTGGAGGTTGGTGGATAAGACTGCAGAATTACTTGTTTCTATTTGGCAAAAATGTGGCAGTGTCATACAAGCTAATGCAAGTGTGTACAGTTCATATTTTTGACCACAGAGATGAATACAGACAGTCCCCGACTTACGATGGGGTTACGATCCAATAAACCCATCATAAGTGGAAAAAATTGTAAGTCAAAAATGCATGTAATACACCTAACCTACTGAACATCATAGCCTAGCCTAGCCTGACCTAGCCTACCTTAATCACTTACATTAATCACTTACTTAACACTTACATTAGCCTACAGTTGGGCAAAATCATTAACACATAGCCTATTTTGTAATAAAGTTCTGGATATTTCATATAATTTATTGAATACTGTACTGAAAGTGGAAAAACAGAATGGTTGTATACACTAGCAGCAGACTGGGAGATGCGGATCACTGCCGCTGCCCAGCATCACAAGAGAGTATCATACCGCATATTGGTTGCCCGGGAAAAAATCAAAACTCAAAATTCGAAGTACAGTCTCTACTGAATGCGTGTCGCTATCACACCATCGTAAAGTCGAAAAATTTTTAGTCAGACCATCGTAACTCGGGAACCATCTGTATTTCATGAGGTATAGAGTGACCTTATTTATTCACCTTTGTTTTTCATTGCTTTCGCACTCAGGTCTGTGGTGTCGAAGAAGGGCTACCTCAGCTTCATGGAGCCACGATCCAACTCCTGGGTGAAGCACTTTGTGGTGGTGCGCCGGCCCTATGCTCTCATCTACAACAACGACAAGGACCCTGTGGAGAGGGGAGTGCTCAACCTGTCCACCGCTCGCGTGGAGTACGGCGAGGACCAGCAGGCTGTGCTCAAGGTGAGCCCAGTCTCCATCACCTGCATGTGTAACCCCCTCTAAATGCATGTACACAAATCTCACCTCCTGTGAGCTGAAACGTACCTGTGATGAGCAGGGGCTGAAATCCAAGATTTCATATTAAATGCCACCAACTTGTACCATAAATATAACCACTTCTCTTTTAATGAAGCCAAGCGTCATAGTTTCATAAGAACACACCTGCTTGAATTATGCAATCTGCACTTCCAACAGGTATAAAAAGTGAAAAGAGTGGATAATATCAGTTGATGTACAATAGCAATTAATTAATTAATCAATGATCATTTTAATTTGAAACAACACATGAAAAGGTGAAACTGTAGAGTTTCAGCTTCATGCCAACAGCAGCACTTTTCACAGCAGGACTGAAATGTGTGTGAGTAATTTAGGGGTAAGTGAGGGTGCTTGTGCTGTACATCTCTTTCAGGCGCCGAACACATTCGCTGTGTGCACAAACCATCGAGGCATCCTGCTTCAGGCCCTTAATGATAAAGACATGAATGACTGGCTGTATGCCTTCAACCCACTCCTGGCTGGAACAATAAGGTACATGTGAACCTCACAGGGAATACCCCAAACCTTTGGAGAAGTTACATCTGTTTGTGTATTTGTAAGGTATTTCATGTGGGTTGTAAATCCATACTTGGATGTTTTGATCAAAAAGATCAAGGTTTGGTTTGTTAAAAGAAGTTGGGGTATAGTTTAGAGTTGTATGACTGGTTTACCTCTGACTGGCATTTGTCTAACCACTCCCATTGGTACATAAGGGTGAGTTAGTGTTCTTACCTGCCTTTTAGTGATTCTATGCTAATGTTTTGTGCATTTATCCTGCAGATCCAAACTGGCAAGAAGACGCTTCGACCTGGTACAGAACTGAGATGCATTTTGTCTGTGTGCTAGATAGAGCACTCCTATTCTTCTGGCAAGCCTTTTAGTGTACCAAGTGTTGACACTTGTTAACCTTTTGTGATTCTTGACAAGTTATTGCCTGTACATAGACCTGTGGCTTAAATCTCCTCTGAAACCAACCTAAGTGTAAACCCCTGAGGAGTTTTCCTGCTCTCCCCCCAAAAGAAAAGTTTCAGTTTCATTTTGTTCCCTCTAACATTTCTGTTCTTTGTCAGACTAAAATGTTCTACTAGTCGCATGTTGTAGTGCTGTCTAGCTGTGTGTGCACGGTACTTCTAAGCAGTTTCTCCTCTCATCTTACTTGAGTTTCTAAGTGTCCGTAGAAATTGTTGCTTATTCAGAGTCATCCTTCAGTCAGGAATATTTTGTTACCTGTTTGGTATCTTTTTTGCTGTCCTCAGGGGAAGGTATTTTTCTTAAAAAGCAAATGTAAATATGACAATGAAACTAGAATGTGCAAAAAAAACTATATAACATGAGTGTTTGCCCAATGCCCAAGAGTGTATTATGAGGAGGTAACTGCTCTGGCTACTGCAAGTGGCCGCCTGTGGTATTTTTTTTTTTTTTGCCAATAACAGCAGAGGTGTAAGGACTATTCTATTGCTAGCTACTGCTCTCTCTAAACCAGAAATCTTTTTTAAAATTTCAAGAAAATGAAATACTGAGAAGGTCACATCAGTGAGTTCACATACAGATCCACCTTTCACGTGACATTAAATGTGACACAGCATCACTCTGCAGCACCTCTCCTGTACCCACGTGCACATCACAGGCCAGCCGCCACAAAATTGTCAAACATCATGTGAAGGTAAAAAACTATGAGGGTAAAGCATGCATTCATTACTTTCATATGATGCATTAAGTATTTTCCAATCCATACAAATATTTGTGTGATGGGTGATGCATGTTAATGCAGTCTCATGAAAAACTCAAAAATAGATGGGAGATTAGTGTTGTCTCCAGATAAAACACGTAATAGTCTTAGTTAGAGTGCATGACAGCTAGCTGAAATACCTCCACTAAATGTGTAGATGTTATGCATTTGAAGCATATGGATGTGTGCAGTGTTTTCCCCCTAGCAGATTGCTCCAATAACCAACAATAAAGGCAGTGACAAACCAGCTCATGGAAGTAGCAGAGCTGGACTTGAGCTTAGATGCAGATAAGGGCATGCTGCTGTGCAAAAAAGAAACTGACAATCTAGAAACCAATCAAAACAAATTGTATATTCTGCAATCAATATATCATCTAAACTACATATTTCTACTAAATATCAAGACATTTTGCGCTCATGTTTCAGTTCCACTTGCGTTACAAAAAGTTGCTGATCTTTTTTGAGCTGTTTTATTTTTATCTTTTCTTAGCAAATCCACTGAAGGCGCTGATTATAAAAAAAAAAAAAAACAATTGAATTTGCATGAAAGTTAGAAAAACCGCAAAAGTGATTTCTTATATAGCAGCTTTTATTTGAAATGCCAATCCACCCACCCTGAAGAATGGAATCATTTTGAAGGTGTGGATAAAACTATTAAATTATAACGATTTATAATTGGCAGAAAATATATAAAAATGGCATAAATTAACATACATGAAGAATGATCATTTTCAAGGTTGTCAAATGTAATCATGTCTTGTGAGAACTAACCCAATATTCTACGCTTTCATTTTCAAAGAAAATATTAAAGAAACAGTGACCAAAAGATAAATGCAGACCACTCATATGTATCATTCACAATGTGTTCTTTTTTCACAACACATGAAAATGGCCAGAGAGGTTCTCAGAATGTCCTTACACTAAACTTGTAGTTTTTCTTGTTGTTGTTACCATGAGTACAGAGCTAATCAAGGCATTGTAATTACAAATACATAAATGCAGTTTCACAGAGCTGGAACACGAAACATCTCAATTAGGAACTTCCAAATTTTGATACATAAAATCAGTAAGTGAATTAACATCACAACTTGGTAGGGCTGGGTCTTACAGTAACAGCACACTGCATTTTCCAGTACTATAGAACCCATCACATTATCATAGCACTAAGAACCGAAATAGTAAAGTACCAGTGTAAATTATGAGGATTTTTTTCACATATATAGCAGTTATGTCCAGTACTTGTGTATATTATAGCTTTATATGTGAGGGAAACAGGCCACTTTCAGTTTACATTTGTGCGTTTAATATGTGTTATATTTAGTTAAGCTACACTTTATGTACAAACTCTGACACATACTATATTGATAAATCATATTATTGCCTGCATAAGTAGCAAAAGTATTCAACTAAGAAAATGAAGAATGTGACCAGTAGAAAATGTATATCTCAGGTTGGCAGTATGACAGGTAGCAAGATTTCATTATAGCTTCATAGTAATGTTAGCTAATATTGCTATGCAATGTTTTTTTAATGCTCAGCTTGTGTGCGTAGTTAGTGTTAGCATTGTTGATGTATCCAGTGCCTTCACTTATGTTCTAATGGCATTTCCTAGACATTTTTACCAGTCTTTTATTTTCATTTATTAAAATAATAATGTAATGATCTCCAGCATGCATGTGTATGCAAAACCATTGGTCAGCTAGTAAGCTAGCTAGTCAAATGAAGGTTGTAAACAGCATTTCAGAAATAAGAGCATTGTTTGACACATTTGGAGTAAATTGTTAGCTTTGCCTCACATTTCCACAAATGAATTTCCACCTGTTGAAATGGTTACACATAGCCATCCAGTTGCAATCATCCTCATCAGCCTTTCAGCATTTTTCAGGCATTGGAAAGCCATCCAGCAAGCTAATTCAAAAACAAGTTTAATGGGTCACTTTCCAGAGAACAAAACATTTGTTATTGTGTTATCTACTCCCAACAGTGTCTGTACTCATACTGTACTTTTTAAACGTTTCCCCTCACATGACATCACATAAGGTTAAATATTTTCTCTTGTTATTGACAGGAAGAGATTGCAGTAGCTAGCTTTCTCGCAAAGTTTACCTTCCCAAATGTGCTCATTTGTATCTGAATTGTGGCAATAGTAATGTTGGATTTTATTGTATTGCTGTTGAATCAAGTACAGAAAGAAAGGAAGGGTATGAAGTCCTAATATGCACCAGAAGGTGTCAAAGAACACAATTAAGACATTAATATATATATATATTTTTTCGTAATTTTTATTATATTTGTGGTTGGAAAGAAAGGTGTGTAATACTGAAGATGCAGGCCTCTGGCCAACCAACCAGTAGTAACCTGTGCTTCAGTCCATGAGAGGGTGTCGTTTCTGTGTAGGCTCAGGTCAATAATGATAATAACAATAATAATAATTATGTAGGAGAAACATAATACAAGTTATTACTGGTGGTAAAAGTTACTGTCACTGAATAAGATTTGAGATTCCTCTTAATTTGTTAAAAATAAGTCTGTATATTTTGAGACATTTTCATGGACAGTGAATGAAGACAGACATAGATGGACTGCTTGTATGAGGTCAGCCAGCCCCAGTGAGGAGCAGTACTCTGACACAGCTTTATCCACTGTCTTTTGAAATTGTCTCTGAGAACTCTCCACTTTTCAAGTTCAGATTTCTTGACAGCATATATTTTTTGACTAATTTTAAGATTTATTGTTTGCATTCAAAAAATTCATGGAGAGATTGTAATTTTCACATCAAAGTCTATTGAGTCACATACATTTACTTTTATTGCATCACTAATATTCATTAGCATATAGCCTGTACAATATCAGTTATGTGTATTAGCCTTTATATTATTGAATTATGTGATAGTTCTAAAAATTACAGTAAAGAGGAATAAAAATAACATTAAAAATAGCTCGTCCAGAAAATTATTGAGCACACCTAAGCAGTCTAAGAATGTAATCAGGCAAATCAGAAGTGTGAAATTGAAAACTTGTGATCAGTAAACAAAATTGAATGTTAATATTATTATTTTCCCATGACTAAATATTTTTAAGCAAAGTCCAACTGTCATCTAAAATCAGACATTAGGAACTGGAAGGTTTGGTGCTGCCTGTTATGAGGTTTCTTGTATTATAAATTCATATGTATTAATTATAAATTTAAAATACCATACAATCATGGAGGTTCAGCCACACATTGGTATCCATGGCATGTCTTGAAATACAGGATTATCATGTTGGAAGGTGGCCTATATTATATTTTTAATTATTGCAAAACCCAGTCAATAGCAGATCTTCAGCCACCTACATTTAGTGATAAAGGATAAAATGTCTAAATTATTCCAAATTACATAGAACAAAGTTATAAGTAATAACAGAGATAAATCAACCTTTAACAGAGTGCATGTGTACATTTTAGATAATAATGTACTTGGCTAATAGATTATTCAGTGGTAAACATTTTTCTGTGGAGCTATGACTGAGGAAACACTTTTGTCTCCTATAAATGATATTATAGGTTGTTCCCTCCAATGAAAATACCATTTAAAATATAAGCATATCAACCTTTTAGAAATGAAAAGTGGACCATTCTTTTAAACCCTGTGTTTGGGAAGTGAAGATGACAACAAAATTGAAACTTAACTGTACATTATTTACTTGCCAGGTTGACTTCATTTTCATACTTATTTTGTACATATATATGTGTGTCATATGGGCTTGAAATAAAATGTAAATATGTTTCATGTATTTGTACTAATTATAACCCATTTGCTGTATAGCCTAGATGTGCAATGCAGATACGGTATATCTTAATTCTGTGTATTGTAATCTTGCACCATTTAACTGTTCAGTGACAAGAGGTAACAATAAAGGTACAACCAGTGCATTAGCAGAATACAGAATCTGTGTGCTCTTATTTTACTAAATCCATGATTAGCTATCGGACACAAAACTTCAGCCACTCTGCCATCCGCATGCTAATGAGGTGCATAGTTGTTGCTGGTGGGTCTCAGGGCCATATATAGCATTATAGACACCAATAAATATATCCTCTTTATTAGACATGAAACATTTTGAATAACTGAAGACACAATGTACTATTTTGTTCAACTCATTACAGGCAATAACAATAAAGAACTAATTAAGGTAATGATGATGAAATATGTAAATATAATCAATTCGCTGTACTGTGTAGGACATTGATGGGGATGGTTGTTTTTCAGATTCCAGATCATGCTGACATTCCTCCAGACTTTGAGTGTCCAAGCAGCTCACAGGCAATGTACATAGTGAGAGTACTGCAGGGAAGACAACCAGAACTTTGCTTGCTGCAACAAAACAGAGTGAGCTGTCCAACAAAAAATAAATAAAAAATGTCACAGTTGCCATGCCCCATGGAAAAACTGCGGCTTGACCTCATCAGACTTCGTCCTCCTTTTAGCTCATTTTGAAAGAGTCTCCAGTCATCATGGCCACAAATTCTGAGGGGAGTGAAATACTTAAGTTACTATTCTATTTTTGTCTTTCAATGCTAATTATTTACCAATACACTACAGATTTCTAATAAGAGTAACTTAATATTATATTGTGTTTACATTATCCAAAATATGTATTGATTTATGAGATGCTCACTGCACAGTTATATCCTTATTTAAAAAATGCAGAAATTACATCTGCCAGACAGGGTGAGATTTAATTTGAGTTTATTTTCCCACATGGTATAAAGCTGTTTGCTCTTTTAAAATACCCTGTTTGTAACACTGGTTCCAGAGGGGAGTGTGCTCATATGAGTTAGGAATGTTGAGTACTCAGTGGGACACCAGGATTCAGTTCCCACGTCAATCAAATGCATCTCTGCTTCCTGCAACCCAATTTGATTCCCCAACACAATTGTTGACCAGGAGATGCTGAACTTAGGACAGGTATGGGTATTATCTGTGCCTGTGGCATAAGCAAAGAGGGGTATAGGTGTTAGGTGAGGTGCAGTGAGGGGAATTTAATGGGCTTTCATTACCCTCATAATCAATGGTTCCATCTCCATCCTTATCAGCCTCTTTCATCATCTGCTCCGCCTCCTCTGCATTCAGGGGCTCCCCTGCATTCATGAGCACATATCTGAAACGCAAGCAAATAGTTTACTCATTTAAAGTGGATGACAACAAGAGTCATACAGAACATACAGAAGCAAAACCTGGTGCTGTAGGTTTCACATTTGTACAAAAATACTACAAAAACTATTTGCTAAAAATATTTGTTGAGGGTCTGCAAAAACAGGTTGTAAATGACAATTACTTTGTTCCTTTATGAGTATGAGTTATACATTTATTAATCATTGGAGTTATTTGTTCATTTAAAAATGTTAACAAATACATGGACAAATCATACATTGTGATTAATAAATGGATTACGAATTATTAACAAACTGGTTAACTATATTTTTTCTGACCATAAAATGAAGTGTCACCAATATTTTAACAACCTCTGGATTTGCTCTATAAAACACAAACGTTCTCACTGTATATTTAAAGGTAAGCTATTAGGTTTTTATATAATGTACCATATTTAGATTTGAACTCAATTAATTGAATAAATTCAAAATATTCAGAACTTTTGTAGGTCATTCTCTTTCATCTGCATGCTTTCCACAGTTCATAAAGCCACAATATCATGATAATGAATAACCAACTGTTTATAAAGGGAAAAAGGATATTACTTGAGTGTATCCCAGTCAATGTAGCCCTTGGAATCTTTATCAAAAACCTTGAATGCTGCGCGCAGCTCAGCATCCTGGTTCTTTGCCCGCTCGTGGTACAGAGCCATCAGACCCAGGAAACTGTCACAGTTAAAGGTTCCTTTGCCTGTGATAGAAGCATATGAGAATTAAATGCCTTGTTTGTGTTTCACAGTGGCTTTTTGCAGTTTTTGAATTGTTTGTTCAATGGGACTCTCCAACCCTTAATTCATATTTTAAATGAAAACTAAAAAAAACACTTTATTTGATCAATGTTCATAATGTTGAGCTGTTTTACTTATCCACTATGCTATCATTAATATCATTAATGATATCATATATATATATATATATATATATATATATATATATATATATATATATATATATATATAATATTTATTATATTAATACAATATATATCTATATATAAATTAATGATATCATTAATGCTATCATTGTCCATACTCCTCCAATGCACATTGAATACTGTCCACAATACAGGTCACAAAATGCAACAGAAGAGAGATAGCACCACACAGAGGAGTGAGAGAGAGAACTGGTGTATATGTTGTGGGTCCCTTCCATGCCATCAGGAAGAAACAACACAATGGTTAACCAAGGACACTTATCTAATCTAAATCCACCCTACCCCTGGCAGAACTCAGGCACTGCGTCGATATGGAGTCCCAAACATACATCACTTGCTCATGTCTGAGCAGGAAATATCTGACTGTGGTGTCTAACCCATTCTCATATCAAAGTGCCTCCACTGAATGAGCCAATCAAGGGTTGTAACATAAGAAGAGTCTAGATATCCAGCTTATATACCATGCAGATCATGTTACATTGCAACATTAAAACATTCAATAACATATATTCTGACCTTGGCCCAAAGTAATTCAGCTAAGATTAACTGTTCTCGATGTAATCGATTATACTTGTCATTACCATGATTGTCAATAGAACCGTCTTGAAATTCAACCTTTAGGCACAAGATGGAAGCAAATAACCACTTTCTGCTCAAAACTGACAGAAAAAAGCTGCTGCATTTGGTTCAATGCTAACTCTGGAATCAAGGAAGGAAAATATAGAATAGGCATGTGACATATACTGATTTTCCTTTTAAAATATATATCGTAATTGGTATTTTCGTGTTAATTCACAATAATTTCTTTCATGGTTATGAGCCTCTGCGAAATGCAGTCAGTGTGAATTGTAATGAAATTTCCCTGCTTTACATTTGTAGTTCACACATACTTATTTTGAAATTTACTGCCGTAGTTTTTGCAAGTTCCTGATAGTTGTGTGTCAAGCATGAAACAACACAGAGCTGTCTGTTGTTGATAGCACCCCACTCCCATTCTTCACGGAATCTCTTCAATTCTTCAATTTCAAGATCTGATGTTCTTCAAATGTCTCCCCATCAGTATATTATTGAATCAAAGGAAGATGCTTTGTTTACTTCACGTATGCATTTGGCCTCAATTTTCTCTTAACATCTTATCTATGACCCTACCATTCAGTTAGACCAACGTCAGTGAGCTCTTTATGTGTAATATGGTGTATCAAGTTCTATTAAAATGCATTGGCAGGGAACCTTAAAACCCAGAGCGTCTCTGAAAAATTGGCCCCATGTTATCATGGTTGTCCGCAAGATGGTGCTAAACACAAATGACATCAGCCTTAATTTAGCTGCTGATAATAGTTTTGTATTACACTTACATATTACAAATATTCTTTTATTTCTTTGCAATCTGCTACACAATTTAGACCAAATTTATATCATGAGGAAAACTAATGGAGATTTCTTTAATGAATCACATATTCCAATTTATCTTTCCCAAGTTGAAAATGCATTTAAAAATGCAATTAAGTGATGGGCCATTCCTATTGCATTGTTCTCCATCAGTTTGGGAGGGTGCACGCTTACCTGCTTACATGTTCACCAGCCGACCTATGCAGACATTGCATCGGAGTGAGTTACACACAGAATGTTCAAAATGCTGAGTGTTCACTCAGTACCCTGTGGGAGTATTTGTGACTTTAAGGAAGTGCATTAAGTCCCTGTATAGCTCAAATAATGTGATTTAACGCTGCAATTGTCTGAACAGAAACGGCAGAAGAAGTTCACCAAAATGGAGATGGAAGCCACTACTGCACAATGAGACAGGGAGCCCCCGCCACCTGAAGCTCCCTCTCCTCTGTGCCCTCTCTCCATTGCCCTGCAAGGCTACCCAGGTATAGTCGGTACTGGTACAAGTCGGACCTTGACACCTCACTGCATTTCAGTTCCAATGTAATTTACCTACACACACACCAGTAGTTCCAACTGGGATTTCTCAAACCCAGAAAAAGCAAACATGTGTCCAGATGACGTACCGTCTTTGTCCACATCTTTGGCCATCTGGGTCAGCTCCCTCTTTGTGGGGTTTATTCCCAGCAGGCTCATGAGCCGCTCCAGCTCCTGGGTCTTCACGTCCCCGTTCCCCTCCTCGTCAAACATCTCAAAAACCCCCTTATACTCTGTAATCTGCTCTGGTGTCAAAGTGCTTGCCTGTTATCAAATCAATCACAGACCTTTTTACATGAACCTTACAGAATGGGAAAATGCACATGTTGGTTGATGTTGATACATTTTGTAATTAAGTAGGTTAATACACAAAAAAATCACGCAATCAAAAACAACCCTCTAAATTATAATAATTCTAGTAATGATCATTCTGATCTTTGGTATTTTGGTATTTAAAATAATGAGGGATACATGCTGTTACATTAAAATATGAGAAATATTTTTCAGATTTGTTTTTCTATACTTATGCAATGAAATACAATTGAATTGCAGTGAATTATCCAATTACAGCGGGCAATCAGAAGAATGCACATACATCTAATATGAATTAGGTTTCTATTAGGTTTTTAATAATCATAGGTTGTACATTCAAATTATTTGTGTAATCTATTACTCACCATTTTGTCTGGTAGAGGGTATGACGGTTTACTAAAGTTGTCTTAAACCCACTGAGCTGCAAACCAAGTGAGAAAGTAAACTGGTCTTGAACATTATTCAAGGAGCTATGCTAGCCAGTCCCTGGAGATTTACAATCCACATTACCCTTTTATGGTGCACAGGAGGTGGGCATAACCCTATTTGTAGAGGGATCTGATTTACACACCGATTAAGTCTTTCTGAGAGTATCACTATCACATATCTCAACTTCATTCTTAAGATAGCCCTGAGTAGACAGATAGCCTAACATTACAAGTGTGATGTTGTAAGTGTGTAAGTTGTAGGTATGTCTTCCATGATCTATAAATTGTGTGTGTTTGTGTGTGTGTGCATACGTACGAGTGAACCTGCATGTGCAGCTGTGTGTGCACGTACATACACATGTGTACAATTTATGAAAATTATTGGAGAAGATATATGTTATTAAATTAATTTCCTAGAATTATGTTGATGAATACAATTGTACATTATTTAAATATGTAGCTATCATTAAAGAAGTACCTAAATAAATTATTCTTTCTTAGGAATCAACATCAAATGCTGAACATCTGCAGCCTGTTTGAGCTATTACATCCAACCGCTATCATCCACTGCCCCTATACCCCGTGAGACCTGCTTACTGCTTCCAACTGCTTAGACTATGAACAGGTGCAGGGGTGTCCCTGGTGAGTATTCCCTGAGCAACGCACCAAATAAGGGGATGAGCCAAGGCAGAGAGTTATTTCTATCAGGGCTGGGTAATAGGTGTGGGGTTAGGGTTAGGGTAAAAGTGCTCAAATGGGACCTTTGGGAAAGTTCTATCACTAGATCCTGGGTTGTTGTGCAACAAAAATGGCCCACCCTCTTCTAAACTATCCTGCACATGCAATTGCTAGCCAACTGCTGGATAAATCCATAGCCTTCTCATTTCAAATACAGCTGAACCTAAGTGAAGCTGCGCTTGTTTAAAACTTGCATGGGAGTCTTCTGGGGAAGATGACTTTTGTGGGTGGAGGCGGTGTTAGAGAGGCTCTAAGGAACACTCCACTCCATGGCCCAGGCTAAAACCCTGAGTAACAATGCAGTAACTGTACAGAGACTGCGCTACTGGCAATGCCATCTGTCAGTTGAAGCTTTACACTCGAGTCTTCTCACTTATAGTTGATCTGTTAATTAATTCTTTTTGTTCCCTACCCACTATGATTTAAAAAAAGGTGGTGGGGGGGTGGATTACTATGTTGTATAGGTGCCTCACCTGCCAGGTCTATACCTTTCCACTACTAGGCTGATGAGAGTAGTGTAGTTCAGGCAAATAAACACACCGACTTTCAGAGCATGAGTAATATTTTCTAACCCATCATATTAACACAGTAATGATAGGTCTAATATGGGGGCAATTAATAGTGATTCAAACATAAACTATGATACATGAATGTCTTGAGGTGTCTCACGCTTTGACAACTGTAGAAGAGACATTCTGCAGTAATATTTCCACAATCTACATCTTTCTGTACCCTATAGTACCCCTGAAACACTTGACTGCTGACATTTTCAGATTATCTCTCAGACAGTAAAATTACATCACCAGAAGAAAGGCATAAATGCATGTTCTGTGAGTCTCAAATCCCAGACATTTGAAATGATCCATGGTCTGGAATCCAGTGCATTAACAACATGAGCCATCTGAAACCCCCCAATTTTTGTTATTTCACTTTCTGTATTTTTTTCCTGAGCATCTGACCACCTTAATTAAAATTTAAATCAATGCAGCTGTGCAGTTGTAAAATGCATCTTCCTTGTTCACAAGAGAATGTATAGCGGGTGAACAAGCACCCTGTGTTTTTTTCCCTGTGTAAAAAGGATAACTTTGTTCGTTGGATGTTTTAAGTTAACATGTGTATTATAACTTTAATTTCATAAACGTATAATAATATTTCAACATAAATACTCAGTGTTTGTGATGAAGCCAAAATCTACCAATTTTGGGGTATTTTCTCCCCCTTTCTCCCATCCTGAACTGAGCTGAACTGTGAGATACTGCAGGAGTGGGCAGCTGTGAAAACGTTATGTGAGCTATGTGACCACAAGCTTGCTTTTTGCCACACTGCAAATGTACGGACAATTTTATGCTGCCTATGTTGTTGGACAAACCTCTATAGGTATCTGGCCAACCAAGACTGGCTGATAAAGAGTCATATCTGAATAATTCCATACCAATTCACCTACGTCAGGACACCCAGTTCATGCCATGGATTTTCTTGAAAAAATCATGTGAAATTCTATTAAATTCATGGGACCTTGCAAAATTCTGTAGCTCTACTCCAAATGCTTTTTAAAGTTTGGCCCTCAGAGCTAAATTTCATACATTTCATTATATGTGTTTTCTAAGCCTCACCAATTGCTTATTTTTCACTGGATTGGATTGAAATTTGTACTGAACATTCAAGAAATACAAAGGATAATTTGCAGCATGTATTCATTTAAATAGTTGTTGCTGGACTTTTACAGTAATCAAATTAATAGAATCTTAAGAATCTTTAATTTTCTAAATTAATATATTCACTAGTTTTCACTTTCTTGCAACCAAATTTTGATTCTATGTAGTATTAATATAGTTCTATAACATCAAAGTTATTTGGATCTTGTTAAATATAGCCTCGGAGCTGAAAAACCCACTTTTTAAGATATTTTGACTGAATATTTTCTGAAGAAGGATTGTTTTAATTTCTTTTACTTTCTTACTTTTTTATGGGAAAGTGTTAATATTGCAGATATATGAAAAATATAAAGATGTTATATTACTCCTTCATCATTTCATAATTTTTGGAAAATAGCTCATTTTTCATATTTTTCACTGGCTATAATATTACGTTCAGCGGTTTTATTTTATAGGTAGATACTTGTACTATGTTGACTTCAAGGTTTTCTATATCTGTGTGATACCTTTTGAGCCTGTTTTTCATTGGGTTCAGGAAATTTGCAAGTTACAGCTTGTAATGGTTTGGTTTGTTGCATTCTAGATGATGTCTAGGCTTTTTCCAATAGAGCTAAGCTCCATGATCTCACTATCACATCAAACCGCTTAACGATGAAATGAATTATGATTGCATTCTTTCATATACTTCTGGGTATGTTGCAATCCATTTTGCAATAATCCACCAAAACCTGTTTCACGTGGGATAAGCCCAGACTTGCATTTTTGCTTTCTCATGCTACTAGTTGATGATGTCAGAAATTAATCAGAAAAGTTTAAAATTGTGAAACAATATATGTGTATTGAGCTAAGATTAATATTTTATCCAGACACATGGAACAAGATGACATCAGGACCACATAACTTCTAGATGTGATAGAACTATATAAATACTACACAGAATCAAAATTTGGTTGCAAGTGAAAACTAGTGGAGATTCATTTTAAAAATTAAAGATTGCTAAGATTGTTAAGATTATAAAAATGTAAAAATCCAGCAACAGCTAGTTAAATGAATACATATTGCAAATTGTCCTTTGGGTTTCTTGGATGTTCAGTACAAATTTCAACCCAATCCAGAAAAAAAGAAGCAATTGGTGAGGCTTAGAATACACATATAAAAATGATGAAATTTAGCTCCAAGGGCCAAACTTCAAAAATTCATAACTGGGTATTTGGAGTACAGATATAGGATTTTGCAAGGTCCCATGAATTTAATAGAAGTTTTCTCAAGAAGTTTTCAAGAAAATCCATGACATAAACTGGGGGTCCTAGCTGAGTTGGCATGGATTGACAATGTTTCTCTGGCGAACCTAGTCCACTTGTTGCCTTGGAAATGTGGACCTCTGGCCATAGCCATTTATGGCACTTCTGAGGCTCAAACCCCCAACCACTCCTCAAACAAACATCTTACTGCATGAACACCTGGAGGCCCCAAATTTTACAATTTGTTCATGGCAGGGGCAGATCACAGGTGCCTAATTAACCAGAAGACTTGCCCCTAACCCAGGAGACAGGGACCACCTTTCTGTCACCATTTCCCTTCATGAAGCAGATAAAATGTCCTTTCATAATTTTTTTCTGTCCTACGGTCAAGGGGATATACAGTAGACTTCATTTGTTCTCCAATCGCTTGTTCCCATAAATCATCAATAGTTTCAGTGTAAACATTGCCATTTCTATTGCCCCAGGCCTAAATGAATTGTTGTGATGATGGCAATGGAGTGAAGCACCAGTGAATCAAGGAATTCCAGTAACCAAAGGAAGTGTCACTTCCCTGCTAACATGCAGAATGGATACAGTACAGCACCACTGACAGCAGATTCAAGCAAATTAAAATACTTGCCAAAAACAAAAACAAAACATCGATTACAAAGAACATGTAGGCTCTTTCCCTTAATTTACTCACAGATAACACACATTTAGTAATTCCTGGGCTAACCCCATTTTGCCTGGAAAAATAAAAGCAGACTAAAGATACTTTCCATATTTTCACCCTTGAAACACATAGATTTATGTAAATGGAGTCAGGAAACAGTGTTTTCTCATCTTTAGACCAAGGCATTTATTTCTGAGGAAATAGTACCCCCTATTGACCACCCAACTAATACCTACGTTTTGGTGTGGAAAAAACTTGTTTTGCACCCTGTGAACCTCCATTCAAGGAGTTTGAAAGTGGCAGATGTTTTAAAATGAAAATAAAAAATAGGAAGTTCTACATTATATTCCCATATCAAAAAATACATGATGAGCTACTGCTATCAGGTGCACTGCATTTGTTAGCATTTTTTCAGAAGGAACATCAGTGAAGCTTTTATTAATAATTTGCTTTGTTCAAAAATTTTGTTAACATTCATAACCAGTTATAAAAACAGTAGTATGTCTTTCAATTATTCTACATTGTGTATACATATATTTTAAAGTGTCTATAACATAAATATACATTAGTTGTCTGTATGAAGATTACTTTTAAACCTGTATTGATAAATTAACTGTAAATTAAAAATGAATACATTCATGTTAACATATTATTATTAGCTGTTTAATAACAGTTATTGAACACAATAAATATATTCTTATGGAGAAATATGTGGCATCCATGTATTTGTATAGAGTTATTAAACATTATTCAGCAAATTCAAGTTGACTAGCAATTGTAGTAAGTTAATTCCTAAATTCTTAAATTGTTATAATCTATTCTGGAACTTTAAAGACCATGAATCTTTCCCTTTTGGGGGAACTGAAATAAACATTGTCAGACATAAACATATTATTTATTTACTGTTTTATTATTTTTAATCTGAGGTTTTGCTCATTTGAAAACCACCTAGTGATACATGTGTAAGATATAAGATATATTACGGATGCTCAAGCATGCATTTATACGTTCAAAACCATTTTTTTCAATAGCAAAAGAACGGGAAGTAATTAAGAGCCATAAAATGTTTTTTTTTATGAAATCATATTTACATTATTCACAATTGCCCATCTCAAACCAATATCTGAGTACCATAGCATGTGCCAAAAGTCACATAAAATTTCACAACTTAGAATTTCTGGGCTTTTGCATGTAACTCATTAGAACAGACATTTGAAATGTAGATTTGTCTGGGTAGGTGACCAGGGATGAAATGGCAGTTCTTAAAACAGTTGTATCCTTGCCTGTCCTTGTTGCCATAAATCTGAATCCTCCTCTTCATGCTGGCACCTGCCTCTGAAGCTCTTGACTAAGGGAGGCCCTTCCTGTATCTCAAGGATACATTGATCTCATGTAGCGGTCTCCTTCTTTGGGCCTCCCAGGTTGATATGTCTTGCTAGAATACAAGTCCCCAGAGCAGTAACACACCTTTTGGTCTAGAATAAAATTAAAGACACAGAGGATGATATTTCCCTGGTATACATTTTTATACATTTACACTGGTATGGGAAAACTGGCATTGCCAGGGATATGATACTGTTTGTGTATAAAAAATAAATGGAGTTCATAACAGTAAAATGTGGAACTCAAGTACAAATGTCTTATAAAATAAAAATATTTGTGTATGGCTGATTTGATAAGCACAAATACAAATGCTCATTGAGGTAGTGTGAGTACAAACATTCATTACAGTATTTACAGATCTGCCTGTTTTAGTACATGTCCCAGGGAAGGCATACATCAAAAGATGAAAAGTATTTATCTACTAGTGAAGTGCACCCTTGTTATACAATTTAACATGTTTGATAAAGACATACTTAAATGGCATGTTTGCATATTGTCCTCAATGAACAGATGAATACTCAAAATATCAAATATTTTGTTAAAGTATTAACAAAACTAGGCTAAGACTTTAGACCACACCATTGATGTATGTATGTACATGCCTTTTGTGTTACATATAACCCTTAATCAAATTATATATAATGTTAAACTAGCTCCTGAAGCTGCCACTTTTCTTCAGTTTTTGACTGAGCAGTCCCTCAAGCCTTTGTCAAACTTCATTTTTGCTGTGGATTTCTTTGAGATTTGAAATACCAGTCCATTGGTATCTTGATGTTTTCAAGTGACAAAGGCAGGCAGTGCAAAACAAGTTATGTTCCTCTGGTTTGCTGTGAATATAATGGATACTCTGTACTCCATCTGTAATAGTTTTAGACATTAGTAGTGTATCTATACTTCACTTAGTTGACATATCCCTTTAACAGCAGCATGTATTAACTGGCACTGACAAACTTTACAAAATAAGCTTTCGTATAAAATTGGTCACTTACCTGTGCTGTTTGTCTGATAAATTCAGTAATAAGAATACCAGCAGTGAGGGTTGGAGGTTAAAACACCATTCACATTCCAATTAAGCAAGCACATGCACAGGTAGGGGCCTTCCAGAGTCTGACAGCATAAAAATATAAGGACCATTGAAATAAGAATTTTCAGGAACTTCACTGGTTCCCAAAACAACTCTGAGAACCAAAAGGATGGAGAGTGTTCAGAAGTTACATGCAGTTCAGTAGGAAGTGGTGTCCTCAATGAAGAAAGAAAGCAACCATTATGAATAAATTTTAACACTATACTGTAAACAAGGCTGCAAACATGGAAAAATGTTCCTAGTTGCACACTGTCCTGATTTTGACAAACCAACACCAACAGACATCAGGAAAACATTTTGTATGTATGTTGCTCTCAATGGCTGTGGAGAATATAAAACATGGCTGATATTGACAGCAGTCAACTTTGCATGCACATTCATATTTAGATGTTTAAAGTTGCAACATTATTACATACTTATTGGGTTGCAGACCTAAAGCATGCCAATATTAGTGCAACTAGATTGGCCTCTATTCGGGTCTAGTTAATTAAATTAACTAGCAACGTATGACGGACTTTATGGTCCAGTGGAGATGTCATGGTTCCAAATTGGTTCCAAAGGGACAAAATCAGTGTTCCCAGTAGTATGCCCTGGTCAGTTTAACCTTTGCCCAATTACTTTACAGCAATATGGTTAGGGATGACCCCTGTGGGTCGGAATTCAGCCATAAGCTTCAAAAATTATTGAACGTACGTACGTACTTGTTAAAACACGTATGCACGCTCATTGCAAGTTAGGCCGACGGCCTTACTTTTACGTCGTGACGCTACTGCAGCGTGGGGTTTCCCTGGGCTAAGTGCAGGGTTACCGCGCCCATCTCAGCTGTTTGATGGCCGGGAGAGGAGACTGAGGTGTGGGAGAGAATTGAGGAGTCTGGCCAAGGGAGCGAGAAAGATTAGGAAGGTTAGGGAGCTGGAGAGCGATTGGAGCAAGCTGTAGTGAGGCAGTTGGGCGCAGTATATCACATATTTGCAATTTTGACTATTTTTTCTCCAGCGAACCCTGCACCATCTTTGCGCCAGTGTGCCGGTGTGTTTTCCTTGGCGTGTCGAAAAAACTGGGCTCGGGGAGTGCCGCTCCTCGGTAGCTAGCTCGTTAGCTAGCTGAAGTCTGCCGTTCTTGGTTGATGGTAAGCGGTGTGGAGAGTCCGATATTGCTGTGTCCAGTCAATGCCATATAAACAACGGACAGCCCATCTGAAAACAGGTAAGGGATAGTAGAAACTTGGGGTAAAAGGGGTGAAAAATTCAAGGAATGTGTAATCTCTCTGCTGTCGGAAGGGGTTAAACTGGGTTGGCTGACTCGATACGTTGGTGTGTGCTGCGACGGGGGTGGGGGTAGCTTGATATTAGCTTGCTGGCTAACTATCAGGCTAGCCTTCTGATAAGCTGGAAATGGGTGACAGTGATATAGTTATTTGTTATACTGGTATTTAAAAATAGCTAGGTAGTAGATTCAAACATGTTTGTGTGCTTTTCATCGTTGGTGTTGTCGTTATACGGTTGCGTTATGCATTGTGGATAGCTCCCAGCCACTAGCGGGCTAATAGGCAAATTGAACATTTGCATTTTCTACTCTAACGCTAAATGGCTCAACAGTTAGAAAACGTTACTCTCGATTTCATGCTGATGTAGATCCATTGTCATAAGATGATACATTTAAATTAAGAGAAGCATCAAAAATTGTTGGATTTGTGCGATGTAGGCTTGCTGTCTAACCAGATTGTTACACTACTGGAAAACGGCAGGGAGTGAAATGTTCGGTGACAATCTTCAGTGCTGCTTCCGCACATGAAACATTATTATTCAGGATTATGTCCAAAATAATTAGCTACAGTAGTATCGTAGCCACTGTCATTTACTCAGCTAGGACACTTAGGTTACACATATGACACAGATACTTGAGTGAGCATAATTCAGCTACTGTTTGAATAGATAATAATGATGATGAACATCTTGCTACCTAGCAAATTGTTGGCTAACGTAGACTCACACCACCCTTTTCCTCTCAAGTCTGTCAACTAGAAACCAGTCCAGCTATGTTAACGTTAGCTGGCTAATAACCGTGGCTTAATGAGTTTGACAAAGACAGCTAGCGACACAGCATCAATGCCTACATCGGCTCCATGTAAGTTTATCACCATGGCTTTCTAGCCTCTTAATCTTACCACTTTGAACTTTAAAATCTAGCGCTTGCGAATGGCTGGATCACTTTCAAACGTGAGCTAATTTATCATTTCCTCTGATACAGCAAGCACCAGCACGCAGGGTAATTTTCGATAAGCAACTTATCGATAACACACAACGCATCTTGTATATCGATAGCTACATTAATTTTGGACTCTATGAATAATTATTTCAAGATTAATACTAAACACTTATCTGGTTAAAATATGGTGTTAACTACGAGCTAAATGGGATAATTCCAACAGAAAACAACACTAACAGGCGTAGTCGTATTGTGATAGCAACTATCTATCACTAGCTTATCTTCCACCATGGTAGCAAGTGCAAACTATTGTTTTACGTTCTGCCTTGGAAGCTTTATATCGATAGCTTTCGATAACGTTACTGTCTTGTTATCAGGGTTTTGGTAGGGATATTATTGTGTTTCATCTGCCACTATGAAAATTAGTTTGCAGGCTACATGCATTTTCAAAGGTACACTGCGCTGGTACTATAGGTACACGATTGCACAAATAGCTGACATTATGACAACTAGGCGTTGAAGATAATTAGCTCGCTAGCAGATGCTAGCTAGTCATACCATTTTTGTAATATTCTTTCCAGTACTCTCGCAATTTCGAGGAAGCCCTGTGACTTCGCTCGTGCATTTAATCGATTTTAGTTGATACTGCTGTATTTAATGAGCTAGCTGGTAACAAGCTAATTGGATTGTGGAAATCCATTACAGTTGGATAGTTCTTTCCTCTTTTCACTGGCGACCTAAGAAGTCTTTCCTTATGTTACCTTTCATGGTGGCGGGCGGGCTAACGACCAGTACCACTAACATGGAGAGGAAACACATTTGCCGAGCGTAGCTCCCCTGATAGCTAATACTATACATTTAGGTAAAATACAGACTGTATAATTACTGTTCTACTAGTATTAGTAGAACATATACCTAGCGATACCTGTCAACTGTATAAAGCAATAGCGTGGCCTGATTTTCCTTAAAAAAATCTAGATAACGTCGATAGTGGTAACGTTAGCCAACAGTAGCTAACACGGCCAATCAGACATTGAGCGGTATACCTCACTCCGTTACAGTGTAGCTAGCATCATCTGGTACCAGATAGCTAACGTTAACTATTTAACCGTTGCTTCTTTAACTATATCTTCGATTTTTTTTTTGTGTGAGTACCTAACGTAGGTCAGTTTGGTTTGCTGCGGTTAATGGGGTTGGGAACTGAAACGGGTCTCGGACAGTGATTTGATGTACTTAAGCCATGGGAGTGATGGTTAAATTAGGTCTTGTTTTTTTTGTCTCCACCTTCTTCCTCATCGATAACATTATTTTTGTATATTTTGTGCGTGCCAAATCAGGCATTCACGGGTTGTTTTTAATGTGCTGCCCAATTAGTCATATTTTAAAAGCTCAATTTAGGTTTTTCTGTTTTACCAAATTATATTAATAGTCAGGTCCCTTTACTCTAGGCCTACGTAACTGCAACGGACAAGATGGCGTTTGCAGCGTTTCTCACAGGGTTTTCTCTATACAAGATACAAGCATAGCATCTGCTAAGCTGGGAGAACAAGAGAAAGCTGGCTCCTGTAGGTCTCTGTCACCCTTATACCAGCCACAACCCATTTCAGTGTTACAACCTCCTTTTTACGACAGTAATGTTAATTTTCAAAGTTAACGGCCAAAATAGGGTAAAAGTATGGAAGATGGCTTGCTTATACAGTCATCTAAACCTGAGATAAAATTAATTTTAATCGTTAATCTAAGTAATTTGTTTGATTTTCAATGAATGACACCTTTATATAAATTGTTGGTGCTCAAATGGTTTATCTGAAAAATGTTAATATAACATTTTTTATTTTTAATAATTATATGTTACGGTTTGTAACTCCTTTGATGTTCTCAAGTTTTTCCTTAATAGTTGCAATAAATACCATTTTATTCCGGTGTCACAATCCTAATGCTGTGACCAGGAAATTACTGGATGTCACATTTCACATGAAAAAACTTCTTTTCAAGCTCCATGAGTAGCTAATTTTATCCAGAACTATTTCAACATCTCATCTTACCTTGCTTTTAACAAAAAATGAAACCTGTTTCTGTGAAGTAAGATTGCTTTCCTGATGACGTTTGTGAGGGCTATTTATCTTCTAATACAAGTCTTGTCATGAAGGACTGAGGATTTTTTTTTTATTTGTTTTGTTTTTGTTTTGGAGCCTGTAAGGCCATTGTGAATTGGACACAGTCCACACCCTTCTCCACATCAGTTGACCCAGCCCAAAAGGTATAACTGGGAAATGCTCAGGAGTAGGGTTTTTAATACAGGAAGTACCTCCCACTGAGCTGAAGGCGGGTACTGTTATTGTTGAAAGGACTTCAAGAACAGGAAGTAAACAGGAGGAGTTTGTGCATGCATTTTTGAGTTACTTTTGCTGTGGCCACTGATTAAAAAATGTTTTATTTGAGAGAGACTGCTAACCAATTTCATATAAATGCAACATATTGTAATCTCAAAAGACTGCTAAAGCAATGTCTTTTTACTCTTGCAACTGGTAGATCCTCATACACATGCCATTGCATGGAGGTGGGATCACTACACTGTATTTAGTATTATATACTTTGTATTCTTGTCCTGTTGTTAGAAAGAATTAATTTGATCATTAATGCTGAAACAATATAGTCGTTATAGTTTTTGCCTCAGCTTTAGCCAGTCTCATGGCTTCAGTGTACCCCTTTAGTTGAGAAGAGTGTAGGAATAGCATGTGTGTCTTTGAAGTATGTACTGCAGGAACCTGATCAACCAGAGTAGTAGCTGTTGGTTTGAAGAGGTGGATGAATCCTGCCAACCAAAATCCTCCCACACTGGGTGAAGTTAATTTTGCATCAGCACTGTATGGTCAAGACTTGATTCCAAGCTTTGGGGCGTGTCACTGTACCAATAACTCCCGATTTAGCTGGACATGCCACTCAGAAGGCTGCAAACAAGGTCTGTTACAGACTTGTTACTGCAGGTGTGCCAGCTGGCTAGGAAGCAAAATAATTCTCTCAAATGCTTTAGTGTTCCATTTAATGAATTATCCTGTGTGGCTCTTTGGTAGAGTATTTGTTGGTATTGCGATACATTGTATACCTAATTTCTTCACCTTTTAAAGATCTAATTCATTGTCTTGCAAACATGATCATATCAGAAAGTACCATACTTGCCCAAGTGTTTGTAGAAGTTAACCTGATTCAGCCACCTTAATTGAATTTTACAGTGGGTTTAGCAGCAAAGTCAGTTCAAGATGGCACCATGTGGATGTGAACAGAAAGACTCGTAGGCATAGGAAGGGAGATTCATATAGTGTGGTAGGTTTTCAACTCAAGCTTAAGGGTACCAGGCTCTGAAATTGGTAGCATTTGTCAGACCAGTCTTGATCTCATCAACCAACAACCAGCATCCAAGCAATTGAACTACACTAATGAGTTGTATCTTTAATGTATCCTAAGGAGGAACTTTTTGGGTTTAAAAGGGGACAAGGTATTTGTGTATTTACCTTATTCTCTCCAGTGATAACACTGATATGTGTGTATTTTGATTATATGTAAAGTATTGTAGAATCAGCATCCCCTTTGAATGACTAAAACATAATTTGACATTGTGAAATGTTCTTTATTGTATGTATTCTGATATCTCTCTTTGTCAGCACTTTTGAAATAATTATTTACACCTTCTGCTATGATATGCGACTTTCCTTGAAGCATAGTAGGCTTTTTAATTTGTCTTGGAAAACGACACTAGACTGTGCATTGCTACCTTTAATGCTCCTAAAGGTAAAAAAGGTGATCTTACGAAATTGTATGTGTGAAATAATGTGTTGCGGAGAGTAAAAATCAAAACTCTTCAAAATAAGTTTGCATAAGTTGTACCTTACATTGCACCATGGTGTTACTTTAGCAGATGTGTCTGAAGTTGTGCATCATCATTGTGTGTAGTCAATTAAAAAAACAGGCAAATTTCAACATTGTGTCCTCATTGCTTATGGTGAATATCTGTCTACTAGTATTGTTCATACTCAAAGTAGATCTTTGCAGAAAGGTTCAGAGCAGGACCAGTTTTGACTTGTGTCTTCTTTGGTCTGTGTTTTCTTCACTGGGTTTGACCTGCAAAGATTTGTGTCTTGGATGGTAAGGGATATGTTTCAGAGGTTATTGATCAGTGACACATTATGTTAAAATTGCACATTCCAGTTCATGAATTTGATGGTTATGAAAAGTCATGTTATCGTTGAGGTGAATGATGAGCTGAAATTGAAAGAATGGGCCAAGCCATTCATTTTGTTTTAATAAATCATAATCTCTAAATGTGAAGGATGGGGTATAAAAAAAAATCTGGCTGTTTGTACAAGCTTATTCGTATTGCATACTTGTAAGACTGCTAATGAAACAGTGGTCTGTCATTAACGAAAAGAGGGGATTGAAACCGAATATTAAGATATTTATTTGAAAACTTTCTAACATCTCCTTGCTACCATTATTATCCCACCTTGTTGTGTTACCTGGCTGAGAGTATCCGCGCAGCTTGACTGGCTCGACTCCCTTAATGGGCGGTTTGGTACTGTTTGTTGCTGGGGGAAAAAAAAAAAAACTTCATGTACTAAGTATGGCCCGTCAAGTAGCCTGTGGAATAATTTGCTGCTATTGTCTCATTCTACTTGTGTGAAATTGAAATGAAATATGGCATTAATTGCAAGTGTTAACATGGTAACCTACTCATGTCAAAAATGGGTTCATTTCATTCTTTGAATCTACATCTGTAGTAGGTATATCTGTTTAGTATCAAATTTCTCTGAATGTTAAGTATTAATGCGATGACCTCACAAACATCTTCAGAGGGGAAAATTTGCCTGATTGGTTTTTTAGTTTTGGAGGTATAATGAAAATGTGAATATAAATGGAGAATTTGGAACTGGCATGCTAAGAGAAGGTTGTAAAAGTGGAAAGTAAATGGCCCTGGTTTAGCTACATGCAGTTTTAGTTAGGCTACCTTTTTGTTACTGGTATAACAGTTAAGGGTAAATTGATTTCCCTCTTTTAGAAATGTCTTAAAAGCATAATTTAAAAAAGTAAAAATGTAGAGCATATGTTTTAAAGATGGTCAACATTGTGAAGTAAAATGTTGGAATAACTAAACGTATGAAAAAATCCAGAATTACCTAGATTTTCAGAGTTACAGTGTATTTGTCCTTTATAGCAGAGATTTTGCATATCAAAGCTGGCTTTGGCCAGATGTTTTTCTCTGAGCGCTTATGAATGGGATTATATTCTTACTGTCCATGGATTTCAGCTTTTAGGATTATGAGCTCGGTTAGTGATATTGCTGGTTTTCGTATCTTCTATGATCCTCCTTTAACCATATGGAGTTTACCATAATACCATCATACTAAAAAGCTTCATTATTTCAGGATGTGGTGCATTGGAGTGAATTCCAGTCAAAATGCATCCATTTGTAGCTCAAGTGTAAATGTATATCAATTATTACATCTGCATAATAAAGAAATAAAAACAGTTGATGCTGCCACTGATGCTTTACATTGGCAGTGGTATTGTTTTTTTTAATGGCTCTGACAGAGGGCACTAGTGCATCTTCCATCATATTACCTTTTTGCTTTTAAAGACAGATCAACCCTATGGCCCTATTTGAGTTATCTAAAGCAGGACTGCTCCATGATTTTTTTTTTTTGTTTGTTTACTGTTAATTTTTTGTTTACTAAGCCATTTTCTGAATTGTGCTATGCCCTGTTTAGCTGGTGGGTTACATTGTCACAAGTAGCACAACTTGTGACAGAGATATCTTTATGATCTTAATATCTTTATTTAAAGTTTAAAGAATGCTGTACTGGTGGTATACAACTTATACATGCCATGCTAACATATGTCCTGACTTGCGTCCATTTCGAGATACGACAGATCGTTATTATACACAGTACTAGAAAAATGCCTATACATTTTCCTTTTTATGTATTCTCTTTGTACACAAGTGAATGAAATTCTAACAAAATAAATATTGAACTAATTTTCTTAAAATGTCTCTAAACATATGGATAAAGTGTCTTTCACTATTTGGCTGGACCTGAAAACTCAATTTCCATGGCTGTGGTAAAAGCCACATAATTTTTCTTAATTTAGGTCATTACTTGTCTGTCTTGCTGGGCAGTGAACCAGAACTCATTTGAGGTTCATCTTAATATCTTAAGGTTATTGTAGTATTTGATTACTAGGTAAGTCAATTTCAGTCAGTTGGTTGCATTGGTGATGCTGTTGTACCCTAGGCTACCTGTCTTGGTAGCCTAGGGTACAACAGCCTGTAATACTAATCTTGGTAGTATTACAGCAGGAAACACTGGATTGTATCTCTGGAGCTCTTGAGAGTCATCATATGAATTTGGATGGAAAACCCTTTCCTATTCAACTAGCCAGCATCTTGTGATGCCATCGGGATGTAGCAATGACAATTTAGACTGACCCGTAAAAATCTGTGACTCAAAATGTAGTTTTGCTTGATTTTTGTAATCACCCATGTCACCTCATATTTCGATCCATAGACATGGGACAGTCAAACTTTCTGTGGCAGTAGCAATATTGCTTTGCAGCACAATGCAGCAGCCCTTTTCTAATAGTTTGAGGAAAATCCTTGTTATAAGCACAATACTTGTTTACATTCCATTAGCAAGGTAGCGTCGTAGCTGAAGTAATTTTAGGGAAGTAGGAAATGTGTAAATGTATACATATATGTATCTACATATAGAATATAGATATAAATATGTCAAAATATAGATATTAATATCATGATTGGAATGAACACTTACTGAAAGTGTGTCCAGTAAGTGTGCAGGGTACGTGTTGCGTATTGCCTAAACGTTCTGATATTGGATAAACTTCTAGTTATTCCCAGTGCCTGTGTATTTCCAGTAATCTATTCTGAATGCTGTTCATACATCAGTTTGATGTTCCATATGCACTGATTATAAATTTGCTTTTCGCTGAGTCATGAATCCATGTAGCCTCAAGTACTTCTGTTAAATGGTGACATTTTAAGTAGAAATCTTCTGGGCTGCAGTCAGCATTGGTATGTTCCTGTATAACCTGTTTGTTGTGCACCAGGTGCGCAGCGAAGCTGGTTTAGGGGCGGGGAAAACGATGTGAGGTTATGAAGAGGAACGCTGGTGCTAGGGGTCGGATGATAGGGCTCATGGGTAATACCAATATTCTTTTTCATGTGAATGATGGAACTGGAAGAGGGAGGATTGGGTGTTTTACCTCTGTAATGACAATTGAAACTTTGCAGATGTCCGAGGCCTTATGTCTCAAAATGTATTTTGGGCGATATTATCTTTGTGCAATGTACACGTCAATTTGATATGTTCAGATATTCAATGGATGTTCATTTTTAGTATAGATTGTATTAAATTCCAGTGCAGTTCCTCATTTTGGGGACGAACAACAGGCTTTAACAATCGAGGGATTGATTATATTCGCTAGTTTACAGGACTGTATGTGGTGCCACTCTTTATGGTGCCTATGGTATCCATGGAACAGATGAAGAAACCTTATATTTCTTTTTTTTTTTTTGTTGCAAAAATCATGTTTTCTTCTATAAGGTTAGATTTCTCAAATGTATAGCCTAATCCCTTCCCATTACTGAAACTGTTTCCCATCAATTTAAGAAGGTGCAGACAAGCAGGTAGTGAGCTGACTTTTGGCACTTTTTGTTCTCTTGTCCACCAGCTGAGCTGCATGTTTATTGTGCTTATAGACTGGACAGCTGATGCAGATTGTACAGGCAGGCATTATGTTTGAGACTGTTGAGGGGAACGTCATTACACTTTCAACAAATAACTCAGTTGGATCATGAATTCTCCCATTCACTAGAGGGTTAATTAGCAGCTCTCCTCCCATATGACCTCTACCTGTACTCACTATTGTCTAATCTCTGTCATGTCCCTTGATGCTCCCAGACGTCTGATCCTTGTCTGAACACCTCTGTATCTATCCTTTTTTCCAAGCCATGATTTGAGAGCATCCTCTTTCTAGTTGACCGGATAGCTGGTTGTAGTGAGGCAAAAGACCACAAGGAATCTTATGGTGAGGGTTTTGCTTATTGCACCAGTATAAATTTATCTAAATTTCAAGATGCACATGGTGCTTGGATAATCCTAATGTCTCTGAATATGTCAAAGATATATCAAAGATATATGTCAAAGAATATGTCTTATATATAGACAGATGGTAAGTGAAATGGATATGAAAAGGATGTAGACTGAAGCACCAAGTGAAGCAGCTTTTGTTGTACGCTTGTACTACCTGATTATTCTGAAGTGCTCCAATAAGTTTTCAGCTGTAAAGAAATGGTGATGTCACCTTAGATAATCAGGTCTGCTCAGCAAATAGTAAAATACAGAAATAATACTAAAAATTATAACCGGCAATAGTTTATGCTCTTGAAATCAGTGTTGATTGGAACAATGTGCTTTTCTTATGCTGAATTTCCCTGCTTCTTGCACTTAATTTTCTGAGCTATATACCACACGCAAAAGTGGTTGTGTTGGTTTTTCTATTCCCCTCACTGGGGCTTTTTGGAGTGTCCATTTCTGTCCTTGTTTGTGACCCTATGAAAACAGTGAAGGTTGTTTAATGCTGATGTAACACCATGCAATTTACAGACTTCCTTCAACCAGGGGGCAGTTCATCACGTGGTACTCTTGAAATGTGCACAGATGCAAAAAAGGCCAATAACTTTGCGAATATAAATCTATGGCTTGGCCTCATGTGAGAATTTGAATCTAGCCAAATCTCACTTCCTTTTCTCTTGTCACTTGCATTGTGCCTGCAACTGCAGAACTAATGGAACTGGAAAGTCTGAGGTCTGCTTCCATCTCGCCTGAGCACCAAGCACCACCTCTCTAAAAATAGACCCATAGAAAGTGCTTATATGCAGCCAGCCTAATATGAATCCTGCCTGTGTGTGTGCCATTTACAAAGATTTCCATTATCAGTAGGCAAACTGAAGAACCTTGCTTGACCTCAAAAGAAGTAACCAAGGGTCATCATTTGGAAAAGTCATGTGCAGTATTTTTTTAAGTTGGAATGTACATGGTTTTGTTGTCATGTTCTATTTACTGAGTGTTGAATAGAACTTGTTAGATCACTTGGTTGTTGCAGAACATATTGTTTTAAGGGTTCCTTTGCCAGTGAGTCCAAGTAAGAGTTTAAGGGCAAATCCAGGTCATGTATGTTACAGGAGGAAATGGAAGGGGAGCTAACTGGTTCTGACACTGTCTTGATATAAAATGGGAGAGGATGTAGAGGGAGAATTAGCTACCATTACCAGTGACATATTTTTATCAGCCAGATTAGAGGATTTAGGCACGTTGACTAGTCGCAGACCCAGTTATTGGTGCTGTCCAATCAGCAGGGAGCATGCAGCTGGGAGGTTAAGGTGATCTACTGGAGGAAAGTGTTCATTAAGGTGTCCAGCCAAACAAGGCAAGGGGGGCACTGCGTGGAAAGGAAGACATTAGGTAAGGACCATTATTGTTTTTTTTTTCTATTTGTGGTTATTTACTCAAACCAAAACATGGTAACTTATTGCTGTCATCTCTCAAAAATTGAGTTTAATTGAGGAGAAAATTCTGGACATGGAATTTGATCATGTTCTAGAATTCATATTTCTTAGCTGTGGTATACATTTGTAGTGGGCCTGTCTGTGGCAGAATGTGATCAATCTTCAGTTGAGCAATAACATGAACAGTAGATTGACTTTAAAAATTAAAGACTGGATATAGTGTGTGTGACTTGAGAGGACGCCAAACTGGGGCTTTTAAATTGTATTGCTATTCACAATTCATTGTCAGAATTGAGTAGTTATCATGATAGGAAAACCCTGTTACTGACTCTTTTGGGTGAAAGCACTTCCCTTCTTTGCTGTAATGTATTACAGCATCTTGTGTCGCTGTAACTGTTGTTGTTTTTGCCACAACTGTAACTCTGTGGAAAGATGCAACTGTAAAGGGACCTGTAAAAATCAGTGCAGTGATAAGTGTCTCACTCCTGAGGTACATGGTATCTTTGGTCATATATCTGTGCATCTGAAGGATTGGGGTCAGCAGGGATAGCTGCTGCTTTTAGGATCATCAGCAGGTCTTGTCTTAACCGGATTTGGCTGGAGAAGCTGAATCAACTGTGTCCCAGGATTACTTGAATGACATTGGGAGGAGAGGTGACAAAGCAGAGCTTGAGGTACAGGAGCATGGGGGGTAGGGGACCAACAGGTGGAGGCAGGAGCGGCAGCATCGCACCAGCCCTCGCTCACCTGCTACCTGTGGGAAAATAGGTGGAATAGTGCTCATCTTTCCCTGGAGAGGTTACCAGGCAACATCTGCACAAGTGGGTCTTCATGTTGTGTTGATTGTCTGTGTTACTGAGTAGTGTACAGAATGTTTTTTTCCATACAGGGTAATTCCATAGAGGAATGATCTGTGTTACTCAGTACTCCTCCATTTCTTTTAAATGACAGATTGGTGTTTTGGAGTTCACCACAGTATTGAAGATTTTAGTTTTCATATTACTGCGAAAAAGGGAAAGCAAAAGCAGTCTTGAACACAAGAATAGTAACAGAATCCAGTTGCTTAGTAACCATTACAGACCAATGATGACATTTTGATTCTTAAAAGGGATTTGTAGAAGAATTGTGCTCAGACAAGTACTGGAGAAAATTGTCTTGGATTCCCATTGAGTTAGAACATGTACAGCAGTAACTGGTTATGATTACCTATATAGACATTTATTCATTAAGCTTAACTCCTGTGAATTACTTGTGTCCCAATGCACTGAAACATTAACCGTTCAAGCACTTGCAGGTGCCTGGTCAGCCAGGAGTGGACTCTGAGATGAATTTAACTGGCTTAACCCCTGTCTCCACCTTGCTTGGCTGAGCAAAATGTTGCTTTGCCTGTTTGGACCTCAAGCTGTATCCAGTAATGACACAGCTGGGACTGGAAAATCCAGTCGCAGAACTTGTATCTACACCATGAACTACACTGTGAACCCACCACAAGCCAAGTGGACAAGATATTTTACTAATGCATGCAATCCATTGTCATGTAATTTAAACATAGCTTGAGTGTGTATGTTTAATTTTCCCACAAGCATTCTTAAAGGCATTTTTATTTCTAGGCTTTTTTGTGGGAATATATCCTGTGGTTTTGGTTGCCCCAAAAAATACACTCTCCATAGTGAGGACTGCTCATTAAGCACGTTAAGCAAGGCTTGTACATTTTTTTCCTGTCCTACTGTAAAGTTAATATAATGGCTTTTAGGTGTGCAGTAAAATGTGTGCATTGGTTTGTTCATTTGTGTTTCACATCCATCGAATATTAGGAGTGCTGCACTACTGATAAAGGTGAAACTGTTGCTTAAAGAAATTTTAACTGTTCAATGCTCGTAGGTGTGTTTAAAAAGCATGGTAGTTCACAGGATTTTCACAGGAAATTTGTGCCCTGTGTAGTGTCCTGAATCTGGTGTACTAAGTTGTCCTCCCTCTTTCAATCTCTTAGAACAGCCAGTGTTTCGGCGGCCGGAGTGAAGCACATCGTTTAGCAGTGGAAAATGAGTGAACTAGACCAGCTACGCCAGGAGGCCGAGCAGCTCAAAAACCAGATTAGAGTGAGTCTCTTGTTTAATGTGTTTTTTGTACCTTTTCTGATGAATAATTCTGTATTTTTCTGTGTTCACATTTAGAAATATGTAAAACTGTCAGTCAAAATTCTAATGTTGGTGCATGTGCAACATTGTAAATGTGCTGTACCAAGACTACTTGCTTAGTATTTTATTTTTTTTAATCCCAGTGTTAAGCATTGATCAGTAGGTGGACTATTCACTTCTATGATATTCCTGAAATGTGATGTATTTTGGGGTGGCTTTCACATATGGGTAGGTAGGGGTGGAGTCTTTTGAAGTCAGTACAGTTTTATGGCTGTCCAAGCCAAATGCTTAACTATTTTCCCTTCTATAGAGCATGTAATTAATGAGCCTTTTAATTTAAAATTATTACTACCATTATCACATTTGATTTAGTAGTTCTACTTTTGTGTATTTCCATGAAATATTTTCAGTCAGTTGGTGAAATGCAGTCGTGATATTCACCAAGGTAATGGTACTACTGACTCAACTGAAATACAAGCGAACCATTGGCTAATGGGCCAATAACAAAGAGCTCTCACTTGGTAGTCATGAAAAATAAATTCAGGATCATTATCAGTTGAAATATACATGCTCTTAATTTTTAGTTGACCGTTACCAAATTATTTTCCTTCAGCTGGAATTCTTCCCTAATTACAGTTATTACAGGAGCAATAATTACTGTAACCACTTTATGACGGCCTTCAGTCTAATGATGCTTCCCATGGTCTTGTATTTGTAAGACCCTCTTAATGTAGAGCAATGCAGAGTGTTCCAGGGAGGTTAGTTAGTGGAATTAGTCATGTCGCATTGCCCCATATTGAAACCTCTGGTCAGTTGTGCAGTTACAGTTGCGTATGAGCTTTACATCAAAGTTTCCATTCTATATTCTGACTTTGTAAATGTAGAAATTCTCATATAGGAATTCTAGGTAAGCTACTTGTTATCGCCTGTATTTAGGGATTCAGAGGTGTCAATTTTAATCTTCCTGTTAGTGTTCATCATGACTCCTAACACTTTGACCAGGTGTAGTGAGGGTTTCTTGTCACAACCAAGGGCATTTCTGAAGTCTGAGCTGTTTAGGGAGACTTGGCATAAATACACTGCTCTGAACCCAGACTGAACTAGGTTACGGTAGGGAAACAAAGTTGATTTTTAAGGAGGGTTTATCTGGCAGTGCTTCTTTGAGCAGATGTGTCATAGGAGGGAGACTGCATTGTGTCCCTGATTTAAACATATTTGGCATGGAGTAAGGGATTGCTTGCAGGTAATGTTGTATGTTTTCTGTTGGCATGGAACACAGCAGCATTAAATGGCTTCAAGAATACAAAACAATCAAGACTGCTTTAAAATGTTACAGGCATGCAGCCATAGAAACCAAATTCTGTTGCTGTATATGTTAATAAATGATGGTTTATTGATTGTTGATTCAGGTCACATTTTAAATCCAAGATATTATGCAGTCTGTTTTGACTGTAATTTGATTAATCTTTGGATCTTTCTATTCCTTGCAGGATGCCAGGAAAGCTTGTGCAGATGCCACCTTATCTCAGGTAAGAAGTATGCCAGTAGTGATAAAGAAACTGCCAGTAGGGTCATTTGGTCATCCTAGTGGAGTCGTTCTTCAGGAAAGTGTTTTTGGCTAACTTCCTTCAGGTTATGCCTACAACAAAGCATCTCTCCACTGTGAAATTCAGCATGTTGTTTAACAATAACTCAGTTGGATGTTATTTTGATTGTGTAGGTTATTGATGATGCAATGTACCGGTAATGTAAATAACCTGTGCGGTTTTGCTTTTTGCAAAGAAGCGTGATGTTGAAGAATTCACCAGGATTCAGGCAAAGTAGCAAGTAGCATATGAGCTGAAATAGATCAAAACAGCATACAAATGTGGTATGAATTGGAATTGTAAAGATCCAAAAGATTTTGACATTGAGCAGTAACACAGATCTGTATTGGATATGTTAAAAATATGTAATTTAAGCCACTTTGTAATCTCGTGCTCAGTCACCGACCATCTGCAAAGACAGTGAAGTTTCACATGTGGGTGTTCTGTTTTGGTTTTACAGATCACAGCTAACATCGACCCTGTTGGCCGAATTCAAATGCGCACTAGACGAACGCTGAGGGGTCATCTGGCTAAAATCTATGCCATGCACTGGGGTACTGATTCAAGGTAATTGAACTGCATTGTCACCAAGTTATATTATTTAATTCCTTATTATATTCCTTGTTTCTTGGTCCTTTTTTCCTGTTGCATTATTGTTTCTTGTACTGAAATCTGAGTATGGGTCAAAAAATTAATAATGTGCCAGTTTTGCAGACATGGATTAAGCATAGTCTTGGACGGTAAGAAAATTTCAGTGAAGATCTCCTCTAAAAGAAGTTGTTAGTCTAGGACTAGGATTGATCCATGTCTGGAAAACTGGTCCATTAGTTATGGACTGTTCATTTGGGCTAATACTAATAACTTTACGGCAGGTGAATAAATACGTCATGCAGAAAAATGTAATTGAAAAAAATATTTGAAGCATTTTTGGTCAAAAACCACTTTTTGTATGCAGTTATCTTTTTTGTATAATATGTCCATTTAATTGAACCTCTTTGAGGTCAAAAAAGCTGTATGTCAGAGATTAAAGTTTTTTTTTTTTTTAAGGATTTATTTTTACATATGGTCTGCCCTCATTAGTTATTTTTAGCTTGTCAGAACATTTAAATGGGCTCAAGGATTTTCTCATTAAAGCCCCTTTCATAATGAAATCTTTCCAGAATCCTGATACTGTAAGGTTGTAGGTTGGGGTCAGACTCACTACCAGGCAAATTTGATTAACTTTTTCATTCTATATCTTAATCTGTAGCCATTTTCTCTGGGGGCTGTTGCACCTAGAAAGACTGCTGCAATCAGGTTGGATAATAACCTTTTATTCAAATAGGAATGTAATGAATGACTTGGTTTTTCCTCAAAACCAAAACTTACACCTCAACAGAAGTGACAATAATTCTCACATCAAGGTTTTTGTGTGGTACCCAGTTTTTTTTTTTTGCCCTTTTCTGTTCACATTCTGCTGGTTAATGTTAAAATTCATTGTACCACAAGCCAAGTGAGTTGATTACTGGATTTGAATGAGTTATGACATGAATGTGCATTAATAACATGATGGGACGCACCCTCCTCTTATCTTAGCATAAGTGGGAGAAATGGATGTAGAGTAGTTATTACTTAATTTGTACCATTGTAACCACAATTCTAGTTGTTCACCTCAAGTAAAATCATGTCAGAGCATGATTTCTTCATTCAACAGCATTTGCCCTGTCAAATCGGAATGGGTACACCTCTTCATTTCTGCAAAACCTTGCAATATTGACACCACAGTATACCAGCTGCCTATATTTTACTCATGTAATATTCATAAACCTGTAATGTTCACTCATGGATCTTCAGGGCAGTTCTTGCAGACCACTAATGGTCCATGGACCACAGTTTGAGAACCACTGTTGGGGTGGATACATTTACAATGACTACACAAAGTAGCGGAAGAGAAAACAAGCTGTGAGTTACAACAAGAGCAGAACGCAAAGCAGCAGCATGACATTAAAAATAGAGTAGAGACTAAAATAAGGCTATTACGGGCCATAAATAAATGATAGGATGATACAGAACAGACAGAGAGGAAACAACAGAAACAACAGTGGAAAGCTGAGAAGGTTAGGCAGTGGCTTAAATACGACACATACAACAACAGGGTAAATGAGTAACACAGGTAGAGATTTACAGAAAATCTTGAATCATAACATAATAGAAACACTTAAACTGAAGCTCGCATAACAAGAACAGATGTGTCTCAAAAGAAAGAACTTGCATAATGCACCACAGTAATGGTGTGTTGGGAGACCCATGGAGGACAGCGTTTCCCCACTGGTTTTGTACGTTTTATTATGAATTTTTAAGTGATGTTGATTTTGAGCAATCTATAGAAAGGTATAGAAAACTTTGTTTCTGTACACATACACTGCACTGCAAAAATCCAAAATACTAAAAAGGTGAATGTAATGGAATTTTTTCTCAAGCATGCTTTCCCACTGAAACTCACCACAGGGGCATTTTCTGCGGTCATAAGAAGTTATTTACAAATCAAGAGTAGGGAATCTTCATGAACCTACAGCTTTATATAATGAATAATGTCAGAACCTTATGCTGTGTAGATGTTTAAGTGTAGTAGAGGAAGTCCTGTCGCCAAAGCAAGCTGATATCTCAGAGCTAGTTTCTTAATACTGCGATATTGCATTCCATATTCTATAATTACAATATTTAGCTATAAACTGGTTTCTTGTCAGGTTCTTTTGCATGTCATGGTTTCTCTTTGGCCGTGTGACTGCGAGAGCCAGTAAAAATGTATCTTTGCAATTGTATTGCAGTTGGATATGTAAAGTATGACCCAGTCTTTTCAAGTTGAAACAAAAATAAGTATGAAAAATAGGTACGCCCAGCTTGCAGTCATTTAGGGATAGGGGATTGTTAGTATGATCTGGTAAGCCAAAGTAAAATCTAGAAGTACAAAATGCAGAGGGTCATTAAACTATTAACCCCTTCCCCACCTTGTGCTAGCAAAGCTTAAAACTGGGTAATTTCTTTTTAGTCCATACAGCAACTGCTAATTCATTGATTTGAGGCCATAGGATCAGTCCTGCATATTTCAGGATCTTTTTTTCAGGAGAAAATTACACTGACAGTAACAAAATGGCCCTGACAGGTTTTAAAAAGTATTTTAAGCATTTTGGCATCATTTTCATTTCTAGATCTAGTTTTTTGTTGGTGTGTAAGGTAATGTATGTTTATTTTTACATTTGCAAATATACAAAATGTGTGTGTCCCACTAAAGACAGTGGTCTCATTTTTCAAGTGTTTTTAATAAACTTAAAATCTGTGTGTACGTTAGTAATGAAAATCAAACAATATAAGTGTGGCTAGTTGATTCTGTCTGGTATTGCAAAGCAAAGACCTTTTTTGAGGGGAAATTTAACCTTATTTTTTTGCAGTTGTTCCAGTCCCTCTTTTCACAGTCCTTCCTTTTTTTCACAGGCTCTTAGTCAGTGCCTCCCAAGACGGTAAACTCATTATTTGGGACAGCTACACCACGAATAAGGTAAGGCCACAGATGAATGCATCATTAAATTCCCTGAAGCAGTGAATGCTCCAACTGAGGTGTGCAGCTAGTGCACAGAAGTAGAATCATTTCTCTAATAACTGTCAAGGAGACAGTGGCAGTGGTGATATGTATAATTATGCCAGTGTTTAATGGTCTTTCAGTCCATTTGCCCTTTTGAATGAAAACCCTGAAGTTGAGACACTCCCTGTTAAAATTTAAAAAGACATTTTTTGCATGTTTAGGTTTATTCCTTGAGTTAATTGTTTAAAAAAAGAATGTCAGCAAAGCCAGATTTAATGTGTAGATGCTTGGTCAGGGGTTGCTATTATCAGCAGTGTTAACATGCAAATTGTGAAATATGCAGGAAAAGTGCTTTTCTAAACTTTGCTGAACTTTTCAAATTAAGAACTCTTCACACCTCTCCACAACTTTGTGGATCTGTGTGCCACACTTTTACCCTGGAGAGATGTGCAACCATTCAGGGTGTTCCACAATATTCACCACAATTGCCCTGTGGATGAAAAACTATAAAGGGGCCAAGGGGCCATTCAGGTGCTGTTCTCAGAGGGGGTCATAGTAATTCCAAACATACACATGAAAGCTCAGGACAGACTTTTTGGCAGTAATGCACCTTAGGCCTTTATAAGGCAAAGTGTTTGATATCTGTTTTTAAAGGGTGTCCTTATATTTACAACTGTCATTTGTGAAGGATGTATAGACTGCAAGTCTAAATAGCAAAACATTTGTGGTGAAGTTTTTTTACTGCTATAGCTGCTACACTACAGTCCTCACACAACCCTGCTTGAGCCTAAGGTCTGACCCCTTACCGCCCCCCTGCAGGTCCATGCCATCCCCCTGCGCTCCTCATGGGTCATGACCTGTGCATATGCCCCCTCTGGCAACTATGTGGCTTGCGGTGGCCTGGACAACATCTGCTCCATCTACAACCTGAAAACGCGCGAGGGGAATGTTCGCGTGAGCCGCGAGCTTGCTGGACACACAGGTAGAGAAGACCTTTGTAATCTTTTTCTAGTGACAGGACTCCTGTCTTGTTTCCTGTTTGTGTCTACCATGATGGCCACACAGAGATGGCCTACAGTATGCTGTAAAGCATTCTGACACATTCCACACCTCTCCAAGGAACTCTAATGGTCAGCATAAAATCGCATATGAGGGCTCTTTGATTTTAAATGCCTCCTCACTGCTACACATTTATAAGTTGTTCACCATTTCAATTATTCACATAAACAGTGTGTTATATGTATAGCACAGTGGTAGATTTGTTAAAGGGTTTTATATATGCACTCAATGCATTTTCAGGTAATAATTAATTTGTGTGTGTGTGTATATATATATATATGATAATTATGTGTAAATAATAAACTAAACCTTCTGCATAGCTTGTCCAATGCACAGCTTACACACAAGCTAAAAGCAGGAAGCATAGGCACATAGGTGTTATCTTTACCAGTCTCTGCATTCCACCAATGTTCCACTAGATGTCACTGTAGAATTACCTCTTGAACATTGAAGAACAGCTGAAACAAATGAATACATGGAACATGGATTATGATATTCACAGCTTCCTTTGAATATGAAGTAATTATTTAATAATGTTGGAAGGTTTTCTCCTTCCAAAAAAAATCACTCCGTAAATGATTTTTGGTTTACATTTAGGTTTGAGTAAATTTTCAGCCAAACTAGAATTACCTGTAGACAAGATTTTTTATGTACTATGAGTGATTTGACACAAACATTGTCTGAAGGATTTAAAATTCTTAATTCTTAACTAATGAAGTATGTCAAGTAGAAATTGTGTGCAAGAACATTTACAACAGCTAGCACTGTTAGTTGCAAATTATAGCCTTGGTCAATGCAAAGGTTCTTCCCAATTGTGTTACCTGTTCACAAAACTCTTTTCCTCTTTATCGATTGAGTGAAATGGCAGAATTATCAAGTGGAAACTTGCTATACAGCAGTGTGGCAAATGGTGCAAAATTTACCATAGTTGAGGGTTTCCTGGATGAGACCAACAAGTTTGATTGAAAGCTAAACTGGCTTGGAGTGTATCAGAGGCTAAGGAAAATTACTCTGGAACTCACAAATGTTATCTGAAAATGTTACTGTGTTCCATCTGAGTAAGCCGGTAAAAAGCATTTTTTCACAATTTATTCAGTTTTCCAGTTGATATATTTCTGACCATTTTTTCTTGCTGTTTTCGAGAAAGAAATTAACTGTATGTCTTAGTGGATTTAGTCTCTGAAGCACACACTGAACTCTTCACCCCAGGTTACCTGTCCTGCTGTCGTTTCCTGGATGACAACCAGATTGTTACTAGCTCTGGAGACACCACCTGGTGAGTGAGGGAACTGCACATTGGTGAAAAGCTTTTAATTTCTGTGTTACCTTACTGCAATGTATGATGTAGTGCAGAATGAAATGATACTAAAAACTTAATCTGAGCAATGCAAAAAAAATTAAAAAATCTTTTGATATTAATGGTAGACATTGATTATGTAGTTTCATTTCTTGACATTACATGTGAGTTCCACAAAAAGAGGGTTCAGCCATCAAGCCCTACATTCAATATTTGTGGTAACCATTTTAAATGTTGAGCTACATACAAGCATGTCCAAGAAGAATGTATGAGCAAAGGTAGGTGATGATATTAATGACATCCATAAAGTTACCAGCATTTACCATATGTTGACAAAAAGATGGTGGGAAGGTGGAGTATCAGAAAAAATAATACTGAAAGCTTTGGCATGCATTAATACCAGTGTCCCTCGCTGCCACACACCTGTCTGAGTGTCTTGCCCACACGTTTCCCTGTGTTCTTCAGTGCTCTGTGGGACATTGAGACTGGCCAACAGACAACCACCTTTGCTGGGCACACCGGTGACGTAATGAGCCTCTCGCTGGCACCAGACACCAAGCTCTTTGTATCGGGTGCGTGTGATGCTTCTGCCAAGCTCTGGGACGTCAGAGAAGGCATGTGCCGACAGACGTTCACTGGCCATGAGTCCGACATCAATGCAATTTGCGTAAGTTCAGCTTTTATTTCTGTGTTTAAGTCTTTCATTTATAGTGAAATACTGTTGTACAACATTTCTAGCATAGTAAAAATGAAAAATGACTGATGTGTCCAAAGAGCCAATGACACCAAAAAAAAACTGCTAAATGAGAGAAATCTGTCATTTACAACAAGCAAACCCTAGGCCAAAGTAAAGAAAGGCAAATATTTACAGTATGCTACATTAGGTTTTTACAGCCTGAAGAACAAATGCAAATCCTGTGCAACTATTAGACTGTTCCACTGTGTCACCTTTACTCCACAACTTACTAGAACTGAAAAAATTGAGACATCTGGAATTTAAATAATACATTAGTCTTGTTCAACAATTTTTTTGGACATTGCTCTATGGTAAAGATAGTATCCTTATATGTTGTGTCCCAATCTGCTGTTGTCCTAGTTCTTCCCGAATGGCAACGCATTTGCCACGGGCTCAGATGATGCCACCTGCAGACTCTTTGACCTGCGGGCTGACCAGGAGCTGATGGTGTACTCCCATGACAACATCATCTGCGGCATCACCTCCGTCGCTTTCTCCAAGAGCGGCCGTCTACTGCTGGCCGGATACGACGACTTCAACTGCAACGTCTGGGACACCCTCAAGGCTGACCGCGCCGGTGGGTGGGAGGCCCTGCACACTGCAGTCAGATACAGCACACATTTCAAACACTGTCCACAGTGCCCACTGACACACTTCATATGCTGTAGTTATTCTCTTGGCCAGTGTCTGCCCTCTTTCATTTTTTTTGTTCAATCTAAAGTGACCTTGAGAACTACAGGAAGTAGCAGATGACTATTGATGATACAAGGGATAACTTCAGCCTAAAATCATTGCTGATTGTTTTTCCTTGGCTCACATAATTAAAAGTACTCCATCTCATTTTTGCAGTGTCACAGTAATTTTTCAGCATAGAAGACATGTAGAATCCCATGCCACCTGGTTATAACTCTTCCATTCACAGCCAGGGGCAGCAGTTTGTGACACAAACACAAGACTCCAAACTCAGTTAGAGCTTAAATATTACAGTTGAGGTATAGCAAATCAGCTGGTATATCAGATGGCCCCCATATTTTGCTACCCAGTTGTAGTTGATCTATCCTATTGCCTCATTTGTGGCATTGTCCCTTGTCAGCTCAGAGGACCAGAGCCTAGCACACTTGCCCCCTGATATGTCTGCAGCTGGCTGCAGGTTTTCGGCTTGTGCTCCACCAGCTGAGCCACCCTATCATTGTCACTTGATGGCCTTGTGAATGTTTTTGGTGTGAGCTGTGCTGGAAGAGAACAACATGGTTGATGGCATGAACATACACATATTCCTGTTTAGTTCTAATACCATTTTTGAGAGGTCACACTTCAGTTACTGAACAGTGAAATAATTTCCCCATGAATATAAAATTGTTGAGCAAAATGTGACATGGCCAGCTGAAGCACTGATTCTCAGTGCACTGACACGTATAGCTGGCATGAACATGACTGTCCATAGTGTTCATGCCATATTTGACCTGGTCAGCCCAACTTTAAAGAATCAAGATTACACACAATTCCTGGTGCTTGAGGGTTTGTACATGGTACCTTTGGTAACCCCAACAGATCAATGCCTGTAAAGCTGAGTATTTTGAAGTTCACACAACTTTCTGAAATGAGCTTTGTGACGATGTGCCATCACCAAGTGGTCAATGTGTAAATGTCCTCTGTGTGAGAGTGAACGCAGTGTGACTTAAGGATGGATCCCAGAGAATTATCTGTCCATTGGTGCTTTGAAGTAATTGCGTCACAGGGATGGTGACTCTGACTTAATTATTAGTAGGATTTGTAGGATCATTCACATTTATCTTGAAAGTTTATTCAGAGAGGCTTGAGGTTGTGCACAACTTGCTGAACAACCTGCTGTATTCCAGGTGTGCTGGCTGGCCATGACAACCGCGTTAGCTGCTTGGGTGTGACAGATGACGGTATGGCAGTGGCAACAGGATCCTGGGACAGCTTCCTCAAGATCTGGAACTAAAGCCTTAAGGTATGTACAATTCATCCCCCTCTCAAAGCTGGAGGGTTTTGTGCTTTTACCTTGTGCTATGAACTCTAATTTGTTCATAGTACCATACACCATTCTGAAACTGGATTGCTGAAAATGGCAGTGATAGATGAACTGTAGTGATGCATTACTGGACAGCTGCTGCCATCTGCTGTTAGTGTACAGTGTAACTATGTCTTTCCATTTGTTATCTTTTGAGACCTTTTCACTCTTGTCTTACATTGCATTGAATGGCTAAAAATGTTTTGGCTTGATTAATTACACTTTATTAAATCTCAAAACTCAATTAAATGTTCTTTTCTCATATACTTAGATGGCATTTGGACTCCAAAGTTGACTGGAAGATCATTCCAACTTCAAAAATGTTTCACTGCATATCCAACCTTCTCAAAAACACCACGGAAAACCCAAGACCACCCCAAAAAAACTACGAAGGGAAAAAAGATACCTTTCCTTCTCTTTCAAAAAGAGCACAATTGTTTTATCACCCAACTAAAATTAAATTAATTCATATGACAACACAAAGTTGTGCATTCCGACTGGGACCACATTGTTTGTTACAATCGTGAAAGAGAAAGCGCAAAACACTACTACCCCATGCAAATGTATCATATATGTTAACCAACTGTTGGAGTGTAATTGTACAAAATGATCGATCTCCTTTTTTGTCTTCTTCCTTTTTCGTTCTAAGAATTATTTGAAGAACTATGTTAAAATGAGGATTGAAAGCTTTCTTTTATCTCATAGTCTAAAGATTTTAGAATTGAGTATGTAGATGCAATTGAAATGAGATGTTTTTTTTTTAATCCAGCTTTGTCATGAGAAACACAGCTCAACATGAGATGAAGCAAAACAAAAAGCAAGAGCTTTTCCAAGGAGTCCATGATCAGGTTTCAGGGGATGCCAATTGTGTATATTTAGGGCTGGGATGTTTTTTTTTTTTTCCCCAATTATGTTGTATCTCTCCCTTTTTCTTCTTAACACAAATCTTTGTTTGCACAAAAAGAAAACTTTGCAGATATAGAGTAATGTTGGAAACTAACCAAGCACATGCTGTTAACAATACCGAATGCTTGTTTTTAAAACAAAACAAAAAAAAATCATGATTTTAACAGTTTTTTGTCTTCATTCTTGTTATTGGGTAATATGGAGTCAGCTGAGATGAACCCTTCATCGGTGTATGATCTTATGTTACCTTTTTGAATTTGGTTTTGGAATGGGGGGTTGGGGGATGGGGGGCTTGGATTGGAGGTCATAGGGTAGAGTTGGGCAGATGGGGTGGAATTTTTACATGGTTCCACTCCCAAATTTCATGTTTAAACAGAGGTCTCCATTCTGTGCTTGGAAATGCAGTTACTACTCTGTGAATGAAATGTTGTAAAAAAAATTAAAATAAAAAAAAAAAAAAAAAACAACGGAAAACAAAAAAAATCAATGTTTGAAAATAATGTTGAAACTTCAAGTTAAAAATACAATTTATTTTGGTTGTTTGCCATGGGTGGGTTAACTCTTAGAATTGCATGCTGTAGAATTGCTTAAAGTGCATATGGAACTAAGTCTTTTGATGTTTTTCTTTTAGAAAATAACCTGTTAACCATAATCATTGCAGTCGTATCCATAATTGTTTTGCCTACTCTGTGCATACACCCTTCAATTAAGCTGGCAGAGCTATGCACTTTGGAGAGAAGCAAACGTTGGGTCGCAACTACAAATTTACTGTGAACACACACTAACTTGTTCTGATGATGTCCACCCTAGGAATGACTCTTAAAGCAATGAAAAAAGTCCCTCCTGTTGTGAAACTAATCCAATCTCCTATTCACATATACAATGCACACAAATGGAACAAAAGATTCTTAGTTCTTCTGTAACTAGTACTTTAAAATGCTAGACTCATTTTTGTAACTTTTTTTGGCTTTCTTTAATAAAAAAATTTAAAAAAGCATCTGAATGGCAGAATTTTCAGTTCCCTTCTTACTGTAAACAGACGCGCTCTTTATTTAGCTGTAGTGGCATTTTTTTTGTTTTGTTTTTTATTTTTCTCTGCAACACTGTTCAGAAATGTGATGTAATTGTGCATTAGGCCTGGAGTAAAGAAAAAATGTAAAAAAAAAAAAAAAAAAAAAACCCTTTTCCTCTTTCCATGAAATAACTGTAGAGCTCTGCACCTCACTGTACCCTTTTCACCTTTTGTATTTAATTTTAAAGTCTGTCAGTGTACTACAGAAAGCTGGATGCAAGATAGAAACTATATTAAAATGTACTGTTATTTAAGATGTAATAAAAAGCAGTTGGAGATGTTTCTCTGGTGTCATGTTTTAATAAGCTTATTGCTCTAGCTTTAGATGTGTTGGCCAAGTGCACTTGTTGCTGTTCTGCTTGGGTTCAATGCCAACCCTAAACCATGGCACATTTTGGTGTGGGAATGGCACCATGCAGTACAGTGCAGACAGCAGATGCAGGAACAGCCCTTGGTTCTGTTGTTTGCTGTTTCTGAGAAGTCCAGTTTGACCTGCTCAGTTGGTTTGATTCTGTCAGGCTTCAAAGGGTCTCACCCAGTGTCACACCATGTCCAACAGTACCTGGATTTAGTATTTAAACCCACTGTTGGGCATATGTCCAGCTGTGCTTACGATGACATTCCTAATTTGCTGTAGAAGGAAAACGGATTTTCACCTTTCTCTGGATAGTAACGCAACGTTTGAATACTGTGTAGCGCTATTTTCCCTGCATTTGTTTCTCTTCATGCTCACCGATGTCGCACCAAATGTGCACACCTACTACATTATTTGTAATTGATTGGGTTCGGAGGAGTATTCAGTTTTAGTACAGTTAGGAACCGAGTTGCTCTTTATTGCCAGAAGATGGCGAAACTGTTCGCAGAACAAGTTAGACAACACAAGTTGACAGCGAAATGCTCAGATATGACAACAGAATGTTGATTAAATATTCCACTGTAAAACTCCATGTAGAAAAAACACCCATCTCACGCTGCTATTACAAATTAAGATTCATTCTAATATAGGTTCTGTGTATAGTGATATTGTAGAAATCGATGGTCAAACACTGAATTATTGATGTATATCATCCTGCTTCTGCACCAGACGATTACAATGACCAACCACTTAAATTACCTTAGTCAAAGCAAAATTGAGCTCGGTTTAGGATGGTGTTTATTAAAGCATTAAACTTCAAATTCTTGAAATTCATCCATTGCCTGTTGGCTACTTATTACATGCTTGTTTTCAACTTTTTATTTCTAGCTATTCTATTTGCCCAACTAAAACGTAACACTCAAATGGGACTCCTCATGAACAACATTCTTAACCCACTACAATGGGTAAAAATACAGGTTATGGTTTTTCTGTTTGTTACATAGAATGTATTGCCAACAATTTCGTCAGTCATTTGTTTGCATGCGGTTTCTTTATCATCCTGTAGTGTAATTGAAGCCTGTTATCTTTCACACGGATGCACGAAGTACCATATTTTGTAACCGACATCTTTTAGATCGGGGCAAGTACTTCTACAGTGCAGGCCTACGTTGTCAAACACTTTGAACCGAACCAGGTCAGTTTTAAAGTATTCCACGCATATCATCCTCACTCTGTTCCTTTCAAACGGTTCTGGGCAACTCTTAAATCCCTCTGCCTGTATGGTGGCGTAGCCTCAGCCATGGATTAGGAGAGATTGAGAAGGGATTTACGATATCCGATTGACACGTGTTGCACACTTCTACACGTCCCCCTGTTCAATTTCGATCCAGCTTCTAGTACCTCTATGGAAAATTGAATCTACCAGAACCATGGACATCATTTCACAACCTATGATGATCTTTGTTCTAAAATTCAATCAAAGCTAATTGAAGGGCAAATCCGAGAAATCATTTAAATCAAGACATTGAATGCAGATCCTGGTAAATCCGGTAGCTACCTGCAAAAGAAGAACGAGGGCACCTGTCTTTCAAAAGTGGATTTTCTGGAATATGTTTTAGAACGTGTCAAAATCGGTAGGTTTTGTATCTGTCGGTAAAGTGCACAGCAATACGCAGGGAATGAATAACACAGCTGCGTCGTTCTCATAAAATGATGATGAATGTGTGTAGTGGCTCTGAACGACAAAAACGCATGACTGGTTAATACGACTGGTTTGAACATAAGACTCCGGGACACTATCTCAGTGGTGAATTTGCAGCCTCCTAATCTGTAAAATGAGCCTTTTTTCTTTGGTGAAGAACAATCAATGCATTTCTATTCTGAGCAGCGGAATTACCAAACAAAGGAGAAAGCTAACATATTTGCGGTTAGGGTCAAATATCTTGCGTTTTTGACAACGACGGTTTTTAAATGGAGAGAAAAACTGACAGGACTTACACGGGCAGGATAGAGACGCCTGCTTCTCCAACGACGATGCCGTCGTCTCCGGTCATGATTCCATGTAATCCAGCTCGGGGGCCAAGCCCTCCCGGAACGCGGTCTTCGTCCCCGTTCAGGTCCCCTACTCCACTTCTGATGACGTCCCCGAAACTGTGGCAAAAGTCTTCAATTTCTCGACTAGCAGAAGAGTTTTTCTGGATTGGCGGTAGCATTGTGGCGACACCAAAATGGAGAATGGGGCAAATTGGTAAGATATGATGAGTAGAACATTTTAATACAATGTAACTGATTTGAAAATCCTATTACTCCTTCTTACCCTTTACTCCGTTATTAGACGAGGGTTTTTTAAAGTCAACCTGTTTTCCCCAGAGACCCTACCTCACCCTGAAAAAATGATTATTTCCCCACAGTAAAAATATAATTTCAGAGTTAGTTTCCTGCTTTTTGCGAGAGATGTGGCTCAACTCTCTATCAATAGCTATATATTTCTTTCACGTAAATTGTGCCTTAGGTTGCTCTCACTCACATCTGCAGACAGCGAAATTACAGATCAGATTTGACATTTGGGTAGCTTTGAAATTAGGCTGAAGGCCAGAGTTAACACTAAAACTCATGTTTACAACATTCATGTCAGAGGACAACCTCTTAGAATTCTGTGTAATGTGATGTAACTAATCATGATCTTCTTATGAAAATATAAACAAAATACATCATCTTGTTTGTAAAATAATACCAAATGCATCAAACTTTGGAAGTCTGTCATTGCCTGTTTGTGCATGACGGACAACAACTCTTTCAATGAAATAAAAATTTTGAATGTTGTTATTATGGATTTAGAACACCACACTGACGTTTTGAAAATAATGACATGAGGAATGTGAGTGAGGAATTCATGAGGAGAAACGGGGGAGGCTATTGAGATGAATATGAAATATATTTAATTGAACAAAGCTATATTTTATCGAACAATCTAAATCTAACAATTTAATCTTTTTTTTTTTTTTTTTTTTTTTTTTTTTTGTACAACCAGGTAAATGTGTCCATCCTTCCTGCTCACTTGCAACTTTGGTGTTGTTAATGTGTTGATATTGCTAACACATCTGGTTGTGCAACAACTCACTGACTTTTATTTCAAGCCATGAACCATGTAGCTGGTTACTGGCCTGTTGGCAAAAACAAACCCTCTACTGTGTTTTCTGAGAGTAATGTCCCAAAAATATTACCTGATCATGCTTCAATTACATGTTCAGACAGACATTTTGTTGGAATTTAGTGCAGTACACATTCAATAAAATCACTTTCCTTGAAAAAATATTGAAATTACATAGCAGATGTAAATATGATTTGAGTTGAATCTTCTTGCCATATATTATAGATAGTTTGAGTTTTACATGTAAATTCAAATATGGAAAAAAATACATTTAAACCAAAAGCTTGCACAAGACTCAAGTCTCCAATTCATTTTCAAAGTGCTGGCCTCTTGTGTCTGCCACCTGCATGCATTGTCCCTTTGCATATCAGTTATGTACATACTCCTCCTATAAAATGTCCTCAGTGAAGTGTTGTGATTGCCTAATTTTAAGTTCCTCTGTATGAGTTGACTGAAAGACAAGGCTCCTCACTGGTGAATCCTCTCACTCTCTCCCATGTCCTTGTGGCAGTGGAGAGGTGCATAAGCTCCATGCAGGCGGGCTCTCAGATGGTGAAGCTACGAGGGTCCTCTAAGTGTCTGAATCGCTGGTACTACCTGGATGAGCACAAGTCCTGCATTCGCTGGCGGCCGTCGAGGAAGCGTGAGAAGGCCAAGAGTGAGTATTGTAAACAAGCTCTGTGTTAGGGCTTAGGGACAATTCTTCATCGATCAGAACTTTTTTTTGGTGTGAACATAGTTATGACTGTACAGTGGTTATTGATGAGATTATGAAAAGAGGATTAGCTTTTTAATGTCAATGAAAACTGTTCATACAAAAGTATTGAATTTGTCATTTGTGGGGCATGGCCTCCGCGGGGGGAGTGAGAGGTCTTATTGGGGGCTCTTATTTATAAAAACACACTTTATATACTGCCAATGCTTAGTGACCAGGAGTACCATAAGACAAGGCAGTGCTGTCCTGGGTGAGAGGGTTGCAGTCAGTACATGACCCAGTTCCCTGCCTCATCACTAGGAGAAGGAATGTAGAAATTCATGGCTTTTTTCCATGACTTTTCCATCCCTTGTCTGTCATTAGTGTTATCTGTTTTTCTGCAAAAAATGCCACTTGGGGATAATACAGATTCACTTGAACTTGTACAACCAGTAGTTCCCTCCTCCCAGCACTGTACAGTTGCTGTAGTCCCTTATCAAGCTTCTTGTCAAACAGTCTTCCCATCATGGTTCATCTATCATCATCTAATTACCACAGACAGACATGTAGTGCAGTCCTGCAGTGATCCTTTGAGCATATTGACATTGCATGTCATATGGTCAGGAATTTCTTCAGGCCCTAATCCACACTCAGCAGTGAGTCCTCTGTGCTATCAAGGAACTGTGTCTGCATCACGTACTGAATAAAAAGAATGTCTTATGCATCTTTCATTGAAAACAGTGTTCACAGTCGTGTGCATGCAAGCATGTGTGTGTTTAGATAAGGTTTTGGATTTTCATTGTCATTATGTTTATCTGGTGTAAGTTAAATGAATCAAATCTTTCATGCCTATCTATTGCATATTGTGTTAGAGTGATTTATGAATTTTTCTGTTCTCCATCAAACCAGTAGCACATAAGGATTTATAATTTAGGCATATTGGTTCCTGTTTGTGTTTTTTGATTATTACCAGGCTGGTCAGATTAGATAACATACTCTGCTGTTACATCACACAGTCACCTCTGACTGCTGAGGTGAGGTAACATTTTAGGCTATTAGAGGGTGTCGCGGTCAACCATGGATGATCAATTCATCAAATTTATACTCAAAATGCATCATCAGTCAAGTACAACAACTTTATTCTTCTACCATCTGCATGCATAAATAGAGTGATATATTTTCCTGATGCTCTTTATACTAGTAATTATAATTAATATACTCATTGTAATTATTTATGATGTTATTACTATCACTGGTTCTATGAGTATGTGCTTGATTATTGTTCATGCCATTAACAGCACAAAGCTTGAGGATTGAATCCAGGGCTAAATATAACATCATTTACAAAATAAGTCTGACAGAGCTGTCATCACAGGGCAAAACATAATGAGTGCTTTGAATTTTGATTTCCAATTTGAACTAATTGCTAGAATGTGAGGAGTAATAGAATGATTTAGGCAGATCCATCTAAACTTACAGTTTAGAAACAAGGGTCCATCATTTTTCAGAGGATCTCCAAGTCCTTGACAGTGGGTGGGCTGACACACCTTAAAATGCATAAGATATACCATGCTGTACAAAAATATTGCATTTTAATCCTTATTCTCTCTCAAGTACAGTGCTGTGTCTAGGTGGTTGACACGTAAATTCATATCTTGTTTTTGTCTTTTTATGTGTTCCAAATATTTTTCTGCATGCTTCTCTATGTTTTCTCTTCTCAGTTACCATAGACTCTATCCGTGAAGTCTGTGAGGGCAAGCAGTCAGAGCTCTTCCAGCGCTATGCAGACCGCAACTTTGACCCCAACTGCTGCTTCAGCATTTACTATGGCGCCCACGTGGAATCGCTCGACCTAGTCACTGCCAGTGGGGAAGAGGCACGCACCTGGATTACGGGCCTTAAGTACCTCATGGCAGGCATTAGTGATGAGGACAGTCTGGCCAAGAGGCAGCGCACTCGAGATCAATATCCTTTCAGCTGCAGTCACAGACAAGCTGCTGGGGAGTTGTTTGTAAATTCCCAGTTTGTGAAGCATTACTGTCCTCACAACAGCTAAACAATATGTTTCCATTTACTGTGATCTACGAGAAAGCCACAGATAAAATTTATAATCGCATAGAGGGGGTGCCCAAGCTAATACTCCAAATATGCCTGCTAGGTTTGACAGGGTCCACAGAGAAATTTACAAAATGATTGAATCCAGTCCCCTATGCTGTGCATAAAAACCTTTGTCAGATATAGTGATAATTATTTTAAGGTTAAGTGATGAAAAGAAATATAAAAACTATCTTGACAATATAACACTAGTGAGTGCTGCTCTGTTTTTTATGTCTTGTTTTCTTGTGATGTGTCCTCATTTATTTTTAAGTTATTTAAAACATAACCCTATCACTCCAAAAAAAATAACAGACTAAAAAATTTGAAAATAGACAGTACAATATTATTTTTCATATTTTGAGATAAATGGACTTGCCTACCATTGTGTTTATAAGAATATTCAGCTAGTTTTGCGAAAAATATATCTCTTTTTGGGGTAAAATTGTCTCAATCCATTGGCAGATAATTGTTCTTGATTCTAGAGCAATTAAGACAAATTGCATCCCACTCCAGCAGTAATGCCCTAGTTATGAATAAAAATACCCATAGAACTCAAAACATTCCTCCTTCTCGTATGGTTCATCCTTAACCCTTCTGTCATGTGGCTGAAGCAGACATTCACAGAGGCTGACAAAAATGGCGATGGCTGCTTGAGTATTGGAGAAGTCCTACAGCTTCTTCACAAGCTGAACGTGAACCTTCCCAGGCAGAAAGTCAAGCAGATGTTTAAGGTAAAACTCCCATAGTTTTGTAAAAACAAGATAGTAAAACAAATTAAAAAAAGGAATGCAATTTTCGTACTTTTAATTGCACAAGAACATTCATCTTCGTTGCTGCCTCACAAATAACATTGGTATATGAGTATGGACACGGAAGCCTAGATTATATATGAAGTTTTTTTTTTTTTTTACCTTTTTGCTTGAACAGCTTCAGTGATTGAATCAAAGTGTTTATCAGAGGCAGGCAAAAAATAACAATATCTTTTTTTGTACCTCATAGTCAGAACATTTGTCCAGGACAGATTTTATAGTGTGCATGTAGCTACAGCATAGGCTGTATGATAGGCTGCACTTTCCTCTTTTAATGTGGTAGTATATGTTTAGGGATATCCTGTAGAGTCTGTCAGGGGTATGCTTGATTAAGTAGGGGGCACTTTCAAGGGCATGTATGTATTTATGATGTGCTGAGGGGTTGCTCAGGTAGGTTAACCTGGACATGTAGAAAAATGTTTGTAGATGTCCCAGAATGAGTAGAGGACAGATATGAATGTAATGAAAGAAGTTCATGGGTGCTGGCCCACATTAATCCTCAGGTGTAAACAGTGGAGGCAGGACCGAGGTTGGGATAGAGACTGTGTGCACCGGGGTCAATGGTTTATGTTTAATGCGTGGAGGTTTGCCAAATTAGTCAGGTTGCATGAGGTACATGGGGTTGGCCAATGACTGCTTGTCCAAGACAGATGTCAGCTACTGAGTGGCTGTTCTTGTGGGGTTTTAGTGCCTCTATGTTACAGATTGTTACAGATCGTGTATTTTGAATTCTGCAGTCCAATCCAGAACTGTATGAAGCAATATGTCATTCAGTGTAAATAATACCTCATTGTAAAGAAATGCAATGCAGTTACTCATACTTAACAATGTGTAATCACATCAGTTCTATGAATAATGTAATTTTGTTTCTTGAATTCAATTGAAAAGCAGTTCTTTTTATGCAAGATTTTTAGGTCCTCTTTTTGATAACAAGCCATTCACCACTCACCTGGGACCAGATTAATGTTAGCTTTTTCCTCAGGAAATTCAACATGTCTAGTCCTTATGTACTGTCTAGACTGCCTATAATTGTAAAGTATTAATTATGGCATGGAACCTTTGATTCTGCTATGTGTTATTGTAACTAATACATAAATGACCTCTCCAGTTTACATAGTTGCATGCCCTGGCTGTTTTTCACACTGCAGATGTGACACCGATCACATTGAGCTGATGCTCATGGTATGCCCAGTCATACCCAGAGATCCATCCCATTGCTGCAATATAATGTATAAATCTGATAGTTCAGTGTAGTACACACTTCCCCTGGTATATCATATTCTAGTTCAGGATTTTGAGCACACCACTCTACCCAGTTTTATGGGGATACCAGGAGGGCCATATGGTAGTGGTCTTTTATGATCCACCAAGTGAAGAATCAGAGTAGAGAGGAACAGAAATACACAGGTATCAGGAATGAGGTCTGTACCTCAAGGTGAATCGTGTTTACCTACCAGGTGCAAGTAACTGCCTTCATTATGGTAATATGATTAGTGAGGGAAGTCACCGACTCGTTTGGTTGTTTCTATGAGATTGACAAGCTTTAAAAGCTATTGGCTAAGAGACCTCCCTGACTATCAGCTGTTTTGTGAGCACGGCTGGTCTTACAATGGATTAACTAATTAGCCAGGGATTTGCTCTGGCCAAGGGGCTCTGTACACTCTCCAGTGTAATTCCATTCCTTTTTAACGATGATTGTGAACCACAATCATTGTTTTCTGAATTCCCACTGCTATTTTCTTTCATATATGAATAAAAGCCAATCACACCCATATGCTTCAGGCCATCTTCTTGAAGTAACCAGATCATGTAATATATTACATTTACACAAATAACAGTTTCAGTTTGTATTATTACTACGTATGTTCCTGCCACGGGTAATGACGTTATTTGCAATATGTGTTATGTTTAATAGCAATTGTGACTGAGTTATACATCTAAATGCATGTTTGTTGTATTATATAAGATTTTGAAAACTTGAGAGGGCTTTTCATAGCAAGTCTTAATATATTATGACAGTGAACGTTGTGTTTTCTTATTGTATCCACTGCTGCAAAAGGTGGGGTTGTAAGATAAGTTACAATTTCCCCATTAGAGGGTAACTGTCCTTTGCCCTGTCCATTGACTCCATAAAACAGACAAAGACATTTTACACGTGACCCAGACATTAATGCAGCTAAAGCAGTGAGTGAAGATGGACTGCAGGGGTCCGATCAAACAAAGGAAATCAAAGTATTTCCTGTCATTTTATTCTTTTGAACAGCTAAATTAGCTAAATCTCATGAAACTGGTACGCTTGGAGTTCTGCACAGCACATTAATATCACTGATACATTAACTGGTTTTATCTGTGGTCACCTATACACATGCCCTCCTCCAGGAAGCAGATACAGATGACAACCAAGGCACACTAGCGTTCGACGAATTCTGCACCTTCTACAAGACCATGTCCACACGCCGTGACCTGTACTTACTCCTGCTAACCTACAGCAACCACAAGGACTACATGGATTCAGACGACCTGATCCGCTTCCTGGCAATAGAACAGAAGGTTAGACAAACCAGTATACCATGTAGAATAATTTATCGTAATCTGTGTGGTTCTGATTTACTTGACTTACTGACTGCAGCATATCTTTTTCTCAGAGCTACTGAGGTGGTTGTGTCTTAAAGAATGCGAGATATCTTTATTCAGTCTGGTGTGTGATGCTGCTCTAGTATCATACCCTCAGTTTCCTGTGAGAATCCTGAAGCACATAACCAAATAAAGTACATTTTGTAAATTCTCACAATATATGTATCTGCAATGTATACAATGTCAATAAATCAAGTAATATAAGTAATATAAATGTTAATAAGAAATGTTGGAACATATCATTTAATACAAATAAATTATTCTTCTTGCTCCAATGTACTGAATCGCCTCAGTCAATTTTAGCTTGAATTCAAATTTACATTAACATTTTTATGTTGTTTTTGTAGATGAGCAGTGTGACAAAAGAGCAGTGCCTGGAAATTGTGAACAAGTTTGAACCATGTCCTGAGAACCAGGTGATGATGGTGCTTGGCATTGATGGTAGGTTAAAACTCTTTGGCATTGCATTTCTGCTTCAGCCTGCTAGTGCATTGGGCCCTGTTGGAGGGTGCATCTTACATATTGCTCAAATCCTACCTGTGCTGACTGTGCTCACAGCCACTCAAGGAAACGTGCTATTGACCACTGCAGTGCCTCTTGCAGGCTGGTTGTACCACCACACTGAATGTTCTCCTCAAGCACAATGACTGTGGTGGTCAGTGGATGGACTATCCTAAAATATGTGATGGCGATAGCATATGATTTGAAAGATAACATGTGCTTATCTTTACTCTCTCAAATTTTACAGAAACCACTTCAGACTTAAAAAAAACTAAGACAGAAAAAAATCTGTCTTAGAAATTGGTTCCCCAGAAAATCTACAAAGTTACCCAAAGCTTTTGTCTTGCCCAGGCTTTACCAATTACATGCGGAGCCCAGCAGGGGATATTTTCAACCCAGAGCACTATGAGGTGAACCAGGACATGACCCAGCCCCTCTGCAACTACTTCATCAACTCCTCCCACAACACCTACCTGATGGGGGACCAGCTGCTCTCCCAGTCCAGAGTGGACATGTATGCCTATGTACTGCAGGCTGGCTGCCGCTGTGTCGAAGGTTAGATAGATATACTCCATTTACAGGAAACTACATTGTCACTTTCAGTCATTAGATATTTGTACCTGCCTAGTATGTTTCCATTGTGAGAAATGAATTTATTGGAGAGCAAAAATGTGTGCATATTTCATAATGTGTCTTTTATAATTCTGAATTAATGACTTTAACTTTTTTCTTACATCTATCTTTACTTTTAGTGGACTGCTGGGATGGTCCAGACGGAGAGCCTATTGTGCACCACGGCTATACTCTGACTTCAAAAATTTTCTTCAAAGATGTCATAGAAACCATTAACAAATATGCATTTGTCAAAAGCCAGTAAGTCCTGCTCAACTTCTGTTTCAAACATAGGAACTAAGGGCCAAATTCAGAACTGCACTTAAGTGCATTTTTTACATCACATTACATTAAGGACATTTGTTAGACGTTCTTATCCAGAGCGACTTACAAGGCAAAGTGCATAAGAATGGTACATGAAGTGCAAAGATAACCTTAGAGAGGGGTAAAGTCCCAAGTGCCAAAGGTGAATATGATTAGGATTTCCCTCCCGATTATCTAAAGAGAAAGTAAATGACAGCCAAGATTAAAAACAAATCGCAGATAAAAACAAGAGCAATAAGAGTAGAGACATTACAAAGAGCAAGGGAGGGGAGGGGAGAGGTGCAGCCTGAAGAGGTGAGTCTTCAGTCTGCGCTTGAAGGTGGCCAGTGTCTCTGCTGTTCTGGCCTCCACGGGAAGGCCATTCCACCACTGGGGGGCCAAGACAGACAGCAGACGTGACCTGGAAGTGCAGGAGCGGTGAGGGGGCATTTTCCGCGTTAGTCTCCCATTCTTGCTCTGGAAAATTACGCAGAAAAATCACTTAAACGCCGGTCTGAATTAAGCCCTAATTGTGTAAACTGTTGAGCTTAATTTTATTTTATGGTTCCATTTCTAGTTTTATTTAGTAAGCACAAATAATTCTGAGAAGAGGATTTAACGTGGTATTGGCACCCCACATATAGATGTAGATCCTCACAAATAAATCATTTGAAAATACTGTATTTCTCAGATAGGATTCAGGCTTGTTCAGCTATATTACATTGTGGCATTCAATGATCTGTTCTGTTCATCATGCCTTTTCCCAGATACCCTGTGATTCTCTCTATTGAGAACCACTGCACTGTACCACAACAAAAGAAGATGGCTCAGTATCTGCTGGAGGTGCTACAAGACAAGGTGGATCTGTCCTCCGTGAATATGAATGAGAGCAGACGTCTCCCCTCTCCAGAGATGCTGAAAGGGAAAATTCTTGTCAAGGTAGTACAATATTGAAAGAGGACCCCAAAAGCTTAGCTGAGCTGTGAAACCCTGAATTATTTGAAGAGTTGATTCTATGCCCAGGGCTAGATATAAAAAAAAGAGCCAGTGACTCAGGATTGATTCAGACCTCTCAGTCAGCCATGATAAGAGACAGTCATGAAAGGTTTTACTGTAAAGCACAGATTTTATACAATAATCATTATATTAATTTTTGAATTTATGTACCATATTTCATCCCATCTCAACAAGCTTTGTATTGAAGGATGGAAAGCAATCTCGGCCACCAAATATATATGACCTCCCTCTTGGTATAACCTAATGTATTTGTTAACAGATTTAATTATGTTCATAAACATAATTTAGTATGGACAACTGAATTTCCCTTGCCAGTTGACTTTAAACAGTTAAATTATGATGACTGATATATCAGGTAATATCTTTCACACAGTGTACAGTGGGTGGTATCAATGTAATACAATATCACTTACTGAATACTGGGAACGTTGATGATGAGTGGAAGAAAATCCTTTAGTACATTATGTTGTTCTTGAAGAATGGTAATAAACTTGCATATCTCCTGGTTTCAAATAGTCACAAATATAGTCATTTTTATGCCACAACATGTCACATTTATTTCAAAGGTGTTCATGTGTGCTCATATATATGTGTGAGACATTCAGATTATAATTCCATTAGTGTGTTGATTTTGTATGACTGGTAAATTAGGATCTTATGTCCTTAGGGAAAGAAGCTCCCTGCTAACATTGATGCCAATGCAGATGAAGGGGACGTGTCAGATGAGGACAGCGGGGATGATACTGAGGATGAGTTTGTGGATGTAAGTGTGTAAGACTCTCAATCAGTCCATCAAAATATGTGTCATAGCACAATTTTAAATTATCTTACATAGTTGAACACAACTTCAGAGGGAAGGAGAAATAAAAACCTTAAAACTTTTGTTGATGTTACTCTATTACTTACCTTCCCTTGAGAAGCAAGCACATTGGTGTGTGTACTTCATCAGTAAGCTCAGTTTTTCAGTCAGCAGTGGAAGCTGTGGTTGTTTTGTAGGGGAAGACTGATGATGGCAGTGATGCCACAAATGAAGCAAACCACAAAAACAACAAGCGACTGAACAGGTCTCTCATGGGCAGCTTCAAGCACAAGGTCATCCTCCTCAAGCTCATTTCACACTCCTTATGTCTGTCATCTTCTCACCATCTGCTCTCCACCTCTCACCCTTTCACCATCCCATCTATATCACCCATCATCCTTTCATTCCCTTATGCAAAAATGCTCAGACAGAACCATTGTGACCTGCTCCTCAAAAACAATACTGTTTAAAAGTTTATGAATACGTCTGCCATAGAAGATGAATCATCCTGGAAAGCTTGTGAGTTACAGTGAAATTACTTTTCACTTAATTACAGAGAAGGAGAGTGAGACTGAAGAAGGGATCGAGTCTTGAGGACACTGATACAGATCCAGAGAGATCCCCCACTCCCCCTCGAGCTGTTGTGCACTACAGCAGGTACTGCTAGATCTGCAGACCTTATTTTTCTTAATTTTTTTCTATATGTACATCCTTCTTTCTATCTCCTTATCATTCACAATGCACAGTTGTTTCTGTCGGAACCGTTGATACAACATCCTCCATGAATTTTGAGGGAAACAGACAAGCATGTTTGACCTCCAGAATGTGCTTAGTGACCTAGAAAGTGATATACTTTGTGTTTATTTTTCCCTGTCAATGTGTGTAACTGCTGCAATGCCTCGTGCTAAAGAGCCCGTATATAGGACAGCTTCCCCCTCGTGTTCCCTGCAGGAAGAGGAAGACGATGAGGCTCGCTCGAGCCCTTTCTGACCTGGTCAAGTACACCAAATCTGTTCGTGTCCATGACATTGAGACACAAGGTGAGAGGGAATTGTATATCAAGTTGGCTGTGGATAAATCCCTGCAAAGTCCAGTTTTTGATGCAGCCAAATGTACCCAGCATTTTCAGACTAGTAGTAGTAGTTTCATGCATTAGGCTGGTAGGATTTGTATTACTTTAGAGAGTATGGCATTGAATCGCCTATCCAGGTATGTGTATGTGTTTGGTAGCTTTTTTGTGAGTGCATGTCTGTATTTGTGTGTGTGTTTGGTATTGCATGCATCTATATGTGTGTGTTTTCTGTACCGCAGCGGTAACATACAGGTGGCAGGTATCATCGCTCAATGAGACAAAGGCAAACCAGATCATGCAGCTGTATCCTGGCCAATTCCTTCGCTTCAACCAGCGGCAACTTGTGCGCATCTACCCTTCCTCCTACCGCGTGGACTCGAGCAACTACAACCCCCAACCTTTCTGGAACTCTGGCTGCCATCTGGGTAGTACATACCGTCACAGTTGTTCTATTCACCATGTAGTCAGCTTCTTGATCTTAATATTGATGTGTCTTGATTGCTGTTGAAGTTCCAGGCGTTCTCATTTCCTGACTTAACATTAATTATCTTGAAGGACACTCCTTTTGAAGACAGAACATCCTTTTTTCATCCAAATTTATGTCTCTGACCGCTCAGCTGACCTTGCAAATGATTTATGGCATTTCAAATGTTAAGAGACAGTTTGTGTTTTCTCTGTAGTTGCCTTAAACCACCAGTCAGAAGGCAGAGTGCTCCAGCTCAACCGGGCCAAATTCGCTAGTAATGGAAATTGTGGGTACATCCTGAAGCCCAAGTGTATGTGTAAAGGTGAGACTCTGGTCCTAGTGATGAATATCAGTCACACTGTGAATATAGTTTTTAAGAATTCAAGGTGCACCAAAAACTTTGCGTGGAATCTGACATTTAAAAAACAATTGTAACTCTCAGTTTTATTCATGCCTGTTTCCTGGTAAGTCTCGTGGGTTATGGCTCATCACTGTTATCTGATTAAGGTGCCTTTAACCCAAATTTGGAGGATCCGTTGCCAGATCAGGTGAAGACACAGCTGGTGTTGAAGATAATCAGTGGCCAGCAGCTTCCCAAGCCAAAAGACTCCATGCTGGGGGACCGAGGGGAGGTGAGAACCGGGGCCAGTAATGGACCTTGTATGATAACAGGAACTGTTAAGCGAAAGGTCAATAGAACAGCTGACTTTCCCAGAGTAGCAGATACTTATTATGATGTAATACTTCAGAGCTTGAGGGTGTAAATGAAACTTGTCCTTACTGCAGATTATTGATCCGTTTGTGGAAGTGGAGATCATCGGCCTGCCTGTGGACTGCTGTAAAGACCAGACCCGGGTGGTGGACGACAATGGTAAGGATCACTGTGTTCTTTGCACTAAATTGGTATACTCAAAAATACCAGAAGTACTGAGCTGCACTGTCAGACTTAATCTTGAAGTGCTGAAGTATATTTCTCTTTCCCTCAGCTCATACAGTTACCTGATGAGTGATGCAAATATGGCTATTTGTAAGAGTGTGTAAAATAAGCCAGGTCTGTGATCAAAGATAAACAGTGAAGCTTAAATAGTCTTTGTATATATTTCCCCTGCAAATGGCCTGATTTTGATTAACTGTTTATTAAGTTTGTAAAGTTCTGCAGTGTATTGCTCATGGTCATTTGATCCAGCTTGGTGAAGTATGCAACTAAAGGTAAAAACTTTCTCTTCCACCTTCCCCCCTTTTTCTCCCTATCTGTGTCAGGCTTCAACCCCATGTGGGAGGAGACCCTTGTCTTTACGCTTCACATGCCACAGATTGCACTGGTGCGCTTCCTGGTGTGGGATCATGATCCTATTGGTCGAGACTTCATCGGACAGAGGACTATCGCCTTCACAAGCATGATGCCTGGTGGGTGACTTCACACAGTGATATCTTACCTCACAGTAGGGCTGCTGAAGACACATGGCAAACATACTGTGTCAAATTGAGTTGCTCTTGTGTCCATTAGCAACAACATTTTTGAGATTACCGTATCCTGTTGTTCTTGTTTTGGTTTACTGTGATGATGAGTTTTTTCCATTAATATCACAATTATCTGAAGTACTTGTCTGGGTCCTTTTTGCACACTATTTTACAGGTTACCGGCATGTGTATTTAGAAGGTATGGAAGAGGCTTCCATTTTTATTCATGTTGCTGTGAATGACATCACTGGTAAGGTAGGTGGTTATTGGGGTTTGTCAACAGCTTCTGTCATTGTATTAAAATATTTGCTCAGGTCAGTTGAGCACACATAGAGGATGTACCACTAGGATGATGGAGGAGAACCACTAGAGGGCAATACAGGATAATCACTGTGAGCTCACATTGAAATAGAGTTAAAAGTTAAAAATTGATGATCAAAGGAAGCTAGACAGAGAATCCTCTAGATCAGCCCCACAAGGCAAGACAGAGCGATTGTGAGAGCTGTCTCAAGACAGCTGAAGCCTCGTTAAACTGGACTAATTGGGGGGAAAGGGAGTATGATATAACCAGTTGTACATAACCGGGTGATAATATAAAAACACACAGTAGTCCCACCTCAGCTGTGGTACCAAGCCAAATTTACTGAGTTCGGTACACAACAATACTGGAAGATCCTCTATACTCTACCAGCTACATCAGACCACCTTACCTGCTGACCAGTACTATTCCATCACATGCAGACACGCTCTTTTTATTCAGGCAAGGCATGTGTCCTCTGCACACAGGGGTCCACCATAAGTAAACACTGTGTTGAGTTTATAACACAATGATTTTACTATATATTGAGCACTGCTGGTGCACACATCCCCACACTGCTGACACCAAAGCTTGGGTGGTTAGAGGTCTGAACTCGTCCAATATTAACCAGAATAGACCACGTGTAGTTACAGCAGAAATAGTCCATTATAACCGAAATCCGTTTTCACCAGGTCCGCTATAACGAGGGTTCAGTGCATATAAAATATAACCTGCTTCTCCTCAATTTCAGGTCAGACCTGCCAGTGGAATAAAAGGGCTATTTAACAGAAACCAAAACCAGGGCTCTTTGGACAACACGTTTGTACGTCTCAAACGTAAGCCAACTTTCAGTGAAAAGTTCTTGCGCAGGACAGCCAGCGCCCCCACTAAGGGCCGGCGCAAAGCCAAGAATGAGATCCCCATTGAAGAGAAGAGCTCCGATGGTGCCTCTGACGCTGTGACTAGCCAGGCGGGAGACCTGGCTGGCCAACGTCCTCAGCGTGGCATCCTCAGGGGACTGAATGACGGTTCACTGCCAGGCAGGCTGGTGCAAAGTGAGCCGCTCAAACGGGCTAACAGAGTGCAGATCCAGGAACCAGCAGACAAAAAGCAGGGGCTCCTCGACCGTCTCTCCAACAACAGCCCTGGCGGGGAGAGCATGGCCTCCAGCTGCATCAAATGGGCGATGGGATCTAAAGAGAGCCCTGCCACAGAGCTCCAATCTCAGACCACCCAGCCCCAGAGACCAGCACCTACCCGATGGGAGAGAATGGCGTCTGAGCCAGGGCAGATCCAGTCTGAGCCTCAGGCCCAGCAGGAACCCGAGCAGTGGCCTGTGTCTCAGGACCAGCCCCGGCCCAAACCACCTCTCTCTGCCCGGACCAGGCGGAGCCTGGACGCCCGGCGCAGCAACTTCATCTCAGAGCCCTGGCCCCGGAGAGCACAATCCTGCAGCGTTCCACGGAGGAGGCTCCCTTCCCAAATATCCCCCGAGCGCCACAGTGGGTCCAGCCTGAACCGGCCGCAAACACCGGGCCCTGAGCAAGTGAGGACTGGCAGGAGACTGGCTAACACTGCACCGGAATCCCCGAGCCTCTCTGAAAGTCACTCTAGCAGCAGCTCAGACAGCCTGGATGGCATAGAATTTCTGCCATCACGCTGGCCCAACGACACGCGGCCAGCAGTTGGCACACTGCAGCGTGAAATGAGTGCACTCTTTGATCAGAAGATGGGTGAAATTCGCAGTAAATCTCCCTTATTCTTCAGTGATAATAGCTGATTGGTGCCTTAGCTGCAGAGAGGAACTTCCTATGAAGAGTGCTCTTTGCTGTCATGAATATCTCCTCAAGACCCCGCCACAGCAAGTATTCTATGTCATGATTGGCTGGCTCATCAGGGCTCACCAACAAAGAGTGCTCTGTGCTGTGGTTGGCTACCTGCTTAAGGCCTAGCCTATCAGGACTGGTGGATGTTTAAATGTATGTTTAAGAAATGTTTGCCGATGCTCTTTTTTTCTTCCATCCCACCTTTTTTGATCTTGCATCTCTTGGAACTCTGGCCCTAGTGCAGGCTTGCAAATTAACATCAGCCAGTTGGAGAGGCCTTTTAAGTCCTAGAACTTTCCTGCTGTCTTCCATTTTATTTTTTTATGAACTTGATGCTTGGTGTTTAAATCATATAAAATATTTTTTCAGTTGTGCAGGTAATTTCTTTAAGAATAAGACTTTGTATTGTCTCACTCGGTTGACACATGCTCTTCTTTAACCTGAGATGGTTCTGAAATGATTAAATAATTATTCATTTATAATTTACATGCATAGTGCACAATGATTGAGGGTTTAATTGTTTGTTGTTCATTTTGTCAGTGCATGTTGGAAATACATACATTTGTACTTCAATGAACTTGTGTGTCTTTCAACATGTTTCAAAATGGAAACCAGTGAGCCTTAAATGCTTGTGGCTACAGGAAGCCACCTCTCAAAAAATGGAAAACTTGGATGTGTGTGTTTGTATTTTTGCTGATTTGAAACAAATCCTTGAGAAAGGACCATTCCCCCTGCTTCTTTTGTCTTCTAAAGTTGGATGTATGTATTTGTTCCTTGTATCCACACTGATGACTCCTAAATTAAACTATTTTCACTCCTGTTAAACATGTAGTGATAGTTCACAAAAACCAGCATTTGTATCAACCTCCGTCATTTCAAACAAAAAAATAAATAACTGGAAGAAAAAATATGTAAATCAACCAACCCTATTCATATTCAAACTAAACAGCAATTATACTGCCATTGCTATACATTGCATAACTTAGGGTTTGCATAGGAGGGTTTGTTTGGATCTAATAGAGCTTCTGGGGCAAAATGGTGACGTTATTTTATATAACATATAAAATAATAATAATAAAATATAAAATAATAATATATAAAATAAAATCAAATAGACCTTCACAAATGAGTTTAATCTATTTGATTCATTGCGCTCGAGTGGGATTCTCTGATTAAACACACCGTGTTCATTTGGTATGGCTGGCGTCACAGACACGCAATGCTATCCAGAAAACTCATTCACATTCAAATCCCATGCGTTGCTATGTCACAACTGTCAACAAAACACGAATGAAATGGCATCCAACTTTTCTGCAAACCAGGTGGCTATATTACTGTATTTGTTTCGTGCACAAAGATCTAACGTACTTTACTCTCATGGAAACCATTGCAAAATACACACGATATATGCAATCGTTTCGGTTTTTATTATTATTTCAGTTTTTTAAATGCTTACTTAGAGGGCTATTCGGACACCTGAAGTTTCCATTTGCTGGAGCAGTACTTTATTAGCAACTGTTTCAAGCTTGAATGCTAGTTGTTTGTCTTGTAGTGACAGCGTTAGCCAAGAATTGTTAAATGTTAAACTTTTATTTTGATATTGTGAGCCTTAGCCAAACCTTTTCTTTCAGTACGAAAATGCTTTCAGATCGCGTAAACTACAGAATTGGACCATACCAAAGCAATTTAAAGAGGTAAGTTAACATATGCTCATGCGAGTAGCCTACTGGCAATGCGTAATTTTAAGAATGTATCTTTTCCAATCGATCAATCAAAAGGCTATCTGAAAGCCAAAAACAAAAACAACGAACTTTATATTACATGGGTCTGTGCTTTCAGAGACCTGTAGCGGCAGAGGGTCACACAACGTTCATCGCCAACGATCATGGACATCTTCTCCCAGGCGTTAAGGTTTGACCGTCTTATGTCCCTGTTAGCTACACCATGGAGGCCAATTACTATCTAAAACATAAGCCGGACCCAGCCTTCGCCGTCCACATTTAATAATTAATTGTGGTATATGCAAACATGCTGGTTCCAGCTCACACAGATGCTGTTAACGGGTTTCTTGTAGCCTAGCCAAGATCACAAAACATACTAAATCTATGACCACTGGGTTGATCTGAGTCAGTGCAAGTAGAGCTTTGAACAGCTGCACCTGCGTTAAAACATTGAGTTGGCCCAAACCAGATCTACCAAGCCCGAGTGACGTCATAGTGCATTGAATGTCATTTTATTGATTTACTGCTTGTATCAGATAAGTATGATTAGTATGTTCTAGAATGTGCCACATTGGTTATGACCTTTTTTCCTTTCTCAGCGTGAGACCCAATACACATTTGTGGGCACATGGGACCTACCTCGCCGTGTTGCTCCGACTTTTATCAACCCTACTGCACGCTCACTGGAGGGTCAGGAACGGCTGAGGTGCTGGAGCAAAGGCCAAGGGCAGCGATACAAAGGAAGCAGCTTTAGGAAGATTCCACAGGAGACACTAAAATCAGCAGAGAATGTGGTAACGACAAGAATAGAATAAATGTATTGCACTGATTAATACAAGTTTCAGTTCACAACTCACACAAGGAGGGTTAAAACAATATTCTGCTGTAATACAGTTGCCATTTTTGGCAGTACGTGTTAATCATATGCCAGTCATCTGATGAGACATACATTTGCTGGGAAAACCAAAGTAAATTCCTGTTAGTCGGTTTTTGGTGGATAGGGCTCTCAGAATTTCACATTTTGTAATATTTTTTTCTTTACAGATGAAGGATACATTAACCAACCCACCTGAAGGTGAGCTCTGTGAGACATTAACTCAGCATGAAACCTCCCCGACCTCATCCAGGCCAGCCTCCCAGCCCAGACCAAGCTCCCAGCCCAGGCCAGCCTCCCAGCCCAGACCAAGCTCCCAGCCCAGGCCGGCCTCCCAGCCCAGACCAAGCTCCCAGCCCAGGCCGGCCTCCCAGCCCAGACCAGCCTCTGTAAATCAGCAGGAAGAAATCCAGCCCCCAGTGTCTGAAGAGCTCTTTCCAGAAACTGAACAAAGGGAAACATGATTTTTTTAAAAAATGTTTACATTACTATGCACAGATGGGTGCCATCCACTACCCAAACACGGGCAGTTGGACAAGGTTGTTGTTTCATAAATTACTTGTAGCAATAATTAATCATTTTTAGAGAGAGATTTTTAGAAACAATATATAAGGGGTACTCAAACTGTCTTTGGTGGACCACAGTATTAGAAAGCATCTTAGGACTTTGTGACAGCAGTTAAAATTCACTTAGTTTTATCTTCTTTTTAGCAGTAGGTTTTTTAATTGGTCCAGGGTAGACTGCCCTCATTACTGGCCCACAAAGCTCACTTCCAACAGTGACTTACTGTGGTTTTACCAGGAGATCTCTTATTGAAATACAAACCAAGCCAATTCCTACTTAGCCTTATCTATTTGACATGAGTATTTTTACATGGTGGTATGTCCAATTATGTTGAAACTCAACAGAATTTGTGTGCTCAGTCATCTGAATTCATACAAAAGAAAATTAGTCAACTTTTCACACAAATGAGCAAACTTCATGAAATTAATAACCAGCAATTTTATTCAGTTTTTGAGAATACATTTCTTTGATTTGTACAGACACTGAATTTCATTATCAAGTAATATACAGGTACAAATATGCACACTTCACACAGTCTCCCTCTTGGTCAAAAACCAAACTAAAAAATTTCAAAATTAAAATGTCACAATTTTAGCGAGCAGTAAGGCCAGTAATCCTTGAAGGTGGTCTTTTGTTTTATTTACTGAAAAGTGGGATGAACCGATATAGATGGAAGGTATACAGACATATTCATTTTATGTGGACTTGTTAAAAAAAATAATAAAGTGCTCTGCACAGATCCCCAACTGAATAAGTCCACCTGTTTGTGTGTCTAGAGAATGAGTGCCTTTCAAAAACCATTAACAACTCCATCACGTTCTTGATTGCTTTGGCAACAAAGGAAATAAAATACATAATATCAAAACACCTTTTGAACATATTTACATTTAAAGAAGTAGCCTAAAGACATGGAATGGCCATCTTTCCCTGTCCATTCTTGGTGTTTGCTTTGTCTGACAGATCCTATTTGAATATAAAAGTATAAGAACTGTCTCATGTATTCCGTTCTGTTCCAGTAGGCCTCTATATGGCTCCACTAGAGCTAGGAAAACGGCTAAGTCAATCAAACGCTGAATCGATTGAGTTGACTCAACCACATTTCAAGTTCTACTGGTAGACAGACTGTGGCTTCCTGAACTTGGAAAATGGCTGACAGCACTTTATTGATTCAACTGCATTTATATGAGTGTTTTCTTGGAATGGAAATGGATCTCACCTCACCAGAAATACAACTAAACTCTGATACAGTCCATAAAAACACAAACAGTCCCGAACAAACTAGAATTTATAATATACAAAGTATATAATAGATACCTGCTTTGGAACTTATTTTACTCCATTAGGAGAATAAATTGAATATCTAATATATTGTAGCCGCATTTTGACACACCCAAAGTGATTTTATCTGGAACGCTGATTGACTTCTAGATGTTATGGAAGCACCCCACACAAACATTTTGTTAATGTAATACTAGTCACACAACCATAAATTAAAATACAAGGAAGATAAAAATATTTGCCCCCATGTTTGCCATGACAAATCTGAAGAAACCTGTATGTATTCCTGCACTTATCTCAGTCATCCTTAGAGCATGGTATGAATAGAATTCTAACATGTTCACATTGTACAAGGGGGCATACAAATAATCAGTTGTAGGTGACAAAGGGAAGCTAGACACAAACATGGCACAATGAACAGTTACTTGCAGTAGAAACAGCACACAAGGACATTTTCCACTGGCATTTTCCATCAGTGCAACTACCAAGCACTGTGCCATTCTTTTCATTCTTGGGTCTGTACAAAATAAATGCGTTACTGAAACACAGTTCTGGCCTGAATGCAGCCAGCTCTGCGCTTAACTAAAAAAGCCAGGCACTCATGCCCTGTTCACGCTCCATATATTCTAAAGAATTCCAAGTGTGCTCAGAATAGTCAGAGCCCTCTCTCCACAAACATTTGCCACAACTCCCCTCCAGCAAGTCCCATTCCATCACGCACATGACACACACACAACCTGCATTCTACACCCTGGGTTAGTTTGCTACGCATCAGGCAGCCTAGAATGACTTCTGCTTATCCTCACAAATAAAATACAAATTCATTTAGTCTTGCCATGCAAAACCTCTCATCCTCTCAGAAAACACAAGACACCAATTTTGCAACTCAAACCATGACAAAGGGTTACTTCCCCACACACAATTTCCATCTCTGTGTGTGACAGAACATTCGACCAAATAAAGTATGAGCCTCTTTTCATGCTCTGGTCCTCCCACACAAAATCTACAATACATTCTGAAGGACACTCCCTCATCATTCAGTGAAGTCCTTCAAGTCTCGATCCCTCAACAAAGTTCAGGAAATCTTTCCTTAAGACTTGCACCACCTTCCCACAAAGTGCAACAGCCCGGTCTATGAAGCTGTTTCCCGGATCGCTCCAGCGCCCCCTCCCACTGCCAGGTTTCTGAGCAGTTTGCGCCGACCAGCCTGGTAGTCCTCCTCATCCACATTGACCAGGAGCTTGATGGCCTCATGGCCCACAGCCTGCTTGAGTGAGTCTGTAATGAATACACCCTTCAGGGCTTCTAGCAGGGAACCATTGATGTAGTCACGCCAGAAGGCATCCAGGTAGGTAAGCTCAGAGAACTTGATGTCACAGATGATGGAGCCCAGATCTCGGGACTTCAGGATGGTGTTGGCCTGGTTGAACCTCTCAAATTGCCTCTCTAGCGCCTCCTGCTTGTTGGAGAAGACGTTGCCCTGCAGTGCTGATTCATGCTGGCAGTACTCCGCACGCACCCGAAGGCGAATATCTGCAGAAGTGAATGTGAGTTTCCAGTTGGTTTACACTTAAAATGTTGGAAAATTAAGTCAATGTAAATAATTCTGTGTAGAATTCATTTCCTCTTTTTCAAAGTGTAGATATATAATGCAAGTAACAAAGGTGCACGATATATAGCTGTACCAACACAGCGAATGAAGGAGTAGGGGACATCTATCCTCATAATATTTTGCTCCAAGCAAGCATATTTACCATCATGCTTATTTGTCCATGACTGACTACGTACATAACTATGTACAAGGAATTTTTCCAAATGTAAAAGGTGCGTTATGATAAACTTGCAAATTTTTGTGCGTTAAAATCAAGTACTGTTGTATTGTGGTGCCTATACTTTCATACTAAGCTGAAGGGCCTCAGTTAGTGGTATGCTCATTCTACGATGCAGCCTGCTGCAGATCAAAGTATGTCACTGTCATTAATTGGTATGCAAAGATAATGGTTATGAGCACTACATTCTTGACATTACTTTGTAGTTCACTAAAGGACTTTGTACTGCATTTATGTGGTTACATTTATGGCAGCTATCAATGAAATACATGAGCACTCAGGGCTTAAAACACTCTGGATCTGAACCTGCTGTACATTGCAGTGTACAATGTTTTGATTTTAACAATCTCAGGAAAAGCAGCATGTATATTTGTACTAATTATCACCCCTCCTTCAACTGTCCAAGTCTCCCAAGGAAACTTCATATATATCCGATAAAGTATGCTCTAAACTTGCAGTCGAAGGCAAACTGTCTCAAAGTTCAAGACTAAACACCCCCAACCTGCATCGTATAACAAGTAGGAACCATGTTGGCTATGTAATTATAGTTCACTGGCTGTGTATTTTGTATATCATGCAAATATGTATTCTGAATTGTATCGACTTCACTGTATAGATATATTTTACATTGTTGAATTTATTGTTAGTTTTCTTTAAACTCTGTAAGAAATCATACTTTGTGCAATAATTTCCTCAGAACAGGACTGCCCTGAGTTAAATTAAAGTCAGGCTGTTTCAGGTGCAAAGTACTGCTCCTTTCCCTCAAGTCTCTGCAGCAGTGCAATGGCCCTTACCACAGGTCTGCTTCTCCCTGCAGTCTGTGGCAGCATGGGTCCTCTTCCTCTTGCGGCTGGGTAAGGAGGGGAGTGGCTTAGCCCGAGCCGCGGGGCACACCTGTGGCCCTGAGGGGGAGCAGCAGATTACAGGGTGGGAGCCTAAGGGTGGTGAGGTACAAGAAAGGGATTTAATGTTCCAGTATGAATATCTTGAAGGGATACAAATGCTTATAGAGAAATGATGGAGGTATGGACCTTGCAGGTCAAAAGTTCTGTGCCTGTGTGTTCAGCACCTAATACAGTATGAAATTTCCAACAGCCAGATGACACAGTTTTGTTTAACAAAAAATACTATTGTTCTTGCTATTATTAATATTGTCTTTGTTGTTGCTGAAGAGCACTTCTGAATAGTTTACACAGGTTTGCTTTAACAAATAAAAAATATCCAGCTGATTGTTACTTCATTGCAACACAGTTGCTACTGGAGCTAAGTTCTTAAAGTAGTACAAATAAAACATGCGCATAACCCCACCCAACCCAATGACCCTGCCCCTGCCTGACCAGTTCTCCTGTGTGGTGTGGTCCCCCTGCTCTCTCCTCCACAACTAGGGGAAACATAACGTACTGATGTTTCCTCTAGGTATTTATCCACTGGGTCAGGGCACACTGAAAGACAGAAAAAGGAACTAATTAGTTAGGTCCTGACATCTTTATTTGCCACATGGTCAAGGTTGCTGTTCAACAGCTCTGCTCCATCTGCAGTAGCAGTGGACTGTCACCTTTCCACAAATACACTGATCATTCTTGTCACTGACAGCTTGCTACTAAAATCCACAGTCGAGAATGAAATATAGACTTGTTTTCTCAAACATTTAAGAATTCACTGACCAGACAATTTTAAATACCCCTTTATTAAACAGTTCAAGTCCTGGCTGCTGATTGGTTAATATAGCATTTCAGCCATGCTAAAATATACACAATGAAATGGTGCATGTTTTCACCTCAGCTGTGTATAATATTACTTTGGAGAAACAGGGGCTATTGACAGTAGATACCTTTATATGTGGCTGTACTACCCTGGCAGCATCAGACTTGGTTGGCTACATTTGAAAAAACCTTCAATGAAACAATGCAGTTCAAAAAACCAGGACAGTAGTATTAACAGTTCTAAAATAACTTTTAATCACAAAATACAGTTAAAGCAGCTGTCGGATAATCAGAAAGTAACTTCAGAAAGTATACCAGTTACTTACCCACTGAATTTAAATGACAACATCCAGATTAATGTAGCCACACCAACCAAAGCTAGCTAACTACTCTAGCTAGTGACAACTAACAAGATCTCCTGTGCCATGATCCCACTGCTATTGAGTCATTTCTGCTCACCCTATTGTGTTTAATACTGACTCCACAGTTTTGAGAAAAAGAAGACACAATAAGCTATTTAATATTATGGTGAAAAGAATTATGATCATCCTTGGTAGTGGTATGAAAAAAAACATAGGCCACATATTTTTTTTTTTTTGGTGGTTGAAGCCAAATATGGCCAGGAACGAACTACCACTGCCTAACCATTCATTTAAAATGAATTTGTAGTTATAACAATCACACAGTTAAGTATTCTGCAGCATTTATGGGCAAGGACTAGTACAATAGCAATGCTGCACCTGGAAACCAAACCAGCAACCTCTATGTGAAAACTGCAGTTCTGTAATCATTATCCTACACCAACATATGATGTAAGATCAGTACATGATGGGATTTCAAGTAATCAGTGGAATACATTTTGACAACAGTTGGAACTGGAATCATTCCAGTTTCTTTTCCATTAATTTCCTGAAATTAATAGTTTACACATTTGGAAAATGGCTTAACTTCCCCACTCAGATTTAATCATCATCATGCTGGCCAGGCACTTATGGGTGGCTTATATGTATGAACACACTCACCAGCTTGCCGCTTTCTGAGTGTGACGTAGGGCAGCAGGTCGTGGCGCGTGATGATGCGGAGCAGCTGAAGCACATGCCTAAAGTTGGTCTCATCGCAGCGCCCTTGCCGCTCCAGAGCCAGCAGGAAGTCCTGCCCACTGCGGATGCCACCTCGTTCATACTCATCAATGACGTCCACAAACAGGAAGGACAGCACCCGCACATCACGGTGGGTCAGCTGGGCCCCTACAATGTCAAACATGCGGTGCAGGGAGTAGAGTCCGTATGCATCATCCACTGCCTCCTCGGGCCAGGGCTCCAGGCGTCCTGTCAGCCGTCTGCGTGATGATGAGGAGCAAGAAGAGGGCGCGAGTCCACCTCTTTGAGGACCTGTTCCTCGGGAATTTCCTTGGGACAAGGAAGAGGCCATGCCGCCCATGCTGGCCCCTTGGTTGGGGGCAGAACCTAAGGAGCTGCCACTGGTAGAGTCCAATTGCCTGGGTGGGGTGAGTGACCTGCCCTGATTGACTGACAGGTTGCGGGTGATAAGCAGGCGAGGGTTTGTGTTGGCTTGAGACAGAGGATGGTGCTGTGAAGTCATCACTCAGGGCCAGGACAGACTGAAGGAGGGAGGGTGCAAAGCACACAGGACCACCCAGCAGTGATGTAAGTTAAAGCCACCTCATTGACTCTTCCTGTTAACAAAACAGTCATACCGATTAATTCCTAAACAATTTCCTTGGTCTTTGTAATTAGGCTAACAGTAAGGGCAGGCCACAGATGGTAAGCAAATGAACATGGGCACACATACACCACTCAAAGAAACAATGTACTGTAGAGTAGTTAAGTGACAAATTAATGAAGCTCATTTTTGTCTATGCCACGGAATGTGATGCACTACACTTGAATCTAGAAATTTCAATTGAGGTAACGTACTCTTCTCAATTTAAAATTACAATTACCTGACACTTCCGTGCATTCAACAAGGATTATTTTAACAAGGTGTATAAGTGTTCTAAAACATGGTTTATTTGGTGTTATTGAGCGCAGCTAACCTGAAAGATGAACGCAAAGAAGAAAACAAAGAAAAACACGCAAAGACCACTTACAGAAACCCCTTGCATTATGAAAACAATGCTTACAGCTACAACACAAGCTTGCTATACAAACAGCACGGTTCAACTTCTCATCAGAATGCCGAGGTAGCGCTGTTATCGAAACTGCCAGCGCAATGTGAGTTTACATTCACCGGTACATTTCCGAGAAACATCCAACTTTGATTGCAACTTTTTAAATTCAAGACAGAAAAACACATTAACACTCTCTCGTAGGAAGGCAGTAAGGCTACTTACATGCTTGATGTAGCATATAGCCTAGCCAGTTAGCAAACAAGCCAAGATGCTAGGCGCAACTACAGCAATTATTTTTAAATATCACACGCGAGGGCAAGCTCATTCAATAAGACACGAATGAAAAAAAAATTGAATACTTACGTGTATATGTATCGTATCCAATGCCGTTTAGTTCACTTTATCCCTTGAATCGCTTGATTAGCTAACGCTAGCTATTACGGAGCACTAGCTGGCTATCAGTTAAGTTGGCTACAAGATAGCAATAAACTCCTTCAAATTTCCAGGCTTTATACGGAGTAGATAGCTGATTAGTATATATAGCGAACCAACAGACGAACGCACAAATACTAGAAACGTGTAATATAAATTTGTTATTTAATGGACCGAAACAACAGATGTTTAACTAGTTTATGTTATAGTTAATGTTCGCTACCTGGCTAGCTTGCTAACGTTCCATTAATATGCGTGACACTGTGACAGCTGAGCTGCTAACTAGCTAGCTAGCGAGGCATTCAACGTCGTAAGATCATTTGATTTATAATCAACTGCATAGTACTACAAACTCCTGAACTTGGTAGGTTCTTCGTTGGGTTGAAACGATTATTCTGGGAGGCTTAAGAATGTTATAAATTTAGTTTTTTCTCTTGTTCTTCTAATCACTACACGGGCACGGCCATATTTGTTCCACAGTGGAAAAAGAAACGACATCTGGGATGTGGTCAAACTGAGGTCAACATCCGGGCAACTGTTCGGGTGTCAACACCACCAGCCATGATGCTGCTGCCACCACCATGGTAGCGGAGGTTGGCGTAGATTACGGGTTATTTCAGTTTTATTCTATGAAACCTAATACCTGATATTACTGTAATAATGTAGTTATATGTTGTATTGTTCTACAGCTAGAATGATTTTAATCAGATCTCAACTAAATGAAACAAAAAATTAAATTTTAGAGCTTTAAAATAAAAAAGACAATTTGTTTTAAAATGTATGAAATGTCTAACCATTTCATTGATCATGATCCTGTTTGGAACTGTTTCAGGCACTCAAATTACTCTTTTATTAGACTCAGACACTTTGAGGCACATAAATTACTCAGTCCAAGAGACTGGGCAATATTCTTTTCTAGATAGGCAAGTCAATTCACCACTGTAGAGACAGTTTAGGATTTAAACACAGATGAGTCAGCTGAAGTCTCAGGGCATGGAGAATACCAAGGGATGGTGACATATCCTGAGATTTAAACATATTTATTTAAATATTCATTTAAAAATGGAGCAACAGGACAGTTGGAAGTTATAGTTTTTGATTGCATCATACAGAAAATCAGCCACGGTGCTTTGATGTCTGATGAAATCAGAAGGCGTAAGTACTAGTGGTACCTGGCCATATAATTTGACGGAGCCCTCACTCTTCCTGACATTGTCAGACTACTGAAGGCCTCATAACCCCAAATAAAGGCATAAATCACTACTAGTAGTGTAATGACACACATATACTCAGATAGACACAACAAAGGAGAAACTACTTCTCTCAGTGTAGAACTCTCACACAGATGCCCACACTTTTAAAAAGAGAATTTTAGTTCAATGTCATTGCGTACAGCCGGTCTCACCTGGCATTTATGAGGAAAACTTAATAGTTCTATCTTTCTAGGGCCCTAAAACACAACAAAAACAGGGAACAGTCATGCAATTAAAATGTATTTCTTTACACTGGAAAGTACATTGACAACTTAAATGAATTTTTAGATACTTGTTTTATTTGTTTTAATGTAAAATAATACTCTGAAGCAGAATACTTTGAGGTTTGTACATCCATGTAGGAAATTGAGTATGCTGATTGAATATGATAATACACATGTATGTTACATTTCATCTGACCACAAAATTACCTAACAAAGCAAGTCACTTGTAATGTTTTAATATATTTGTATACATATGCAACAGCAAAGTCTATACTCTTATAAAACATGACTACCTCCAATTCTAGTGAGTATAATGTTTTGCCCCTCCCTTTATTCAAAAGATTTGGTTCTTTTTATTCATTAGGAACTGCATTAAACATAAAATGATCTCACATGTAAAGTAAAGAGGCAAACCAGTTTCCTTGGGAACATTATAGTCAGCTGAAATAATTGGTTTTACTCGCTTACTGCCCATTCTTTTTTTCCTATCTGTTACCATGTATTTCATTAAAGTATTTCAAAGTAGATAGATTTGTCATTACCCTGTTTTGTTCTAAAGCATTTTGTGTTATCACAGCATATTAGCCATTTAACAGGGCTGGATAAAAATATAAATATACAATTCTATTACTGTTAAGGCATCCTAGGGGCCAGACATTTCTTTGATGCACCACATACAGGCCACAACCAAAAGTAATTCTGAAATGAAAGCAGTCTAACAGCCATAAGGAGCACTCATTCTAACAGGGATGATGCTTTGTCCTTAGCAATTTCAATCAGGTTATTATTAAATCATCTCCTTAATTTGCCAGGGTTACATTTAACTGTGGTTAATTGAAAAACAAAAATGCAATTATTACTTTTGTATTTACTCTTTTTACCAGTCGAAGTTTTAGTGATATGTAAGCTTCAAATTTGGGAAATATTTGCTTAAATGTTATTCCAAATGTTAAGGACAAAGTGCCATATGGGGAAGGGTGAATGCCCCATACAGACATGTAACTCAGGGATATAATTAATCTTCTAAAATAAAAATCTATCCAAAAAATATACACAATATACACATCTATGCCTTTAACAACACTCTGGAATACATATATTCATAGATAATATATGTATAAATGAATCTCTACAGTGATGTTTACATTGTAGTAATACAAATACAGTTGACAGTGCACGTTCATCTTATGTATATATTTACAGAATTTTGGACCAATATCCATTTTCCTATGGCAAAATCAAAAGCTACAATAGGTATTTTAATGATAAATGCATTAGTTCAGACTAGCTGAGTAGGAAGCATTTATATCAATTAAAATCATACAATATATCTGAAAAGTAGCATCCTACATACAAATTAGGTGCTTTGTTCTGAACATTATGGAAAAATTTCTGTTAAACTGAATATTCTGTAAATATATGTATGCATGTATCTCCTCATTTACTTATCAATTGACAGTCTTAGATTTCTTCCCCCAGTCATGTAGTCATTTTATTGTCCCACTGGACTGTATTCAATTTTTCTTTCAATGTTGTGGTATATACCTTGGTAGCACCAAGTCTGTCAGGGACTATAAAGGTTTTTTTGCACAAAATACAACTGTTTCTATTTCACCATCCTTCTCCTTCAATTTGCACAAAAATGGGTAGAACTGGACTCTACATGAAACAATACATGGAAAACATATATAATTTATTTAATCTGGCCTGATACAGGTTATTAATTGAGGATTCATTGTGAGAAACTGTTAACGGCCATACTAGTCATTCAGAATATAAATCCAAATTCCCTTATTAAAACAATCCATGCGGTCAGTATTATTTTAGCTTGCTTCATTTGTTATTCCACATAGCTTATTCCTTACCTCAAACCAAAGACATGAAATCCACAATTACCAAACACAGACTTCAAGATTCATTGAACAATATACCATACCTCATAAAATATTTTAAATCAAATTTTATATGATGATAACAACCCCTGTAATAAATAAGAAGGCATTTAAAATATTTCTTTCATAAACATGTCTGAGATTTCCACCAAGAGTGATATAACAAAACACTTTTTAAATGATTTAATTTAAAACATTAACAGGGCAATATTCAACTTCACATTAATTGAACAATCTGGTTATGGCAACATGAGGTTTTATTAATACTATAATGGGTGGAGCTTCATGTGGTGTCCATCCATCATAACAATCATAATAGTTTGCTGTCACAATAAAAACCTAGCCACATGACAGTTTCGCCCATGTTCGCATCACCCCAACACTAGAACGAGTTCTCAAACCCCATGCATGGAATGGTTTTCATTCCCACAAATATTGCATCTATGGTTATTATAAACATATTTCAGTTCCATAATTTTGTACTTGTAGAGTTTATGGAACTCTTCATTTTGACAAGTAGCACAGTACTCAATCCCAGATGCCCACACTTTCAACATTGAGAACGTCACCTATTTTAGTAATAATAAATCAATTAAACTGTGAAGTCATTTTTCTTTTAAAACATATACTTGCCAGAATTGCATTACAGATAAATGAAGGATTAATTGTCTAATAACTTGAAGTGAATCTAAATTTTTCATTCTCTGTAAATGAACACCTATTATTGACATAATTTGACATTAAGGGGGTATGTTACATTATCCCACATTAGATATTAAGAGTATCCAAAAGGTAGAAATATTGAACAGCCTCTTTTTCTTTTACTTCAAGAATTGAGATTATGGTTGGAATGCAAACCTCAGGAGCTTGGAACCTCTGCTCACTTAACAGGCACATAAAACTGAACTGAAACTTTTCAAGAAGACTACTCTTTCTCAGAAAAAACCTTTACAACCAGCAATTAAGCAGATATATTACATTGTTATACCAAAGAAACAAAAAACTGTTGTACTCAGATTAACAGTAATATTTCCAAAATGGTTATGTATAAAAAGTACAGTACTTTAAACAAATAGTGATTCAAATGAAAACTGTCAGGTAGGTTTATCATGTGCACTTGTCCAGCTATTGTATTCCTCACAGACTGCACTACAGTTCACATTACAGTATCGAGAGAGTGTTGTCAAGATACACCCCTTGACAATGTGGAAGGTCGTTAGTCCATCTCCTCTATTTCAAATCATGATCATACATCATAAAATGACCATACATTATAAGTTATTTTCTCATATTGTTCAACTACAGTCATGTAGTTTTCAATGGATCCCAATTGATAGGAAGAGTTCAATGCAGTATTACTGGTCATTATAACTTAGAGAACTGCACATGTATCATAATCGAAATGCTCTCATATCAATATGTTTAAAACCAGCACTCTAATTCTCAGTTATGCACAAAACGTCATTAATGAGAGAATCTATCTCAAATAAAAGCATTCCAACAATACACTAACCATGTAATCTAAAGTTGGATGTGTCTAAGGACGTTTGAGTTCTAAATCTTTTTGATTGCTTATTCAGCTATTTCATCAAATACTCTGATTGTCTCTAACAAAAAAATCACAATCCACAGATACACCACACTTTTTTGTATGTTTTTGAAATATTTAAAATAAACCAGCAACAAAAAATATATATTTGTCAATATCACAACTTATCTGAGAAATAATCTAGAAAGAGCTAACAAACTGATGCACACAAATATAAATATCTTACATCTACAATAGAAAAGGCACAGAACACAAACCCACATTCTGGGGGCGCAGCAGCATTTGGCAGCAGCTTGGTTGGAGGAGAGCAGAAGACTTGTACTTGATGTGTGTCTATAGTGCTGTTTCCATATAGCGCAGTGACCTCTGGATATCAACACATCTGCCATGGTAAGGGACAAATCCAATAACCATGGACACAACAACGCCATTGAAGGCAGAGGAGGCTTCACATCACGTTTCAGCATCACATACTGTAATGAGTTTCATTTGAATTGTTTACAAGTGAAGTAGTTCATTTCCATCAAATTCCAGCTTCTCTGGGAGGAACTCTTCATGTCATATCAATCCTCTATACACAAGGTATAGCTGGTGTTGCAATTACCAGATATGTAGATAAATCATATTTGCCACAGCATCCTTTCATTCCTTTGTGTATAAATGGTTGAAAAAGAGCCTGAACAAAAAAATCAACTTGAGAACTTTTTGCACAAACCTGGACGTCAATAATTGCACATGAAGGATTAACTACAGCTTAGAGTCATGGGATCTCCTCTAAATGAAGCTGGAGTTGTCACAGCATACAACAGCGATGTCTTTTTCCCAGTCACACCCTCTATCCTACTCAACTACACCTCTTTCCCCAGAAGTCTTGTTGGCCCATCCGCCTTGGGCACGGCCTGTTTTTGCAGCAGGGGTTGTGGCCACACCCTTGTCTATTAATTTTGTTGGAGGGGGCGTTGTTTTTCTTAGAGGTAGGGCCTTCTTTAGGGGATGATGAGGGTCCTCCCCAATGTCGACAGACAAGTTGGTGTACAGGGGCTCCAGTTTCTTGGACAGAAGCTCGTATGTGAGGGAGTTGAGACCGTCAGAGCGCCAGTTTATTCTGGTGCGCTTCAGCAAGTCAAACCTATCAGGGGACAGATGCAAAAGGAGAGTAACGGTGAGAAAAATGTACGGTTCAGTTTATGAGTCCCCCTTCTCCATTTATTGTTCTTTTGTTTATGCCTTTCTTGTGTATATATTCACAACAAACAAATGGGGAAGGCATGTGAGGTGTTAAGTGCTGCTTAAATGAATGCCAAGCAGTATGTGTACTGACACCTTCTTTCCTCATTCATTAAAATACAGTTTTCTTAAAATCTTAAAAGATTTTGAGCATGGTTGAGGTATTCCTTTGCTGAAGCAAGATAGCCATACCATACCTGCGTGGGTTCTGCTCATTGCCCTTGTCGCCTTTGTGTTTTATCATTTTGTAGTGGCCCACTGACACTGAGGGCCGGACGATCTTCATTCCAGACAGACGCACCCTGCACAAAAACACACAAGACAATGAATGAAAAAGAGAGGAATGTTGTTGTTAAGGAATATCAAAGAACCAAAACAAAAAGATGGAAAAATATTGTCCAGAAGGATATGAAATGCAGAAAGGTTAAAGAAAGAAAGAAAGAAAGAAAGAGAAGGAGAAAAGAAGGGTAACACTTTAGTATCTTGATAGTTTTTTGTGATCCTGAAACTTTATTGGAGATAAAAACAGACTGAAACCAGGAACACATTTTCTCCTATGACCAAAACAAAACTACAACCAGATCAATTAGATCACAGTAATCTACAGTCATCCATTGAAATCTAAAGATCTGGCTCTGCTTCAGTCATAGTGGCAAAATATCCTAATTTACCTGTTCATAAAAGGTAAAGGAAAGAAAGCAAGGAAATGTATACTGGTTGACATGTAAATTGCACGTTGGTCTATGGGTGCAGACGTGTAAAATATCTACATTTTAATGTAAAGGTTCTCATCTCTGGGCCCAAAGTTCTCACTATGTCATTTAGGTTGGTAAAAAAAATAACATTTATGTGAAAATCCTAAAAACAGTTCTTCCCTGCAAGCCACATGAGGGATGACCAAAATTATTTCAAATGATTAATTCTATTAAATCCATTCATATATCTTAACTGGCCATGCTAATGAGCAATGAATCAGCAGTGCAGTTTAAGTCCAACAATTAAACATTTTCAGACCTGTCAGTAATTCAGTGTTTAAGTTTGTGAAAGAATTGCTTAGGTAATGTTCACACAGACAGAGGAGGCTGAATAGAGGGGATTATTGAATTAGATTGATAGCAAAGAATTTAAAGGGCAAACACAGGCTCCCTAATGAACTAGTTCAAATTACAAGGCTTTAACTTCTGTCATTCCTTTGCTATTTCTACTTCACACACTGGCATTTTTGTGTCATGCTACTTGGTTTCTATGACAATATATTTAAAATATAAAGAATAAACCTATACTAAACTAAAATAAACAGTCTGAGAGGTATCTTTATTACTGGATGTTAAGGTGGTAAGTGAGAGCAACATAAGCAGGACGCTAAGTGGTTTGTCCTGCTAAAGCACTGACGCCTGACTGCGCTGACTGTGGCCCTGCATGATGGCAAATAGTCAGCTGTAATGTCACTCCAGGGGGACGGTTTCAATCTGGAGGATAGCCACTGTTTCTTCATGTACCATTCCCTCCCCTGTGTGATTGGACACCTATAGTCTGCCTGTGAAAATGCACGTTATGTGCAGTCCTCTCACACAATGAGTATACGGCTCAGGTAGTGGACTGAGGAGGGAACAGAAGTAACAGCCAGCAGAACAAACTCCAGAAGTGGGCACTTACTTGTCTGCTCATTGACATGACAGGCCTATGACTACGACTGGGGATCGGAAAAAAATGGCATATATGTTGTTAAGACCATGAAAGTGTACAAAAAGTTAAAGCCTTGTTGACAGACCAACTTGATTTACATGTGAACACATACTGACCTTTCTGGAGGCCTGTGGATGGAAAGAAAGAGCGGTAGCGATGGAAATGCATGAAAAATGAGAAAATGAGAGTCATGACAATACAGAGGCACTGACTTGAACACATGGAGAGGGATGAAAGGAAAAAAACAATGCCACAAAGCAACACTGCATCTTTCATTCACGGGGTCATACATCCGTTCACCTATTAAATTGTTCCATTTTTCTCCTACTGAGTTAACTTATCATGTCTGTCCATGAGTAATTCACCTTCTCTGCCCATCATCTCTGCATGCTTGGAAGGTCAAGGCAGCAGTTCCTTAATGACTACTATAATAACAGGATGTTTAGGGAACCACCTCTATGCAGAAATAAAAATGCTTTGAATTCATTATTGAATCCTTTAGTAATGCAGAAAAAAATGTTATTAACAAAGTTTCCACAATTTCTTCAGCACTAGAATCATGGAGTTTTCAATTACTTTTTAAGATAATTTCCCCCAAACTCAAGGACTCAACACAACATATTTAGTATATCAATCAAAGTAAATTGCCCAGGGGAAATCAAATTACATGCAGGTGGGGATATGCACAAGTTAGGCAAGGAAGAACAACTTTTAAGAATAACCCCAAACATTTCCAGAACATTTAAACTTTTACATGTGATGATTTGGTAAAGGAAAGGTGAGGATGTAATGGAAGTTTCTCAGCTGCATGTTCTACTCTCCTACACACTGCTATCCTGCTGCTCTACTCCTCACCTGGCAGCGATGTCATCGTCCTCCCCACCCCAGCCCCAGTACTGGTTTGGGAAGCCATTCATCCTGAGGTACTGATCTGGGGTCACAGCTGACACCCCTCCAAAATACTGGGAGTATGGCAACCTGCACAGAACAGGGGTGAGAGTTTGGGGATGAGTCTTTGGCTGTGTTATGTTCCCATGGATATTGAAGCACCAAAATGCCTCTCGCTTGAATACCACCATCACAATGTGAGCCACATTATGACTATCTTCTGCGTGAGCCTGTGTGTATGTGTGTGGTGGTTGTGGGGGGGTGGGGAGGTTGATAGTGGCACAGCAACCAGGGCACTTCATTCTCACTTCAGTAATGCATTCTACAGTTGAGAGAGAGCCCTGACCATGCCAGTGCTGATGGAAGGTGTGAGGATGGCACATTACTGGCCATTACTATACCAGGCAGGAGATTTTCACAGAGCCACCCATGGTTCATCATGGACCTGCGACCTCCCTGTGCCAGCTACAACAGCCAGATGGCTCAGTATATGGATTATGGTTCAGCTAGTGCATTGTGGGACATAAAATCCTCAGATGATGCTGCTGCTGGAGTAGTGCACCCTCCTGAACTCACTAAGGCTGCTTCAGCAAAGGGACTAGACAGAAAAGATGTGGGGAAAAAGGACAAGGAACATTCAATGACCTGTAACGGAACTTGTCCATGGCCACAGACAGGTGCATGGGGTACTGAGGGTGGCAGGTGTAAGTGTTGTGGTCGTTCTCTGGGAGCAGGTCAACGTCATGGAGAAACAGGCAGCCCCATTCCTCGTCTCGCAACGCCTCCCGGACTCCCACGTTCAGCAGCTTTGCGCGGTTAAAGGTTGAGTTTCCCATCTGGGGTGCAGAGGATGGGAAAGAAAGAAAGATAGTCATAATCCACAAATATGCTGTTCAGAACCCACCAGTGGGTGTTTATTGCATTTTCACTGATAATTGTAACTGGGGCTAAAACTGTACAAAATAATGACTCTGGAACTTGGTCTTTGTTGTAGCAAACTTTTAATTTCATACCTGAACATTCTCATAAATTAGAGTTATGAGGTAAAACAGCTTGATTTTTGTTCTTTCAAAATGAGTAGAATAATTTAATTTTTTTAACATATGAATTAAAGTTTCACATAGATGAAAATTTGAAACAATAGCAAAGTGATCCCTGCTCTCTTCTCCACTGCTGTACTAGAACATTGTAAACTACAGTGCCAAACTTCATGTCATGAAATAAACTAAAGCTTGTTAAGAAAACCTGTTATATCCAGATTTGTAATATAATCATATTTAAGAACAATAGATTTAAGCTGAAATGTTGTTCTTTCACTAGTTTATACTGTAAATGCAGATTCTTCCTTCACTATCATAGCTGAGCAGCAGGAACAGAACAAAGACCTGGTGTACGATGTAGATGCTGTAATGCAGCTGCTGCCTCTGTAGGAAGGGGTGGAGATGGTACAGCAGAGTGCGCAGATGTGCCTGTCTGTTTCTGTACGGGACCACAATGGCGGTGTGATGGCGGGGCTCACAGTCAGGGGGGCGGTACCGGCCCCCTAAGGACACCAGGGGGTTCTTTTCCCGAATCTCATCCAGTGAAAGGGGTGAGGAAAGGCGGACAGACACTGGGCCGACTATGAAAACAAGAAAGAGTCAAGGGCATAGTTCAGTGTTTATTTATGTTATCTGTTTCAATGTGTGATTGAATGGCAATTCTGAAGACAGGGAAACTGAATTCATACTAGGACAGGTAGATCAAGAACTATAATGAGATTAAACTATTCCACTAATGGTTTCATTTAAAAAATGGCCAATTCAAACCATTATCAGGCATTTCATGTGACAAACAAGGAATTAGACTGGCTGTAAAAACTGGAACAAGACTAACCTCCTCAATTCAGCATTGATGAGATAGTAAATCCTAAAAATTACATAAGAATCACTGATAAGCAGAAATATAAAGGAAACTAAATGACTCACAATATGTCAGCGTGAGATGAGAGAGTGTGACACATGATGGAGAGACACTAATGAACTCAGAAATAAAGACTCACCTAAAAGAGGAGAGGGCACATGGCAGTCCTTCAGCTGCTCCCCCCTCCCTGGGGCAGCAGTGTGGGAGGGCAGCAGTGCACCCAGATGACTGAGGTTTGTGTAGACGTCATGAGGGTGCGCATAGTCAAACTCAGGCTCAGCAGAATGCACCAGGACTGAGACCAGACCCCGAAATCCCCCAAGAGAAAAGTAGACCACAAAGGCAAACTGGAAACCAACCAGCAGGGCCAGGGTGCAGGGCGAGTCAAGGGGCCGGCCGAAACACACCATGGTGCAGAGCAGTGGGTGAGGCAGAGGGTGTGTGGTGGGACACAGAGATGAATGCCCAGCCAAGTGAGCTACTGAAAGATCTGACTGCAAGTGGGCGGGGGTATGGGCACCATGTATGCAACCAGATCAGTAAAGGGGTAAGAGATGGAGGCCCTCAAGAAAACAAGAAACAAGGAAAGACAAGGGGAGATACTGAGCTCAGGAAAAAGATATTTGAGAGACAGGAGATGTGAACTTGGGCTCATAGCTTTCCTTCCTCTCAACAAGTCACACTAAGAGGAAAGAGGGTGAGGGGAAGAGTGGTGAGAAAAGATAAAAGGAAGGACTATGGGGAAAAGGAGAGACAACAGAGGAGTGGAGGAAGGAGTTGGGGGGGATTAGGGAAAGCAGTGAGAGGGAGAGTTACTTCAGCAAGCAGAAAAATGCATCAAGATTTAAGAGCAAAACGGGATTTTGTCTTCTCCAGTGTTAGAGAGGCTCTGTTATCAGAGGAGGTGATTTACTCTGAAAAAGATGGAGAAAAAATGAGGTAAGTTACACTGAAGGAGACTTATCAAACAGAAAGCATCACAGGGAACATCTACTCTAACATACCAAATATTATTAGCGTGCCATAACCTCAAGTGGAAAAACATACTTCTGCATTTTTACATGTTAATTCAATTCATGTACAAATTCAGTTTTGTTCTAATTTATGAATGTACAGTATTATTCTGTATGGTTTGTACTGTCAGTTTCACTTAACCATGCTATGCTACTTTAACATGTTTACATGATGACAGGCAGTTTGCTAGCAGCCAATCCTTGCAACACATTTTTCTGTGACCTTTTCAGATTTTCACATTATAATTGCACTCCATACCCAACTGTATCCCATTCTACTTACACTTGGAAGAAATATTATCACTCTTTTTCCCCCAAAGGAGTCCGGAGTAGCTAATTCACTGAATTTCACATTTGCACCTGCACAGCAACAGCAAATATGGCTTAGTCAGGGAAAATCTGTAATTGATTTTACAAAATCTACAATTTACTATTGATGCATGAGATTGAAAGAATTTAAGAAATCTTTGCCTATCATATATTACCAGTTGTGAGGTAGGTCCTCTGATGCACTTATCTGTTATATATATATTATATAACATATAATTATTATGTGTTATATAGTAATTTTCGTAAATGGATATATATTTTGCATATGGTAAGCTTGTGTTACCTGTATTCTGCTCTGGTCTAGGCAGTGTCAAAGCCTTCCAGCCAGCCGACTGCTCTCCTCCAGCACAACCTTTCCTGTCTGTCTCATTTTCCAATCTGAGAAAATACAAAACTGGATTTTTAATGACCAAACCATAGTAATACCTTTTGATATCCAGCACATGTCTTATAAGTGCACAAAGGAACATACAGAAATTTAATTCTGACATGCAGAATTTATACATAGTAAGAATAGTCATAAAATCAAATCAAGACTGAGCAATAAGACTTGAGTACCCACATTACAGGAATAATAAAAAGCAGACGTGCCTCTTTTAAAAGTCAACTTTTAGATGATCAGTTTTTCAGCTTTTATCTCTTCACTGCTCTTGAACCAAGGAATTTTAATGGCAATCTTTTGGATTTTAACTTAGACTGTGGAAGTATCAGAAGGGCTTTGTTATTTGATCTGAAAGGTTAAAAGCTCTATAATATAATCACAGGCTATCCCACATCTTGCCTTACAAGAAATTAATAGTATTTTTAGTTCACTTCTAAAAGCACCTGGAAGTCACATACACACAGGTAGTCTACATAATGAATTGCAATTGTCTAGCTGAGCTCTGTACTGCAAAAGTACAGATTGCCTTACCATTGTCATGAAAAGACAAAACAATCTATTCTAGTTGTATTTCAATACTGAAAGTATTGGTGGCAGTAGGCGGGTATGTCTGATTAGTATGTCTGGCATCAAAAGTTAGAAATTAGGCCTATGGCTATTCAGGACTATGAATATTAAAAAACTTCCCATTGTGTCTTTTGATATAGGCTCAAAATAATGAACCACAAAGATGTTGTATCAGACAACATAAAAATCAGTTTTGACATCATGAATATTGACAATTTCTTTGATAAAGATTAATATAAACTTTTTGCATGGAATAATCAGAGGAATTTATGTAACATGATAAGTTATACCGGGTACTTCTACGGTTTTGTTAATTCAATATTTTAATTGAAGTTAGGTATTCCATTACATTACACTATGCACCAAATTAGACTATATGGACTATTTACCAAATGTTTGCCAAAATAAAGCCCATCTAAGTTTAAGAACAATATAAGTGTTAAGGTGTTGGTGCATGATTGAATTATTTTGTTATTAGTATTTAAAATATTTATGGCCACATAGAAAGTCATCTCTGTTCTGGACTATCCCTCCCAGTGAGTGGCATGGATGACATCAACTCTTTCCATGACTACCCCTGCAAGTGTCACTAATTGAAGCCCTGAGTTTGAATGACAGGTGGCAAGTATGTGTCCAGCAAGTGGGTGTTGCTGCAATGCCCAGCTGACAGAACACATTTGATAGATCGTTCTCCCATGAGCCGCTTAAAATTCTGAGCCGAAAATGAAATGGTCCACTTTGAATCCCAAGTTAATTTGTGAAATGCCTCTGATTTCAGAGTGTCTCAAAATGATGGGTTTTTGAGAATCAATAGGAAATGTGGAACTGTGTTACATCATTTTTACAGACAGCACTTCAGTGAAAAGTGCCTCCCAGAAATATGTGAATGAGAATAGCAATCACTGCTGAAAGCAGAGCTGCAATTATAACGGATGGTTGGTTCTCATGTTCAAATGAGGGGTATATATTCATGTTGCTGCACCACATCCAAAACGGCACTCTAACAACATACATTTGAAATTCATCACACTTTGGAATAAACATAGTGGTTGCTAGAAGAGAGGCTTGAATTGAGAGGAAATAACTTAATAAATTAAAGGCTCTTGTAAGAGGGACTAATAAACAATGGAACTAATAAAACAACGGCCAGTCTAGAAGGCAAAATTACTGCCTATAGTTAAGTGTTTTCCAGACACAAATTTGAGTTTGAAAAAAATCTGTCAATGTGATACTTATACTTAGTACACCTCTTAGAATGTTTGTATTGTTTTCACCTGTCAAAGTAACAGCATCTTATAGGAGAAATAGATATAGACTAGACTGACAGCTCAGAGAACAAACTTAAAATTAAACATCTCATATTACAGACTTTACTGAATGCTCTGCTGTTTTCCAAACAAATTTGATCAAGAAACCAGAAAAGAGGTTACTGTAGAGGCACAGGATTTAGGTCTACATGCCATTCAATTAGCCAAATAAGAACAGGGCACTCTTTTGGCTGTTCAGTAGAAGTGTTATTAATCATCAGAGTCATCCTAATAATCTATATTCAATTGGTAAATAAACAAGACATGAAATAATACATGTTTTTACTAGTATAGACCCTGCATTTTTGGTTTTTGTATGCACATGTCGTACTGTATGCATGCCCAGAAACATGAGTTAGCACATGAATGTCCAACACAGAATGTGACATCACCCTTTGAAAAGCAATGCAAGAATATGATTAGTTCCCTTGACCAAGGACAGAAAACAGACAGAGACAGTCTAAGCCCATGCCCATGAATAATAACATAAACACCATATAATATTACTTCGACTTATGTGTTAAACCTGCCAGTTCACAATACCTGTATCAAGGAAGCACAAGCAATCTCAGTCGGGATCTAAAATGTCTTCTGATGGCTGGTCAAGCCTTTCCACAGCATATCAGGTTTTTGCATGACTTTGGAACATATAATAAAGTAAAAGCACTCTACAAAAAGCTAAATTCTTAATTTCTAGCAAAGGCAACTTCTCTAATATTATGCATTCAAACCAGCCATATAATTTCTACCTGCGGTCAATGACAAAAATTACTCTCAAAGCTGAGTTATCCCTTTTTTATGTTTATCCTTACATTTATATTGGCAAATATTATGGACAAAGTCCACGAAAGCTCAAATTAGGCCAGACCAAACAGACTGCAACTGGAACAGAAGCATCTTGGGGATGCAACTGCAGACACACAAGTGAGACTCCGATGATAAACTGCAAAATGAGTGCACGAAACAGGGAGATGGTGGGGGTCAGAATACAGACAAAGGTAAAATAATACTATCTTTGTAGGTGGAAACACAGCAAGTGGAGCACATTGTAGGCCTAACCTTACTAATTCAAACTACAGTACTACATTTTTCTCACAGTGTCTGCAGGGCAGAGGTGTATACAGATTAGATATACAGATATTCAGATGTTGGAGTTCAAGTGACTAGCAGCGATATCCCAAACAAGTTTGAAGTCTGCAACCCTCAGGTTTAAGCACCACCTCCTGAGGGTTCCATAACATAACATCAAGACTTAAAAGAGAAATTGTAGCAACAGCAACACTAGCTATATTGCGTATATACATAATACATATATATCTTGATGTTGCTTACGTATACAATAAAAATAAATGTTTGCACAGTGAGGGAAGAACCTATAATGGTCTGTGAGAGATATAAAGGGTCAACCTAAAGCGTAGCAGGCTAGACATGATAGTTGCATTGTATTCCCCTTAATGACCATGTTGAGCCCACGGCTAGCTAGCTGTTGGTCTCTACGGAATTAAATTACAAAACATTATTCATAATATCAGTAAAGTGAAAAGGCCAGAGAAGTATGCAGAGATTAATCAGTTTCAATTAATCGTTCTGGGAACTATTTTATAATCAAATATTAAACATACTATGCATTTTGCCCTTGATGAGCCAAACAAAGCGCCGAGGCTGCGTCAATTATCAAGGGTCATGCCAGAGTATGTATGCATTAAAAAATGAATGAGAAAACCACAACAGCAACAACACACTTAATTGTTTAAACTGAGAAAGAACGAGCATTCGCAAGCTTTTCCCGTGCCCCTGGTAGGACGGTTATTGTCCATTGTTTGTGTGATTTATGTTTCTCCTTTACAAAGCATGTTTACAGTGGCAGCTCCATTTCTAAATAGCCTTTCATTCATCCCTGTCTTCCTGCAAGATTCAAAATCAAGCCCGCGGCTACGGTGGAAATTGAAAGGCCAGAGTTTATTAGAAAACACATTTAATCGAATGGATATTACCTCTCTCAGTGTGTTGCGTGTTGTCTTTCTCTGTGAATATCTTCTTCTGCTACCTCAGGTACAGCTGTTTTTTGCTTTCCAGTCACATCGCTGATTCACGCAGATCATCTCCAAGCTGTTATCCTTTGCAGAGAATAGTAGAGCGATGCCCAGTAACCGACATATTGAGGGGCATAAATGACGCGAATTGCGGGGCAAAGCTTGTTTGGGGAATTATTACAACTAGCATCTAGCCACCAAGGCTAAAGCCAGCTGTAGGAGCTAAACAAGTTAAGGCATACAGTCATGGAAAACACTGCGTAACAAGACCAGACACTTACATCCGGTATAACTGTCAAATAATTCCCCCAAAAATAACGGGATTTTGTGAAGGGACGCCACCGACAATAATGACTGTTACTGCAGCACGAACGCAACATCGACTGATGTCAAAGTACACATTTTTTACATGGCAATTGCTATAATGGACATCATAAAACAGGTGAGCTCTCTTTCTTGGGTATTGAACATTAAGTGAAAGGAATCACCAAATGCAACCAAACAAGATAAAAACCAAATATTAAATAGGTTAAATCACAGAATAGAATGAATCACACCTAAAAATGATACATTTTAGGTGTGATTATACATTATACACTAGTCATGTTCAGCATTGATAATTTATTTGCTGCTATTCGTATTTGGATTGTGTTTACGAAAACGTTTTGTCTGTAACTACCATAAAATTAACAAAAACTTCCATTTTGCTGTAATTTGCGATGTGGGGACTGAATGTTTAGAGCCACTTTTTTCATACCATGGTAAACAAGCCTGTTGTCTTTTTCCTCATTGTCTGGTGATTTATTTATAATTATACATATATTTAAACATATTGAACTGAAATGCGCATTTTTTCCCAATTATATTATATTATATTATATTATATTATATTATATTATATTATATTATACATAATGATTATGTATTATATTGTAATATGTAACCATGCTCATGTACATTATGATCAATGTATGCGTGATAAACTGAATGGGCGGTGGTCATCATTTCAAGACAATGACTGGTTGCCTGTACTTTCTCACAATTATTCTTCATGGTCATTTGTTATTCCCTTGTAAAATGTTCAGCTGGGTAACACTCAACTCAAGCAATTCAGAAGGATGTATTTGTCTTTTTTCAGTTTAGCAAAACATGTAACATACTAAATGAACAAATGGGAGATCCAAAACAGAAAGTGTAAAATATTCCATTTTAATTATCATGCCAAATACATTTGTCAACATGCCACTAGACAAGATTTAGGACTTTACTACTGTGATTTATTTAATCTGTTTATTTTCTCACTAATTTCTTTGCATTATTCATTTAACAACAGCATTCTGTAACCCTGTCACATTGCAATTACCTAGAGTAATAGGATTTCACACCAGCTGAGAAATATGGCTGTGAGGCTTTCCAAGTCACTTCTCTCCAAAGCAAGACTGGCCTTTTCTTGGTTACATGAAATGGCCATGCAATCACTGTGGTAGAATCTGTGCAGATTGTAGATCTCTCAGGACCAAAGATAAGCAAGTAACAGATGAACTCATGGGAGTGCCTTTTTTAAGTTGGATAAATAAAGGAACTTACTTGCCACTAAAACTCCAGTCTCTTGTACATTGTTAAAATCTTTCAAATGTAGAAGAGGGGAGTGGCTGTCAACTTATATGCTGAGGACCATAGGCTTTGTGCATTCACATCAGTATTAGTTGTAGCTCAGTCTTTATTGGAATGATGTGTTTTAAAAAATTCACAATGTGTTTGTCCTGTAGATATCTGATGTTGAATGGATTTGGAGCACTGTCCTAGTATTTACACTTGCTACATATTCCCTTTGAACTGACAAATGTTTATGTCTCTAACTTATCAAGAACAAGGAAATAAAACTATTTCATGAAAATAAACAGCAATTATATAAATTGAAAAAAATAAACCAGAGGGCTGGAATGTTACATGATAAACATGAACAATAAGAGCTATATGTTTATTCTTTGGTTGATCGATTTTGAGCCACTTTTACATAATAAACAGACAGCATGTTTTGAGAAGGGTCCACAGTGTCAAGGATTATAAGGCATACTGAAAGTACAGCATATAAAGTCAACTCTTTCAGGAGAATAACATGTCTTGCATGTTACAGTACAGCAAAGAGACTGGGAGCTCAAATGCTGGTCAGATCCACAGGTTCTGACAAGGTTCTGCGGGTGGTTTGAGGAGCTGATTAACAATTTAGCTTCTTTGACTTCATAAAGACTGTGTTTAGGAACTCCTTTTTCCTTTCTCACATTTAAAATGTTCATATTTTGTTTCCACTACAGACATAAAGCTGAAAAGTCTTTATTCTAATATAAAGTAGTATTACAAAGAAGACAATCTGCATCTAGGCAAGTTATCCAAATATATGTTTTTATGCGGCCTAAACTCAGTGACACCCCATGCAGGAAGCATTTTGGAAAGAGTGATCAGATTGTTGAGTGCTTTTTTGGGCAGAATAATATATCAGCTATTGCTACTGCAGCATAAAAGGCAGAGATTGATCTTAAAAAGTTCTTTGAAGCGTGTTAGAATGCAATGTTATTTTCAGTCAGTAAGTAATGCAGACATTGACTTCAGTTGACACAGTGTATGAAAATGGAAAAGTGCACAAGCCCTTGAGGCCCGGAGGCAGACCTGGCACACTTGATTACGAATGCCTCCTGTTACTGTACCAAGGATATAACACTTAACAAACAAAAAATAAAAAAAGACACATTTTCAAGTGTGATTACACAAGGACACAACATTTAGAGACAGAAACTGTCAACATAATGATAAAATCTGCCTTTAGGTATTCTTTTGTAACAGATGTATTTCATATAAGATCACCATGGACATCATAACAATATAATAACAATAAAACATGAATAATAATAGGCATAGTAATAATAATAATCATCATCATCACCAGCATCATAATCAAAAAAATACTATAACAAAGAAAACATATCACTGTACCAGAGATGTTTTTTGGCTTTTCCTAAATCATCAAACTGCACATTGGTAATGGTTGCCAGTGGACAGAACTTTAATAGGTGATCACCAATTAATGCTTTTTGGAATGGATTTTCCTCTTGACCAGGAATGTTTTTAAAATGATTAAGATGAGGAAGTCATGTATTCTGTCTCCACTCTCCTATGTGGTTGTTTCCTGGCGTGCAATCAACACAGAAATAAAATAATATATGTATATATATTTATATCGGACTTGCATCACACTGTTTGTTGCTTCCTTCATCTTCCTCTTCTATGCTGTTCTGTTCTTTCATCTCTGTCTCTATGATGTATACATACATGTTTGTTTTTTATGGGCAATGTCAATCATCTTTTTTCATCTTTTCTATTCTTCTCCTTGTCTTTCCCTTGGTTTCAACCTCTACTTTCTATAGTTGCCGAATTGTATGGCAAGCCGGTCACTGACGCATCGGAAAGTGGCTGGTTGCACTTCCCAGTAGTTAACAGGGTTGCTGTAGAGACTGATGCCATTATAGAAAGTCTTCTTCATCCCAAAGCCCCTGGGGCAGAAGTCGTTCACGCTGACCTGGCTGATACTGTTTGAGTGGAGGTATACCACCTACAGCAAAGTGTACAGAGACCGCAGGGGTTAGACACACTTCATAAGAGAGAAAAAACACATGGACTAAAATTTTATGAATGTATAAAATGTATTACTGCAATAATGGCAAGTTGGAAATGAGTAAGACAACAAGGGCATGACAGTGAACATAAAAGATGGAGCAAGTTCTTCCTTGCCTCCTGTCTGCTCCTCACCTGCAAATACTTCATATCAGGAAGACCCGGAGGCACACGGACAAGACGGTTGTTGTCGAGGTGCAGCTCTCTCAGGTTGGGCACAAAAGACAGACTGCCATTCTCAATCATGCGGATGTGGTTGAAGCCTAAGCCCAACCTTAGATACCAAAACACAGACACAGCAGGGGCAAGTGTTAGTGACGCCGGGGTTACTATATGAGAGGTGGATTTCAGAGGGCAAAGTACCTGCCATATTCTGTTCATAAGTGTTGTGTTATTTGTATAATATTGCCTCATAATGCTGTTAAAGCAATATTTCTCACTCCATTGTTTCTCAAAATTTACAGTCAAACAGCTGCTTAAACACACTAAATACCACATTTATATTCTGTTTGTGCAAAACTATATGCCAAGATGAATTAACAATGTAACAAATTATAATGGCCCTCATTTTTGTCTTATCGTATTGCTTATGACCTTTTCTCCAAATTTCAAATGTCTATTTGTATTTTTTGTCTGCTCTCATCTGAAGGTTCTCAAGTTTTATGGGCTTCTCATATTGTATGTATGCATGCACACACTTTTTTTCAACAGAATGTTGTTTTGGCCTAAGTAAGATTTCTGAGTGGTGTCTGAGGGAAGTCCAACCAGGCCACTACCTTGCAATGTTTTAAAATATCAACAGGGAGCGCCATTTACTTAACCATTGTAGTGAATTAGTTCTCAAAGACTTCTTGAGGGTATGTTCAGAACGTTTTCCAGTTGCAGATATAATCAATATGTACAGTATCTCTATAATTATTTGTTTGATTTTTTGGGAAAAGAGTGAACTCACACACTGAAACATTTGAAAATGCTATTCAGCTATTAATTGCAATGAATAGCTACATATACTATTAATTAAAGATGAATTGTTCAGGTAAATAATTCATAGGAAAAATATAACACTTGCAAAATAAGATGATGTTCATGGAGTTCAATTGAATCTCTTCCAGCTACACTGAATACAGAGAAAACACAGTTAATGACTATTGCAGGATGTGGACGTACCTGTATAAGTGCTTGTATCTCCTCAGGTCCTCCAGCTCTATGGCCTGTATCTGGTTGTGGTCCAGATGAAGCTCATGTAGACTGTCAGGGAGGTCTTAAATATATATGTGTGTGTGTGTGTGTGTGTGTGTGTGTGTGTGTGTGTGTGCGAATAATCAAGTGAGTGGGAGATTGAGTAAGTGTGTGAAAGAGAAAAAGAAAGAGGAAGATGCTATTATTAGTAATATTATTGACTTGAGATTAAATCTGGAAAATTAAGACTAGGCCTGATCCTGCAAGAAACTAATTTCTGTTTATTATTCTCTATAGGGTGATCTAGAGACAGTAATGCAGAGCTCTTGCACTAGCTACCAAGGTGCCCCAGAATAGACAGCAGCATGAGGGGAATAAAACATTCCAGCTACACTTTAAGTTAAAATGTCAGAAAATGTTTTTCTTCGAAACCTTCATGAAGGCTACTGATACTCGTATGGTGATTTATTGGCAAGGCTTGAAAAGCAGAACATTGATTGCTGCAGCTGTATGGATTAATTGCTTTACCTTTGGGCACCCCTGTGAGTTTGGCTTCAGAGATACGTAGGTAGTTAAGCTTGAGTCCCTTAAATGCTCCTGGCTCAAATCCACTGTTCTGAATGGGGTTTCCTCCCATTTCTATAGGAAATACAAAAACAATTACATTGAGCATTCAATCATTCTTTCGCTGTTTTCCATACACTTATTCTTTCTAATAACTTCCCATGCTTGGACAATTCGTACCACAACATCACAGAAGAATCTTGAATAAAAAACAAGAAATAAAATTAATTGAAATTAAAAAAAAATAAATAAAATTAGAAAGTAAATGAAAAACAACCCAGTAATATAAAAAGATCAGAAAACAGGAAATAATCTGGAGGAATGAGAAATATAAAAAATAGTCATGTAGAAAGATATAAACAACACCAGAGTAATAACAAGGGTAGGAGCAGTAATGCTGACCAATGCAGTTCATCGTTCCCAGGCCAGAGAAGGTGCCTTCAGCCACCTTTTTGATGCGGTTCTCATGGATGCGCAGCTCCACCAGTGAGGGGGGCAGGTTTTTGGGGACCTCTGTCAGCTGATTGTGGGAGAAATAGAGCTTCTGCATGTGACGCAGTGGGGTGAACGCTCGTGGGTGCACCTTGGATATCTTATTGTTTACCAGTGAAAGAGCCTGAGAGGAAGAGAGAGTGAGGAGAAGTACAACAAAAGAGTGAGCGTAGGAATGTGGGTATGGAGGGGGGTTTATTGTGGAATTAGAAAATAAATACAGCACAGTTTTAACATCCAGGAAAGTGCGAATGCAGTAAAGAGAACTGGAATAAAGAGTGTGAAGTAAGTGTAACAAACAAAAAAAGAAGGCTGTTAACTTTGGAGCAAGTGGATGAAAAGAGGGGTCCAAGGCTCTGGCCTCTCACAAACACTAACACAAGCCCTTTGTTCTGCCAGAAAACGTCTGAGCTGGAGCTTACACAAATAAAAACCAGAAGGAAATGTCTAGAGGAAAAAAGACATTTAAGAGACCCTGAGAAAGAAACGGAAATTAAACATGAAAGAATAACTACCAGGAGCACACATGAGTATCCTCACAAGCTCTGCTAAGACACAAATATAAAAGGCATAATCCAGTTATTTAATTTCATGTTTTTATTTCTTATACTGGCCAGACCAAATATTGTGTTGGTCGACTCTCCAGAACAAATGTTTAGCAATGAATCTTTTTTAATAGAAGTGAACTAAAATATTAATTTTGGCCAGAGAAATACATGTAAAAACAAGAGGGACCCTCATAAAATTGTTCATGAAAAAGGACTAAAGAAACATGTTGTAGTTTTGATGTTTCCCCAGATAACCTCATTAACCCCATGCCCCTGCTCCTCTCTGACTCCCTCCCCTGCCTCCTCAGCTGTCTTACATAGAGATTACTCAGGCCCTTGAAGTCATTCTCTTTCAGCTCTGTGATCTTGTTGTTCTGTAGATCCAGCAGTTTTGTGTCACTTGGAATATTCTTTGGGACAGCTGTCAGTCCTGGTGAAAAAAATAAAGACCCACAGCTGATATTATTAACATTATACAGAAGCTAAAATCAGTAACAATGATGATGCAATCAAATGGTAGAAAGGCTGATTTTTGGCTGCTTAACAAATGGTAAACACATCCAAACCATATTGGAAAGCTTTTTGAAACTTTGTGAATGGTGGAACAGGGATCACCATCTGTTTATTGTTACATGGCACTAGGCTTTGCTTTGCATGCCCTAACACCATTTAAAAGAATTGGACAGCCTAACAAATAAACAATGCCCAGTTTCTTGTTATCATCAAAATGTGAGTGACCATAATGATGTGAGGTTGTTGTCCTAAAAATCCATAATAACAATGACAGCAAGAATGCAAATATGTGCTCAGTCTACAGAAACAGACATGCACACACACGCGTGCACACGTGCATATGCTCAACAGCTGGTTTCACTCATTCTCTGCAAGGGGGACCCTTTTCAGTGTCAGCAAAATTAAATAAATATATAAATAAATAAAAATGTGTCACCATTACTTTTCTGTAGTGCTAAAAAAAGAAAATGATTAAATTTGCTGACATTTATGATCTTGGTGATTTCCCAACATATTTTACTATTTTAACAATTTAAATGTATTAGCAATTTAGGTGTGGATCATTGCTGCAGGCTATATGGACAGAAGGGTCTGAGCTCTTTCAAGCCCATCACTCCTCAGCTCATTTTCCAAATGTACAACTGAACACTAATGATGCAGTAAGGAAGTAAGGAAGAACATACTGCCAATGGATGCTGTCTGAACAAACTTTCACTAGTGCATTAATTAGTTAATTCCAGTAATTAACAGAAACTGTAAACACTACTGTATGTAAATATTAACAGCTTGAAAAGTGCAGCTGTAATGTACAGGAATTGTACATCTTAACCAGTCCCATATAAAAGAACACAAAAAGAAGGCCTGTAGTGGACAATGTTGACTTTGACTTTATTTTTGGCTAGCAGCATTTACTGATGTAATTATAACGACCTGTGATTTGAGCCTGTCTGATGTCGAGCACCAAAACCACAACTTTATTTGACCAAGTTGTGAAGCTCCTTTTATTGTGGCTGTAATTCTCAGACACTTGTTGAGTCAGAAATTGCCTTCCCATTTTAAAGAGAAAATTATGAGAATGATTCATAAGAGGCTACTGGTTATCACGCTCCACCTTTGTTCCCTCCCTCACTGCCTGAAGCAGTCGGTAGACTTTTACAAATTAAGAAAGTATATACGATAAGTATACCTGTTACACTATTTTTATTATATCTGAAATGCTCGAATCCTGCTACTAAATCAGGAAACTGTTTTACCTTTGTCACTCTAAAATGTACTGCAAATTTTTTGGGTCAAGAATGTTTTTTGTTTATATGTTGCTCTTGCTCTGCTCTGTTGTTGAAGACAGGTTTAGTTTTCAGGAAATGTGCATATGTTTTGAAATTTTTGCATGAAAAAGGGTTATTTTTCATTGGTTGATGAGAGTGCATCCTATTAAGTGTGGCTGCTGAAACCTGATAATGAAGGTAAATCTGACAAAAGTGGTTTAACTTGTAACAATTCCATTACATGTCACACAGTTGCATTACATGTCACATGGTGAATGCTTGCCACTGTAGTGCTCTGTAGTGAACTGTCACCGGCTCCTGGGTAAATGCAGCAGAGTGGAGCTGCAGTGCTGCCTAAATGGGTATGGGTAATACAGCCATGACTCTGATCATCGTTGTTAAAGAAAAGGGGACCACAGAAAGATTAAGGTTTAACATCTGACCTTTAAAATGAGCTGTGCATGTAGGCCATGCGGCACAAATGTAGTACTTCATGAAAAAGTAGCAATTCAGTAAATGTAGTCAATGGTTTCTGGTTTTCTGCTGTTTCTACACTCTGCCGTTTACCACCACTGGCCATTTAAAGCCACAACCATGTTGTCACAAACCTAGACCCCAAAAGCAGCTCTTCATACTCATCTGGGCCATGGATATGACTCACTTACAAAACAAGACACATCCACCACAACTGAGATGTATGATTCCACATGTGTTTCAAATAAGGGACAGCAGCTGTAAAGCGATGCTATCATTTCAGTTCTGATAAGGAATGTTAGGAATGAATTATCATTTTAAAGACTGTTACAAAATAAAAAATAATGAGGAATTGTTTTCTATGACAGCCAATGTTATGAAACACCTATGATAATTTATAGTTTCTAACCCTCAAGAAAATATGTCATTTCACATACTCATGCTTGAGCACACTCCAATGAATGAGAAACCCTTTTTTCCTCAAATACAGTAATAAGAACAGGTTTATTATAAGTTCCACTTGGGCTTTGTTGGTGCCTCACTTGTAAAATATTTTGAGGACTGTAATTTGGGAAACTTTAAGGTAATTTACTTGGTTGTCTTTATATATATGTGTGTGTGTGTGTGTGTGTGTGTGTGTGTGTGTGTGTGTGTGTGTGTGTGTGTGTGTGTGTGTGTGTGTGTGTGTGTGTGTGTGTGTGTGTGTGTGTGTGTGTGTGTGTGTGTGTGTGTGTTTTATTATGAGTAGGAACAGAGATATAAATGGGGCTTTCATCAAAAGGTTCCCTATATAATTAAACATTGCCATAATCCCATAATCCACATAGTGAATATTTTAAGGAGAGAGTGATTGTATTATTTAATTTTGACAATTTTTAACAACTCTACTGGTGTTTTATTGTATGTGATTTCTAAATGGCAGCTACTTTTATAATGCTCTGAAAACATTTGGAATTGTGACGGTCTGATTGTAAATACTATTTAACTATGACTAGGCTTCAAAGACGAGGCTTCAAACAAAGCAGTCCTTTTTTAATGACAGTGCCTGCTGAATGTTTACATGGGATGTCTTTCATCCTGTGTCGATACATGAATGAATGACCTATTAAAATAACATATACATCACAGAGTATTTCCTGATGTCTTTGACTCACTCACCCTGAGCCTCTATATTTTGGTACATTTCCATTTTTATTGTTAAATATCCTGTCAGACTCCCAAGCACAACATAAAAAGTTCCATAAAGCCATCAAGGAAATTAAAGGGAGGTATTTTATCTTTTTTGATCAAAAGCATTGTTTTGTTTTTGTTTGTGATAAAGACAGTGGAAAATACCCAGATGGCTGCTCTTCACAGTAATTTCAGTTGAAGCAAGTTCCCACTCTCACATCAGTCAAAAAGACTGATGAGGTTCCATCACTTCTCTGTTCAGCCTTACACTACTGGTCCTCTAAAACAAGGCTTCACATACTGGGATCCAGGGGCCAAAGGAGTCAGAAGAGATGTTGTAGATTTTGGCCTTCAGTTGAAACTGACTGGATATAATCTGAAAATTATTGGTGATATTGTGATTACTGTAATTGTTTAAATTATTTTAAATCACTGCAGATATACAGTATTATGTAGATCCATGTTATAATGACATCACAGTTCAGACTCAGTGCCATGTATTATTGTGTTAAATAGTCATGCTGCGGAGGTAGGTGATGAATAAAGGTGTGAAACTGTTGCGCAGCTCCTTGGTAACGGGGATCATTTCAGGGGGTCTACAGTTTTGGGAGCCCTCCTGTCATCCATACTCACCCAAGTCAGAGCACTGCACCACACGGAGCTGGCAATGACAACCAAAGGGGCAGGAAGGAAAATCAGGTGAGGGTAACTCCTCCACAGCTGAGCCTTCCTCTTCATCCCTCATCATCGTTTTCACCCCTCCGTCCCCATCCAGGGCAAAGTCCCAGAAGCCCCTCTGCTCAAAGGGCAGGGCCAGGGAGGGGAGAGACAGGTGGGTGATGCACAGCAGCAGGAAGAGCGATGAGTGAGGAAGCATGGTGATCCAAGAGTGAAGGACTTACAATAGCAATGATATACTGAGATCTGTAGGGGCCAAAAAGGACACAAAGTCAAGATGTGTGCTTAAAATGAAAGGATAAAATTACAGTCTTTTCACAATTTCATACATTATGCTAAAAAGGGTTAGGAAGAATCATGAAAATGCAAGTAAATTGCTGCCAGGCATTATAGTGTAGAAATTCATATAAAAACAGTCCTCAGTGTTACTATTTCAGATTTTTTTTTTTGTTTTGTTAAATTTTGAGCTCAGATTTTGGAAATTTCTATCCAGTATAATTGTGTTGTACTGTGTTCACTGTAAGTAGTCAAACCATTAATGTGATTTGATTACTGAAACTACACCTTTTACCACTCAAACTATACGTTTAATGTGGTAATAAAAAGAAACCCAAATCTGAAGTGAAGCACAGGGGTGAAGAGCAAAAGCTTCTTTCATTCATGTGTAATTTAGAAAGACGTTAGGAAGTTTTTCTTATGTCTACATTTCTCCGTCCTCTCCAACACGTGGCACACACTTATAAAAAAGATTTGGAAAAAATAAAACAAACTGACAAGCTCAGAATCTCCTTCACTCCCTCCCAGCTTCCCTGAGGGCCACTCTTTAATTTGCAGGAAAGCAGCTTGAAACCACACTCTGCCTCCCCCAAAAATTGCAAGGTGTGGGGGTGGGGGGGCCTACCACTGCAGCTCGTTGAAATTGCTGCCTGGGCTGCTGGTTCCCAACTGGGCACTTCCTGTCCACCCCTCAGCCAGTCTCCCACACCATTAACTCTTAACTGGACATCCATCTCCATCTCTTTTACATGTTCAAAAACTACAAGGCTGTGGCATATGGCATAAGAAAGAGGCTACCATTGTTAAACAGACATGCTAGATGTAACAAGAAAGGTTGTGTGAAGAGCCAGATTACTGTACTGTTGGCCTGGGGGTGGGGGCTGGGGGTATAGGATATTGATATGGCAAGATGGACCAGTGCCCTCTCAAAATGAATCTTATCCCCCTTTGACCCCCCTATTTTTTAAACTGCGCAACCACATAACAATTATGATTCATATTTTTTTACCCCTAAAATAACTGCTGGCCCCAATTTACTCCTCCCCCGATGTGCAATAATGTATTTTCCTCACATTCTCACTACAGGTTATTGAAAGAAAGTGGCCTATGGCTCTCACCTACTGCTAACAACTATTTTTATTTAGACTCAGAAACCAATAATGTGATGACAGGAAAACATAATTACTCAACATAATCACTATATCCAGAAGCATTATAGTTAATGGAAGCCATTTAATCTGTGTTAATATATGTCTGCGGAGCAAAATGTGAAAAAATTAAACAATCAGGGGATTCCAGTTTTAATGACCCCTAAAGAGGTTAGACTGTAATGGTGAAATAAATGCCTCAGAATTTGTACTCATGAACTGTAATCATGTCTGTTTACTGTCAGAACTCTATACACCATTTCTCCCTTCTGTATCAGTTGGGGGAATGTGGAGCTAGAGTGAGACCTCACATGTTAGTGTTTTAAAGTGTGACTGCTGAGCTTCAGCCCCTGGACTTACTGTTTACAGTACAACAGCCATGCAGATTTTGAGCATGACCTGATGTGTAACAGATGTTGCTAATCATCATTTGCCAGAATGCCACTCACTGGGAAGGCTCAGAGCAGTTGCTGAGATCGATGATCTCAAGAGAGAATTGGCCTATTTTCATAAACAGTAGACATTAACTCGATATTTGCAATGAAACATGTTTAACTAAGAATAATACAAATAATATGAAAAAGAAATCAGATATTGCAGGGAGAACAAAAATCTTTAAATGAGCTTCGGGGCAAAAATCCAGCAGGGCAGTTTTAACATCCCAGTGCAGTTGATTATTCATGGTCATTTTATTTCTTTTTTCTGGCTACAATGAGAATCTCAAAAATGATGGGATGAGACTCCATCTGATATGTATGTCATGCTTACAGTATTTATTCAGAAGGCTAATTACAATGCAGGAATGACTTTATTAGCTTGAAAAAAATAACATAAAAATTCTTTACAGACATGTAGCATTAAAGTGATTAAATTATCGAAGACTTAGTGTGAAGTACAGGGTAGGAATATCTTCAAAAAGTACATGCTAATCAGACTGCTCCATTCTGCTTCCCATTTTGTTAAATTTTTGGTCACATACACTTCTCTTCCTGGAGGTGTGACATCACCTGGAAGAGGAGGAGGACTTGAACAGCACAAGTTTGGAGAGGCTATCTGGGTAGTATATGGCCAGAGAGAGTACAGTTACCATGATTTTTGTCATCTCTTTGTTTGGTTTTAAAATTACATTAAAGTGTCCAAATCTGAGTCATTCAGAATTTTGTTTGATATTTGTCCTTTTTACATGAGCAATTGACTCCTTAAATGGAGAAAAAAAGAAATAGCCCCTGGCCCATTAAAGTTGGCCCATGAGTTGAAGCAGCTTTTTTTACGGCTGGGATAAGTCCACTTTATTCTCTGCTTGGATTGTGGAAGCTGCCAGGTGCTTGTTGTTGTTTTGTGTTTATACGTACAGCATACACAAACATTGCTGTTAGAGGGGCTGGGCCTATTACAATATCTACCTTGACGTATGTCAGGGTAACAGGATGGCATAGTTAACTATATTAGTGCCTTAGTGATGTTGTACCTACACTCCCTGGTCTGAGAGCGTTGTTAGCCAACACAATTTGTGCAACTTTTATGAATGGGCATTTGCTAAATGAATTGAACACAAACTCATGGATATTCCATACAAATGTAATGAGGCCTTAGGTGCCTATGCCACAATCGTAGTGCCACACCCAGCTACTGTCACATCAGTCTTAAGGTCCATACTTTTGTCCTAAAAAGCTGTCCTAAAATATTGAAGTCAGTGGTTTGCAAGACTGAATGTTTCTCCAATTAGAGGAGAATACACAATGGTAAGGGTGCACCCACAATATAAACTTCAATATGTCAGTGAACTCATCATCTTCTGGGTACCCTGAGCAACATAGCCAACAACGTGGTAAACAAAGAAGTCTCGTGTGAACAAATCAGGAGTCATTAATTCATTGCTGCTAGTTTGAAAGAGACAACTAACTGAACAAGGAAAATGAGGCCAATCAGGTGGCTGACATCATAAATTTAGCATCATGTCTGCACATATTGAGCACTGCCTATTTTCCTTCAGTCATCCAGACCCTAAACACTGAAAATCACTCTGATGGTTTACAACAGCTGTCAAAACACTAGCAACACAGACATGACTCAACAAAATGAGTCTTTGCAAGCATCGTCCACCCCTTAATTTTCCTCTCAAGAGTAACTGGGCACCGGTCTCTTTGCCATTAGCCCCACCTGTCATATTTATAAACCAGTCCATTCACTTTGTGCTCTTTTTGAGTGCTTAGGAAGACTAAATATTTCTGCAAGTTCTGGCATTATACACTCTCCCCGTTCAATCTTCTGTTTGTGGCAGTCTCACTTATTCCGTGAAGGACCAAAATTATGGCAACAACTTATAGTTCATCACAGACATTCTAGCTGCAGGAAAACTAGCAGGGATTTTAACACGTAACTGCCTGGCTGCAGAATCATAACCCTCAAAGAATTTGTGAAAATCACTTTCTCACTCATAATTTAGACTGTGGATGAAAACTAGTGCATTCAAGACATACAACCGATCAATCTTTCTTGAACGCTATTCATATAGGATGAGTCACAATAAGATTATGTCACTGTTGATGTAGCATGGGTGAAACCTTTGACGTGAGAAATGCAAGGGCGTGGAACATGCTCCTCATGAATCTTCATGAGTGCTTTATTGTGTGAACTGAAGGATGATGGCATCAGTATTACAGTAATAGAGCACAGTGCTCCATCACTGAGCAGTTACCTTTTCAAAATGGTAACACAGGGCAGATGGAAGAGTGTTCCCAATTCCCAACACCTCTTACAGAGGAAACTTTGTTTTCTCCCCAAATTATCTCATATTCCCCAATATTGCACCTGTACTGGACAGGGAGAGCAGAATGCTCACTACAGGCAAATGATTCTAATGTGTAGAGCTACCAGGTGGCTTATCTACATATTGCCATGCTGGGCTTAAATTTGTGCAAGTATCCCATGGTTGTATATTACTGCATTCCAGCAGCAAATGTGGTGATCAACACTGCAGGGATTAGCCATGATTGGCCATAAAAGCAACTCTTGAGAATTAATGGCCTGTCCTAGGTGGACTATGGAATAAAACGAAGTGCTGCTGGGAGCACAAGCTTTGGAGGAGAGTGGGTTCTACAAATTATTTATTAATAAACTGTATTCAAAGCATCATTTGACTGAAACTTTTCAAATGTAATGACATGTAATGATAAAACGTTTTTCTCATTCCTTTAAAGTTTGTGTTTTTTTGATGACACAAGGTTCTTGCCACACTAATGATGTACAAGAGGCTAAGAGGGATAAGAAGAGGTTTGATTGCTCATTTTTCTCCATTAGGCAGTGAAATGTGATGTATCAGTTTGTAGGGATATCAGTGTTGCATAAAATAAATATTATATAATCTCTGAGTCTGAGCTGGTAATCTATTTGAGGTCCAGATTAAACCTGGGCATAATGCTGTTGGGTAGCACATCCACAAAAGGCACAGAAGTGGGTAAGCAATGCACCGTATAGCTCTGATCAAATCTGTACTGTGCCAGTGCCAATTGAAGCCAGAGCAGCCATGGGGTGACATGTGACATAGTGACAGGGAATCTGCCAGGGAATAAGTGTGTAAACCCAGAAAGTAACCCCTGCCTCATTCGTTATGATTAACTCCTCTGGTCCACTACATTTGTCTGTGTCAGTTGCTTCATTCGTCCAGTCTTCCAGCACAGTAGCTGTGGTGGTTTAGCTGGTGAAGCTCAAAATCCAAAAAGTGGTCAGTTGAATCGCCAAAAAAATAAATAAATAAATAAAACAGGACTGCTGTACTGTGGTTACTTTTGTGGATGGCATGCCTTTAAGAGCTCGGTGGTCCTTCTAAATTGACAGACATTCTTGTTGCAATGACAGAAAGGGCCTGCAGTAATGACTGAGTATGTTGAATTGTGGGAGGAAATAAAAATCATGAATGAAATGTTATGACAGCAGCGCCTACAGCAAGATCCTCATATTGAACACTGGGGAGGAACCTGTAGAAGAAACTGGCCCATATGAGTTATATGGGGTTAATGGTGAAGTAAACCGTGCCGTCACATCATGCCCAGTCTCTACGCATCAGTTATTTGACATGAATTACACTAATCACAGAGAAGCACATACATGGGTTATAGTAGGAAAAGTGGAGGACCAGACATATTTATGAAGAACATAAAAAGCCTAAAATACACAATGTCAAATTATGCTCACATAAAGATATAATTATGTTATTATAATTCACAAAATTATACCATACTGCAATAAAAGTGGCTAACAAAATATGTGTGTTTATATATAATATCATTATTTTCATTATATATTATGATCATGTCTATTCTGAGACCAGAGACAATGACACATAATTGCTGATCATATTTATATCTTTGACATTAAAAACTCAAACATAAGATGCACACTAAATTTTCTATTTAAACTAGATGTTGACTTCAGCCAACATGGATAATTCTTTTTCATTTCAGAAGCCGGGCAGAGGGATTGTCACATAATGCAGCCATCAGTGCTGTAAGATCCTGGATATTAATTCACCGGATCAAGACCAGGTCACAGACAACAACCGATGTGTCTTTAATTTAATGACAGCTGGCTAAGTTCCACTGCAGTTATTAGGCATGTTGTTACATACTGATATGTTCACAAACTGAGCAAAGACATTTTAAGTAACAAACTGAATTAACATTAATTAACTAATTGAATTTCACTCCCTCTGAACCATGGACAAAGCAAAGGCTCATAAGAAATCTTGTTGAACAACAATGTCACACATCAATTTCCAAAACGCATCTACAGTGAAAACGTAAGGAATCTTAATACATTGTTGGTGATACATACTTGGGACCACACAGCTGTCTTCTCCTTACTGTGGCCTCTCAGACTCATCAATACTGGCTTAGAACGGCCAAGAGCTTTTCTTAAACAGGCATGTGTAGGTTTTACCAGCTGGTTAAGTCTGAAAAAAACATGCCCAAGATCCCAATCATATACAAACATACATTTTTCTTGGGAAGAGACTGGTGTTTATGTCACATTTAAAGGAATGCCCCCATCCCACTTCTCCCATAGATATAGTGGCCAAGTAGTGAAACATGTGGTTCAGGGAGCTCGCAGACCTCTTCTTGTGTGTAGCTGGAGGATGAAACCACATGATTACTTCCCACTTCCGAATCTTAAACAGGGCTGGGCTGGGGGAGGTGGGGGGGAATGAAATAAGTTTGTGTCTGGCACAAGATCTGTTTTCATGGGTGTTCTTAGGAAGGAAGCTGGTTCCTGAAGGCCACAGCCAATCAGGAAGATGTAAGGCAGCAGAGGGGAAGCACAGCAGCAAGTGTGACCCAAATAAGTGCTAGACACTAAAATGGTAACACAGTGAAGTTTGTGAAAAGATGCAGGTTAAAGGTGCCTGGCAGGGATCATGTTGATTTGGATCTCAGGCACCATTTTAGGGGTGGTGGTGGTTACAATCTGGCTAAGGTGAAAGTCAATAAGGATCACCATCTACACACCTGTATGCCTCTATATACGTACACTTGACATGGGAGATTAAATAATTGATCAGCTATAAAATCATATATGTGGAATGGTAATAAAACAAATAAAGGCTACGTATAATCATTCTGAGCAGAAGACTGAACAGACTGTACTATGCAGCTGAATTCCTGATGGGACCAAAATATTGACCCAAATACTGGAACGACAGTGTCTGCACCGGTAACCCCACTCATCCAAGGCCTGGTGGAAAATGTAAAAATGTGTACTTAGAGAAGTTAAACACACAACCCATTCATTCAGACAGGAAGGTGTTTTTATTTTTTTCTCCTTCCCTTAGCTGTGATGTGTGTCTGTAGCAGGCGGACAGACAGAACATGCTGATGTCATCGCTGAATATAACCTACAGCTGATGATGAGGTCACCCATAAAAGAGGAGAAATGCAAGACTACCACTACACTACTACTGTCTTTGTCCAGTCCGGTGGTTCATTATCCTGATATCAGCTAGTTCATTAATTGCTGAATGTTGCTCAAGGTGCATCAAATCAGAGCAAGTCTGTTTTTTTAATGGACTATTGATCCCTTGAGATTCACATGGGTTTCTTCTTAAAATTCACCTAAACAACTCCTGAAAATGAAAAAAGATATGGCTAAAGCAGTTTGGCCTATCATTCTGAAATGAAGGCAGGGAGGTTCAGCAAAAAGCAGGCTCCTACAGGAGCTGCATTTGTTCATTTGCTTCATGCTGTTCAGTCCCTTTGGTCCAGGAATAGAAGTTCCAGGATAACCATTCAAAAACTGCACTCAAGCCATTACATGATTTTGTGATTCCAAATTGAAATCACTGTGCTCTTAATGATCTTTCTACACTATGTAATACTGTTTACACTAGATAACAAAATCCAAAGCAACATTCTTCAGTGTGGTTACGATTTACTTGAAACAAAAGAGGGGCAGAAATTGCCTCCAACTGTGAGAGCATTTTGAATTTTGTATTTGTCAAGTTTAATCTTCTTTCCTTGAAGAAGGACAAGTCTACTTCTGTCATCAGTTGTCTATGATGCTGACCAAGTCATGGTCCTAGCTACTTATATATTACACCAAGCATTACACATTTCTCTGCTTCACTGTGTTTACAAAATATTGGAAAATCCCTTCATGTCAGGTACCATTTATCAGAGATGATGCAATGCTGATGTCAAGTTCTAATGGTGAGGAAAAGGGCATGACTGACCTCATAATAATGTCAGCTCTCATTACGCCATTAACATTAAGATTCATGTTGAACGGAGAACTTTCTCAACTGGACTGAATCTCTGCACTGAAAGGATCCAGACTGAAATAATCTATTACTGGCTGGAGTCCAAAGGCTTGTTGGTGAATGCCAAAGTGAAAGAAAGAATAGTACCACAACAAACCACATTAAACAGTTCCAGATGGGAATTTTAAGCATGGCCACTAAGCACTTTGTAACATTACCAGATATACAAGGTTTTTTTCAATCATGACTGTCAAAACCTGAAAGCTGTTTAGCCACAAATCAAAATTATAAAATCATGATGTTCAAATGGCTTATGCAGTCCAAAAAAGTGAATTGTGAAACAAAAGTTTCTTTCATATCGCATTTTGTGGATAAGCTCTAAACTCACATGAAACATTTCAGCACATCTCTTTAGAGGAGAGAGCATGCTTGTGTGTGCTCTCCTGAAATGATAGCAGATAAACACAGTCACAGTGATAAACACGAGTTGTAAGTAGAATAGATCAGAACAGAGCAGAACTCCACTGACCATATCAAGTGGACATTTTTGTGCTGTGTTTGTAATTACAAATGAAATGGCATAAAATAAACATACATACTGCATATATGCAGTGAGAAATAACTCTACAATGAAAATACTGGATGAGGGCATGGATGTCTGCCAAGTGCTGAATCAACACTAATTGTCAATGGTGGAAAAGGTTTCAAAAAAGTTTTAAGCCAAAAAGATTTAAGGTTGCAGCAATGAGCTAGAACACATACATATTACTTATTCCAGATTGGGAGAATAGCCCCCTATCTTTCAATCTTTTGGTTTAAATGTTAAAATGTGAAAGCCAGGGAACTTTCCTGCTTGCATTACCATTTGTCACTTCAGTGATGACCTGGCACTGTTACAATGTGAGGAACAGATGGGCTAGAAAAAAAAAGACATGTGCAGAGAGATAGCAATCAAATGTCCAGGAATCCCCAGTCAGATCTCATGGCAGTTTATTCAGAGCTCAGCCCCTGGAAGAACTTCAGTAGCTTCTCTCAAGCGTGTACCATCTGCCACGGAAATGGTTGTCTTTTGCAGATCACTGCCTTCCTCCGAAAGAGTAAGCCTGTCCTGAGCCCTCTTACTGCACACATGGCATTACTGACAGCTGTATAGCTCTAGCTGGCAAAATGCAAGAAATGGCCTGCAATGTGGTGACACAGGTCCTTTCCATTTAAAAATGACAAACAACCAATGCTGACTGCCGCCAAAGCGAGACTTAAAACAGTAAGCACAACCAATATACATCACAGTATATCAATCCCTCCTCTGATGTGATGGCATAGTGCCAGAGGTAATGTCAGTAGCTGGATAGCTACTACCTGGGATTTGGACAGACCGTCCAAATCATGTAGATTAATGTATTCACATCCAAGTAAGAGAAAGCATGTGACCTAGTTTTACGACTGTTGAGGCTCCACAATTCTTTTTTTTTAGGCCTGATATTTTCATTGGGAGAAAGTCAGAGATTAGACAGAATCATCTTACAGATGAAGCTAAAAAATAAACTTGAAAGAAGATTAACCATATGATGATCAGATGCTTACATGAGGTCTATACTTATACCTGGTAGAAAGCATGATAAATACACTGTGCACACATTGATTATTTCTTAAGACAAGACACTAATAAGAGGATGTTCTGACCACATCAAAGTATTTAAACCATGCCAAAATTCTTGCGCAGATTTGTAAATTATAAAAGCAAATACAGTAAGGATAACAGACCAGTTATTGGGTTCTTAACACTCTCTTGAAGTTCCCTCAGTGGTTGTTTGTGTTTTTCCTTGAGGAATGTGTTGAAAGATGATAGTTGGGGCCTGGAGGTTTATGGCACCAGATTATTGTGCCCTATTAAGCTTGTTTCAACAGCTGACGGGAGCCATGCCATGGCGCTTGCCTTAAGACATTGCAGGGGAAAATGCAGAAGAAAAACCTCACTTGGACTTTTCAAGACACTGTCTGCGACTGTTATGCTCAGCACATATTGACTATTCTCATTCAACTCAACATTCTGTAAACGTCTAATAACTTAACAAATAATTCATTAAAAACATAATGCTGCGTTGACATATAAAAAAATAAAGCATAGCTCCTGAGAATTCATAGCTCCTGAGAATACATTTTTTTCTACACATTGCGCTGTGTGGATATGTTTTCACGTCCTGGTAAATCTAAAAGCTGCAAAAGTAAAAAATCCTGGTGATATTGGTAAAGCACTCTGTCACAGAAAACAGAAAAGTCTCCCTCCTTCTTTGAAGTGCACACTTCAAAGGTCTGCTTTTGATTAGAACCGTACTCTTACAAACTGGACACACTGCTGAAGCCGCAGGCTAGATCCTGCCTACAAACTCCTGTCCCTCAAATCACCATGCAAAGTCATCTGGGCAAAGAGACCACAGATTCTCTCAGCTCACCCTATGCTCTTTCCAACCTCTTTACTTCCTAGCTCTCACTGGTTCCTGGTGATAACAGGATTTCTTGGTGCTACATCACATTTTATGACTATTCATAAAGAGGCACACCAAAGGCAGAGCATCCATTGCCAGTATAACTGCAATTTATGATCTTTTTTTGGACACAACCCCTCAGGATTTAATCATGTGGTGTAATCAGATGGGAAGGTTCCAGGTTAATGGAAAACAGAGACAAAGTGTTGAGTGTTATGGATATGAAGGATATGACAGATCTGGTTAATTTTGAGAAGGTGTGTCAAATACATATCTGGGAAGGATGCTGTTTCGGCAAGTTTTTGTGGTCTCCTTTACAGCAGCAGCCTGTTTAGGCCTCGGCTCTCTTTAGTCAATCAATGATTGTAAACACTTAAATACGGAATCATACCAAGTCACTGCAGACACTACAGCCCTCCAGGACTGGAGTCTGACACCACTTATACAGAGAATCTGCCATGAGACCAAGCCAAAACCCCAAAACCATGAAAGTGACTGTAAACTTTAAATGACTAATTCTGTGTGCATTGGGAGGAGCAGTTTTGAATGGGTGCTGTGTGTGTGACTCTTGAAGAATTAATGTCATCTCAATTTCCTGCACTGAAATTTTTGCAAAAAAATCTTTTCAACTGTTCAGAACAAAAAAGACAACAGAGGGACATATGGGATGTAGTGGAGCCAGAACAGTGTGGTGGTGTTTTTTATATGCACTACATATTTAAATGTTAATAAGACATTGTACTTTAAGACATATAGTATTTTCACTATACTATATTGACACGCCACTTTTTATGCTGTTTTTTTATCTTTTTTTTTTAAAACAAATTCTCACTAAACTGTCCGTAAATGTAAAAATTAACTATTTACCCTGTAGTGAGGAACAATCAGTTTTATCTCAAAGAAACTGTCCAAGAGAGGCTTCCAGCCTTCAGTGATGTGAAATGTGTTCATTTATACTGACTGGTGCCAGCTAAAAGCAGGTGGGCTCCCTTCTGAACTAGGTCACACTCAAGGTTTCTTTGTAACTTATACTGCAATTTATACTGGATTCTGTCACCCAAAGTTGGCTCATAGGCCCAGTATCTACATAAAGCACTTTTGTAAGTCATTCTGCATAAGAATATCTGCTTACTACTTTCCTCACTTTGCTGTAATATGGCCTGCTAACACAAACAAGCTTTCTAATCATGGAAACAGTAGCCTCTTGAAAATTTACAGGCTGAATTTAGATATATTGATACACTGGTAACTCATCTTTCAGCCTGACTTGAATATTCAGCAGATTTAAACCATTCCAAGAAGTGGAACTCTTAAATGCACTGAATAATATTTGCCAATCAAAACCGAATAATATGCTGCCATTGTCTGCTCCAAAAAAGAAAGAAAGAAAAAAACCACAAATGAAAACCTTCTGCACAGATACATAAAGTCAGTGTAGAGGATAAGAACAGCTAAAACTCAAAGCAGCACTGCGCAGGCACATGCACTCAGACCCTGGTGAGATAACCAATCAGGCAGAGTAATGTGGATGAAACAAGCTGAATCAACCTATTGCTAACAGTGACATTGCAAACAGCAAATAAAATGCAGTGAAAGACCAGGATTGTTCAGTCAATGTAGCTCCAGTATAAATGGCTAATTATAATGTCTTTTAATGAATATTTCAGGTACAGCTATGTCAGAGCTGTGTTTTATGTGTGGTTTTTTTCAACATAGCAGTGCTTGCCATAAATTCTGTTTCTCCACAAAGGTTGTAGTTGTCTACACATGCCACATTTTGAATGTAGTATAGCCGATATGACTAAACATGAGCTGTAGCTTCACCCCATAGTTGTTCACCTTCTGTTATATTTATACAACTGTCCACAACACACTGACCACACCACAGTAGGTCAGGATCTCGTCTGGATACTCACTGAAGAAGTGTGAGGAAGCACTTTTCTCAAGGGTACAACAGCACAACCTAAACTGGGGATGTGAACCTGCCACACTCTACTCCTAATCTCCAAGACAGCACTGTTACTGCACAGTTTCCAACTCTACTGACCTTTGGTGCCACAGCCTTGTTTGAACTTAAGCCCACATAAAGCTGTCAGTCTTAAATAATCACATTGTGCTCCTTTAAGGTTTTAATTAACCAAGTTATAACAGTGACAGCAGCTTTACATTTGCCTTAAATTCTAGGTTTATCCTATGGTAAATCAACATTGAACATACCTACTTTAAATAAATTGACAGTCAGTTCAGTTTTGTTAGACCCAGATTTAAAACTTTTTACATGCAACTTTTCTGCCACAGCTGAACACAGTCCATTTAAGCATGAAGTTTTACCTATGAAAAATCAAGCATTTCGCATTGTTTTAAAACATTTTGAGATGAATGAGTTTAATTGTGATAGTAATGAGCCTTATGTTAGTGATAAAAATATGTCTGTCTTTAAACCCATATTCAAGTATGCTGATGATGTTGACATTTTGTAGAACTTTTCAGATCTTTTTACAGAACTGAAGGTGAAATGAAGGTTGAATATATGACAGAAAGAATATAACTACAGCAGGCAGCACACCTTCACCTGAAACAACTGAAATAATGACTTGCTGCTCCTTCATTAGATCCAAATGACAGTGTGACTCACACTATGTGGTGAAGTGAATATATTTGAATTGTGAACTTTTGGAAAACTTTTCTAGCATCTTGGAAAGGCGAGTATAAACATACAGAAATGATGGTGTAGTTGTGCCTACTGCAGAGTGAGTCCAGTGTATCCAGTGGATTGTAACCAACATACAACAATCTGTGACACATTTGACACTGCTCTTCCTGCTGTCTGAGTAACGCCTGTCCAAGCTCTTTAGGACAGGAGAGGTCTAAATAAGCTCATTAGAAAGCATCGGCTTTTTTAAGTTATTGTGGGGTTAGGTTTGCTGAAGAGTTCACTTAGCTCAAGAAAACTGGTCAAAAGTCAAAATTACATAACATCTGATTCCCTTTTTTTTTTTTTAAAAAAAAAAAAAAAAAAAGAGACCGCATTTTCTTTCTTTGGGGGACAGCTGTGTCGTATCCCAATCTGTCCATATTTCACAGCACCGTCTGTCTAAAAGAGGGAGACGAGAGTAGGATATAAATGAGAGGGAATGAATACATAAGTGAGGAGAGTGGGACTGAAATGATGAAGGGAGACAGGATGAAGAGGGTTGGAGAGTGACAGCTCGGCCTTGGAACTGACTGGGGAGCTGGGGTAGTGGAAATTGGCCTCCATATCCCAGCTGTCAACTGATTTGCTTCATCTGAATTTAATTACATAATGAATACCAGAAAAGACAGAGTAATGCCATTGATGTATTTTCTGAGTTACATTTAATCTTTTCTTTGCTACACATACAGGTTGACATATGATGACGCCGCAGTAAATTTCATTTTGGGCCTCTGAGCTCTGTGATTCAGTCTAACTATTAAAGCAGTTTGTCTAATTTATTTGCCTGTGTCATAGATTATATGTCGGTTCATTTGATTTTGCCTATCCTCTCTCTTGAATTTAATTTTTTTTTGTGATATTGCATGTGTATACATGCCCCTTGTGGTTGTCAATGGGGTTCTTTTTGTTGTTCAGAAAAATGAGACAGGTATATTTGCATTACTATCAACATTTGCTCTAGCTAGCAGTAGGGCTGCTTATGTCATAATCGGGAAGAGACATACCAGTTTCTATGCAACACGGCATAATAGGATACAAGCTTATGTCACCTGTCATAACACATATGACATTTACACACTTTTACACATACAATATATGAACCTCCTCAAGCAAACCATTCCATTAACTTGTAGAAGCTGATAGACATTCAGGGTGAGACGTTTCATAGCTCAAGCACCTGAACTGATTCTCAACTATGACAATAGAAAGCTGGTGAATGAGAGCAAATGGAATGTGTGCAAATGGAATTTCTGAACAGCATGGCTTGTTTTTCAGATCAATATTAATTACCAACAATAGAAGTTAAAGTGCCTCCTCAACTGAGCTGTCACTCCTAATAATTCATATTCAGTCACAGCAGCAGAATCCTCAAACATCCATCATTCTGTGTTGTTATTAAGACACAGAGATAGAGTTAGATAAACTGTTCAGGACTCCCAGGCTATGAACTTAAAGCACTACATTGTGAACTAAGGGCACTGAGGAATTTTACCCTTTAGTAAAATGATTTACCTTGATTGATGTAATAAAACGACCGAGATGTGGGAAAGGCACATAAATTATAACAAGAGCCGAGGGGGAATTTCCCCTCAAACATTTAACATAGTGTCTCTTAGTGTCTCACATGTCTGTCTTTGTGAATCCACTATCCATTAAAATCTAAAAAAAAAAAAACACTGCTCACTGAAAATGTACAGAGCCAGACAAATTGCCATGGAGACAGCCATTTTAAAGGGGCTGTGACTCTAATACCACCCTGCTGGGAGACAGGGCAGAGAGAAAATGAGACAGAAAATGGGACGAAGAAGAAAAAAAGTCAAAGACGCAAACATTTTGGTTTCAGGCAACTAGGGGTGTTTAAACTTCCCACACTCCCAAACATTAGCCAAAGACAGGTTTTCATTCTGCATCAAGTTCAACTGAGCAATTATCTAAGGTCAGTCTCCTGACCCTCCACTTTGGTAAGTACACTGGCTCCATCAACACTTCCGGACCAGCTCTGAGCTATGTCTCCCAAGTGAGGAAGTCTGCGGAAAAGCTCTCATTTTGCGTTGTAGTGTGTTGACAGATGCCGTCTGACCATTACTACAAGTGCTGTGTATCATGGGGGATAACCTGATTGGTCAAATGCTTTGTTCAATAAGTTTCAAAAAACAATAGAACTGATATATATTTAAATTGTCAACGTCATTCCCCAATGTGGAAAGATGATGCATCACAGAACACAGACTGGCAATATGCATCCTCTGAAGCACATTAAACTGGCCAGCACTTCTTTTGATTTAGTTATCCATGAGATAAACTGTAGAACTGAAACAGCAAATGCATATATCTTGTCTATTCTCTGTAATGGTCAGCTTGCCCCCAGAAAAAAGAATTTACAGCCATCTGGAGGTCCTTACTTGAAAGAGGGTGAGCTGAATTAAAGCAGAGAGCATTCCGCTGCAGCTGCGATAGTGGAGGGATTGGAGTCAGTGGGTCACACACCGTGGTGTCCTTAACAAGGTCTGTGAAATTCCTGCAGTCCCTCAGTCTTTCCATGCTCCACAGAGCCCTAGTCCCTCCAAAACAAACTACTGCCCCCACCCTTCACCACAGGCAGGAAAAGAAGGCATTCAAGTGGCCCTCTCTCAGATAGTGCTCTCACTGAAATGAACCACCCAAATGTATCTTTACACAAGATGGCTCTTGAGTAGGAAATGCCCTATTGACAACAAAATGTTAATTTAATGGACTTAATCATTGAACCACAGTGTCATATGCAAAGGGATCAGCCCTATTCAATACAAAAGCTCTGTTTTTAGCATACAAATCTGAGTCTGTGGTAATTCTTATGTCTGTATAACGAAAGCTATGTATTTCAGGCAGAACATATCTGGATACTTAATGACAGGTCTTGGAACGCTTAACTCATGACACACAACACATAATCAAATACATTTTATATCCAGATTGGCTGTTTGATATTTTTCATTTGAAGTTTATATGAAATGGGTGTAGTTAACATTTCATTACAAAAACTGAAGTAATTAATTTAATATGAAAACCCAGAAACATTTGCCTTAATCAGGTGCCACTGAAAGAACTGGTCTCTCCCGTTTTTGGATGGGCACTTCACTTGTATCACTTTGGAACACAGCATGGCTTGCCATTTATAAATGAATATATAAATATTTTCTGGGAATATGTATACTTATCATTTTCAGTATTTTCAGTATTCTCAAACTCTCAGCCTTGCAACACCACAGATTTAGAAGTGTGCAGCACACATTCCTGGAATATATGAAACCCCAGACCAACATAAGCACAACACAACGCAGACTGAAGCACCATGGTCTAAAAATGTGAGATATCATATGTGAGCATCAGTGTGAGCTGTGTCATATCTCCATTCAAAGTGTATGCTTATCTAAGTGTCATTCTTTCAACTAATGCAGCACTGTTTGTGGCATAGGTCCCTAAATAAAGCAGCAGTAAAAACCTGAAAAAGTCTCAAACATCAACGGACACCTCTTCATTCTGTTTTGCACTCTTTTGTTTTTTCGAGGCCTGACTCCTCCCTCCCCTTCTCCTGGGGTTGCTGGTAACCGCAGGGCGGATCCAGTCTCTGTGCGCTCGGGTGGAATTTGCATGCACGCCTTGGCTATAATTTGGTGACTTCGATCCCTAAAAAAGGAACTTGCTGGCAGGCTGTCTGTGGCCATTTTGCTTGGATGTGGTGGGTGCTTGAAAACATTGGCGAGGAAGAATCTAGGTCTAGTTTCACATTTATTTATAGTGGCCTGGCCTAAGCTCTCTCTCTTTTGTCTTCTTCTTCCTCCTCTTTGTTGTCGATGACTTTGTGCTTTAATATTCTGAAACCTGCCCTCTGACATTTCCCCTTTTGAATATTGTGTGCAAAATGGAAAACACATTTTGGGAAGTAACAGACTGATGCTCCATTAAATCGGTCCCAACCCATGGAGGGGCTTCATTTCCCCCTCATCCACAGCCCCCCAGCCCCTAACACTGTGCGATCATCCGTCCTGACTCCCCAGGCACTGCTGTCTCACTTCCACATCCTGTGGTTCTTCCTGAAGGTTCAGATGTACAGTGGAGGTGGTAGGGGGTGCTTCATTGTTGTTGCTAAAAAAATACTAAAAGCTGAGTGCAATTTTGTGTTCAAAACACTTGAGTCTAGTTTTTGCTGGAGCTGCCTTTGAAGATGTTATTCAAGTACTAGATGGCTTCAATACTTGACTACAGTGAACACAGTAAATGACTGACTTTTTACCTCAGCGTTTAATTGGCACATATCCTGTGTCCAGCTTCCTACAATATAGCATGCACAAAGATTATGGAACAGCATACTGAAAACACAGAACTGAAGTTAAAATTCATGTAAATATAAAAACTATACATTTGCCATTGGAAATGACAACTAGTTCTCAAAATAACTAGTTTTCAAAATGTATTAAAATATGATTTCATGAAAGTTATTACATAGATAATGTTCAGAATAAATGCTAAAGCCTCCCACATCAAAGCAACAGTATCTAAAGTTTACTACCTTTATTTTGTGGCTGATGTTGATTTTCAGTCCATAGCAGATTTCTTTCATAATTTAAGTTACCTTTTATGGCTTTGAAAGCTCTATCAATCCAACAGGTTTTTGCATAATTTATAAAGAATACTCTTTATAAGAAGAAGGCTCACTGTGAGAGTACAGACTGTGTCTGGTAGTCATGCAGAGTGGAGCAAAATTAGTCATTGGATCTGACCAGGAGGGAGGAATTGTCACAGTGTCAGTCTCATTGCATACAAGTAACTCCTTGATTGGGCCCTTGGAGTTTGCCTTCACAACCTCTGCATTTTGGGCATTCCAGTACAATGTCTGCACAGCTAGATTCTTCTGATTCTTTTCATTTGTGGCAGACAGTGAGGTGAGAAGAATCTGTGGGCGGCAGCATTGACTTGAGGAGAGTATGCACTTGTCTTTTCTCTCCTAAACTGATGGAGGACATTACAGAAATTAGATGAACCTAAAATTCAATTCTGCCTGCCAAAATTGAAAACAGAGAAAAATATTGGATAAGAAAAATTCTTCAAAAAACAATGAAAAAGAAATTGTACAATTATAGTGTATACTGTACTCTAAATCTTTCAGTTGGGCTTTTATGACCACAGAACAGAATACAGCCAAGAAAATGTTCTTTCACTTAAAGTCCCATGTGTATTTTAACAGAAGGGAATGCTCAAAGCCAAAACCACCGCATGAATTAACAGCTGGTTACACTGACTCTCACAGGTTCTTTAAACAACTATTTAGCATGTAAATTGTTTCATGGGTCTACATTGAGTATAAAATGTAATCTAAAAGCAACTTCATACATTGTTTTCCAAGGAAGACTGCAGAAGATACAGACAAAATAAAAGGTAGACAGAGATGAGTAGAAAGTTTGCCAGAAATTATTTTGTCAAAACATAGATGACAGTACACATCAAATGTGAAGGAAGGTATCAAGCAAGCTACAAGCACACTGTTTTGTTTTCTTTTTACTGAATGAATTTAGTAGAAATTTGTTACTGAAAAACACCACCTATTGGTAAACCTTCAGTTTGTTTTTGGCAATGCACTTAGAAAACATTAGGGAGCTAAATAAGTAATCCTGATTTCCTGTTATGTCTTTTTTTAATTGTGATGCTACATTGTAGTATTTATTGTTTTTATTGATTAAACATTCAGAAAACAGATTCCATTAAAAAGTCCACAAGATTTGAAATGGAAATTAATTTCTAATACAACGCCAGTCCAGCAAAAGACGTCCAATAGTTTCAGTCTTCTCTACTGCCATCTATTGCCAAATGTAGGTATTACAAATTTCTAATAATCCCAATAACCTTTCTAAGGATTTACGCGCGCTGATATGTGCACTTCCACAATGTACAATTACACGAGGGATTGGAAGCATGAGAGTTTGAGGCTAGCCAAAATAAAATAATGTACTAATTATTTTAATAAAAAATGCTTTGAACTGTTTGGGATTAGCTGCACTTTAGCAATATGATGTAGAAAGTTGGGATATTAACGAAACATACAGCAATTTAGAATAAAATTACACGTTTTTCAGGATTATACAGTTTTTAAACAAATATCATTTGTTTACAAGTAAGAGATCAATAATGTCATTTTCCATTATCATAATGAAAAGGAGACCTTCAAATCACTATATGTCTGAAGAAAAAAATATTGTATGGTCCAAATTTTATGCTGTAGAAAATGTATAATATACTAAATATATAATATATGTGTACACTTAATGAATATATGAGTGAATATATTCATAAGTGAAAACATGAATGTAATATTTAAGTTTCCAAACAGGGTAGGAGGTTTGCCAATTCAAATATTTGCTTGTTACATAATATCCGCGCAACAAGTAATCTGAAAAAGAACAAAATGAGTAAGTATCGACCTACCTTCAGTCTAAATCACGAATTTCCCGAGAAGTCTTTTTCTTTTAAGTGTTATAACTCTTGTTGTGTTTAAATACAACTTTATTACACATATAAACCTATGGGATTTTGATATTGCTTGCTGATATTTCTAAGCTCCTAAATGCTGCCTATTCCTCGAGCCCGTGTCTGCCAGCAGAGTCGGAGCACTGAACTTGTCCCACAAACCAGGGAAATAACATGGGAGAATCTAAAGTCATGCCCAAATTTGTTGAACCAGCCTCCTTTTCTCAAGATGCTCGCTGAGTTAGTGCGAGAGAGAGAGAGAAAGAGAGAGAGAGAGAGTAGGTGGTTTGTGCGTACAAGCTCATAGCGCAATTACAAAATCCTTCCACACATTAAACTACCAGTTGTTCCTATGAAGAATTATTTTGTCCGCAATTTTATTGTGTAATTGAACTGAGATGTTCTTCTGCTCTCTGGGTCCTTTGGTCTACAACAGAAAAATGCTGATTTTGCGGTATGTTGCACGGGATGATAATTGTGAATTTATGTTACGAAATCTACATACTCGACAGATTTAACAGCTTACAACGTTGGATATGTAAGCCTTGAGTCTTAAAACGCGGTGCTTACGTTTTACCTTTGTTTTATAGTTTCAGCAATCTTTCTGTCTGAAAGTTGAAACATTTTATTGAAACTCCCTACACAGTTTATAAGGTTCAGCTCCATAAGAGAGCTGTTCTTTTTCGGATGGGGATTTCTAATTTGACATAACACTGAGCAAACATCTATACTGCTGTTCTAGGAAGAACAAGCCACTTAAAATGAAAACGATGTCATGCAAATTGGCTCTGAGAGTTAACAGAACGTTGCAGTTTTACTTTATGTAATCAAACTGTAACAGTCGATTAGATTTAAGCAAGAGGTTAAACTTTCTTGAATTAAAAAGTTGGCTACATAACAAACTATAATATTTGGAAATCCATGCAAGATTACTAATTGACATTTCTATTCACCGGCTCCATCTTCATAAACATAATGGTATGTGTGTGGTCACTTAATTTGCAGCCATGGAGGTATCAAAAGTTTAATCATACACTTTGTTACATTTATTAATAAAGAAGTCTAAAATCCATCATGGATTCACAAAAAAAAAAAAATATCCTGGCCTGCTTGTGTCACTAAACAAAACAAAGTAAAAGAATATGAAGAAAAGTAGAATTGTACAGGGAGTCATATATCGTTTAAATGCCCTACATAATTAAAAAAATATTAAATAACAGATTGCATGGGACAGAGTTTCTAAAGTATACAAAAATACAGTGATTTGTATTCATACCATGAAGAATTTACATTGATACTTTGAATGTATGAATTTACCTTTATTTTGTACCAAGCAACTATTTTAAAGCAAATTGTTCTCTTTATTATACTGTGTGTATCATGCTCCTTAAGTAGTGTATTCTATTCCATTTTACTGTCTTGTTTGTAATGAGATATCACTCTCACTCTCTCTTTCCTTCTCACACACACACACCCACATATATGTATACATATATGAACCTTTGGATGAACCCGAGAAGCAGGTGGATATACCCTGTCGACTCTAGTTAGACATCAAATAAGGCATCACTTTTGAAGGCAGCAGATGAGAGTGAAACAAACTCAAGCAAATCTTTATTTCACAAAGAAGTGAATAGCCTAAGAGGGAAAGTCAGATTCCAGAGATGCATTTTATGTCAGAGTGTCGGTGAGATATTACCGCTTTGGACTTCCTAAAGCACAGTCATGCGTGTCTCTCAAAAGGTAAGCCCCCGTGGAGGGACATTTCATTGTCAGAGGTGTGCTGTAAATTCCTGCCTAATTTTACCATGAGACCTCGTAAAAATTCATCTTCTGTTTTTGTTAGTTTTGTGTATGTTTGTTTATACATTGTCCTTTAGGGTTTTATTGTCAGTCTTTCAATTTTCTTTAGCAGTGAAATGGTTGGAGAGGGATGGGGGAGAGAGAAGCAGGAGTTTATGAATTGGAAACATGATTAGGCTGCGAGTTGTAGGATGTACAGTGTGTTTTCGTCTCCTCCGGGGTAATTGAGGTTATTATTATTTCAAATGCATTGAAGTAGTGGATAAATCATTATCATTGCAATTTTTATATGGAACAGATTGTCCTACTTTTTACTAAGGGAGTGAATTACAACGAGTAATCACTATTGTGTTAAACTGAACTGCATTAAAGAATAAAGAGGGAATGTGAGTGTAAGCTTGCACCTCTCCAGCAGCTGTAGAAAAGGATGCAGGTGCAGAATGCTATTAGCACAGCCTCAGATAGAGCTGTGGGTGCATCTGAGGCCAAAGTGCCTTTAATAAGACAGTTTTAGAGGGCACCGATCCACATCAGACAATTTACACATTTTGGGGTGACAGAGAGATATACTGCCTGGGTGCACCTCCAAAATTCAGGCTTCCTCCATTTTGTATGTAAAGGAAGTTTACCTCCTGTGTGACAGGATCCCATTAAAGAAGAACATTACTTGACTTAGAATATGGAATGGACCATAATGCCTGCATTGGGGTTTGAGTTGTTTCTTCCCCTCTGCTCTCAGTGTTTTCTCCTTCCTGACCCCTCACTTTCTAGTGTAACTATATTTGTGTCATCATAATTTATCACTATATCCTCAATGCAAAAACTTTGGCACTTTCTGTATGTTGATAAAACAACTATTACAATTGGTAATAAAAAACGGTCTATTTTAATCTAAACCTGTTTATTTTTGCAAATCACTCTGCATGGGTGTCATTTAAATGTCTAAATGCAAACATAAATGCATTTAAACTGTTACTTCAAAAATTGGTCTTATCAAGTATACTGTGGATGTAGCCTTGAAAGCTAGTGGTGGGTTTTTTTCCTCTATAATCTCTTGCCAGCTGTCTGTGGTAAGTGCTTGGAGCCATGCAGGATACTGGTGTCAGCCTGTGATGTGCTGTCTGTAAAGCCAGTCAAGCCAAAGCACCCCCTTGATGATATCCTTTGTCCCAACAAATCTGTTTACTCAGGCTTTCAAGAGAAGATAAGTCCTGGAAATCAGGCATGGTCACCTTAGCAATATGACTACATAAAACTAACGGGTGCACCTGAACATTTTGCTTTAAATTCAAAGCAACATTATGTTATAATTTATTCAACGTATTCAAAAAATCCTACAGAACCAAGCCTCTGTATTTAACACCTTGTTCATGAACACCATCTCATGTGTAAAAATGTTGTGTGTCTGAACATTTATGATCAGGAATTTTTTATTCCTTTCGTCCCCAACCAAAAACTCCTATAGGCTTTATCCACCGTGAGCCACCCCCACTGACTCAGGAAGGATGTGCCACAAATGTGACTTCTTCTCATTTAAGTGGCAACTAGCACTGCTATTTTTCAGTTTGTACAAAAGGTACCAGTCATGTATTATCTGTGCTGTCACAGGGAAACAAAGTCAACTTGTATTCAGTCCATAAAATTACAGGTACCAACCAGGAGAAGTCACTAGTTCATCTGGCCCACTGGCTTAGTAATTATGAGAAGAAATAAGAAAAGTGTTGAGTGACACCCAAAGCTTTAGCCAACTGCTAGCAGGGACTCTCAGTCACATCAGTATCTGGACGATCATGATTTGGTTCAGACCGTGGGATGCACCACTGCACAACTTACTTGTACTATTTTCAATTTATCCTAATATACAGATGTGTTCTCAAATCATTCCATAGAAGATTCTACATGCATTTTCCTCTAATTGCAGAAAATGTCCCTCTAAGGGTTTATGAATTGGAACATTTTGTGATGCAATTTTACATTTTGACTAAAAAAACATGTGGGCAATCATAATTTCATGCACAGACATGTTCATTTTTGGTTTTGATTTTAAATCTTGAGGTGACACCATTGCAAATATACACTGAGAAGGCAATAACTAACAAGAATCCATGTTAGTCTGAGTTCCAGCAGCCCCTTAGCCATGCCAATATAGATCACATAACACAGAATGGAGTTCCATTACACTTAGCTACATATATCTTTACAGAAAGGAAAAGATGAGCCAAGACAATTTAAATAAAAAAGTTGAATACAGAACAGAATGTGTATTCGTTCACGGGCGAAAATTATTTTGTCATCAAGCAGTGACGGTTCCATTTCTAAATTAAAGTAACGTTCATGCTAACTATTATGATTCTGTCATTGTTGTTATGAAGGTAACATTAGACAGCCCAATTTAATGATCTCGATGTTCAACTAAAGAACTTTAATTAGAAGCTAACAGTCTCCATTTTTATTACAGTTAAACACTTTTAATATTTAAATATATAGGATGTTATTATAAATATTACAACACTGCATTGATGACCATTGGAGACCTCCTGTCTGTGATTTCATCATGACTTTGTAGGAAATTCTCAGAAATGGTCCGATCATATGAAATCTAAGGTCCTGTTCAACTTGCTTTTCTCCATTTACCATCACATTCATCAGAGTTTGCGGCAGCACTGAGTCTCCTCAGTCAGAGTAACACTACCACATATCAGTGCTGGAGCAGCAGCAGTTTCTCACCCAGTCTGCTTATGCTGTAATTTTGACACTCATTCATCTGTGTATACGGTCTGTGGGTAAATTCTTCTTTGGAGTTTCTTTGGGAAAGCATAAGTTCTCAGGGAAGGCTGTTAAACTCGATCAAAAACTGGTCCAGCCCTGATTTTTGGTGACATATTAATAGCAGTTGCAATGTCTTACCATAAATTACTTTTCATTTTTACTTTATGTTAAGCAGATACAAAAATACAAAAAGAACAGCCACAAAGAGTTGTTCAGTTCATGAGCCAAAAATAATGCGTTAAATCCTGCCATTGTGAAATAAATCCTATGTGCATTGGGCTTTGTCTGAATGACCAATAAAAGAACAGTAACTTACTAAAACTGAATGATAACTGGCTTAGAGGAAAGCTCTAATGTTCTGAAGTTCAACCTCTGGGAAATTTGACTATAGTAGATTAGAGCTAATATAATTTTCCATAATACATTTTCACAGACTTTCACAAACCCACACTTGTGTGCACATTCACAAAGCGCTGCATTGAATTTACATGTACTAATTCATTAGATATACGAACCCATAGTCACTGTTAAATTAAAAAAAATACATAGCATATAATTGTCATAAAATGAATACAGAATCCTGCAAATTCTCAGAATGATTTTTTGATTCCCGCTCTGCAGTCGCTCATAGAGCAGCACTCTCTGTACTGCGCTCGGTGGATGTGTTTTAGCATTAATATGGAACAGGTTTTGTGTTTATTACTGGGGATGCATTTCAGCAGTATGTTTCTCATTTCCCTCTGGCAGCAGGCTTTGTTATTCAAATATTTAGAAGGAGATGAATATATAGATGAATAATTTAGGCCTATCCAAGCCAGCACCCACATACTTAGCTCAGTGTGAGACAATGAACATTGGCAGGCCTTTTTTTGCAAGTTGCTCATAAAATTCTTCTGATTTTATTCCTGATTGGCACCCATGTCCCACTCCAGTAATCATTCCAGCCCCCAAACACCTAACCATTTACTCAAGTACTTAACGAATGAACACATGTTATTACAAACGTGTTTACAAACGTATCCCGTCCACAGGATCAATATTGCCAGGCTTCATTTATTTCTATTTTTTCTATGTAATGTATTTTATTTGGTTTCCTGGAAACACTTTTACTGCAGTACTTAACTGATGAGAAAACTTAATTACAAACTAGTCTACACATGTATCCTGTCCACAGAATTGATACCGCCAGGCTTCATGTATTTCTATTTCTCTATGTAATGTGATCACCACTGTTGCCTGGGACCAACCACCTTGGGGGTGGGGGGGGCGTGGGTTCTGTCTTACTCCCAGGATTTTTTGGTGGTTCAGTTCGATCAGAAACACAGAAATTCAAGTATGATTAGGTTTTTAAAAGTAAAAAAAAATCCCTGATGAAATTTCCTGTTTTAATTTTATATAAAACATTGGCCATAGCGGTTGGTAATTGTAAAAATTAATTCTGAAACTGATTTTCTGAGTTGAGAATTACAAAAAGGCACAATAAACTATTCTTACATAGGCTACTGTTTTTGTCTCTCTCTACCCAAGAAGAAGTAATGCATCTTGTCAGGTTTTTGAGGAGAGGCTACTTCCTCTCCTTTTCATGTTCTGGATTCCTTGCACTTGGGCTCAGGCATAAACCACCATGACTCTCTGGAGGTTTGAGTGGGGTTTGCATTTTCCCTAAAGGAAAGGGCTCAATACAATAGTTTTTCAAACACACATAAGATGTTCCTGTGTAAAACTAAACCTGCAGAAGCTAACCCCCAAAACATTAGAGAGCTTTTGTAAATTGATCATTTAGTTAAATCCCTTACATTTTACACAGGACTTTTCAAACAAACCAGGAACAGAAATATGGGGTTGTTCTTTGACTTACCTCTGGGGATTATTTTGTACAGGCCATGAAAGGAAGACTGAAAGTATCTGGATCTTTGGGATGCCATGGCTATGTCCGGCCATGTGATGGAGTAAGGCTGTTTTGAAGCTTCACTTTCAGGTCTAGAACAACCCAGTTTCTGTAAGACCAAGGATAATGTCCCATCAATTATTTGTTTAAAAAATCCAGACAAGCACATTCCTGGTCAAAGTACTTGTAAGTAGAAAGATAGCTGCTGAGCTGTGGTACTTTAGGAGCAGGGTCATCTTATTTTCCTCCAAAAAAAAAAACACTCATGGAATTGATCAGGACAACTAACAACTGAACAAACTACTGTATTCATATATGAACAATGAATTAATGTTAATGGCTTGCTTGGAAATGGCTTGTTTTACTGGGTAAGTATGAACAACTGCAATGCCAGTTTTGTTGCCCCATGTGGACAGCTCATTTTAATGCAGTTAAAATGTAAAGTTTTGGAGGAAGCACCAAACCTTTTCTTCTTCCTTTTGCCATTTAACAATAGCATAAAAACTGAATCACTGCCCTAGCTCTGTGCATAAAATGTCCTAGGAAATTGAGAAAAAATGTGTTCACTGATAACATTTAAAGAAAAAAAAACCATCACCCTTACAACACTTGCAGCATATGTGGGAACTAGCATTCTTGAGAGAGTTCCAAACCTCGACTCTTGTCATCCCCATACAAGTGTCTGTGGCACAAAACAGCCAGTTTCGCTGGATGATCATTTTTGTCACAGGGTGCTGTCAATGTTCTCTTGACAGGTAAATTAAACTAAATCATCACTTCACTGTGGAGCAGAATCTATTGGGATTACTGTAACCATAAGACTAAATCACCAGCAGTGATTTAGGTCTATATTCTGTACACAAGGCAGACCATTTGTTACTAAAAAAAGGACTGCAACCGGACAGCAACCACTGTATAAAAACACCATCAAGAACATGCTGTGTGTTTATTATGTTAGGACTATGAATGCAAAATTCAAGAAGTTAGAAGCTCATCAGCAGATAGCCATAGAGACAGGGGAAGTGTTCAGGGAGTGGGTGTGAATGGAGAGAAATGGCACTCTTGGGAGAGTGGCTTAAAAACCCATCAGTGTGATGAGATGCATTACATATCCTGCTGTAAGGGATGAGAGCACAGCACCAGATGTGTTACATCATAAAGGCCTTTGTCAACCTTTGGTCACATGGTTCAAAAGCAGGAAAATCTGAGCGGGAAAATCTGAATGACCATTTTCTCACTGTTTAAAGTTTGCTGACTTCACTTTGTTGTGGAGTTCAGCTTTAATTAATCATATTTGGAATATGAAGTGACAATATAGATCAGTGGAGCGTAAATTAAGGGGATACAGAACATACGTTTCCTTGGAGATCGAGGTTTGTTTGGGTTTTTTTTTTGTTGACTTCCTGTGCTCTATCTTGCTTTGACCTATGACCTCCCTAAGAGGGGAACTCTCCCCCATTTCAAACTGCTGTAAAGGAAGTATGTTCCACAGTATGGGTCAGGGCGGGAATGACTCTGTCACATAATGTCAATCTCACATGCTGCGGAAGTAGTGAATTTCAACAGCTTTCTTGGTTGTTTTAATAAGCTGCCACCACTGTTGTTTTTTCACTTGAGGGAGTGGTTTCGAGGCGGGGGACTGAGTGAACCAAACATGCCTTCTGGCCCAGTGGTTTTACCCAGAATAGACAGCACATTTGAGCAGACTGGTGCAATAGCCCCCCAGCTGACAGAAAGGCCTTAGCAGTTGCCTTCACTCACTCCAGTGCTTAAGATTAGATGTATAATGTTTGTTTTGGTATCATTTTTTCTCATTTTCTGTTCTTGTGGCCTGCATTTTAAAACCCAGCTTTTGGCTGTATGTATCTCATTCGCCCTCTAAAGCCACAGAAACCCAGCACTGTACTGTGCTCACAAAGGACTGACGAGCTGAAAATGAATTATGCCCTCCTCAGCATTGGGACTGGGGCCAGAAATATCAGTAATGAGCAGATGCTAAAATTAAAGTACACACTGCTTACTAGGTGTGTGTGTGAGTGTGTACGTGTAAGCAGTAGTAGGTGTCAGGCCAAAAGACACCAAGTAAATCTTTCATGCCACGTTTGGGGGTTTACCTTGGTTTGCAGGGTGAATGATTTTACCTTTTTAGATGAACCTCAAGTAGAAATTAGACCTATTCCTGAAAGTAAGCTTCAGCTGAAGCAATTATGACTTGAGGTTAAACTGACTGTCAGACAATCAAGTACCCCTTGAGGGCAGAGGCTTGCCCCATCCTTATTCTAAAACCCTGATTTATGACACTCAAATGAAAGCTCCACTATCGCACATCCCCATGAATGCAGGACTAAATGTTTTTTGCTAAAGACCCACCAGTGCCTGCTGCTTCCAAGCATTTTCATTATAAAAATTTAAATTCTGTCCCTGCTCATACTCCAGTTTTACTCACTGCATAACATGTAATGACATGGTGTATTTTAATCTGCCCATATTTCCGCCCTGACTTGCTGCCTGTCTCTCATACATGTGGTGCAATTGTGATTCGACATAATTGTACAGTCACTTCACTAGAAGCACATTATTGTGTATGGCTAAAAGAAATCAGCCATACTTGCTTTAAACATTACAGAATTTACACATGTACATTCAGAGAGCATGCTACATCACTTTGGAACAAAATAGCAATCATGAATTAATCTAAATACTGTGTAAAACAAATCACAAATATGTATCACCATTATTTAGTTATTACAGATTTTTAGAGGACTGTAAGACCTATTCCATCATGCTAGACTTGTACCTTTACATAACCAGGGAGGTCAAGTAGACTACACGCATTTCAAAACATGAGAAAATACATGTGTGTTGAATATTTTCAAACACAATTTAAATATTCAAAAAGATATATGTTTCATATTCTGTTTGGTATAACAAATCCATTGACTATCCTTCCTCTAAGACCAGTGTCCTCTGAGCTGTTTGACAGAGACAGATTTTTCTTTTGATTGCTGAACTTGAATATTCACCCGATGCCATGAAAACAGACAGATGGATAGGGAGACGTTTTGTATTTAAAACACGTCCTCCACTCGAGTTGTGCTCGATTTTGAAAAGGTTCAGTGAAAAGGGCAGTTCAGTGAAACTTATGGATGAATAAAGCCTGTTATGACACGCTCAATTTTTCAATCCCCACAAAGACCAGTAGAAATACATTCAAACACAGACGCACAGAACAGCGGACAGTACCAGCATTATATAATAATCTAATGCTGAGCAGAGCCCATGTGCACATACGTCTGCCAAAAACATTTTTCTTAATACAAACTAGAAAGAATATGAAATAACACAAGAATAACATATGCAAAATGATACAATAATCAAATAAAAGATTTCCAAGATGGTATTAAGTGTAAATGAAAGAGAGGAGGGACTGCAGGGCTTTCTTGTTGAGATTTTCGTTATGGCATTTAAAATAAAAAAGCTTTGTTTTCTTTTTTTTGTTCCTTGTCTGTTTTTTTTCGGCGACAGCAGTTTCCTGTGTTTGTTATTGGAAGGGGAGGGGAATGAACGGATAGAGCTCCTGTTGCACAGTTACTCAGGCTAGCTCTACATTCCTCAGGAGTTCACCGGGAGAGATGAACGCAGAGTGTGGGAGGAGAACAGGTCAAAGAATAGGTTCAACAAAACCCTTTATTTATTCTCCCTGAATTTTAACCAACATTTAATGTGTCCTGTCAATCGATAAGTTAATTTAACCTGTGACATCATATACCTGTGACATGCTGTGTGTGTGTGTGAGAGAGAGAGAGTGAGGATTGTGGATTTTGTATTTTGTTTTACTTAAGGGCAGCTATGTACATGCTTATTTGTCAGTGACAGAGTACCCCACTCTGTGTGTGTACCATGTCACTCTTCATGAGTTTTGGTTGGGCAGCCATCATAAACAACAGTAAATCTAGATTTAGGCCTACCTGCCCCACCCTGATAGTTAAACTTACAACTCACAGTCATAGTAAATCTAAATCATAGTACATAATAAATCCACATCATAGTACATGTCATATAAAAGGTGTTTTATCTTGATGGGACTGGTTTATCATAAAATAGTGGTAGGTATCAGATCAGGTAGAAATATCAGCTGCATGTATTGCTACAACTGCAGACTATTAATTTTGGATACCATATATTCCCATTCCCTCATGGTTTCTCTATTGGATTCAGAGTACTGTCACTAAATTGGGGTGGGTTACTCTCAGAACATAGTCATAGGACATGAAACTATTTTCTTTCAGTTTTTGCAATAGGGATTCCCCAGTGTGAATGTACTGCACTTCAGCTACATTTGCTTTGCAATGTTTGCCATTTATTATAAGACCACTGTTCAAAGCTTTTCCCTAATCCTTCCAAAAACCACAGGCTCTCTCTGCATAGTCACCTTTGTTCCAAAACAAACATCTCCTCTTCTTGTATCCATTAATGGAGGTATGGTTTCCTATAATCCTCTCTTGACCTTAAAAGGTGTTCTGAGGGTATAATTAAGGTGAAATTTTCCTGCATGTAGAACCAAAACATTACTGCACAAGTATAGCTAGCACTCAAACCATTTTTTTGTCCTAAACGTTAGTCTAAACAAGTGAAATTGCTACCTGTGGATCAAATGAACATGCAGATTGAAAATTAGATAATAATTCCTACTAAATCTCTATCACTGTAAATCTGAAAACATGGTAGACTTAAAGATCTTTTATTACCACTGCCACAAGTGTTTGTAATGAAAAAACAAGTGGAAATGAAATATCTTAGGACCCCAAACATGGTTCCTCTTTAACCCCCATAAACAAATTATCCTTAGTTCCTGGCAGGTTCCTGTGAAAGGTTCACAGTCTTTCAAGAATTCTACTGGTACCTTGGTAGCAGACTGGTTTCAGTCTATAGTCTGGAGAAAAGACAGAATTACAGAAGCCACCTTGGATATGAATTTAGACCAGACATCAGACAACAAAATTATTCCAACCAGGTTAGCCCAGATGAAGCCCAAAATGTAATATTCATATGTACCATAAAATTATATAAAACATTTTTTTCTGGACTCCTCACCACATATCAAATTACTGGAACAATGATATCAATTTTTGCAATCAATATTATCATGGACTCTATGCTCAATGTAAAAAAGCAAGGGCCAGTTCAGCTCAGACTCTTGACCTGCTATACCTATGGCATATTAACTACATTATACTCGGATGTAGACAGAAGTTTGACCAAATTGCCATTGGACCTACTTTGTTTCTTTTTTCCCTTTCTCTAGGCCAGCATCTAATGGAAGGTTCAGCCAAGGGAAGTTTCTAAACTGAAATGCTAGAATACCAAAAATTCAAATTCCACTGCCATTCCCAAGCATTTAACCTACACTGTTCTCAGCCGGCTTCCAATGAAGCCGTTAGACAGAACAACCTAAGAAACCATATTACCCACGCAACCATGATGTTGTTGCGTGAACCCCCACCCCATATTCTTTCATAATCCTGGCCACTTTCCCTCTCTCAGCTAATGGCTTCTGCCAGATGCCGCTTCTCCATATCAGATGCTCACTGCTTATTTACAGTGCTGTTTTGCCCTTTCCATTCCCACACTTCACATTTTCTCATGGTCAGCAAACTTCCTCACTTTCCAGGTAGCCTCTTTTGTAGTAACAGTCTGTGGACTCCATTCCATTGCTGACTGATTCAGAGATATAGAATTCTGGGATATATACTTTTAAAATTGTACAGGGCTTGTATTAAACAAAGCAATAAAATTGATCATCAGTACTGAAGGAAATATACACAATGAAGGAGGTACTGGGTAGAGGGACACATGAGCCGAACAGTGCATTTTCAGCAAGGGATGGTTCTAGCACTGTAATAAAAGACACAGCATCAGCAAGGAAACCTTAGAAGGAGAGCAGTTGGCCAAAAATCAGGTGGTTTATTTGTAAGAACATGTTCCCCTGTTTTACCCCACCTGAAATGACCTTTAGAATCCACCTACCTACCACAAACCTCTCCCACAGACTCACAATAAAACAACTGTATGTATGACTCCTCTAATTCATGGAGACTCCTATTTACTAATTTAACACTGCAGATGCAAGACAGTCACATTTTAACCAAGCCATCAGAGGAGCACTGAGGTAGCATGTTCATTTTACAGACCTACAGGATAGGTCTCTAATCATTAATGGGACTAATGTATTTAACAGGTTTACTATTTTACCCTGACAAGGTTGAGGTAATTGCTGCCTCACCAATATGCTCTAAATATAGCCAAGTAATGGCACAGCTGGGACTCAAACTTCCAGCCATTGGATACATGACCACATCACAAACATGCGCCACCCAGCACATGGCTGATTATGCCTGCCCAATTTAAACTGCTTCTTGAGCTGCTAATAAATATGTAGACCTGTCAATGCGTCCCACACAAAAATACATTCAAATTAATGTTTAATTGACATTAATTAATGTCAAATTAATTAATTAATGTTTTCTTATTAATGGGAAGCATGGTCAAAATAATGAATACCTCTTTCCACCACTCTATTACTTCATCTCATTTTGGGACATAGTGAATTCATGATGACTGTTTTAGATCAGGTTCTAATGTGTATTTTAGTGTGGTTCACATTAATTGTTGCGTCCAGTTATATTGTTTTATGCATAAATCTCACAAAATTTCTGCAGCAAAGCAATCAAACAACATAAATAACTCCCTTGGGATATCAGTGCCAGGACAAGCATAGGGTAATGAACATTACCAACTATAATTTTTTCATATTGTACAATTGCATCTACCATCACAACAGCTACATTTTATAAGGTTTTTAAAATACCCAGGAATATATTTACACACACAATATGACACATGCACACACTTACTTTTTACCCTATTTTTCACTCCATAAATGCATCTCCTAACTTTTAGCCAAAGCAGGCATGTGCAAAAAATGAGAGAAGACGTTTCCTGGCATGTGTCCAGGGTATTTTCCCATCTGCATTTTTACAACCGTTTGCTCAGTACTTCATGGACAAACAGAGGAGGGAGTGGATGAAACCGATTTTCAGTCACATTTCTGCTTTTTGCAAATTATTCCCCAAAGAAATAAAACACAGGGAACAATTACCTTTCTCGCCAATACTCGTTAATATAATTCAAATAAATGTCATACATTTTTTAATCAATATATCATTATAAAAATAATAATTATAAATCAACATGAGAAAGGAGATCAGCAATTTTTATGCAGACAAACAAAAGTTACAATATGTTTATTGCCACACAGAGCTTTGTATGCCATGAGGGCTACAGCGGCCTGCATTCAGCTTGTCACAAAGCAAGCCATTGATGCCAGTTCTAGTTTTCTTCAGAACAGCATAACATACTGACAACCTATAAAACTGTAATTGGCAAGTATACAAACTTTGAAAAAAGTCTGCCTTTAACTCTCTCTACAATAATTATCTAAGGCAAAATATGATTAATGTTCACATTCATCCAATGCAATTGACAGAAATTTTGATTTATTAATAAAATATTAATATAAAAAGGAAAGAACCTATGGCTAGGGTTTGTGGACATTTCAGCTCATGAGACTGGTTTCGATCCTTATCCTCAAGACATTATGTAAGCATTAAACCTCACACTTTATCTCAGAAATTGAACCGATGATTAAACTTAAACAGAAGATGAACAGAGATAGTGAGTGTCAGCCAGATTAAAAACTAACACACCAAAAAAAAAAAAAAAAAAAGTTTAAGACCAATATTAACAGAATTCACCAGGTTCACCACACCAAGGGATATAATAAGTTTTATATATAATGCATCCTTAAATAACATGCAAAATATAATATGTCAGCACTTTATTTTGGAAGACTTGGAAAAAGTTCTTACCCCAAGCAAGAAAAACAATTTTCCACTCAATTTTAGATCCATGTCTGCCCCAGCTGTTGAGTAGAGCAGTAAGGGCTAAAGTATCAACACATTTAGTTCAAACACAGTCCACATGGTAATAATTTCAGGTGTAGGTGGTTAATTAAAATAATGGTTTAACAAGAGGCTTGAGAAAAGAATTACAGCCCTAATTATGCTATAACAATGACACAATATAAGCTTACAAGGCATTGATCAGAATTTAAAAATGCAGATTTCACCAAAATCTAAGTGATGCCTGTTCTCAGAGCCAATATGGTGCTCATATATCTTCCTTTTTTGGGTTGTGTAAATGATGTCTTCTACATACCACGGCACAATCAAACATATATCACCTGTTATACAGGTGTTTAATAAGTAGATAGTTTGGATAATGGAATTTAGGATTTAACTAACAATTTGCATTGTTTTGGTTTCCATTGAATCAGGGACATTTCCAATAATATTTCCATCAGTGAATTAATGCAGCTTTAAAATGGAAGCAGGCCATTCTAAAACTTGAAGTTATAAAAATTAGATCTAAACATTTTTTTCTATACAACTGACCAAAATATAAATTGAGGTTGATGAAAACTGTTACAAAGAAAGTATTGATTGCAACAAAAAATGGAAGGAAAATGAAATAATGAGAAAGGCAGAGGGAAAAAATAAATAAGATGTGAGTAAAGATCACAAATGCACTGAAACCTTAAATAATGTATCAGCGGGGGAGGTAAGTGAATGCGTAATGTTAATGATGAAGTTTCACATTATTACATGACTGTACTCTCAAATCTCTACAGACAAAGTTGGTTGAAGTCAGCAGTATTATGGAGGCAGAGAGGAGAAACTGTAATTGGAGAAATGGGGAAAATGAAACAGTTGGGTGTATAAATTTGGCAATGTCTGTATTACTAGTCTACGTGTCGCCTTGGTCTAGCTGGAAATTCTTGGTAAATTGGTTGCTAACAGCATTAAATACTAACACACTGTTCCCTTTACATTTTCCAGTGCATAGCAGCTACCCGTAGTATATCAGTATGAGAATGTGAAATAAATAATTCAAGTTTACTTTTCCATTGATTTGATTTATTCACTTTTATGTGGAGAGCTAGTGGAGTGGGGGTAGGGAGGAGAAATCAGAATAATAGGTCATTATATCACAGATTTTCTGAAGTGATGAATAAGCAAAAAAGAGGAACAGCAGGGGTTCCAGTGTGAGGTCAGTATCGATAATTCTGGCGGTACATCAGGGTTTCTGTGGCTTGTGCATGCAAATTCCCAGGCGAGGAAGGAACACAGAACAGTTCCACCTCAGAAATTGATGTCTGGATCCAGTTTGGAGAGTTTTTACTTCATATCTTTTGTGCATGAGTTGAATGACAAAAAACACTAGAACACTGTATTCTGAAAGTGGTGAACTCAGTCTGACAGCTGCTTAGCACTGAGTGGGGAATATATTAGCAGATTGTGCTGCAGAAGATCTCCCTCCCTGTAAATGCCATTGCAATTGGCTTTACCAAATAAAATGTAGAAGCAAGTGTACCAGACTTTACCATCTAGTGCCATTCAATGGCATGTGGTCAAGCCATTCTGTGTGTGCTGTTTGGGAGAGATATAGCTAGAGTGCAGTGTTTTAGATACCACAAGACCCTTCAGGATGACATTTTGTCTTTTTAGCTTGCAGATAATTTATGTGTTTTCCTCAGTCCATAACTTTGCAGTGCTTTGCAGCTGGGACCCACTACTCGGTCCTCCCCTACCCCAGCTCATGAAGGTCTAGCCAACTCTGCTTCACACTGGCATTCTTGGATATTGACGTCCCCCTTGTGCAGCCCAGTGAATCTCCTTCCACTGCCATGCTGGTTCCATGTGCTGCACACACCCACACCCAACAGACATATTTCCCAGGATGTAGTATCTGTAACTTAGCTGTTTTCTTTCTCTCTTACTACATAGATGTGAACATCCACTTATTTCCACACATCAAAATAGTGCTGTGATTAACTAAGGCCTAGCCCCTCTTTGCAAAAAAATGATTGTGTGTTCACTTGGTGAGAGGTATTCTTATTGTAATCATGCTGATGTTAAGAAGGCTGCTTTGATGTGTTTGGTGACTCTAAAAGTACATTGTTCTATGGGAAAAGTAGTACAACACTTTGTGATCTTTTACCTTATTTTATCTAACTGGCAAGATAGAGACCAGCATTGTTGAACTACATCAGTAAATTTCATCACATATGTGCTATCTGAACAAGCCATCCAGTCAACTGCAACAGGCTGTCTGCAGTGGCTTTGAATGGTCTGCTCATTGCATTATCACAGAGGATTTAAATATGAGGAAGGGGAGCGGGACCAGAGAAATCAAACTTCAAAACGTAGCCATAAAACAGGGGGTAGTGGGATTAATTCAAACAGAGCATTGTGCTAAATAATGAAAGGACAAGGATTAGAGAAACTACTCTCTAATAATGCAGTAGAGTCCAGTAAGACATTGAGAAGACTGAGGGAGAGGGCCACACCCAAACACCTGGTCTAAGTATAGCTTTACCAGCCAGAGAGCTGACATTAACAAAAAAACTCTGATCTACTGCCAGTGCGCTGAACAGCAGCACATCACAAAGAACAGGTGCACCATGTCTCTGTCACAGCATCTTGCCCTACCTGGCATTGCCCAAAACCTTGGCAGGCAACAGCCTGTATTTGTTTCCTGTGTCTTCAGCCCCAGGACACTAAATGTACAGGACAGGGCTGTAGCAGCCTCAGGGATTCCAAATTAACAATAGGGAGTTTCCATACTGTCTGAGATTTGTTTTAATATCTCTGGTTTAATAGTCTTCATACAGTTGACTGATTTCATCCCTGTTGGTTGCATGCTTGTGGCTAGTCTTCCAGAAGGAGTGGCGCCTCCTGCCCTGCAGTTTGATCAGTGGTACTGGCAACACAACACCTGGATTACAGCACTAATTGATTTGAGTTTTTGCATTTTGAATCTGCCTCAAATGCTTCCATGCTGAGAAGCACAGCCCTCAGGCCAAGCTCTAATCCAGACCAGCAGTTGTGGCCTGACAGCTCTGGGCCATGCAGGGCTCAAACGCACATTCTGGCCAGGGATTGATTCCTGTTAGTCTAAGCCAACCTGTCCATCTCTCAGCTGTGAGGTGGTGATGTTCTGCTGTGGATCATGGTAGCCATTGAGCTGGTTGGCACATGACAGTGCCCAGTGAATAGGTTTCCATGCTGACTTGGCTCACTGACTATGGGCAGCACTCCAGTTGGATGTGAGATTATGCATGGTACATGGTATTGTGCTGGCAGAGTTGCGTGCTGATTGTCAATCTGTTCCATCAACCAGCTGGGCACAGACATACCTGGTTCCTGATGTTTCTTGTCTGAGGCAGATTCTGCTCTCAGATTTCCCCATTATTATCTAATGTTCTCTGGCCCTTAAGGACATGCAGGGCGGGATGGCAGCACCTTTAGTCCAAACCCCTTACAATACTGTCTTTACAAATCAGGTTAACAGGTTGTACCAAGCTTGTGGGTATTTTTCTTTAAAAAAAAACTGTATTATGCAGACAACATTAGGTAGAGTTTAAATGAATTAAAAAAAAACAGAGGTTACAATAGTTTTTTGATGGGAGCAGTCATTTTAAAATAAAATAGTATTAAATAATGAGTAAAATAGTGATTATTAGTTTTCTACCAAAACCATAAACATTTTTCTAGAATAAGCACCGCAGAGTCTTAAAACAGTCACTTAATAAACAGATACATCATTGCCTTTGTTTGATCCATCTTTTTCCTATATCATTTCATCATTCCTATTCCTCAGATTGTGAGTGAAGGTTAGTTTTACAAAACAACCATACATGATGGTAAGGGCTTTTATGGAGCTAATGGGCTGGTTTCTCATTGTTACCAGACATCACTGAACTTAGGTATGGGGGAATAACCAACTTACACTAAATAATGCCCCCCTTGGGCCTATATGGGTGACCTTTAATAATCCATGGCTGGTCATCTTATGTGCTCACATATTTCCATGCTGGAGGTAAAATACATCTGTACACATATGTGAACAAACAGGGGAATCAAACATTTTTAGTTCAACTTCTTTCGATTTTCTTGACAGCATTCAAGACAGATATCTGCCTTCATTCAGGTAACTACAAGTCTTAAAGCCCCAACGGGCTTTAAGTACATTGTTGGTACATTGCCAGAAATATCCTGTCTCCTCTTGCAAACCTCTGCAGGAAAACTGCATTGGGAAAAGGCCACAAAACTGACTCTTTATAGCAAAGCTATAAAGGTGTTAAAAAAAGGCTAATTCAAGGCAGAGCTATTTGTCTCAAATGATATACTGTCTGCATGTGTCCAATTCACAATGAAAGTACTACTATAGTACTGTAAATCACATTTGAGTACTTCTAAGATTTTACAGTCATAAAAATGACAAATGTATTTGAAAAAGAATAATGGAACACACTTGGCACAATTACATCTAGCAGTCTATTATTTAATACAAGTTGTCACCCACACTTATACACATTTATGGCAATACTGCCGTTGTCGAATGGCAAACACTCATACGCACATGCACATGCACACACATATAAACTCACACTCACTTTTAGCACGATTGTTAAGACAAGAATTGTGGTCTTAGCAGAGACACAATCTGGGAGCGCTTTTCCTCTATGAAGGATTTTTCATTCTGGTCCTGGTACAATCTATGTACTACAACTTTCATTGCAGTTTTAGTAATAGTTTAATTATTAATATTAAAAATTCTGTACTGTAAACATACTCCATCTACTGACAGGGAATTGTTCATTTGTAGAACTCTGTAAGCATGAGCAACAATAGTATGGAGAGGAATATGACTAAACAAATGATTAAAGGCTGGTGGTGTAAAAAATGTTAAGAGCAGAAGAGAAAGGGATGACCAGATTTTGAGAAATGCATACTGTTGACAGAAGTCTTTTTTCTCTAGCAAGTGAGGATTACACAACTGGATGATGTAAGATTGATTGCACCTCATATACTGCTAGTGTCTTCAGTGAAAATAGATTCAGGTTTTTGAGGAAGATATGGCAGAAGAAATATGTTTTAGAAAGTAAAGATAACATAAACCAGGGCAGCTGAACCCAAAACCTGAAGGATGACTATAATGCAGCAGTTTTTCCAGATCTCTGGCACCACTAAAATGAATTAATAGCTTTTACTTGCATGAACATCACCCTTAAAGGTAGGTGTTTCCACACAGCTCTTTGCAAGACCCCATATTTTGTAGTCATTGAAAAATGTATGCATCATTTGACCATAATAATTATTGATCTTTGTAATGTTGGCAATGTTTGGGACAGGCTTTGTACGAAATGCAGCATTTACCATTAGCAAACAGTAATACAGTCAATAATATTATTTTACACCTACCAGAACTATCCACTTGATAAAAATGCTTATAGCCCAGAGATTTTGAAAAGATTAAAACTCTCATTTGATATGCTTGACAGTCATTTTCAATAGGGAAGGTGCACAAAAATGGGAATTGATGTCCTAAAGTTATATAAATGTATGCCAACAGAATTGGTAGTTTATTGTATGGCTGGAACAAAAGACTGCTGACACAAGTACCTGGCAGAATGAGGGGTGGAGAAGCCCTGCTCAAAAGAACAGAAAAAAGGAGAGTAGACTGACAGAAGAGAGGGATAAGAGATAGAGGAGTGTGTAGCCCAGGGCCTACTCCTCCTCCTCGTGGGCCTGAGGCCTCAGGATGACACTGTGGTAGGTCTTGATGCAGGAGAGGGCAGTTGGTGGGATGAGGCGGCGGTCAATAAGGTTGTTCTCCAGGTGCACTGAGACCAAAGGCGAGTCTTCACTGACCCTTGTGTCACAGATGGAGTCCATAGGGATGTACCTGGAGAGGGCAGGGCAGACCCAAGAACACATTTATCTATGGTACAACACATGCTGATGATCTCATCCAACGCAGATGAATTACTCAAGTGAATTCAGTTTGCAAAAGTAACAGTAACAACAGGATGGGACAGCTAGCACCTAGGAGTTGCACAGACAGTTGAAATGCTACAATCAACTATAACCTGGATGAACTATTCTTCAAATCATATGTCTGCATATGCTGTGAGGGAGAGGGACTTGGGACTGTTATGATCTTTCCTAGTTACTGGCAGTGACTTTTCTCATTTGGGCTCTTATAAAAGGAGTGGGGTGCAAGAAAAACTGATGTTACAAGTAATGGCTTATTAAAAGTGTTTTGGCAACACACTATTTATTGTCATTTCACCAGGGCAGTTAAGGTTTTATGGAGTTTTTAAGCTGTGAGAAATCTGCAATGGAAGAAAATTCCTAATGGCAAAAACATTTCACTGAACAACAATGACACAGACGTGTTATTATGATAGTTATAATAAGACATTTATAATCATTTTTCGAACTTAATTTTCCATCTGTATCTAAAATGTTTGATGAACTTAGCTCAGCCTTTTTTATTGGGGAAAATGAAATATGTGTACCTTTCAAACTAATTAATTTATTGCTCTATCTTCCTTTGAGTAGGACAGAACAGATTCAGAGATGGTGGAACAGTGAGATGGAGAGGAAGGGAGATGGTAAACATTAGCATTTCTGAGGATGAGTTTCCATGGGAAAGACTCCCTTGAAATCCATACAAAATAAAACATAAGCAATAATATTGGACAGAAATAAAACTCAAAATTGCACAGAACAGTTTCCTTCAAATTGACATATATTACTTGTATTGCTGGCATTACTACAGTTGTGCTAGAGCTTTTAAAACAAAATATAACAGTAAAGAAAGGGATACTCTTCTATATATGTAATATGGAGTAGTAATCATCGTAGCAGTAAACAAGTCAAAGAGCCGCCCTTCCGTCTCTCTGGCACAGGGCAGATGTTTCGGCTGTCCTCCCTCATTTACCATCTACTGCTGTTCACTTTCATTCTTTATTTTGTGAAACACATTTTTTCTCTGTTTTCCAACCAAATTTAACTATGTTGTCAGAACCACTCACTGCAACCCTTCCCCACAGTACACAATGGCCCCACTTGGCCTCCTCTGATTCATGTGACATCTAGCCTTCACACTGCAGGTGTGGCACCACTCAAATATTGTCTTAGCGTTCATCAACATATGTTCACTTCAAACCCTGCCAACCAGTAGGGGTTGAGGGAGAGACTCATTCTTGCTCCATATTTTTGTGAATTTTAGTAAAGCAAAGGTGATGGTTTCCTGATCAATGTGGATCTCTGGCAATGGTGGGTAATGGCACAGCTCCACCTCACTCCCAGGTAGGGCTGCCAGCTGCAGTCAGCACTGGCAGGGTTTTGATTCTAGACCATTAACATCACTGCAGACTGCTCTCTATGGCTGTTTCACTATGTCACAGCACCTTGCATTTTACTTTACTCCAACTGCTCTCTGACACCTGTCCACATACAGCACACTATATCCTCTGATATCCATTCTGTTCTGCCTTGCTAAGAGACTTTGGCCTCCAGAAACAATTTTCTTGCAAAATTCAGATGAGATAAATTCCAAGACAGCAGGGCGTGTTCTTCACTTCTTGACAGGCTTCGTAAATCAGTCCCCATACATGGGAACTGGTTGAGAACTCAGCTTTTGCTTGCAGGTGTCCAGAGAAACAGTTCCATTTATCGTTTTATTTCACCAGATCAGAGCTTAAAAATAATTTAAAAACTTTGGACAGCTACTCCGTCTCTCTCAGAGGCTCACAGTAGTGGGTGTTGAAATGTAAGAGACAGAGTGGATTTTGAACTTTGCCAAAAAATGGTGGTTTTGAGTACTTTACCTGGTCTTTAAAATCCATACAGTAAGTTTTTGTTAACACTTATGCATATGCTGCATCCTAACAAATAAAAAATTACTGCATTATTCTTCATTAAAAATGCACTCCAACATTAATAAGTATGGAATAGTCTGTAAACATACTTGCTCCAAGCGCAGACTGAGGGGTATAGCTGATCTATGAGCAATGAGCAGTCTTCAGCTGATGACTACAAGTCTCACCCAGGGTTGGCTTACATTAGTCAACCATACTCAAGTTACAGAGCAGTGTGCCTGTAAGTGTGGGACACAGTTACTGGTATTCATGTGAGTGTATGGAGAGAGCTCATGTACCTCAGTGGCAGTGCTTTCTGTGTAGGCACTCTTGACATAGCAGCGAAACAACAGCATAGTGCACTTGATTAATCCAAAGTTAAAGGGGAAGAAAGGGTTTCAAGAAACACCTACCAAATATAGTGTTTTTAAAGTGTATAATATTGCAATTAATGCTTTACTAAGTAAAGTGTATCGAGGGAGAGGAGGGCAGGAATGTGAGAAGACATGGTAATTCATGATTAAGTGTACATATTTATATGTAACAGTTATAAACAATTTATTACAGTTGAAAAGCACAGGTGTGACAGATGGAGAGGTGGCTTGGATGGAGAAGGGTGGGGGTACCTGATGGAGTTGTGATTGAGCCTGAGGAGCTGCAGGGACTTGAGCAGCAGCAGACCCCGGGGGATGGAGCGCAGTCGGTTGTGGTCCAAAAGCAGCTCGCTCAGAGTGTGGTACAGGCCCAGGAAGGACACCCCATCAATCCCGTCATCCACCAGCCTGTTGTGGGACAGATGCAGGGACTCTAGGCCCGGCTGCAAGTGGCCAAAGACGTAGCCAGGAATGCGCTCGATTTGGTTGTGGTGCAGGGTGAGCTGGCGCAGGGCCATAGGGAGGAAAGAGGGCACGTGAACCAGCTTGTTGTGGGACAGGTCCAGAGCTTCGAGCTTACTGGGAATTTAAGAGGAACAAATACAAAATGCTGCATGAGACTTGCATGAGGAAATGGCCACACAAGTGACTCCTTTGATTCACATGGCAACAAGATTTTTTCAGACTGAAGATGGGATACCCATCACATCCTGTCTATGTCAGCAGTCAGCATATGTTCTGCTCTCAGCAGCCCACCAAGAAAGGCTACTGAATAGGGACTGAATAGGGAATAGGGACCTGTATTTACCCAGCCAGGCTGACACTATCGTATTTGCTTTGTGAAAGAGGATCTCCAGCCATAACCGGTACTGGTGAGGCTAAGATTCAAACACCCAGCCATAGGATACAGCTGCATCATAAACATGTACATTTCCTTCATACGCCACCCAAAGGCTGTATGAGACAGTTTTTAAGGTCAGACTCACTATAAAAGGGTTGAGAAGACAGCAAAAAGTCCTTTACTGGCACAAAGAGATGGTTTAATTCCACATTTAGGATCATTATTCCCTCTCCTCTTTTGTCTAGTCTCCCTCCCCTCTCCTTTCCTTTAACTTCCCTAGCTCTTTACAACCGTTATGTGAAACCATCTGTAAGAAGACTTGCACATATGAAACAAACTAATGGACCAAAGCACAAAAAAATCAATTTGTTTTACACTTGATGGTACTTATCAAATAAAACAGATGCTTTGAGGTTGTTACCAACAATCTAATTCTATCACAATTTTCAAATTATAAGGACAATAAGGTTCTGCAAGTAAAACGCACTAAAATCCATACCCAAACTAACTACATATGTGAACTAAGTCATTCAAACCCTCACAAAATGGTGTCATGAAATAAACAAATAAAATGCTATGATATGCACATGTCCCCAGTACTGCACCCCAGGGTAGATCATTAAAACTCTGTAAAGCTCTCGTAACATCCACACAGACTTCACCAAATAGGTGATAAGTGAAACTGGTACAAGCATCCAGCCAGAGGAACTTCCTTTGATTATACACTCATAAGAGCACGGTGGGATGTATAGTAATTTTATAAATTAAGGTCAGGAGGTGCCAGACAGGTTGTAAAACCACATGGCGTGTCCCAACTCTTAATTACACTTCATGCTACCTATGGCTGCTCTATTTTTTCCTCTTCTCTCTATTTGTGCAAAGCAACACTGGTAATTGGTCAGCCTGGTTGTTAACTTGTTATTTAATGGAACATTTTCTCCCGCGAGGGACTCCCTTCTTTTAGGAGCACTGTTGGGGAAGTTTTGCATCTGGTCTGATTTACACAGATCACTGGTGTGGTGCAGGCAGATTCAACAACACACTGCATCTAGAATTTGTGTCTACCCCCTGTGCATTCACTGGGTTTGATTTTCTACTTTCTCGTGCCATGATATTTGCTGACTCATTTTGCCCTTTTTTAAGCAAAGCTACTCATGTGCCAACCCCATATTGTTAACATTAAATTCCAACATCCACAAGCTTCTTCTCCCTTTTATCCCATGGGGAGATGAATAGACTTCCACGCTACATATGCAGCCCTCCTTAGCACAACTCTGGGAAGTCCCAATCAAGTGATATTGCCCATCTTACTTAGCAAGAGTGACTGCTCAGGTCATTTTGAATACCTACATTATGCTTGCAGAACCTGAGCACATTTTGGTGCTCCTCCATTAAACTGACTGCTCTGCTCAGCTGATGGACTGCAGAGTGAAGTGGTTGCTTACAGAGTGTGCTTAAAAGGAGAGAGTGTGCTTGAAAGGTGAACAGTGGGTAAAAACACTAGTCAGCATTTTAATACATGCATATATTTTGCAGCATATTATTGAGTAAAGATATTTGTTGTGTATTCTTAAACTATTGCTCTCCAGTCATTTCCAGGAACATAAAGCACGGTATATCATTGCAAGGTTCATTAATCAGTTACAAGAATTCTTCAAATTGTTTCTTCAACAGTGGTGTTGTTAAATGTTAACACATTGCAACTGTAAATTTTATTATGAGGCTAAGCTAAAGAACAGGGAGGGAAATATATGGCCAAAACATGACAAATTTAGACAAAATCTAATTTGTACAATATAGAATTTTTTAAATACAGTCACTGATATCTGTGTACCTTTAAGGGAAATGACAGATTTCCAATGTTAATGCCAACCTTAGAGAGTAAACACAATGACCAGGCACAGAACCACTTTCTTTGTGCAGAATTCCCTTCCCCAGCATATTCTCCCTCCTTCTCCTTGCTAAGGGTGTCATTTCATTTCTCCTATTTCTTCAAATCAGACACAAAAATAGGTGCGTTTCCTAAATCATTTTAATTATTACAATTATTGAATGAGCCACAGACATTAAAATCTGACTTGAAATAAAATAAGCTCCCCCTATATGATGGCGGGGGAAAATGGGCCACTGTAAGCACTTGCATAAGTCAGTGCTCATGCCAGCTGGTTCTCAGTGTATCAGTGATATGTGATAGTTGTCCCTGTTTCAAAGCTCAAAAGTGACTTGTCCAGAGGACTGGGCCCTTGTATCTATCATATAAAGAGCTGTATCTATATGGCAATAGGGACAGTATGAACATAGATGATTCATACTGTTAAAAGCAGCAGGGTGAGATGCTGCAGATGGTTGGGCTCCCCACATGTCCACGTCCCACTTTGAACAAAAAAATCTCACTTTTGACTCAATAAAATGTGAATATTCATTACAAGAATAAATTCTACCAGACTAAAACTTCAGACTTATACAATCCATGAAATCAGTGGGGTTTTGTGAATTTAAGACAATCCTCACGCTCTCTTCATTTAAAAGAAAAAAAGCTTGACTGGCTGTTGAGTAAGCCCTCAGATGTTCATTTCCATATGCTTTTCATTTGACTGTTGTATAAAAGAGGGGACGTGTCCAATTCAAGAAGATGGTTGTCCAAGAAGTACATGGTCAATCTTGAGGCAAATCAGTCAGCTGGAGACTAATGTCACTCCTGTAGCTTGAACTAACTGTTATGCGCGCACACAAGCGCGCACACACACACACACACACACTCTTGCAGTTGACATTCTTTACATATGTGTTTTCATGATTGATATTTGAAAAAGTCAAACTCTTTTCCCATCAGAAAGTCATAAATTCAATATGCTGTAACTGTTACGAAGTAAAAGGGCCATCCGCCAGTAACACACTGCCACACTCTCAGCTGTCAGAGCAGGGCCAAGAGCAATCACCAAACAATGGCCCCCAGGCTGTTCTACACTAACGCGAACCAGGACACAAAGTATCCCATCGCCACCCCACTGCGTTTGCCAACACGAATCCAAACACTCCAATGCCAAGGTTACACAACGGCGGTTATATAACTGGGGCTGATGTGATGAAGGGGCTTTAGAACAGGCAGATGTGTGCAGTTTTGTCACCAGCAGAAATGCTTGTTTTTGTTAATTTGTTTACTTTGTTTGTCCCTGGAAAATATGATACTTCTGGTAGGCTGGCCATGAAAGCATTTCCAATTTTTTCCATTTGATAAGAAAAATCAAACAAGGTTATTTATTGGATGAAGTCACCCTTGTCTAGGATGACGTTTGACACGTTTTGACTCTGTCGCTCTTTCTATATGGTAACCTTAACTTGCACATATGAAAGAACAGCAACCTACCACACACACGTCCATCAGGTACTCCAGTGCAATTGACAGTTTCTACACAAGACACACAAAAACACACATGCAACTCTGTCAAGAGACACTGTAACCCAGTAAGGGCTGAACATCATATTAAGTTTAGGGTTGCAGCCAATTCTGTGTCAATCCAGGAATTCAATTATGTTCCTGAATTAACTGACTTGAGTAATCTTGTCAATGCCAGAGACTTACCCTGGTATTGACAAAATTACAGAAAATAAAAAAATAAACCAAAGTTTCTTATAGAATTCAAGTTTTAGATATTCAACAAACATATAATATAGGACTTAAATTCTAGGCATCCCACTTCAACTAAATCTCTTTGAGACTCTTACAGCAATAACAGTTCAGCCTAATTTAGTCTGAAAGCATTTAAACTGAACTGTTCTGTTCACTAATCAGAATTATGCACACTTCCACAGCAGCGAACTACAGAGCAAAGCAAAGAGCTAACCCTTTCTATGGCCATAAAACAGGGCTTCACTCTTAAGAGGCTGTGTTGTAGGAATAAATGTACATTAATGGCTATAAATTTTTGGCTGTGTATTGTTTCACCTGGTATGTAACCTAAAACTTAAATTGTAAGTGGCAAGAGAAATAAAAACTAAGACAGATCATGTAAACTTTTGGTAATGACAATTTCTTCAAAATATATTCAAATAAAACTTAAACTACCCAGTGTATGAGTGAGTGTGTGTGTGTAGCGGGGGGAGGCGGGGGTGGGGTCAGCGTGGGTATATGTGTGTATGAGTGAATATGCAAGGAGACACTGAATGGTGGAAGTATGTGTGCATGGTGCATGTGTACGGGAGAGTATTCTTGACTGTGTGTTTCAATGTGTGTACGGATGTGTGTGTATGTGTGCCAGTGTGCATGTGTTCGGGAGTGTGTGTTTTAGCATGTACACTCCACATCTGCACTGATCTGCAGGTGGTAACTGAATTTCGCCCAAGGCTTAAACACTTTATGTAACCCATTATGAAACTCTGTTACATCCGGTCTGAAGGCACACTGGTATTCTCCAAAATGCATCCTTATTTGCCACTTTTCACAGGGAATGTAAAATGGCAAACACAACTTTCAGTCCTCTTTAATGGCTGTATTGGTCCACTAATCTTCCAACTTCTCTTTCCGTTTAGGGGGTTGGGAAAGTATCCACTACAAACATCATACTGTTCTTAACACATAATTTATCATTTTGACAGGACACGTAACTTCAGCTGTTAGGTTAATATGACACATAGATAAAGACCTCAAACCATAATCCTATGCTGCTCAACCTTTCTGATGTAAGATATTTTTAACAGCTCATCTCTTCATCAATCTGGAGTCAATGCGTTTACAGTTCTGACTCCTGCCCCTGCCCCACACACATCGCACCTTTTCAATCACAACTTAACATTTTCCTCTCCAAAGTCAAAACAGCAAAGTCCTGCCCTGTATTTCCAGCACATACAACCCAAATCCTCCCCTTCTCCCATTATCCCCCTTCAAAGCAAAATAATACACAATCCATATTCACAATACATACTCCTCCCAGCTTTCGTAAATGCACGTAAACCCCAACCTTCCAGACAAATACTTCACTGCTATGCCCTTTGGGCCAAGCAACCACAAGCCATCCCCTGCTCCTCCATAACCTCCCAACCACCGCCAGCACCAAAAACTCTTCACCCCTACAGCTGTAGTCTTCATCCCAAAGGAACTCGGTCTCTGCTCCCGCTCCTCACCCTCATCCTAATTAGAAACAAATGCAGCAACAAGGCAGGGAGGGAAAATAAGGCCTCTGGGGTCTGCTTTGGCACTCCAGGGCTTTCAATCCTGAGCATTTAAATCCGCTGGTATTTCCTTCATTAAAAGAGAAGCAAGATCAGCCAAAGATGGGCCATGCCTCTTACCTATCATTGATGGTGGACTCAAGAGACTGCAAGACCCATTCTGTAGCTGCCCATCCCAGATCTTCTAAAGCTCTTAATCAAACAAATGAAAAAGTTGAAGCTGCCATCACATACAGCACATGCATGCCTCTATGGAGCAAAAACTCTTCTCATCTAGGAGAGAAAAAGTTAAATGGTTTGCAGACTTCAGTATAACTGTCAGCTATGACCATGCACATAAATCCCAGTGGATTCAACTCCGCTCTGCATCTCATGAGCCTGAAGCATTACAACGTCTTCAGCCAGGCTCTGAGGAACTCTGGGGGTGACATTTACAACCTAAGAAATGCACCCCACAGCCTCCTGACAGACTGCTGGGGATTTACTGCTCAGAAAAAAATCCAACTCACGTCCACACTGGACATAGCATTGAAAAAATATCCTTTTTCAGCATTTGGGGGAATAGCCGGTATATTGTACATTGAAACTCAACACTTAAAGAGGTTTTTAGAAGCAAAAGCACTGGGTGAGAGAGAGGTTCTGAGGATGCGTAATGTCAGAAGGAGTTTGTTTTTCAAAACAGCTAGGGAGTTTTAGGGGGGAATTTTATACTAAGACCCATCTACCCTGGGTGGCAGCAGGGATTTAAGATATTTAAGAGAAAGAGATAACAGATACCACTGGATCAAATGCAAATAGAATGACTTTCACCAGTCGTTGTAGTCGTAGCATAACCCAATACTGAGATCATACATTATAGTCAGATACACTAGACACCTGCTTGAAATGATACATACAGTGAAATGCTGCATGGTTTGAGTTTTGTTTAAAGGAACATCTTTATTGAAGATTGAGTCCCAGATTCAGGATGAACCGTGCTCTTCAGTTCCATGACCAGCCCCCTCTGCTCTGGTAAGTGAAATAATGCTGTCCCCATATAAATTCAAAGCTTGGCCTCAGGATGCCACTGTTACATATCTCCACTATCTGCTGAAATATGATGGATTGGGTGTGGTTTACCAAATATACAATTTACAGAAAAGCCCCATATTTCTCATGATGGATTACCCCTGTAGTCTGTGAGGTAGGCTTGAGTTCAGGTGATTTCACCTCGTGGGCGGACATTCACTGGGGGAGTTGTCCCAGGATTCCCCACTTGAGTCCCAGCAAAAGGTTTCAGACTTTCACTCCTTCCTATTAAGTCTTCATGGATCTGGTAGTGTAAAATGCTTTGGCATGAGACCCCTAATGCCTTGAGAAACAGGCCCTAAAGAGTCACCACACAGCCTAAGATTACTATGAGCTAAGCTCTGACTTCCTCGTCTGGAAAATGTTACCCTGTTATCCCTTGCATGTTGTTGTTTTGTTGGGATAAAAAGCTGTCGCACAACCGCCCCATGCACATCATTAAATCAAATCTCCAAGGGTTCTCTGGAAAAGCAGAACAGAGCCTGAGCAACCTCAGCCCTGTTCATTCTCTGACAGGCACATTTACAACTAACTGTTCACTTGGTCCTGTGTAAACTGTTTGTTTGTTTGTTCATTCAAGTTCATGGTTTTTCAAGAATTATTATCATCACCATACAATGTTGTTATGCACACTGTAAACTCAAGATATAAAAGAGGAATCAGGAAAAGGAGGCAGGTAGAAGTAAGGTGAATAAATCTCACAAAAACCATTTCCCCTTATCCTCCTTCAATCATTCAACTAGGGTAAACCTGCAGTAAAGATGACAAGATTAACCTAAAGTTCAGGCACTAAATTAGAACAACATGGCTGGAGGGATCCCATGGAACAGTGCAAAGGTGGAGCTGAGGCTCTGTCTCTGCGAAGCTGAATAACCCATTTTATGGAGAAATAATAATGAAAAATAATGACTAACACTCAATCTGACAAGGTGGGTAAACTGGTGCTCTCTTGGTCTGACTGAATATCACTGTCAGGACAAATGCCATCATTCTGCAGCCAAACTACATCCCAGGGTCCCAATAATCTCACAACCCTTAGCATAGGGTCAAGCTAATTTTGTTTTTGGATCAACCCCAATGATTGTTCATTAGGGTTGTAAGTTGTATGGGAAGTTGCCTGTGGGTGCTTGGACCTGTGTCATGCTGTTTTGCACAATGAAGGCAGCAGCAGCCCTGTCCCCCCACAGCACTGGAATACAGCACTCTCCCCCTTGTGCATGGGACCAGAACAGCAAACCCACTGACCTAACTGTGACTCTGCATTACCAATGCAACAGAGCAATGAATAGCTGTGGAAATGAGTCACTCTTTCTTCTGTGAGTTTTTTCTTTGTGCAAATAGGAAATACAGCTCTCAGTCTGTCTCTGTGAGTGGCAAACAAAAGCAAGGTGGTTTGCCAATGACTCTGAAAAAGCAAATTCAGAATCGCAAATTCACCAATCTCAAATCACATGCAGGTGTCTACATATTTTTTGGCATACAATCATAAAGATTACATTTACAGCAGGAAATCCATGAGGCACAAATTACACGTTCACATTTCTTATGCCACATAGGATATTCATCTGATAAGTACATATTATTAGTCTTGAGGAAATTCAGATAGTTTGCCACTAAAGTCTTGTCTGTAAATTTTCATCTACAAAAATCTACTTATAGAATGTCCTCCTATTCATGCCATCAGCACCAAACCATGACTCAAACATAATGAATTAGTCCTGTAACAATCTACCCAATGCATGGGCCCAATGGCTTTACAATATTTTTCTGTGGTGTGCTGTTCAAGAATGGAGGTCCTTCATGGTGGTGCTGTCTAAGGAATGTCATAATTATCACCTTTACATGTCTCTAAATGTGGAACAAGAAAATCTTGGCTGAAAACTGGACATAAACGCTGGTTTCTAAGACCCAAACCCTTCAGTTAAAATGGCATGGTCTGAACCCAGGCCTCTCCACACTGTGGTTTGACAAGCAGAGATAAGCTTTGTCTAACAACTACTCTCCCTCTCTGAATCTCAAAGGCAAACCCGCATATTTTGAAGAATTCGCTGACACTCCCACAATGCATGCATGTATACACTTCTAAAGAGCCTGCCATGGTTCTCAAGGATCCCATGGCAACAAAAGCCTACAGGATTTTACCATATTTGAACAAATCAAATATACTGTATGACCCAACAATAGAATGCTGTCCTGTGTGCATCTAGGGTCATCAATCATTCTTTTTGTCTATCTGTTTAAATGCCACCAGATGTTGCCATGACAGCTCAATCAGCTGTTACTTAGTCTCTTATCAATTTTTTCTGGTGAGCTGTAAAATGAGGTAATTATGAAGAATATCATAGATGAACATGTCACTTATCAGATTAAGATGCAAAAAAGGAAAAGTCTCTGAGATTTGGTATTATTAAACATAAACAAACCTAAAACTGGCTCCAAGTCCAATTAATATGAGTACCATTTTTGCAGCAGTGCTCCTGTTCCTTAGACATCTCTGCTGTGTGACAGGGTCTGGCAGGAAACAGCAGGACCATTGCTCTCTCTTGTGGTTGATGGAGAAACTACATTCCAAAGTTTATCGAGGCTCTTCGCCAGTCAGGGTAAAATCTAAAATAATAATCTACCCCTTACCTCATGGTATAGTGCGTACAGAGAAAAGAAAGTAACTGATTTTATGATGGAGAATTCCCAGCGTATTTCCAAAACATCACCAGCCTCTGGCATCAACGCGTGACATTCTCTCTTAGTCTCTCAAGTGACACATGGGCACTTCATTTTCAACTGCCTACAGCACGTACAATGTCGTTTTTGTTGCAAGCAGTGAAAGGTTTACTTTTCAATTTTCATATGAGCCATCAAATCACGCTCTGTGAATGTCATTTCCTCATTACTTTATTAAATATTGAGATTTCAAATTTAATTTAAATCAGGTCCAAGCCCCCTAACTTCATTACAATTTTTTTCAAATCCAAAATTGCACTCCGCTCTTGGCCACTGTTAGTACAAGGCTACAAGACACTCATGCCAAGTACAGGAATTCAGATGATACACAAAACCCAGCCTGCAATCTTCATCTATAGCTTAGCCTCATGACTGGAGTCTATTGTATTTATTATTGTACATTGTATTGTATTTCATAATAGATACTATGTATTTCTTTGCTGGTGTCATATAAAATAAGCAGATGAAAAATGAATAATGCAATGAGTCTCAGAGAGTGGTGAGGTATTTTGGGCCTGATATGATGACTACCTGTAGTGAATTAGGAAATCATAAAAAATTTAAGTTCACCTTCCTTAACTTCCTTTTACTAAAAATAAAAACAAAGACAGGTACTCGCAGCCAAATGGAATTAATACTGGAATGAATACATTAAAACTAATGTACCTTGAGGACAAAAACTTTGCAGCATCACAAAAACATAACCAATAAGAAGAGAAAAGGGGCCTGGACATAGTCGAAGCACAATGTTTAGCCAATTAAAGTAAAAGTGGATGATGAATGTCATGATAGTGAGATGACCGAGACTAAAAATCTGATAAAGACACGCCTTTCTCTTCACAATGAGTGGACAGTAAAATGGGGCAGGGGCACAGCGCCTCACGTGGACCAATGCTGACGTGGACACACTCACGGCAGGTGGATCCAGGCACGAGGGGCGATGCGATCCTCACGTATTCGGTTGTGGCTCAGATCCAGGACCTTCAGCTGCAGCGTCTTGTTGAGAATCCCCTCGTGCACTTCCTCCACTCGGTTCACTGACAGGTGCAGTTCCTGAACACACAGGTGTGGTGTTCGGTGTTTGACAAGTTGAGCATTCCATAGCTAAACATAACCCAGGTTAAAAACTTGACTGTTTTAGAGTAACACTCCAGTGCTATTACAATATTGCAGAAGCATCTCAGAGAGATCGGGCAGCCTTTTATAAACACTGGGTACTCAATAAGGCATTGTATATCTTGGCAGACAGCATTAACAGCATGTTTTATAGTCTTAAAAAAGCTCCCTACCAGAAACTGCTTCCAATGCCTTGAATGCAGAAGACAGAAGGTAGCATTTATTTATCCCTGCAGAAAACTAACTACTTAATAATAACATTTCTCCTACTGTATCTGTGGTTCAGTGTTGAATTTCGCAAGGGAAATGGTGAAAATCAATAATTCATCACTCCAAATGCTACTGTGAACTCTATCATTATTGGAAAAAATAATCACTATGTTTTTCCACCTTTAAGCCTTATTTTTATGTACTTTGTTTTCTGTATTTCAATGTAACAGTCATCAAATTGAGATCAAAAACAGAACAAAGCTATGACGTCAGTTATAGGTAGGGTTAACACTAAAACTTTCAAGTACCTTTATGCTAAGGCCATGGTGACATATTTACAGTGGTTACTAAAGCTTTATGCTTCTGGATAGGCTATTGTAAAGCTGTCTGATATACGAAACAAAAATGATTCCCACCCACCTGAAGGGATGGGGGCAGCCCAGAGGGGACAGCACGGAACTTGTTCCTGTCCAGCCGCAAGTAGATGATGGACCTGAGAGGCCTGAAGGTCAGCGGAGACACGATCCCGTCGTGGAACCCGTTTCCCTCCATCTCCAGCGTCAGCAGCTTGAACAGACCTGTGGGAAGCCACACCTGAACCCCATGTCCCACTAAATGCCTCACCTGAACCTCACCAGGGTGAGCTGACAAAAACAGTCATGGCTATTCTTGGCTACGGCACTCTTGCTGAAGAGTCAACCTCTTTGAGTAAAATACTGTACCATGTTCATGATTCTGTCAGGATGGATGTGCCAGAGTTTTCTCTACACAACCCTAATTAAATTACCAGTCAAACATGCTGACATTCTGTGCTATAATTGTCTTTTGCCCATCACAATAAAAGGCTGTCTCTTGTACTTCATCGTGATGGGGCACTGTTACCAAAACCATACACCATTAACCCACGTAAACATTTCAATATAAATAAATATCAATACATCAGTAAAGTAATAGGACTAAGAGTGAACAACTGTTGCAAAATTGCAAAATTCATTGTAAAAATTGGAAAACCAGACAGGAATTTTGGCCAGGACACCAAGGTTATGCCCCAACATAGTAGAGACCTTCATGGAATTTAAAATGAATTCAAAACATCTGTTCCCCTCAAAATATGGTACTACCCAGTATCACATCCCTGTCACTACGGTAAGACTGTTGTTCAGCACGTCTTTGAACAACCGTTTGTTTTCCTTATGGGCCTGTTAATAACATGTGTGCTTATATATGCTAATCTGACCTAGACAACAGATTATCACAAATTAAATCCAGATACCACTGAAAACTGTATTCACACACACACACACACACACACACACACAAACCTTTGAAGCTATGAGGTGTAAGACTTTTGATCTTATTGTCATTGATCTTGAGCTCCTCTAAGGATGGAGGCAGCAGTGGGATCTTGGTCAGACTGTTCCCATCCAGATTCAACCTCTTCAACTCTGTCAGGTTCTGCAACAAGTCAGGATAAGTTGTGTGATGTCACTTGGTAAAACCACACAAATTATAAAAGGTGTAATTATGAGTCTGCATACCTCTCTGCTACATGAATCTCAGAATTCTAAATATTTTAATTTTTATCTTCTTCTTTATGCAAAATGACATCTTAATGAACATTTATTCAACTACAATAAAATATTTGAAAAAAAGAAAGTTTGATGTTATAACAAGGAATATTAAATATATCATGAAACACATATAGCATTTCTATTTACATTGCTTTTATGTGATGTAGTGGAATTGTTTTCCAATAATGCATAACAGATAATGATGGAGTTTTTGTAGTCAAAGTAAAGGTTTACTTATGAGATCTAACAGTGAAAACTTTGAGGAAATACAATACAAAACAATACAAAAAACATTCATGGCACCATACTGGCACATTGTAACATATGTAGATATTTTTTATGTTTAGTTTGCATATTTTTATATTACAGCATTAAAACGTACTACCACAGTATACAGTTATGCAAAATTAGAGAAAACAATTAACATTTATGAATATTTTAAGTAGTATACTATATGCCTCCTCTCTGGTTTGGTGAGCAATCAAAACATGATCATAACAGATTCAAACTTCACAGACCAAGCTTATACCAAATGCTACATCTCTATAGCAATATGCAAGCTGTCTGTCTGACTTTCTCCTACAGAGACAGGAATTGCATCACAATCAAGGCAGGATGTCTTATGTGTGAATGGTGGTTTATTTAAAATAAAATGTATCTTTCAGGGTGTCACTGGCTGTCACAGTATTGTGTAATTGAGCCTGAATTAACATTCTGTTGAGTTTAAGGAGACACCTGGCACCTTGCCTTCATGAAAATGTACTATATCTATATCACATCAAATACCAATTTACACCCAACACTCCTTTTTTGGGAATTTACTGAGACTGCATTTCCCAGAAATTCTAAAATCTAAAAACGAACACTATCAGGCTACAACCACACTAAAACATGTAATACTAAGCATCCTTCTCCAAGCAGGATAGCCAGTTTCCTCTGGTTCTCTCATTTGCGGGAAATGAGGAAGGGATACTGTAAAATTTCAGTATATTTGTTCCTCGTTTGGGAATATTTGCTGCAGTTGTGCTTCACAGAGACCGCAGCCCTATTCCTCTGAGAGACATCCAGAACATTCTGCCTTTTCCTTATTGGTCAGTATATTTGGTCACTGGCCTTGTGATTTGTCAGTGTCTGTCTCTACCTTACATCCACAACCCTACTCCACAAGGGTGTGGTTTCTTCTCATGGTCTGATAGATTTATTTTAAGATGTAGATGACTGTAGCTCAGCTGGCATAATGTCAGGTTGCCATCGGTGGCTAGAGAAGTCTGTTTTGATTTGTTTCCCTTTCTTGATTGCTTTTGCTGAAATTAACATTTTTATTTGCAGGTGCTTGTGGGATTTTAAGTTTACTTGAAGATTAAACTTGATCACAATGTGATGCAAAAGCAAATAATAATGTACTGTTCTCAAACCACTTTACATTAAGCAAGGTAGATTATCCACCTACATGTTTATGTCTATGTTTGGCTGCCATTTGGTGCCAGAATTCTCATCACACATCAGGTGGTGAAGTCAGAGAGATATTTGACCAGTTTAACAGTGGATTGATTAGATGGTGAGACTGAGATGACCAGATTAGGGGTTATTATAATTGTAACCTCAATTATGACATCATCATACACCATGACAGCTGTAGATGAGCTTTAGCTGATGTGAACAATTTTATGGATATATGCCCATTTTTATATTACCTCTGACAAAATCATTTCCTAAAATAAGCTTTAATGTCCACAAAAAACAGTACCTTTTCAAAAACATTTGCTGCCCTTATTCCATAGTACTTGCATCATTCTATTCCATCCATTATATAGTTTAAGTGGATTGCTTTGGTTTATAACACAAATGGCAAAATGACATACACAATGGTCCTTCAGTCTCTGCTGCAGTACTTAACAAGGCCTGCACTAGTGCTCTCCTATCAGGGAAGAAGTGACTAAGCCCTGAAGAGTGCCCGAACACGCCCCGGTAGCCGAGCTTTGGCGGGTGCTTTCAGCCGCTGGGACCGAAGGGCAGTTCACAGCTGTGAGGCGGGGGCACATATGGACACCCACCCACAATATTTGCTCCGATTTTAGAAACAGTCTTGCTGGTGACCCACAATGATTTTTTTTCACAACCACATCATCACAGTGACTCAGGCCCTGCCGCGTCTGCCACAGCAGTGCCAAGTTCTGCAGCTGCCCTCAACGGGCAGAACCTCGGCTGGCCTGTCCCGCCTGCAGACACACAGACAGATAGACTACAGACATGGGCATCAACCGGCCACATGGAGGAACCATGACCTCCCACACCAGATGACATGGGATCTGGCCACCTTCAAGACAAAGGAAGCGCTTTGCTCTTTTTAAAGCTGTTAGTGGTGGCGGGGCTCCGAGACGTCCTTCTTGTGTCTCTGCAGACTCACCCGGAAGACGCCACGGCTTAGGGAGGAGTCCTCCAGCTTGTTTTTACTGAGATCCAGCCACTCCAGGTTGGGCAGCCCAGAGAGGCCTCGAAAGGGAAGCTTACTGATTTTGTTGTCTGCATTAGAGATACAGAGGAATGGGAAGTTACTTCCACATACAGCACCATAACTCATACTGCATAGCATTATAGTTCAAAGCAGGAAAGGATTTAAGATTTTGTAGGCTAATGGTTGTACCTTGCTTGGGATGAAACCAAAACAGCAGTAGAATGTTGACAGCATTAGTTTGACCCAAGAAAAGGTTATATCAGCTATTTCATCAACCCTCTTTTTTTAACAGGAATGTCCACACAGGCACACATGTTATAATGAGGTATTTTAATGCCTTCTTTGTATGTGCTGCCCCAATTAAGATCCATTTTGCTTAAGTGATGTTTGACTTTCATCATGTACTTGTATTCGGTAACATTTGACCATTAGTAGAAATACTAAAAATACAATCACATCAGTATATTTGTAACGTAACTTAAAAGTTCTCAAAACATACCTTAAATTGCTGTGCTCATTATGACAACGTAAGTTCACTGTTTAGGGTAAGATGAAGAACATCTATGCATTTGTTCTAAACTCACCAGACTGTCACATCTGTCCCTTCCACTTCAGTTGTTAATTATTCACACCCCCTCCCACACCGTCCCATTTTTACCTGCCAGATAGAGGGTTTTGACGCCGAGGTCAGTGATGATGGGCAGGTGGGCCATGCCCACACTTCCACAGGCAATGAGAGAGTCTGACAGCAGGCACCCAGCTGGGAGGGACTCCATGAAGTTGGTCCTGTTTAGGAAGGAAGTGCTGGGGAAGCGTTCAGGAGGTGGGGTGGTCTTGCTCTCACTCTCCTTCTCTTTGTCCTTGTCCTTTTCCTTCTCTTCCTTCTCATCACTCTCATCTTCATCGTCTTCGTCATCATCTTCCTCTTCATCCTCATCCTCTGCTTTTTTCTTTGGCTTTTTTTTTTCCTTCTGTGCTTTCTTTGTCTCCTTCATCACACGGTCAGCCCCAGCACCAGAGGACAGGGTTTCCTTCAGTACTTTCCCCACCTTTGCTTCCACTTTCACCCCAGCTTCCTTCTTCCTCCCCAGTATGGGTGCACGCTTCGTAAGCTAGCCAAGGGGTAATCACAAAGAAAAACCATTAACAGAACTTGCCTGTAGCACAGGATCCCACCTCAAGTGTATGAATAAACTGATCGACAGCCATCACATGACCAGACCCCTACCAAACTCACTTTAACCCATTCTCAGAGCAGGCATAGTGCATTACCTGCTTTTGATCAACAGCTGTGCCTTTACACCTTTGAGATACCACTGAATGCAATTTAAAAATTTTCGTAATCACTAAACTCATTCAATTGTATTTTGAAGAAAAAACAAATGCAATTGTCAAAACAGAAATGTTGAATCCAGATCGATAAATGTTTAGATTGGTCAGAATACATCCATTACCACAGAACGGGTTGCAGGCAGGTATGAAGCACTGCCTATGTTAATGACTGCCTATGGCCACAGTTCCATACAGTGGGGCAATATGAGCCACTGCCACAGAATCCCCATGGTGGAGGACATACTGACAGGGTATCTCCAGTCTTACTGATCAATGGCTCCTCCAATGGCATTTTTGGAGAAGTACATGTGAAGTCAATGCCAACATGAACTGTCATGAGGGCACTGCAGCAGTGGAAAAGCCTTGCAGTTGCAGCTGGGCATTAGATTAGGTAATAAAGAGAAATATGGATAAAGAGTCATGAAAAATGTTTCCACACATATACATCCTCACTCACCTCTTTCACTGAAACTGACCCCGTCTCCTGCTTTTTATACTTAATCTCCACCACATTCTTCCCAATGGGGGACACTGCAACTTGCTGCAATCTGTTACTGCCGTTGTCTCTCTTTGCACTCCTCCCCCTGGTTTTGTCTCCCTCCTTCACCGCTGCTCGCCGTGGCTGACCCCTCGCCCTGTGGGCTGAGGACTGAGGAGTCTGTGGAGCTGAGAGAGGAGCTGTCAAAATCACATGAGCAAATTCAGCCACCAATAACAGGGAACAGTGACAAACCTGCCCAATCAAAATGCAACTGTCACTGATTTCAGGGAGCCAGAATGCTCAAACACCGCAATCTTCCTTTGGGTATGGGTTTAATTTGATCAGTCAATCAAAGGGTTACATCGCATCTTTGCACTGATACATAAGTATAAAATTACTGTACTTATTGTCCTCAACATTTACCTTTTTATGTACAGAAATATTGATTATGATCATCTCTACACTGACATACACAGCTAAATGCTTTGCTTTCATCATATTTTTCAACTGGTATAAAATGAAGATGTTTACATGTTCAAACATTCAAAGATTAGGGAAAAATAGGGACCACTACATATATATATAAAATATATAGTTTGTAAACTATATATACACATGGTATACATACTGTATATGAAACCCACCACTCCAATGGCTAAGATCATGCTCATCTGACCACTGTGAGTAATGTGGACGTGTCCTTACCTGCATTGATGCAGGGAGCAGAGTGACAGCTTGAACTTCCATTCTGACAGCGGCATATGGAACAAGGCTCCGGGGACCACTCAGCTCCCTCAAACAAATACATCCCCTTCACCAGGCATTGGCTGCCATTGTCTGGCACAACACCACAGGATTGTTATACCACAAAATTAGATTTGACTTTGTTGAAAGTCATTTAATCTAAAGGCAGCAAAACCAGTTGATTAATCTAAAAAATGTAAAGCAATGTAAACCATAAGGATGAATTAAACGGTTTCAGCGGAAAGCAATTATATAAACACTAATTGTATGTTTTTTTATTGTATTATTGTATTTTGGTTACATTGTAGTACTGTATATTGTACAACTTATGATAGTAAATTCATTTGTAAATAGCCTCAAATGCTTGCTAATCCAGTTGTACCAATAACAATAGTTATGCCTATTCATAACTTGCATCTAACTCTGACCTTCCACTCACCTGCTGCAGGTGCATCCGCCACAGCTACTGCCAGGCCACTGGTACCCCTTGCTTTCAGTCCTTTCCTGGCCCATGGCTTCCCATCTGTGACAGAGACTATGGCACACGCACACAGGTAGAACGCCACAGCCCTGTACATTGCGCTAGCAAGCTCTCTCTCCCAGAGTCTCTGTATTTTTCTGCGGACTCTCCCCCTTAAAAAAATCAACCCACAATTTTGACTGGAGCAGAATCTTTAAATGCTCTCCTCCATGAAGTGCTGTCCTCCTCTCTCATAAAAAAGGAAGGTGAGAGAGGAGAGAGGAAGAAGGAAGGGACATGGGTAAAGGGCAAAAAAAATCAGGGAAATATTCCCAACAAAGCCTTTCATTCATTCCTTTAAAAAAAAAAAAAACACCTACCTCTTCTCTCCCCTCTCTCTCCTTACACCCCCAGCCTGCACCCCCATTCCCTGGTCTTAAACAAACAAACCAAGATGAAGTTTACAGCAAGAGAAGACTTATCTGAGACATAACAATGATAATGACCTCAGCCCAACCATTAACTTGGAAATTGTCCTGTTGTAGTACTTCGTAGCGTTCCACATTGGCAAATTAGGTGGCAAAACTAGAAGGTTGATTTTTTTCCTTCTTCCTCTACATCTCACTGGAGGCATCTCAGGTTGGCCACACTCTGCTGGCAGTGCGTGTTTGAAAGGGAATAAGGTCTTGGGTAGAATGAAAGGCGGCTTTGTTTCTCCCACCCCCCACTACTCACACATACAAACACACCCCCAAAAATCCCAGAGAGACATGATGACTACACTCCTGAGAAATTCTGGCTGCCTGGCCAGAGTATCCCTCTGCTCTCACTCCCAGGTCTCAGGGACGTTTGCTGCTACAACAAGCAAATCAGTCAAGTTTGCTGTATACAAATCAGTCTGAGTCTTCAGGGTCTTGAAGGGTTTGTAAAAAATGGAGCTGAAACATGCTGCTGAATAAAATTCTTAATTATCAGCAACTCTAAAACAGATGATGTGTGAGGCAGGAATACTGCTATAGCTGCATGGAAACTCACATTTACATTTGGAAGGATCTCAGGCCAGTTAAAATGAAATGTGTTTCACCTCTTCCACCAACAAAAACACATACACAGAATGGTCCCACAGACTTAAGTATATACCCAGTTATTTTTATATGACCAGAAATTTTAAATTAGCACAAATCCCTACCTTTGTTTTCCATTAACAGGGCACAAATAATATGATCCATTTTCAAAGGACTAATTTTAAAAACGACTTCACTTCCATTTGTATGACTAGCAATTCCATAAACATCCAGGTCTTTAACTTTAAAACCACATCACTAACACAAGGAAACTTAAAACAAATTGTTCAAAGTAAATATTTAATTTCCGTACACAGATGCTGTTTAGCTATTATAGGCTATGATGTCTACCATAACCAAGACATTAATACTGCCAAACCTGAAAAATTCAACATAATCAAAATTACCCATGCTAAGAACTGGCAAGGTCTGCTTTGGGTAAAAAGCTAACCAGATCTGTTACTGAGTGTCACATTTGGAATTCCTGTACTGTGCTCAGACACAATATGCATGTTACTCAAGCAATGTCCCATAACTCTTTACCACTTGTATAGAATTAAATTGCAACACTGTATACTCTAAACAAATGATTGTAATACATTTTGAGTGCAGGGCACTTACATCACAAATGGCTATTATACATTTATGCGATCGAACCCAAATTCAAGCGTAGGCCTGCGTCTACACCTATATGTACTAAGCGTGTTATTTGTGTAGTGTATAACCGGTGTGAAAGGCGATGGTTAAATGTAAGCCTATATGATTATTTTCATATTTAGCTAGAGGTCCTCTTGCGGTGGAAACACATGGTGGGTCAGGACTCACAGTTTAGGAGTCATTGCTCTTGACTTCGAATGTACACAATCTGTTTTATGATTGCCGTACGTCAAAACCATAACTCAAATAAAAGCTACAGTACAACAACTGTATTGTGTAAGCCCGCTGCTGTTATGTAGGCTATGCAAATCTGAAGTTGTGCTTGTGGGACACTCCAGAGCCTGAGAGGACAGGCACACTTTTGCTTTACTCATACCTTGGTGTTGTTGGTTTTGTGGGACTTACATTAACCATATGGTTAAATGTATTCAGTTATTTGCACAAAACGTTTCGCCTATGTGCTTAGTTCAATTTAAGCGGTTGCTGTGTCACACCATTTGTGTTGCTACGCCACCGCTTGCAAATCCAATGTGAATGCAAGTCTGTTTTGTAAACTGTGTTCCTACAAAGCAACCCGCAAATTCAACTGGCAGAGGTAGCCCCTTAACCTCACTTGACTTCATGGAGTCAACAGTTGAGGTTCTTCATTACAATACGTGAATTGGGATATGTCTGGCATGCATAATTCCGGTGCCCCATGCTGTCTCTCTACTTTTCCCTCGGGATGAATCATCCACCCTCAATATGCCTCTCCCAGCTGCTCAGTCTGTATTTCACCTGGTATGGAAAATTTTCATTTTTTTTTTTACCTAGCCTACATACTATTTACAGAAGGAAGACCACGCGGTTAACCGAAACAGGGCCAGTTAGGTCAAAACAAAATCGGCTTTGAGAGTACACGTTTAAGCGAGAAGGAAGCTGGTGCTGCAGGCCTGCTTGCGCTGAGACAGACATACTTGCGTCAACCGGTGAAAGACTATCCCAATAATCTGAGACAAACAGTAATGTTAAGGGCGCTGAATGGGGGGTGGGAATAAAAAGGTTTCAGTTATGGCCTAGGAGCAATGTGGTTATAATACCCTAGAAAGCAATTAATAATATGGATGAGTGAACCAAATTCCATGTCTCAAATTTGAATTTCCACAATTATGACACACAACTGTGTCTTTACTGTAGCGTATGCAACGTCATGCAGCGTTGATAACTTAACTGGAGATCCAAAGAGAGCTGATGCAGAAAACTATACTTGGGGGAAATATGGCATTTTATAGCCTATTGGGTCATGTGATGAGACAACACAAAATTAACCATCCATTTACAGGTGACTAAACACATGCCTAAGCAAGTCCTTCAACTGACATCATGAGGCTTCCATTTTTTTGTTCAAAAGACTGCAATGGCTGTAAACTGGTAGGGGCTGAAATAAACTGAATTTACCCAAGCAGAATCGATCTCTTTTGGCTTGGCTGGCCTCATTATTCCGCTTCTCAACGCTATTCCATATTAATCTAGGTCCACACCGACCTCTAGTGTTCCATGTCAACGGTGCACTCAATTCTAGCCACCCTCGTTACTGATTAAAAGTTGTGGAAATTGCCTTCAACTCCAAATCTCTTAAAAGCACATGATTTCTATATGAAAAGCCAGGGATGCAAAAACTATTTTTAAAAAATATCAATTTTGCAGCGTTAGACAATTACGCATCACCCACTGGGGAAAGAAAATCCAAGTCATACAAAATCTTAAATCTGTTCTACCCGGCTTCTCCAAACCAGTGAAAATGATCTTAACATGGTCAAGTAAAAGGTTTCCTTACAGCCAAAAATATTTGCTTAGACTAAGGATGAGCAGCTTCAGAAAGACTCCTTGCATTTCAGAATGGATTGGCCAAGACACCCAATTTCAAACCGGCTGACCTAAAGTTGACAAAAAAAAAAAAAAAAAAAAACACTGCCGACAGCCATTGAATACTAAACAGTTGTGTGGGCCGCAAGGAAATGTTTAACGTGGCCATTGCTAGCAATCTTGACATTAAATCAAAGTCTGCCTCATAAGGATTGATCAGATTAAGCTACACATAATTACTGTATTACCCATTCCTATTACCTAACTATACAAAATAATAATGACACACACACACACACACACACACACACACACACACACACACACACACACACACACACACACACACACACACACACACACACACACACACACACACACACGACCTGCAGTTGTCACTGAAGTTTATTACGAAGTTTAAGGCATTCAGAGTATCCATTCACTGGTTAAAAGGAGACCCTGGCCATTGGGCAAAGCGTGACATTGAGGCCCCTGGGAAACTTCAGTGCCCTGTGGATTTGTATTCTTCCAGGTGCGAGAGAATCCACGCTGCTGGGCCCAAGATTGTAGCAAACAGGGTGGTCATCACAAAGACTTGCTCCTGAATAGTAAATGAACAACAGGTAAATGTCAATGGGTGACATGCAAAGATGACAATAGGTAGAATCTGATGCCCAATATTTTTAAATGTTTCGCTTTGTGTTGGGTTGTAACAACAATTTAAAGTGTAGCCATTACATTTATTGTTTTACTTTCAATTATGTGTCCACACTTTAGGTCCAACAATAAATCAATTAATATGGGTACCTCATAAAAGGGAAAAATTTGCCACAGTGCATTACACAAAAGAATTAGTTGTCAAGAGCCGATGAGTGATTTAAGACACTTGCAATGAAATATTTACTTCATAGCATGAATCAGTTCCTGGAGTGGATCACTGAGTGTAGATCATTCTTTAGACATCAAGTGTGAAACAACAATTGGAGACAGCCTTGCCTCACTATTCATTACCAAACAGGAAGTCATTTTTACAAATTAGTGGCTTGTAAGTGTTAAAACATTCAATTGAATAAAATACATGAATGAAGATTGAATACATGCAGTATTCGAATACATGCAGTGCAGGTTCAAATGTTTCCTGCTTCAAAATACCATAAAGTATTCTATCTATATAGCAAGTTTGAATACTCAAAGTCAAGATTAAGACCTTAGGAATTTGAAAGCAAGCTATCCAACTTTTTATTGAAAATGGAATTACATCTAGAAGCAGCTATTTACCGTCCAGATGTTAATTGTTGTTCTGGTCATTACCATTACTATATACTATTACAACTGGGTACCGGAAATTAATGCACAGAACGGTATTAAAGTGTCATTGTTATGGCAGTCATTGCTTGATTTATAATCGACTGAGAAAAGCTGAATGGCTGAAAGACAAACTGGGATTAGCCTAAACGCAAGAACAGTTGCATGGACAGCGAGCAAGTTCAGGAGATTTTCAGTGTGCTTCCTGGTTGTCAGTGACAACATGCACGAATTTGCGAGATCTAGAGAACTTCCATTAGTTAAGTGGGCAGTTATCGTTGGCTTTCGCTAATTCTATTTCATATCCCCATGAAACCTCAGCGCTTTTTCGGTTGGGTCAGATGTGATGTTACTCAACTGCATGGTAAACCATTATCATGACGTAGCATGGCCCTACATCATGGCCCTGGTCGGAAGTTAAAATTGACGCAACCAATGCTAACTGGAGTAGGAACAGTATGAATAATGTGAAATTTGCCAAACCGATGATGCTGGCCAACGTAACCCTGCAAGTTATGAACCCACCTATAAATTCACTGTCAAACTGAAAAGAAAAACCTTCTCTTAACCAAATGTCGTGAAAACACTTAGCGCTACTTGACTAAACCAGGTCATTAAACTAAAGTAGGTTTTGTAGAAGTTTGAGGAAGGCACATCTAGTCCGTAAACTTGAACACGTTTTCGAAAAATGAGTTGAATACAGTGCTGTTTGCGATTACTTTAACTAGGTAATATGCAGTAGTCGTCAAGACAGTTGTGGTTGTGTGCAGCTAGTATTTAGCACTTACGCCAGAAGACAAAGGATTTTTCGCGGGCTTTCCAGAAACGCTGGCTCTGAGATCCGTCAGAGGCCTCTGGGTGCTTCTGAGAAAGTTGAAAGGACGAGTAATTCTGTACATTTTGATTCCGCTCAACCAATTCCAGGAACCACTAGACGCGTGGAATGTAAAGTAGCTGGTTTTATGAGAATTCTCCTGGTTCAGCGATACAAGTGAACAAATTAATAATTTGATCGCAATTTGAAGCCTTTTGTTTGGTCCAATTTCGCCAAGTCGTTTTCATTGGTCGGTTTAATTGGCCTAAGAATACTTTCCATTGGCGATGGGTTTCAACCAATCATAGAGCACTCCAACAACACAGCGTTCAGAAACCTGTACTTATTTATGGTCAAAAAACACCAACTATCAGTCACCAAAATACCGGCACATACTGTCAGGTCTAACCAAAGATCCCGAGACAAGGCGCGTCTATTGTATGCAATATACTGACAAAGACATTGGTTCATGTGTCTGACAGAACCACCAATATACATCTGTCTGATGGTTCCATAAATAAAGAATGAGTATTTCCATCCTTTTTTTTTTTTAGGGATTCTCAGCTTCTAGACATTCATGTGTGTGCTGGTTTTTGTTCCTTTAGTTGTATTGAGTTCTTTATTGTTCTTAGTTTTATTCAATTTCATGGATGTTTATTGCTGGATTACTTACCCTCTAAAGCCACATTATGACTGAAATAGCTATTTTTACCATAGCATAAAGACAAAATGTCCAATATTCACATCTAAGGACTGTTCTTTAGTCAAATTAACTGAAATTAGGGCTTCCATTTGTATTTTGTGCTACATGGCCAATGATTCCTTTAGAAAGAGGTTACATTTTAAAGTGATTAAAAAGACAGGTGACATTAGATCTTAAGAGCTGAAAGTGTACACCCATTCTCTTATCATGCAGGTACAAAATGCATGATCTTTGGTTGTCTTGATGGTACTTTCACTGGCTCAGCTGTTTGGCCATTTTATTGCCACAACAAAAAGCTTGTTTGGAGTCTTTTGTCACCTTGATTGTTGGTCTAAAATGCTGCGTTAAAGTCTTTACTGTTTAGTTAGCAGTTAGTATCTGTTGGATATTAGTATACCCCCAATAAAATAGTCCAATATCCAGTGAAAGACATGCATATGAAGTTGGCTCATTCTTATAGAGGGCTATCCACTGCATAAATTGCCAGTTCCATAATTAAACACCATCTGCTCGTGTTTTCTCAACTTCTAAATCTACACACAACCCTCTTTATTTTAGGCACATAGACTTGACATTTGGTCTGTGTATCTATGGCATGGTTACAGGACAAAAGCAGGTGTGCTCTCTCTCTCTCTCTCTCTCTCTCTCTCTCTCTCTCTCTCTCTCTCACTCTCACTGTCAGAAGGAAAGATTGGGCTTGCCCCACACAGACATAGCTACTCCCTTTTCCCCTCTGCCTCTCCTCTTCAACAGCTGAGATGGTAGAATGGGCTAGAGGCTCCATTTCCAGTCAAGGACGAGAGAACCCAAAATAGCAGTGTCAATTGTGAGGATAGACCCTCCCCGATCCCTTGTTCTATTCTGCCCACCTGCCCCCCACAGCGGCACTGTGTCTCTGACGCTGGTCCAAAGCAGCACTTTCTTTTTCCTGTGACCTTGAAGGAACTCTGTGAGCTGTGGTTCACTCTGAAAGTTACCTTCAAATCAGAATGAATTTACATCCTTGTTTTTTGCTGCCGGGTCCTACAACCTACAAGCATTAAGAAGGCCTTTTAAAAAACTAACATTTAAATTAGAAACTTATAATGCAGGTATCCATAGTTACCTGTATTATAAGTACCTTTCATTTTTTGTTTTACCACAGTTCATGAGCATATAGTTGCTTATATCAATAATGTTTATGGTTCCCATAAATATATAATTTTGTAATTACAAGGAGTATATATATTTTTGCTACTCTGATGAACTGCCAAACAGGCATTTATAGCTTTATATCAGGTCATATGGGCCACATGTCTTTCTCAGTTGGGCCACAGGTTGAAAACCACTGGAGCATACAAATTAAAAAAATGTCATCACTCCAAGCTGGGTCTCATCTGGGTCCAGAATGAGCAAACTGGGGTCTTGAACGCTGTAGTAAATTTTTGTTAAAAAAAACATTTTACCAGCTGTTACTTCCCAAAGAGTCTGAACCTTTTAATCACTTTGTAGCTTGTATTGAGGGCAGAATGGCTTTATTGACCAGCATACAGTAGGTCTGCACACCCTCCTTCAAACCCTCAGGTATTAGGAAACATACGGGTGTGCAGGATTTGGACTCAGGTTGCAAACTGTCGTCACAGCAACAAGTTAGACCTTGATGTACAATTCAAAAATCCTTTCAAACATAAATCTGTTTCTTTGAAACACAAATTCAACAGTAGACTGTTGAGACACTGTGTGTGTGTGTGTGTGTGAGAGAGAGAGAGAGAGAGAGAGAGAGAGAGAGAGAGAGAGAGAGAATTGGGTAGTGAATCTCTATCAGATCAGCTGTGACACCAGCAGAAGCAGGTATGCTGAAGTAACTGTACACCACTCTTTTCCCCCAGTGCTCATATGTCTTTTATATATGACAGCTAATGCTATAGCTGCATTGCTAGAGATATACATGCTGCAGATCTCAATGTGAAACCAAAACAGGCAGTAAATCAAATTCACATTTCACTGTGTTTTTGTACAATAAGTATTTTCAAATGCAGTTGCTATGTTAGTAAACAAACCATTTTTGAACAAAGCAGGCTCTGTGCACTGTATTTAGTATGCACATATTTACTGACTGAGGGGTCTAAAGTGCACCCTTTCTTCCACAGTTGGCTCTTCTTAAGGTTTTATTTTTCATAAATACAGTTTAGAGAGTTTAGCAATTGCCAGATATATATACTGTGTTTAAAGCTGAGCATCTCAGCTGATCTTGTCTTAATGTTGAGTGCACCAAAAATAAAGTTTCCTCCTCATTTCTTGATGCCTACTTCTATTTCCCACTTTAATTCTTGAGCTCTCTGTTGTGGGTGCAGTCTTCAGTCATTGGTCATTTCTTCTACTTTCTTACTGTGATGCATTGTGTAACATATTTCAGCACCTCTTTATTTGCAGCATCTATCCTCCCATTAGCTGCACTTAATGTCTGGTGGAGCTGGTTATATCACTCACTCATGTACTTAGATAAGCACAGCTCTTTAGTGAAAACAGGGAAACGGGCCAACTTCTTTGTACAATCCAATGATACAACCAACCAGCTGATTCGAAAAAATAAAAACAAGGTTATAGACAGACCAGGGCACTGTAACTGCAAGGACAAGGAAACGTGTTGTGATAAAAAGTCATGCACTATATGGGCCTTTTATACAGACATGAGATCCATGTAACCTTAAGACATCAAATTCCCTGTTGAGCTTTTCTGTATTTCTCAATATATATCGAATTTACATTCATGTTCCCTGTGTAATTTATACTGAAATTACTGGAAGCTAAGGAGTATATTTACTGAAACTGTACTCAGCTGGTATGTCATCTAAAGCTTGCACATAATGCTTCCTAATTGAATCGTTCCTCACCGACACACATATAGGTTTGAGGTAGAGGCCTCTGACAAAGAAAAAGTTTAAATTGTGGATCCTCAATCTCGCTATCAAAACTGTTCTAGCAGTTGAGCCATTCGAACTGAAAAATAAGTTCAGTGCCTTGAATACTGCATTTGAGCCAGGAAACATTTCCAGGAAAACTATAATTGTTTGATTATAAGCAAGGGAAAAGAGAAGAACGAGTCATATGTTATTCATATGGGATAAATAGCATCAAGAGGATCAATAAGATTTAGAAGAATAGAGGACAATTCCAGGTTAACACCTGAGACTGGTTTCACTGCAGGTTGCCCACCAGAAAATTTTGTTGATCATTCTCATCTGCTGTTCTACATTTGTGAGCTCTGTGCGCATACTGGGATAGTGCTACTATTTGTCTCACAGCCATACCCACAACAATATATTTTAAAGCTCCACAAAAGTCTTATCCGAAAGTCTTACCAGTCTTATCCATTTCAAACGTGATGAGCAGATAGTAATAAAGATCATATTTTAAAATATACTGAGATGGTCAGAAAATGTAATCAGTTACTTATCACAAAGCACAAGACCAAAAAAAGTATTTAGCAACATAATGCTTTGGATTACTCAAAAACAGCAAATATAATCTGACTACTCTTGGATTTCTCTGTGGGGATTACAGAAATTAGTGTGGTTGTTTTAACTGCGAAATATAATGTACACTTCCTCGCACCTGGGGAAAACATGACATCCAATAACCTGGCCGCAATATCACCTATCATCAAATCTTTTGAGAAACTATCTGCACTATGTAAACTACAAAACCTTGTTCAATTTAGTAACCATAATTGAAGTAGTAATATTACTTGCTTTTGTTGTTTTTGCAAAAGACTGAATTTAATTACAACAGATGATTTTTCCTGTTCCGGAATTGTGCCTTCCCAGAGTTCTTCACTCGTAACTGTGCAACTCAAAAATTATTATCTTGCTTGAGCCAATTAGTCTTCTCTTCCAAGTTCTGAGACCATAAACCCTAGTGCTAAGGCTGTATTCCTACCTGGCCAGAACTGTACTCTGGATTCATAGTGGCCTTGCCATGGCCAACCTTTAAGTTCTCCCAAGGCTATTGCCCTTCTAAGCCCCCCTGTCCAAACTTGGCCTCTATTGTCTATTGTCAGCCCTCCTCAGTTCCTCCTCTAATTATAGGAACCTCTCTATCTCTCTGCAATGAGAACAGTGGAATGACGCAAGGCTTTTTTTAGGCTGTCATTCCAACAATAAAACAAGGAGCAGGTGTCGTCTGAAGCCTTTGTCCTGCGTCTGCGGCAGTGGAAACGCTTGTGTGTGCCAGCGTGTGCAAGACCTAGTCAGAGGCAGCAGTCATGGATGATGTATACAAGGCAGCGGTGAGTAGAGAAATAGGCCTACATATCCAGGGTAGAAGGTCCATGAAAGGGTAGAAATGATGTGACTGTGATGGGAATTGGTATGGAAAAAGATGGAGAATTTTGGGAAATTCTATCCTTCTACATTGCAAAAGCTAAAGAAGACCCAGGGTGTTGGAGTGCTAAAAGGCATCATTTTCTTTTTCAGGATAGTAGTTTTTGGGAAAAAAAATTGTGTAAGGGTAAAACAATAAAATGCAAAAAAGAACACATTTAGTAATAGTAATAGTAAATAATAAAATTTAGTCATTTTTGCACACTCTCTTTTTACTGTACTTCTCTAGTCTAAAGTACAGTATTGGTTTATTGGATATAGGGGGTTGTGATAGTAACAACCATGTTTAGACCTAATTGTTTGGATGAAGAATTTTCTTAGCAGAATCAAGTATCTAGGTACTATATTGGGAAAGAAACAGTTGGAGCTGCTGGACAATCTCTTTCGTGTCCATTGGAATTTCCAGTTAAGGTCAGACTGTCCTGGCTGTATTTGAAAGTCTATAAAAGGCTCGAAGAGGGATAATAGGCAGGTGACCCTACTCGGATCTGTCTTGTAGGGTTTTGCTGTGAGAATGCAGCCCATTTACGCCAAGGGTGTTCTCAGATGCACTCTCCCCGCAATGTACCTCACCAGTTTCAATCTGATTTTGAGGGGCAGCAAGGGCCTTGGTCATCTCTAGCCAACAAAAATCTTTGATTTTTTTTCAGTACCAAACAATGGCATTCACATTGAGCATGCAAAAGTCAAGAGCTTTGGATATAAAGATTGTGAAAGATTCAGATGGTTTGATCTATGTCATTGGACAAGCTTGAATTTTACAGGATTGATATGACATTCAGCTGTTGTAACCAAGTTGTCTATAGGATTAAAATGATAGATTCACCTATATCATTTGTGATTACTCATGGATTGACAACTTAACTTTCTATGGGAAAAAATCATAACAATTGAATAATATCTGTGGTGTTAGGATCAACTGTGTAGAGTTCAGTACACAAACTTATTTCCACTGTGATGATTTGAAAAGAGGAGTAGCATGTTGATTTGGCAGTTGCATTTGATAGAGTGGTGTGGTTTGGTAAAATAAATGAAAAAAGAACTAAAGACGGTGGGGGCAAGTAGAGATTCAGGGATTCTACAGCTGATGAGAGGGGAGTATAAGGCAAAATTCCCTGGATCTCTACCAGCCCCCACCGAAGCAGGCAGAGTTAGTGTAAGATGGTGAGTAAAGAGTGGGGGCAGACAGCTGTCACCTCTAACACATGTCGGTCAGTCCCTGGGAGTCCATGACAAGAATAGCAGGTGAGGAATACATTGTGACATTTCACTGAAAACAATGTGAGAGAGCAAATGGTTCAGCCTTGGGGTTAAGTTCCAGGAGAAAGAGAGATGGAGCAAGGGATGAGGCGGAGGTACTGACTGATTGTATTTCCTCTGTAATAAGTTTCAAGCCAGGTATTTGGTTCAATTTTGACTGCCTGAAAACAGCTGTTGCAGTGACAATGTTGCCAATAACTGTCAGTCAATCCATTTAAATATTATTTTATCTGAAATGATATGAAACTGTATTAAATTAGTGTATTATATTTTCAATGTAGGTCAAAATGGAGAACAACCCAAATGCTTGATTAGCTATAATGGTTTTTAGGGAGGGTTCGTGTCATTCAGTTGGACAGTCCACATCTCACTGCATACCAGTGACTTACTCTGCTCAAAGCAGCCCTAGCAGTCTGCCTCCACCAAAATGTTCTCTGATGCAATGACTGTACAGCTCAGCATGTTCACTGACAAGTGGAGAGCTTGGTGGCACACACTTTGAAGAAGAGTATTTGCTTGTTTGCCCATACTGATAGAGAATGTGCAACACTATTCATTATGCAATGTGGGCAACGAACAGCAAAAGCACCACTGTCGTCATTCCATAGCAAATGGCAGTTGTATGACATTGAAAGGGTTCTGTGCACTCACTGCACTACTGGGCCCCACAGCAAAGTAATTGTATGCAGCCTTTCCCATATTTAAGCTCATAAGCTTATTTATCATTCTTGCTCAACAGGTTGAGAACCTAACAGAAGAGCAAAAAAATGGTGAGTGTCTGTTCGTAACCCTTGTACATGTATGCAGTCATCATTACATTTCACATTACATAATTTCCACATATTAATTGGGACTGGTTGTCTTTACAGAAGGCTTTTTGCTATCATTTAGTATTTTTTAAGGTTATAAATAAATGTGCATGACCACAGTTTTCCCAATATCTCTCCCTTTTTATTTTGCTTGTCTTTGTTAATGCATTGCTGCCACCTGCTGTGACACTAAACATTATGTTTTCGCTCATCAAATGTGTATCGATGTTACTTAGGAAATTTATAATTCACAAAATTAGACCATTTTTAAAAGTAAGAATTCAGATTTTTTTCAATATTTCAAGTTTAAGTTTATTTATGGCAGGAAACCATGAATAATCCATCCTAGCCTGTGTTTCTCTGACTCTCTCACACTTCACTACCTTAACCATGCATACATTTATATGCATTACATACACTTATATACATTCACAATGTGTATGATGACTGCTTACATGGGGGTGGATCTGTTCACTTTTAACAAGCATTTTCTCTGTTTTACTGCATCACTCATATAAAACTGGCTGTCAGAACTTACCTGTCCCTGTTTGTGTGTGCCCTGGCAGAGTTCAAGGCTGCGTTCGATATCTTTATCCAGGATGCGGAGGATGGCTGCATCAGCACTAAGGAGCTGGGGAAGGTGATGCGCATGCTGGGACAGAACCCCACACCGGAGGAGCTGCAGGAGATGATCGACGAGGTAGATGAGGATGGTAGGTCTGCTGCCATGACAGTGGGCACCCAGTGCCCAGTCAGCTCTATCTCAGTTATACTCAGGTTTGTGTAATCACTACTTAAGTAGAGTGTCCCTATATGAGTTGCAATTCACCTTTGTGTATGTGTGTGTACGTATGGATTTGGATCTGCATTTGTTTACATGCATGTCTGTGTGTGTTTGTATGTGTGTGTATGGGTATTTATGTAAATGTGTCCAAATGTTTATGTGTATGTGTATGTGTACATGTATATTTGTGTCTATATGGGATTTTATGCGTGCTTGTGCGTGTGTGTACATCCATGTGTTTACAGGCAGCGGGACAGTAGATTTTGATGAGTTCCTGGTGATGATGGTGCGCTGCATGAAGGAGGAGAGTAAAGGGAAATCTGAGGAGGAGCTGGCAGAACTCTTCCGCATGTTTGACAAGTAAGACTCTGTGATGGAATGGGTCTCCAAATATGGGCAGAGCCAGTGCCAGCTGTGACCTGCAACCCCATGGGGCGAGGCATAATTGGCCATAGCATTATCCTGGGTGGGAGGGGTTCAGCCGGCATATATTTCCATATTTCATTCTTTTGTGGTCACTTCCGTTTGTGTCAGGAATGGAGATGGATATATTGACCTAGAAGAGCTGAAGGCGATGCTGGAGTCTACGGGTGAGGCCATCACTGAGGATGACATTGAGGAGCTGATGAGGGATGGTGACAAAAACAACGATGGCAAGATTGACTATGATGGTGAGTTGACTCTAATGGTAATCTAAGGTAATCATCCAATGTTAGAGTTACACTGAACACGTGATTATGCTACCGATAATACCACCTCTTCCCCAAGTCACTAATAGAGTAGAATGAAAGAGATAGATTGCTGTGCTTTGAGGCTACCTGAAATGTTTAGATGGTATACAATGGAATTCTTCTTTATTGACCAAAATGTCTTTGTTAGGAAATGAGCCTTGTCCTTTCTTGTTCATTGCAATTTGTTTTCAAAGTGGAAGCTCATCACTGCCAGCAAAGCCCACGTAATCACAAATATACTGTCCTCTCTCTCATGAAATTGATTGACAGCTGCTTTGCCACTGTCGCAACAAATTCCATTCAATCACACAACATTGAGTAAGAAATGGAGTCAGACTGGAACACTGTGAATTGTAGACTTTAATGGGGCACATCCCAACAGGAATAAAAGACCCACTGAAAGAGATCAGACCAATGACACACAAACAGTCCCATTAAAGTAACTTGTACTGAATTTCCATTCAGTTGTAAAAAATAAATAAATAAGCCTGTCTTTTGCCTAACTGAGTAGCTTCTCCTCCACAGAATTTCTGGAGTTCATGAAGGGCGTTGAATAAACCCCAAGCTTTGTGGATTTCAAGACTGAACCTTGATGCCCTGAAATGAGAAGATACCAAAGAACACCCAACAACCCAAATGCCTTTTCCTGTTTTCTGAAGCTTGTGGTGACATCATTCCCAAGGCAGGGAGGTGGAAAATCCTCAACATGTCAAACAGCTGTGCTCTGAATGGTTGTACATAAAACCTAGACACCAAGGCACTGAGGCCTATCTATACTCTGTATCAGTAAACCATCAGTGTTAGTGCCAAACTCTTATATACTTATTATTTCTTACAGTTCCCACTTAATACAGAATGAGCAAATGGCCTATTAAGTGTAAATCTTAATAAACATAACTTTACTATTGTGCTACAATCACACCACTGTATATTTTCAATAAAAAGAGAAGCTTTTGTGTAGCCTAGCTGCCATTGTCTGTGATTGACTCATGCTCTCTGTATGCAGTTTTCTCAGGTCTCACTCCCCATATTCACCCATTAGGGCTAAAAGTTTTGATCATGTAGCTGCAGAACATGTCCCCTAGTGCCTGTCCAGTCCATGGTGACATTCCATCTGTCAGTGCTCTATGGGACAGATGGTTAGCGGGATGTCGCCACCAATGACACCAGTGGAAAAGAACGGATAGAGTGTCTCAGTGAAATGGTCATTCATGGTATGAATGTGACTAGTGGTCTTTGCATTATAAAATGATAGCTGGCCATTTTCATAATCCAGATACACGCCAACCCTGTGGGGCTTCTCCCTGAGGCTCAGAGAATTTCCACCCACTCTGTATGTCTCCTCATCACGCAGCTCCATGGTCCAGTAGCCTTTGGAGGGAATTGTATCCATCTCCCCATCTCTGTTCACCGACTCCCTGCACACCCCCACGTACCACCACCGCTTGGAGCCCACTTCCACCTCCCAGTAATGCCTTCCTGAGCAGTAGCCTTCTTTGCCCAAAATGTAAGGATAGCGTTTAAATCTCCCAGCATCCTCTGGGAGGTCCAGCCATTTTTCTCCCAGGTACACCTCTTTCCCATTGGCGGTGAGCACAAGCCTACAGTATGCGGTACCAGGGTCCAAAGTCACTGTGGCTGTGAATCAATAACGCACAGCATGGTTAAATGATAAGGTCACAGAGGACAAAGCCCCAGGTGAATATGTACTTCTGTGCTACACACCACACATTTCACCAAGGAAAACTGGTCATGACTTTAGAGAAGAAGCTAAAAAGTTGAAAAAAAAAAAAAAAAAAATATATATATATATATATATATATATATATATATATATATATATATATATATATATATATATATATATATATATATATGTGTGTGTGTGTATCTCCACATACCTGCACATGAACAAATAGATCCCCACTCTAGGAAAATACAAATAATATATAATCATTAGGCCAATATCAATTACATTATGAAAATGGAAAGATGTACTCCACACACAGCTCACTGGTGGAGCTTAGTAAAAAAAGATTTTGTCCTAGTTGTTAGCCAATCCAGATTAGAATACATATTCAAACATTCCCAGCAAGGCAGTAGTACTGAGGTAAGATTCAGTCATTGCCACATTAGTCCAATCAGACATGATTAATCAATGGTGGATTCTCCAAATAGTATGTACAAACTATTCGATTTAATTATATTGATAAACATCTTCAGTTCAATTCTATTTATTTTAAGCATTAGTAATAGTCACAGTCATGTGTGCAGTATTAGAGAGAGCTCATTGCTGTGATGACACTGCAGGTGAGAACTCACCTGATTTAATAGGTTGTCTTAAAGCAGCTGCAAAAATACAGATTGACATGTAAATCAACAAAAATGCAGCAGGAAAAAATATTCACAATGATCAGTATTTACAACCTAGCTCAGACACCTACACAGACATTATTGTAATAATCACTAGTTATTTTTAAATGTTGTTTTTCATAATAATTTGCTTGTATGTAATAAGAACAAATATTTTTACGTAATTCTCACCCAGTTCCTTCTCAGGCGAATGGGCACTGAAAACAAATTTAAAATTGAGTTTAGCCCAACAGAGGCTAATTTTAGTAAAATAAATTAATCCTGTATTAATGTCCTATATTAAAAAAACATTAAAATTGGGAACCACAAAGAGCATTTTAACACCACAAAGAGCCAGTGTAAAACATAAGGTGAAAGTATGGCTGGGCATTGTTTCTGTCATCAAAACCTCCCAAAATTACACAGATTAAAAATGCAATTTTAGCAAAATGAAAAACACATGCAGGTTATATAACTAATTTTACAAATTATGTGGATGATCATGAAATGCACATAATATATGTTAATGAGTATACTGTATCATACATACATCAGTGGCTGCTGGTCAACTGAAAACAGGGGACGAGCAAACTTTATCCTTATACCTATGATTATGTTCAACCTCTTTGATTAACAATAAAACACATTATTCACACAGTAATCAACACCATTTGAAGTAAATACATTAAACACATCCATGGACATAACAAACGTAACACTGGTTTGCAAAGAACAGCAATTCTGTTCTGGTGATTATTTTATGAAACAAGGGAACAGGTTGAAGATAATGATAGGTTTAAATGTAAAGTTTGTTCCTCCCCTGTTTTGAGCTCACCAGCTGCCATTGACATACATAAATATATAATGAACAAATGAATTCTTCTTGGTCATGTATTTAACTAGTTACAGTACACTCACCTGCATTACAGATGTATTGATACTTTTCTAAAAAAAAAAAAAAAAACAAACACAAAAAGAAAATGAATTTGCATTATTTCTTCACAGCCAAAACTTAAAACAAACAATGAATAAGAACTGCAGAAATGTTTTTTTGGTCATTATGATATAATTTTCTAATTATGAATAATCATAAAGCAAACATCGATCTGTACCATTGAGTTTCCTCCAGTCTCTGAACAGCACAGGGATGGAGATGCATGCAAGAGACAACATGAGGATGAACAGCACCTTCCACAAGGACACGAGAGGGTAGAAATCCTCTGTAAAACATGGAGAGCAGTTCAGCACCAAAGACTGTCATTACGGAATATGCCATCTTAAAGTGTACCATTGCCATGCATCCTGCTGCCATTTCTTGTGTCTGTTTCAGTTGAATGCATATGTATGTGGATTTTTACAACCAACCTGCAACAGAGCCAGTGTTGAATTTGATTGTTCTGGCCAGTTCTTTCATTTTCACACAGTTGAGCAAAAATGTACCACAAAACATACTGCAAATGAATTCTGGTATCTGACTCAAATACAGGTCTCAGTTTAAAACACATAACTGTATACAAAGCAGAACATATCCAATTTATCATGAAGTCATGAGCTTTCAGAGGTAGAAATGATTAAAATGTAAAAAGCTTTGAAAATAAAGAGCATCTTTTGCAAATGCAGTGATTTATATTTTTATTTCACACAGTGTCATCAAAAGTGGCATAGATCCATTATTGCCAATCAAGCTGTTATAATTTTTTGCAAGTTTTAAATTTAGGAGAACTAGATATTTGCTTTGCTCTGACCTGTAATGTGAAGTTTTGATTGTTGGCTATCACCTCCTGCAGTGACCATACAGGAAAACACATTGGACTTCTTCTGGATGTCAATGACACTGGTGACTGAGAGGAGCCCCTGGCTGTCCTGTTCCCAGGTGGTGTGAGGTGTCACAGCTTCACCCCTCTTGTCCCACCAGGTGACCTTGGGTTCTGGGAACCAGCCCTCGGACCTGCACACCAACTTTGGATTACCTGTGGTGTCAATAGACACTGTGGGCTGAGAGCCAGTCACTAGAGGAGGAAGACAACGATCAGATTTTAAGGCCCATTCCAGCTAAAGTTACCTCAGTCAGCCAAACTGATTGTACTGGAAGAAACATTGAAACATCAGAAGCAGGGAATGTTAACATAGGAGTTAATGGACCTAGTTACAAAAGTCGGACTTCCTTGTTTGCTTGGTAACTTTACAAACAGAAAAGTTAAATTACATCTGCAATATATTCAAGAACATACATACTGGCATTTGTGGGACTTTGTCTTAGGATGAAGTGACTTTTGTGGACAAAAAGATAACTCTATAACTCCTCTGACCTGGAATCAGCAGGTGTACATTCCATTGATCATCCCAGCTGTCCCCCTCCACAAAACAGTGATAGACCCCACTGTCTGAGGGATGGAGGTCAGTCAGACTAAGTGAGACGTTGCCATTCCTAAGTTCCTCCTGAAACAGCTGAGTCCTCCCCTGATAGGCTGGGTCCTGTAAGGCCGTATCATTGTGGCCATACCTGTACAGATGCACTGGCCGATCAAATCTCTGCCTAAACCACCTGACATGGAGCCCCACAGCAGATTGAGGGGGCCTGATGTGGCAGGGTAAGGTCATGCTATGATTCCACACTCCAATGATGGGCTGAAGTGAGGGAGGCACCGTCTCCACTAAGGGGAGACAGACACAAGGAAATGAGTGAAATCAAGTTTAGTTAACTAAAGCTACTTAGAAAAAGTAGCACAAAATACTTTGTAAAAAATAAAAGATCAAATTGACAATGTACATGTGATAGAAATTATAACAAAATATAATTCAAAAAAGACACATGCCAGCAAAAAATGCCTCTTAATTGAGTGTATTGCAAGAAGTGCTCACTTGTTCACAGGTCATACATAAACCAAAAAAATATAACAGATGAGTTGACAATCCAGCTTCCTACGTCCTGAAATACCCCTGAGACCTAAACATACACTACACAAAGGCCCAGTGTGTGATGGTGGCTGCCTGATGAATACACTGCCATGCCTTCACAGTGGTCAGGATGAAAGAAAAATGGGGTGGGGCTGGTCAACATTGGTTCAATTACAGTAGAGAAACAATGGTCAAATAAAAGTAAAAAGTCTTTATGGCCCCAAATTGTTTGTAGTTTCAGTAGTTAACTACACAAAAAATGGCAAAAAGAAAAATAATGAAACTGTAAAAATAATGATACTTGAATCACTATCCAAATATGAACGTAGTTGAACTATAAGCAAGCTACTGCAAAATGTAGTTAAACTACAAGTTTAATTAGATGTAGTTCAGTACTCCCCAATACTGTACACATTGCCATTTACTTTGTAACTGCCTTTTTCTCTTGTCAGAACTCAATGTGGATCTGAGATCATTTGGAAGAAACATCTATTTTTCATCATGTCTGAGCAGATGATAGACTTGGGTTTTTCTTAAACATCCAAAATTACACATTTATTTAATTTGAATCATAATTGATGCAAACAAAGGCTTTGATTAGCAAAATAAGCTTTCATCTTACCTGTCTGACCAGCAGTGGATTTTTCAAAAGCAAGGAGCAGTAGGAAATGCAGGAACACTGCAAAGCATGGTTTCATGTTGATCTGTGGGGGTTTATGATGATTGTAACTCAAAATGGGTTCATCTCTTGCTGTGAGGAGTTTAAGTAGCATAATATACATTCATGCATATACACAACTGCATTAATGTGATATACCAACAGGCCTATTTTTAATGCCACCAACAATACTCTGCGATCACAAATGTTTTGTGTATCAGGGTTCCCTGTTGGAAAATATGACAAAAGGTGAGAAAACTTAGAATTAATTTACACAAGACCTTTACACAAAAATTGTTTTGCTCATACTGAGACAAAAATCTGATGACCAGACATGCCCTTTTTTCCAGTAATTTCATGTGCAGAGTAAAGGAAATATTTGCGATTCACATGAACATATTTACTGTCAGACAAAGTATTGAATGAGAAATGTACTTGAGACTACCATACCTGAACAAAGCCTTGAGAAAGAAAAAACACCCACAGAATTCACAGTGAAGATCTTATGAAGTCTTTAGATTATATTCTCACCACTAAAACCCTTTTTTGGTTTAATTAAACAGGATTACGGTAAACTTATATCTGTATGTGATGAGACAAGTAAATGAACAACTGCTCTGACTTCCTGGTGACACACATATGAAAACTCTGGCCAGGGAATGCCATAAGTAAGTACCTCTTTCAGTCTTAGACACCAGGACATTTACTCATCAACCCACTTTTATAGCAATGCTTTTTCAAATACACCACATTCACTGCAATAAACACAGATATTCCATGGGATTTAGTTTTGCAGTAGTACAATGTGTTTGTTGTAAAATCTGAGAATTTACAGACAATCCCTTCACATGTCAAAACCCAATTAAACAGGTTTTTCCAGAGGAGAATCAGATACACAACACCCTTGTCAATCCCTCCCACATTTGCATTTAACCATTTCTTCAGCACATGTTGCGATGAAATGCTATGCAGGGAGAAAAATAATCCACAAAAATCTGTTAATTTACAGAATGCTTTAATGACAAGCACAAAGGCATATTAACAACCTTATCCAATTTAGAATACATGTTGCACATTTCAATGTGGCCCATTATCTGCTACCTAATTTAAAATGGTATTGTGTTGTCATAAAGTATGTGTTTTGGGGGTACAATTTCAGGTAATTTTTAATGGGATGACATTTGTAGTCCTTGTAATCCCCTATTGATACATGATCTGTAATGTGTCAGAATCTGCCCCAAGTCTGAAGTATCACATTTTTTTTCCTTTTTCTGCTCTCATAAGAGAGAATCAATTCATGTGTTCAAACAAGTTTAAGCAGCCAACATTAGCTATCCATTAGAGGATATATTGAAGAGCAGTTGGAACCAATAGGGAACCATAATGGTCAGTTGTGTGCACCTAGCATTAGCAATGTAGCAGTTAGGACTGAAACTGTTCAAAAATATCGATTCAAATATTTCATTTGTTCCTCTAACATATAGTATTTCTCGATTTTATACGACCATATTAAGTTAAAAGTCTCATTTGACTAATGTTTGGAGGTTTTGAGCTATATATTGCATCGGATAATTGGGAAATGGTGTTGCACAACAATCCCAGTTTGAAAACTGGCTTCATAAGTATAACTATTTTGTCCCCAGACTATCCAGAATCTACAGATAGAGAAGACTTCAGATCAAATTGGACAAAAAAAAAGAAAAAGTTGGCAAGAGTTGATTCAATCTTTTTTCCTCTTACGCATTTCTTTTTTGTAAAGCAGTAAAAGGTTGTACAAATCAATGTACATTGTTCCTGAAAGCATAAAAGCTAACAGTAGTATGCTACCTGACAGCAGAGTTGTCTAAGCATGAACTTGAGATATATATAGCTTAGTAAATGTAATTTTAGCTTTTGCTTTTACCCTTTTAATAAAATATTTCTTTCCTCAAAACATATGGCAATGAGTTGTTAAGCATACTTGTGCACATTAATCACAAAGCTTAACAGAACTTACAAGCAAAGGCTCTCCAAGGCACAAATGGAGTAGGAAAAGAAAACCAGCTTTGTAGAGGAACAAAGAGTATTGCAAAACTTCTTGGTTGAATTCTGACCTGTGAGTCACATGTTCTCGATTGCCCGATTACAAAATTACAGTGAGTTCCAAGTGATAGAAAATGCACTATTTAGTCATAAGGAGGTACTGATAACACAAAATTATACTCAAAATGTGTGTCATGACAGTAACACAAAAATAAAATGGGTCCTTCCAGGGAGATTTCCCATGTGCAGTGACATATGCTTTTGCGTAATTACAGATGAGTCGTACACTTTAAGCTTCTGGGCAAATGAAGGTACTATACTTCCAAATAACTCAGAATTATGCATTACTACTCTCGGGTTCTGTTCTAGAACAATTTCTTCAGGTAAAAATCTGAGTTCAGTTACAGTGGATCATTTCAGCTTTACAGATTTTAAATTTACTGGTGTACCAAAAGTCCCATTCCAGCAGTCTGCTTGCTGGCATGGTTTTGGTACTTCGATTAGCAAATAAAATGCACCTGCAGCCCTCCAACATGAGGGCAGCCAGTTTAACTCTTGGCCTCAGCATGACCAACAACTCTGTACTAAAGCAAGCAGTCAAAATAGCAGTGTGATAAAGTGAGGAGTGCAGTCACTGCTGCTTGCTCCTGCAACTTCAGGGAAGGAAGGGGTCGGGGAAACCCACATCAACGAATCCCATTCCTTCCTTTACACATACATCACAAGCATGCACTGAAAATAAAAAGGTCAACTGTGCTCATGTCAGTTTTATTATGTTCTTCCACACAAAGCAACACAAACATGTGCGCACACAAGATTCATTTAGTAACATGAAAAACTGGTACCTTCTGGATGCCTTGAATACAGGACAAAAGTTTGGTCACAAATTAGCCATTTCACATTGTGAGGAGAGGTCATTGATGCATTATCCATACATGAACCACTAAGCTCTACAGCAGACACTACCAGAGCCTGGTCTGAGAAGCTAGAGTTGAGACGCAAATGCTCAACTCAAAAAACATTCCAGGCATGTTGGAAGAAAAGAAAGGTCAAAATCCACTACATAAAAATGAACTATGAATTTTATATGACTGCAAGACAGTATCTATGGAAAATGTCTTGTACAGCAAATGTTAACAGGCAAATGTTTGGGACAATGGAAAAGGAACACAACTGGCATAGGACTTGAATTTCAAAAATTACAGCAAAAAATTTCACCACAGCAGCACAGGGAACACAACTGAGAAAATTTTGGATTTTCTCGAAACATGCTGAAAGGAACAAATACCCATGTACTTGGGAAAAAAAAAAAAACACTTCACATTTCTTACCAGCTAGCTTTTTAAAGATTATGTACAGCTAAACATAGTGAGTTGCAAAGTCGGAAAAAACTGTTAAATAAGTCATTTAATAAGTCATGAAATTAGACGTTACCAGCAAACCCTAAAGGAATAAACTGGAAAAATGAGGTTTACAAGCAATGTATTCATACTTTAGAACACAGACTTCATTCAGATCCTGATGGGTTCAAGTGCCACAGAAATAAAAGGAATGCAGGGAAGTGACTGAATGTCAAAAAGGGAATGCACACACTGAAAATGACACGGTTAAAGCACAGCAGTGGCTCTAGTGCAAAATGCTGGGGGGGTGTTAAACAACTACAGTTAGGCATTGACTGCTGACACCATACAAGGCTCTGGTCTAAGTGGGATCAAGCCTCTAATAGTGCCATGGTTACACCTTGTTAGTGCAGGGACTCAGTTGGCGAAGGTGGCCCTAACGGCGGCTGCGATGCTCTTGGTGCTGATGCCATGGAGGTCGAGCAGCTCCTGGGGTTTCCCACTCTGAGGCACACGAGAAACTGCCAGACGCTGCACCACAATGCCTGGCTCCTCTGCCACTGCCGCGCACACTGCCTCCCCCAAGCCACCTGGAGAACGAGCACAAATACGCATCCAACATTGACAAACTTGGAGTACATGTTTTACAACATCAGAACAGGTGATGCAATTACTGTAATTAATTGAAATTAGGAATTAAATTAGGCCCATCTCTACATCAGAGGTGTTAGGAGACCTCACCCTCTTTATAGTGGTCCTCCACAGTTATCACTCTCCCTCCAGTGGCCCGAGCACAGGACACAATGGTGGCTGCATCCAGGGGTTTGATGGTGAAGGGATCAACTACTCGGATGTTCACACCTGGAACAACAGACAAGGCAGAGTGAACACACAGGTTTTGCCTTGGGGGTACAACAAGCATGTGAGCAGCCCTTTCTGTTGTCAGATACTGCTCACATGTTATACCTCATTCATCCAGCAGGTGTCATGCTCACCTTCTGCTGCAAGCTGATCTGCAGCGGCTAGCGCCTCATGCAGAGTTACCCCTGCTCCAATGACTGTCACTTTGTCACTGTCCGACTGACGCACCACCTAGAGAAAAAGCCAGTTTCAAAATACAAATATTTAGATGACTCCACCAGAACACATCAGCAGAGACAGGTATTCCTCATCCCTTAATGACCACAGCAAAAGGCTTTTTATTGAACTGCAAAATCAGGAGTGTCAAATCATACCCAAAGGCCAATGTGGGTGCAGGCCTTCACTCCAGCCAAATGCTATAACACCTCCACAAAAACTGAAGACTCTGACTGATTGATTTTTTGATTCTGAATTTTGCTAGACAAAATGCCCGAGACACCCCATGTCTTTCAAAAATGAAATCAGATTTGGGTGTTAAATGGCTACTTCACAGCACCTGGACAGATAGTTCTGCCTCCATTAATGTGCACTAAGTGATTTAGTCGCTCTTTCCATGCTGTTAAGAGCCTTAGTACCACTTCAATTACTTTCACAGAGTAACTACAACCAAATACCTTGGCATGTCCCACTTCAAACTTCTCCTCAGGAGAATAGATCACCGCTGTATCAGGCCGACTGGTCCTAATGAAGCAGATACCCTGGGGGAATAAAAATGCTCAAACTAAAGTAGCAAACCCAGATAATAAATCAGAACCTGAATTGTCCTCCTGCCTGACCTCACCTTGGTATTGGCAGCCAGTTCCACGGCCCTCTCGGTGGAGACAGCATCAGAGGGGTAGAACACAGTGCAGGTGGGAATAGCTCTGAACATAGCCAGGTCCTCCAATGCCATCTGTGAGGGACCATCTTCTCCTGCAAGCAGGTAACAAGAGTGCAGGTGTGAGGTACCAATTTGTTTTCTAAAGCAAAGCAGTAAAATGTCAGCTTCTGTAGAGTGTCTCTCTACAGAGAACTTAGATCATTAGTGATGCTTTTACACTAAAATGAACCGTTATCCATCCAAATTTTCATTAACAATCCAAAGGGATTCTACAGGAAAACCAAGGAACTATGGGTATCCATTAGATAAATGTGCAGTTACACATGACAAAAACTCAACAAGGAAACCCAACAGAAATTCTCTGGAGCATTGTGTACATGTACACATGTTCAATCCTCACCTATGGACACTCCGCAGTGGGAGCCGACCAGGTTGACGTTGGACTGGGAGATGGCTGCCATACGGATTTGGTCGTATGCTCTGGACAAGAAGGCAGCAAAGGTGCTGGCAAAAGCAACTGTGCGATCCCGTGTGGCGCAGCCGATAGCAACGCTCACCTGGGCAGTGACAAAAGGAAGGTCAAGCAACAGACATGCTGAATCCAAGCTGCTTAGATAATAGCTTCTGCAAAAGTTGCCTTTTTTTTGCTACAAATTTTAACACGTCATTCTTATTTACAGAAATGAGAAGCCTCCCCCTCCCCCCCCACTTAAGGCCAGACTGATAAAAGACTGCAGAGTGTGGATAGCAGTCAGAACTCACCATATTCTGCTCTGCAATGAAGCACTCGATGTAGCGCTCAGGGTGGGCCTTCTTGAAAGTCTCAGAAAAGGTGGAGTTCTTTGTGTCTCCATCTAGAGCCACTACCTTCTGACTGGCCTGCCCAAGCTTGGCCAGAGCCACACCATATGCACGACGAGTCGCCATCTGAAGCAGCAGAGCACAGCAACAGACTACTCTTTACAAATGTCAATTCTAAAAGGACTGGTGTATTTTTGTCAATTAACCTTACTTTAATGTTAGCCAAGGAAACAGAACACTACAGAGTATTAACCAAACCAAAGCATACTCTGACCTTGTCACCAATGGCATACTGAGGCGGGGAGGGCAGGCTGATGGGAGAGAGGTCGGCCTCAGCTGCATCCTCATTGGGCTGCTCGGGGCTGAGGGGCTTGTTTGTCTGCATCTGGGCCTGGAGCTCTGCCAGCAGGCTGTCCACACGGTCCTTGGGGATGGGCTTGCCGTGCCAGTTATCCTCATTCTCAATTCCTATAAAGAATAAAGTCATTAGCAACACTTTAAGGTACCAGTACATCTACCAGAAGGGGGCAGCAAGAGTAGGGAATTACAGCAGATTGTGTCACCACATAAACACCAAAAAGGTGGCACAAGGGGGGTTGGGGGAAATCACCTCAGTCAGAACTGCATGACAACACCATCACGACAATACATTTGCCCTCTCAGACTGTCAGTGCTTCACATTTCACGTGTCATGATTAATTTAACCATATCATCTGCTTGCATTCTCAAAGTTTCCATTGTGTTCAAGACCGTTTTCTACGACTTTGCTTGAAAAAAATAATAAACATCCACATGTTTACACAAATCTATGTAAATTGCTGAACTACCTAAAGTGTTTACCATTTGCTTGCCAGCTACCAAGTCTGCATTATCAAGTGCAGTCAGCAACACCCAAACTGAAATTAAACCATTAGAAATGCATTACCACAGCAGCATTTTCACCAAGAATTCCCAACAATTTTCCAGGACAATTCCATTTTGCCTTCACATTCCAGGAGTTTTCCAGTACAAAAGTCATTCCAGTTTTTGCCAGGATGTATGAAAGCCCTGATCCTGGTAGTCTATTAGTAAGCATTCTATATGTTTTTTTTTTTTTATGCCTTGCTGCAAACCAAATTGCTCTAAAGGGACAAAATAACATTTAAGAGAAGCCCCTCACCATTGAGTCCCTTGCCCTTAAAGGTCTTGGCCACGATGGCAGTGGGCTTTCCCTTGACCTGCTGAGCCTGCCAAAAGGCCTTGCACAGCTCTTCCACATCATGGCCGTCCACCACATACGTGTTCCACCTGAGAGAGGGGGGAGAGGTCATAGCTAAGTTCATAGCTAGCCACGATGCCTTTTGTGAGCCACACTCCTTCCAAGAAAAAGCACACACCATAGGTAAAGCTCATAGCAACTGAATAAAAAAATAAAAAAATAACAAAATATAAATAAAAAAAATCAGTAACACACAACTTTGTCACACCTACACATGGGGCAAGCTGAGGTTCTCTTGAGCAACTCATGTGGCACAGAATGAAGTGGGTGGTTCCCCTTTTATACCCAACACTCCATTTTACTTGTATGCATTGCATGGGTGTAATGAAGCCTCGAAAAATGGTTGTTTTGTATTCATAAGTGCATCCTTTTTTTTTTTTTTTTTTTTTTTTAAACTCAACCTTGCACTGACAGGCCATTTCCCATTAACTTTCTCAATTTTGCCTTGTTGGGCTAGTCTTGCACAAGCTAGCATGAGGCAACAAACTTGTTCCTTGAAAGGGTTTTGTAAAAACTGAATTTTTGATGCCGGTATCACCCCACAAAGTTACTGAACAAGCATGATTGATATACATCTTTAAGGCAATGCACAATTTAGGTTAACCAATGTCCTGATCTGCACAGGCAGAGTGGCAGAGTCACAGGCAGAGTGGGAGGGGAAAGGGGAGGCTGAGCAGATGCCTGCCTACCCGAAGGCCTCGCAGCGCTTGCGGTACGTCTCCATGTTGTGCTGCAGTGGCGCCGCTTCGCTCTGGCCCAGCCGGTTGACGTCCAGGATGGCTACCAGGTTGTCCAGCTGGTAGTAAGAAGCAAAGGCCATGGCCTCCCACACTGCCCCCTCTGAACACTCCCCGTCCCCCAACAGGCAGAACACACGGTAGCTATGAAGGGGTGAGGAGGGGACACCATCAGCAGACACATCCATGAGCACACTACCACCATTAAATCAGTCCAAATTAACACAACATTCAAAGCCAGTCAAGCATGTTGGCTGGCAAGAACTGAGCCGGAGACTAATCTGAAAATTTGTCATGCATGGGCAAATCTTTACATTATGACATAATTCAGAGACCTGTTTTACACGGTCCCCATTTGTTTATAACACAATGGTGGCTTATTGTGAAGTTCTAAAGAAAGCATCAAGCTCGCCTTTAAAAAAAAAAAAAAAAAAAAAAAAAACAGACAGCCAGCCAAAAACACCACAAAAGGGGGGAGCAATGGTGGATGATTGGACTGAAATTTTAGTGTCCAAAAGACAAAAACCAAATCAAAATACATCTTGCACCAGCCATTGCAGCTTATCCAGCTTTATTTAATCAAATTGAAATCTGCTTGTATTGGGGTCAGGAGTGATCTCTCAGGACTAAATCCTTTAATACAACAGGGAAAAGGACAATGAACCATACAATGTTTGTGTGGTTAAAAAGATCTGAATGTACACCTTTGTTATAGTTAAGTGTAGTCTATACAAAGCTTCATGTCTTAATCACCACCAGGTTATAGTACACTTCATTTCTGACCTTTTGTGCAATTCCAGTAACAAGTTGGATTCAAAAGCAAACCAATCCTTAAGACAGGCCTAAATAACATAACTCAAGGCCTGTTCAGAAGCATCCCTTCAAGGTATTAAAACACACACAACCCTCTCACAAGCTGGGTATGGTCAGAGCTAAAGTACCTGGATTTGTCAAAATGCTTCCCAGTGTAGGCCATTCCACAGGCAGCCCCCAGACCCTGACCCAAGGAACCTGTGGCTACATCCACAAAAGCCAGTTTCTGCAGAACAGACAGGGCACAGAGAGTAAGACAGTATTGAGTACCAACACACAATTAGACAAGATTTATGAAGGGAAAATTTTAATGAAACCATGGGGTGGAAAGCAGTGTGAGGTGCAATGGTGCAACATCATAGACAACTCACTGGGGTCGGGTGTCCCTCCAGCTCACAGTCAATCCTGCGCAGTTTCAAGAGCTCCGTCTCCTTGATGTAGCCAGCTTCTGCCCAGGCAGCATACAGAATTGGGGCAGCATGACCCTGAAAAGAGAAGGGCCACCACCCAGAGTCAGGAGGGGGAAAAAAACAAAAAAAAAAAACAAAAACAAAGCGCCACAATTTTTGATCATCACCATCATTCTTAGATTAAGACAGAGGAGCAGAGTAAGTGGGTACTCTCCAACATGGAACAAAGCACTAAAGCAGGGTTACAGAAAAGTTCACGGAAACACACAAATGTATACAAATTATGTATGTACACACACAAACATTTCAAAGGTGCCTCTAAGGTATGAACAGTCACAAAATGGGGGAAAAGCTGCCTTTCTTCTGGGTCCAAGATTAACAGAATGGAGCAAAGACAGTTGACAGACTGTTGGGGAATTGGCAGAAAGCTGGGCCAAAGGGTCCCACCTTGGACATGACAAAGCGGTCATTGCAGGCGTTCCGTGGGTCGCTGGCCTTGTAACGCATGGTGTGGAAGAACAACACAGACATGATCTCTGCAGCACTGCAGCAGGAGGTGGGGTGTCTGGGTGGAGGGCGGAGAGAACGCTAAGAATTAGTAACCATGTCCAACTGCACCTTCTACTGACACAGGAAATGTATATTAACAGTCAAATATCAAACACACATGCATGTTACTGTAACAGTGAGATGTGGCAAATAATCCTAAAATAAGTGAACAAAACCAGACACATTAGCATACATGTATGTCTAACACAAATCACCCTGCAACATCAGACCAATCTCATGTAGTGTTAAATTACCATTACCGATGGTTAGAAAGGCAAAGTTCAGTGAGGTCAGTTATGTCAATGCAGCATTTAAGTTAACAAACACCATTAACAAAAAGGTTTCATTTGGAAGCATAGGTACATTTGATCGGAAACATGCAATTCTTCAAATCTAGGCTTGTCTCTGTTGCATCATCAAAAGAGTATACATCTCTAGGCCAAGTCGGTCTTATTTCTCCACAGGGCCTGAAATTTACAGCAGGAACAAAGACCTACATTATGCACAGAGTAGACACAGCGCATGCACAAGAACTGCTGACAGCGCCAGCTTGTGTTCATGGTCAAGGGGGTGGGGCACTGGTGACTTGTGGGAGATGAGTGCAGATAGCAATCCTCATTACATTTTGACTCCTTTTCGATAATAAATTCATAACTGTGACAAGACCAGGGTAAGGAGGCTACAGGAGTTTTAGTTTATGAAAAATTCCGAAAGTGGTTGAACTGAAGAAGTGAAGCAATGAGACTTTCCATGCATCGTGTTATTCCACATTCACCGCATCACTGTGCAACGTTGCCTGATTTTTTTCCCCACCCTCAATCCTGAAGACAGGTTGTATTCTGTTGCTGAAAAGCAAAAATATGTCATTACGTCGATTTCTCGATGACTCGAATACGTTATCCCTTCAAACAGGAGCATTTCACATCCAATAGCTGCCATCGATACTTTTACATTACCGGTAGCCTACACAAGTCTGTCAAGTCAGTGTAATAGACCCTGAAATTACATACAAACTATTTATACACAAGCATGTTTCAATGTCGTAATTAGAATGTATATGCTGTCCTCATTCATGTTCCAACAAAAACTAACAAGTGAAGGCACGATCGAGAGCGCATCAAGCGTTCAACAGCTACCTAACATGCATCTGCGACACATTGAAGTACAAAGAATCAGAAAAACACCACACATGTAATGTGTGTTGATCGTTCTCTCGACTTTAAAGTGCTTTTTAAAATAGAACAATCAACAATCTCGTCTGTCAAGGTAGCCACCAAGGCACGCGATACTGCTTTCAGTGATTTCATTCATTGAATATTCAGGAGGAAACCGTTGTGAGGCAGGCCGATTGTAATCCAAACTACCCTTTCTATATGTTTTTCTTTTAATTTCTAAAAAGTCTGAAGGGATAAACATTTGACTGCAATTATACCACCGTCTAAACTCCTGCTCTCCCCATCTATAATGAGCAATAAGCAGACCTGACCACGAGACCAAGATAGTCCCCCAACCCATGTGATTCTGCTTTAGCTAGTGAAGAGGGTACATTTTTCAGCTAACTAGCGAACCCGCTGAAAATGCAAGAAGGCCATTTAAGTAGATCATTACATCTGCTTTTTGATTTTATGATGCGATCATAGCATGTCAGATTTATTATTCTGCCCTGAATAGTTTGCTTGTAGATTAGTTGTATTACGCAAGTTAAGATATTTTGAAAACGAGGATAGCATAGCAACCTTCCTCAAACTAGCCAATGTGTTCATTCATACATACAAGAGATTAATACTGTTACGATTCGATTTTCACGCAAGGGACAAAATGAATCCCTTTAACCAAGACAGGCTATTTTTTTAAACTACCTCATATAAAATGAGCTAGCAGATCGACAGCAAACATTGCCTGTAACATTCAAGTTACACAAAATGAAAACGGGGTTGTAAACGTCCTTTTCCGCTAGCTTGAAAGTAGAAAAATGCAGGTAAAATGGTTCAGCCGGCTAACTGCGACATGTGACACGCGGATAGTTGCTTGTTAACCATCGCTAGCTGTACAAGTCATTTTGCTGCAATACAAATTAAAAAGATATGGCAACATAGTTTATCTTTAAAACAGCAATATATATGACATCAATCATGTATTTTATTTACCCTGAATTGGAAGCGCATGTTGCCTTGATGGAGTGAATCCTCAGCTTGTTAGCAACATCCTTCAGGCCCTGCAGAGTTTTCTCATCAGGTTTATGATAGTTGGCCATTTTTAAATAGATCTTAAAACGTCGCGCACTTGAAGCAGATTATCCAGAGCAGATTATCCTAACGCTGGCGCTCCACGTGCAGAGTTGTACTATAGCCAATTACTAAACCCTTCTGAGAAAAGTTGGTGCAACTTCAATCCCTTGCTGTCGCACACGGCTTTAAAATGTGTTCGCATACAACCCTCCCACTTTATCTTATCATTGGAGGAAATGTCATGACCGCAACATCTCAGGCGGGAAGGAGGAGTTTGCAGTGATGCTAAGAAATCCGCGTGTAGCTGAATGAGGCCAAATGTAAAAATTGAGTCTTTACATAGTTATCACCTGTTGTATGGAAACTACTTCAAAAAGTGGTGTCCAAATATTATGTAGAAAGTGTAGAAACAGTAGACTAATCTGCCCCATGTTCCGACTAGAGGGACTAGTTTTTAATTAGTAGGCCTGTGCATGATCACCTGCAAGATGAATATAGTGCCTAGTTTCTTCAAATATTTCCGTAAGATGAATTAGTCTTTTCTAAAAAAGGCAAATAACATGTTTCTGAGTACTTGACCAACAGGTTTATACACAGGTTTATATACTGTTACAAATTGTTCAAAATATGTGGGTCCAGCACTAACTTCTTGTTTCTTTCTCAATTGACTTGTGTTGGCAGTCCTTCAAGTAGTGCTGCAGTTAAAACTGCAGAGTCATGGTAAGGTCAGGCTGGGGCTGGCACCTTTCCTGTGTGTTCAGTTTGAATGCAGTAAATCTCATGAGTCATCCCAAGTATCTTACCCACGGATGCCAAGGATGCATACATAAGAGGCAACTTAGAAATTAAATAAATAAAAACAAGATTGGTCCTAATTAAATTTGGATTAAAGCTTAGCTCTTTGAAACTCACCACTTGCTTTACAAATGTCACAACTTCCTGATGACAAATAAGGAAAAAATGTTACACAATACCTGAACTCCCACACACCTAGTTCCTTATATATTTCTCTTTTGCTCTGCTGTTTGTTATAACAGGTTTAGTCTGCGGCAGCCGTAAGGAGGAAGTGTTGGGACAATTTTGCTTTCTCACCGTTACTTGGTCAAAATTAGATGAGGAAAAGTGATCCCTTTCTTGTGTAACTTCCTCCTCTGCCCATGATTAATTATTTATACCCTTGTTTGAATAAGACAGGCCACTGGTGTTATAAAATTACTGCATATATAAAATTTCCAAAAACTGATAGAACTTAGTCTTGAAGATGTACAAGAAAAACAGAACAACAAAGCAGTTTTACAAACATTTCAGAGTGAGAGCTGAAACATGTTGTCATATAGATGACAATTAAAGCATATGTATGCATTTTACATACAGTCATGGCACTGACACACAAAATGGTAGTAGTATGGAGGCAGAAAAGAGAAAAAGATTTTTTAAAAAGCCACTTAATGAAATTTAAACTTTAGAATAAATAGTACTGAAATATTTTATTATGAAAACCATGTATCTGAATTTATTTGTTATGACTTAAAGCAGTATCTGATATGGACCATCACACTGCTATTTTGATCGAAATGAAGCATGATTTTAGTACTTTTTTCACTAGAAAATTAATTAAACAGGCTGTCTTAAACAGTGGGTACGTAACACAGTTAGCTTTAAAAAATTTTTAACCCTCTGTTCAGGGACCTTGTTTACTCCATGTTATCAATAAGCTTAAATCAGAACAGTACTTACTAACACTACCAACACTATTCACTCAACATCCCCAGTTCCCTTCTAGGCTCATGAACTGGACATTGAAGGAGCCATGTGGAGATGGCGCAGCAGACATAAGGGTGCTCAGGCACCCACAGACACTTGACCACAGTTACATTTCATCTTGACCTGGATCATCTTCATTTTCAAATTCCTAAAAAAAAGCAGTTTATTTGGCTGAATGAGCTGATGAGCTGGAGATCAGCTGGTCAGCTGAAATGTACTTGATAAATAAAACATTCTTTTACAAGAGGTATGCAATAGGCCTTAGTCAAAGATGTGCAGAGAAAAGGCAACTCCTATAATCATGTTTTTCTTTTCACTTTTCAGTCCAATTCAATGCAACCATAAGTTACACATGCACAATCCCCTCCTCCACTCTCCATTTACCATGCTAACTCACATCCATCAAAAAAAGACAAACCATCCCTCCATCCCTTTAGTCTCACCCCAAGTCTCTCCCTGGCCTCTGCTCTCTCATCTGGGGAAATCTGTTCCTTGTCCAGTCTCTCCAGCATGGGTAGACGGGTCAGCACAAACAGTCGGTAGTCTTCACTGTCTGCCAGTGGGTTCTCTGCCAACACCAGCACCCTCAGGGTGCTTGCCACCCCACCCAAGCTGAGCAGGGCCCGTGGAGAAGACACCTGGTTACCCCTTTGGTAAGAGTGAGAAAAGTGCAAGGAGATGCAATTCTTTGATTGCAACAATAACAGTGATAGAAATATTAACAGCAAAAAAATTGTAACAATGATTGTAATAACAATGAAAATGTCAATGGCATATGATTCATTCTCAACTTGATTTATATTGTTACATGACTTTGGTGGTGAATAAATGCATAGGCCATGTCAATTTCTGTCCCTGATTTTTTCTTTTTTCTTACAAAATTAAAATGCTAATTCATAGCCTGTTTTCTTCATCCATCATCCATTATTTCATGAAAATGCACAGGAGGACGCATTAAGAATGTTCTTGAAGAAGGTTCTTGCAGCTTTCCCATGCCGACACTGAATGGGGGGGTACGTTTCATGCACAGCTGGCACAAGCACCCCATCAACAAGGACTCACTGTTATATCACAGCACATTGACACTAATGTGGTTACAGCAGAAACTGCATTCAATTATGCAAAGATCATTTCTAGTTCAACCTTTGATATTTTTCAGGGTAATAGTTCTGAGGATACTCATTGATCCAAGGAATCTAATAGGAATGCAGAACCCACAAACTATCAATAAGCACCAACTGCACGATGGCACATCAGCTTGCTACTCGGAGTGATTTAGGCTGAATTAATTTTACCTGATGTTTAAATATTGCAGTGCCTTCATGTTGGGGCCAATACCATCCAGGGTGTCCAGGTGGTTGTCTCTTAGGTGCAGGGTGGTGAGGTGCTCAAGTCTGTCAAGACCTTCCAGTCGTTTGATGCCATTCTGGGCCTGGGGAGATGAAGCAAGAATAGCAAAGATGTATTGTTTGTCCACTGTTGATTTTGTTAAGTCTTAACACTACTCCAACTAGAAAATGAAAGAATGACAAATATATTACCAAAGGCTCTCATAATTACAGCTTTTAGGGAGCAGATTTAAAATATTACTCAAAGATCATCTTACATAAGTGACATTTTATTTTACATAATCATTTTTGGTTTTAAAACAATTTTTACCCCAACATACGGCATTTAGGATGTGTGCTACACAGTGTTGCAATTTAAAATATATTGTTACAAACTCGTGGCTTGGTAGTTTTGCGTACCAGTTGACCCAATTAATTTGTGGAGGGAAATACAAACCAAGCAGCTCTAAATATGATTGTTAACACTTATGGCTGCCATGGGTATGTACTGTACTGCACCAGGTAAAGCTTGCGGAGGTTAGGCAGGTAGATGCCATCTGTACTCTCGAGCTGATTCCCTCTCAATTCCAGAGTTACCAAATTAGTCAGTCGATTGTACTCAAGTCCCGAAACACGCTGGATACTATTACCTGCAGAGAGAGAGGAAAATAATTACAAACAACCTGGTCCTGTTGTCTGTGATATCAACCCTATATATAAATAATCTCTCTGGTGCCTATAGCTTTCCTTGAAATTATTCTCTTTTCTGCACATTAGAGGTGAAATGAATCAAAACCATCAGTGTGCAAATAATGAACATAAGTTGATTAGTTCAAACAAAACAAACCACAATGCAGAATAATGAAATATTTGCCAAAAAGGCTTTATACTGACCAATAAGGTTGAGACTCTCCAGAGCAGCCCCTCCCAGGCCTTCCAGGTCAGAGATGCGATTGAGGGCAAGGCTTAGCCACTGCAGGTAGGGTAGCTGGCCCAGCGGCTGATCTGTGAAGCTCCGGACCAGGTTACCATCTCCCTTCAGCCAGAGCAGCTGAGTGAGGGCACTGAGAGGGGACAGATCTGCCATGTGGTTGGAAGAGATATCTAGGAATCTTAGGTGGACAAAGGAGCTGAGCAGTGCCAGGTCCGTCAGACGTCTGATGAGAGAAAAGGAAGGGCTATAACTGTTGGCCTGTCCACATATTTGTGCTCTACATAGTGATCTCTCCACCTGTCTGTCACTGGGCTGGAGCTGTGAACACCTGTATTAACATGTACCAATGGTTTATAGTTGGAGTATAACAATTTCATTTGGAATGCCATAGTGTTCATAGGCTTGTTGCATTGTAGCAGTGCACACTGTCATTTCAGGAGAATGTAAACAAACAACAGGTCAGGACTTCATACCAGGCCGTTGGATTTTCTCTGTATAACGATGTCTGCCATATATTTAAGCAAGTTGTTATTGGTGTTGCTCAGCTGCTTTACTGATTATTTTTTGTTTGTATGTTCGAGTTTCACCTGTCTTTAAGATCCAGCTTGACAAAGGCATGAGACAGACCATTCCCTGTGCGACACAACAAAGACAGACCCTGCTGTATTATTTCCTGGGTCAGTGGACAGGCCTCTACCTGAGTACAGACAAAATAGAAGAGCAGTTGGTAAAAAATAATTAAAACCTATTATACCTTGGAGTATATGCATGGGAGAGGGAGTTAAATTGCAGTATTTAGTTTTATTTGAAATGTTTTACCCTGTTACATTTATTTCTTTTCCCCTAATTTGTAATTTGTCATCATGTTTGTAGACGCACTTCATGACTGCTACATTATATGTTAATTTGAGAGTGTACAGACAACCATGGGTTCTCCTTGCCCCTTCTCTTCACCCTGCAGTTAACTGAGCTGCATCACCATCTTGTCATCAGAGTTCATTTAAGAAGACTGGAAGCACCAGAGGTGCGAGCAATCTGTAATGAGCAACATTGTTTCAGTACAATATAGCTCAACAGAAATATATCCAATAGGATTTAGCATATTTACCTGCAGCACTGATGATGTGTTTTACCAATGCTCTTATGTTAAAATTGTAAAGAAAGTGCAATGATGTAAGTAAATACCTTTCTAATTTTTTTTTTTTTTTTTTTTTACAAACCTTTATTTTGTTGCTACATCTATTGTATTATTAACAAATATTACAGATCACAATGGTATATACACTGGTTGTATACATTCAGCTGTTGTTTTGTAACATGCACAAAAATAAGTTTAAATTAGCTGTGCCCTTTTCAGGGACAACTGGCTGTCATTTGAAATTGGAATGTTATTGTGGACCTGAATGGGACTCACCATAAGCCAGAACAAACAAGTAAAAAGATGGACTTAAAATGATCATTGAAAATCTTCACCTGTTCCTCATGTTCAGATGTGGCCTCCTCCTCATCCTCCTCCTTATGTCCTCCATCGTCTTTGACTGTCTCCTCTCCGTCTGACTCCCCACGTACAAAGTCATCCTCTTCCACATCAGACATGACTCCATCTACGTCAAATTTCACTAGAACAGGAGGGAAGGAGAATAAACAAGCACAGTCATCATTTTATAGACAGAACTGAAATAACTCTTAAACTAGGTCTGTATAGCCCTCTCTTGCAAATCAATCTCCTTAAAAAGAAAGTTTCAGCATCCTCTTCGGTATCTCGGTATTAAACTGAGATCAAAAAGATAATATCTTTTCTCTCTAACCCTTAGGTTAAGCACGTCCCAATTATGTTACGGCAGACAGCACTGTTTCCTAAGTTACCGGCTATGGACGTTCTAGTAAGCAGTTATTCGCTAGTTAGCTATCAAATATGAAGCTTGCGTGAGAAAACCCGACTACAATACGAATTATTCTATAATAGATAGTTCACGAAAATGAAATAAATTTGCTGAGCTATCCCCAAATTTCCACAGCTCGCTAACCAAGGTTTTACCATGTGTAGCATTACTTCCAAACGCTTTCAAGTTAGTGATACCATTACGTTCATTCAAGTCCTAGAAAAGCAACATAACTAACGTACATATTAAGGTTACATGCTCCCACTTTTATGCGGCTGGTAGTTTTACCTGTAATATATCACGCAAACCTTGTTATAATACATTGAGGAAACAGCTATATTGAAAAAAAAGAAAGTTACCTCTGCAGCGCTTGCGTCCTCCAAGAAAGCGTTTACCTGTGTTGCTATGGAAACAATTACATAGTGATTGACGGTAGGAACAACCAATCATATTAGCAAACGCGAGTACACGCGGATATTTAAGTAGAAATGGCCCATGATCTCATGGCAATATTGCGGTTTACTTCCTTACAGTAAAGGTTGCTAAATTAGAGTAAGGGTGCGTCTCCATTCTCGAAACATGTATCTTCCTTTCCTTCACTGTCACCTTGTCTCCTCCCTCCAGTGTCCCAAGTGCTGAAAGAAAGGATTTAGCACCCTGATTTGTGAGCTTAGGGACAACCCTCGAGCGAACGCAGCTGGAACTGAACAGCAGATTGTTTTAACTAGATACAGCTCTCGTTTTGCCTTCGTTCTCTGTTCTTTGCAATAGAAGATTGGCTCCACTTAAAAAAATACATTTTTCCGGCGCTGCACTACAAAACTGCTGAAAGTCAAGACAGGAGGTTTGGGGAAGTTTGATGGTCTAAAATGCAGCCTCTCCATGTTATATATGGTATAAAATGCTTAAAATTCTTCAAAAGGACTTGTTAGTTGACTTCTTAATGTGCTTGGCCAGCATCTGCAGTCCCACCATCAACAGTAGGTGAAGAGATTTTGCACAAAAAAAGAAGAAAAAAAAACATAGCAGTTGATAACCTTCAACATACAAGGTCCCCACTCTTCAGAAAGACAGTATGTTTTGGGGTGAACCATTTGGGAAGCTTTTACTTGACTTTTCAGGCATGAAACAGACACTTCGATTCACATATTACCATGGAGTTATAAATTTAATCACATGAAAATACCATTCTGATGACACAAAAGTTTCACTTTAAACAGGGCTGCTCTTAAAATGTATATGTTCAGACTGATCCACACATCTGTCTGAGGGACTTTTCATAATTGTGTCATTTTATAAATGAGGCGCCCTTTCCCTCATTTGTGGAACCAGGCAAGGGAAATTAAACACATTTACTCCAGGCAGCAGAGAAATTATTAAAAAATAACCAGTTCTGACACTCAGAGCAATACTCTACAGATTGAAATATCCACCACAATGACAACTGCTTATACACACGTTACAGTACATACTGTACATATATTCTTTTTCATTAACTGCAAGACATGTGCAAAGTCACATTTGGAAATGCTGATTAACAAACATCTCATTTGTTAAAAGTAAAAAAAAAAAAAAAAAAAAAAGAAAAGACATTGCATCAAACAAATTTACTGTGGATTGGGTCTGCAAGTACCACTGCATAAAGAGGTTATGCAAAACATAAAATATAAAAAGACCACACATTCTGAAACAGAAAACTGGGACTTGCTGCTAAATGCATAGTTTATATGTTCTGAATAAAGGGAATCCCAAACACCAAACTAAGGGTTCTTAGGCTTGTTAGGCAACTTTTCACATGTTTGTTTCTAAAAATAATCCTTTAGCTCACATAATATGCCAGAAAAACCTTGGGTGGGTCAGTAGCCATTATAAATTAAACAAAATGACAGAGGGTATACCAGAGTGTGAAACTCTTTGTGACCATGGCTGGACCTCGATCTTCAATCAGCATTAGCTATTGAACTTAGATGGGAATGTTATTTTTAAAAAGTTTAATATGCACCTTCAAAAGATATTCTGTTTCAGAAGGACTAATGGCCAATATGTTCTCAGTTTGATAATAGGGCTACATGAAGCATGATATCTCTACTGGAATATTGTCACAGAGAAGCACCAGGCTTTATGACCAGAAAAGGTAAATAAGGAACAATTTAAAACCCCACCCAACAGCACCATTATCCTGGATGCATGGGTGAAAATGGGAAAAGAACGGTGGCAGTGAATTTACAAGTAGGATCCCATTTGCCATGAGACATACACACACAAGTATTCAATACATGTCAGTGCCAGGGTTGAATGCACTGATGCCAGGATTTTCACCCAATATATTTAGCCCTGAATTAGCGTTTAGATGGCAGCAATGTGCTGCGCATATTCAGCAACTGTACACTGCACTGCTTGTATTTTTTTCTATTTTAGAACAGTCATTTTCAATTTCAAAAGTAAAAATAATCATTAAGGTAATGGACTGTAAAAGGAAAACAAAAGCTGATGTTTGGACCTGAAATGCTCTTTGACAAGGGTAATGTAAAAATACAGGTATGTGTGTAAGTTTTTGACTGATAAATATTTTCCCATCAATGCTAGTTCATACCAGCATTTCTTCCAAAAATTAGGAAATATTAAGACACATTGATCAGAGGTCCTAAACCTAATCATCGGTCTGGTTTTTATCAGTTACATTCTATTCACTTTCTGTGCATCTTTTCTAGTAATGTGTTTAGCTAATAATACATCTCAGACAATCACAGTTTTTGTGTCATATTTGACAGCTTTTTCATTGCTGTTATGATCAAACAAGAACCAGCCCATCAAAGTTAAGTTTCTATATCCACATAAGACGCAGAACCAACTTCTGGATCCGAATCATTCCTGCAAGCTGAACACCAGTTCTGTGCATCACTGTTAGTGCTATATGCAAAAGTATGTCTAATCCAATAAACATAGTGCATAGCCAGTTAATTGGTTATCAATCTCCAAAGTGATTTTGAGAGTCCACATCTGCACAAAGGGCCAATTTGCATTATCTCTTTAAGTTCATCCACCACTGCCATTTTGGCATTGTTTAGGTTTATGTTTGTGTACACTTCTTCCATCCAAGTTATTTGAACACCAGCCATCCTTGTAACGGGAAAGCCCACCAGAACAGAGCTGCATCAAAGTCACTGGTGCTGTGAGTGAGAGGAAAAGTGCAGATCTGTGCAATTTTCATCGTGAATATACAATTCTTGACCATCTCACTCATGGTGTGCTGCATTGAGTCTATACAAGGTGAGATTTAAAAAATAAAATACATGTAAGAATTTGTGAGCTTGAGCTGAAAGCCATGATATGGTGCCAAATGTTCTTCATTCCACTTGAATGTTACGAACAAGAAGACCTCTCTTAACTCCTCCTTGTAGCATCCGAGCTCCAAGGCTGTTCCCTGTCACTCCATCACTGAAACGCATTAGAAAAATAGAGACAGAGGTATGCTTTTTAAAGGTTTTCCAGGCCTCACATTTTTTGGCAGACACATGTCATTGATATAATTCTGTGATCACTGAATTGTGGATTCCTGGAGAGACTAATAACTCTTGTTCACTCATATTCAATACTTGCACAGTGTAACTTGGTATGTCTGGGTGTACCCTTTTGTCTAACCTTGTTCCTTTAGATAAATGTTGCACTGTATCTACTAATTCTACATACATGGCACCACTGTCCCTACCCATAATTGTGACAATTGAATAATACTTTTTGTAACATCTTTGAAACTGTCACAGCTAAAAGTTACTTTCTTTGCAAACACTGGCAAATGCTAACCAATTTAAACATGCCCCAGATCTACAGAAAATAGTTAACGTCTATAGCTCAGCTTGCACCAAAATATCAAATGCCCCCCATACCCGAAGTTTGAGAAAACCTGCTACAGTTTAGTCTGCTGTGCATTGTACTGCTCTATAATCTCATATGGTGCAGTTTCACATCTATACCCTCTATACGACCACATACTGCTGTTCTTTCTATGGCAGCAAATAGAACTGCTTTGTAATAAATTGTTATGTACTCATATCACAATATAGCACACGACCTCTTTCCATTATGCGACACAGCTGTGCACTTCCCTCTACTTACATGGCACTGAACTTCCTCTTCTTGGCATCTGGTTCCCCTGGAACACCAATCTTTTCTCTCCTTTCTGCTGCTCTGTCTCTGTACCTTTGCTGTAGGAACAAAAGATTATTGAAGGCTACAGCGACAATGGCTCCCTTGCATTCTCATACTGTTTACTGGATGGATTTCTGCTGGCAGTCCTGATACACTGCTGCTCTCATGCTGAATACCCACCTCACCCTCCCCTCCTTCCTGTTCTGCCTGTCGGGACCTCCTCTGTTCCAGGTTTTGCTGTGTGGCATAAACAAAAAGGTTAGGACAAAGCAAACTTTACTACTTTTAAAGTTAATTGTGCTGAACGTGGTTCTATTTGAGCCAGTTTTAGGCCATATTCTTATTTGCTAATTATTCAGCCCATTTAATTCCAGTAATGTCCTTAGTGCAGTCAGGTAGAGCATCATGAAGGAGTATCCTCAGAGTGCATGCTGTCCACCGCCACAGTCCAACAACTGAGGTGCAGTCATTGTGCCACAGGACTGCACATCATACATGGACGTCAAAGGAAATACAAAGATGCCCATTCAATTACAGCTTGGAATTTCCCTCTAGCAAAACCAGTATCCCACACCCAGTGGGGCTTTTAAATGATCTGAACTAGTATGGTCAGGATTGGATTTTGGATCAAGTACCAAGCAGGTAGTATGTAGCCAAGACATAGCACCCAGCCCTCTTACTGAACACTTCATATCCATGCTGACCTTGTGGAGTTCAGACAGCTGTTGGTGGCGCAGCAGGGCCTCCTTGCTGGGGAACTGCCTCCTGCATAGCAGACATGCCAATTTGGACCAGTCTGTGAGCTTCTCCTCTTTATCGTTGCCTTTCTCTGCCCCTCCCTCCTCCTCACTGTCGCTCTCCCCACTATATGCTGCTACCAGACCCTGAGGCGGGCTGGTCCTCTGCAAAAGCCAGGAAAAAGATCTTTGTGAAATTGGAGTACAATTATCTGATTTTTTACAACACACCAGATATATTGTTACTGTACTGGAACACACACACACACACACACACATATATACACACACACACACACACACACACACACACACACACAGACACAGATGTCCACTCCTCACCCCTCTCTCTTCAGCACGTTTCAGTTGGTCCATTAGAGTCTGTGGTCGTTCTGACAGTGCACCCTGCAGGAATACACAAGGTATAACAGCTCAGTACTAAAGCTCCCTCTAAATGCATTCTCTCAAATTTACTCTCTAAATGCACATCTCTACAGATGTGTAAAGCTCATAAATAAAGCTCAGTGTAAATGCAAAGCTCTTAAGCTATGTGGCATGTGTGAGGAGTGACTTTAAAACTGACCTTCTTCTCTAGGATGGCATAGCCAGCATCAGCACTGGCAGACTCTCTCCTGTCATCCAGCCGGCCGTGTACATTTCGTGGGTGGCCTGGTGGGGACGTAGAAGAGGAAGACAGTGCAGTGGACAGCGAGCGTACATTCTCCTTCTGTCTGTTCAGGCTTTTTGCCCATCTCTCCATGTCCTTTGCTATCTGTAACATAAGATCAAACAGGAGTTCTGTACCACTGAACAAAGATGCAATCACCTAGCAATTAAGGTAGTTGTGAGTTACAATCCACAATAAGATACATTACATTAATGGGATAAACAGTAGCTGAAGCTGCATTAGTGGAATCTTATACAGTTTTGAATGGGTATGTTGTACAAAGTGTTTTGTTATCACACTGTATTCTTGGTATCATACAGTTATGCTGAGTACCTGTTGAGCAGTTTTCGTTTTGGGCTTGTCCTTTTTGTCCTTGGTGTTTGAAGTAGAGGCGGAGGGGTTGGATGGGGGGGCATTTGTAGAGGCACCCGTGGACTCTCCAGAGGCTTGAGGTGGTGCAGGGACATAAGTGTGCCTCTCACCATCCCAGTACATGTACTGTTGTGTGTGAGAGTTGTAATAGTACTGCAGACAGAGTCATAAACACATAGTGACAATGCTGAACAGCTCCATTAACACCATTCATACCAGTTACATCCCAACTGTTTCCTACAGCCAGAGTAAAGCACACATATGATCTTAAACTGTACCTGGGAGTTGGCATCATAGTATAGGCCTGTCAGTGGGTCGTAGTAATAACCAGAACTCTCATCATACTGGTACGTGGATACATCCGGTACAGCTGGAGTAAGACGGAGAGAGATTTAGCAGGTACAAGGCAATTTCATGCTAACAAGATAACAAATGCACCAAAAATAAAACCAGTTGGACACAATACACACACTTAGCTTGAACTCACGGTATTGCTGATATTCCAGGGCTGTGCCAGGTGTAGCTGGCTGACTGGGGGTAGCAGGTTGGGGTTTCCCAACAATCTCTGTTTTTTGGGCTGCAGGGGCCTGAGTGTATAAGACCGCCTAAGTGAAGCAAGAAAGGACCATAAAAGGAAAAACATCAAGCCATTTATAGCCTGCCTTTAAAAACTCCAGCACTTCCATGACTTTGAATCCTCAACATTCAAGCGATTTCAAAGTTTTCAAAGATCCATGGTAATTCTGTTTATACAGTTGAGGAGGAGTATTTGAGTATGATGGAGCACACCTGCACTGACTGAGTGGCGGTTGCCGTGGTGACCAGCTGTGTCTGTGCCTGTGTGAGCTGTGCTGCATCCACTCCTGGAACCTCGGGCTCGGCAGACACAGCTGCTGCTGCGGCTGGATGACACATGAGAGGCATTACAATTTTTGGCTATATTTGTACTTATATTATATACGGCTATATTACTATTATATAGCCTTAATAGCCTTTTCTCAGATACATAGCATTGGCAACTGGGAAAACAAGGACAAAATACAGTGGATGTATTGTCAAAGGTGGTTGAGTGCTGTGCCGGTATACATTTTCTCCAAAAAAGAGGACACCACTAACTAATTTACTTCAGTAATAAGTGTACAGCTTAACATATTTAACTCATCCTGTGAACATCCCATGTTTTAATACATTTCCAGATACACAGCTTTAAGGTCCTTATATTGAGGTCATGAATTCATGTGACAGAGCATTGGTTTAAATGCAGCCAGTCTGCAAGACTCAGAGATGTAGGTGGAAGTAAGCAGCTTTTTACATTTTTTTTCCACTCCTCATCTACAGACTAAGGAAGAATTGGCAATACATGTAAGTCTACCAATTCATAAGGCAACATATCAGCTGTACCTTACTTTCATGCAAATTAACTTGAGCGGTTTAACATTTTAGTTTGCATGTTACCACTGACTGAACGTGCATTACCCTGAGAATGCAAACATCTTCATGCTCTCACCTGCCACTGGACCTGTGTAAGCCCCCATCAGTCCAGCTCCAGGGGCAGCAGGAACAGCCCCTGCTCCTGCCACCTGCCCTTCATAGCTTTGACTCTCAGTCCCCAGGTACTCCTGTCCCTCCTGGCCATAGCCCGAAGCAGTCGCCCCTTGTTGGTATAGACCATACTCGCCTCCCTGGGACCCAGCAGCTGCACTCTGTGCAGTCTGAAGGACATCAGAAATAGAACTAACATGAGGCATTTTCATTTGCAATATAGTATTGAGAAATCTTAAGAAATACAAAACTCTAACAATCGACTGTCCAGTTACAAGGGTGAAAGACACATGCACGCATACACACACAGACAGACATACATAGCAGAGACATTTGCTGCAAAATTTTTTTTGTGTGATTACCTGTGTGACGGCCCACTGCGCAGCTGCAATAGCAGTGCTGGCCACTGTAGCAGCACTCACCCGGCTTCCATCAGTCAAGAACACATCACTGAGAGAGAAACAGAAACATGAGGATGTGGAGTTCACAAATGAATTGCTCAGTCCCGACTTGACCTGATTTATTTAGAAGGAAATTATTTAATAATGTGCATTATTAAACTTCTAGGTTCACTTTTGTGTAACAGTCATGCAGAAAAACTGGTGTTTTATATTGATGGTCATTCAAGTCCAAAATTCACAACTCCTGGTACAAAACCCAAATGGGGTACTGTTTGCATGTGGAACAGCTCATCAGTGACGTGTCCAGCTGTACCGTTTGGAGCCCTTGGCAAACTCCACGACAATGATCTTCCCATCAATGGTGAGAGGGGGCTGCAGGGCCTGCAGAATCTGGAGCAGCTGAGAGGCTTCCTGGAAGCAATCAGGGAGATACAGTCACAGCACTGCTTCTCAACCACACCTCAGGGACAGAAAACAGAGGCTGGAGGGACACTTTGCCTCTGTGCCAAACTGAAAACAGCAGTCATTAAATTGTCCAGTGATAATTAGTTACTGTAAAACTGAGCTTAAAAAATTGGACCACTTCACTGATACAACTTCAGATTTGATGACGGAGAAGCAAATAAATTTGCCTTATTCACTCTACTTTATTTCCTCTTCCAACCTCTCTACTTCTGGGTAGGGAGCATGGGAGAGTGGAACAATAAAGGAGAGGAGATGAGCAGTGAAAATGTTCGGGATGCACTCTCTGTTTCTTCTCAAAAGTACAGGACATTGCCTTTTGTAGAAAGGCTTAATGAAGATGATGCCCAACAGCTGTGCCGAATACCAATCAACCCTCAGCTGTGGCCTAATGTATGCAAGGCTGTCACTGGTGATTGGTTAAAGGTGGTTGCAGCCTTGAGAAAAAGCTGGAGGTTCTGCTCATTCAGCTTCTCCACCACATGACTCTAGCTAGCTACCCATTTGTTTGTAAATCTTCTGTGGTCTTTTAGAGTTTTATGGAGGGACAGCAGAGGTAAGAGTGCAATGTACTACATTTCCTCACCACAATGGTGCTGAGCTGCAGAAAGGCGAAGCCCCTGTTGAGCTGTGTCTGCTTGTCCTTGATGAGGCGCACATTGGAGGGGGAGAGTGTGGCAAACGGGGCCAAAGCTGCCAGGATTGACTCCAGAGCAGTGTGAGGGCCCAGGTTCCTCAGGATCAGAGCTGGCAGATGGAGCAGAGAAACATGGTGAACAATCCTCAACACAGACATCATCAGTGTGTCCATAGTAATGTGCCCTAAATTCCAGGTTCACTACATTAAGCACAAGGGCCTGAATGAGAGTTCCTGAGAGTTTTGGCTTTTTTTTGGTTGACATTTTGCCACCCTGACTTGGTTTATGTCCAGACTAATTCAGCTGAGCCACTGTAAATGTTGAAAATTTTAAAGGTACAGATGGCATGATATGGAGTTGTATGGCTCAGCACTGTGGTCTACTTATGAACCCAGAATTCTTACAATTTGTGCATGTGGCAATGATTTAAATGTTTCATCAGGTGAACTGGTAATAAGCAAATTCTCATCCCATTTGTCCCAAACCCTCTTTCAATACATTTTCAGTTGGCTTACTGCATCCTTCCTAGCACGTGCCGTGGCTGTTTAGACAGAGAAAGAGAGGCAGTGGGGCTAGTAAGTGAATGTTGCAGTACTCACTGTCATTGGCTACTTCTCCAGTCTGTGCTGGCACCCCTATGGGCAAGACTGGGGCAGTAGGCGCATGGATGGTAGGCAACGGTAGTAAACCTTGAACTGACTCCTTCAGATGGCCAAGATGAGCCAGGGGAATTTCTTTGTGCACAAGGGGCAACTTTAACTCAGCTTCTGAAAAGTACACGTACGTATTAAGATGCATTTTAGATGCAACATTAGACATAAGACAGTGAACATTTTCACAGAGGCTACATTGTTAAAAATACATTTCATTATTGAACAACTTTATTATTCAAAGTGCTATCGATTATGGAAATGTTGATTCTGTTTTAATACTGCACAACTAAGTAATACTTAACTTAACCAATCACTTACAATACACCTAACTGGATACGGTATGTTCTAATTCACTGCTGAATTTAAACACAGAATTGCACTTTTAAGAGGTAATGGAGGTTACCTGATTTTGGTACTCCACATTTGAAGCATTTCTCTCTCCTTTTGAAGTTTTGTACTCCACACTGCCAAGAGATTTTAGGGAGTTATATATTTAAAAAAGCACTGTGATACAATATGTTGAGACTACAGGGGGATATTATTTGGCACTGCCATGTACAGATTTCCTGCTGTACCTTGTTGCAAAGCCAATCTTCGTTTGCACGAGGCTTGGGGTCGCTGTAATGCATGGAAACTCTCTGTCCCAGGACAGTCAACACCCTCTGAAACACCGAGACAGAGAAACAGAGAGAGACAAAGGGGAAGAGAAAACGAGAGAAAGAGAGTGAGAATCACACAAAGGGGCCGGCGCACAAACTACTGGCGCCTCAACTCATCAGAGAAAGGCAGAAAAAAACAGAGTGAGAACGGAGAGCAAGAGAAGTTGAAAATCGAGAGGGGGAAAAAAGGTCAAGAGCAAGAGGAGGAGTGTAACCTTTGGCTTTGAGGAACGGGACGGAAAAACACAACACTGGCCTGTGTGCCAGAGAGACGTGTGAGAGAGTGTGCTGGGGATCACTCTCTACAGCCTGGGACCTCAACCCCCCCCTTCTAGGGGAAACCTGGAGATGTCTAACCATCTACTCCCAAACCCCCCCACCCGAAGCCCAAAAACACCCAAATCCCTTCTCGTCACGCCACCCACATATCCCAGCAGCTCCTCCACTCACCTTCCTTCCACCAAACATAGAGTCATAACAATAGCCCACAATATAAATGCCGCTGCCGACATGGAAAATGCTCACTAAGGCTGTTATAAAAATCCACCATTACCCAAAATGCCACTTGGACTCATGTTTTTAATACAGGAACTTGAGTAAAGTGATAGTCACCCTCATCTCATAAATTTCATGTCTGATACGGCATGCATCAACCAGTGAGTAAATGAGAAGGCTCCTGTGCTGTGAAAAATTTCTCATTTGGGTGACTGAACGATTTTGGTTAAAACCACCTTTACTCTGATTCATCTACACCAAAGTCGCTTGACAGGTACAAAACCCCTAAACACAAACTGCTTAAATCATTGACTTTGTTGTTACTCTGCCCCCAAGTGTTTTTCCTCAACATTAACAACACAAAGAAGCAGAAGAGAAATAATTTCAAACCATAATGAATACAATGTATATTATCAAGACTGGAGTCCCTACATTCCCCAATAAGTGAGGGAGTCCACTCAGTCAGTACCTGTCAGAAAATCGCAGTGAAGCCTTTCCCATATTAAGACAAGAACAGGATAATCCCTTCAATCATAAAGTGGAAAATGTTCTTTTCTAGAAAGTTTTTTAATTCCAAATCTAACACATTTAGTGGAGTAATGGGAGTAGGGCAGGGGAAATATCACTGTACAGAACCTCATATAAATAAACAGATAAAGAGAGAAACAGGTGGGGCTGGGAGGGTGTTCTCAAATAGACATTCAAGAGTCCAGTGGCACTGGCCATGCTGAGGTTATGCCAAAGCAACTATTAGAATCCCAGAGGTCTCAGGGTAAATGAGACATTATTTCAGTGCATTAATATATGGATCCAGCTGTACCATTTCATCGTAAGTTTTATCGCAATCTCACAATCCTCTTCAAATATACTGAGATATAGATAACTCATAAAATCACTAAACGACTCAGTAAACATGTAAATCACAAACTTGATTCTTCTAATAAAATCATCACAAAAGGGGTTTAAATAAAGGAACAAAATCAAGACAATTTTAGTTTTTCTTTGCCTCCTGGAAACACTGCACATTGACAGACTTTAGCTAATGGAGCTGTCAGTCAGGGTGTGGTCTGGCCCGACAGGCTGTGCAGTGTCAGGTCTTTACTCGGAGCGCTGGGTTGGTTACGTTAGGGTTTTAGGCACAGTAGGCCTAGGTACTCTGAGTGGGCCATTGTTGGGCAAACCTTCAGCAATTTCAGAGAATGCACCCTGTGAGACTGCAGGGTATGTGCATGGTGTGTTTCTGTGCAGTATGAGGGTGCGCATGTGTATGTATGTGCATTTGTTTGTGCAGCATGTGCATTTGTGTGTGCAGTGTGAAGTGACCTGGTTGGTCTCCATCCAGCGGGCGGCCTCCTGCAAGTGACTAAACTCGACGAAGGCGAATCCTCGGCTCTGACCTGGAGACACAGCCGCCGGCCCACAACGACAGAACAACAACAACAACAACGCAGTGAGGGGTTAGTGCTTTCAAATCAGAGAGAGGGAGAGAGAGAGAGAGAGAGAGAGAGAGAGAGAGAGAGAGAGAGAGAGAGCAAAGAAGAGAGAAAGGGGGAAAGAGAGCAAGTAGGAGAAAAAATAGGGGCAAGGATAAAGTGCGGTAGAGAAGAAGGCAGAGTGACAAAGAGAGAAAGCAGCTGAGACAAGATCAGATCAAGGGTGAAATCAAGTGAAAGAGAGCATGCAAGAAGGAGGAGATACAACAGAAGTACAGTGGAAGAAGAGGTGGAAATAGAGAGAGAGCGCAAGAGACCAAGATAAAGAGGTAGAGAGACTGCTCTAACCACCCATCCAAAGACTGAGCATTTCCTCCCAGTCTTATCATGGACACAGTTCAGCTCAACTTAAGATACACACAGTTACACCCTTACACTCCTCACTCCTGTGTGGGTAGAGATGCCCTTCACTCACTCAAATTCTCACACTGACATGGACTTGCACAGTGGAGCTCACAGACATAGACAATCACGCAAGCAAAAGCAGTCAAATCTTCTTGCAGGCCTTCATTCTGGGTCAGACAATAACAAACACAAAGGTACACACACTCTCTTGTACAATAACTGCAACCTACAGGTTCGATATGCCGCAATGAACACACATCTTGAACTAGAGGGAGATCAAGATAAATTTACACTAGTTCAAAAGATGTATGAAAAAACCTTCCAAATCTCTGTCTGAGAGAAAGACAAAAAAAGTGGGAGAGCAGCTGAGGGGGAAGGAGTTTATTAAAAAAAATACTTACACTGGTTCTGTCAATGTGACAATCTGAAGAGACTCTCCCAGAGTGTGAGCGGATGAAGCATGTGAGATATGCGTGTGTCTAGCAGGCTGCACGTGCCGTTTAAGTGCGGAGGAGTGAGGGATGTGACAGAGGCACAGAATGGAGGCAGAAGTGGGATTAGTGGGGTGGTCCCTCTCTGACAGAGGAGAGAGACAGAGGGTTGGCAAGACTGTGGTATGACGCTGTCAGGACCAGCACCACAGAGAAAATGGTCAGGAACAATGAGCAAAAGAGGAGTGGAGGCAGAGGTGGAGGAGTTTGAGCAGGAAGGAAGAGGAAAAGGGTGCATATGTGAAGCTTGTTATTTTGTGCACGTGTTTCAAGAGAGAAGTGAAGGGTGGAACTGGGGTGGGAGCACTGTAACTCGCGGAGGAGATATGAGCTCTTGACTACTTGTGCTGTCTGGGTATGGGAAGGGGAGTTATGGCAGGTGGGTCAGGGGTCCCCAAGGGACTGTGAGCTCACCTGAAGACTTGTTCCTCATCAGCCGTACCTCTCTGGGCTGGATCCCCTGCTCCTGCAACTGGGAGCGGATCTGAGGGGAGGAGACAGAGGTCACGCCTGCGTGAGGGTGGACACACAGGTGCAACAGTGATGACCATGCTGACCACGGCAGTACTGACCTCGTTGACAGTGGCGTTGGGGGGTAGCATGCGGAGCATGATGATGTTGCTGGGCCTCTGTCCCTGGTCCATGTCCGCACGGTAGTCTTGGTCCCGCAGCTCTGCATCAGTGGGAAAGCCTGGTGAGGACTCCTCCACAGGGGGCTCCGGGCCACTGCAGTGAGGCCGCTCTCCTCTCTCTACACCCCCCCGGGGCTGGGGCAGGTCTGAGAAATCCTGCACATTCCAAGCAATTTTTCAGAAACAATCACAGCCACAAGGGTAATAGGATACCTTTCTGCAGAACATGGATTTGCTTCCCACTAAATATAAAACTTTTCTCCCAAAATGTATATATAAACATACTGCTATGTGATGCACAAGACACAGTCACAGCTTAGATACCATAAATATATGTGCATCATCCTATACACTCACCTGTGAGCTGGTATTACTTTCCACACAGCATAAGACAGGAAACCTTTGCCAACTTATTGATCTTAAAGGACACAACAAATGCAAATAAAAAAAAACATGCTAACAGTCAAAACACACTCACATACACATACACACACACAAACACAGGCATACACGCACCTGTCTCTTGTCCAGCCCCCTGGAGTACTTTTCCTCCTCCCCTCTCCTTGAGCCAGGATAATCGTCCTGGCTAGAGTGGACACCGGGCCCCATCCTGTGCCACCCTCCATCCTCCTCCATCTCCCCTGGGTCATCCTCCTCAGAATCAGGGTAACCCCCAGCAGCCCCGCCTTCCTGGAGTCCTCTGAACGTCCGGTAGTCTCTCCTGCGGCCTTCAGGTTCCCTTTCAAAGTACTCTCTCTCAAACTCATAATCTCGCTCCTCCCGGCGGAATCTGGAATGCAGGGGCTGGGGGTGCGGGTGGGAATGCGGTCCACGCGGGAAGTCCTTTCCGGGCCTGCTGTCTTCCCCTCGCACTCCCCTCTGTCTGAACCCCAGTCGTCCATCAGGGAAAGGGCCAGAGTTAAACTCTCTCCCTCTGCCACCCCCTCCTGCTCCTCCTCCTCCTCCTCCCCCCATTCTGTCATCCCGTCGGTATGGTCTCTCGTCCACCCCTCTATCCTCATATCCTCCTCCTGTCTCTCCCTCTTCATGCCCATATCCCCGGTAGTCCATGTCTCGGTAATCATGTTCATCGAGATCATTGCCATAGCGGCCCATGCGGTCGCCCCGCCCACCTCTACATGCAGAGAAGAGTAGGAAAATATCAGCCAGCCATTTATTCTTTTCATCCTTCAATACACAGTATTACACCTCTGAATAACAACACAGTCCTACAATGGCACTCTATAATACTCTTGTGATACACAAATATATTACATGCAATTTGAGTTGCACTGGGATATATAATTGTCAATTCTGTTACATGCCTTTATTTGCAGGATATACTTATATTCATCTCTTGCTATTATGCATTATTATGCATTAGGCAGTGCAATTCTGGATGAGCATCTGACTGATACATAAATCCAGACAAATGTCTACTGTTTACGAAGCCGTCTTCTCAAGAGGGAAGTCAAAGTCGTTGATTTGTGCTAAGAAAGCATTTGTATTAAGCAAGTTATTGAATTAACAGTGCTTCTTTAGCCATTATGGTATTAAAGGAACAACCTCTCTGAGATTATAAAGAGTGGCACAGACTGCACAGCTCATCAATTAGCTGTGCAATTACCACAAGGTACTGTGTGCCAAAGCTGGGCCATGCTAAAGCTAAATTCACTTACCGCCTTTCATATTCCATGCTCCCCTTGGCTATGTGGTGAGTCCCAGTACACCAACCTCTATTGCAGCATTTACACACCCTATAAACGGAATCATGAATAAAATAATAATTTCTCATCATAATTAATTTTGGAAAATAATAAATAATCATGAAGTAGGATGCTGGTGCCTCTGCATGGAAGTCAAGTTTACAGATTTTTAAAGTCACCAAATGTATTCTATTCTCAGCATGTGTCATGTGACCCACACCCCTGTAACTGCAGGTCACGTGCTTCTCTATTACAACTGTCCTCTAATCTGTGATTGCTCTCTACTCTAACAGCCACATGGCACACTACGGGAGAGCTGACATCACTCTGGGGGATGATAAAAAGGAATGGGCTTGGTTAGTACTCAGATGAAAGACCTGTCTACATCTGGTCACCTAATTATTCCCTCATTCTGATAGCAGTACAATCCTTTGCAATCCTGTCACCTGACTTTGCCACCAGGCCATCACCTAAAAAAAGAGTTCTTAGATGAGCTACCTGAGAAAGGCCAAATAAAAACATACTATGGTGGCCACAACCTCCAAGTTTTCATCAGTTTGCTATGTCTCCCACAAGTTTGTCCTTGATTATTTTTTGTAAAACTGGTGATGGAGTAAACACTGAGCCACATGCAAGAGCATAAGAGAAGAGAAAATAATTGTAAAATAATACAACTAGACCATGACAAAACAGTATGCTGTCATTTACTCTTATTCGAGAAAAGATACATTACATGTAGGTCTAACATTTAGGAACTTTGCAGATGCTCATTACATAATATTAAAGGCATTTATTAGACACTCTTATCCAGAGCGACTTACAAGGCAAGGTGCATATGAACGGTACAAAAAAGTGCAAAGATAACCCTAAAGAGAGGTAAAGTCCCAAGTGCCAAAGGTGACAGAATAGATCAGGACCCCCCTATAGATTGATCTAGTAAAGGAGAAAATTAAATGAAAAACGGTTAGTAAAAACTGAACTGTGAAGACAGCTACTAATGGTAAAAAAAATGATTAGAAGGAAAAATTTGTTGTTATTGCATAGCTAGCTATTTAAAGCAACGCTAATTCAAGTCAAGCAGTAATCCAAACTAGCAAGCTAGGAAAGTAACGCTGGCATGCTATGCTAACTTACCTGTCACCACAAATTGCAACCTGGTAACGTCAGACAGCAGCCTAGGCTACCTTCAGATATACAGTTAGCTATCGTTGCTGGAATTCTCTCCGAGTTGCTAGAAATGCAGTCAACTATCTAGCCAAAGATTCAGATTTTAGTACTACAAAACAGGAAAGGTCTCAATAGGAAATCTAATTCACACAGTGGCTACAGTTGTTAAACTACATATTTACCTCAATTTCACTCATGCTTACGAGTCAAGATACCAGTATCACGTAAATGCAACCATCTCAACGATACCACACAACTAACGCTACCAAGCTATCTTGCCTGACAACGAGCTGCTAGTCAGTGTTATTCTGAGATTGACAGTAGTTGCTCTATGTCATAGTAAGTTATCGGTAACATTGCTATAGGGGCCTGAATTGGGGAAAAAAAAGAGACATAGTTGTTCGATACCAGGAGAGCAAAGCCTGACGAAATACAGCTATCGCTAATGTTATTAGCTAGCTAGCTAGCGCTTTATCATGAAAAGCTGCTACCTTGGTCGCGCAAGAAATAATAAAGTACAGTTATTCACGGTGAGAATGAGCAACACCTATGGTGCATACAGGTCTTACCTTTTTATGAGAGTTGCGGTGACAAAAATCTGTATACATGAAAACCCCTCAACTATAAACTGTACCCTGTGCAACTACTGTACGCTTTCGTCCTCGGTAGCTAACGTAAGCTAAAATGGCCACTGGAATTGACAAGGGAGTGTACGACTTTGACTTATCATGCGATTGGTGTAGAAGAGTAGGACTTAGATTTGCAGCGACTGTAATTGGACAGTCATAATAAATTGTAAGCTAGCGCATCCCCCCATTTGCTTTCGTTGCTTTGAGACCCATTACGTAGACTGGCCAAATCATTCATGATCAAATGTGCCTTGTGGCTATTTCATGTTTGTTAATCAGCGGTCAATTATTTAATGTTACCTCTTATTTAAGTTTTTAAGTCTGATTTCCACAACTTCTCCAAGCATTCCTATATTTTGCCATTTGTTATTACGACCTTGGTGACCCTGACGTACAAAACAAGGCAAAATGTAACACATGGCAAAATAAACAATTTAATGTCAAGGTCGCTTAATGAAACCTATGTTGTGAAATGACGAAATAGTTGACAAGCATGCATTTTAATGATCAACATTTGCATAAGAGAATGCGGTTTTGTTGGAGAGCTAATAGTCCCTTTTGACCCCAGGAAAATTGTTACAACCTGAGCTTAAATGATTTAGTCTACCCATAAAAAAATACTGGTTTGCTCAAGCACTGTGAAGTTTTCTCCCTCCTGGTGGTGAAAAACCTCAGACCCAGTACTATCACTTATGTGCTCCACCTACACACTAAACCAGCTCATTTTAACTACCACAGCTCCTCAGCCAGGTAGATGATCTAATTAGTGAAAGTCACCTTTCTGCTCAGACTAGTATTTTACTTTCTGAAGCCAGAGTTTTCTACCTCTATACCATGTTAGTAATATCTCTTACAGTCACAAAGAAAATTGTATTGCTAGACCTGCCGTCAGATCTGTATATATTGACCTAACCAACCGCAGCAAGGTGCTCTGCTGACTTAGGAGGAAGATTAAGAAGAAATTACATCTACTATCCTGCAAATGTAGCACTACTCAAAATATTGCAGAACAAGCACACCTTACCTCTGCAGTGCAGGGGGAGTACATTATCAGGCACACTGGTGAAAGGAATTAATCCTTTAGGAGGTTCAGGCTCTGCTTTCTAAACCAAAAGAACACCTCTTCCTACAGGATGCCATGACACATCACTCCTTCGGGTGGTTTTCCAGCATCCTCTCTTGAGGTTATTTAGTAAAGGTTATTAGACCGCACACAGCGCACAATGTAGTGGAACTGGCTGCTCACAATTCTGGATGTTGACGTTATCATTCTATTTTCCTGCAGATAGCAGTAAAAGCTGGTTCTTTCTATAAGTTGAGATATATAGAACAGAAAATACCCATAAATACCAGTTCTAATGTCTCTACTGTGGCACATTCATCTGCTATGGGATGCTATGCAAATGTATTTTGATTTCTCTCTCACCATGGCAAACTCAGACTGAGCTGATATGTTGATCATTGATACAGGAGACCCATTATGTTAATATAATGCAATTGCAATGAGTAGGCCAGCTCCTTTTGTCAAAAAAAAAAAAAAAAAAAAAAAAAAACAAAACAAAACAAAAAAACAACAACAACCAACAAATGCATCATAAGACAGACTGTCATAGTACTTTAGGCCAGGGACAGTAGCAGCACTCAGGTTACTTAGGTTTATTTCTGCTTTGACATCACACTAGCTTTTTTTCTGAGTGGATGAAAAAAATGATACAACTGACTCAATGTTACAGTTCCCTGGTTCCCCTAAACTCTATTTCAATAATATACCAATATGTTTGTACCTACAAATTAATAAGCAATATTCAATTAACCTGCTCATATGCAACGTAAGCATTTTGGTTGCTTTTAATCCACTAAAATATTGATCATATGAATTAATAACCACTTTTAAAACAAACCAATATACAGGGGGTCCTCGATTTACGAACGAGTTCCGTTCCTACGACTTGTCGTAAGTTGATTTTTGACGTAAGTCGGAATTTATACCTAAGTTAACACCTTAAGTCACTCGCACTGTGTACATAACACATGAAGGACATATAAAATACATTAATTAAATGAAACAGTAATATAAAAAGAGAGAACAGTTTCTTACCTTTATTTCTGTGTTCGTATTTACGAACCAAACCGCTTAGGTCGAAACTAGGTTTTTTAAATAATTTATGGGAGTGCGTCGTAACCACGAAACGACGTAACTCGAGACCGTCGTCACCCGGGGACCCCCTGTATTTCACTTTTGGAGGAAGCACATCCATTTTAATTTACATCACAATTCATTGTGAGTATGATAATGTTTTTTTTTCTTGAAATATGTATATGTGTCCTCTAATGGAGGGGTGTTGGTTCTGCAGTCAGATGGAGAGCCACACAGATGGACAGCCCTTCTCCCACATTCTTCCATTTATACCCTTTCCTTCCCAATTCAAAATGGCTGATTATTCCCCTCCAGTCAGGGCTATGCCTTTGGCTCCTGCACAAGGATCCCTGCAGCAGAGGCGTGAGCATAATTTCTCAATACATTCTTTACTAATACATGTTGAAAAATTTGGGTACAAAACACCACATCATGATTATGAACTGTTAAAATAGTGATACAGCAGAATGCATATATAATACACAACACACACACACACACACACACACACAAAGCAACCTAGAGATATTGCAGTATTTTACAACCTCCAGCTTTATTCAATGGTCAGTACAAATGAATAGAACCAGCAGACAGTGAGAGAGGTACACACCCCCTAGAGTTTAAGCACAGAACACAAGTCCACAGAGTCAAAGGCTTAAATATCTCGAACAGTGATGAGTGTTCACTTGAATCAGAGACGACAGTAATAAAAGAGGAACAAAACAAACCATGATATTTACCTGAACTATGAACAAAAACACACTTTGGATTAAGCATGGATATTAAATCAAGGATGGAACAGTCAAACTTTTTTCCTGCAATTTGTCATGTTAACTACTTATTCCTTTGATGTAGCTATGAAAACAATGAGTCTGGCTCAAATGCCCCTGTGTTGATTCCCAACACAATAAGAAACATGCAATGAATTTCAGTGCTTCCTTTTTCCGAGGAAGACCACAGACTCAAAACTGTTTTAGTGATGTGACAGTAAGGCTTAATGAACACCACAATGGGTGAAGCTACCATGTGCTGGCAATCACCGATCCATATAAACAAATCAAAGGGCCTGGCCCTCCGTAGTGAAACATTCTTTTATGTCAGTCAATGAAAGCACACAGTAGACCCACCCACCATGCGATTCAAAATGACCTCACACTCATTCCCTTTATCCTTGTAGGTGAGTGCATTTCCATTCAAACACAGTTGTAGTTGCTATATGGTGACTATAAATGTGTGTATCACTGCTACTCAAACCCATGGTAACAATGGACTTTTCTGTTCCATAGGCACTTCCACACTGCTTAGATGAATGGATATGCTCCAGTGTGCTCTTGCTTTTAGGAGAATGCTGGTATCATGTCTCATGATATTGGTCTGATGTCTCACAAAATCCCAGCAAAAAAGTGTCACCAGAAAAAAAAATATTTTCCATCTCCTAAACTTGAATATGTATGAAAATGATTTATATTGTTCTCTGTGCATCCCTCCAGGGGACTGTAAACCTTGGTGTCCACCAGGTGTTCCAAACCCAGCTGTGTTGCAGTGACTGCGGTTAGCCATTTATCTTGCTACTGTTTCACCTTATATCTGTAAGCTAGAACTGTGATACTCCCATATAAGCAGTTACACAAAGAGCCCTAGCAAAAGGACAGCAAAACACCAAATCAGCAGCTCTACTTTGTGTACGTTTAGACAAAGCAATCTTCTTTTTATCATGGATTCACCTACAGGACAACGTGATCATGCTGTACAGTTATGGGTATAAAGGTACAGTGCTGGAGCAAGTCACACTATTCTTCATTAAGGGGAAGCAACTTTGTTCAGGATGCAGGAATTGTGAGAAGTTGTTTTTTTCTTTTTTTCCCCACTGAATGGAGTGATGAAAAGAGAAAGGGAGGGTTGAAGAGCTGGTCTGCACAAATAGGGAGGAAAAGGGAAGGAGATGGGACTCCTACCTTCCTTATACCATATGAGGTATGAGGAAGTTGCCCTTTGTTAACTCTTCCAAAAACCCTTGAAACCCTTCCTATTCATCATCAGAAAAAAATCACATGAGCACTATAAAAACAAAAATGATAAAATAATAATAAATACAGGGTTTGAGAAGTTACCCATATTAGAGCAATGAAATGGAAATCAAAATAACTCCAAAAAGAAATTACAACCGCAAACAAAAAATATCACCAATAGTCCTGGCCAGTGAAACATGTAACATGCACACAATGTAAAACAATAAGAAACAGAATTCAGTGGAAGATTGTAGACCTACACTGCCAAATTCTTTACATACTTATATATTTCTTATTTTTATGTTTTGGTCCCCTCAGCTAGTGACTGGAATTTTTATATAGGTGTGTAATTACATTTGATTATATTTATATTCATATATATATATATATATTCACATTAATAACACCATTCATTACAGGTCTGTCTGGCTTTGAGCTCAGGGACAGTAGGAGGTATAGAGGGGAAGAAGGGAGACACAGGGGAGAGGGGAAGCAGAGGTGTACTCCAGCAGGCATAGGGGGTAGGCGAGACCAGGGCTATTTAGCAAGAAACTTCCATGGTCTGAGGCCTGGCCTGGTTGTCGAGGGTGTTTGTGGAGCCAGCACCCTCCAGCTGGGAGTTGCTGAGGCTGCGGGTCTGGCTGCCGTCTGGTGAACCCATGCTGGAGGAGGACTGGGTGCGTGAGCGAGCCAGCCTGGTCATGCCCGCCGTAGGAACTGAGAGAGATAGTGAGAGATGGAGGTAATGAAAGAAGACTGGTTAAATGGCTGGTTGGAGACCAAAGGAGGTAAAGAGAGAAAGGGGTGTGGATGTGGGAGCCCGAATCGCTAATGATCCAGTCGAAACTCTGGTTCAACGGCCCCCCATGGCTGGAGGCGGGAGAATAATGATGTTTGTGGGAGACAGACTGCACAGAAACTCTTTTAAACAAAATAAAAAAATATAAAAGTAATGTGCACAAATAATGCTTATAATTCTAGGTTCATTTTGCTATGTTACTTTGTTAATATTTAGTTATATGTTCATATAGATCATATAGATATTGATTCTGTAAGATGTGAGCAAGACTTCAACTGCTGCTCTGTATTTTGGTAGTTATCATTATTCTCCCAAAATGTTCTCAAGAACAGTCACTTGTTCAAGAGAAAGAAATAAATGAGTATGCCAAATGTGGAGGACACAGCATGCACAAGGCAAATACAGAGATTTCCAGGGTAAAAACGACACCAACCCAAAGATAAAAATCACACAGACGCTAACATACATGCACACGCTCCATCCACATCACACATTTAGACAACAAAACAGAAAATAAAATACAAAGACACTACATCTATGTTCATAGATCATGCTTTTCAAATTAATTCAAATATAGTAGTCACTAAATGTAAGGTGGCTGTATCCAGTATTGGGCATACAAGTCGGTGCCTAATGTAATGACAGGCTGACACCACTGGGGGCAGCAGTGTAAGATCCTGGTACCTGATTCATTGTTCAGATGGCTGAGCTGAACATAGGGGACTGTTAGCATTGATGGCAGGGGGCAGGAAGACAGGGAAGGAGGAGGGAGGTAAGACAGGATGTGGAGAGACACGGAAATACATTTAGGTTATTGACTGGTCTTGGAGGGAAGAAATACACTATATTATTATAGGAGCGACAGATTCAACAATTCAATTACACACACTTTATTGCCCTCCTGTCCTTGATCTTACAATGATCTACTGGCTGACACCATTCAGCAAGACCTGTGGTACACAAACACTGTAACAGGGTTTCTCTGAATGGGCAACAACAGTTTCATAAGCTGCTACTTGAAGCCTGTTTCTTAGCCTCAAAGAAGACCCTGTAATCTGGCAGTAACTGCGCAGCATTGCTATCTGCAGTGGGCAGAGTCTCCTGTACAGTGGGACCAAATCCCGCATATGGGCCTCAGCCCTATACCTGCAGGGACTCAACAGGCTGTGATATTTCCCAATCTACTTGTGGTACCATCTAACCGTTGCAATGTATTTTGTCAATCATGGAGACTGCAAACAAGCCCATGCTCTCATTTTAAGTATATGCTACACAGCTTCTTTTCAATATTTAGTCCACTAGCTGACCTAAGCAGTCTTTGTATTAAAGAAAGGCTCACTTAATGCACAGTTGGTGCAGACAGACTGCAGTTGCCTATCAACCAGAAGGGATGCCCTGGAGCCCAGTGATAGATTACCCACCTGACAGCAGCTCCTACATTTTATTATATTGCATGAGTAAGGTTCTCACCCTGTCCAAGGCCACTAAAAGAGCTGACCACAGTTAAAGTTTCTGCAGCATATGGCAAAAGTACCTCAATCAGCAGCTGAACCTCCAATTAACTTAAAAAATCTGCTTCCCCTTCCTCTCCTCTACACTGCACAATGTCTCCACATGAATCCAATACAAATAAACTGATGAAAGCAGAGCTTGTGGAGCACAGGTAACCCCCCACAATTGGCTATAGCAGCATAGCTATAGTACGATTAGTATGATACTGTACAATTAAATATAAGAAGAGGGTAATATGTATGAAATCCATTTTGAAGATGTAACTCAGGAGCTGATCCCATCGTTCATTTTTGGGATTGGTTTGTAAAACATAAATTAAAATATGCCCTATGAGGCCTGTCATATTCCACAAAAACATAAAGAGTTTTGACCCCACACCCTGCTGATGCGCTCACAGCACCATAACAGTGAAGGGGCCTTTCATCTGCATTGAACCTGCTGTGGCACCACGGATGACCTGGTATGATCCCTCTGAATGTATGCTGTCACCATAATGAGACATAATGAGACAAAGTTTTAAAAAGAAGAGAGAAAATGGAAGGAAAGAGGGAGGGCTACAGCATGAAACCTCAGGTTCTGTCTAAACATGCTCCTCTCTCGGTTTAAATGGAACATCCTGGTACCAAAAACATCGGATTTGACTTGGGTAAGCATTTAAATAAGTCTAAAGAGGCACATAATTCATAGGATGTGTGTTCTCTGTATTCTCATCTATCCTGTTCAACAAATGTAAATTCTAAACAGAGAAATGGTTTTTCGATCATTTATGTAATAATCTAATTTGGGTATTCTGTTATTCAGCTAATCGCTGTAACATCTCTATTGCATTTTGTTTCCATCATGATTTTACCAAGCTGCAGCACTTTTCTCTTTTGGATTGAATATTTGGTAAAAATTGAAATCCCTGCTAAATTATAAACAGCTTCACATATACAGTTTAAGAGTGCTTAGGATTTTTATTTTCATCTTCATCATTATCAACACAGCAGACCAAAACCACACACTTTCCCAAAGAAAAACAAGAAACACACAAGAGAACGACCAGGGAATGATTAAAAATCCTTGGTTTAATCTAATTTTTGCTTGGAGACTATGCATTTAAAGCAATGGCAGCATTCAGCAGCAGATAATTCCCCCTCATGCCTTCTCACAAACCCTCAATGTCAGACCCCTTCTCTGCTGAACATGGATGACACCTGATCTCTGGAGTCAGCTAGCTGCTGGTGTCCTTTACAGCTGTAGATGTGGGAGATTTGAGCTGGAAAGATGTGACTGAGACACAAAAAATGAAAAATGAAATGCACGTCTCCCGTTTCAATACGCTAAAACCATCTGGTCTGCCCCACGCGATGCCTTTTTGCATTCTATGTTTATATCTATGAATATAAACATTCGTCTCTATCCAGAAAAAGAGAAGTCAAGCATGTTGGATTGGTAGAGGACAGAGATCCTTGACACAGTTTAAAGATGCAGAGCCCCACAAGGTTTTTTATTGTTGCTTAAGTTTGGCATTAAAGAACAAACGTTCTTGTAGCGTCCTGAAAAAGGTATCCTTTAGGCATTTTAAACAGCAGATGAAAGAATGTAGAGACAGACAGACAGAGAAAAAGAGAGGAAATGAGAGACAGTAAGGGGGATGAAGAGAGGTAGAGAAGTAACTGTGACCAAGATATTTTAATTCATGGGACACTGCATTTTAAACTGTTTTTGAAAGCCATCTAAAAGAGGAGGGGAGTTTCAACACGCAAGAATCAAACAGGAAGCTGCTGTAGGTTTCTATATGAAGTGTCAAAAGTCATGCTACAGAGGGGCAAACTCTGGCAAACAATTACTTACTACTGTGGGTATTCAACACTGTGAAAAGGACAGGAAATGTAGTTAGTCTGGGTGCCAGTAGACACCATTTTTTGTGATAGAAGCAACTTTTTCACATGGCACCTGGCCGCCAGAATGGCAGAAGGACCTTAAAGACATCTTGTCTCCCAAATCCAATGTAATTTCTGTAGTTCTGTCATTTCTGTACTGGTTGCCAGGTAGTTACAGCACAGGCACATGCAACCAGCATCCGGCACACAGTGTGGAGGTTCATTGGTTGACAGGAATGTGGCCAACTGTTGAAAGCACCTGTGCTAATACATAAGTCTTTACAAAAACCCTGGGAATGACTGCATCCTAACACAGACGTTTTTGTGCAACTTTTCAGATGCTGATTGGCTCCAATTAAGTTTTAAAATGGCACATTTGGAAGAAGTGACTAGACAAATGTGAGCTTTAGTCTTGGATAAAGACACTTGGGTTGAGAAATGTATTTAAAAGCCTGTAATTGAAGTACTGACAAAAACACACTAATGTATCCATATGTTATATACTTAGATGCATACTTGCACAACCTATAGTTGTACACAGATCAACACCAAACTGTAAATGGAAAAATGTTGGGTTGGGGTGAAAGTTTCTCTGTAAATATCTGCTGTGATGCAAAGAGGCCAGCACACATGACCTCTATGGGAGGTCACACAACAGGACATATAATTAAAAAAAAAAAAAAAACAAACCTGAGACAAACACTGACTCAATACACATAGACCATGTCAAAACAGTCCATCCCAAGGTAAAGATTAAGGCATCCTTCCTATAACATCCTGTATGTCTGAGACTCTGAAATAGAACATAATGGATGCATTAGAAGAGGTCTGTACTCACTGTATCCCATTCCCTGGACAAAGTACTTGAAGGCTTCGGTGAGTTTTCCTGGCTGTGGGAGACACACAGAATTGATCTGTATTTACAGCCAAGAGGACAATACCTAATTAGTTCAGACTTAACAGCACATTCACATAGACCATGTGTGAGGTGTTCAGAACTGGCCATTCAGTCCATTCATGCTTGTTATTTTAACTAAAGTCTGGAAACATATTGCACCATTGCAAACCTGGACACCCCAAGGGTCTCTACTTTTACTACATGAGCTGGCACACTATTCCATAATTTGACAACACTTCATCAACAACACTTCATTGACAACACTATAAGTATATATTTGTACACTTCTATAATGTATATTTGTACATTTTTGTAGCACACCATATCAATCTTAACATTGTAAAAAGCTCAACCACTGAGGGTTTGCAGAAGAATGCACTATAAAGGTATTCCTGCAGATGTAGTCATTACTCACTTGAACAACCTGAGGCAGGCCCCCACAGTCAGCCATCTTCAGGTTAGGAGAGAGAGAAAACATGATCACCACCTCTGTGGTTGTCTCAGGTCAGGAGACAAACTTCAGTTACACAGCATTGGCATCATAAAAACCTTGAATCTCCATTTTAACTATTTTAAATTTTTTAACCATTTAATACACAAATACTTTGCATCAGTTAGGCACTCTTATGTTTCATGGCTTTGTAAGTAATAAAGATGAACACCATCCTATAATGTAATAATAAAACTTTACTTTCTGAATAGTTACCATGTCACCAAAGATATGCATGTTCTAATAATTAGAAAATGTCCATAAAATTAGCCAGAGGAACATTTCTGGTACGCTTAAACTAAATCTTTCTCACATATCCTGTGGTCCCCTTTAATTTTGTGCTTTTTCAGAATGGACTGATAAAAAATATAATACACTTCCTCACCTTCAGCAAAGTTGTTTTCGATGGATTTAACCTTGAGTTGCACTCCACCTATACAGAGAAAAGAAGGGTGAGAATTAGAAGTGAATGTTTCTTTCCCACACTGATGGGCAGTTAGTTCTATGCTCCAGAGAAACCTCATTTTGATTCAGGCCCTGTGACAGTCCTTTGAAGAAAGCTAAAGGAGGCCTGCTGTGTTCCTGGGAATTTAACTCTATGGTGAGGCTATGCTGGGTTTCCATGGTGATAACAGCATGGTAACTGTTTACAATCAAAAACTGTCTGGAGAGGAAAGACCTACCACAGCTTCAACTGCAGGGGAAGTGTCTCCAACCACCAGCAGAGCAGGGCAGCTGTAAGGAAAGAGAAGAGGGTCAAATAGAGCATCAAGGTATTTGAAGGCATTGAAGAGCCAGATTCACCAAAAGTGCTTGCTCGGAAGGCAGGTCACACTCACACCAATGTGTTAACTGTGTCCTCATTCAGGCCAGGGACAGGCCTCTCAATCTCCAAGTCCCGACGGCTGCCAAACAACACACAACCAAAATATTAACAGATCACTCTACACACCTAACTAATCAAGTACATTTCCAACCAAACAATAAAGTATTCTGTCTATAAATGGGAGGTATTTTGTCGGGAGTACCTGCTATAGGAGGTACAGAAGAGAGCTAAGTTATCCTGGTTAATATCCTGGGCAATATGCAGCCGGTATGTCTGGATCAGCTCCTGGTTTTCCGTCAGCTCATTCTGGAAAGGGATAGAAGATCAATTATCTCAACTAGATGTAATATTATGATCTATTTTTTTATTTATTTAAAACTGCATATAGATGCTTGAACTTATTGTAAATTAAATCTTCATGGAAAAAATGAAAACATAAAAGTTGCATGATACGAAATACTCTTGTACTTGTGTATTTTTCTGCATACGGGCCCTAGGAGTCCTCAGATGTTGCCTCTATCCTTTCTAATGGAGGATAAGTACTGAAATGTTAGCTTTACCTCTATCTAATAAAGTATTGAGACATTAGCTCTAATGGAAGGTAAGAACTGAAACATTGGCTTAATTCCTGTCTAAGTATTGAGATATTGGCTCTCTTCCTCTTTAATGGAGAAAAAAGTGCTTGTCCTCACTGTGCTGAAGTGATGAGCCATCACAATGTCCACCAGGTTGCTTGTCCACCCAGACAGCTGGGAAAGATACACAGTAAAGATCTATGTCAGTTTTCACTGTACAGAGACATTGGCAATCCAATTATGAAACTTTGAACTGCAGGGACAAACACTGCAGCCTAACAGCATCAGACAAAAGTACATTAAGCATCTGTCATTCAGCAGTTTTCAAAGCCTTTTAGCTGTGAACAGAACATGAATTTTGACAGTTACAGCTGAAAAGTACAACTGATCTGACATTTTTCCATTTCCAGTCACAGTTTATACAAGGAAATGATCTCCAAAGCCTTTATAAATTATGACTAACAGTTTCTTTACCGTAGCATAGCACCTTTATAAATGTTTCATATGCATTTGCGTAGAAATGTAGGTCAGAGCATTTTCTTTAAGTCAAGCGTCACAATGAGTTATAATGTATCATGGTTTGAGAACAGAACACAGAACAAATTAACACTCTGTAACTGTATGTTACATCATGTTATTGAAGATGTTATTCATGTTTAATGAAGGCTTTAGAAGAGCATACTTTGTGTGCTGTGGGACTACTTCCTATAAAACCATACAAAAAAGGTCTATTTTGCTCCTGGAAACAAGAGAACCTTGATTATTTGCAGAGAGTGTTTTTATTTATTTTACTAATTCTTCCCCCTTTTTCCCAAACCCAAACTTCAACCAAAATAGCTGATCTCCTGCAGCAACAGCTGCCTACACACTACAGACACACCACCAATCACACGCTGCCCATGTCATTGGAGGATTATGAGGCTGAAATATTATCGGTTAGCACATATGCTGGTGCCTGGCTTGACCAGGCCAAAAGAACTAGTGGGCTTACCCCTATTATCCCCTGGTGAGGCTGGGTTAGTTGTTGCCTTGCCAGTGCGGCAATGACGTGATCAGGACTCAAATCCATGATTGCAGGGTTCACGTTTTGCTCAGTATGAGCCATCCTAAGGCCAATTAGCAGATACTGTTAACTGTTTGTGACCCCTTGCCTCCTTCAAAAACATTACCAACCTTATGGACCTCAAACCCCTCCAACCTGCCCCACTTCTCCAACCAAGCCACACTCTGCATGGGTACAGATAGCCCACCTTGGATGCGGCCCAGTCCATCCAGCCCTCGGCACAGGGGTCCACATTGATCAGAACCAGACCCTCCACCAAGCTCGGGTTATTCAGCTGCAGACAGAGATAGGGTGCTCATTATAAACCAGTGTGTGTGTGAATGGAGGAGAGGGAATGGAGCTTAACCTAGCCTGCTTCAGTGAACACCCATCTGACTACAATATTCAATTACGACTAATCAATATCAAGCTGTGAGGATAAAGGCTAGAATTAATGCAAACATCCACACTTACCATTAATAAAAAAGACTTAAAATAAGAGAAATAGCTATATCTTAACAATATTGCTAAAGAATATGAGACTGAAAAACTGTGTTTGATATTAGAGAGGGGCCAAAACAAAATCAGTTCACAAGGAAGTCAAAAACAACAAGATGATGAATAGTTTGAAGATTTTAACAAGATTTTACATACAGCTGGTTTGGATTTTGGTGCATGTAAAATAAGGTTCATAGCCTCAACATGATAGAAGTCAATCCCTCTAGCTGTCAAGAGTAATGTACAGTTCCAAACAGTTACAATCAATAAATAAGTAAATAAATGATCAATAAGTAAAACATTTTCAGCTGCAGTTGCATGTCTCTTACATTTTCTGCTTTATGTACATGTTTTAGAGTGTACAGATACATCTCCCATTACATTTACACATCATTGACATCCTCAGCTGTACGTTCATGTCTTGGAGTCTCCTGAATGTCATATTGTCGCACAGGAAGCTCCCCAGCAGGAGAAAGGCAGTTATTTCTGACATTTTCTTTCTGTTTAAAACACAATGAGGCTGGGCCCAGTGGGAGCACTGTGTTCACTCACATAGCCCTGCTCCTGCAGTCACCACCCTCCTCCTTCCATCTCATCAATCTTTCACCAGTCTCCCTCCCTCCCTCTCTCCTCTTCTATTATATATACATTCATAAGGCAGACGCCAGAGCCTGTATTTAAAAAAGAGTACACCGAGTACTGATAATGCTATTGCTGATCTAATATCACTTTTATGTTAATATTTATAAAGTAGGAATATCACCAGGGAGGCCTGATCCTAGATCAGCCCTCCTCTGCCATGCTTCATGAGCATGCACTCTGGACTTAACTTAAATTCATCTCAGCCTCACTCTGTTCATTTAGATATTTTCAAGTCCATATATATATATCATATATACCAAGTTTCACAATGGTATTTTATCACTATCCAGGTCTGAAAACTGATACTTTGCTGAAAGCATAAATATTTTGACTGACAAATTAAAAATAAAAAATAAATCTTATTTCCTCCATATAATATGATGCATGTTCTTGCATAGTTTACAAATGTGTTGGTGCTATCCTGTTAATAAAGATTCCAAGCAAATGAGAGGGCATTACCTTCCCAACTAGCTCTGCAAGCACCTGCTTCATGGCTCAAAGCTCCCATTTTTTGAGCATTTCCCCACCCCAGAAATCCAGGAGGTAATATTGGCTAGAGGCACTTTTTTGACCATATCTAGAGTCATCTTGGAAAATCCTAAAAATCAGGTGGCGGACAGGGACTCTCAGACACGCTGAAGATGATCCACTCAGCAATCGATTGCAAGTCTTCTCCTTTTTAGGAGACTAAAGAGACACAGAGATGTGACTGAGAGCCCCTAAATATCCTGTTCCTGGATTAATTCCTGCAGAGGTGCCATTATTGACATTTGAGGACAGCACAGAATCATGACACAAAGAGTGGATGGCTGTTGAGCACTGAACCTTGTTTAACCCCATAGCCTCTCAGTGCATGAGTGTCAGGAAGAAGGCTAGCAGCCCAGGGCTACTGAAGTCAGAAGGGCTTACTGCAAATCTGGACAGGATGTAGGCCCCAGCTCCCACTCCAATCCCAATCACACTGTTCACCCTGTCCATCAAAACACAAAGAAAACAAAAGATCACATCATTTTCCTGTACTGCATACAAAATATGACCAAAGAGGACTTAGTTATGATGAACACAGCATGTTATATAACAGGAACTGGGAACATCAACATTTCTGATGGAATGAAAAAAAAAACTTCTATATCAAACAGTCCTGGTAGATGGTAAACTATAATTTTAGCATTCTCTCATAGCGCATGAATGAGCTAAAACTCACTGTGTTAAAACAAACAAGACAATTCAGCTAAATATTACACATGATTTAAACTCAGTGGATGGACATTAACCAGCTCCAGTACCTGTGTGTTTGAATCTTTGCATGGGACACTCTAATACTCACACATATTACTCTCTCACTAAAATGCAGATATCTGGATTGATGACAAGATCACATTAGCTGTTCTTCAGGGAATCACCTGCAGCCTTTCTCTAATGTGGAAAGAAGTGCTATATAAAAATATCTTCCTAAATGTTCCCATTACAAAGAGCAATTCCATTACAGGAATTGCTTGTCCAGAGAGCCCTGATTTGCATATGCGTTTGAATTGTGAGTGAAAAGGGAGACGCTGTGCCTGATCGTATTTTTAATTTATGAAGATGGCATTAAGGTGCACAAGAAAACCACTGCATTGCTACAGTCAGGAGGCTCTCGCCTCTAGTCTTGCTTTAATACGGGGATAAGATCTGACAAAGCCAAGAAAAAAATGACAACACCCAGAAACATCCCAGACCTAACTACATCTGTCTAATGCTGACATGTAACATTGAATGGGTTTATGATGTCTAACATACAGTATACATGAAATAGGCAGAGTATTTATGTGTAAATAAAAACTCTGACACTGTGGAGCTATTCAGTAACACATCAAAGCCCAAAACAGACAGTGGCTATTATAAAGCAGAAGCAGGAATACAGGGTGGGGAGGGCACAATACTCACTTCAAATGGGTTAGGACAGAGGGGAGCATCTCAGCCAGCTGGTCCATGGTGGGGTAAATGTATCTGAGCAACAAAATCACACAGACACACAGAGACACACACACACACACACACACACACACACACACACACACACACACACACACACACACACACACACACACACACACACACACACACACACACATACACAGATAGCATTATACATCTATGACAACATGCAAAGACCCATCACTACTGTTGTGAAGGGTCAGTTAAACACTGTAAATCAAAATAAATAAATAGTTCTGATCTTTTCCAACTTCATTTTTGACATTTTTTTTTGTTGACTACACAAGTCCATATCCTTGTTAGTCTGAGTCAGGTGCTGAGGCACAAGCTTGCTGAGGGTGAGCAGAGAGGTGCCATCTGCTCACTCACCCGGTGGGGAAGGGTGGGGCTCCCTCCTGCTGGCCAGGGGCATCAACGTGGACCACGGCGAAATGGTGTGTAATCTCTTGCATGTCCTCGAAGTTGAACAGCGTGTTGAAGCAGGACTTGTCTGCAGACCATGGCACAGGCAGAGTGAACACACAGAACCAGGACCTGAGAGACTGAGAGCACTGCACTGCTCTACAACAAGAGACTCTAGCCTGCATGAGCAACATCCTTCCCAAATATCTGCTATTAGAACATAAGAAACTACCCACACCCATCTACAATGGTACAGTCTACTCTTCTGTGGGACTTAGAGTTGCTCATGCTGGACAACAGCTCAACTCAATTCATTTCATAAGAGTAAAGTCAACACCATTTGCAGTTTGCAGATTACAGAATAGAAGGGTGAACCCAAATTATTATCTGCTGAATCTACTGGCTTTTCAATTTTCTTTCGCAGCAGACAGTTCTTGGTCTAAATACAAGAGTTGTGGAAAACTGAGTCTATCTGCATGTGCTCATCAGAGCCAAGACTCTCAAAAGCAAGGATGTGTAACTGGATCTAAATTTGGTACTTGACCAAAATGTTCTTGCATAGCTAGGCTGACCATTTTCCCCGAAAACTAAAACCCATCTCATCTGTCTGCCCTGCTGGTTGAGGGTATTCTGAGTAGCTGAGAGTTAGGAGCAGAGAGACTTACGATTGAGCCCGATGTCATGGTAGGTGAGGATGACAGGACGGTTTCCCTTTGGGGTGCCCCTCATGGTCACATGCAGAACACCCTGGGGAGTCTCAATATCATGCTCCTACAATCAATCAGAAACAACAGCGAGAGAGTCAACATTTGAACATAGCATTGCAACTAGATGGACAGGACATGTCTTTTACCAGACAAGGGGGCAGGGATGGAGTTAGATTAAGTTAATCTCATTATGGGCATGCCAATTGAACATGCACTTTCCCATATTATTTTTTCCACATTAGTATTTTTCCATACTAGCATTCCATAGCTAGTGTCAGCTAAAACGTCATTATTACTATCCACTCAACTGTCTTTTGCATGGCCACTTCAGTTAGTTCCCACCACCTGAAAACAAGCACTCTTTTGGGTTGCACTCTGAAACACTGTCACTGGCAGGAATCTGCAGGACAAATTGGAATGCAGTGCATGTTCTCCTTTGCTCACACTGAAAGAGCACAGCAATTTGCCTTAAATTACACATTTGCATTTCCTCACTCGCCCAAACGACTGCTGAAAACAGGAATTTGGGCTCTGTCAAGAACAGACTTTCAGCATCATTTAAAACTCTCAATGTTTAAGATGAGTGAATGCAGGGAGACGGTCATTGTGTAAAAACTGTCACCTGGCTATGTGGTGTTGTATTTCACTGCCCCGCTTAGACTAGATGTGGTTATTTCCTGCTGAGTTTTACTTTCTGAGAGATCAGAGACATGTCTCGCCCTTGTCCACGGGAAAAGGCTGAAAGCTGTGATGAAGGGGTGTGAGAGAGCCATTCTCATAATCTAACCGGCTGCAAATAATGGATGGCAAACTCAGCATTAATGTTCATTACCTTTTCACCCATTTCACACAGGCACTCATTCACATATACCCATCAATGTAAAGCTATCTTCAGCCAAGGGAAATGAAAGCGTTCTGTTCCTTATGTCTCCATTGAAAAACAAGCAATGTATACAGGTACATCACTCTCTCTCTCTGTCACACACACATACACACACATGGTACATCGGGTGCAGTAGTTCTTTTCATCAGAACCAGCCTATCTTCTATATTTTGCAGTACTATTCCAGTTGTCACATTGAGAAATGCAGCAGAAGAGAGAGAAGCCTTGCCTTTTTACACCATGACAAATTTATTACTCTGTAGAGGGATGACTGTGCAAAAACACACTTCCATTAATTAAATGCCATTTTCAGCTGGAGAAGTACAAATCTCCCAATCCGTATTAATAAGGCAGCATCGAAACAGACAGACAGACATTTATGTGGTCGTGTGTTTGAGTGTAGATGCATGCGTTCTAACAGAACAAGATAGAACACAATTCTCAGCCAGATGAGCTTATGGTATATCATGGGTATATCCACTGGTGTAAAACAGACTGTTCTACATAACAATTACTGCACAGACATTAAATAAATGAGAAAACTATTAATAAAATATATGCCTTTCGTGATCTTTTAACATTATGCCCTTTGATGACTGTTTTTCAGTATTTTCTGCTTTCAGCAATATTTTCTTATTTCCTTGAATGAAACTTCTGTCCATTTTAATATCTTCCTTTTTAAATCATTTCAATCTTCCGTTTCACCATAATCTTGTGTCATTATATTACTTTCCCTTACATTTTTGTTTTCTTTTGTGCAGTTAATGACAATGACAGGTATAAATGAAAATTATCTGTATATAAAAATATTCCCTGGATTTGTATGACCTTGACATTTTGATCCTTTTGAAAAGACTCTGTAACTCCTTGTAAATTAAAAGAACCAACACCCCATTTCATCAGCTCAAGCTCACCTGACCATTCAATCAGAAAAGCGCAGCAACCTCTCATGAGTGGGCCACGCCCTGTGACTGGCTCCAGTGAAGGCCCACCCAGTCCTGTGCGAGCAGCAGCGCGCCATGCTCAGGTGGGTCTGTGAGCTGCAGGTGTGGGGTGCCCTGGGAATACCATACTACCATACAGTCAAATTGACCTCACATTAACAGGTTCACAAATAAAAGCACAGCATCACTATCACCCACCTCTCTTTGGCTGAAAAGCTAGCTTTAGCACTGCATGTATCCAAATTTTACAAAAGGGTAAAAACAACAGCAATTACAGCTCCACTACAGCTGCAGCAGCTGACAGACTGAAGACTTGCCAAGGCAAAATAGCACAAAGGGAGAGCAACAAAAACCAAACCAATCTAAGCTTTGTTAGACCAGATACATCCTTGTCAGTGAAGAAGACTTTGATTTACAAGGGGTGATGTTGATAAGGCTGTGTTGCATGTCTGTATTGCTTAAAACTGAGAGCTGCACTGCTCCAGTAAAGGAAGAGCAGTCTAATGAGAATACAAAGTGCATAAGATAAAAGATAAAAACTGAGGAAAGATAAAACAGTTGGCACCTTTTGTCACTCTGCATGAAACTATGTGTTAATCACACTAAAATATCAAAAGGAATAAAGAGTGCACTGTAACCACACACAGGTACAGTATGTGCAAACAGATTGCTGAGTCACAGTCCTCCCTCACAGCTCTGCCCAAGGGTGACCTTAGACAGGAAGTGATGTGAGGACATTGCACAGATAGCCCTGCCCCTTCCTGTCACATGCACTGTTCCTGTCCCTGCGAAACTGGAAAAATGGTGTCACCTGCTCCCTCACCTCCTCGTGTGCATGACGCCACAAGGTCGGCCGCGCACTGCGGCTCTTTTTGGGAAAGTGCCGGTTAGATGGGGAGTGCTGAGCTGTGGGACATCAATAATGGAAAGATGGCTGGAGGAAGAGGAGACATGCAGGATATCGTTCCGTGGTGGGTGGTATGTGTATGTGTGTGTATGCTTCTGCAATAACACGGAAAAGATCTTTCTTATCAGCAATTTTGGAGCTGGGTGAGGCTAACAGATTCTGCATCACAGAGACTTTACAGAAACAGCAGAGACCTGTCTCACAGTCACAGTACAAAGAGAAAATACACAGCACTGACACACAACTCACTCATACATTATACAAGCACAAAACACAGATATACAGCTCAATTACACAACACAAAAATACAGAGACAGAGCAGACACACAACAGGAAAAGCACAGCTGCACAGGTCAGCATTGATTCACAGGGCTGATATACAGCTCTTCATGGCATAGAGAGGCACACAGCACAGACAGTGTTCAGATACAGCGCAAGGCTGGCCAGAAGAAACAGATACAGTGTTACACAGTGTGACCAGCTCTGCTTTATCATTCCAGTCACATATAGAATAGAGAACAGGCTGCCTCCGACAATAACAAAAGGCTGTTTTTAAAAAAAGCCTTCAGGCAAGACAAACTACAACAAAAAATAGAGAATCATGCAACTAAGAAATCCACAAAATAAAGCATTAATTCAATTACGACAGGATTTTCATTTAAAAAGGAAGTGGGGTAGGAGGTTTCAAGGACATGAAGGATAACGGCTATGAAATGGAAACCTTAACACTGCCTGCCCAACACTCCTGAGAAAGAGCTGCTCACAGTAAGGTAAGACCAAAGGGACAGAGGCTGAAAGGATGGGAGACAGGACAGAAGAAAACAGTGGAGAGATTTGAGGATTATTATAAGGCCTGCCCTTTCTCACTCCCACCCTAGAGAAAGAAAGGAGAGAGATACCGGGAACAGGGTCAAGGGCGGGGAGCGGCAGAGAAGGGCAGGGTAGAGGCACTAAAATGGCCTCTACCCTTTGCCCTTTCCAAAAGTGCTGATGGACCTGCACTACTGACAGGACCAGAACCAGGGGAATGACTTCCACATGTGTGAACACACTGTACCATGATATTGAGGGACTGTGTCCTTTCCTACTGCTACTGAAGGCTCCAGTGCTCACAGCTGCAGGGTGGCGAAGAGCTCAGTGCTGAGACGTGTGCCTTCATTAGCCCCAGCCCCAGCTGCTCCCCACGCCCCCGCACACACCGGTCACCTCTGAGCATGAGCAGCACAGCACAGCCCTGCCCCCACCCCCACCTCCTTTCACTATGGAGGGGGTTAATTAACAGTCAGACCCCATCAGTGCTTCGGGTGGGGGGTCACAGCTTCTCAAATCTACATTTCCAGAGGCTATTAGAATCAGAGACCCTCCCTGACTGCTTTGGCCAATTATATGCTTTGTGTTATGATCAATACCGAAGCCTCTCTCTGCTCTGCTGCCATCCACACACATAACCAGTTAGCCCCCTGGGGCTACACTGACAGCTGCTCCAGTGAGAGGCAACAGCATGGACCACCACCCTATTCAAGGAGCACACACACACACACACACACACACATAAACATACACACACACACACACACACACACATACACGCACACATGTGTACAAAGAAAAACACACACATGGCCAAAGAAACACACGCAAACAGCAAAACACGCAAAGAATCACAAACATCAGCAGAAACGCATTCACTCATTCACATGTGCACATATGCACACACATAAACACAGCAAATATACACACAGGCAAATATGTACACACATAAATGCACACATACACACGCACACACACAAACACGCACACGTGAGGAAACACACAAGGCTATGCATGAACACTCACAACCTAAACATGAATGCACAAACATAGTCTCATAGAAACTCTCGTTTCTCTTTGCAAATCCACACACACACACACATATATATATATACATACACACTGACGGAACAAAAAAGACTCTGAAAATGAATGCTTAATTAGTGTGCCACTAGAGATGCCAAGCAAGGCGGTATTACAGGTGTACTACACTGGAATAAAGGCTCCTTTAAACTCACCACCCCGATTTCAGGCTCGGCAATCTGGGCTAGGTCCAGGATAGCTGTCATTTCTCACAGCAAAGAGGAGAGCTGCAGGGAGGAGCCGGGAATGCAGTAAGCAGCAGCACAGCCAGAGAGGACAAATGGAAGCAGCCTTCCACCAACGGAAAAGGAGGAGGAGAGAGAGCGCGAGTGCACAGGAGAGAAACTAGTGGGTGAATGAGGGAGAGAAAAGGACAGAATAGAGCAAGTGAATGAGAGAGAGATGGAGGGGGGAGGAGAAGAGAGAGAGAGAGAGAGAGAGAGAGAGAGGGTGCAGGGTAAACACGTCCAGCACTGTCGAGGCTGTGTGTTAGACTAGATGGAGGTCAGGTGGGTGCTGAAGCAGAGAGCAGAGAAAGGGTGAGGGAGAAGGGGCAGGATGTAGAGAGGAGAGAGAGAGAGAGAGAAAGAGAGAGGTAAAATTGACTGAGTGGGGGGGATAGAGAAGAGGGAGTGATGAACTGAAGGAGCAAAGGTGATATCCAGTAGGCTGGCATTACAGGGCTAATGCACAGGTCGACAAACGTCAGATCAGTTTCATCTTTGGCAGGAAAAGTGGTTAGGGTCAGGATCATGGTTTGGTGGGCTGTTGAGGTGATTATCCAATGTTTCAAAGGTCACCTTTGAAAACACACCCAGCTACTCTAACATGTGTGCACACACCCCACGGCACCTTTGAAAACAAGACTGATTGGCTACCTTTGGCTGGACCACATGACTAGGACATCAGTAACAACACCATAAACAAGCCTAGATCAGCAGACAATTGTTCAAAAATGTCCCTCGTTTAGAACCTTGCCACTCTAAGAAGTGGCACTTGTACTGAAGGCTGAAGGACATCAAAAGGATGTAGGATCGTTTCTCTTCTCTATTTTAGCTAATGTGCAGCGGCCATATGTGAAGCAAAGAATCGTGGGATATCACTTTGCTCTCAAGTCTGGAGAGTTGCAGGCTGAGCTGAAGTGGATATTATAAATCCCTAAATCTAAAATTCAATTACTCTGGTTTGGGACAATCTCAAACATGAAGTATGTGGCCCTACATCTGTGTTCATGAGGATGCAGCCAATAGACCAATAAAATATTACTTCCAAATTCCACTGCTGACTCAGCATTTGAAAAACATTTTCAAGCAAACATAAACACAAAACTTTAGCCAAACACTTTCACTGATATAAACACTAACATTAAGAGGTAAGATTTCAAGACCTTGCCAAGAACACTGCCCTGAAATCTCTCTATGCCATGAAGGCTGTGAATTTGGCAGGAATAATTATGGCTGCAGAGATTAACAGACGTACAGTCAGCGTTTAACTCCCACACGCTGTGAGCGATGTCTCACACAACGCACTGCGTAGGCTCTTATTCCTATTCTTAGGAATAAACAAACACACAGTTTCATTATTTACTCCATCAAAATACATAACTATGAATAACAGTGTCTCATTACATTACGCCAACAGTATGAGTGCCCTGAGAGACAAGGCAGGGATGGGCTGCACACACACACGCGCGCACACACACACACACACACACGCACACAAAAATACATAAAATCAATCTCACAAGGACACTCTCTCTCACACACACATCCACACACACTGGCAGACATATACACACGTGTGCACTCTTGCAAATGCACACCACACAAATCAGCAACTGAGGCTTCTGTAGTGAGTTGAGCTATAATCCCACACTCTCCACACACAGGGCTGCTTGCTGGGCCCTGAAGACCTGCCAGTCCACTCACTGCAGGGCAAATCAAATGTTCACACTGCTGTAACTCTTGCAGCAATAAGCATCATATTGGGTAAGTGACATTTGCAGTAATAAGAACACATACTTCGCCTTGCACAATGGCGGGGTAACAGTGCTGTACCCTGGAGCAAAGTGCCTAACCTCAACTGATTTACCACTGTTGTGCTGTTAAGTACATGTACAGATGTATAAAAGGAAACCTTTGGAGAATGTACCCTGCGTGTTAACACACACCCAGCTACTCTAACATGTGTGCACACACCCCACGGCAGAGCAAATTATCCTGCATCTGTCGACACAACATCATTCAAGCAAACACCCTGGATGCAGGAACAGCTACTGCAATAACCAGGCCTGTTCGATTTACTAGAGTTTTAGTGCCCTGTTGCCCATGAAAAAAAAATGGACAACAGTAACTTTTTACTTTTAATAAATATATTATTATTATTACAATATATTAATAAATAAAGCTTTTTTATGGTACAACTAATAGTATTGGGGAATTTCTGGTACTGTTTTACTTGACAAAAGGCCATTTAATATTAATTACAACTATGATGGTATTTTAACCAGAGATGGATATATTTTTGTAGAAATGTTTTTTAACCAATTTTGAATGAATTTTAAACTAAAATATAATAAAAGACATTTTGTAGGATTTAACTTCACTAGCGTGCTGCTGATGGGCCAACTGCTCAGAACGCATTGTCTTAGCAACGCCCTCCTGCTCTTGCGCTAGGGGAGGGCTGGTGAGCGGAAAACTCCATCCCAGCCTGTGAGTCACGCTCTCGTCTGCGTCAGTGCCCAGCGCGTCATCAGAGACTGCTCCTGACCGCAACCCCACACGACTCTCCAGCCAATGCCACACATTCTGCCGTTCTGACGTACCATTCCTCACACAATGACAGAGCATGGTGCAGCCTTGGTCTGGGCTTAGCATGTGCAGGGCATGGTCATGCAGGGCCAGTCATCAGTGGGGGGAAATACAGGGAGATTTTCTCACAGAGAACAAGGGAATCTCACCTGAAGCTCTGTCTTCAGCTGCAATTACTACCCTGTTGATATCCCAACCCAAAACTCCACTTTGTGCACCACCTACATATCCACCCACCGCCCCACCCACAGACCGCACCATGACAACACCGTTAAAGTGATCAGATTGAGCCGGCATTCTCAGAAATGACAACTGCAAGGACCAAACATCTCTAAGGGGGAGATCATTTCACACAGCATGGGCTCAGCTGCCCTGAGATATGAACAATGTATTTGAACACTCAACACTGCCAAATCCATATTCATTTGATCAGCAGACACTACATGGGTGCAACACAACTGTTGCCATGAAGGGAAATTTAATCTGCTTCAAGCAAAGCTATCACAGTTACATTGGCACACCATAATATCACAATGCACAGCACAGACCCTTCCAGCCATGCAAGTCATGTGAAAGACTCCGGGACTCCATCTTGAGCACTTAATGCATTTACAACAGCCAGGACTCAAATTTGTGCTGACATCTCCCTCTGCTGGACATAGTAAACATTAACACATATATAGTAAAACAACATGAATTCAGCATTACTCCTTGTAAATAAATGCAAGTGTGTATTCTTTTACCTGCAAAGTTCTTAGCTAGTTTCAGTGCTCACTGGTAAAACTGTCCTTGTAAATACAATAAACCTTTTTTGTAATTTGAAGTTAAGGACTTTGCTTATTGAATCCTGCCCACAGACACTTAATCCCTGTGCCTGGGGATATGGTCCATTAAGACCTGAAATTAGCAGAAAAAGGAAAAGGGAGAAAGATGAAGTCTATGCTTCTTCCCTTGGCAACCATTTAGAATGCATGTCTTAAATATTTCACTTTGATTGGTATTTCCTTATAATCTATAGTTGCAAATAAATTCCTCACTAAAACTTTTTGTTACAAATTTATTCTTAATTCCCAGAGTTCAAATCCAACCTGTAATAAACTCAGTAAAACTCTAACCAATACAATCCATGGGATTATGTGGTTAATGATACAATCACAGTAATTTTTTTCATTGTCTTTGTCTTCTGTTTAATGTGGCTGTATACAAAATAAATCATAACAGGCATACTTAAATGTATGTACATTTTAAAGAAAAAAATATTTTAAACCAATTCTCTGACAGATAAAGTAAATTGCTAATATTCTAATTTTGTTCCTTCACATCAAAGACACTTTGTAAAACACACAATGGATATTTGTATGTCAGTGGGAGGCAGTAGCTGGTGAGTCACAGGAGACATGCACTTCCTTCCGTATCAAATACAATGGCACTTTGGCCATCATGTTACATACACTTCGCGATTCAGCAGACACCCCTATCCAAAGCAGCTTACACAACTACACTTTTTATATGCAATCCATTAATATGTGTGGATGATACTGAAGCAATGCAACCCAAGTACAAAAGGTACAAAGCCAATGCGCCACCTACGAATTTGAGCTACAGCCTCTCAGTTACAAGCCCAGCTTCCTCAACATTACATTGCACTAAGTCTCTTATGAAGTGGCAAGGCACCACTATGAATCGCAACAGCACTCATCTAGATAAAGGATAAGTACATGCATAGCTTTTCACATTATTATGATTATCATTGTCATCATCATAATCATCACCATCATATACCTACTGTCTCCCACACTCTGAGGAGTAGGCAGCAGAACATGGCTGCTCTATCCCTCACATCTTTCCACACAGCACAGGAATCAACAGGAATCATATCCTGCCTATGTCATTTGAGCAACATATACTCATGACATTCATTTCAAGCTTCACTCTAATTTCCACACATAGAATAGTCTGGAAACCCTGCACACTTATCTCTCTTGATATCATAGCAAAAAACACCGCATTACCATGACTTTGCTTTCATGTTGCATTGCATCACATTTCATTACATTTCTATGCCATAGCCAAGGACATCACTCAAACAGTGCCTGTGCTTTTACCACATTAGCACTAGGACACTACCTAACATGACTATACTGTGACATCATCCATGAAGGCGTGCTCCGCCAACCACATTCTGCGGCCACGCCCGTCCCCCTGTCAGTGCTGCAGGAGAGGGCTGCTTGCTGCTCACCCCCATGCAGAGGAGCACTGTCCTTTTAGCTCCACTGAGCGTGCTCACACTCCTACCTGCTGCAGCTATATTTAGCTCAGACTGAACGCACGGCTGGGAGTGATGTATTAGTTTTAAGCAGTTCCTGCAAGCCTGGGGCTGCTGTACCAGGAATATGAGATGTACGCTGCTTCATGTGTCAAGCTGTCTGCTATTTGTTACAGCCTGAAACCTCCTCCCAACATTATAAAAAATGTATTCTAAGTTTCAGCAGCAAAAGTAATGTTAATTGATATCAGGTACTTTGTTAAGAAATAATCATAAGTTAGACTACAAAAGATTTTAGTTACAGAATGAAAACTCTTCAGCTTATTATATAATACCCCTTTTAATGAAATCCTGGACTTTCGGCAGAGGACAGTATTAAGGGTAAAAGTTGAAATGGGCCAGCTGTAAAGTGGATGCACTGCTACAGAAACACATTTAACAGGGATTACTGGTGACTCAGAAAGCTTGAGGCTGTTCTATTTCATTCAGCTCCCACTGCTGGGACAGAAATGCTCTCCTGAGAAAAGCCCCTTAACTATGTGAGCAGTCAACCTTAAAACATACATAAATTGCACAGCCTGTATGGGCCAAAATGGACAGGTGACTCATTTCTAGATGAGACGGAGTACCTTTGAAAACCCTACCCCCTTCACTGACATCACAACTTATGCACAGCCAATAGGAGGTCACTGCAGAGGACATTGTACATGCAGAGAGAATCCAGTCAGAGAACAGTGAGAGTCAGAGTTACTCTTTAAAGCTTCATCATCAGTGAACTGCCACATGGGTAATGGTGATGTGGAGGACAACTGAGGTTCTTTCAGTGGCCTTGTTCTTTTCTTTGACCTACAAAGTTCATTCAGAGAGACACATTTCTGTTCAGTTTTTTAATCAAGATCTCTGACACTTTTGTCTGTATCAGCTAGTTCTCTGAGACAGGTCTCTCTATTACACTCTATTCAGTGCGCATCCTTTGGTGCTCAGATTTTGACACCTGTGCCAGTATGGTCTTTATTGCAGACTTCTTTGCAAGTAAAGTATTTTTCTGTAATATATTTTTTTCAGTAAGATCTGTTAGTCCTCTGCAACATTAAAATATCTGTATTGGTTCTTAGTTTAATTTATTTTTGCCTTGAACCAAGGCACTGTACTTTCACACCCCCAGTCAAACATAACCTGTGTGTAACATCTCTCCAGCTCACCTGGCAGTCAAAGTCCTGGAAATTCCGAGCATTCTGCATAAAAACAGAGAGACAAAGATAGAATTTAGTCAGTCTTTGTAGGTTCTATCAGCCCAGTAGGATCTTCACATTCATATCCTCTTACGCTGGAAATCTTCATAATAACTTACCTTGCATCTAATATCAGACTTAAGAAAAAGGAGGGACAAAAATTAACCTATGTAATGATACAAATAGAAGTGGGAAAACACATTTACTTACCAGACACTAATATGCCAGTCATCTTATGCCAGCTTGCAGTTTTGAATGTTGTACATAACCACATAAAAATGTATAGTCTATAGTGTACCAAAGGCAAAAACTACAAATTCACAAAACTACAAAATCACAGAGACAGTATACAGAGTGTCAGTATGAGAAAGAAAGAAAGAAAGAAAGAAAGAAAGAAAGAAAGAAAGAAAGAAAGAAAGAAAGAAAGAAAGAAAGAAAGAAAGAAAAAAGACATTGTTCTAATTCTGTTCTGGGCTGTTTTTTCTCATCTAGCATCCACAAGCAGGTTCCCAAGGTGACCACTAGATGGAGTGCCAGGCTAGCTGGAGATAGGCTCTGCGTCACAAACAAACCCCTGCTTTTCACATCTCCAGTGAAGACCCTCAGGCCTTTCTGTGCAGCAGCAAACAGATCCAAGTACAGTAGCTATCTTCAGTTAGCCCCATTCTGTTGCTCTGCATTCACTGAACACTTTTTATCATAAGAACTACTGAGAACTACTGAGGTCCTCCCAAGAGAGATGAAACCAGTGGTCAGGGGAAGTGGCAGGGAGTCTTAACACAGATGCACCCACTTAAACCCCAATGCCACAGCTTTATGGGGGGCAATGAGAAGAGTTCCATTTTGATTAATGAGACATGGGGGTGAAGAGGACAGACCAAACGGTTGGCTCACATGCCCATTATGCAACTGTGCATTCTGTTGCTGGATGTTCAAGTCCAACACATGGCTCACCAGTGTGGACCATCCATAGGAGGCAAAGGCAACAACTGACTCAGGCTGACCAGGGAAAAACAAGAGCGAAGCCAGTTAAAATTAGTAATGACACTCTAGTGCCCTCTACTGGTCATCTGGGTGCCTGCAGGAGTAATATATGCTAACAGTGCTCTGAATACAAAGCAATATGCAATTAATGTTGCATCTGCAGTGTGGAAAGCAGCGAGGGCTCACTGTCATGTGAATTGGAGGAGTCACATGAGCAGCTGCTACTTCTTGAGCCAGTGGTGGGAGAAAGGTCACTCAGTTGGGCTGACTGAGCTGACTGAGCTGTAGCTCAGTTTGGGTGGGAGAACAATGTGGGCAATGCAGAGCGCTGCACATCTGTGGGTAATCCATTTTACCACTTCATTAGGAGCTGCACTAATTAAAGGAGAAAATAAAATCCCCTTAATCATGAGGGGGAGGAATCTTTAATTAACTGCTGTAGCCTCTCCCTCTCTCAGTTCCTCTGTTTCCATTTCCATCTCTCTATTGTCTTTTCTCCATTCTGTATAATATTTTCTCTCTTGACCCCACCCTCATTTGCCTGGCTATCTCTTTCTCTCTCTCCTGATGGCTTTCTTTCATGGTAGAAAAGCACATCAGCATTTCAGACAAGCCTTAGCCACTTTGCCCCTTCCATTACATGTTCAAGACCACACTCCCTTACTCAATCCTTACCCATGACACAATCCCACACAATGTCCCCTCATACACTCCCCCCTACTGACCTCACCACTCTTACACTCTGTTCTTCTCCCCTCACCCCTCTTCCTGCTCATACACTCCTCCCACCAATCGATGGGTAACCACCCACATAGCAAACAACACTTCAGTCTTGGTTGGATCAATATATGCCTACAGAAAGAGTGAGAAAGAAAACAGAGAGAGTAAATAAGGAAGAAGGTGATCTTTATCTCAGATGACAGAGAGACGACAGTGTCCTCTGGGCAGCGTCTATACTCTCCCCTTCCTCTCTGCTGTATGCATGTGTGTACGCTTCCTTTCCTCTTTGTAGTGTAGTGTGTATTATTTACAATTCTTTTAGTTGCCTCACCTTATTGGTCAGCAGTGGCTTGATCTCAGTCAACTGCACATCTTGTAGCTCGTCCATCGTCTAATGGGGTGAACAGAGAGGGAAACAGCGAAAGAAAGACATTATTTCTTAAAATATTGGTAGCATTTCCCTCTTTATCTCTCTTTTTATGTTTTTTTTTGTTTTACATTTCAGTTACTATTGCTCATGAACACCTCAGCCCATGATCACACAAAAAATAAGTAACTCAGCCCAATGTACAGATAAATTAGCCCTGAGTCCTACTTCAAACAACTCAAGTTCTCCCATTCAAGACCCCAGTTCCACACCACCCACAAGACAGGACACCACCTCCGCACCACTAAGTGAAGGCCTGTCGCAAGGAGCTGTCTGGTGACTGAAGCCCACAGCTGTCTGTTGTCAGGCAGAAGCTTTGCAGTGAGAGTGAGGGGAGTCTTTCTGGCAGCTGGGAGGGTTAGGAGCCAGAACACTGGGGAACACAGCCAGCAGCAGCAGAAACAGCAGTCAGTCACGGTTTTCAGTAATTCAATCGCACCCATCCACCAAGAAACACAAGCAAGGAACACCCCACTGCTCCTGTTGCCATGGACACGACTCAGGAGGGGAGGGAGGAGTGATTTAGGGAAATAAACTATTTAGAAGAGGCGAAAAAGAGAGAGCAAGCAGGTTCCTTTCACCCTGAACACCTGTCCTGATTGGATTATTTGTTTGTGGTGAAAATCACTTGCAGCTCCAAGACACAGACCACATGCAAAGCAAACATTATCAAAATGATTTCCCTATGAATATACATACAAAATACATGCACACACATACCCACACACACATACACACACAGTATGTGTTAATAAATGACACACACACAGACAAACACACACACCCAAACACATGTATGGTATGTTCCAATATGCGTACACGCACACACACACACACACACACACACACACACACACACACACACACACACACACACAAGCAGGTACTAAGAAATACGAAACAAGCCACTGCCTCCTAGGCTTATCCCTGAATCTGTCCGCTGACATGAAGGCCTTACACTCCCAGCAGTGAAAATGATTGAGTATTGATTTGAAATGAATAAAATGTGGTGGCGCCGCCATACCAGGTTCAGACAGAGCTCTGGGATTTTGGGGACAGCATACAGTGACCACTATAAACCAGAGTATGGAAAATGCTGGATAGCACTTTGTTAATCACTGTGAAAATCACTTGCGTGGTGCACCTGGCCACAGAGAGGACTAATGTACAGATTCATGTAAATCCACACCTTACTTACACCCCTCTACAGCCTGTTCACCTCTACAGGCCAATGCAGTGATTCATCTGGTCAAGATTAGGAAAGACAGGAGTGGAGCGTCCAGCACCACAGACATGCCCCTCCAACCTGCTCTGCTAGCTCTATGGCACCACTTATAACCATGAATGCCCTCCATGTTCAATGCTAACCCCAGAAAATAAGGGCACCCAAACAGCCTAAATAAACCAGAGAGAGGAAAAAAATCATGTCACAGACTACACCTGAAACCACTCTCAAATCTGAGACAAAGAGGGCTTTTTTTGAGCTGTTACTTCTCCTATTTTGTTCAGAACAGTCAACTTCCTCTCTCCTCCAGCAGTATGGCCTCTATATAAATGCACATGATGTTTGAATCATGGCCCCAAAGACCAGGGTGAGACTAACCAGTCACACCATGACTATTCAACAAGAGGTCAAAGAACTGACTCATCCAACCCTTGTGCTATAATTAGAATATTGAAGAACTGCTGTGGCAGACCGAAACACCTATTCACAGGGGGGAGTTTGGCCTGCCCTCTCTCTGGCTGCACTGATGTGACTGGACAGAAACACAGACTGATTACGTAAGAAAGATCAAGGAAAGGAAGGACTTATGTCGGGAAAATCCGGATCAGCTGTGCAAAGCAATGACCAGAAGGGGGAAGAAAAACAAACAACCAAATATTCTGAATATTTCCAAAGATATCACAGTATCTGGGATGAAGGTACCATAACCATCAACCCAGCTCAAAAACAGACATGCAGAAGAGAGAAAGCTGAGAGAGATGCTAAACTGTTCTGTGGTATTCTGTTGTTTTCACCACTACACAGCTGAACTGCTTAGCAGCAACTCTGTTCCACTGACTCAGGGAGACACAGCTGTGTACACCTGACTCCTCCGATTCACAGGACAACGAGCCCTCACTCATTTCCACACTGCACATGCACTACCAATTACATACTGGCTGTGTCATAGGCATGCACAGGAGCCCAGTCCATCAGGACTGGCTGTTGAACAGTGATGAGACTGATGAACTTAACCAGCTGAACCCTCATCTTGCCCCGGCAAGCATGGGCTAAAACATGGTGAGATACTGCATTCGATCAGGGCTTGTGTAACCCAGCTCAGCTCCAGCTTAGAGTACACATCAGTGCGCTTCATACCATCATTTCCTATGGTCTCACTTGTTTACCTATTTTTCAATGTCATCAGCATGTGACATCTATTAAATATTAAGACAAATATTTAGTTGTCTGTCAGTAAAGCACTTTGATTACAGCTATGCAGATTAATTCAATCTTATTTCAGATGCTGATCTGGTTGACTGACTAAAAAATGTACATTGCTCTGTATCCTGAACAAATTACTCTCAAAATATGAGTGCCACTATAGTGAATAGCATTGTTCATTTATAAACTGCCATTACAGACAGACTAAATCATGAAATGAATACAAAAGACTTGGGTCCCCTTGAGATATTGATACAAAAGGGGCCCCTTGAGATACAATACAAAAGTCCGACTGGAAGCTCTTTGACTAACTGGGAGCAAAAGCATTCCTCTCTCATGGTAAGCCCTAAGTCCATTAATACAGATTCACAATGGTCTCTCAGCACATCCAACATAAGAACCAGTCCTTAATGCAATAATGCTCATTTTTAATTTTTTTTTATGTAACCTTCATTTTAACCAGGAATGATCCAATGGAGAACCTCTTATACAAGCCTCTTATACTGGCTGAGACAACAGCACATATATACAAGGTGTCAGACCAATATGTGTCTCATAGCCTCGTATTTAATCCTGATTGTGGCAGTTTGGTCTGGGGCTGAGACTAGTGTTACTGTGACAAAATGGGCCTGCAAATACAATGAGGCATTCCGTACTTGGAGGGGGAAAAAAACACATAAAAACTGGTCCAAAAATAGATCTCCAATAAATCATGTAATACAATGACATATGCCCTCTCTATTCATTCCCAATGTGGGGGCACAACCTCACCTCCTAATACAATTCCCTGTTACACAGTCAGCCCTGACCATGTCAGTCCTAATGCCCAGTCCCCAGTGCGTGTTACAGGCAGTGTCTGTGGAGATCCGATCAGACTGGCTGCAGCAGTGATTATTCTGAGCACAATCCTCAGGGACTGACAAAATTACTTTAAAAGAGAGAGAAAAACTGATGATAGAAGATCTGACTGGTTTTGCCCTTCCCATCCCCCACCTTCTGACAACACCGAAGCAGAATGTTCAAACAACAAATGCAGAAAAACAAGAATCCCTCTCGTTTGCTAAACTTGGAATGGCCATAAATAATTTAGATTCTCAATTTTTCTGAGTAAACCTACTTCTACATCTGTGCCATCTCTCTGCTTGCAAAATACGAGAGCCTCTTGAGTAATCTCTAATGTGGAGCTGGCAAGTGCAGGGCATGAGCTGTCACTTCATTTCTGCTGCAGCTTTGGACAGAGAATTACATTTTATAACTTAATTTTTCATGAATTTTTCAAATAGCTAGTAAGTGTATGATATTGTGAGTTGTCATAATACACTTATACAAATGGCATTTCACTAGCAGCAAAAGAAATGTTAACTATACAGCTGTTAAACTTCTGTCTCTTCCAACAAATATGAAGTGCTGTAACCTTAATTTGAGCAAAAATCAACAGTCTTACGCTTTTTCCATTAAAACATATTATGGCTACTTTGGTTATTTAAAAGGACAACCAGACTGTTCAATACAATTTTGTATGAGAAATCACATCCTAGAAGAAGAAAACACATCCTGGTCTCTGTTCCTCAAATAGCATTTTGAACAGTCTGAACTAAGGAAGTTAGGGTGACATCACTGACGTCAAGCTGGTAACAAAGCATCAACAGCAATGGTATGATTTACAGAAAACATCTGACCGTTTGAACAATTTAGCAAGACCGTATAAAAATACCCCAAACTGTATGTGATGTTTTATGTATAGGCCTACATTTCACATAGTGTTTGGTACTGTGCACCAATATATTTAGCCGTTTGTTGACTTGGTACAGATTGTGCTTTTGGAAGGGGGGTGGCTGCACATCTGGATCCCTAGGAGGATGCTTAAAATACAAACTCTGAGGAGGTAGCAAAGGCTGTTTACTGTTCCTTCAGTATGGCTGGCAGGACAACTGTTTTACTGCTTCTGTAATGTAAAAATACACAGAGATCATGAGGAAGAATACAGTGCTAATGTTGCTGTAGGGATCGGAGGTGGCTGCTGTGCTGCAGTGAGAATCCCTGCGAGCGCGTGACTGAGCAGGGGAGGCGGCAGGAACCTCCGTGCTAATGGGCCGATCCTGCTGTCAGAGCACTACCTCAATTACTGCTCTCACCCCGCCAGCCATTCACAGCCTCATTACATACACAGAACACCCCTCACTCACTGCACTGGCTGCTGGAGAGCACTGAGCAAACAAAGCTGAGAATCATGACACTGATGTGTCGCCTATTGGCTTGTTCAAGAAACGGTGGGACTGTAATGCTTGAGTACAGCTACGTGGGCCATTATAGATATATGCACCTCCAAGCTGACACAATCTCTTCTCTTCCCCTTCTACTGTGCGTTTGCCAGTGCCTCCATCTTCCCTGCAGCTCCACTCCATTCTCTCCTTGCACCCTCCTTTTTAAACTGTACCCTCTCTTTCCCTGCATCACCTCTACTCTTGCATCTATATTCTCCCTGTGCCACTCCTCTCGTGCCTCCCCTCATACTCCACATGTCACCTCTCTTCCTGCATTACTTTGCCCTCCCTACACTTTCTGTACCTTTTCTCCCTCTCCCTTCATCTAAACAGTAAATGGAGATGAATGCCTAGTTTCTCTATTTAACTGGATACCCACTCTATTTTCCTGCCCTGTTAAATCCCCTTTGAAGTTCCAGAAGGAGGCAGAAATTATGTTGTAATGGTCAGGGTTTTAAGGCTATGTGAGTTATTTTTGGTGTTGTATGAGTACTCTGTCCTAGAGTGACCCTGACTCGACTACTAAGTACTTACTGTAGGTGAGAGAAAGCAAGAGAGAGAGAGAAGGAAAAGGAGAGTAAGAAAAAAGAAAGAAAGGGGAGATGCATGAAACAGAAATTAGAAGGAGTGGGAGAGAGGGAAATGGCTCTAACAGTTGATTGTGGGCTAGGAATGGTAACGAAAGGAGTTTTATCCTGTCAGCAGAGACAGATGAGTAACCCAGGGCGGTGACACCGTTCACATTCCTCCCTTTATCACTCTACTGCTCCATTTTTACCTCAGCTGGGCGGCTTGGAAAGCCTCATGATTATTTGATGAATTAGCACTGTAAGCAGACCCAGTGGTGACACTGACTCACATTTCTGATGGCTTAAAGACAGCGGCTGTATTGGGCAGGTCCAGTGAGGTATTTCAGTCTGCTCAAACTGCCAATGGATCTACATGCATACAGGGCCATAGAGAAGAGGGCCCAGAGCCTCATTACATGTGGTTACACCTAAGCTATATACATGTGTACATACAGGAGTCTATACAGCAAGTCTGTGTGTGTGCCTTTGTGTATGAACATATACATATATATCTATATGTATGAGTGTGACTATGTTTCCTCACACATGCTGCACCTTTACTCATTGACCGAGAATTTAGCCCATGCAGGTGAAAGACAGGTGTCAGTGTACTCCATATGCTGGGCACAGCAGCACTGTCTCAAGCTGCACGCTAAATCCCACAGTGGTACTGTAGCCTTTCACCATCACATGTGCAACTGCTGCATACACTGTATATGCCTTACAGTCAGAACCACCTCCCTGCAGCAGAAACTGCCCCTGCTCAACAGTGCACAGTCAGCAAAACAGAGCTCACAGTTAAATAAAATTATCCCGCCACTTGTAATCTGCTCAGACACATAATCACATTCTGAAAAACTACCACAGCCTTGTTTGACAACAATTTGTGCAACTCTGTGAGGCGATTTAAAAGCAAGGCTTGATCTTTAACACATACACACACAGTTTATGAACAAATACTGTGCTCGTGCTCATTTAACCCCCACAAACCTGCACCACCCTAAAAAGCTCAGTGAGGGACTGACAGCAGGTGAAGTTCCTCCCATGCACCCATATGCCACACCTGATCTTCAGACATACAACTGCAGCAGAACAGAGAGGAAGGCAGATGCAATGCCCCAGCACGGTGGTTATGGAGGGCCACAGCATGGGGTGTGCTGCATCCACAGGCTGGTGCAGAACACACACACACACCCATGCCACTAGCCACTCTTTCATAGTGGACTCATAACATTACCTCTGCAGTTGATATGAAACATGTGACCTGACCATAGCAGGGGTGCCAGGCTTCACCATTGCCTGCTTAGATTATCTCTGTCAGACTGCACACACACAAATGCACATACAGGCCCACATAAAACACATAAATGTGCACATGCATGCACAATCTCACACACAAAGGAGTACATGCACACACACACACACACACACACACACACACACACACACACACACACACACACACACACACACACACACACACACACACACACACACACACACACACACACACACACAAAACATCATTCTGTTTCAATAATTTCCCCAATTGTATGCCAATGGCCAATACACACATAAAACTGTACTAATCTGTGTGAATGTGAGAGTGCCCTCAGGGCATGTGGCTTAAGTGTTGGTGTCAGCCTTGATGTGACCCCCACTTGGTGCTGTAATCAGGAGCATGAGCGTGGGAGGAAATCCTCAGCTCGTTCGTCATCACCCAGTGATGCGTGAGCCATGGCAGTGCACGCACACACACGCACACACACACACACACGCACACACACACACACACACACACACACACACATCGTTAACGGAGCCCACCCGGGGCATGACACAGATACTGCAGTGCGCTTCCTGGCCCCTCCCCTCTCTTCTCCCTGGGGACCACAGCACCTCCCAGCAGCACATGAGAGATTCCCCTTCACATGCAGGAGAAGACACAACACCATGACTAAGGTGGAGATAAGACTGGGAAAATTCAGTTTCTCCTCATGATGGTCCCTGGTTTGAATAAAGCTGACCCTGCATTGGTGACTGAAGCAGGTGCACATGTAGGGCAGAACACACACACACACACACACACACGATGATTGTATCAATATTTTCAGGAAGCTTTTAAAGAATTGCATTATTCCCTGCAGACCCACTTGATCCGCTAATGTCCTTACAAAGCTCAGAAAGCGCACTTTCCATATTGATTAAAGACATAATATCTGCTGGCATCATTACCAACTATATCAGCAGAGATTTTCCCCCATCTGGTTTCGACAAAGGCCTTTCTCCTGCAGTCATTGGCATGTGTGTCAAAGCACAACCCGTCCCACCAGTAGTAAATGGCCATCGCCAATTCTTGTCAGCCACAGCCAGTGATAATGATAGTGGTAAAAATGTGTCAAAGCATCCTCTAGCTCTCAATTCTTCCCTGGAGGAGTGCCTGATACAGTGCTCACATGGGGCAGGGTGAAATGGAGCTAATCGCACTGCTGCTCACGTCAGTCCCTGCCCTCCCGGTCCGTCGGACATGATGCATACCAGGAAATGGTCATCTGATAGCCCAGGCCGCGAAACTGCTGTACTAAAGATGGACACTAAAGATGAGCTGCTGGCCGAGGGTGTGGAGAGGGATGCCACCCTAGTCCGCCCTTTAGGAAGCTCAGGAGGGCTATCCATGGAAAAAACAAGGCCAGAAGAGACACAAATAAACTCTGTGACAGCAAACTTGAGATGTTTGGAATAAAAGTAACATGGGATCATTCAAAAAGTTAGTTTCTGTAGACAGATGTCAGTGTGGTTTGGGCTGCACGTTGCCAAGGAGGACTAATTTTTTTGTGTTACAGTCTGAGTCCACTTGGAACACAGCTAAGAATGAGGCACATACCTGCAATCACAAGGCCTGGCTTGTACTTGTGGTGGACCTTTTTGCAGATTGAGCCCTACAAGAGCTTGCTCATACTTCTGATAAAGTTTTCAAACAGCAGCCTTGCAGTTCACACAATGTACAGTGACAGGAGTCTCACAAGTCCCTCATACAGTTTGAAATAAACATGTAACATTCTCACACGCACTATATCTGTACTTACACTCTCATGCATTGCATGCCACTGCTTAGATTGCCATACACCACTGAATTGCGTGAAGGGGCAGCTCAGTCTTTAGCAGGTCTCATATGCTGGCACAGTTGAATTGAGACAGGAGGAAACTCGTACTGCATTTGTGTGAACACTGCTCCACTCGGTTTGAAAACTTCCTCTCGTACACAATTTAGGGACTTGCCTTCCAAGAGAAGTTTGCTCAGATTTCATTACAGGAGGTTGTTTTCTGGGTGCTCTAACCCCTTAAGCAAACCCACTGAAGCATCTTAATTAGGCAACTTCCAAGTGTCAGTCAACTGTCAGATGTGAACCTGGCATAAGTTTTTAGATGAATGTCCATAGCAGAGGAAGCACAAAAATAATGACCATCGACCTTCAGGCTGTACTTGTTTACAGGGTGGCCTCTTTGAGAGAGTGGAGAGACTACCAAACGTGAACCTTAGGAAAAGCTGGGCTCCCCTCCCTCAACATGTTGACTCTGCCTTCTGCAATGGCCATGCCTTCTCATACTGGCCATTACATGGTGCTGAGAGTGTGGCTGGGACGCTCTGGTGCAGGGATGGGAGGGTAAGGCCTCATATTTTTCAGATGATATGACATCAATAGCAAAGTGCTTGATTGGATATAAGCCTGTGATTGAGAGCACATGGTTGTTTGATCTCTTATGGGGGGTTCTCATAAGCTCCCTCTCTCAGGGCTGCTCTCAGACATCTAATGACAGGGACGGGACACCTAAATCTGCACGCCATGCACGTTTCCATCACTGGAGCGACCTTGCACAGGAACAACAGCAGTTATCCAATCTCAACAAGGACCAGTGCAATCACTGTATCATTACCGTCACCCCCTAACAACCAAAAACAAGCCAAGACTCTAACCGTCTGCACAATCAATAATCCTCCAGCAGACATTGAGAAGAAATATGAGAAAATTCATGACAATGCACACTAGAAAGAGACATTTATGCTACTTATCTGCTTGGAAAATGTGTTTATCCAGGACCACTTAAAAGCTTAAATTTGACAGACAGCATTTTTCAATCTATTCGTATCATGTACCTTTCTTACATACACAGTAAGGTCCCAATCAAAATCGTAACTGAATGTGCTACTTTCTGGTTTTCGTACACATCATTATGACTCCAAGTCACTGAGAAGAACATGCCCACCACAGTGCACTGGGCCTGTCAACTTACTGAGTAAGGGACCCATTTGCCACCAGTAGTCCAGACTGAAAGCAGTGATAGGGGCCCTCCTCTCAGGCTGTTTCACTGAAGCATCACTGAAATGCCATGTCAGTACCGTTTCAATTCTGTTTCAGGAGCTCTCACAGGGAGCTCACTGTGGAGTCAAATGTGAGTGATAGGCAGAGAGCAGCCAATAGAGGGATTAGATGAAGCAGTAAACCCAAAGTGGCTCATGTGAGCATAATGTAATGGCCAATGGATTTCAGTGATCAAATGCTGCTGAGGACAATCCCATACTGGACATGTCCACAGATCACCAACATTTTGTGAGATGTCATTTGTTTTCTTCTTTATATATTTTTATATTCTTCTCCTTTAAGAAAGGAATTGTATGAAAGAAATGCTTCATTTTTGCTTAGTGCCTGGACTTGAGCCAACCAGTGGATTTACCCTCAGTCCTACCATCTTTGTCCATTTGTACATTAAATGTACACTGTGTGGCACTCCAGACACACTCTCACTAATGCTGACATACAGTACTCTGATATTCATTTAATGAATGGATCACTTAGTAAAGGGTGATCTGTTTATATCTGTAATGGGCAGTCATGGTTCCTACTCAAATACACTGGAAAAGACAAAATCCTGTCAACCGTCTGCTCTGTGCTCCTAACGCTAGTACACACTGAAAATAGACTGTAGATCTATTTTTTTCCACAACGCTACAGTGCTACCCCTGCAAAGACATTAGTCAAGGTCCTGACCTCTTCAGCAAAGGGAACATCATGCAGTTTTGAGCTGAATGATGCTGGAGAGCAGAATGAGGAAGGGCGTAACAAAGCTTTTCACCAGGAGTCTAAATGGACAACCACAGCAGATAAACCCAGACCACTCAAACAAAATGAGCAGCAAATGCATCCGCTACCAGGCAGGTTAGGACATGAAAAGTGCAACAAATTGCATATGTTTACCCCAGATATCTGTTCGCCACCATCCAGACATATAGGACAGGTCACCTCTTGTGGCTTGCTAGTGGACTTGAAAATGGTATTTTCTTGTAGATTTTTTAAAAATTGTGTAACTGTGACATGTAGCTTTGAATCAAATCAAATGAATACTTCCTTTGCTGATCACTGTGGCATTTGTCTTGCCTCAAGCAGTAGTGGATATAGTCTGGACAGTAGACAAAATTATGAGCCTCCAATGACAGCCTGTTCTTGTCATCACATACCCTTATGTCCTAATGTCATGTTTTCATTATGATCTCATCTGGAGAAGAAATATAGTGACAATAAATGCTACAAAAAATTACCAGGTCCAATTAGAAAACATCCATCTTGAAACAGAGTGGAGGGCCATGAGCCTTCTGACCACAAGTGGACAAATGAGCTACCTCAGTTTCATTCCTTACTCGTCTGCAGTTTTAACTGTCTCCAGATTTATTATGCGTTGTTATGCTTTACATCATCAGCTTTACACCATGGAATAGTTAGAAGAGCCTCCTCAGTCCCTTGTGGCAAAATTAGGTGTAAAAGTGAGATGTCAAATGGCCTCCCCGCTAAGCTGACATGACTTGATCACAAGTCACAATTATCTTTTGAACACATACGTGGTTGGGATTCTTTGGTCAGTTCTTTGTCCACTATTCTCCTGACGTACAGTGCACTGGCACCTCCAGAATGAAGGCCAGGTTTACATAAGGATGTCTGCTGATGAAACAATCCATTCAGCCTCTTATTTCCATTACTATTATCCGCACCGGACATGTTGTCTACTGTCTGCTGTGCTTCTCAGCCTCAGGATTTAAGAGGGGGAAGGGTGGAATCAGAAAAAAAAAACAAAAACACAAAAACATCTTAAAATGTTAATACAGGGCATTTATTAATCTTACGTATAGTAAGGTATAATGTGGTTTCTGAACGTAAATAATTCCTCAAGGTTACACATTAGTGTCAAATGAAAAACGATTAACAGCTTGTACCAATTCAAGAGTTGCAACTGCAGTTGGAATAAAAACCACCTCAAAGACTGAGGTTGTGAACCACTAGTCTAGAGCATATCAAGCACTTCATGTCAAGTCTATATTTCAATGCAATTATAAAATTTTAAACCTAATTTAAAAGTCAGTTAAGAGAATATCAACTGAGAATAAGAAGATTAGGCCTAAATTTAGTATACCATTCTTTGTCCCCTGTATGTTTGATACCAGGAACCAATCTTGTTGGTATTCTTAGTATCTGTACATTTTAAAGCTATTAAAGCCATTTAATAATGCAAAGAACACAAAAGGACACAGTCACCTTCAGCACACCTTCTTCTATACACAGGACCAATCCGTGTGTGTGTGAATAGTTCTGACCATGCGCCATGGGACACTGCTTAATGACTCATATGGACCCTGAAATATGAGGCAATAAATGCCAAGACCTAACAGGGAGCATCCAGATGGGGAGCACTACATTTTTTGCACAAAACACTGCATTCATGTATACCAATACTAATAGGCACAAAAGCTGTGTACACACACAAATGCACACACAGGTCTGGAGCTCAACCAAACTGTCCATTCAGAAACTTGGACACAGGCAATAGACAGGCTCTCACATATACACAAACGCATTTATGGAAGAAAAAAGAGGATCAAACAGAAAGCCTCATGTAAATGTGTGCATTACAACATGATGAAGGACAAACCAGAAAGGAGATCATGTCCTCGTGACTATTGATTTCCATTGGCTTTCTCACCATCCACTAGCTTTTCTTTAGTGTAATAGCATTAATGGTCAAGGTGGCCGAGAGTGCAGAGTTTACATACTGCACGGACTCACTGGCAGCATAGCTTAATTAAATCCTGGGACTCCCCTGTGGCTGGCCTTCCCTGTCACTGATGTCACACACAACCTATTCCAGATTCTCTACCAACAGATTTGACTCTCTAGCCCTCATTCTACTGTCTGCTTGTGTGCACACTTGGGAGAGTAATTGACTGAATGAGTATAATGCTTGAGTGAATGTAGCTGTTGTGACACAAAAATGTCTGTTGTGATAATGGTTCAGGGCTGGGTGTATATTCGGAGACCATGTGTATGCATCCATGTGCTTTGCTCACCGGGGCATGTTTAATGCACTCAAACAGCTGCTGCAGACCTGCACAAGATACTTAACTGAGCAACTGACCACCTGGGTCTCCTGTACTGCATGCCTTTGTCTATTCAGACTGTGGGCAAGAACCATTCCATTCTGCTGTCCTGTGGCCTCATTTCTGTCACTAGCAGAGGAGGGCCAAGGACTCAAGTCTAATTATCCATTAGACCAGTGGAAATTTCCACCAGAGCGCTTTCACAAAAACACATTCTGTATTTAACAGGGAAACCGAATATCCACCAGCCATTCAGCAAACTGCTCTGGGTGAACCTACATTTCATTACACTACAGGTAGTGTTATTCAATGTGAATGGCATTCATTCATTAAAATTCTTTTAAAACAAAGGTCTCAAAAGAATTTCTGGATTTTGTCCTTTTGTCATGGCTATCCAAGAAGGCTGTGCACTCCAACTGGCTTACTAAGGCTGTCACAGGTAGCGTAGAACAGCTGATGTAGAACCACTTGGCAATTGTTTTTTGGGTACTTTTTGGTATTAATTTTATTATAATTAATAAGCACCCTAATTCAGAGCAACCATCTATACATATGTGTATGGATGGTTGCTCTGAATTATACATTGCCTGAATAGCATGATATTAACTACCCAAGAAATTCAGGTTAGATTACAAGAGTGTCCATCAAGTGAGTCCATTCAAGTGAGGGACACCACATTCCTCAACAAGACGTTTTAGTTCCGAACCACTAGATCACAGAGCTGTTGAGTGTAGCTCCACTTAATAAAAAGGCTTTTTTGTTTGCTATTTTGTGCAGGCCCTCAACTCCTTAGTACCCCCTGCTGTTTCTGATAGTGGAGAACAATGCTTCCAAGTTTGTTCACAAAAGCCTGTTTTTCAAATACCGATATTACTAGTCTAGACTACAAATAAAGGGCACCTACTTTATTTGTCGTGTAAACACATTTGCCGACATCTACCTTATCACGTCAGAAAACGTAATAACCTACCTGCGACCCAGGTAACCTTCACCCATAATATGACCTGCGTAGATCCAGGTGACATTCAGCAATGTCACTGACACTCGTGCCGGAAGCAGTGCAATGTTTCTCCTGGCGCGAGGCAGTGGCTGCCGGTTTCAGCAGGGCAAAGTAGTGCTTCAAAGACCTTGCAGTTTGATGAACAAGCTAATTCAATATGAGCTGCCTTAATGATATTCGACACGATTTGTGTACATCTTGTTCTTCAGTTATGACACGAATCAAAGAAGTGTGCTTTTGAACCATGAGACCATTCAACCAAACGTTAACAGCACTCACAACTGCTATGCACTGAACGGTTAATCTATACAATTACAATCCACATATATTAACATGTCGTCTAAGAAAAATACTGTTGAAAAGATTTAACTTATTAAAAGTAAATCCCTTGTATACCGAAATCATTGATTCACACATATAATGTAGACTAGGCCAAGAATATCTGTTGAATGACATCTGATCATCACTTCAAAGTCCGAAAGAGGTTGCAAAGCGACAGTTAGTTTGCTATCTCGAATAAAACAGCGTTTGTTCGGTGATTACATCTGATTGTCGGATATCTAAACTGAATTAGTTACACAACCAATAACGTATATGGCTAATACAGTTGTCGAACTATTCTCCAATGGTTAACTACTTTGAAACCGATGTTAGTTACAAGAAAAGTAATTTCATTTTAAATCATTTTTTCAACCTGACAAATTTGTAGCACGGCGTCAACCGCTATTTGAAGATTAAAACATATCTCGCTAGACAGGCTAGGTACGTACTCGCTAGCTGGTTATCAAACGACGAGTTATTAGATCATCTCTTACATTTTTATTTTACTTACACGTGTATTGCAATTATTTTGTCGTATGAAAGAAATTTAAATATCAATTATTGTTTTGTGTGATTATGCCAGTGACAGTTTAATTGCAAGCTAGTGGTAGTTCTTTCTGCTCACCCTCAACACATCGTACCACTAACAACAGATTAAACTATGTACACATCTGTATGTTTAATTTATTTGCAAGCTAGCAAGCTTCATTGTAGCCGAATTGCATTGTATTTGTATTTTACTCACCGTCTGGATAATCGAATTATTCTGTGACTCCTGTCGAAATCCTTCAAGCAAGAGGTTTTGAAGCTAAGGAGGTTGTAGCTGCTGATGTGCGGAACCTTCCACCGCACGTTTCTCTAGCCAGGACGTTTATGTCACTCGTAGGGCGGAACTACACATTGCGTTCGAGACATCGGGACAACCCCCACAAGACTAGGCAGATTGAGATTAATTTAAACGCCCCCAAGAGGTTACCCGCGAAGAAGTTATCAATTACGAAATATAAACAAAAACGTTATACAGCAACTAATACACAACAAATAATAATAACCAACCCTTGTAGTGTTTCAAAGATATCTTAGATATATTCACTGCCCTACATCGCTGCATATTTGCTGTGTAGTATTTCTCCACAGTAGGCTATGTGCTTTCTAATATGAAAATAAAAGCTTAATGTATTTTTGACAATGATTTGATCATGATCGGATATGCTTTAACAGTATTTGGCCTCTCCAGTGGAAAGTATAATGATTACAGTTACTAAAATGGTTTCACAGGTGTGATAAATGTTATCGTGACATATAAACACCACATGCACGCGCTGTCTCTAAGTATTATTTTTTGTTTTAAAATTCCGCGCGCCCTGTATTTTTGCTGTTGTAAGATGGGTAACAATTGCAGTCTGTAGTACACCTACAATTTCCCAATCAGTTCATGATGTCACCAGCAATTATGGCAAATATCTAATCATATAAACATTTGAATTCTTATTTTGTATGTGAAGTCCATCCAAATGTTATTCTGCAATCTATACCAAAAGTGGTAAAAACCAAAACAGGTCTCGGTTTATTCTGCGTGCAAAAACACAGTTGATTATTCAGAATGTGAAAGCTGCTCACAGCTTCTGGAAGCGCCCCCTCTTGTGGATATGTGCAAACATGATGAAAGTGTATGCTGCAGGTACGAGCAAAACACTGTCATTAAGTCAGACCCATGCGCAACACCTTATATTATTCCAGTGAATCACTGCGGACTATTACATATCATTTCACAGTCTTATAATTATAAAACGTTGAAGATTGGCATTAATTAATAGATTAAATTGCCCTGGGAACAGGCTATTGTGTGAATATGCGATACTGAGAGGTGTAAAAATAAACTATTTTCCAGTCTATATGATAAATATATGCAGTATTATTGTAGTAAAATGGGAGTAGATTCAATAGGTCAATAGTTGTACCATTTTTGTGACATAGACTGGAGTGACATTTCCATGATTTCCTTCCATATCTGTGTTTTGCCCTCCATGTCTTTGTATGTTGAATCCACACCTTTCGACTATTCCTTTTTTTTTGTATGATCTGTACCTCAGGGCCACAAGTTTTTGTGTTGTGACTTTCAAAGCCACCATGGCATTGTAATGGTAAGTAAAGACATCTACAAAACTGTAGCTCCTCTAGATTCATAGTATTAGCAAAGCACTCATTGAGCTGAACCATTAGTTGTCTGGGAAGGAGCCAACTTTTATGGTCCACAAGAGGGCAGTAAAAAGTGGATTTGTCAGTGCCCCCACAACATCTTCACCATCTTGGAAAGGTTATTTTGCATACAGTACTACAGCCTATTTGAATTAACACATCCAGTTAAACTTATGTTGTAACAGACTCATGAATGTATCATACATAACTATGCCTACAGCCAGGCCTGTTACATATGGGTTTACAAAGATGGCTCATGTTGGACTTGGTGTTTGTGCTAAATTGTTAATACATTTTTTATGATAGAAGCTCAATTGATTCGGTTGTTTCCAGAGTTATGTACACAAATTAAGATTTTCAGCTGTCACTGCACACCTACATGTGTTTGAAAATTGCATTTGGCAACGGATAGTATTTCAAATTGCAGTTTTTATCTTTCTGCCAGATAATCTTAACGGGCAAGTATGGAAATATGATCTTATTCCATAATGGAAAATTTGGTGACATTCCATAAGGGCTTAATTCCTACACATGCATCAGAAACAGAGACATTCAGCAGAAATTTGTATTACATGACCACAGCTGAACAGAAAAGTGTTTAGCTGTACTGTCATATTCACATTGTTGGCCATATTTGGATTACAACCAGGCTTGGGTGGAAAATTATTTAAACTGGCTGCTTAGTTTGTACTGTGCTGTTGTGTCTCGAAAGAGTAGCTAGTTCAAACCCAAAACACATTTTGGAAAAAAATTAATTCCTCTTCAACACAGGTGGTATGATTCACAATTGGACTGGAAGACCAGAAGATACCCACAAAATTATTCCTTTCATGTCTTGGAAAAAAGTCACACATAATTCATGAACACCCTTAATTTACAAACTTTATTTTTTATCTATGAAATTAGAGAGAAATAGAAATAAAGGCATTCACATGACCAAATTTCACTGTAAATCTTTTCCTCATACACATGCACATACATGCATACGCACACACATATGAGCAGAAACACACAGTCAACAGTCAAAATTTGCCTGGGCATTTACAGAAAAAGCCATGACTATTTCTATGTACATCTTAATAAGTATTAGGGACAAGAAGCAAAACGCAATACAGGTGATTGACCTGCAGAGCAACTCTATGAAGGTATTGTTTAAAACAAAGCAATACATATACTTTTAATAAGCTTTATCAACAGTTGTTCTGTTTTTTAAAACAGCAAAAGGATCACATTTATCATTGCAATCTTTTAAAAAATACAGTAATCAACACATTACTATTCACAGGCTGTATTTACAAAATAAAACCACAGAATACAAGCCACCTTTTATTTACCTTCGGAGAGAGCTTTGAGGTAAAAGCAGTTCTCCAGAATTGAGCATCATTTCGGATTGTTTGTTTTCATTTCAGCTGCTTTTGACTTGAGCTCATTCCCCTGCAGACAATTTTGGAAAGAAAACATCCACTAAACAGAAAAGAGACAACAGGCTCCAAGCAGAGGAGCTGTGAGACTGCATATGAATGCAGATGTTTTTGGTGGAACAGTGAATTATCTCTCAGAGAGACTGACAGACACACACATCTGAAATAAAGGGGTAGATTTGCTCAGAGATCAATGACAGCAGGGAACATCAATCTGATATATCGATATAAAAACAAATCTGAGATCAGTACCCCCAAACAAAGATCCAGGCTATACACATACAAATAAGCCATTTAGCCTTTTTTTAAACAAAGGTTAAGATAAAATGAACTTAACTGCAATGATTTCTAAAATCTAATTGTGGAGGCCTACTGCTGAGGATAAGGACATAAACGAAGGATGATCTTTTTGAGTGCATGGTGATTTCAGCAGGTTCTCACATTCTCTTCACATTCGTTTCACAGACACAGAAAGATAAGCTTGGTGCCTTTACATGCTCCATTAACAGTGGAACTGTGTCCTGCACTGTTCAGTATTTGCTATGCAAGACAAGAGTCCCGAAACACAGAATTAGTCCCATTTTACCTTCTTAGAAGAAAAACATTTTCAAGTTATTACCTATGGTAAATCAGCTCAACTCCTTTCCTATACAGCACCTCTGCAATTCAGCAGACACTGACAGTGCAACACTGACTTTATTCTACTGAATGTTGCTGAGACACTTGAATGTCTGTCCATTAAGGAAGGAGAGGCAAGACTCTCTTTTACAAGGAATTTGAACCCATGGCACTGCAGTAGCCCTCTGAACCTCAGTGTTTCTTACAGGCAGGGCTGAGCTGGACAGCTCGACCATAGGGGACCAGGGCTGGTCCATGCCCATACCACCATGCTGCCCAATTCACCTTTTCCCCGCTAAAACAAAACATTCTGTGAAAGATTACAATAGGAAAATGATGATGTCTTATAAAACCACACCCTTTCAATTTACAATAAAAAGTTTACTTGAAATATAATTATGCTATTGTCACAAGTCTTACCTCAGCTAAGTTAAAACATACATCAGCATCTTTGCCATCCACCTGAGTCACAGTCTCATGCCATGTGAATGTCAACACACAGCACATCCAGTGTTTTGAGCAAAACTTCTCCATGGCAAAAGAGAATTTCATCTCCACCAGTTCCAGTATAATCGGCCCAAGTTGCTGGGATTAACCAGTAAAAGAGTGTGAGGAGCTCAGGTAAGCAGATGTGGGTTCCAGGACTCTTTGTCTAGTGGTAGTGTGAGTGGGAAGGAGGCAGGGGATGGGGTGGAGGTCAGGAGGAGGCACAGGGGAACAGTCCTATCCTCATATGATGCCATTGATGAAGCTGGTGTCCAGGTGAATGATGAGGAGGCGCAGGAAGGACATTTCCTTGCGCGTGTTCTCAAAGATGACCCGTGGGTCATCTGACTGGCAGCGTAGGCAGTTGGGTGCCATGACCATGGCCAAGTTGTTGACGTCCATCTTGGTCTTACTCACATTTGCTGGTTGGGCAAACACCTGGACAGATTTGAATGAGTGGGGGTGGTGAAAGAGGTACTGTTAATCAAATAAAACACACAAAGGCAAAATAAATGAACACCACACATACTCACACACACATAGAACACACATCCAAGACATACAAGCTATACAGTGCCTCCTATCCACAGCACTAGACTTTGAAATGCTAATTCTGTGCAAATGACTCCCTCCAGAAAGTGTTGTTGTCACATGCTTTTAGACAGGACAGCCAATAATATTGATGTATTATTTATTCTTGTAGGTAGGGTCCTTCTTTAGTACACATAAAGAGTAAAACTCAACTGTTGCTCTTTTTTTAAGTTACAATCAATCAAAGTACACATGCCTAAAAGGTCCACAAACAATTGCATATATGTTCAATCGATGTGGTTGGTGACAAAACCAGAAATGTGACACAATTATGCAACAGCCCAAGCTCCTCCCACAGCCCCATCCTCACTCCACTCACAGTGGACTCATGCATATGACATCTTCTAAATGCGGACTTGTGTGCATTCCCACACAGGACCATTCTCAGTGATGGAGGGCGTGAGAATGAACCTGGGTAGTATTAAAAACTGACCTTGCACGCCATGAAAGACAAACTCAAACAATGACAGCCATGGCCACCCAACAAGACGGAAAACAAAACTTTAAGTCCCTGCTTATAACAAAAGCACTTGATAGCTTCACATTAAACTGAATTGCATGCTTTTGATTAAAACCATTTGGGGGCCGGATTGCCTGTAACAGAGGAGAAGCTGCTGTAATCTGTATCTGAGCAGCTGGGAATAACAAGAGGATAAATGATCTGACCGGCCCTGACCACACGCAGTCTGTCAAAGACACTGAGAGAGGGACAGAAAGAAGGGAATGGGAAGAGCAAGAACAGTAAGGAGAACAGGAGTTGGGCAGATAGGAGTGAGGAGAAAACACAGAGAAGAGGAGAGGGAGAATTAAGGAGAGAAAGGCTGAGAGAAAGTGAAAAAGGGGAAGAGATGGGAGAGGAACAGAAAGGGAGATGTGAAGGAGAGGTTGTGATAAGCAGATGGAGAGAGAGAAGGAGAAAATCCAATATCAGACAGCTGAAACTGGAGCCCATCCCATGGCTGGCTTCAGTGATGCATTTTTCTTTCCATGAAACATTCATCAAAGTCTGCAGCTTCACAGCACTCCTCAGTCTTTTTCATCTCTTTAACAGCCCTTAGGGGGTTCTTAAACTTTCTTTGCGGATGTTTTTGTTTTGGGGGGATACATAAAAAGTGATGTGTACAGGCAGGCCAGTTTTGACTGGAATCTCCTTGTGATCAGCACTCAGAACCTAGCCCATATCAACATGGTCTGTGTACACACAATTAAAAGCAGAAAACTTGGTCCACAGCAGTTCAGCCTCTGTATTACAGATTACAGCACTGCAGACTAGTCAGAAATTGCCCAGTATTAACATACTTATAGCACATACAGTAAACACAGAAACCAAGCCAACCTTGACATGGTTACTGTTAACAGTTAATTACAAAGGAGTCCAAAAGTGCTTTGATTGATTTAGAATGATATCCTGTACCTAAGATTTGACATTGGAGAGAAAAAAGTAACATAAAAAAAGCTAAGAGATATCTCTGCTTGCTCCTCTTGGTTGCCAGGTCTGGACAGAGCCTCAGGGAGAGGAACGGCCTGCCCCAGATATGTCCAATTCAAAAGTAAAAAAAGAATCTATTTAGAATCTGAAACCACTTACAGGAAAAGAGACTAACTCTAAATAACAACAGTATCAACAAAACAGTCTGTAAAGTCAGACAGGATGTTTTACTTCTTACTGAGGAGGAGAAGCAAACCTGGTCAGTTGGGAAAGTTTCCACAGGAACGGAAATAAAAAGCATTTGAGAATTACCACTGAAACCCATTTGGCTGATACCACAGTGATTCTGACACCTCCACACCCTATCTGCAAGGAACCCTGTTCCACCTGAGTGACAACAGAGTATGCAGAATATGCCAATAGTGTATGTCTGTGTATCACAGTCTACACCAGGGGTGGCTAACCTTGCTCCTGGACAGCCATACGGTTTGCTGGATTTGCTGTTGCTGATTTTAAAGTGAAACAAAAACAAACACAGCTTAAATCTCTCCAGGGTTAGCCATCACTAGAAGATCAGATATTTTGCTGTGTATCTGTTGACAATTTGGTCTCTTTGTTCAGTAGTGCGATTGTGTGTCCACTGTTTGTGAGTCACAATGCAGGGAAGTGCACTAATGTTTATGAAGGTCTTAGAGTGTGTGTGTGTGTGTATGTGTGTGTGAGATCAGTACCTGCAGGAAGTGTATGAAGTAGCAGAGCACTAGGTAGTTGAGCTGAGGCAGGGAGTGCACCACACTGAGGGCTGTCTCCGGGTCCTCATAGCTGCTGACACACTGCCTGTAGTAACTCATGGGGATCAGGGGCTCCTCCAACTCCCGGTACCAGAGCTTCAACAGAGAGGCTGTCAGAAGAGACACACTGTCATAACACAGCTTCTGCACTGAAACCCACTTAAGAACATAAAACACAGCCATTATTTTTTGACTTAGAGAAAACTTTGTCAAATCAACTATAAAATCAATAATTAAAAATGTGTGCCTTTAAAAAGTATTTGAGAGTACCAGCTAGCTTGTAATTAAGGGATTTTAATTACTGTTTGTTCTTTGAAATTAGGTCAGTACACAAAGAGTGTGCATAACGCAGCCTTGTGCTTGCAGCCCCTGGCCTGTACCTGGGACATTGGGATCAGAGAGGTCCTCTGGGATTTTCCACTGGTCCACCTGCAGCTTCAGGGCATTCACCTCATCGATGTCTCCAGGTACTCTGCACGGCAAACATGGAAGACCAGATGACCACGGAACAGACAGATGGGGAGACTGGTTAGTGAGTATTTGGTTAGTGAATTATTATTAATTGCATAACAAATAATTAAGAACAGAGGATGGTATGAAATACAGACACCACCCACCAGGAACAGCTTTACTCACACCTGCAATTTAAGATCTTAATTAATTTACTTAAGTTTAATCAATGATGAGATCCAATCCCTTATTGTTCAGTTTCTAAAATCTCAGCTTACTTCAGTGGATCCCACAATATCACAGCCATTCTGGCTCTGTCGAGCTAAAAACTGCTGCCTGTTCCTGTCACACAGTATCCATGAGAACAATCAATGTGCCTTGCTGTCATTACATGACTGGGCCACCAGGGGGAGGTGGAGTCTCATTACCAGGATGTCCAACCTTGACAAGGATGAGACATCTAGCAGGGGCCCCTGCCGGCTCTGTCATATGACATCTGTGTGTTAAGCTAGCTGGTCTTGCGGATTTCATTACTGGACTGCGAGAGGCTTTCTTGAGCACTGTGACAGGCCCTTCAGCTCAACGCTGCTAGCAATGGATCAAAGATCTCCATGTATGCGAGCTGAAAGAACCAGCCTGATTCCCATTAAACCAAACCAAACCAGGATACGTGCAGGAGGGACCTGAACACCTCAAATCAATTACAAACAAAAGTGTAAGACCCATTAAGTTATTTTGCTGCACCTGACAATGACAGGCAAGAAAGAGAAATGTGTTCTGAAACTGAATGGCAAGAATATGCTTCTGTTCCACATCAGCTATATTTCACTGCAACCAAAAGGTCTCTATCATCCAGCCTCAGTCAGTGTTTTCCATAGTTTGCACTGAGAATGGCACCCTGAACCTCTCCCCTAGAAGATCTAACAGGATTTTTATGCCAAAGTTCTACTGGTGCAGACCAGCTTGATCACAGACCCTCTTTACAGATACTCGATTCAGATGAATTCAGAACATTCCAATAACGTTACCATAACAGCAAAGACCATCAGATCACTTAAGCCGCAGTTGAAATATGGGAACACTGAATGAGAGCTGAGTTAAGCTTCCAGGGTCACCATAGTAACAATGGAGCAATGCGGGTACTCTAGCCCCACTGTAGAGATGTAGTAATCAGGGCAAGGCATCCCAGTACTTCTGTAAGAAACAAAAAGAAACCGAACACTTTTGCCTTTTGTCACCAAACTCATGTTAAAAAAGAACGGAAAAAATCTGATTAGTAATGGTGTTTGGTGTGACAGTAAAATAAAGTCTGTTAAACTTCCAATCAGTTGGTGTTTTGTTTGCTCTGCGTTTGAGTTACCGGGCTGATTAAACTGAACTACACTGCCTCTACAGACCGACCACCCACTCTGCCTCTCTGGATCCTCTGTCTCTGGACAGAGGATCCAGATATCAATATCTCAGTGGCACAATGATATCAAATAGGGTCGATACAAGCACCTATTTTGGTAGTGGAGGTACAGTTAAAAAGCTGAGCAGTGAATGGAATTTCTTCTTGGTGTCAGGAGACACATTTTAGCTTAATGGTAGCTAAAAAGCAGTTGGAACTATGACTTTAATCCTGGCCATTGCTTCATTTTTAAATGTGGTTGTAATGGATCATTCTGCTTAGTGTGGCTGTATAGTAAAGGGCAGATAACTACATGCTCAAGGCTGGGGTGATATATACACTTCATACATGTAGCTGGAGGGCTCCTGTGTCTGCAGAGCTACTGGACCCCCCCTATGCAGAGCCTCAGTGTCTGCAAAGCTACTTGACCCTAATCCTGGAGGGCCCCGGTGTGTGTAGGGCTATTTGACCTTGCTCCCAGAAGACTGCAGTGTCTGCAGAGCTACTTGACCTTGCTCCTGGAGAGCTGTAGCATCTGTAAGGGTACTTGACCCTGGCTCTAGAAGGCCACAGTGTCTGCAGGGCTACTCAACAGTGGTGCTGGAGGACTTTAGCTGGTGAAGGCAGCATTGCTCTATTGCCAGGCTCGTCTTCCTCACAGCCACCAACCACCTCCACATTACAAGACAATTTTAAAAATGACATGCCATGCCAGTAAGTAATATGGGGTTCAATCGGATTCACGGGATCCACCCACAGACCTGGCACTGAGCTGCCTGAGCCACATGAGCTTGATATAGACACACCTTGCGCCAGACACGACTGTCTCAATCAAACTGCAAGCTGCTGGTCTAGAAGCTGTGGTGCTCTTAACATTTCTACATGATCAACCCTTGCCTTCTCTGACGGCATGCTAAGTTGGTGACCCACCCACTGCCAGCATGCAACAGCTGTGCCTGCGCCCAGGGAAACTCACTCACTCACTCATTCACTCACACTATACTCATACTTCATGTACATGCACTCACCTGAAGATGCCCTCTGTTTGGGCTCCGCCCAGCGCCAGCACGCACTGTGACAGCTGCGTCTGTGCCCAGGGCAGCCTGCGATCGGGGAAGAGAGCCCGCTGCCGCTCCATGACGTCCTCCAGGGAGCTGCCAAACAGCGAGGGTGTCACGATCGCGCTCCGGCCATGGTGAACCTCCTCCAGGGTGGGCTTACGGAGACCCTGCGATGAGAGGGGGCAGAGGAAAGGTTAGAGCTGTGTCCATGTCCAAAAGCTCTGAAGTCACACCCTCTTTTCCTTACTCACCTGATCAAATTGTCAATTATTAGTCACTTCAGACGCAATCATGACAAAATAAGGAGGGGACACATGCTGCTTTAGAGCATTTGTTACAGGGCATTGGTCTCCCTCTCTGCCTTTCAACACACGGTCACACACCTGCTCAAAGCTAGCAATGCTTGGGGGAAAATTGGTGGATTACACAACTGTGACCAGGTGATTTAAATGTGTTAAAAAGAACAACAATGTATTCTTAAAAGGGCAGCAAAACAATAACAATGAAAAGCATGCAGTGAGATTGTGATACACTGACATCCATCCACACAGACATACACATGCATACACACATGCACCTACACGTGCATACACACATGCTGCTTAGAGCACACACAGACAATCATACAAATACTTGTCTTGCTGCTAATAATATGAGCCTACCTTTTTCCCTCCAGACACAGCCACTCTCTGCAGTTGGCGATAGCAGTATTTTGCATATGTGCTGACAGGCAAACCTGTGGTTAGAGAAGAGAGAATATGCCTGTGATTCATATATACAAGTTCCTCAGCTCTTTCCAATAAAGAGATGCACTGCGCTGAACCTGGGAGCAGTTCAGTTCCACTGGAAGCAGAAGGGTTAAAACACAGTGCTGCCAGAGAGACATTTGTTCCCACAGTTCTAAAACGAGCCACTTAAAGGCCTTAATTGCTGCTGTAGCTGCCAGCAGAAACGGCTTTTTTAAGTTCTGAAGAATTAATGCATACATGTCAAAACCTTCATTCCAAGCTGTTTTATGGCTGAAACACAAGCTTAGACACAAGGGGGGAGGCACACATCCTGTTAGAGCTGATTCACCAGAAGGAAGTGTGAAGAACATTTTTCTGCAGGGTGCAACTCCATGCAAGAATGCAGCTGGGTCACTGCAGGTGAAACCTTACCCAAAATCTTGAGCTGACTGGGGTTACAGTAACAGCTGTCCCTCTCCGGGTAAATCTATAGCAGAACGACCCCAAGCCCCGCAGCTTGAGCCTGGTCCCACTCTACAGTAAGACCCTTATGAAGCACCTCTCTCTGCCCTCATACACTGGAGCTGGACAGAGCTTGGAACTCTGATGAAAAATCCTTCCGGAATGCCGGAATGTTCCCAGATCAAACCCAGAGGATTTATAGGAAACAGGTGACAGCCATGCATGTCCAACAAGCCGCATTAGCCTCACTGGTTGCTCTGGCTTTGGTTTTTTTTGCTTTAATTCTCTTTGAAAATTAAGCCTAACGAGAAGGCACTAGAAGAGTGCTTGCTCCTCAACTCTGTGGCAGAACTATCTGAAGGAAAACAGTCTTAGATTTAAGACCTTCAGCACTTTGCAGAAGGATGAATGAGTGGAGTAAAAGTCCAGTTTGGATGAAAAAATGAACCCTCCATCCCAAATAAACATTTTGTTCTAAAGAGCACATAGAAAGAACAGAATCCCTGAAGAAGTCTATAATTGTCCTGCATAAGATTCCCTCGCCCTGGTCCTCTATGCTCTGTTAATTCAGTTCTGATACAACCGAATACTGTTCTGGAACCTGAAATCTATGGACAGTCATATGCAATAATGTATTTATTGCATAATAACATTGTCAGTGAAAGAGCAAACCTATATCTGAAATTGTAATTACAACAATTATAACAATAATTCCATTTTGAAGGAATACATTGTTTGATTCAGCTTAACTAAAGGGACAGCTGTCTTAAATACTTTCAGTGCCTGATAAGATCATTTTGTGTCAACAAAGCACTCACTCCAAACAACAAAACATTTATTTTGTAACAGAACGAAAGCATAAAAGTTGTAAAATCTTGATTAGCATTGACATATCAGCATTACTGAGCCTAATAAGAAGAATAAACAGCAGGGACTTGAAGGGGACTCGGGGCTCTGAGCTGGGAGACACTGGTGTGGAGGCCAGCAACTCTATGGGGGTTGAGGCACTCATGACACCTGCCATATCACTCTTACCAAACCCTCCCTACCCCTTGCCACGTGTCTGGAAGCAAGTGTCCCATCAGCCCTGCTGAGCAGACAAGGACAAGGGTGGGGCAGAAAGAGGGGTCAGGCACCAACATGCCTCACTTCCAATGACCCAGTGTTCATGCTCATGGTGCCATACACGAACACATGGACATGTGCACAAGCACACTCCCGCATGCATTTAGACATAAACACTCACTGAATATCACCACCCACTCTTCATAGCTTGTGGGTCAGCTTTAACTGCTTTGATCACTGACACAGACTTTCGGTCTTTTCATGTGGTCATTTAAGCCCTGGTTTGACATGGTCACTATTGCACACAGCACATGAGGTTGGGTTTTCCTGATGTGGTCAGAGAGGCATGCAGTACAGTCTCACTGCTGTGTTTGTCAGAGTGCAGAGAATAGAGTCTCCGCTGTTTGCTGAGTGACACGTGAGGCTGTGGATTAGCCAGAGGTTCTGCTGCAGGAGGAACAGCTGGCTGGAGGGTCCCATAGGGGGTATTCAAATATCAGAACACACAGAGGGGTATTCACATAGGAAAACCCACTGAGAGGTATTCATATTTCAGACAAGAGTGTTTAAATATCAAAATCTCAAGGGGACATTCGCATATCAGAGCACAGATGACTATTTACATAGGAGAAAACAAAGAGAATTCTTCATGTATCAGAACTAATAAATAAAAAAAGATCAAGATAATAATGTTGGAGTGCAACTCAGGATGTCCCTCGTTAACCTGGTACGGTCAAATAGAGAGGAGAAAAGAGAAGAAAGCTGAGACTGTGCTAGTCCTTATAACAGAATATCAGAGAATATCTGAATTTGAGAAAGAGATTAGACTCACCCTCGTCTTCCTCCTCCGTGTTCTGCTTCCTCTTCTTCCGGGACTTGGAATTCTTCTTGATTTTCATGTCTTGTTGGTCTATTATATATTGTGAAACTATAAAAAAAATAGAGGTTTAAAAAACATAATGGGGGAAATAATTTCGCAGAGCTTTTGTCTTGGTTTCCATGGGTGACACCAGACTAATCTTTTTATTAAAAATGTCTAATCTTCCCCTCCATCCTGTTTGATTTGGAAAACGTCCACAATATATTTCATTTCAGAATCAATATTTGGATGCTCTGAATCAGACTGAGTGAAACAACAAATGACCCCTCTGGAGCACAGTGTACACAACTGTGTACAGTTAACAATAACATCCAACTCCCCAAACCACAAGACCTTCCCATATATACTTTTTCTCTACATGTCATTCCTTTGACCCTCATGTACATATCATATATGTAGTTTGTTTTACTTAAGCACACTGTCTGAGAAGAGAACTGCATATTGATATCAGGCAAATTCTCTTTTCTCAGGATCTTCTGATTCCTGGTAAACACCAGGTCTATCTTGCTTTTGATAAGTCTTTTGTTAAATCTTTGGACAATGCTTTTTCCCCAGTTATGTATTTATTTACTGTAAAAGTAGCATAACTTATCAGAGGGAGAGACAACAAGGGGGTGGGGTGCAAATCAGTTATTCACTGTATATGATGTCAACAACAAGGTCACAGGGTAGGATCCTCAACTCAAAGATGCTAAATGTGCCCTGTGCAACCTTACTGTTGAACCAAAGACATAAGAAACCAATAGATTTTAGATCAAAGGAACGCTCCACCCAACCAGGAATCAATTTATTACAAGTCAGGCAAGCAAATAAAAGACATCTCATTGTGTGCGGGTACATTTACACATCGCAACCAGGAAGGCACTTCTGCAACACATTTCTGCAAAGGAACTGCAGAAGCACATTCTTAGAACATGTGACTGCATCCTTCATTCTGATTAACGAGCTACAGAGATCTGCATCCCTAGACAGCAGTGCTCACAATAGACAAATTGAATCATGCATACTTTTCACAGAATTATCGGCCAAAGCACTGTATTAAGGGGAAAATTACAGTTCTTTTTCTGGTGCCAATTTATGTGTGTATTCACTTCTCCACAATTACACTTGTTTAAAACTATATAGAATGCCAGCTACTTTCCTGAATTGAAATTGGACTGCAACAGAATGTATAAATATACAGGAACACTTAAACCCAAATGAGATTACTGTCACCCCATAACTGCATAATTTTGTTATTGCTCATTATTTTCACAGCCCTTCTCCAGTTATACAACTAATGTCACAAGCTTACGTAATTATCATGTGCTGACTAGACAAAAAACCAAGAGACCTACTCTAAAACACATTGTTATGAACAAAATGAAGAAAAGTATGTTCAACTAACATTCTAAAACATCAGCAAAATAAATATACATATCCTAACTTTTACAAACTCACATAAACCTACACACACCCACACACATCCATCTATACCCATGCCCAGACATTTCCACAGACCCTTCTTCATCACTCACATTCACATGCATACAAATATACACACACTCACACACACACACACTCACTCACTCATTCTGTGGGAGACTGTTCACCACAAAGGGCATGCTGAGGACAGCCCTCAGGCAGTGCCAGGATTACTCACATTTGTGGGTGTGGCCTGGCTCCAGGTGCCTCTGAATGTAGCCCTCCAGGTAGCGGCGGAACTTGGGCGAGGGGGAGAAGAAGGCCAGGCAAATGGCCATCAGCTCCCAGCCTGATGCCAGGCTGAGGGGGCACAGGTTGTCAGTGGTCTGACGCACCAGCTGCACATACAGCTCGTCCCGCAGGCCCGGCATCACCCAGCACTTGGTGACGATCAGCAGGGCCACGTGCCTGCGCTCCAGGCGGGTGGGCCGGTCGCCCATGTAGGCCTGCACCAGCTTGAACATCTCGCAGGCCTCCTTCTTGAGAGTGCGGTCACTCGTGATCAGCATGGGCTTCTTGATGGAGGCCTGGTTCCAGGAGAGCATGTTGGCGATGGAGACGCGCCGGCGGAACAGGCCCTGCGTGTGCAGGTTCAGGTTCTTGCTGGCCCAGTCCTCCATGTTGGCATCAGAAGGGGGTGGTGGTGGGGGCTGGCAGAGTGTAGTGAAGGAGAAGTGGTCCCTGCTTCCGCCCACTTGCCCGCCTCTTACCCCACACACATCACTGCTGACGCTGCCATGGGGGAACCCCCGCCTCCCTATGCTGCCTCGCGGTACATTCTCCAACCGCTCCTTAGATTCCAGTGTTCCAGCCTGACACAGAGAGAAAGGGGTAGGCAGAGTTAAAAAGAGAGAAAGAAGGAATAGGAAAGAGGGACGATGAATGAGAGGCAAAGAGGTGGAGGGCGTGACAGGAGGAGGGTGGGTAAAAGGGAGAGGGAGACAGGGAAGGAAAACAGGCTTTAGGAAAGCTAAAGCCAGGAACAATGGCAGTACTGTGTCTGCCTGCACTCTGCAGCTGAAGCTGCTGCCCTCCCCTGCGGTAGTGTCTGTGCTGGAGGGGCAGCCTTTGCAGGCTTTCACAGCAGTAATCTCTCTGCAGACCGAACACAGCAGAACCACACAGATCCTCCCTCCCAGAGCAGGTTACCCAATACCGGAACACACAGCTCTAATCCGCCCCCAGTGCACCTTCCCATGCAAATCCAAAGCAAATCATTCTCAGCACAGAAGGGATTTCTCCCAGTGGAGCTGGCAATACCAGCCTCCACTACTGGTGCACAGCAACGCAATCGGGTTATGACATGAACATAACCCAGGAACAGCAAGCGCATTAGCTAGGACACCCCAAATGACTGTACATGAATTCTGATAAATTAGAGAAAATAAATCAGGCCCATTTTATGTTATGATAACCCTACCGGAATATTTATCCACAAAAATATTTACCCATATATTTTCAAACTTTTCAACTCTTTTCCTCTCCTCATGCGGTCTTCAGTTGAGCTGCAGACTTTACCATGCACCCCCTCCAAGTGCTTCCCTAATTATACATTTTTATACTTATATAGTCCTATATATTCATGGGAGTACTTACACGCAAAAAAGAACTGAAAAACTGCTCTACACAAGATTCCAAATCCCTGTTGACCATTGATGAGATTAGTTAGGCATCCGTAGGACAGGAAAGGTACATGTAGTTGAAGTTGTGATACTTAAAAGACACATTAATAGAGTTTACTGCAGAGGGGCAAAGATTCACTTCCACAAACAGAATTAGTGGGCTAGGGGTGGGGGCAAGTGGGTTGTAAAGTTCCTGTGAGTGAACAATTGATGAAGACTTTTGCCACTTTTTGCATGCCAGAAAAAAATCTGCTTGTGGCAGCAATCACCCCCTAGTATGAACCATCTTCTGCGCCATGAGCATGTCTCTCTGACCGGCCGGCACCATATGGACCTCTGCGCCCCTCCTTCCTGAACAGCGGGCACCCGGTTCCGGAGCTCCGCTGCGGACCTGGCATCTCGCACACTGCCCAGATCGTGGGCAGGCATGAGGGCCCACATGCGCCCACTCAGGCACATTTGGGTCTGTCAGCAGGGGGAAGGGGTGCTTGTGAGTAAATTCTAGTAGGGCGCTTGGACCATTGTCCAGTGGCCAGGACTGGTTTTATTGTGTGTTTGTATATTTTGTTTTTCTGGTTATAATTCTTGACAAAGACCTATCTGTCAGGCAGTGTCATTATTATTCATGTATTCAGTTCTGCATTTTGTCCACTAATGAATTCCTGAAAAGACTGAAATGTACTCAGCACCCCTCATGAAGGGTGACCCAGATAAATGATACTGTATAGGGGCACTGAGCCAACAACCTTTTGGGCCTGGTGCTATGTACAAAGGCACAGCTGCGTCTAAGGTCATGGATTCTGTGAATTTAACACATGGATATGCCAGGTCACTTAAAATTTCGGAGACAGCTCCTGGAAAATTGCTGAAACTGAAAACTAAAAGAGAATTATGGCCAAACACTGCTAATGTGTATGACTTTGTGTGTGTATGAATATGTATGCATAATATGTATTATAGCCAACATATCAGTATGGTTAAATGTGAGCAGTAATCCAGTCTAAACCTGTCACAATGAGATAGTGGCCCTGAGCTCCACAATATCTGCCATGTGAAAGGCATAAGGGGACTCTACCCACTCCCAGCACCTGTTAACAAAGAGTATTTCCATAAATCTAGGTCTAAATCCAAGACATGAAATTTATCTAAACTGAAACAAAGGACAAAGGCATACCCTCAGACCATGGAAAAAATAGGCGCCCCACACTAAACAACTATTGTTTATTAAAAACAAAGTGTTTAAGATAACAATACATTGGTCTGTTTCTTCTGGCAAGACTAAAAATTATTTTCCTTATTTGAAACAATAAAAATAGTCTTAGGCTAAATCCAACAATTGATGAGGTCTCCTTGATTAAGAAAAAGAAATGTAATTAAGAAAAAGGAACAGAAATAATATCAACAGGGTCTTGCTCAGCAGATTAGGTTTAGGTTCTATGTACGTCTGATATAACCATAATACATTACACAGGGCCTCCGCTAGGATGACCTGACATTATGTGGTATCAAGTAAAGACATCCTCACACTGTCCTGCTACAATACAGGCAGTGCCAATTGCGAGTGAAATGCGGTTGTCATCCACTTCAATGGGGGTATACAGTAAGAGAGATAGTGTGTGATGGCCAACTTACTCACATTCTGAGGTCACTGCCTTATCTGCACCTTAGGGATGTTATGTGTCGCCTTTTTCTTTATTCAATGGTTTTAGTACTCTGCTGAAAATGTCCATTTGGTGAGCAGGGAGCTTGGTAGAATTGTATTTTTTCCACAATCTGTTTGGTTGTGTGATCAGGGCCATGCACTTTGTACACTAATGCAACAGTGCTAGATGTGGTTTAGTGCTTTTGTGGTTACATTTGGTGTATCAGCCACTAAGTTATGATGTGCGGTACAGAACAGTGTACAGTGGCATTGAAATACAGGGAAAAAGCCCATGACTGATGTTTATGACTGATGAGCAGAGCCCTGTATAGCTGTGGTTCTGATCAGGGGGTGTGAGGAGCTGCCGAAACAGGAGAGGGAGTTTCGTTACTCACCCGCTGTCAGAATGACCTACATGCTGTGCTGATAAAAATGCCACTGACTCACTGATCCCGCTTTCCTGAGTTCATTTTTTGGGGAGGCAAGGGTGGGGGTGGCAGGGGTGTTGGTTTTTCCCGAAAAGAAACTGAAAACAGCTAGTCCAACGATCAAACCAATATACTTCTCAAAAAAGTCACCAGCCCCAACATTTTAATAAAGAGGCTTTTGCCTCATGGACATAACACTGTGCCCCAGACTCATTACAGCAATGCACCTTCACTGCCACTGCAATGGCCAAAAGCACAATGTGGCTAGAAAGGACATAAATCCCACCCCATCCATTTGGCAAACAGGGGAAAGGTGGGACCTGTGTGCACAGAGGGGAGGCATGTACCTGAGAGCGGGACCTCGGACTCTCGGGAGAGGACAGGCTGATCTTCTCCAGGGTGTCCACCTTCTCGTAGGTTCGCTTCTGGCGCCCTGGGCCCTCAGGAGGCATAGGAGAGCGGGGCGCATCACCATGGTTACTAGCCCGATACAGGGAGTGGCTGCTGGCAGCGATGTCCTCCCGCGAGCTACTCGCGCGGCTGCCGTACTTCCTAAGTGACCCCAGCGGGGAGCGCGCACTGGGGGCCGAGCTCTCCGATGCCTGGGTGTCCAGACTGGCTTTGCTGTCCCGCATAGTGCTAGAGCGGCTGACCGCTGCCTTCACCTCGGCCATCAGCCTCTCGTTGAGGGCGTCCAGCTCGGCGCTGCCGCTCATGGAGCCAGGTCGGCCCTGCCCAGCGGGGGGCCTGCGTCGACTCCTCCTACACAAGCTGGGCGAGGGCCCAGTGGAGTAGCCCGAGTCCTGGCAATGGAGGGGCGGGGCTGAGGGGCACTCAGGTGAGGCAGGACCAATGTGGGCAGCTTGCCGTGCCTCCATGCCCCTCAGGAGGCTGGCTTCCAGGGTCCTCCAGGTCTGCCTCCTCTCTCCCCTCCCCTCCCTCTGTGGGGGCGGGGCCTGGGCCTGAGCAGGCGGGCATTCAGGAGCGCTGGCTGCATCCTGCAGGGGGGTGTCCTGTTTAGATATGGGGGGTTCCACATTGATCATGTGCTTGATGCACTCCCGTCCAGCCGGACTATAGTCCGTGTCTGAGGGGTGCCCCCGCTGCCAGGACCCAGAGTGAGGGACAGGGTGTGGGAGGAGCCTATTCTGCTGTCCCTGTCGGGTAGAGTTCTGGGAGCTGGGCCGGATCAGTGGGGGTCCATCCTGGTGGTGTCCCCCCTCCACCTCCATGTCTGCTGAGGGCTCATCATAAACGGGCGTCTCCATTGGGGGGTCATCGTAGACAGGTGGTGTTGAGCCATGTTTGGGCGACGCAGGTCGGGGGGTTCCAGTCTGAGCCCTGTGGGAAGAACGGCTGGCTGGGCCCCGGGCAGAACCACTGAGGTTTCCTGGAGTCACTGTGCAGAAGTGGCCGTCCTCCATTTTCTTTAGGTGGAAGGCCTGCTTGCAGTCAGCAGATACTGCCATGGGGGACTGGGCAGGGCTGGAGTGGCCTCCTGGGGGCCTGGTGCTGACAGGGTTGGGTGTGAGGAGGGAGCGGCTGCTGTGAAGGAGCTGTGGGGCTTTAACTGGTCCTGTGCTCTGGTTCCGGCCAATGCTGTTTACCTTCACCAACATGGCCGCCTTTGACCCTGGAGCGGGCTGCCATCTTTGAGCTGACTCTCTGCAACACAGGAGAGGCTATGGTGAAGTAACACTAATGTTGTCAGATTATCAGAGACACAAACACACACACAGAAACAGTTATGCACACACACTGCAATCCCACATGTGCACACTCTTAAGCATGAATGTACCAATACGTACCACCACACACAAAAATAAAGGTTTGTTGGACAGTGATGACAGTTTTAAACCTAAACTTGACCCCCTTCAGGACAGTGAGTATATGGCTGGGGATGGTATCCAAACCCTGTCACCAACCTCTCTAATTTTGCACACTGTCGAAGTTTCAGCTCACTGACCTTCCAAAGTGTCTTCGCTCTCTTTTTTAAAGGATGTGAGGTCTATACATAGCACTGCTGGTAACTGGGACATTTTCTTCTGTGTGGTACAAACTGACCCACAAAACAGAAATTCTAATGAAATTCTGTGCGTCACATCTGACTACAGCCATTCAAGTTCTCCAATCCACACAACTTGGGACACAAAAACTGTCCTTGATTCACATTAAAAAAAACATTAAAGGCGATTCAGATAAGATCTCCTAGAATCTTATCTGAAAAGTTCTGTTTTTTAATAGTTAACTGTGATTGTAGTGACTGGATAAATTGAATCCCTTGTGAATTCACTGAATCAATGATTCCAATAAAAAACTAATTTTTTTTTTAAGTTTTCCTGGTGAATAAAACTTATGCATTTCTGTCTGTATTGATGACCACAGCACTGCTACAGTCAGAAAAACTCAGTGACCTTCACCTATGTGACATTGCAGTACCACCAGCATTATGCAGTGAAGCAGACAGACATTAATACATTAATAGACAGACAATAAAAATAATAATAATAATAATAATAGATCATTGGCATTGAAAAAGTATTTGTTTTCGTTGATCAACATATTCAAGATCATATCATGGTGTAGGGGAAAGGAGAGCTTTCTCTTTAAGAAAACAGTGGGAAAGCTGAGTATCTGCAGATGCTGAAAAGGCACATGTTGAACCCTGATGTGCAGTTAAAAATGATTGATTTGCAGGCTGCAATATGGGACATTATGAATGATAAAAATTAGTGATCTCAGCAAGACATCCCCTGGCCCTGATGTTATGTGTGTTAATCCCATGTGAACAGTGCTTAAAATGTAGATTAAGACCATGGGAATAAAATGTTCATATTCCCCAAGAGATGTATACATTCCGTCCCATTAGTGAGTTTCTCCCCTGCCAACCATAACCACACACTCCTCTTGTCTTATTCAAAATGTCTTAATATTTTAAGCATCAAATTTTTTTTTTTCCTTAGAAAACAGCAGGATCAATGAGCACTATATTTACTTCACTGTTGAGTACCCTGGCTTCTTTAACACAGTTTAAAAGCAGGGATGGCAGCTGTGCCTTTACCCTATTCTGAATGCTCTCGCTAGCTGACCCATGGGCTCTGTGACTCGCTTCATATTCTCCTTCATTAGTAACATTATTAACTCCACACTTTCTCAAACACCTACTCTGAAAAATTAAAATTAAATGTCCTCTAACCCCCTTACATAGCCTACATAGGGAGACATTGAATGGAAGAGAGAAAGATAGACAAGTACAGAGGGGGAGAGAGTGGGGTGGGTGAAGTGTGTTCTCCTGCTAGGACAGAAATGACAGCATTATCAGATTCTGAAGTTAACTAACCCATGACAGAACACATTTTCTCATCACACCAGATGAGTTCTCATAAAATACTCAAAAATAAAAATCTTACCCCCTCCTTCACATGGATTGACTCAAATCAACTGATCTTTTCTCTTGAGCAAAGGAACAAAGCACAGGAAAAGCTTGGTCACTTCCCAGGGAGAAAACGGTATGACTGAACCACTGCTACACCATGCTGCTATGCTGCTAATGTCTTCAAGCCTGAGAAATAACACATGGGGCTGCTACCGTAAAAACTGAAGTTGAGGAGGAGGAGGTGACGGAGGAAATGTGGTGGAGGCAGGGACAGTTCTCCAAGTTACAGCAACAGGAATGTGGCCCCTTAACACTCCCTGTGTCCAACCCCTTTATGCTAAATTTCAGCACTTGAAACAATACAGTCACAATACCCTTGAGGCCTGAGCTCAACACTGTCCCACTGAGTGTTTCCTCTCTCTGGCCCGCACCCCTCTGCTGACCCCCCCAGAGCACACATTGCAGACTGACCCACCCATAGCTTCTCCTATCTCTCTGATCTATATGCCAACAATTGTATCAAACTCCTAACAGCTTCTGTCGTAGCCAGAGTAAACAACTTGCTGAAGCATGCTGAGTATAAACTCCCCAGTTTGCACATGAACAGTGTTGGGCCCGAGGAACACCACTGCACCACCTGAGACCCCTCTATCATTAGAGCTCCACTTTACTTAAGCTGCTCTATTAAAAGAGAAAACTGAGCCTGATCCCACACTGTTCAGACTGGCTGTGACTCCTCTGTTGGCCTTCTTGCCCTCTAGTTCCTCCAGTGTCAAAACTAAGTTACTGCAGGAAGCAGCTCAATCATGCAAGCAGGAGGTGAAGGAAACTAGCTCTCTAGAAATAAAACAAAACCTACAGTCACATTAGGTCACCTGGATATGTCTATCAACATAAATATTGTCCAAATTCCTAAGACTACTTCCCCCTAAAATAAGAAAGTGAATTTTGGGAGAAATACTTACAGAAAGACACACAACATAACACTTCTCCTGAGAATAAATAAGTACATAACTGCTCAGCGGTCCAGTCCACCGTGTTGGGGTACGGGTGAGGGCCTGTTAGGCAGTACAGGGGTCGTTTCTCCACAGCACAAACAGGAAATACCAATGTAGTGTTCACATCGGTGTGGTATACATAGCCTTTCAATGGCAGGGGGGCTTATCTCAGTTAAAACAAATAAACATTAACTACATATATTAAATATATACAGCCAAAGTGAACCCCCACTCTCCCAGAACATTCAAAAATTCCAATTAGCCAGACGCTTCATAAACATCTATTTTAAATGATAAAGAAAGAGGCTAAGCATGTGATTCATTCTGCTAACATGTGAAATAGGGAAACAATGCAACTGCAACTTCCCTCTCCAGATAAAGGAAAGTTTGATCTTTGAAAAACCTAGACCTCTGACCCATCCCTGCCCTATCCCAAACCCAAATCTTTTAATTCAGCAACGGAAGCTGAGTAACAAAACCATTTCCCTTTGAATGTCTGCTGAAAGCTAAAAAACAGAGAATATAATCAAAGAGGGGGAGAAGAGAATGCCGACATTGCTGCTGACATCAAATAACCAGAGGCAGACAGAAGCTTTAAGAGTTATCGCACTTGGTGAGAAGCAGTCAGGTCAGTGTGGACGTTATTTACATTTTGTTCCATCGTGTTTTGGGATTTTTTTCACCTGGCTGCAAGTTCAGGACAGGTAAGTGGAGTAATTCCTTTAATTTTTATTTCAGGGTATTACAATGAAGAAATGCTGTACTGGGTCAGCCAATTTTCAGCTTGTGCTGGCAATATAACAATAATATTCATATTCATCATATTCACTGTCCTAGTGATACAAGACTGGAGATTCACAGAAGAGTAAAACTTGCCAACTGGCTAACTCTACAGTACCAATAGAGCCAAATGCCTTCATAAGTACAAACAACCTGACAAAAGTGCTGAAAAACCCAATGAAATCTCTGACAGCAAACAGCCAAATAAACAACACAGGTCTGAATTCGTGTACAAGGTGAGCACATACAAGTTATAGAGCTGAAGAGACAGTTACTGTGGTTTGATATGGAATTTCATGATCACCCTCATCATGGACGTAAGTACTAACATGTGTGAAAGAGCAAAGCACTTTGTTTGTGTTATCAGGCTCAGCTCCTTCTAAGGACTTTGATCCTTACAGCAACATTAAACATTTCAGGAATTTATTACAAGCTGATGCAACACAAGAACATATATTCAAACCTGACCTGACACAGCTGAAGCAATAACTGCCATATAACAGGCTGTAAAATTACACTGCACCTGAGATAGCATGTCCCTGCCTTTGACACCCTCACCAGAGCTCAAAGGTCATGAGACTGGATTGTGTGGTCTTCAAGGAAGGGTTAGAACACTGCTGATCATGGCTGTGCATTCCATCACGTTGCACCAGCGCTGTTACTGTAGGCCCTGAGATGGAGTACTATGGTGACTACAATAAAGGCTATAATAATTAAGGCTATAACAAAGCAATATTTTGAGTTTGTTATCTTGAGACAGGAAGATACCCCTTAGGATTTTCTTATTACCATTGTGGTTTAAACACCATATGTTTTGTCAACTTATAGTCAACAGAATTTTAGATCTTGAGATAACCATTAAAAATGTCAAAACACTGAGATAATTATCTTGTGATTTTGAGGTACAATACAAAAGTACTTCTTCTGTGGTCTCAATGGGCTTCTGAGGAATTCTGAGTATGAAGACGTGAAGTGAGCCTTACTAGACAGTCTGTTTGGGTTTCAGGGGAAATACCTGAAAGGTCAGACTGAGAACCCTCAACAGGTGTTTCAGACAAGCTAAGGGGGGTAGAGGAGGAAATGACAAGATGAGTGAGGGAGGGAGAGGAATTGAAGCAAAAATGGGGAGGAGTCTGTGAAGGTTTGTCTGGGAAAATGGTGTGTAAGGAGTTTGAAGCGAGTTCTGAATTCCTCACCCAAGACAATTCTTGATCCCAGAGGTCAGGCGCAACAAAAGACAATATTACAGGTAATGCTGGATTGATGTCATGTTTACACACTGAGAAACTCTGAGATATCAATCATGTCTCAGCATGTAATTGAAAAGTCATTAATGTTCACATGAAATGTGTTCAGTGAATTACCAATCTTTATAATTACAGGGTACTGCGTTAACTTTGCTTCAAGTGATAGATGACGTTTTTCTAGTGGCTACAAACAAGGAAAAAGTCTTGATTAATGTTCTTAGCATTCACAAACTTACTTTTGCTTTTTTGAAATCTATATATCAAAGCTATTGTGTGTGTGTTTACATATGACTAGACTCAGATAAAATATACACGTAAAAAGTCTTTTCAGGGGATCAAAATTTCAAAGACCAAACAGGCTAAGCTCTGTAAAGAGCTCTGGAACTCGATTTACATTGGAATGCCAAACAAAGTTAGCAGTCAGGGGGTTTAAATTTGTTCCAGGGAACCTGGTGTGGAAGCCCTGACCACAGCTCCTCACACTGCTACCTCCTGAGTGGGAGTGGGTGGAGTGGGAGGTGTGTCTGCAGAGGGCAAGGGGAGGCTGCCAAATATAACTCAGCCTTGCGTGTCCTTCCTGGAATAACGGACAGCAAAAACATGGGACTGAGTCACTGTGGTGTTGTGGGACCAGGAAAAGCCGGACGCTTTCTCCCCTGGGGAATGGGGAAAAACATACCCTACTCATAACTTCCCTTCTGCTGGGGGCAGGAAGAGGAAATGGGGTCTGCAGACAGAATCTGTACACTTTATTAGTTTTTATGAATGTGCTTTACCAGACTCCCTTATACAGAGAAGCCTACACAATTAGCTTTTTTCTCTACAATATTCATCATTATTTCCTACATACATATAATCTGAATGAAGAACTACACTGAAACCATTGCACTACACAACAATGCTGATGTGTACACACTTACAAAAGCACACATGCTCACATTCACACACACAGTGCGACGTTGGTTAAATTAAGACACAAACGTGGGAAAAAAATTGAAAACCCCAATCAGAAGTGTCTATTCCATGAGAGGAGACCTTTGACAGATGTGTGTGGATGTGTGAGTAATTGAGTAGATTTTATATATAACTATGTAGCTTCTGTGGCTATAAAGCTGTTTAACAGTAGCATATTGTTCTGGTTGTATCCCTGAGGCACTAAGATAAACACATTAATTAGCTGGCAGTCCAGGACTGTCATGTCCTACAACGTAATTTGCGGTAATGTTCTCTGAGTGCCATCAAGGAAAATATCTCCATTTTGAAATACATAAAAGTCCAAAATTAAAATTTCATATCTTCTCGAGTTCATACAATAGCATGTAGTTGCTTCTCTAATTATAGCTGCTCAGCAAATCTATGCAGCTAGTACATTGCTTCATACACCTGCCAGATTTCTCAGTCCAAGTGTCAATAAAGTCAATTTCAAGCTCTGAGCACACATAACGCAAACACTCAGATATGAGAACAATAAACTCCAGCTCAGTGCATACAGTCCACAGACCACAGCCACCTTATCCATTACTGTAGTAGAGCCAATACTAATTGGTTTCAGCACAAATAAGATAATCGGCTAGAGCAAAGTAGAAACTAGGGGGCACACAGTTCGCACTAGTCTGGGAATACCCATCCCCCAGCACTCCTGCAACATCCCCCCCCCCCAATACAAGGAGGTCATCTGCTTACTGCCCAGTAGAGCTAGCGGTTGACCCACGGACGCCCACACTTAACTGGGACGATGACAAATATTCCCAAAACCCCCTCCTATGAGAGATGCATTGTGCTGTGACACCCCCACAACACCGTCCACCACAACAGGCTACCAATGAAGTCAAATGATAGAATAAAGGGTCTACTGAGACTTTCCCCTCACCCCCCTTCCCCCAAGTGACCAGTCATCCTTTAACATCATGTGCCAGACAAGCCTGAGAATTTCACTCCTACATTTGTTTGTTGGGTTTCTGAGGGCCAATAACAATAATAAGGAGGAGTAATCTGCACAATACGGATTACAGTTCAAATTTTAAAGAAGGGGCAGTGAAATGAAAGCAGTGTATGTCTCCATCATAAGCTGATCACAAAACCTGATCGGATTGCCTTGTGGGTGCACACTCACAAATAACACTGTAACGGACACTGACAGCTCTAATTACAAGGGAGATTAAGGCATTTTCCAGCCTTCTAATAGGGTGAAATATCTGTGACATGAGACGAGGGTTAGTCAATGAGTAACAGAAATGGAACACCGTCTGTCACTGAAAAGGGACAATGAAACAAACTGTACTGATATATGTTGACATTCGGAGGACTGCTAGAAAAGTAAAATTTATTGTAACTACTTAAAGAAAACCATGTCACTTAGTCAGTTGCAATTTATGAATAAGTTAAAATTTTTGAAAATGTTAAAAATTCTATTCAAGAAAACCAAATTTAAAAAAACCTCTAATTTGCAAGAGACACGTGATTCAGTTATTTTTTCCCAAGGAGCTTATGCACGTAACAGAATAGTGTGTGTGTGTGTAAACACCTTCAGTGATCAGGTGTTGTTTAAATACAAGAAATATTTCTCTCAGTTTTTAGCAAGGACGAATTGATGAGTGCTTTTTGCCCTGTTTTTCAGTGTACAGATGCAATGCATTTTGGAGGGTCAGAGACAAAGCCATTGGGGGCAGCTATTCAGCTCAGCCCCAACGCAGCTGCACAGAATGGAAGGGCTCTAATGATTGAACAAAGAGGCATCACCATGCTTAAGCAAGGATATGAAAACAGCAGTCACCTTGCCAGGACTGTACCCCAGTTCTGTACCTTAAAAACCTCTGCCCATGACAACTCCACTACACACATGGATATAAAGATCAGTAGAAAATCAGCTAAATTTACTTTTATTTTTCCAAGTTCATCAGAGCCCTAACGGCATATTTGCAGGAAGTAAAGCAGTATAGACTGAAGGATCACTATGATCCTTATGATGAGTGATCAATCACATCTCCTTACACAGTCATTCCTAAACATCAGTCTAATGGCTAATTTTGGAACTGTGTACCAAAGTTAAAATGGGGCAGAAACATCTCTCACAAGCGTTAGGCATTACATTTGTGTTACAACATCTATAGCTATATTCTTATATTTTACCAATATATTTTTACGTCGATGCACAGTCTCTGTTTAGTTACTGGCTGTTCTGTACTTGTTGCTTTTGCTGTTGTGACCCGCATGTAATATATTGTCACTATGATGCCCTAGTAAAATGCTCTGAACAAAAGTGTGTACAAGACAAATAATTAAAAGAGAAATTATAATTGAGCATAACACTTAAACTCAGTCTCAGAGAGGGTCAGGAACAGGGGGCCCAGTTTCAGAACCTATAGCCGATTGTCTGATATTACATTTAATTATGGAAAGACCCCTCTCATTCTTACATAGGCTGTTAAAACTCCTGTTAACATTGCCTTTTGTAAAAGAGTAATGAACCAGAGTAGAACTGGGGGACTGGTTCTTTCTCAGACGGGCAAACATGCTCTCCTTTGGAGGTAGAGTTCCTCTTTTAGGAGAGAGAGACTCAGCAAGGGATGGAGGATTTTTCAGTAGGTGCGTGTACATTGCAAACGTGGCTCGGGGCCAGGGGAAGCAGAAGGCATTTCTGGCATGTGGTTATGAAACAAGGCTTAAGCTGTGACAGTGCCATAAACACACTTTCTGACCCCCGCGCTATGGGAAAGTTTTTAGCGGGAAAACGGAAATATCATGTACTGTTCCCTGCCATGATTGCAGTGTTGTGCTGTTAGGTCTTTTGGAAGACCTATTTGAAATATTTCTTAGTTACTGAACCAGGCATCTGCTTCCTGAAAATGTAGAAAAAGTTGATATTGTGCTCATGCAACACTTCAAAGACATACAGAAGAATAAAGGGCAATGGGTAAGGACAGGATAAGGAGGACAATCACCCTCCACATCTTGGTCTCCTAAGGAATACTAAACACAGTTAGGCCTGTATTCAAAATCAAATAAACAAGCAAAAAAAAAAAAATTATAGCTCTTAAAGTATTATTTTTTGGATATGATTTATCTTTGTTTAATACACATTCAGTCATTTTTAGCTGGCTGTGGGTGTGTGCCATGTCATTTTCTCAGAGTACAAATTAGGCAGCCGCAGTGGCCTGAAAGATATTTCATAATATATTTTATAACTCCCACACCACAGCCACACAGCCATAGCAGAAAGAAAGATCCCACAACATAGCAACATTATATTAACAATTATCAATACGACACGGTTTCATACTGATGTTGAACGATTGAACATATTTTGAAAAAATCCATCCCTGATTTTCTGCAACAGGAGAGCTGTGTGGAGATGATCCCATTGGAATAATGTCTTTTCACTATGACTGATAAACTGTGTGGGTTTTGAGTACATATACCAGCACCAATCTGGCTGACTAAAATTGATCATTTGTATTGAAATTCAGCTGAATGGCATTGGATCTGTCCTAATGGTAAAATATTTGAAGTGTCTCCTACTGCACATTGAGGGCGGAGTGTAAATGAGTATATATACAAACACAAGCAATTCCCCATCCTGGAAAAAGGGCTGAATGACAGGCTGGGTATTTTACCTCAGAGCATCCTTCCTGCCATCTCTGCTGTCCATGCTGTCAGTCCGGGCTTTAATGGGGGTGTCTCTGCCGCTCCTGTCTGGATCCAGAGCCGAGGGCATGTGGGTGTGTCCGTAGCGGGGGAGGGATTTGCAGCGCCTCTCGCAGGCCACAGGTTCGGCACGTGGAAGGCTAGCATTACCCTGGAGCAGGGACTCAGAGCTGCGCTTCCTGGCCTGCAGCCGGGCCAGCGGTACCACGTCACAGTTCCGTGGCCGGTGCCACACCGTCTGCCGGCTAGCGGAGTTGAAGTAGTAGAAGCGTCCATTGTTGGCGTCAAAGAGCTCCCACCACTGGTTGCCGTCAGACTGACGGACAGGCACGTTGGGGGGCGGGGCCCAGCCACACTCCCCTGAGGACAGGTTGACGTACATGCGCTCCCGAGAACGGGGCTCCAGGATCTCCACCCAGTCAGAGCTGTGGGGGAACATGCGGAGAGATGTTTTCACAAAATGGCAACCCTGTATACGGTAATCTGTATACCACGTCTGTCTGTCTGCCTAAACAGTATATTTCTTTCACATTCTCCAGCAGCAGGAGTCATTTCAGGGTCATGTCATGCCAGCAAAGCTTCAAAAAGAAGTCACACAACATATACAATCACACCTACACACACACACACACACACACACACACTCCCTTTGCCACACATACATATACACAAAGGACTGTAAAAAAATGTTTGTCTCAAACACACAAGCACAAAAACAGAAATTCTGACACACAACATCTGTAGAAGGCATTACAGTGATAACAAAGAGGAAACAAATAAATAATGAAGTGTTTACGTGTGAACATGTCCTTTGTATCAGTGGCATGACAACAGCAGCAAAATATGCTAACTTACTTAACTCTGCTTTCCAGCACACGGCACGAACTGACTGGAGGGCTCTGACCAGTATCACAACTCCATAAGGGCTAAATTGCCTGGATTAAGTAAAACACTGAAATCGACGGAAACATGTCTCAAAGACATGAAAGTGTGAACCGAAGCATCTCTAAAATGTAGTCTCACTTCTCTGAAACACATGCGATCATTTCTCTTTTAGTGAAATTAAAACCCCATGCAGTTGCTCCCATTTACCAAAAGGAATACATTGCTGTGACCCAGGAGAGAAAAACACCCAGGCATGCTTAAGAACAGAAGCCCCCACCCCCTACTCCGTATACGTGTTTCATTAACCACGCTGTTGCTATGATGTTGCCAAAGCGACAAAGTTTCATCAGAAGTGGAGTTTAGCTGCATCCCTTCTGCATCAGAAGATTTGGACACAGACAGAGGGTGACACTCATTGACCTGACTGCGCTTCCCGCCCATCCCCCAAACTGTGGAGTCTTCAAGCTGTCCCAAACAGAGACTGAAACAGCGAGAGACTGACCCCAGAGCTTAGCTCAAAAGGATGTCCTGATATGCTGAGCCTTTGGTGATGCCTGCTGAACTACATTTTCAACTTCATTATGAAGGAGGAAGTAACTCAGAAGCTGACCAATCACAGAAGAGTATGAATACCTCCCCTTTCTTTTGTGACTTAATAATGTCATACTGACATGAATATGCAACATATATTTTTTTTCCAGTTTCATGGCTTTGTCAGTTTCAAGGAGGTGGTGAAACAGCAGACAATAGCTCTTGTGAATATCTCTCAATGAACACAGCTACCCTGGAAACCAGTTCTATTACACAAAAAAACTGCATTATCACTGAAACGACTACATTTTGATTATTTTATTAATGTGTTTAAATACTGTCATTGTACTGCCATGCTGTCCATTGTTGTGTACAGTCAAAAACTAACAAAGGTTGTCTTAGTCATGTCTCTCTTGAAAAACACCATTTAGTAAAATAAAATAAAAATTAAAATAATATAAAATATGTAAATATAGTAAAATAATAAATATCCAACTGGAATTCAGAAAACTTGAAATGAAAAGGTTGCAGCTTTAGTTTTGAGTCCAAACCTTTGTTCTGCCCTTGATTGTGGTACTTGCCTGAACTGCTGCAGTAAATACCCAGACATAAGGATGGAGAATATCTGAAATGTGAGCTAAAAAAAGAGAATCTGGGACTGCTCCTCTGGGTTCTGGACCAGCACCAGCAGCACGGTCACCAGATGATGCAGACCAACCTACTTCTGCCCTGGGATTCAACCCCCGATGAAACAGTGACACCTGACCCTTCCCCCCTCCCTCCAGTCACATGGCCAGCTCATACCACTAACCACATGCAGGAACAAAAGCATCCAATGTTTGAGAAGTGTGAGTATAATGTACATGTGTGAGAGTCATTTGTTGTGTGTGTACATATCATTTATTGCAATAAATTAACAGGACAGAAACCGAAAATGAGATGGACATATGAGAGCAGATAAAACTGGGGGTGGGGCAGCTACTGCGTGAGCTGAGTGGTGAGAGGTAGGTAGGAGGGGTTAATATTAGGTGGGAGGGGCTAACAGTAGAGTGCTGCAGCACTGACTGAAGCACATATGGCAAGTGAGGTCTTCCCTCAAAGCTCCACTGCTCTTGCCTCCTCCCAATGAACAGGGAGGGAAATATGAGAGAGTGTTTGCTAAAAGGGCAGGGCCCTGTTTTTCAACAAGCAACATACTGTGTGGATACCACATTGAACCCTGCCCTGTCATTATCCATTGCTATTCCACTGCAGCCTGTCTGCCACACACAAATACTTATAAACACTTACATACACACACCCCTCTGCAAGGAACGTCTCCTTCTATACCGCACAATCAGCAGAGGCTAAGCCTTGTGTTCACGTTCAAAATCCCACCTATAAAAAGGCAACCTATAAGGGCTCCCCACAAAACATCAACACCAGGTGACACACATGGTAAAGACTGGCAAATGAGCAGGGCGCCAAGGTTTATTCGCTAAGGTAAACTATTTGACAGAGCGCAGACCACTTTTAAAAGGTAGTGTGTCACTGAATACAAACAGGATGTGTGGACAGTGACTTGCTGCCTGTGGAATCTTAACATGAGCTGTCATTCATCATTTTATCAAGGCTAGCCCACAATTCCTTGACCCTTTCCAGTAGTTAGCACATGATTTTCATTTGCTAAACTGTCACTTAGCATAGTTTCTGTAATTTCCTTCTCAGCCATTGTTGAAGTTGACTTGCATATATCACTGAAGAAGTGCGACAAAAGACTGAACCACTGCTAGCATTTTGATAGAGATTAGGGTATTTCTCCCAAAATTCTGGGCATTTTTTAAATCAAGGTAATGTTTAGGGTTAATAATTTTTAGGTAAAAACTTCATTATATTAGCTTTTTCCCATTACACCAATTTATTTTTCAGCATAAATTAATCAGTAATATATTGACATTGGCCATAGACTGTTTTATCTAACCACTTGGACATCCTCACATGTTCCCACTAACATAAAAAGCCACAAAAAACATGGTACCCACCTCTCCGGCTGAATAAGTGTATATGCACTAGGCTGAGCTGAATGGCATACCTTGTTTATATGTTCAGCAAAAAAAATACAGTAACTACATGCACAGTCTCGGCCATGCCAAACGGGACGGACTGTGTCCTTTCAGCCTGTCCAGCATTTGGTGGTTAATTAGAGGCGTAGAAGTATGTGTAGCTACATGAAACACAGACTAGATATAGTTGAAAATTTCACCAAAAAAATGGGGTTTGTGTTGTGGTTTAAGGTTTTTTTTGGAAGAAATTAAGGTGTACTGCAGATCTGCCAATCCTGACGGCACCAGAGCTAACAAAGTCTCCATTTAACAGTCTACAGCTGGTTCATTTTCAGGCACCACAGAATAACTCATAGCATAGCTTCCAAACTCACGCAAACTAAAGCAATATACAATTAGACTATATGATGAGGCTCTCATGTTATGCCCTACATTGAACTGAAGCCTGAATTGTTAAAAAATGAGTCAGGATGTACATCTACAAAACAAATCAAAATCAGCAGGTCACAGCACTGAGGTCGGGCAGGGGTCATGAGGGCCTGAGATCCTGTTTTCTCACAGTTGACTTTGTTAATGGGCTTTGTGGGTTTCTAAATGCCAATCACATCATGGTTAGCACTCATACAGTTAAACAAACAGGAATAATCCTCCCATCCTGATCTGAAATAAAATGACAGGAAAACCTTTTGTCTTTTTGCTTTTGTTGAGAGTTTATCACAATATTGTACAATCGCGTGGCTGGCTGTCAAAAAGAAGCTGCCTGAACAAGCAGAGGCAGGCTTACAAACATGTGCAGACATGTTACGCTGCAAACAGACACTGGACTCCATGGGACTCCAGAACAGACAGGGATTATTCAAGAGGGAAGGCCTCTCATTTCGTCCAGAGATCATTCCACTGAGAAGAAACACACTGAAAGGAAATTTGATCAATACGTCAATCAAATAAATAAATAAATAAATTAATTGCATTAAAATTCTTTTCTTTCTTGTTAAATAGACTTGCAGAGAATTTGATCGTGCGTAGAAGCAGAGCTGAGTAAAGATATTGATTAAGCAGTTCCTACCCTAGAACTTCCCTGCATGCACAAAGAAGCCAGTTCAGACTGAAACTAGATTCAGAAGAGAGTCATCCTGCAGACGCGCGCACACACACACACACACACACACACACACATAAATAGGCGTAAGCACATGCATACATGCGCACACTAAGACCACACAAGTCCACCCCATTCCCCTGATACAATTGCCAAAATTAAAGTAACAAACAGATTTGGAAGAATAAACCTGGCCATTGTATGTATTATGTTTACCCTCCTCCTTTCAAATCAAAATAGTTTCTGTGCTGGAATGTAAATTCTAGATGAAATGATTATCAAGCAGAAGTAACCACTGCCAACATGCATAAGCCCCATGCCTACACACATACACCTCATATAAACAAACATGCACCCTGAAACAAACACATTTTTTGACACCTGTGTCGTCTTCTGCTACACCTGTTCCTCTGTGAAGCACAGTCCCCTGATGTGAGGGGTGGTGGGAGTGGGAGTAGAGAGGGAGGGAGGGAGAGAGGTCTGCTCTCCCCTTTCTCCACTGGCATGTTCGGCCAGTATCGCCATGCCGCCTGCAGAAGGCCAAGATGAGCGGGGTGCCCTCGCGCCCATTTGTTGCTCTGGGCTCATACCCAACTCCCAGCAGAGCTGCAGAAATCAGGAGAGCAGCCAGAGAGGAAGATCAGGCCAGCCTACCCTGCCAAAATTATCTCTGTCCTCTGCCCCTCCTCCACAATCAATTCCACTAGAAAATGATGATTCGTTTCAATGGAGGTACAGGACAGCCTAGTAAAGTGGAAAGAGTGAGGAATACTGATATTGTATCACATCAATACCACTATTGAATGCTAATATTTTATCTCTATAAAATAATTTATTTGTAATTTATTTGTAAGAAAAAGAAAGTCATTAGTAAGTTTATGTAACAGCTTCCAAACCAAAAGTTTATCTGAACTGAAGAAATATCTCCTTCTCTTAGCTGATCGGGGCTCTCTCAAAGGAAGTAACCAGCACCGATTTCAACTCCCATCATCACCATTAATATATATTATACGAGAGAAAGGAACGTGAACCCAGGGGCCCAGACAGGCATGAAGCAGGCACTTCATGGAGTCTGGAACCCCTCAACACTGTCACAGACTGCACTATGGGAGGATATTGCATCATGGCACACATGAAATATGAAACTACTCACCAGTGACAGTATGCAAAACAGAAACAACATCTTTAACAATGCTGTAAAAGAAAATGTGCTCAAAACAAAGATACAATTCCATAATGATCTGAGCCAAAGATTATTTTTTAATGTCAATAGCATCAAAAGCATACTCATATAGTTAAAGGGAAGACCAAACTAGTGTTATCAAGATTGCATACGATGACAGGGTGAGACAGCAGTGAACTACTGCACTTGAAGAAGCTGAGCCCAACAGAATGAAAGAGCAGACTGACCAAAGGCTCTCCTGCACAGGTGAAAGACAACATGCCATGTTGTCACCTGCAGAAAAAAACTGTTGTGGTGTCCTAGTTAATGGACGAGGAAGGAAACGCCAACCCAGACAGAACTATCAATCCCTCAACAGGGGTGGCTCAGACAGCTTCAAGATGATATGACCCTTGACTGGAAGAGCGGGTAGGACCCAGCTTTGAAGCTTTCGGTCTGTCTGAACTGGGTCAAAGATCTAAGGGCAGGGCCTCGTTGGTTATTAGTAGTTAAAAGCAGGGTATGGTGTATTATTTCTACACCTTGAGCCATTTGGGGTGAAATGCTGGCTGTGTGTGAGAATCTTGTAAGCGGAACACTGAGCTTATAGAGTGGTTCCCTGCCATGGAGGCATGGGGTGGGTGACAGGATGAACCCTGTAATCATACTGCACTACACCCCCTTTACCCTCATCCCACTGAGCAGTTATGTAAGGATGACTAAAAATAAGACAAACTGAATCATGCAAACAAAGACTGGAAACATGTGACAGCACTGTTGACCAAAATAATAGACCTAGGCTGCCGAATGCCCAGGAAGGCGTTTTCTCTGTCCCTCTCACCCCTCCTTCTCTCCTTTTCTCTCCCTCTCCCTTAGTGTTACTTACACCACTGTCTGAAAATAACTTTGCTGAAAACTTCAAATTTCACAATAAAAAGCAATGGAATAATAAATGACCCAATATCCACATAAACCAAATGGCCCTCAGTGATGATATACTGTACCGCCATTCTCACCATACAGACATTATTATTGACAAATCAATACTCTTTACTAAAGGAATCAGTCAACATTAAGAAAGTGAAATAAATGAAAGAGGCCTCTTCCATGTTTTATCAGGTTGTTGACAAAAATATTGTCAATGTTTATACATTCCGCAAACCGCAGCAACAACAAGGAGGAAAACCCCACAATGCTGTCTGTAATCTGCCACCTGAACACATGACAGACAGAGTTTCATTCAGTCAAGTGTCTAAAACAAGTGGCTGGCCTCGTCCTCTGCCAGGTGCAGACCTGGGCGTTGACTGGCTACCACAAGCTGTATATGGTGGCAGTGTCTGTACTAACTGTGTTTGTGTTCTGCAGACCACATATACTCCATTGTTCTCAATGGCACAGGATGAGGGCGTGGGCCAGATAAATGTTTGAACATAATGATAAAGTTCTAGATCCCTTAGGATGGGGTGGAGTGGAGATGCCTCCCTCAGGCAGCGCTGCCAGTGTTTGTGCTGGCGGTGTTATGTGTTTTGGGCTCACAGAGTCCCAGTGGTATTTGCGTTGGCTTGCTGGTTGTCGGCTGCTCACACAGGTGGCCACTGCTGCTCCACAGTGGCCTGTGTCTGTTCCACATGTATAGAGCACTGCATAGTCAACCCAGCAACGAGGACTCAACCAAGAAGTGGATATGATTGATTACCTCTTATGATCATGAGTACTATTGAGAACAGTGATTTTTATAAAGATGCTGATGATCATGCTAGTGTCCTCTAATGACTGTGGCCTGACCCATTTGCTGCTTTGATGTTATTACAGTGCTTTATGTATGCATTATAGCCGTTTTTTCGCTTTTTAAGTATGCAATTTTGGCTGCAAAGAATTTCCCTTTAGGTCCAATAAAGTTGAAAGTTGAAATTGCAAGAGCAAATTTGTGATACAACAGATCAGGCCACAGGCCTGGGGGCAGGGCCTGGAGAGAAAGGCAAGGAGAGGGACACACCAGCTGTGTGAGTGCCAAAGTCCCCATGGGACAAGCATGACTTCCATGCCTCTCACAGCTAAGGTTCGACCCCCACTCAGACAGGGATATCATGCAAGGGCACAGTCATATGCCAAATCATTACAATACAAATACATTCAAAATTCAGCTCCTGTGCTGGTCAAGAGGTGAATGATGAAATTCATTAAGAATGATGAACCGGAAAATATTCCATACATGTGGTTTAATGCACCACAGTGAAATTAACTGGTGCGCAACAAAAACAACAGTTATTTCTGCACAAGTTATTTCTACACAAAATGCACCTGAAGATGTAACAGGCTGTTTTGGAACTTGAGATTTTATGACATTGTTCTGCTGCAAATATTAAAAAGTATTCCTTTGCTCTTCTGCTCATAAAGGTCAGAATGTAAGGGCTGTGTCACACTAATAGGAATGACAGCAAAACCAGCAACTGCAAAAAGTCTGCATATCCAGCTAGACCTGATACTCATTTTGGAACATGTTGACAGCTTAATTTCAATACTGCACTTGTCAGAGGTGTTTTGTTGAAATTACAATGTGTAGCAACCAAGATCTGGCTGAGAGGAGACTGATTACCATGGGCTAGGCCAAACCTCACACCTTCCCTGAGGTGCATATTTAAGGTGCTGTTTGAGGAGGTGTAGAGCCCGGGGGAGAGGAGTGAAGGAGCTGCAGGTAATGAGATCACAGCATCAGTCTCTCAGCAGCCCCAGGCTTTGATCTCGGTGTCAGGACCCTGAGAGAGGCTTTGTGACACAACTCAGGCCTCTCGCTGTCACTGCACCTGCTGTCCTGTGAGAGCCAGGCCTGATCCATCACCCGCTGCCTCACTATGCTCCACACAAACCCAATCCTGCATCACTGCGTTACACATTCACCGAGCACACAGACAGACACATATCTGAATTCTTCTTCTGTCCACATTTTACAAACACATAAAAAGGCATCAGTTCTCTCATATACAAGACGTTAGACTTGTACATAGCATGTGTATCAGTATTACAGTAAGTCATTTAAATATCACTTCCACGTGCAAAAATAAATGTTCAGCTTCTGTTGAGGGCTATAAAAAGCTCTGCCTTCTCCATATAAAGCACACACACCTCAGTGCATTGTGCACACAAGCACGACAGCTATTCCTGATCCACCACCTGCCACCACACTATGCTTTGCATGCACACTCCTCCCTAGCTGGTGTTACACATGCATGTATGCACACATGCAAACACACACACACACACACACACACACACACACACACACACACACACACACACACACACACACACACACACACACACACACACACACACACACACACGTGTCACTGCATTATACACACACACGCCAGAGCCAGCCATCACCTACTGCTTCACTGTGTTACACAGAAACACAGTCCAAACTGACTGGATTACTACCCACTAATATTCTTTCTGGGGTTTTGCAACAACTTGGAGCCAATGAATGGCCAGTTCTGCGTCATTGCCTACTGTCTCATGCGCTGCTCCAGACCTGAGCTCCTCCATCTCATTTGGAAATTAGCATAGACAGTATTCATCTTCTAGAGATATACAGGATTCAAGAAGTTACAGCCTAATTATCAAATATCTAGACCTACATGGAGCATTTTGCACCATTATGCACCAAACAAAAGCTTGGTTGGGATGAGTCATTCATCCTTCCCCACAAGGAAAACATCTGCATTTCCTCAGCACTTTTTTTTTACAAATTTATGAGAAAAGTGAATAAGTTACTGTATAAAGTACAAACGCAACAGACAAAACAGTCGAGCGGAGTACTTTTACAGGATGAGATAGACTAGACTAGCCTATTTATGCAAGTCAGAAACTGCATTCAAGTATCATGGGGGTGTAAATTAGAAATCTCGCTATTAATATAAGGAACAATACATAATTAGGGCAAATACAATTAATGTGGTTGGCCTGTTTTTTGGAAACCCCTGTGGATGGGATGAGATTTGGGTGGGTTTTTAAAAAGAGGTAGAAGACGTTGGTGCTTCATAAAAAGAACTAGGCTTATTTTATCCTCAGCCAGCCATCTATGACACCAAATAGACACTTACAAAAACTGACATAAAATACTAAATCATCCAAGAGAAATTTAGAGATGTTAACCGATCAACTATATAGGACTGATGATAGGAATATGGTGTTCACTCCATCTAGGCTCATCTTATAAAACCAATCTATTGTGCATGCCTACAGAATTACTGTTCCCTTTCATTGAGTTTTCTGAAAATGTCACTTAACATTTCTTTCTAAATTTGGCACAAGCCATGTACCCCAAACACCCAAGATATGCCAGTCTTCACAAGTTGCAACATCAACCCACAAAGAGAACACATATAAAAAGCACAGACATGGGGTTAATTACACTGACTCAAATTAGGCCACTTCTAATTAGTGCCTTTTCACAAACTGTTTAAAAGCTATATTCCAAGACCACCCTGGTGTAAGCATGCTTGAGAAAAGTTAACAACAGACAGACACTAATACTAAGGCATGGCAACTCAAACTCGGAGAGACAGCATTATGTCAGTGTAAGTGTAAAGTACAGTAAAACAACCAGTCATGGTCAACTCCAAATCAAAATTACTCCATTATGGAGTTTTTACATTGCATACTTTTCAGCACAAAGTACAGGAGAGCTCAATTTAGCCCTGGACACAGAATATGACCCCTCAAACTTACAGCTCAACCTGAACATGTCAATATCTCAGCGATTGCTACCTTCAACAAAAAAAGGTTATCAAGGTGTTCTTTGCTCATGATCAGACAGAGTCATTACCAAACCATTAACACACTTTTTGGTTCTGAAGATCCATTCTGCACTACAAAATGGTCCATTGATGGTTCTATATTGTTCCAAGAATGGTTCCTCAATGATTATGAACAAAGAAACTTTTGTTATCATTTAGAACCTTTTTTCTTATAGTGTAAGTCCTGTCCACATGGTTTCTAGACTCCACGGTTTCTGGACATGTTGTGAACTTTAATTTTGTTATGATCAGACTCTAAAGTCTTGGGAGAAGGGCATCTGCCTGCACAGACATAAGGATCTGGGTCATATGTCCCAAACATGCAAGCAGGAATAAGAGTGCTCTCTCTGTGAGGGCTTAGTGTCCTGTCTTATGTGGTGAACATGGACAGGAACACAGTCAGCCTCTCCCTCTCCCCATACACACACCGTGTGCAATTTAGATTTAACTTGTGGGAATGCTATGGTTAACAGAGATTGATAAAATACTTAGACAGCCACCAAAATATCATTAAAACACACTACATAAAAATAAAATCTCAATTTATAATGACTGCAGTTTGCTTTGCTTCTTTGACTTAATGAACGATCTGCTTTGAGTGAAAAATAAAACAGGCGGTAGTGAGAAACGGCCCATCTGCGTTACAGCCGAAAGCACGCGCTTCAGAAAGTAAGTAGAGTCATATAAATCGAATGAATGCAGTAAACAGACAATGAATGGGGTGGGGTAACTAATAAGACTCGGAACATTCCTCTCTGGTTTCAGTTACTGCTCTGTGATCTGCTGCCAAACAAATTGTGTCAATCCACCCAAGATGTTTTTAATGGAGGAAACTATCACAAGCAAACTAATAAAATTCTATTCCCAAAACAAAGCATGGAAAATACCGATTTTAACGTCAAAAACGTGTGGGGAAACATAATAATAAAGTATTCAGAATGCAGCAGTTCAATTTTTAAGATTTAACAATGTAAATTAACTTGAAAATTCTCTGCTCATTATGAATTAATCATAAAATCCACCACCAATGAATCTTAATATTCGCCTCAAGCTAAGCATTCATTCATCGATTTTGACGTTTGTTTAACTTGTAAAATTCGGCGCTGTCATGTCAAAGTTACAACATCAAGCTACCTAGACCACCTGTTCCATCCGGATGAGGTGCCCGTTCAAGACCCTAATGTAAAACTCACAGAGCTTAAACTCAGACTCAGTCATAAATCATTTCTTGTTTCGCTTCAAGGAATCTACTGTACGGAATATCGATCATACAGTCAGTTGCAAATCTCTGTTACATTTTAAACAGCATTGCAATCTCATTGGCTAATGAAAAGGATTGGCGGTATTAGCGATCTAAATAACCGAGCAGCTTCCATGTCTAGATTTTATCTGGCTTAATCATATTTCGCATAAACTCGGTTCTCTGAAAAGCCTCACACTAATGAAACAATGTGACCGTGTCCAACAATGGATGTCAGACAAAGTTTGACACTAGCTGTGCACATTTACACAAACGTAAAGAGAGAAACAGGCACATGAACCAAACACGTTTTTCTGATAAATAAATGTTAGCATTTGTCATGTTTCGGCAACAGGACCATTATCTACCTGAGAAACTGGATGCCAACCATGTGGTTATTACAGTTTGGTACTCGTTATGAGAATGGCAATACGGAGCCAATGAGTTGGAAAAGCTTTAGAATAGTTTCCATTTCGCCAAAGCTATTCCAATTAATTTACCATAAGTTTATTAGAAATTTGCATATCTTACCTCGACTCCGACATTTCCCTCACATTGTACGGGCAAAAACTTCAGTGCAAACTTTATGCTCGCTTGGTGGGTATTCTGCGAGGCTGCTTGGCTGTTGAACATCTGAGCGCGCGACAGATACATTCAGCTCATTGTGTCTCCGCCCACATGGCGAGTCTCCGCCCCTGACGGTGTCTCCCAGTAGCATCCTCCCCTCCTCCTTCACGCTGTTGGGGCGATACCCAATCTGGTAGCAGGGCGATCTGGAAGTCAACGTGCCAAGAATTTAACCAGCAGCTCAGTGGGTCCATCTGCTGCTGAAATTGGGTAGGAATTTAAAATCCCAATGCGACGGAATGCGGAGGGACAAACGCAAAGGTAACGGTTTATTACAAAATGTCTGTGCACCTGACACATCTTAGCAAGTCATGTATATCACGGCCTTTAGTTGTAGTTTAATCAAACACTAATTAAGTAAACAGAAAAAACCGAATGCTCTGAAAGTTAAACGAGATGGAGATGCCCAAACTGATGTCTGCGGATTAAGATAAATTTATACACACTCACACGGAAATTAATATGAAAATAAACATTCAAGGAAAAACTGGATTTGTGGTCTTTAACGCTTTCTGTTGCTGGACATTGTCAAACTATTAAAATACGTCATGGTACTGACAACTAGATCAATAAAAGCACCAGAAACCTCATGTTTAAACGAGACACGCGTGGATTCAACATTTTATTCACAAACAACTGGCAATATCCGCTATCAAATATTTACTGGAAGACCACGAAAAACATAAAACATATTTATGGTAATCTACATGACTGCACCAGGCATTGTTAAGCGCTCTACCGGTTTCCCCACATGCAGCACTGTATAAATTAAATAATAATGAAAAAAACATTGTACTTTATTTGCAGTTAAAAGAGTTTCTTCAGTAATACATTTAATCGTTTTTTTGTGTATGTGTTTCATTGAAGAAAAATAAGATATAGAAATTCATGTCACAATGTTGAATAAACTTTGTTGCATTTGACAATAATCGCTTTTCTTTTAAATGTTGCCCAGCAATTGTGAACCAATACAAGTCATTAAATAATGATGCAATATCTCTAAGATATTTTAATATCTATTACACAGAACACAATGTAGGAAATTTCATTTAGCCTCTTTTTGTGTGTAGTATAAAACATTTCTTGTTTTTTAGATGAATTGCAAAACACATTTAAATTCGTACAGCGATTCAATGTATTCATAGCACCATGTATAGTGAGGACAGAAAAATAAATGTTTACACAAAATATGTAATAGTGAATTTGTCAATTTATGTTTGGCTAATGTAGTTATTATAAATCAATCCAGTGCTGTCACTGTAAAAGTTAAAATCTTTTCTTGGAGAATGATTTTGCTAAATGATTTTTGTTCATTTTGTTAACAAATCCATATTTACCGTGAAGCCATTGAAATAAACCTTGAGCAGAGATTTCTCTCTTATTTTCTCTCTTGCCTTTCCTATTGGCACGAGAGGCACTTGAATTGTGCCCAGCAGTGTTACTCCAGAAGATGGCTTCTTAGCTCCTGAATGTTACCATGTATACAAAGACACATAATGAAATTAAAAGCTCGAATTAATCGACTAAATGGGTGTCCATTTTGTAGACTTAAATCCATGAATTCTCACTGTAAGTGACATCTCTGGCATTAAAAGAATGTAATAAGATAAAGGTGAAATCAAGTAGACACAAACACAATACAAAAGTTTCCCACGAATCATACCCAGTCTGTGCTTAACTGCAGCTGCTTCAGTGCAGTCTCACCATACATAATGTCTTTTCCTGGGTTAGGAGTTCATGTCCTGGGTGTAGAGTTACATATTAAAGTAATGAAAAAGATAGATTTGTCAGAGTCATTATAATCCTTGGAAGTAACTATCCACTTTTTGCATTACCATACATTACAAAACTACTCCCAGAAAATGCCTCTGTTTACCAATGCATCATGCTGCAATTACTTTTGAGTGTGGCAGAGTGACAATCCCCTGGACATTCCACAGAGGGCGACAGAGGGAGAGACAGCTGGATGGACAGCAAATGATGGGCAGTGAATGACTGCAGTATGGTGTTACAGACCCTTATTGCAGTAGTTTTAGATGTGAGGGTGGGGTCTAAGGGATGAGAGTTGAGTTATATTCTCCAGCTGACAAAGAGAGCAAGAGAAGGGCACTCCTCACTTGAACCTGGCCGTCACTGATACAGAGTGGTGGGCTGGGGAATCATTCTGCTTATCCCATGGTGCTTCATATCCTCCTCATTGTCATACATTCTGAGCTGGCTGTGTTGTTTGGCATGCTCCTCAGTGGTGTGCCCCCACCCTCTTAATATACACTATGATGATGAGTATGGCCAAGTTCATCAGGCAGACAGCTGAATCAGCTCCACCCCCTCTCCGTAGGGGGTGGAGTCACTGTGATATTGGTGTGTGGTATTGGTCCAGCTGATTACAAAAAGAATTCCCAGCAGTCCTTCAGTTTTAGCTGCTGCCCCTCAGAAGCTGCTGGTCTAGATTTAGATATGGGCTTGAGACTATGGGTGTGTCCATCCAGTCTGTGTGAGCTTGTAAGGTCCAGAAAATGAAGAGGAGCTGCAGGACACAGGGTTGCTAGCCTTCCCATCCATCCCAAATCTGTCCCCTTGAGTGAGAAAACAAAAAATAAAAGTTTGCTCAATTTTTTTTTTTTTTTACATATGATTTAAACACTGTCTCCATACACGGTAACAATTACATGCATTCTAAATGAATGACAACATGAGCAAAAGACAGGAGAAGGTTAGAATTGACCTTCAAACATACAATTACACTATACCTGCTTTCAGTTGTTTTTCATTTTCAATTTAATGAAAGATCATGTTTCACCATCTCAGTCCTCTTTACCTCTTTACATGTCTCACAAAACCATTGGATGAAAAATAACACAGCTGGTTTTCAGTTAAATCCAAACTCCAGCTGCTTTGATTAACTGTTACCTGATCTTCTTGTTGTAATAAGATGGTTTATCATGGACTGTAAGCAAGTGATTGATTGTGTCAGCGCCTGAGCAGTGAGGAGTCTACAGCTCTAAATAGATGTCCAGAATGTCTCAGCAGTTGTTGGCTCGATAAACATCTTTGAACCCAAGGGAGCCATGGTCCAAAGCTGTCCTGTTCACAGATATATTTGGGGTAATTGATGTCAGATCTTGTCCTCCTCTATTTCTTGCTCTTGGGCTGCCTACAGGAAACTCCAGTCTGCCAAATCTTCTGGCTAATTAAAAGTATTTGATACTGAGATCCTGCTGTATTAAAAGAGGAAACTGATGGAATTTTAATGGCAGGAGATGAACATTTGCCACATTAGGCAAAACTAAAACATCACACACAATGATAAACACCTGAGTAAAACCTTAAAAAAAAGAGGTGAGTTTGAAGGCAGAGCAATGGCTTTTCACTATGGGCTGAGGTACATCTTTCAAGATGTTTTGTGAATGCGAGGGAAGGTAGAAACCATGCAGGAGACACAAAGGACTGATTGCAAAGAGCAAGCAGAGAGAAAAACTTTGAATTAAGGTTGTGGTTTAATCCCACTTGCCCAATGAAAAATAGAGAATACCAAAGCACCACCATCAGACTGATGAAGGTGACTGGTAGAACAGTGAGAGGCAAAAGGAGTCCAAACTCACGGTGATTTGGAGGCCGGCCTTTTCACTTTAGGCCTTTTTCGACGAGGAAACAGCCTGGCGAGCATGCAAGCAATGAAAAGACAAACAGTTACAGTATGCTGCCCCCACAGGCAAAGAGACAGAACTGCACACTGACCCTCAGTATTCCCCAACTGAAAACTATGAGCACAAACATCGTCAGCCACCAGATATCATGCAAGATGCTAGGGAATAAAATAAAAAAGACACAAAGATCTTAATGTGTTCTAGACTTTGTTTCCACAACAAAGTCACTCTTAAATAGGAAATGTTATGCTATACTGCATGTCTAAAATGAAATGTTGTGGATAAAGGGTAGTTGTTTTTGAAAATGTGATTCAATTCAGAGACAGACCTTTTCAATTATGGTGTGTCTCATAAAAACTCCCCTTGAATGATAAACCTAGATTTATAGGATTTGTTTGACAGGGCAATTGTTTTTATCTGATTTTAACCTGAGGCTTATGCTTTTCATGCACCAAAAACGTTTACAGATTGAGATTACTGTTGTATTTTGGTAAATGGTGCCCCCTTGTGGTGGCAGAGTTTTTGATGCAAAGTGAAACTTACTGTAGCCTAGGCTAGGGTTTTCACTACTCTCTTGAAATGCATGGTATCAATGTTCCATTAACAAAGCCTACAACAATAAACTATTTGATTGCTATATTAGGCTATGGTACCTGTATTCTTCTGTGCTGCTTCTCTCATTTGCCCCTGAAAAACAAACAATACAGTTAACAAATAATAATAATAATAATAATAATTATAAAAACAATAATAATTACATTACATTACTGTCATTTAGCTGACGCTTTTATCCAAAGCGACTTACAGTTGATTAGACTAACCAAGGGCCAATCTCCCCTGGGAGCAATGTGGGGTTAAGGGCCTTACTCAGGGGCCCAACAGCAATGGTGTTGGCTGGACTGGGACTTGAACTGCCAACCTCAGGGGTCCCAGTCATGTACCTTAGGCTATAGGCTGCCCCCATATAATTACATTATAGTACTCCAAATAATGGCATTATTATTATTATTATTATTATTATTATTATTATTACATAATATATTGTTTCACATCTCAGCATGTTCTCCAATCCATCTTTGCTTCTAAGATGCATGTGCACATGTGTTTGTGAAAAAGAGACAAAGAGCTACTCACCAGTCTCCAGGTTACACTGTTTTTGTCCCTTACAGCTGCGCAGCTCCATCAGCTGAACATGCAGCTGGTTCAGGATGTGGCGCTCCAGTGTGCTCACTGCATTTATCAGCTGCAGTCATGGGGAAAATATAAAACACATTGAATGTACAGTATGTCATCTGCATCATACATCACATATTGATTGTTGCAATCCACATCAATATTTTTGCAGCAGTGTCACAGGCAGCGTCTTTGAGGGTTTTGGACAGGGCCTGAGGAACAGAGAGCCTGGAATGAGGAAGAGGAGGAGACAGAGGAGGAAGAGTGGACATGTGTGTATTGGGTGTACCTGGTAGGGGTCAGTGTTGAGGTCAAAGTACTCCAGGAACCCTGTGGCAAACTCACAGAAGAGGAAGTTGTGGGTCTCATTGAGGGTCCTCATGCACCAGTATGTGTTGTTGTTGGCACTGGTGCAGGCACAGAATGGCCCCACTGCAGGAGCCAAAACAGAGAGCAGGTGATTACAACACTTTCCACCACAGCAGTGATTTTTAACTCAGAAATACCCATGGTCATTCCAGAGCAACCATCTTATTTAAATTAACTCTCTTCTCTCCTTTTGTCTTCTCTTGGCAGCTGTGACTGCCTTGTCTCAGTTTTGGGCATGTCACTTTGCTGTAACATTTATCAGTTCATGAGGAGGTGCATTAGAATGTGTGTTCCCTGAAATGAGCTAAATCAGCTGCTGCTTATTTTCAGTGTTCATAGCACAAATTACTTTGCCTCAGGACTGAACAACATAGACTGCATACACACAATAGATTTTTAAAGGTGCTAAGAAGGAAGACACGTAGCAAGGGCCCTACATATGCTTGAGAGAAGTGCCTTTATTGTAAAATTCCTCTCTGGAAACATATTCATCCTCAATGTTTATTAGTCCACTGTAGATGATATCCCCCACACCCTGCACATTTCAGTGCGCACCCCCGCTCAAAAGCTAATATTATTTTTTGACATATGCATGCCTGTTGCTACATATAAAAACAACGAAAAGCAGCATGCAGGAAGTTTGAAAAACCTTGTGAATGCACCCTTATGCAGCTGGAAGGAGGCCAACAGATATTCAGCTGACCAGAGAAGCTGCTGGTGGGTTATAAGGCAGGAAATCCCCTAGGAGGGTCACTGTCCCTCCCTGGGGGAAGCTATGTTATGCACTGCCCCTTGGGATTCCCATCCTTCGTATCCAAACCATGGGGTACATCACTGCACTGAAATCCAATGCTCTTGCTGTACAACTACATATACCATGAGTGAAAAGCCCAAGATAAGAGAGCTCCAAAATGGATCTGAACAGTAAATCATAGTATACAAGTACTTATGACCAGATTTTCCAGTTGCTATGCCTTACTTGTCCAGTAAGGGGCGGTCTGCCAGTGCTGGTTGTCATGGGTGAAGCAGGTGAGGCCCGGCATGCTGCAGGTGTCATTGTTGCGCAGTCTCTTCAGCAGTTTGCGCAGCTTCTTTCTGCGTTTCTGCTCCTTCAAGAGCCACTGCTTCTTGTCTTTCACCTGCGTCTTCCGGCTGCAGATAGACAGACAAAGGTACAGGAGGAGTCACGTCTATTTTAAACACACAAACATGCACAAAGAATCTAACCATCTAAAAACACACACACACACACACACACACACACACAATTGATCACACACCGCGCCTGTACCTAGTTTCTGGTTCTCTCTCATTACCTGAATGGGTGGACACGTCCTCCTTTGAATCCAAGTTTCCCCTTGTATCTGAACTGGTAACTAAAATGCAACAATAAGAGCACAAATGGTGGGAAAAACTGATATTGCCTGTCACATAACCATCTGTAACTAGCACTATGGGGTTAATCCTGGAAATTTGCACCATGGTAAAAATCACTTTACACAAGCTTTCCAGTTAAGCCTATGCTACATACTGTGACATAAATCCCAGGTTACTATGGGCTTTTTTTTTACAAAGCAGTATATGAAATGACAAATGTGTTTTCTTAAGCACTCACGGGTATGTGTTGCAATGACATTCCTCTGGCCGTGACCTCTTTAGGTGACCTTTCACTTCACGGAGATTCTTTATCTTTGTCTGCAAAGTCTCAATCTGCACACACAAAACACACACATATGCAACGACATACCAACATAATTTAATTATGTAGCAATAATAGCATTAAATGAAATGTAGCCTTGAGGTAACTGTAATCTAACAATTGCAAGAATAATCATAATCATAAACCTGAACAGTATAAATAAACTACAGCACACAGTCATGCTCTCGGGGGACACATTAAACTCAACACAGATCATTTAAAAGCACTAACACCTTTTTGATTATCTGTGTTATAACATGAGAGCTTCCATCACCCCTTTTGGAAGAGAGGGGAAAGCACCCACCTCATGATCGATGTGCAGCTTGTGGTCCTTCCATGCCTGTAGAGACCTATACAGCCCTCCATCACACCTGACTGTGTCATTCATTAATATAGAGCACCTATGAAAAACAACCTGTCTCAGTCAGGTCATGTGGGTCCATATACAGCTAACACACACTTAGAAAATTGTCCACATACCCAATACATACTCAGAAAACACTCCACATAACCAGTACACACTCCACTCAGCAAATACTCACTCCACACAAGCTGCACTGAGCAGCAGTGTGCATCACACAGCCAGCATGCTTTCCACATTCCACATAGAACCAACAAACACTTTGAGTATAAGCTCCACATATGCCTCCCACAGCCAATTCCCCTCGCTTACACAAACAAATGCTCACCTGTAAGTGACTTTGTGGAAGGAAGGCACTGTGGTGGCGTTGGGTTTTGAAGGGGCAGTGACCCCCATGCCGCTGTACCCCTCCTCGTCCTCCCCCTCGTCCCCTGCCTGGCTGATGTTCCTGAGGCCTGAGAGTCGGGGTGCAGCTCCCAGCACCCCAGTGTACAGACCCCCATCTAGTGCCAGGGACGCAGAGCGGGCCCAGCGGCTGCGGGACACCCCCTTTGTTTTCAGCTCTGCCACGGTCCAGAGGGAGAGCAGGGGGTCATAAACATGCACCAGCAAACCAGCAAACTCACTTACACAGTCTGCTCCCTTTGTCTCACATAGACAGTGTAAGACAGTGTAATTATAGGACATTTGATGAACCTGCCAGAGATAGTGACACAGGATCTTTTCTTGTGTTCAGATCCATTTTGGAGCTCTCTTATCTATCATGCATTGGTCATGCTCAAATCATAATGATTCCTTTAGCCCCAAATTGTTGGAAAGAGTTGTAAGAATAGCCCTGAGAACGTTATAATGACAAGGCCAATCAGACCATCATCATGCTCTTGTGCATTCCTAAATTCACCACTAGATAGCAGCAAAGATCAGTTTTTTGTGGCCTTTGGAAAAATGTTATTTCTTTGACAAAATCTCTACAAATTAACCACTTTGTATAGGCCAATAGAGGAACATGAAAGACAAAGAGGGGCATATGATATTAGGCAGAAGTTGGGTCACATGATCTGTCATGTTAAAGAACTCACTCCTCTTGGCCATCAGTCTCTTTTGTCTGAAGGGGTTGATTCTTGGGTAACAGTGACAGCTCTCTGAGTTTGAGGCACGCCCGTACAGCTGCCCCCGGCCGAAGGTCAGACCCTGCTTGAGTGGGGCGGGCAGATTGGCCATGCCCTTACACTTATACAGCCTGAGCTTCCCGTTGGGGTCCTCTACACACTGCCACTTCTGTGAAGAGAGAAAGAGAGCTAACACAAAAAAAATTGTCGGCATAATCAATATATTTTATGTTTGGGCCAAAGTCTTTTATTTGTGTGTGTGTGTGTGTGTGTGTGTGTGTGTGTGTGTGTGTGTGTGTGTGTGTGTGTGTGTGTGTGTGTGTGTGTGTGTGTGTGTGTGTGTGCATGTGAGTGTATATGATGTGTGTACCTGGCCAAGCTGCTCGCAAGGTGTCTGGTACTCAGCCCGTTGACATAGATCCTTCACCCGTTGGTACTTAGGCAGGAAGTTCTCCTGGGCCTCCTCCTTCCCATCATCCCTTCTGTGCAGCAACTTCCTGTGAGAGAAACATGTGGACACAATTTAACATTTTTAACTCTATATAAATTAAAAAATATATTTATAGTATACTGCACCGATCTGCTGGTATGGGTCCATGCCATGCAGAAAGCCCTTTCACAATCAGAGAGAAATTCATCCCATCAGTCCCCCCTCCACTAACCCATAAATCCCCACCATGTTACTGCAATGTATTCTTTTGCACCACCTCTGTGGCAGAGTTACCGCTGTGTCATTGATCATAATTTGTGAAGGATTCCAATTGTCTGAGCAAGGTGCTGAGGTGCAAGCTGTTTGACAAATTACAGCAAGTGGAGAAAAATAGCCTAATAAGCTCAACAATACATTTGGGGAAATACAATGCTCTGCGATGCAGTATGGTGATTGTTTCATAATTCAGGACTGAATAAAACAATTAAAATGAAGAACACATTATAATTATTGATGGCTTACCCCCTCTCGACCAGGAAGGAATGCCTCCACACCTTTCCCTTCTTATTAACCTGAAACCTGAGGTTATACATAAAAAATATATAATATTAAAATATGGAAATAATATATATTTAAATGGACATTTCTATAGAATTCACACATCAAAAAGTGTACTAATTCTGCAGGAATTTTGTTCCTGTTTTGGTAAACTTTTAGTGGTGCTTTACCACTCAGCAAAGGGGGGAAGATTGGGCATGAAGGCAAATAGAAATAATAAATGCAGACTATACTATTTTGTAAAAGTGGTAGTGTTGTAAACATAGCCTACCACTGAAATCATTACTTCTAGGCTACAAAACCAAATGCCTGAAATTGCTGTCTGCTGCCATCTCCTACCCCCCCCGCCCCCACCCTCGAGGTTTTGCAGGTCAAATACACATGTTTTCAGTGGCATTGGAAGTAGCACCTGTGTGTGCTGTACATGGGGTTCCATACCTGTTAACTGGTCTTTCAGCGTCCAGCAGTTTCATGATGGACTTCCCATCCATATCGAGAGGGATGTCCAGTCCAGCAATGTCCAGGATGGTGGGTGCCAGGTCAATGTTCAGCACTATGTGCGGGTTGCTATGAGAGACAGAATGAACAGGTGTGTTATCAGAATGAGAATGAGAGAGTTAGTGATAAAAACTGATTATATGTAATAAAACACTGTCAGAGAGAGAGAGAGAGAGAGGGAGGGAGAGAGAGAGAGAGAGAGAGGCTTCCTCTGCTTGTGTTCTCCCTTCCTCTCCTCTCTCCTCTAACACGTTTGGTGAACACTATGACAGAGAGAGTGAGAAATACGGCTGTTGAAAATCAATAGGTTTTACTGTCAGTGTGATCTTTTAGCTTTTAAAGGATAATGATGATGGTGACAAGGTTGATCACAGTTGCCCCCAGTTAAATAGTGTTTATTGATTATTCTTCCATATTAATGCTTTAATTTTTGTTGTATGTTTGAGCTGAAAATAAGAAAGCTTTGTTGATGCTCCTTCTATTGAGAGACTGTTCTTTTTCCTGACACACCCCGAATACCTTCTATATGTTGTTGTTTTTAATGATTCATGTATATCAGAATTAAAGTTGGTTACATGTTACATTTCCCTTCAGCTTTGCCTTATATTTTTGTTTTGAATAATTTACAGTCTTATTTTGGGAGTACACCATGTGTCAAGACACATAGCTGGATAGTGGTTTCATTGCAGCACATAGCTGAGGTTTTGCCTTCCTTTGATGGTTAACACATTAATAGAGGAGAGGAAGAGGTGCTCGAAGGCACAGGGAAGGGTTACCTGAGGAGAGGGTGAAAAGAGGAAACAGGATTATCCTGGTCTTTTTAAGAGATCTGGGATGGACAATACACAGACTTGTTGTATATGGGATAATCCCTCCCTAACACTGAACCCCTCCTAAGACTACCTCTCTTCTTGAAAGGGAAAATACTGCCTGGTATCTATCTCTCTTTCCCATTTCCCATTTCCCATCTGAGGCTGTTGTATAAGCTTTGTAAAAATGCAGTTGCCATCATCATCATCTTCACCATCCCTCAATATTTTTAGGATGTTTGCTAACACCCATTACCATAATCATCATTGTAATCATTAACATTATGTTCACCATCTTCGTTACAATTGCGGATCTTGATTGTGATCATCATAATTGTCATTGCTATATTCACCATAATTGTCATCATCATCATCATTATCATGTCTTTTAGTCACTGTCATAATGACCATCTACATAACCCGGTCATCACTCACATGGTCCCTCCCTCAATATTGGGGCCTCGTATGTAGAAAGGCACACGGATATCAAACTCGTAGGGCATGGATTTCCCTTTCACCAGACCAAACTGGCCGATGTGGTAGCCGTGGTCCGAGGTGTAGATGAGGTACGTGTTCTCCAGCTCTCCCATTTCCACCAACATGTTGTACACCTGCATCAGACGAAAGGCTTTTAAACACCCAGGGCAGGCAACCATTTCTATGTCTGTCATTATGATAGGAAACGTATTTCCATTACACTGAATCAAACAGACCTAAAACCATTTGGCAGTGAACAGGTATACAACTTCTTGCCTATGGCAAAATTTGTTAGAGCTCTGGAGTGCCTGGAGACAGTGCTTTCCTGTCAAGCTTAAAAAGCATTTAGTTATTTACAAGGACAGTGCATTAGCATTAGCTCATTGATTCGGTGTAAACCACGTTCATGCTTTTGCTTACAGCATGTACAAGGAGAGCAAAGCTTAAAATGAACATTTACATTTAGTTGCACATTTTTATAAGCATACAGGCAACTGAAAAACTTGAATTATCATTGCCTTAAATGATCAGTTTATTTTAAATCTAAGGAATACTTTTCAATGTTAAGTGTGGTGTGGAGGAACAATCAAAAACATTCATTTAAATCTTTTTTTTTTAGCTTTGTTTGTTTTTAACTCTGTAACAACTTAAATTAGCACCACTTAAAGTGTGATTAATTGCACTATAACCATTAGACAGCTTTAAAGAAAATTCACAATTACATTTTCAATAATTCCATTACATCTCATAGAGCAACACCATGAGAAAAAAGTAGGTTCTGTTTTTTTCCCTTACTACCTCTCAGCTATTGCAGTGCTGCAGTAAATCTGTCATTTCCCCCATTTCCTGTTCACACTTGGTCAACCAGAAGATAATTTCTTTCTTCCTTCCTTAATTGAATTGAAACTGATTTAGGGGCCAGAGGGTGAGAGCCATGAGCTGCACTGAAGAGGCTCAGGTGCACCTTGCAGCCCAAATGGAGAAAGGCACAATATTGCACAGTGTTCCTTTTTTATGCATGGCAATCCACAGACAATACATAAAATTATTCATATTGACTGATCCCGCAACCCACCCAAAATTAAATGGAAAATATTTATTTGCAGTACCAGATTCTGTCTTCATTGGATCAGTGGCAGAGATAGACTGGACCTGACCTGGGTTTAGTCATGCCTGGAGCTAATGCAAATGTCACCATGACCATGTACTTGAATCCAATTGCAGATATAACTAAATGTATTGTAGCAGTGTAGACAAAGCAACAAAGTTCTTGAATGCACACTGGCATTGCCATGACAACAGAGAGGGTGGTGTTTAGCCAGTGGCTCCCACCTTTTCCACACAGTCATCCACAGACAGCAGGGTCTGCAGGCGCCTCCTCTGCAGCAGGTTGGTGAACTCCATGTGGACGGGCTTCATGGGGCCTGTGTAGCGCAGGATCCAGTGCTTGTCTGGGTTTGGGGCATAGTTGTAGCTTGGGGTGCTGGGATTGGTAAGAAGATTGGTAAGAAGAGGTTGAAAAAAGATACTTAATTTATTGAGCCAGCAAAGCCAACATGCTCAAATGAAGTAGTCCTATAATTATTGTGTATAACATGTCATAAGTGAAGGGCTGGGTACTGCTGCTCATTTCTAATGCTTCCAGTTGTGATGAACAGTATTCCAACCATGTATTATATATTGGACTTTTGTGCGGGTCACATAAAAGCACTTGGTGCAAAGAAGACATAAATTAAATAAGACAAATTGAAATGGATATGCAGTCTCATTTCTGTATCCTGGGTCTCATTTCCTCTTCTTTTCGCGTTAGGCCCCATTTCTAAATTACATTTCCAGTGTCTCAGGTGTTTGACTGAATATGCCTCCGCCCTGCTTTCAATAACATTAAACTGTCACAGAGGTCAGGGAGGTAATTACATTCAGCAATGCTGCAGGGTGTTTCTTATGCATGAAGGCAGAATTGTGTGGCTTACTGCTTTTGTCCCACTGTAACATATATAGCTTAGCCTGCTGAATTCACTTGGTTTCATACCATTTGGATGACTCAAGAATTTTTAGGACAATGAATTTATGAGATTCTGCCATGTTTTAATTTGTAAATAATAAAATGGATTTTTGCTCCATAGTGAGCAGCATTAGGGTCTGCTTCATCATTTAAAATGAGTTTGTGACATTAAAGATGGTGACATCTCATACCTCCAATCATGACGTTATGTGGTAATGCGCTAACTATGTTACCTCTATCCACCACTAGAGGCCCCTGCAGCCTAGTGGATTTGACAGCTTATTCTCCCAGAGAATCAGCTTGATTTATAGCCTCTCTTTTTTCATCACTGGAGAATGGGGTAAAAATGGCTTCCAACAGTGCCCCTGATCAGGAATCAGGACACCAGAGGTGTTTTCATTGTAGAATGAAAATTTTAGGAGGTACGTCTCCTTTCCTTTAAGGCACGGTGTGTAATCCTCTCACTTTCACAGACCTTTTCCCCCCAGGTCTCTGGCAGCTCTCCTAAGCTTTCACGTGTGTGAGTGCATGTGAGCTTTATTTTGAAGAACTGTGTGTATTTTTGTGTATGTGTGCAGAGGCAAAACTAAGATTCTGTGTGTGTGCATGCGTGTGTGTTTATGTGTGTGTGTGCGTGCGTGCGAGCGTGTGTGTGTGCGTGCGTGCGTGCTTGCATGTGTGTGTTTGTATGCCATGCACATTCTTTTGTATGTGTTTTAGCATTAGGCAGAGTAAAGACATACAATGATGGAAAAGCTGAATTCCCTTCAGATGCTGAATGACTTCCTTGTCTCATTTGACTGAAAAGTAATGGCTTGTCGTTACGACTAAGATATGGTGCCTGTGCAGTCAAAGGGCTGTCAGACAAACAGCAAAACACACCAGGGGCCACCATTAAACATGCAAACACCAAATGCTCCACGGAGAGAGGGGTTACGGCTGCAGCTGAGTCTTTGTGATAATGGAACTTTACAATTACGGGAACAGAAGCGATTTCCAAAGCACACTCAGCGTGGTCTTTCTGAAAGTTTCTGTCTCAAGAGATGGGTCTGAAAGGTGTCATTAACCCCGGGCAAGAACAATGCCTTACCAGCACCATCAGAAAAACATCCCTCTGTTTCCCTCACCCCATCACCACAACCAAAAAAATCTAAACTGTGTTTGAAGTGATCTCATTTGGTTAATTACATATGATTCAATATTATAAATCACTTTTATGAAGCCATCATGAATCCCTTTCAAAGGTTCAGACTGAAAGGTGCCATTAACCAGGAACCATGCATTACTGGGGCAATTAGACTGGTGCAGTTAGTTTGCTGGGTGGAATTAAAAGGACCATATAGAGCATTACAGGAAATTATTCAACCTCCTTCAGTCCCCTGGGCCTGAGGGGCTGAACCAGCCCATGGGCATTCAGACTCTCAACAAGACTGTGGAACAATGCAGAGGCAGAGAGGTGGGAGAGGGGGAGGGCAAGGGGGGAAAGTGGAGTAGATAGAGAGGGGGAAAGGAGTGAGGGGGGATGGAGAATGAGAGAGGGAGAGTCTGGGAGCAAAAAGAGAGGGGGGAAGATGACAGAATGAGAAAGAGGAAAAAAGATACAAGAGGAGGAGAAAAGAAAGTGCTGGGAAGGATGGATGCAGACATGCAAGATGAGAAGAAATCCACATCATCTGGAGGAGGAGGTACACTGTGTGTTCACATTGCTGTTAAAACCTGAATCCACTGTGTGAGACCAGGGGATGTTATATTTTCTGTTATAAATCTTGCTTTAAAGAATTTATGAGGTGTACACAATGTATGTGTGTGTTTACATGTGTAGGTGACTGCCTATATGTCATACATGTCTGTGCGTCTGTCTGTAAGTGCATGGGTGTTCTAATGAATGTGTGTGTGTGTGTGTGTGTGTGTGTGTGTGTGTGTGTGTGTGTGTGTATGTGTGTGAGTGTGTGCTCATGCGCTCACATGTGCTGCGATGCGTTCGGAAAGGCATTGCTGTACTGTGGTGCTGCATCCTCCGGTCCATGGGGGGCAGCGTGACTCAACATCATCATCACTGGACGGTGAGGGTATATCTTCTTTGACATACGGAAGAAGCTGATGCTGTTGTTAGTGATAATGTCAGTGAGATAGTCCTGCATGACAACAAGAAATGGGAAAAAATTAAGTTTTTTATAAGGAGAAAAAGTAAACAGCAGAAAAAATAAGTATGTTTCTATTCATACACTGAATGTAAGTATTTTAAATTATTGAACAAATTAGCATTTGTAATTATAAAATTGAATTATATCATTATGATTGAACTGTATTGTTTAAGTAATTAATAGAATAACTATTTGTGAAAATATTTGATGTCACTGCATTTCTATTTTGCCTTTGTGTAATACACAGCACTTGATTCTTCCATGGTCTGTAGATACAGTATATATATATATATGTAAACAACACTGAGGGGGCCAAAAGTCAGACCTTGGGGTACTCAGATCCATGTTTCTCCCGGACTCCATTCCTACACAGTGTGTAGTTGTAGAATCGGGAGTTCTTCACCAGCGCCACCCACTCCTTCCACCCAGGGGGCACATAAGATCCATTGTACTCATTCAGGTATTTCCCAAAGAAGGCTATGGGTAGCACAACAAGACGTTAAGTACTGAAAAAATGTCTTTTCAAAACATTAGTTACAGTTTCAAGGCTATAACTGAGACAGTCTACAGAAAACACATAATGTCACAGGAGCAAAATCTTTGATTAGAACCTGAAATTCAATAAAACACAATACCTGAGGCATTTTAAGTGCAAATAAATGGTCACATTCTCATATTGAGTAAGCCGTTGATAACTGTAAGACCATGACTGTGTAAGTATAATCCCCCATAGCTGACCTGTCCTGTAGCCAGTGCTGTTGAGGTACACTGCAAAGGTACGGGGCTCATGCTGGGCCTGCCAGGAGGGGGAGGAGCAGTTCTCATTGTTGGTGTAGGTGTTGTGGTTATGCACATACTTCCCCGTCAGCAGGGACGAACGTGACGGGCAGCACATGGGTGTGGTCGCAAACGCATTGGAGAAATAGGCTCCGCCCACCTCCATGATGCGGCGCGTCTTGTTCATGGCTTGCATGGAACCTGATTTGGGAAGTGAGGGAGGAGTGGAGAGAAGGTTTGACTTCCTTCAGTGCAATTTATTTTGACAAGCATTTCAATTGCATGCACAAAACAAAATAACAGAAACACTGTGCCAGAATGAGGTCAGTAAAAAACACAACGTACTGCTGGGGAAAAGAGAAGAGAAGAGAAAGTCTTCCTTATTTTCCTGGTTTTATTTGAAACAGATCATTTTCTGTTTTGTTCATTCTGAATAATAATAATAATATTAATCACCATCATCATCAACATCATCATTTTTCTCTCTGGCCAAAATTCTCATACACATAAAGAATAAAGAAGTAATTAAACTAAATTTACAAAAATAAAAAAGGTTGCTTTACAAAATATGAAAAGAAAATTTACAAAAACAAAAAAAGGCCAGGTGAAAAATTCTGACGTGCTGCTGGCACTTTGCCCCTTTAAAGCACTCATAAACTTAAACCCAAGTCACGTATGTTAGAAAGCTTACTACGCATGTTTCCCATGCTTCTTGCTTGTTTTATTCTGTAGGGTGTCATTAGCCTGATGAAATGAGAGTTGTGTGTGTGTGTGTGTGTGTGTGTGTGTGTGTGTGTGTGTGTGTGTGTGTGTGTGTGTGTGTGTGTGTGTGTGTGTGTGTGTGTCTGCATGTGTGGGCGCATGTGTCTGCATAAGCTATCTTATCAATCACCCAGAAAAAAAGGCTATTTCCAAAGCAATGTAGTAAACTAACCTCTGTTTGACATGATGGCAAGTCATTTTATTTTATTTATGAAAATAATGTTATATAAATAGAATATTAGTTCAAGCTTGTCAATAAATTCTAGAAAATTCTGAACGAGACACAGAATGTAAGGTTGTTGAAGTGCTGCAATTCCAAGCAGTCTTACAATCTGGAAATGTTCCTTCAGTTAGTTTGTGATCAGGCTCTGGTTTAAAATACACAAAAACCTTGCTTCTCCATCCTCTTGACATTAAAAACGTGTGAGTATCTTGCAAACACAACATGGTTTTTTTACCCTCTTGCCTTGAAGTGAGACTGAAAGAAATGAACCAAAAAACAGAAGGAGACATAAAGAAAAACAGACAAAGAGGTACTGAGAGTTAAAGAGAATAGGGATGAGAAAGATGGTGAAAGAAAAAGAGAAAGCTGGAGAGGGAGAAGGAGAAAGAGCAGAAGATAAAGAAAAGGGGAAATAGTAAGGAAAATAAAAAGAGAGACCACAGTGTTATAAAAAGATAGAGGGAGAGTGGGGGTGGCAATACAGGGAACAGAAGAAAGATTTTCAGCGTGTGAGTGAAACAGATGGTTGACCGTGGCTTCATTGCTCTCCAGAGGAATAATGGGTGACCTAAGGTAAAGCACTGCGCCATGCTGGCAGTCACATCAGAACGATCACAGTACAAGCTATCAAGGACAATAGAGCAATTTTACAACAAGGAGAACACAGAGGGTTTTTACACAGAGAGTAATGGGCTTGTTCATTGTCCACCTTACGTCTGTTTAGGGAAAATTCACCGTCTGTCCCATTCAAAAGCAAGTGGCTCATTTTCTGACAGCAGCAGATGAGGACATAATTGAAAACTTTATGATATCCCATAAAGGACTTGTTTTAATTGTTTTTAACCCTGCCTAGTTAATAGGTGTAAGGAAATGATTTTTTAAATTTAAAGAAAAAGTTTAAAAATCTTGTTTACATTCTTTAAAAAGTCCCTAGTTTTAACTAAAAATATGTTTAACCTTTTTGAACTCAACCAGATCTCTCTGACATCTAAGATATTTAGTTCTCTTTCATATTGTAGGAGAGTCCATTGACAACTTAGGAAAAAAAGTACAAAAAGAGACAGAAAATAAACTCAATAAGCCCAGTCAATTCATAAGACAAGGAGTGAAAATGGGTTGCATAACATCAGTTGCCATGCCAACCAATCTGACATGGCAACAGAAGTTTTCTTATCAGATGATAATGCCACGACTGTCAGCAAGCACGACCAAGATAGAGCTGTTTCACTTTCATTTCTAGACTTCTGCCTTCTGATGTATGTATCACAAAGATGTGAGGAATGTGCTTGGTTTCACATTTGTGAAATGCAGTCTGTTTGCTGCTATCAGAATATGTGCTGTGGTTTTCATTCTAAACAACACTTCTCAGAATAGAAGCATGCAGCCAACATCCTCTTAGTACCAAACCCTTAGCAGCCAGTACAAAGAATCCCAAGAAAGAATTTTATAATGTTAAGATACATCTTTGTATATGTTTTCATATTTGAAGGTTTTAACTTTTTGTCAAATCAAATTTTTTAAAATTTGTCAATCATCTCTGTCTTTTGAAAACCTTTTTCTGTAACATAAAATTTTTATGGAATATTAAGAACAAATATCAACAACTAGACTAAAATTAAGGGTATTAATGTTATGTTTCTATACTATACAATATGCACATAGGAAGAGAAGTTACATGGTCTATCGTATTATTGTTTTTCCCCTCCCAAATTGAACTTGTTGTCCCCCCAAATGGTAGCCCTCTCCCACAGACTCAAGAGAAAGTGCTATACATGTGACTCCTCTGGTTCATGTGGCAAAGAGCCCTCACTATTTTCAACACTAAAGATCTGATACCACAAAGTCAAAATGCCCAGTTTCTAACCCTGCAGGAAAAGCCACTACAGAGTGACGAGTCTGATTATTTAACTGGCCGAACTCCTCCTCACCTCAGGCCATGGCCAGTAATGGTGTGAGTGGGGCTCACACAGCCAGCTGCAGAAGACACATCTGTGCCTTTAATATGGGTCTTTTCACTGTGAGCTATCAGAGGGTGCAAATGATTTTGTTTTCAAACTCATACATCAAAGTTTGCTGAAAAAGTAAGAAAAGGTGTTTTTTTTATTAAACTTCATTTAATGAGTCAGTATCTCAGTTGTTGTGGCTCGTCACTGTGCTGAATTTTATTTGGTCCATATGCAAGTATACCATACTGGCCTTCCAGTACATCTTCAAGCAGCAGCAGCTTTCCCAGTCAACACCCAAGCTAAACCCTGTTTAGCTGTAGAGTTTCTGCTTCTTGACATAAAAGGGCGGTATGGCTGCTGGCCAATTTGAAACAAAAAACACGAAAACCCAGTGATCCATGTACAGAATATACTTCACAGGAAAAACGAGGAACACTTACCCAGCTCCAGGTCCTGGTCATCAGTGAGGATGAGGATGATGTTGGGCCGGACATTGCGACGGTCCCTCTGGAAGCGAGCCTTGAGGCGCTGGCCGGATAAGAAGACGGAGCCGTGGGCGAGGCTGAGCACCCCCAGGAGCAGGAGGAGCTCAGCGGACAGCCCCCAGCCCATCATAGCGCCCACCCTTTCTCCTCCCTGAGGACCTGCAGTCTACTGCGGCTCTGTCAGTGGTCCTGAAACACAGCACACAACACTGCTCATGACAGAATGCCAACATACAAACTAACAAAGCTCTTTTTCTTTATTGTAGTCTTCTCAAAAAAAGGCAGGTCCACTACACATTGTAGAGAATGCATTTCATACGTGTGCATGCACCAGGTAGAAACTGTCACAACACTCAAGCACATCTGTACAGATGTCAGGTATGAGGTTTCACAGAGCTGTCAGGTAGCAATGGACACTTCCGTATTTGTAGAATTAGCAGCTGTACATTCAGTTAAACCGCAGCAAGCCACAAAATTTACCACAAACCTTTCAGAAAATTCAGGAAAAGGACACCCACTTTATGTGAATTTTGAAGGTCTCTAATACTGATATAATAACTAAAAATTCAATATCGTAAAGCAAAATGCTGGGGCATTTCACTTCGCACTACATACAGCATATACTGCTCAATAATATATGCATGAAAATCTTTGTGTACTTTGGAATGAGCCACTATATTTCACACATATATCCAGACATGCAGACCCACAAACCCGTGCACACACATTCGCTCACCAGTCCAACACTGGTAGATGCAGCAGGTGAAGACCTAAATATATCCTAATCCTTGCCCAGTGGTTATTTATCAATCATTCGTGGTACATTAGCGCTGTATCCTTTTTATTCCCACATGTAATAATAATACTCCACCAATGACTTCATAATGGTCAGTCTGTTGGCCTACTGCTGGGTACGGAGAGGCCAGAGAGATGGATGGATGGAGGAGAAGAGGAGAGGATGGGAAAGGGACACTGGAGGAGAGAGGTAAGGACAGAGCCATAGGGGAGAGGGATACAGTGAGGTAGAACACTAGACGATAAATCAAGCAAAGGCTTTTGTGATCATCTTTCTGAATAAAGTGTCATATCTACATTTTTATCATAATGGATGTAGTCTTTATTTGCTGTTTAAAGTTTTACACATTATACTGTGAGTTTAATATTTACTGAAACTATTCAGCAAATTGCTTATCTTGAAGCATCTACAAATAGAGAAACAACAAAATGCAACCTTCTGTTCACAGGGCTACCTCTAATTTGTCCCACTACACTCCACAGAGGTAATTCTATTTACTGTCATTTTTCATGTGAAGTGGAAAATTCAAACAATGCTTAACAGCACCATGTAAGGCTTTCTCTCAGTTGGATACAGTAATGTATTTTCTCACTCAATAGACAGTAAAATAGGGGTGCTGTCATGGATACATCCTCTTAAACCCCACCCCCCACCAACCGTGACATCATGAAAAAAGCTTATCCCTGCTGTACAGAGAGATGGCCTCCTGCCTTCTGATCCCAGCTGCTATTTCATCATGTTTAAAAGCTAATTATTTAGGTATCATAATGATTTTTCGAATAATTTAACTTGATTTTTTTTGATGAAAGTATGGAACAATTTTTTACCCACTTTTGTCTCTGAAAAAGGATCACTGTGAAGCTTTCTGTGAGACCCTGATCTTAAATGGCAGTCTGTGTGATAAACATAGATTTATTTTTTTGAGGTTTTGTAGAATATCTTTGATTGACACAACAACAACCCCTTCTTTTTAAGGTAGTTACTCACTAAACTGCCTAATGAGTTCTCACTTTCAATTATATCATTTGTATTTTCTTATTATAAATAGATATACACTTCCTCACAAAAAGACTCCTGCTCTGCAACAGATATATTGACAGATACATGGTTGGTTCAAAAAGGAATTCTTATTTTATGCAAGTAAGCCATATATTTTCCATGTTCTTTGACATTGATATAAACCATTTGAAAATACACACTGTCTTCACTCAGAGGACATACAGCAGAACATAAAGGTGTTTAATAATGGAATGGTGGTAAATTGAATTGTGTGCATTTTTAGTACATTCTGCAAGTTTACAAACTGTGACCCTGACATTGTCAAACACTGCTGACATCACATTTTCTCAGATTGAGAATACACAGTTGCCCATGTGACTATACCTCAGCTGCAGTCTTTCACACCATAAATGTGTGAGAAAATGCACATGAATACATGTTTTGGTATTTATAATCTAAACTAATCTAAACATCCACTTGTAACTGACATTAGTTAACGACAGAAAAAAAAACAATGCAACAGTTTAGTTACTTTATGCTCACAATATTTATCAAGTGTGCATATTATTTCACATCACATCATGTGTACATATTACATTTGTGCTTTGTTGTGCTTGTCCTTTGATCATTACACACCACATTATGAATTACTTCCACACACTCACAGAATATTAATCAATGCTAAAAAGCATTAGTTGGCTTATTTAGCAGTGACTGGCTTACAGCATTGTATAGAGGCTAACTGATATCTTCTTTAAGGCAAGACACACAGAAAGAGTTAATGATGCTTTAGTAATGTATTTATTAATTCCTTCTAACTACAAACTGCTAATACCCTCAATTACAGTATTGAAAAGCTTTTGGGGTGTGTGAGTTGTATGGGACAGCACCAGATGATGGCTCTGGGGAAAGGAGGGGTGGAGTGTTTGTGTGTGTCCTAATTTCCAAACTATTGTCAGCTTTCACACTTATTCAAATAAAAAAATTAAAAAATTAAAAACTATAATTTGGTTACTGCTGTTCAAAGCTAATTCTACATATTTGTTTTGTTTATTAATTACTTTTTGAGCATCTTTAATTTTTTTCATCCACTTGTCATTTTCTGATATGGTTTCACATCATTAACCAGGAAATATATCTCCACCAATGTTACAACACACAGAGCCTCAACACCCTGGCACCACTGCTGGCCCCGGTTGGAAAAATGCCTTTTGTTAAAATGTTTTCAGCATAACAATCATGTCGTACTTTCCTTTCTTAGCAGGCATGTCCTGTAGTAGTTTATAGTTTTCACTACCTTTGATATACAGCAGCTGAAACAGTTTCTCTGGTGTTCACAGACAGAAGCAACCATATTTTACCAGTATTACCAGAAAGAGCCAATTATATCTTCACAGATTTTTTACAGAAAGGAACTGTTACCCGACAATAAAGAGGGAACATTTCTTTTTGCATATGAGCAATTTATGGTTTCTCCCAGCTGATATCTGACTGAGGAAAAGGGAGAAACCCGCCTTTGATGGACAACAAAATGTCCATAGGACAAAATAAACATTCTTCATGTTCCATTTTACTGGAATTTACTTTGATGCAATTGGATTACACAAACATCCAAAAACACTAAAAGGAAAATCCATTTCAAACCTTTTTTTCTATCTCAGATGGAAATGTCACAGCAGTCTTAGTTGCGATTGGCAGCTCACAGTCTCCCTCAGAGCAGGTCCCTGCTTTGAGTCAGACACTGATCACAAATTCTCCACTGGAGCTCAGTGTTTTATCTGCAGTCTACAAGACTGAGAGCTTCTTGCTGGAAAAAAATAACAAGAAGGAAAAAAACAGACCATTTCAGGCTAAAATGAAGGAAAAATCCCCACCTGCTTCTCTGCAAGCCTTCATCAAAATGCCTTTGGAGCTGAGCACTGAATACTGGGCCTTTGATATTTTGCTTCTAACAGAACAACTTTAAACATTAACCAATATTGCATGATCAGAATGCACAATTACGGCAATGATAATGAAATATGAGGTGAAACGGAGGCAGCTTTTATGTTCTGAAGACCCAGGCAGTACTGTACATATTATCCATTTTATACTGGGGAGAAAATTAATGTGATGTAAGACAATGTAATTTTTCAACCCAACCCAGTTTAGAATGTCTATAAAATATGCAGAAGCGTACAACGGAATTTCTGCCTTTTTCATAAAATGTCAGCATCCATAGTCTGTGCTAAAGACACCTGAAATCCCATGCCATGAGCTTTGGGCACACCTCACACAGGGAAGGGCAAGACTTTAATTTAATTACAGGGCATGAGACAGATCCAACACATGCAGAGCGTACATTGAAGGTGTACCTTCCTTCACATTTAGATTCATTCATTTGAAAAATCATCAGAAAACACTTTTTGGCACAGCGGGGAAAAAATGTGTGTGCCAACCCTTCACAATGCACAGTCATTTCACACCTCCATTAGCAATGGCCTCGTACACATCCAGTAAAGGGACCTTCATAGCATGGATGCTAACTGAAGAACACAGGCACATAAAGACAATATTTTGACAATAACCTTTTATTTAGTCCATTCAAATTGGTATGGTATTTAGCTCTAATAAGATATGTATTTTTTGGGAGCAGAAAACATGCTGGAGTCTGTATTTTGGTGTCCCAACGGAATATATTTTAATACAGCAGAGGAATTAAATGACCCTCTCCAAAAGCACAGGGAATAAAATGACAGTAACTCAAAAAACACACAAAATTTCAAACAAATCCTCCATAATGTGGGTAAAAACAGCACTGCCTCTCTGAGAACAGACAGTGGGTCCTGTGGGATGAAATGTTCATTTAAATAAAGCTTGTTGAATCTTGAGAGTGATCTTCCCTCCCTTAGGCAACCCAGACTGAAACTGGCTGCTGTATAAGGCACACAGGAACTAGCCTGACTAATGGTTGCTCAGTTGTCCCAATAAGCATCAGGACACTAGCTGGGCACAAGATTTACACAATAACTTTAAGTCCTAATGAGCTGTTCCTGGCAATAATGACCCTCTGTGTGAAAATGTTCCTCATAGCAGGGTAAGGTTTATCTTTAACCCATGTCCACCACAGGCCCCTTATAAAGACGATAGAACCTGATCTGAAATATCCTCTATGATTCACTTTAATGTCTTAATCTTAATGGCAAAAACTCAATCCAACAAGCTTCTTAGCATGAAGTGGAAAAACAGGGTAAATTAAGAGCCAGGAAAGTTACAGGACTGTAACAAGCTTCAACCCTGTGCAACACATTTATATGCATCTTTTTTTGGGTGAGAACACATAATTATTCCTTAAATTCAGTATATATGGCAGAGGTGGTTAAAAAGCTGTATTAAATGGTGAAATAACTCAAGAAAAAAGCAGGTGTGACAATAGAAAGAGACAGTGCCACAGAATCCCCTGCTGAAGAACAAAGATGTGAAACTCAAGCTTTGAGAAAGTGCCAGATTTCACATGTTTTTTTTGTTGTTATTCTTGTGGGAAAGACACAAACCTGTTGTTATGTGATGAGAGATGGAAACAGAAACTGAAATAACTTGTAGATCCTGGAATATGAGCATCTGCAGAGAACAAAGAAGCGACTTGCTGATCAGAAAACATCAGAAGTGAGCTCTAACAATATCCAATATCCTCCCCTGTCACACACATACCCACACACAACCTAGCTTTGGTGGCTATCTCTAATCTCCCAGTTTCACCATGTGGCTGGACCAAGGCTTATCCAGCATGTCCCTTTCCCGCTGGAGAGCTGGAACCAGCCTAGCTTATTAAGATATTATCCCACTGCAGGTGGGAAAGGGATATGAGGAGGACAAAAGACAGACTTCTCTACTCATGAGGAGTGAATGGGCATCAAAGAAAAATATAACCCTCAAAGTAAAAGAAATGACAGCACCTTTTTCTGTTGAAGATTGCTTGTAGTGTATGTGTGCTGTGCTATTCTCCCCATTGCTTCCTCTCTCTCTGTGTCCCCCTGTCTCTGTGAATAGGAACTGCTGGGAGACATAGAGTGTTTCAATACTTCGTCACAGTCTAGCGCAGTAGCAACCCTGACCGAGTGATACCTCTCCCTCCCCACTGCTGTCAAACACAGTTATAATCTGTGACCAAGACGAGTGACAGCGACCGGTCAATAGCATGCCGTGTTGAGTCTGGCGCTTTGGTGAAAGAGGTTTTTAATGACTCATCGGACATCTGACACTGCAGTGTCCATGCTGGAAGCTGTGAACAAAACTGATGAAAACAACCTCCACCGAATCAATCAGTAGCTTGTGAAATATTAATTGATCTAAATGTAGGCTCATTATTTTTTCCAAAACCCTCTGCCCCCTAACATTTTAAATGCATTTCCCATAGACTGTACAGGCATACAACATTATGTTGTAATTACTTTCCCTGCCTTCTGACTAATATGGATCATTGGCCAGCATTTTAAGTCTAAGAAAGTCAATGAGTCATTATTATGCCATACAGTATATATACTTCAACTATATATATTTTTTGTTTTAATTTTTACTATTACAATTATGATTTTGAAAAACCATTCTCTTTTTACCCTCCCACCCTTTAAATCCCCCTCTCACCTCCTCAAACTTCTTTGGGAACATAACAGTTGAATGTCTTTGTTCAGTTCAATGAGCATTAAATCACAGCTCATCCATGCAAAAATGAATGTTCTTCACCTGGAGATGGACACCAGTGCTCCTTACACATGTCATTCAGAGGGGAGAGGATCCACTGCTCACTGAATGGAAAATGCATTGGTTACAGTCAATCTCATTTCTTTAGCTCCTGTAAGGCACATCCATATGACATCATCGGAATGCTATGAGATTCTGAGTGATGTCATTTAAGGGGAGGGTCCAGGAAGCAAAAGTAAGATTGCCATATTGTTGGAGTGTCAAAAGACAAAAGATAATTCAAATATTCACATGCTCCACTTTCTACGGGACACTACAATTGTTCCATAATGATTGTTCTGTACATTTCAAATAGCCCCTCCCCACCAGCGCTCCAAGAGTAATGAGCCAGGACTGTTTTTAATACAGGGACATTACTTTTCACTTTAATTACCCGACATTTTCCGTCTCTTGCCACTCTGTCCACTGGTGATAGCCAATGTTATCACTGTTTTCAGTAAACAGGAGTTAGGGATGCATAAATTAAAGAGACAGGAAATCTATGGTGAGGAAATGATAATTACACAAGAGGCTCGTTATATCCTTGCAGTAACTCTACAGTAGCTCCTCAGGGGTAGCTGTGTATAAGAAATATTGTATAAACAATATGAATGTGTACTGTGCCCCTACTGATCAATTGCTCGATTGATTGATTTTTTGATAAAATGTTTTATTGAATGAACTTGTACTATATGCCCAGATGTTTAGCCAGCTGTTTAGCCAACACACTCTCAAGCATATTATTCCACGGGCATGTGGTGTGTGTGGAATAGGTGTACAGTGTCTATATGCAAAATACCATTGGATAGCAGAGTCACTCATTTTGGTAATACACTGTCATTGTCTTGGTAATCCTCCATTGTCCCACCTGGATTCCATTCTATCTCTCTTTGCACTGCTAATCTCTTCCTCCTCCTCACTGATCCTCTCTTTCCCCAGTGTTAAATCATGCTCCCTCTCGCTGCCAATCTATTACCTATCTTTCACCATGGTAATCCATTCTCTCCTTCTGCTGATCTATTCTTAGTTTTCCACTGTTGTTTTTCTGTGATGCCCTGGTAATCCTCTTTTCCCCCCAAAACTTCATTCTCTCCACCTGGTAATCCAATCTTGCTTTCTTCTGGTGTTTCTCTGTCCAGCAATTATGATCTCGCTGTCTTTTTTGCTCATCTCTTTCTCTTTAATCAGTAATCTATCTCCACTGCCCTGGTGATCCATTCTCCTGGTAATCCTTTATTTCCTCTGGAGAGTCCTTTCTCATCATTTCAATCCATTCTCACCTTTTCCCAACAGTCCCTTTCTGCTCCCCCTACTTTTAGCAATCTATTCTGCTTGCTTTACTCATTCATCCCTTTGCTACATTACTAGAAGGATCATTAAATGCTCCCCCTGTATGTATCCATAATTAGACAGAGTTATATATAGAACAGAGCATGGGTAATTCAGTGTATCTATTTGTTGTTACATACGTAAACACGTGTGTCACATGCAAAAGCACTCTCACTCCTGATCTCCCTTCATCTCTCAGAGTGTCAGTGTGTGCAGCCCTCCAGGGTTAGTGGTTGCTGGCCTGTGAGACTACGCTGAAATCTTTCTATCAGGCTGCAGAAGCTGTTTCCAGCAGATGCCCTGCTGTTTTCCTGGCGCTGGAATATTGATATTGTATCCCTTTACCGATGCCTAGTGGCCTTTTAATGATGGATCTGATTAATAATGCATTGCTGGATCTTTGCTGGCTAATTCTAATTGCTATCATTTGTATTTTTCCCAGCAGATCCTGGACCCTAATGTGTAATCCATACAAGTCGCTTGCAAAGAGAAACCCAGACACACACTCCCATGGGTTGACACATGCCGTACTTTTCAGAGACACACAGACAGAGTGCTAACACTATAATGCTAATTATTAACTATATCACTGACTGGAATGTTTTCCCTCATCACACTGTGGTTATCAGTGCCCACAATAAGGAGTTCCCTTGGTAAAACCCATTATCGTACAATTGTCTGCAAAGGTGCCATCATGTATGAATGAGTGCACACATTCAAAGACCCCTGACCAGAAGAATGATAGTTCAGACCCATGGGCAGATGGAGAGCCAGGCGGCAGTTGGGGGGAAGAACAGACAGGACTGGGGTGCCAGAGTGGCAGAGTCTTCATTTGCCACCTGGGCCCCCAGCAACACAGAGACATGAGTAAAACTGCTGTCATTGTACACCCCACCCCCTGGGCTCTTCCTGTCCTCAGCACTGCCAGAGCACACTCCAAACACCCGGCAGCAAGCACTCAATTCAATGACTCCATGTTTTAAGATGGCTGACTCTCCTACTGAAGAACAAAAATTAAAGAAAGGGGGTCACCAGCAGCACAGAGGACATTTCCACTGATGTACATTTAGGCCCCTGCTCCTGGTATGGACATCTGAGGCAGAGGTGAAAGTAGCAGGTTTTCCACACTCTACCTCTGCCCTTTCTTAGTTTTCAGTGGCACCTTTACCTCTGGCTATACTGTGCTGAGCCAAACCACACTGTGCCGTGCTAGATTTTGGTTCAGCGTTGTGTTTTTGATCTGCTTGGTGGAAACAGCTGAATACAGAAAATGGTGGTCCACAAGGATCAGGGCCATTCTGTGTCAGGCAAACCCAGCTCCACATGGTTATGATGGATGACAAAGGGCAGGGCTGTACGGGTAAGTGACAGGTCTGATCGCATTCTGAGGTGAGGCATCCTAAACCCTGACCTGTGCCTCTCACCCTACACTGCAATCAGTCCTGTGCACCCTCCCTGCCCCCCGCAGGCTGCTGCTGATCCCCTCATAAATCCTGGAGACACTGAGACTTGGGCTCCATGGAAACGCTGCCCCCTGCTGCCAGGGAAACTCATCAGTCCTGCCCTCTGTTTACTCCCTGCCAGGTGTGCTGACAGGATCGTTTCTCTTGTAAACACCCAGACACCGCACCCCGACACTGTGCCACCCCACCCTGCCTCTAGACATCACAACACTGCCCCCCCACCCTCACACACACACACACACACACACACACACACACACACACACACACACACACACACACACACACACACACACACACACACACACACACACACACACACACACACACACAGGGCTGACAGGATAATTTCTCTCATAAATACACCTCCCTCCCATTCCCAGACATCATAACACGGCACCTCTCCTCCCCACACCCACCTGGAGTGAAGGGTGATGAAGCAGTCTGAGAGGATTTTCAGCTTGGGGTGTCAGAGATGCTAAATGACTGATGTTCCAGGACATGCAGAGCCCTTTATTTATGAACTGAGCTGCAAGAGGAGGAGGAGGCTGTGTGGAAACCCTGCTTTTGTTCCATCAAAACCTCAACCACCATCCTCTTCCACCAGCACCCTGCTTTCACACTGACTGCTAGCTCATAAAACTTTCAAAATCTTTGAACACAAAAAAGAAAAAAAAACATTCTCAGGGCAGAAAAGAACAGAAGAATTATTGACTTTTCAGATGTTTGTATTTTGGTTTAAGTGGCTTCACCATCTCTCTCCCTCTCACAATGAAAAATTCATGCATTCTGCTACATGGTGGTTTGGAAACCGCACCCTGTTCAGTGGGCTGAAAGGAAGCCAAGGGTGTTTCTCAGCAAAGCACTAAGTGCCCCCAGTGTCAAAGCACTTACTATCTGACCTATCAGGGCAGGTAGTCAGTGCCGGGCTTGTGGGGGCTGGAGGTTTGGGGACAAAAGGCGAAACACACTCTGGCTGTCATACAGTGCTAGCTGAGGTTTTTTTAGCACTAACTTTAAAAGTGCCCTCAGGCAAACAGTCTGTTTGATAAGATACCCTCTCTAGCAGCATAGACTTCTTATGCATCAGGGCAGACAGTCAGCACTGTGCATTTTTTGATGGTGGGGAGAGGCTAAAAAGCTGGTTTTCACTGTGGCTCTCACTCTTGTCATCCTAGTTCCCAAGCACCGCAGTTGGAGACTGCAAATCTATGAAGCCTTTGGGAGGAATTTTGTAGGCTTGTTGTGAGCAGGTACTTTAAGTATTCCATGGTATGGAGGATATTATGTACAGACAGGATCATGTTTGGAATCTTACACAGACACTAGCCTGAGAAGTCAGCCAGAAGTGGGTCTGATCCTAGACACAGTTCCAAGGTAAAGATTATCTACAACAAGTCAAATGTGATCTGGGCTATTGTAATGTATTGTACCTTTCTGAAGTGCCTCATAGTTTATTGTATACTCTGCTGGTAATTTTTCATAACTTCAGAGACCCAGGATATTTATTTTCTCAGAATTTATACTCCTTTCATTCTCCAGTGTGATCCCTTGCTCTTAAATAGTATATCCAGTATTCATACTTCACTAGATATGAAAATACATGCACACATTCATTTCTCATTGTTTTGTATTAGGGCCTTTATAATATCTTAAAATATAAGCAAAATGAAATTAATGATCTCTGTTTGCTGAATGTAGAGATTAAGTTTGATAAATTTTGTTCATAACTAATATACCCTTCTGTACTTTATCATGAGTTTTGTGCACGCACACACACGCGCGCGCATGCACGCACGCACGCATACACACACACACACACACACACACACACACACACACACACACACACACACACACACACACACACACACACACACAGGCAAATTACACTCTTGTAGATTACACTCTTGTATAGTATACTTCCTGTTTCATTGGTCATTCCAGCCTCATTTTTAAGGGGGAAATTCAGCTCAGTTTCGTCACAGGTTGTTTCATAAAATGAATGGAGGCACATACAAGAGTTAGGATGAGGCCTAAACAGACAGGCACAAGATTTGGTTGATTTGGACCACAGGGTGAACAGAAGATGATCCTGCCTCTTTCATGAAGACTCACCAGACGTAAGGAAACTTCTGTCTGGTGAACCTCAAAAAGAGCCTCTTAAGCCTGAAAAAGAGAACTAGCCCTTTAAAAACTTTTAGATTTATTCATTCTTAAAGAGCAACACTCTGCAAAAGCATTGCTGAGGGATTATCGTCTTTTTACACATCCCAATTAGTGTACCAATTAGTGCAGCACCCCATCGTGCAAAGCAAAACTGCTCATTTCCTTAATGGTGCAATTACTGTACCAGGAGCAGTCAAACCTCCCTATGGCCCTTTTCATGGAGTGATGGGAAGGTGCATGATGGGAGTATTTTTTATGTCTATTCTCTATGATGATGATGGTTCTGATGATGGATAATATAATATATAATATTGTTATAGCATTGTTCATGGATGTCAAAGTTGTCAACCACACTCCATCCATCTGGGGGAGGGAGTAAAATTAATATGTTCAGAATGCCTTGAGTGAAATTTATTATGACTGAAATCTATTCTTGTAACTAAAAATGTGTTGCTTGTTCCACTCTAATCTGGGATATTATGCATGTGTGAACTTAATACACCGGTTCCTTTATAAGGTGCTTATAGTTTGAATCAACTTAGACATTTGGCTGTAAAAAAGGAACATGAACTGGAAAGTTTACTCCCATAGACACAGGCACCTTCCAGGCATGAGAAATAGAAACATTACTGCTTGAGATTGTGATTTTAATTCTGTTGCATGGAGCGAAGAGTTAATAAATACAATGGAAATTGGTTTCCTTGGATTCCTTTTCCAATTAAAGGCAAATGTGGCATGTGAGTGTACTGTAACTCTGTGCTATTCTCCAGTGAAATATCACATAATTGCAAAATTAGCTGAGCGCACAAAGCTGCCTGATGATTGAAGTGACACAAATCGAAACTGTAAATCAATTCTAAAATTAAAAGCTGGCATTCCGTTACAGGCCCACATTATAAGGTGATATTGAGAGAGGGGCTTAAGTTAAGTGACCCCAGACTTTGCATAGCTGTGATGACAGCACATGGACTACATTATCACCAGGTTAATGGATGCCTGAGCCACTGGGGGCTTAATTCAGCACAACTACTGTATGTCTTATTGCCGTATAAACAGTGATGGTTGCCTGCTCTCTATCTATGGCAGCTGCGCAGAAAGTGCTTTCCTTCACAACAAAAACACACTGTGGCTGTTGGAACACATATTTGTGCATAACTGTACCATTCCGATGTCTTGGAGGATTTTGCAGCATTGGATCAAACTATTTTAAAAAAGGAAATCAAATTAAGTAAAAAAAAAGACTTGAACAAACTGGAGGTGTGTACCCTGTTTTAGGTTGTTTGTGTCATAATCTTCTCTTTCCAGCCAAGCCAGCAAAGCTATAAAGTAACCAAAAAGCTTTCTATTTTGTTTATTATAACAAAAAGTACAGCACTGAATGTTTCTCATGCTGTCATGTATGGAATATAATTACTGATTACTTTACCAGGTAGCACAGCAATGCAGACATATTTTAAGATATGGGCTCTGGGAAGTTTGGAAACAGGTGCAGGGCCAGTATAATGAAGGAAATTAGAGTTATTTACTGCTGCTGAGTGGCTAAGTCATCCTCTAATGGTTGTTGATCATTAGCTCATCCGTCACATCAAAGCTATGACTACAGTAGTTTGAATTTCTGGAAGTGCAAAGAGGAGCCCTGAAGGAGATACCCTAGGTGGCAAAAATCATAGGTCACCAAACAGTAGCGGTGTCTTGGCTCAGAAAAGAGTTGTAGCACATCTTTGTTGCACCTCTGGAGGTACACATGAATGGAGAAGGTCTTGACAGTCACCAGTCACCAATAACAACACGGGGAGGAACAACACTTCTGCGTGCTATCCCATCATGCTTTTCTGACAGAGAGTGTGTGACCGTTAGTTGGCAGCCGCCTGGCTTTGGCTGTGCTGCAGCTCTGTTTTTGGCAAGGTTTCTTAAGCCGCCACACATGGCCCAATGTTGACAAAGCCTGGTATCTCCTGCTGTCAGGGCATTTTCTGTGAGCACAGAGTGGAAAAATCAATTAGGCCCACTGACAATAGACCATTTTGGGGTTTTGTCCGTCTCTGTTTTTATTTGAAGCTGGGTGGTGGGAGAGCAAGGCGGGGGCTGGTGTTTTGTTTTTAGGCGGCCAGTCTGTAAAGCTCATACACATTAAAACAATGCATGAATACAGAAACCCAGAAAAGGACGATCAGACTGATTCTACTGCTTCTCTCCAATTGCCTTCTTCTAGTAGTTAAAATGGGTACAGTATGTCCTGGGTGCATATGAAATGGTGGAAAGGGGTTTCATTCACATAGAGTATATTCCTATCCCACATTTTACAGCCTAAACACATAATGCTGTCTGTTTATTTATCATGTACATCTGAGGAAGTGTACCAGATTAAAAGATTTATGCTTGTGTACAAAACCCACATAAACTGAAAACTAAAAGCACATTCAATCAAGGAATGCTTCACAGACTTAATTTTTCTGAATTTGGGAATATAAGTCATCCATATTTGCCAGGTAAATCCCACACACAAGCAAATGCCACATGGCAACAGACACATTTACTCTTTCTGCCATTCTATCGCTCTCTCTCTTTCTCTTTCTCTGTCTCACACACACACACACACACACACACACACACACACACACACACACACACAAACACACACACACACACACACACACACACACACACACACACACACACACACACACACACACACACACACACACACACACACACACACACACACACACATATCAACTGGTGTTATTCTTTTGTTCTCATAGGTTTCAGTACTACTCCTTCATCAAAGGGGCAGGTTGAGCTTTGCTGGAGGCCTCCAAAGCAAAACCAGAGAAGACAATAGAAAAGACCAACAGTGAAGTGGTGACTGCAAACCAAAGCAGAATACTAAAATGCTGCAGGCTTTTGATCTCTGCCTTATTTTTACAATTCAGTAGGAACATCATTCCAGAGATGAACATAAGTATGTTTTTTAATAGACTGTTAACAGTTCAGTAAAAAAAACATGAAAAGAAATGCTTTCAAAGACATACAATACATGAAATAAGCTGCAGTATTCTAGTCTTATTTGCATTGTATGTTTATTTGAGAGTTTGGCATAGAGGCACATATATCGGGTCCATGTAATAAAGTTCACTGCATGTATATCAAGACTGAATGCCCACTCTTTCTGCTTATGACCTGACCTGCTCCACTCCACTCTTGCCTCATTCTGCAGGGGTCAGACAACATTTTGTTTTATTTTACCCTACAGTGCTTTTGTACTCCATCTGCAGTTTCTGTAAACACAAGATGTTGGAAGTCTTATGATGAGGTAAGTGTTATCATTTTGCCAACTTTCACAGTAAGTGGGTAAGAGGGAGGAAATGCTTGAGAGAAGGAATAAAAAGGGGTTGGAGAGAGATGTACAGCAGTAGACTGAGGCCGTATGTGTCAGTGTTGAAAGGCGTATCTGAGTCATCCCCTGGAAGGCCGATGGAAAAAGGGCAGCAGAGCCATGGAAGCTTTTCCTGACTGACCCTTGACCCCTAACCTCTGGTGTCTATGTCTTTACTGGGTGGAAACAGAGATGTCATTCGTACACACTTAGATCCCCAGCTCAGGAAATCCTCTTACTGAAAAGGTAATACCACTTTCTTCAACAGAATCATATTCTGTAACACTAAAAGACGGGGACATTCCTTGAATTGCTTCTAAAAGAGAATGTAAGATGATCATGATAATTTATCCTCATCCACTCACACCAATCACCAAAATATTAAAACAATTTTAAAAACACAAAATAATAACATGAATTACTAACGCAGACATCCAACCAGACCAGAAGCATTTCTATGAGGTTCCATTACAGCTCATAAGCTTCATCTGTATTTGTGTATCCATCCAAAAGATGATTCACATTTGTAATCCTTTCAGCCCTCTCGGTGGGGTGACTGATAGCCGTGATAAAGAGGACTGGGGCTGGGGCAGGTCTGTGCCCCTCTCCCTCCCCCTCAAAGACTGACATACACATCATGTTCTCAACATCTGTGTGGGGCCATGCTGGACCTCAATACACAGTGTGTCTCCTGGACCGTGAAATGACCACGGTTTGGAGCAGTGGCCCAGGGTCAATCTGAATGAATGGAGACCTGACACACAGCTGCGCTCAGTGAGCCTGCCACTGCTACTCTCCCCACCCTCAATTCATTCAGTTCAGTTCAGGCCCGTTCACTTATATTCAGCTCAATTCCGTCTGACCTGTTGAAACCACAGGCATATATTTTCCCTGCCAAAGCATCCATCCAACAAAGAAATGGGGGAATAATAACATGCTAATAAGATCATTACATAATTATATGATACAGTAAATACAGTTATGAGTGCTAATAAATACTATCAATAAGACATAATTACAAAATAACAAAAAGAATAAATCATTTAAATAAGTATAAAATAAGACTGACAGGTCTCTCTTTCTTTCACCATGTGGTGCACCATGAAATTCTGAACCATACACAATAAGGGAAGATACGTGAGGACACACACACACACACACACACACACACACACACACACACACACACACACACACACACACACACACACACACACACACACACACACACACACACACACACACACACACCAATGAAATGTGTTAATCCTTTAGGTCCAAGTAAAAACCTAACAGAGCAGAGTACTCACAACCTATTTTCACTAACATTCAATACAATTATCTTTCCTTTTGATTATACTTTTTGGTATATGGAAATGATATGTATTTTATCATTGAAAATACTCAGGAGCATGGTTATGATCTGGTCATTTATAACGTAAACCAGCAGTATTTAAGTATTTCCAATCATTTCTCACTCTTCAAATCTCCACCTCTCTCGCTCTCTCTCTCTCTCTCTCTCTCTCTCTCTCTCTCTCTCTCTCTCTCTCTCTCTCTCTCTCTCTCTCACACACACACACACACACACACGGTCCCAGCACCATGAGGGTCAGCAGTCTCATGCTTCACACACATGCATGGGTCACATGTGTAGCAGGGCTTCTTGCAGTGAGGCTCCATGTTTAGAGGAACAAACAGTGGACCTGACAAAGGGGCTCTTTTACTTCTCTAGCTGGAATGAAATGACAGCACACTGTATTTAGAGTTCTTATGACACCCCACTCAGTAAATTGCGATTAAGGAATTTAGGGCTTTATTTCAATACTTAACCACTGTGAGAACCACTTCAGATAAACAGTTGCTGGAAATGTGTACAACAAGTAATCTGGAAAGTGACACAAGCTTTTAAGCAGTTCCATGCTGTTCTCTGAGATAGGCCCACTAGTCAAACACCAATGCTGCTGGAATCACCAATTCAATTGTCATGACAACAGAACATTCATGTCATTAAAATGGGCTTGGTAAGAAACAATAGCAATGGTACCAAACAACAGCAAAATACCGCTTTCATGCTGATCATTGTATGTGTGTGTGTGTGTGTGTGTGTGTGTGTGTGTGTGTGCATGCTTGCATGTGTGTGCGTGTATTTGTTTGTTTTCATAGCTTACAGAAGCTAAATTTTGTTCTGAGATTTCAAACCCACTTGATTGTAAAACTGAAATCCCACAATGACAGAGGGTCATTTGTCAGGTATATAATATCCTTTAAATCCTACCTTTTCTGAAACTCTGGAGTTCTTCACTGTTCTCTGTGCGTTTTTGTTTCCAATATCTGTAAATAAAGTAAATAATCAAAATTTCAATCATTTACCTGATAACAATGCTCCCGTACTGAAATGAATTCAACAGAATGTTGAAATTATCTATAACTCACGGTTACTGTAAACACAGAACTAACATTTAAGAATATAAGTGCTCACTCAATACACACACACACACACACACACACACACACATATGCATACATGCACGCACACAAAGAAAACAGAAGAAAAAATGTTCTAATATTCTCATATATTCTCATAACACATAGCCCTAAATAGAGATAACAACTAAATTGCACAAGAATGTACTTCAGTGATCTCCATATCCAATATCTGTGACATATGCCTTTGTACAGTACATCCTTACAGGACAGATATACATGGGCTCTAGTTTAACAATCCACTCTTACTGCACAACAGTCAAAGCACAGTGTATTTCCTTGAGTAATTTCTGTTTGCATGTGGCGTCACACCAGCGGAATGTGATGGTTACACGGATGCAATAAGCTCACACCAAACTGCAGTAAGATGAAATCTGCCCTGAGACAGATATGACACATATCTTTTCAGATAAATGATCCATCAATGATGATATTGTCTTTTTTTATCATTGCACTATGCATGTTGATTGGACATTCAAATTTGTGACCATCTGCATGAATAGTATATTGTGTATAAGATTCCAACATTCATTCCATAACTTATTTCCAGATGTCAAGTACCATATGAGACTATCACACCATAATTAGCAGAAGGTCATACATGGGATCTCAAGAAAAACAACACTGAACCGAACAGACAACATGTAACTAACTCACTATCTGGAAACAGTTGTTATGGCAGTAGCAATCATTGTGCAAAGTGATGCTTGCCATATGACAACCTTGGTAAGCCAAGGTTGAAGCCACTTAAACTTCAGAGGACTCTTTACTTAAAGAGCTCCCTCACAATATTGTAAACCTCTGATGGATAATTTGCAATTGCAGTATCAAAGAATACTGCTTTAGGGTATAAAAACAAACAAGTACAAAAAAGAAAACATTACATTTGAGATGTAGGCAAATATTCCAATCTATCACAACCAGTTAGTCTCCATGCTGGGAAACACATGGCCATGGGAGTTCAGAATTAATCACCTCTGTCTATTTGTGTCAATCGCAGCAGCTGCACTGTCAACAGCCTGTTATAATTACTGCTGTAAGGGCAGGAAACGAGGGGGCCTGCGTGGGCAGGCTGCTGATTATCGTGCCATGCTTTATCCTCTATTTCCCTGCTAGGATGCCTAGTCCAAGACAACTGTCATACTGTATTTACCATTTTTATATTTGTCTGTTAAGAAAGCTGCAAATCCAGCAACTTATTATAAACTGTGAAGACTGTGTGCTACCTTGGAAGGCAACCAGCAATGTAACAGGTTTTAATGCAGTTTTATACTGAAGCCTTTGACCTTTTATTGATTGTATTAAGGAGTTGTAACAGCAGGACTAATGGCAGAGTTCATTCTCATTCAGCCAAATTTGCATTTGTATGAGTATGAATTTGACAGCAAAAACATATCCTGCCTGAATAGTGCCATGCTGAGTTTTTTCAGTCTTATTATTACCGGATATTATTAGTTTCGCTCTTATTGGCATCAGAGTGAGTCAGCTCTCCTGAGGAAATATGTTGGATACACTCGCATCACGCTGAGTGGAGAGGGAAACTTCAATCATAGTGACAGGAAATTCATTACGTCTTTGACTTTGCACTCTGTCGTGTTTTTAAGGAAGTGATGGGTATGTGAAGTCTGTTTGGATTATAAGTGTGGTGGTGAATATCAGCTCTTCACTCAGTTCCTTTTTGATGATATTTCCTTAATACATCAGCTGAAGAGTTATGAGGGAGCGAGTAGGTGAATGAGAGAGTAATGTAAGTCCCTGTTTCCAAAGCAGCTTCTGCCTTATTTCTTCAGCCTTGTTTTCTGATTTCTTTTACCCTCCTCCGTCTCCCACTTCTTCCTGTGCCTTACATTCTATTTCCCGTGTTCTTCATTCCTGTTTCCTGGATCATTTACTCCTACTTCTTGTCTGCTATCCCAAGCACTTTTCCTTGGTGGTGGAAGAGATGGCATCTGCTGCTATGGAGCCGCAGGTCTTTGTTAATCTGCACCAGGTGTCTTAAATAAGAATATGTCATTCTTGTCTAAAATAGTCTTCATGTCATACACAAACAGACAGCTGACTGGCCACAAGGTTAGCTTTCCTACTCAGTGGTTGCTAGGGTGATTCAGCTGCAACTGGAATATCTCAACAACATTTCTGAGAAACTGTATGACAGCAATTTCAGGTGTGGAAAGAAAGGGGAGCCAAATTAAAGAAAAAGAAATATCTTTCAAACAGGCACAGGTTGATGTTTTCACCTAGCACTACAGAGACCATCCATGCTCCATTTATTTTTCAGTGCAAAAGTCACCGTGGCCTACTCTAAATCTTACAAATAAAAACCCAACAGAAATCTCTCCCCTCCCCTTTCAGAAACACTCCTGTCAATTACTCTGAATCAAAAACAGCCAACTGACAGGCCTCAAAACTCCAGACCAGGGCTGCACTCACCAGCCACTGCTTTTCATAAATGTAGCTGCCACTGAAATTGTACATGCACCATTCATCTACATCATTACAGCCAAACACTCCTCTCCAACAACATCTCCTCAGCAATTCATAAACCATACCCTCAATCAACTGACATGCAACTTTTTCACAGTGTTTCTGTAAAGTTGCCTTCATATTGCCCCCATCTGTCCAGAGCACTGCAATATCACTGCAACATCCTGGGAGTGTAACTCATCAATTCATCACCCCCCACCCCCCAACCCCCACCTCCAATTATGCTGATTCAAGATCTAAATTAGCCCAAGATAAAAGAGTTGAGATTCATGAAACGGTCTCTGTTCTTGCCAGAGTCCAGCTTTGTCCATGGAGACATGGTTTCCTTTTAAACAGTTTCTGTTTTCTGATCTTAACAATGTGTAATGGCTACATTTGAGTCTGGGGCAGTTTCCCTCTCTGAGGTATGTCATGACATAAACACTTTCATCATTCATCTCACATTCCCACTTTACACATAAAAAATGTTAAGCTACAGAATTATTGTAAAAATATTGTGAAAGAAATTGTTCTTCTCATTATTTTTATATAAATGAAGTAGATTCCCCGTTCAGCCATCAGAAGCCCCCAAAAAAAATCTCTGCTGAGGTGAAATCTCACGCTCTGTCACCCCTCAAACTTGGCAGCACTGGTCTGTGGAGGTGATGACAGAATTGCAGCTCCCCAATGCACACTGTTATTAGGTGTGGGAGGCAGCCATTGTGTAAATCCTGCCAAACGTAGCACTGTGCAAGCGCTGTGTTCCTGAGAGAGGGCTGAAGTATGAGGCGGTGGGTGGGGATAGGACACACTATAACCCAGACTGCCCAAGCAGATTGAAATAAAAAGGAACAGTATATGCCATTCACAGAGGACCTGGGTTAGATGTAATCAGCAATTCCTTTTATCTAAATCACTAATAAAAGCAGTTTTTTTTCAAACATCCCTGAAACAACACAGTGCTTATTTTTGTCCAAGATGACTCAATAAAAGAAAGGTGTCTACCTGCTCACGCAAACCACAGTAAATCATTCATTTTTTATATATTGCTTGTAACATCAGAAGCTGCCTGTACTCTGGTGCACAAAGAATCGGATATAGTCAATAGGTCTTTTTAGCAAAGTTCTACTTGGCGTTGATCATCTTTGTTGGACAGCCTGATGGTGGCCAGCTTTGTCGTGATTACCATATCCACTGAGTTGCACCGCAGAGCTGCATTGGCCTGCCAAGACTGGACTGGCTGCAGGACTATTCGCTTAGAGTTGAATTTGTACAGACATGGAGACTAGGCTGTAGGATACTGTGTGTGGTCTGCTCACTAGAGGGGTCACAGAAACCCATTGCTGGATGGATTAAGTGCAGTTCAGACATTAGAGTGACGGAGTGCTGTCTGGCTGTAGGGAAGCAGTTATTCCTGGGAATTATAAATGCTGAAGGTGAATGGGTTGGGAATGAACATTTTCTCTTTCTTTCCTGTAAACTATGGGATGTTTTCAGGTTGGGCAGCCCCATGCTTTTCAGACACCAGCGAGCTGTATATTTATAGCCTGTTTCTGCATGCCTTCACAAAGCACAGGGATGACTTTGCTCCATTGACCGTCCTTAAAGTCACTATGCAAAGTATTCATCTTTTTCAAACTTTGGTTAGGACTGTCAAAAAAGCCCTTGAGCACATACACACAGACAAGTACACACATATGCACAAAGGCATACAATGCTACACGCAAACACAAACGCACATACATCATCTACAAGCAAATTGAGATACAAATGCACACTTACAAAGAAAACAAGAGCCCAACACATCCTGAAACATTTGCAGCATTAAGGACAGCAGTTATGAAAGTAGCAGTGATAAACAGTGCATGTGGATGCAGGACAGCAATACATGCACATGTGCACAGGTATGTGAAAGGGAATAGAGGAGTAGCTCTGCAGTGCTAACATACTGGACATTCTGCAGTCTTTGCATAGTTGTCCCTGTAACCTAAAAAGTATTCCCAACTGTCAAAGACATAGGAAGTTTGAAAGACTAGCTGTATTCCTTCCTTTCTGTTGAATTAAAATGTGTATTAATTACAATGCAGCCCAGAGTCTTACTAAGGGATAGAATTTTTGATGTTTCTTTGTAAGGCAATTTTTATGGATGTATTCTCAATTTAAGTGCACTGCACAGGGAAATAACTTGAACGTGAAATATTCACAAAACAATGTGCATGTTAAATTAACTGTTAATTATGGAGCTTTGAGCTCACGTTGAGCTTCACTGGTGGATGAGTTTCATACTAAATGATTTTCACTGAATGTGTGAATGCAGATATAGGTGTTCATGTTCCTCACACTACCAACTCACAGTTGTTTTTCAGCCCTAGGTGTCTGGCACAATTGGGGTTTGTCTCATGGGTAACCTGGGTGTTCATTGCATTTGAATACCTCAGGCCTCAGCAACAACACAAAAGTAAGTGGTACTGAAATAGACCAATGGATGACAGATGTGCTGTGAAATCAGTCGGCAGCGTTTAGCGTGGAATTCCTGCCAAGAAGCACACATTTTGGTTACCGGTTTTTAAATGTAATTGTGTTCTATTTTCTGACATTTTGAGAACTGTGATGGATCTCAATAGTTAAGGAAAGCCATATTTAATGTATGGCAATTTTTTATGTTTTATGTAGGACAGCTGCAACTAAAAATAGCTGTAAGGAGCAGTATGTGAAACACAGGACAGATGTACTGCACTTGCTGTGTATAATATGCTGTCAGTTTCAGTTATGTCATGAGCTGCTTATGTCTATGTCACTGCACCCTAGTATGGGTAAAACTGAAGGCGTTCAGACCTCCTCAGATCTACAGTATACTTACTATACTCTCCATTACATCTGCTACTATCAGGTAACCTCAAAATTATATTTTACTCATGTATCTTCTGTGAATTATAAAATCAAAAAATCTACACACTTTCCTTTTCAAAAACTGTGTTATGTTTACAGTGTTTGCTTGATTTCAGAGAATGATGCATAGCATGATCCAGTAATGATGTCATCATGTGTCATGGGGCCATTTAAAGACTAACACAGGGTCACAGAGCACTGAATCAGAATTCAGAACAGGGTGGTCATGTTCCACATGGTAAAAAGTGGAAGATGGCAGGTTGGGTTGGTTCTGGTGGTTGGGTGGGGTCTCCTTTCAGATGACTACAGGTGGATGGAGAAGAGGACCATTAGAGCCTCAATGTGTCAGCTGGAGCACATTACTCTTATAGAGGGGGAGGGGGGCTTATCTGAACCAGAGGACGGATATTTTTTAGGCCTGAATGGAATGGCTTTGGAGCCTTCCCAAACTCAGCCCAGAGAGAGAGAGTGACACAGAGAAAGAGAGAGAGAGAGGTAGGTACTGCTGCAATTCCATCTGTTATCACTTCCATCTGATTGACTCCAAACACTTGCCTAGGACAGAGTGAAACCTTTCCAGTGGACTGTGTTCTATGAATTTAGTCACCAAACTTTCCAAGCTAAGGCCCATTTAGCATGCAAATACATTTTATGCAATCTCTAATTAAAATGTGGAGTAAGAGATACACAACAGTGTTAAACAGTACTTTTTTATTGTAATATGTACCCAATGCAGGAACCAAAATCAGCATGATTATCCAAATCCCTGTCACAGACTCATTCATGTTTGATTATGTGATGTTTCAGTGATGCAAAACCAGCTACCAAAAATGTGGACTGCTTGATTGGTCAATAGTGATGTAAGAACTACATTCTAGAGTGTGATGACATTCTAATTTGAGAAAATCTGGTGTTCCCTGATTGCTTTATGCTAACTGATGTCATAGCATATGGGGAACCAGATCTGATATTGCACCAGCTAACCATTGCTTTTCATCCAAAGCTATTTTCAGAGTAGGGAAATGCAAATGCAAATTTCTCCCATCCGCCATGTCAATCAGAATCCCCTTATCACTCTCTCTCTCACCATCAAAAGATTTCTTTAGCATCACTCCAAAGGGCCCTCCTCACAGAGCCACAGACACTGTGCAGACACTGTTCCGGCCCTTGACGCTAGCCATCTTAGATGAAATATTGATGAGAAGACTCCTATTAGCTATGATTTATTCAATGCTGCTGTTGAATGTTGCCTCAGCTCCTGCGTCATTCTTAGTGATGAAAGTCTCCTGAAGCTCACAGAAGTACCATCCTCCCTCCCCTTTCCAAAAAACTTAAAGATCCTGTCACCAGCTGCTGGGACATAAAAGCACAGCCCAAAAATTGCAAACCTCACCGCCTTTGTGATCTTTTTTTTATTCATCTATTTTCATCCTTTCCTTCATGAACACTTCCTTCCTGTGCCAGTGAATCTCCCTCTCTGAAAAAAGACTCAAATTACAGCCCTTTTTCCTTTAGATCACAGCAGTCACTGATCAGGCACCAAGTGCCACTTAGAGCTGTCATACCTCTGCACAGGCCGTGTGTTAAATCGTTCAGTTACATTCAAGAGCTGGCACCAATATTTAAATGGATGTGTCATAGTTCTGACATGCGCCTTCAAGTTTACGGACCATTATGCTCCAGACCAGGGTCCACAGGTTAATATATAATCTACAAACAGTGCTTCACATCAAAAGAACCATAGCTCATTCAAGAACACCCTTACAATCTGAAAAATCAACCATATCCCAAAAGATAGCTCAGCCTTTTTAGAGGTCTGATGAAGACAAAAATAAACAACTGGGCTGGTTACAAATCATCCTCAGCTGTGCTCACCTTTTGCAGAGGCTGTGCTGTCTATAGTCCTGAAGGCCTCCCATGTTCTGCAGCACTAAGCTCTCACTGCAACCAAAATGAGTATCCCTCTCTGCTGAATACTATTTCCTGGACGTCACAATATTAGATGTAATTACAATAAAATGTCTATGACTTGAGTGCTCTGAACCTCTGAAACAGTTTTGATTCAATTTAGCTCTGGTGGCTTCAGTCATTTTTGGTTTTTTGAAACATCCTCCTCCCATCACTACTCTTGGCTATTCTCTGCTAATTAACATGAATTTCAAATATTTTGCCAAGCCATATGATGGCACATTTACATGATGACTATAGGTCTCAAACATTCTTTAAATTTGATAAATATGATATGTGAGTTCAGTGAAATCTGAGATGAGCTTTGGTTCCTGTATTTTCACTTATTTTCAAAACCATAATCCTCTTTTCCTGCCTCTGCAGTCTCTCAGCCAATAGGAAACATTCTGCCATCCACACATCTTCAGCACAGGCTTAATATGCGGGCTTTACCTGTGTTACCATGTTGTGCTTTCTATAAGAGCCTGGAGTGTGTGCTTTCCTCTCACATAATTCCTCAAAATGTTACAGTATTAAAGGACCGTAGCTCTGCTCCTCCTACTGCTACCAATCAAATTTCACCATTCATTAACAGAACGACAGACCAGAAAGTCAGACTGCCCCCTCCTCCCTTTCATAAACCTCTAGGTTGTCTGTGTTGGGGTATTAGTGGCCTGTGAGACAGCTTAGACTTCCAGCCAAATACTCTGCCTCTTCCACCTCTTCTACCTTTTACAAAGCACAGAGGATAGACACTTCTTTTTCAGTCTGTTAACCCTTCAGTCACTTCAAAGCCAATTTCTCGCAATAAATGCTCTTGCAACAAATAAAAGATTGCAGTGTTCAAATGTGGGACATGTGTCATCAACTGTCTCCCCACTGCCACTGATCTGCATGAGCCATTGAAGAGTGAGCTTTCACGGAACCCATTTATGGGTTGAACAACAATCAGCTGTCCATCATTGGCCTGTTTGAACCAATCAAAATGTTTTGTTTTCCATAGCAATTATTGGTTCAAATCCCTTCAGATAGCTCCTCCCATTTTTGGTTTCATGAAACCTCACTCCCGAATCACTAATCTGAATAACAATAGACGAGAGGCTGCAGGGAGACGTATTGTAACACGAGCAGTGATGAAAATAGCAGATCTAATGGACGGGGAGCCAGCGATGTCACCTTGAATACCATCACTGTGACTGATATCCACTTCCTGCAGTCTCCCACCTGGGGTGTTTGTGGTTTGCGTTCAATGCTCTGTCAATATCACTTTACCCTTGCTAGGAGAGGAGAGGCAAGCTCCTTTACTTTCATTTAGTACAACCTGATACACACACACACACACACACACACATACACACCAGTATATTCTACTAACATAATATCACATGTACACATGACTATATTGAAGTATTGAATATTGACTATACTGAATATATAAAATATATATTTGCACTGTCAAATTTCTTGAAAATAAGTTTTCACAAATATTAAGTTGGGTATAGCATGGATTAAGCTGTAATAACAAACCTCAGGGTGCCTCCAGACCCACCGCCACAGACCCTTTTAAAGCCAACAGTAAACACTAACACATTCCTGACTGCATTGCTTGTCCTACATTGTGTCCTACACACAGTGTTCTTTTGCTCATATTGACATTGTCAGAGTCTCTCACATCTGCGCAGCAAAATTGGCTTTGCACTTGTGGTTCCAATGAGGCTCATCTGCCCTACTGTCAAAAGCATGTCTCGCTTGAAACTTGGGAGAAAATTACTTTCTTGTATGTCACTTTGGTTGGGGGAATGGTGCAATATTTTCATGAAAGGCAATTATTTTCATTTAAGAGCACCATTAGAGCAAGCCTACGGAGGACTAACAATGCTCTAAATGTGTGTAATTGTACTATACATACACTACATATGGTGTCTGGTGCATTGTGTAAATTGAAAAAGCTGCTTTGCTTTAATTTCATGTTTGTAGCAAAATGCATTTGCAAGGCTATTTTCACATTGTGGCAGTAGATGGAGAGCATCATGGTGTGCTGCAGAACCACTCTAACATTCTTTAGGGAGAACCTTGTATATGTACATATATATATGCACACCTATACATATTTAACAAGGCATATTTCACATGCCTGTTAATATAGCATCTTAGTGCACTGCAGTTCTAAATGCCATATATGTCCATATATGGGAAATACAAAGGGTACATAAAGAGCCTTGCAGTTTGTGGAGATGTGTACAAGGACAAGGGCCTGGAACTATGGAGTTGCAGGGTGAAGTATATCTTGCATATACAGTATATATACATATCCAGCTGTAGCAGCACATTCTAGCTGTGTTGCACAAGGAAATGATGCACACGTGAAGTGATATGGATTTAGACAGTGTCCACTTCATTTAACATACTTACCACAGCCTTCAGTCATACTGCCGATAAAACTTATATTTATATTTGCTCACATCTCTTTCAGGTGTTCATACATATACACATACTGTCATAAATACTGAATAAAAAAAGTAAAAAGGCTAACAGAGACATTGATGGACCTGGGGGTGGGGGGTTGGGGAGGGTTGGGGTTTGGGGTTTGGGGTTGGAGGTTTACGTAAGCCCAAAGTGATTTTCCCTTCTTTCAGATTTCTGTGCTGTGAAAGTCTCAGACAGCTTTCCCTGATAAATCCAGGAATTCGATGGCTCCTTTCCGGGGGTTTAAATCCTGGATCGAAAGCGATCTGTTCCGCTCCACCTACCTCTGATTGTTTGGACTGCTTTCAGTCAAATCTAAAAAGAGAGCGAAGGAGACAGAAAAAGTATGACAGAGAAATAAATAAAGAAAGAAAGAAAGAAAGAAAGAAAGAAAGAAAGAAAGAAAGAAAGAAAGAAAGAAAGAAAAGAGAAAACTAGGGTGGAATCCATGTACGGAGAGTAGAGAGTGCTCGATGCAGTTCAGAGGCTAAAGAAAAATATATTTTATTTATTAGAGCTCTCCTATGGTAAAATGTGAAAAAAAACCTTTCAAAAACACATTTAAACAAAATTTGACTTTTTAATATTCCTTTTCCAAATACATTGATATGGGTAAGATTTTAAAATAGCATACGTCTTTTTAGTGCTACTGAAATGTCAAACACAAATACTGTGTGAGATTCAAATATCATGCACCCAAATACTTAATTCAAAATTACCAAAGAGCTCATTGATTGATAACGACTGAAACAACATCACCTAAAAATTCTGCACGGCATTGTCTCAACATGGCAGGCAGCCTCCATAACCCATTGACCTGTATCTTGCCATAATGCAGAAGAGAGAGGAAGTACTGTTCAGACCATAATATGTCTCATCTCAGTGGACTGCTCAATGACTGAGGTGGCACATGATCAGGAGAGTGAAGATGTCATCTCTCCCTAACCTGGGAACATGCTGAGTTGGACACCCCCGATGTTTTTGCTCTAAGGAAACTCTGAACTGATCAAAACAATGTTACATCTCATCATACAGCTTTCTTTCACTCTCCATCTTATTAATTCTCCCTCCAGCTTTAAAATGGATCTCATTGTCTCTCTCTTTCACTTTTTTTGTTGTCTTGTTCTGTGTCTGTTTTATCACATTTTTCATTAATAAAACACACAATGTACATTCAAACATTCAATTTGGAAAAATTAACAACTATGTCTAGGTAATCCAAACATTCAAACTGGTGGTTGAACATGGGACATTTAAAAATATAGAGATACACAATTAATAAGGAAATAAAGTTAAGCTTAATATCTGATTCGCAATATTTAAAAAAACGTCTTGCTTATTACTGTCATTATCTCAGATAAAAAAGGCAAGCATTAGACCAAAACTAAATGCACTTTCCATTGAATGTAAAAGTTCAAAATGAATTCTCTCTTCTATAATTTGTGCATGTAGGGGCCCACTGAACACCAATGAGCTTCCAAGGAAGCAGTACAATGCAGCATACACAATGATAGGCTTACCTAATCATGTACAATAAGACCAATGTTTTCATTGAATTGTGAAACAGTGTGGTCTGTGCATCCTTCTTTTAAGTTCTTTTTTGTGGTAAACATTCCATTTCTGTACACTCATGCTATAAGTCATATCTATTACTATATTTAGCATTTTGCATACTGGAACAGTTATTCAATAAATTAAAGCAATTATAAAAGCTGTAAATTAGATTATCCATGAATAATATTAAAATGGAATATTCTTTCCATGCTCCACTTGCTGTTGCCCTCATATGAGAATTGCCTTTTCACGATGTGAGAGAGAAGCTGTGGAGTGAAATGGCCCCGCTGGTTTTATAGAGTCATCAAGCCTGATGGAGTGTGACCCTGACACCACAAACCCATCTCTGCCTCGCTGTGCTGTGGGCAGATTAAGGGGCGAAAGGTCATACCCATGCACTGGGAGTCAACGACCTTCAGAATGTGATATATCTCATTTTGTAGCAGCTGGACGGTTCGCTCCTGGTTCAGTTGACTTCATTTTCAACTAAATATTTCAAAAGCAGGTTTACTGAATATGTTTTTGTCCAAAAGCTCCATGGTTTTAATTTTAAACCATGGAGCTGTTTTGAGAGGGTTGTTTTTCAGTATTGGTTAAAAAAAGATGATACGTGCATTTACATGCAGAACCTTATCCTCCACTATTTCCCTTACCAAGGCCCGATGACTATGGTGCATACAGAGTACCTGCTGCATATGCAACTCATCCAGACGGCATATGTAGTGCATCTATATTGCATATGCAGTGTGTCTGTGCTGTGCACTGCATCTGTGATGCACTTGCAGTGAGTCTGTGCTTCATATGTTGTGTGTCTGTCCTGTGTGAGTCATGTTGGTATTGTATGAGGATGATCAGCATACAGATCTATCTTGACTACACCTACTTTTCATACCCTATAAAAATCAGACCATTCATGTATTTTTTAGCATGAGGTTGGGCTTCACACATGGAAAAATATATGGATACATGCTCCCAGTCCAGATGTAATGTCATCTCTGTATAAGAAATTAGCGACCAGCATCTACAGGGAATGTAATCTGTAACAGTTTCTAAAATGTTCCCTATCTGGATATATAATGACCAAGACATTTGTGTACATACAACTACTTTTCCCGGTGGTCAATGCATTTACAATGTGTCTGTACTGCATACATAGCCTATGAATAAAAACACAGTGTGTGCCTGTTCTGTATATATAGCCTGTCTGTAACCAACACTGTGTCTGTGCTGCATATGTACCATGTATAAAGTCAGCATCAAACATCAAATCATAATGTCTGCTGATTCTCTGCTGATAAATTGCTGAACCGTTTGGTTCTTAGACCTCCAATGACGTATAACTCTGACTGTGTGAATATTGTTTCCCTGACACTTCTGTGACACTGGGGACTCTGCTGGTGACTCGAGAAGTATTGGTTCCTGTCAGAGAGGTGGCTTTGTGGAGCAGCAGGGGTGGCTCATATAAAAACATTATATTTTAATGTGTTTGTACGAGCTGCCTTTGCTGCTCCACTGTGATAGATGTTGCAGCCCCAGATACAGAAGATCAGGTTAATAATCCGTTGAAGAGCAGCAGCAAATTCTGTCCACATATGCAATGACTGGGAGTGAGCTTTATTCAGTGGGCTACAGTTTTAAAATGGACATTTAGCAAAACATTTTTGATTTGTTAATGCAAATGTAAATGAGGATTAATCTCTCTTAGATTAATTCATCGTTCCTCCTAATGACACAATTATTAACTATGCTCAAAATCCATTTAAATAATTACACCTGACACATTTGAAACATGATCTGTTTGACTTGTGTATCAATAATCAATGAAGACCGTTTCAGTTCTGAAGAAAGAGGCAGGAACTTTTCCACCATTTCCCCCAAGGACAAAGTTAGGCACATTCTGCACCAGATGCCTGTCAATCCCTCAGTTTCAGAAAACATTACTGCTGCACTGAAGGCTCTCCCAATGACTTCATATTATAAGTGCTGTGAGTCATTGAGGCTATTTTTGCGGTACATGCATATGTCATGCACCGGGGTGTTTCGGCTGCACTCTTCCTGACCTGCCCTGCCCTGGTCCAGCAGGCCCTGTGCTGTCCCACATGGCCCATTTCCAGCCAACAGACCCCACAAAGGCCATCTGTCCCATCCAGTGCACCACCACACATCTCCTGTGAAGACAGTTTCTCCAAAGAGAATGCACTTGTGTGTAAAGCAGTTACAAAGTCGCTGTATGTCTCACAACAATCACAGTGATATAGAGGCAAAGTTGCATCTGTGGTTATGAAGCCTGTATAATTTTATGAGCCACTGATGATACTACATGTTATTAGTATCCTGTGGGTATAGTATACACCCTGGAGGTGTTACTGGTACAGCACATTCTCTCATTTGGTCTTTAATGACCAAAAATGACAATGAAACAACTGATGTAAAATAAAACAATCCAACAAAGGACAGAAAGCTGTGTACACTAAAGGAAAACAACCACGGTGTTAAAGTAATTTATTGACTTCAGTGGGACATGTTAAATCTAATTGAGTCTGTGGTCTTAGCTCAGAGAATCAATAAAATGTGTGTTTGCTCACTGAGGCAGTTAAACGTAACAGTACATCTCACTGTGTCCTTATAGTGCGATTACCTGCTCTTTTCTTATTTCTGACCACCAGTCCCATGCTCCTCCAGACCCCCAGCAAGGGAACCAAAAAGATTATCATAGAACTTCACCATCACTGCATCTTCATCAAACACAAAACATCACACCTGAGAATTATAAATATCTATCTCAGTAATATCCATGCCACAAAGCAGAGGACAAGCTTTCCTGTCACTCTCACACAATACATTATATTTTATAACTATGAAACACTTGTAGTTTTGAGGACTTAATAACAACTGGCAGAAAGGACGTGAGAATCGTTTTGGACTGGCCACTGAGCTGCAAACACATCTACCCAAATGAGATAAACCACCACTAGAGGGCACCTAATGGGAACTAAAACTCACAACCCCCAGAAGCAAATGTTTATCTGTGCGTCATGGGAATGTGGAACAATGTGTACATACCCACAGCACATAGAGTGAGACCCCAGTCATTCTGAACTGCAGCAGTCAGATAAAGTCAACATACACAAGCCTTCGGCAAGCATGCAAGTCAGATCACAGCTCTCATTTTCCCCACCCAATTACACCCCTCATAATTACAAACACCATTAACAGGGTCCCACAGACGTTAACAGCTAGGATAATGGGGCATAAATGTTTCTTTCTGTCTTGCTCTGATAACAGACATTAATTTGAGAGCAACACAGAGTGTGTTGACCATTTCAAGGGTGTTTTATTTCAGAGAGGTTTGATATCAGTGTTATCATTTGACATTATATATATATATTTGCATATACGTGTGTGTGTGTGTGTGTGTGTGTGTGTGTGTGTTTGTCTATATATTCTATACACACACACACACACACACACACACACACACACACACACACACACACACACACACAAATGCACACACATATAGACACACACAAACATATTAAACCCCAGGGAAGGTATTTTGTTGGATGAGTGCAGAGCACTGTTGCTGGAACACCGTCCCTTAACTCCATTCTACTCAATACACAACACTGTATGCAAGAAGCTCAAACAAAGTAGAGACCCCTTCAAAGAGAATTAATGAATACATGCAACACAAATAGTTTCCCATATATTTAAACCAACAAACATGACTGCAATACTGAACAGTGGACATCGCGGAGCTTCCATCACACTGATGGGGGCTATATGAGTGGAAGTATTCAGTAACATTATTCATCTCTATATATCTCCAAGTCCTGAAAATCAATAAATGCACAGCACCCTAACTATCCAGTCAAGCTCAAATAAATGAGCAAATTAACACATCTCAATCACATAGTCCAGGAAGTAAAAGGAGAAGAAAGAGATCGATTGAGAGACACATAACTAGAGAGAGTAAGAGAGAAAGCAAGAGAAACAGAAGCTCAAGAGAGTGAGAGAGAAAGAGTCTTGTCTTAACCCATTGATGCTAAAGAGGGAGCCTGGCAGCTCAGTTCTGAATTCTGCATCTGGTCTTACACAACCGCCAACTGCTGCCGGTACCACACCTGGACACAGCCTGAGACACAGAGGAGACCGCATGAAGATGTGGAAGAGGAGAAGCGGAGACAGCACAGAGATGCAGCGGAGACAGCATGGAGACAGCACGGTGCGGAAGTAAAGTAGGGCAGTCACCGTACCTTAGTGCTGCAGCTCTCCTGAGCCCGAGGCAGAGATGGAGCTGGTGTCCTCCTGAGTGGACAGCGATCGCAGAGGGGTCATGAACCCATCACCTCTGCCCAGCCTCAGCTCCTGTCCTATCAGCCGTCCAGCAGTCTGACCACTGCACACCTCTGGCACAAAGGCACTAATATAGATGCACAGAGGAGTGAAGGGAGGGGGCGGGGTTTCAGACAAGGCAAGAGAGAGAGAGCGAGAGGAGAGAGGGAGGAGGGAGGAGGGAGGGAGGGAGGGAAGGGTTCTGTCTTCACTTTAATTTTCCTGAACAGCCTCTTTTTCTTTCTTTTCTCTCTCTCTCTTCTCCCTGTCTGTCCCTCTCCTCTACTCCTTCCCTCTTTTCTCTTTTTTCTGTTTCTCTCTCTTGCCTATCAATCTCTTTGAGCTCCCATTCATGCAGTTGCTGTGCGACTGAATCAGGACACCTCCAGCCATCTGTTGGAATACGCCTGTCTCCCCGCTTTACTCCTTCACTCTGTCACAGAGCGAGGGGGCGAGAGGGTGAAAGAGAGGGGCGGTGGTGTATGTGTGTGTGTGGGGGGGTGCTCAGGAGGTACAGCCAACATGATAGAGAGAGAGGACCGAGATAGGGAGTGAGAAAGAATGTGAGAGAAACATATATTGCTATATATACATATATATGTCAAAAATTACATTACGCGTTCTCATAGATAAATAATATTGTTGTTGTATCGTTGTTGTCGTTTACTGCATTTACTCATATTTGCTTACTATGCTTTGTGAACACACTGAAAGAGAGGGGGAAAGCGAGAGGGAGAAAGATCCATTTTAATGCTGGAGGGAGGGTGAAAGGGACAGCTGGGCTTTAAGGCTTTGTATTCAGGGGGCTGCTGCTAGCTACTATTCAAGCATGAGCAGCCAATGTGTGAACACAAACAGGATATTACTGATGGAATTTTAGGGTGAAAGCAGGCCTGAAGCACATGGGCGAGAGCGGAGCTTTAGCACTGAGGACACATAATACATCATTTGTGAACCACCCCCTTTCACACTGTTTGGTGTGAGGTTAGTAAGTCGATGTCCTCTCCCAGTACGGAAAACAGAAAATAGGCTTGGCTTACTCTTCCAACAGCTGTCATTCAACATTGAGTGGCAGGTGAACTGCCTGTACAGAGAGAGAGAGAGAGAGAGAGAGAGAGAGAGAGAGAGAGAGAGAGAGAGAGAGAGAAGAGAGCAGCATAGGATCTGTGCATTATTTGTGGTAAAGTATATAGCTAACTGTCAAAGCCTGAGGCTCCATAATCACTGAAGCCCAAAAGTCAGTCATGTATTATTAATCTTATTTTCACAATTATAATAATACTATTCATTATTTTTATTGATGCATATCTCTTTCTTACTTCTTTTAATATGTAAAGGGAAACATACTATTTTAAGCATTTTTTTCCTCAGATTTACCCCAATTTCCCCAAGTTTACATTTTCATAAATATCTTTTTTTTTCTTCTAAAAATCAACTTTCAAACATATGTTTGATGAAAATAAATATACAAGTCTTTAATTTACTTTTAGAATAAATATTTATTTTGGAACACAAGACTAAGATACCATAAATGTCATTTTTTGTTTCTAAATATTGAACTTCCATATGCTCATCATGTACTGAATATGCATACCCCCTCACTCAGCTTTACTGAGCTGCGTGTTTCTCTGATCCCACCTTCAAGCTCTGATGAAGGTCTTCTGACCAGAAGCTAAGCCATAAAAAGAGCCTTGTAATTCATCCTAATGGGCCAGTGTTTCTTTCATTCAGGCAGGGGAGTAGAAAAAAAGCATAAAAATGACTGACTGTAAAATATTTACATCCTTCACAGGTCCACCTGCAGTGGGCAGGAAAAGCAGAGAGCTTTTCAGGAGCCTCCTCACTTGCTGCCATTGGTTTCCCCTCTGTCTAGCCTGAAACATCCTGCCACACCCTTCCCCCTGTCCTCTCCATCCAGCATAACAGCAGCACAGCTGTATCCTCTCTGTCACGATACTGACATCAAGGGCTCATGCGTACATTAATCAATATTCACTCAGCAGTGCAGCTTGTACCTCTGTTTTCTGCCCATTTCTATTAAAAAGTGCCACCATTCATTCCCAGCACACAGCAAGAGGCTGGTGAAAAAATCAATCAATGCCTCTAACACCAAAAGCTGATTGATGCTACCAGGTAATTCATTAGGACTAACGTGAAAGCACAGTAGAGTTCTCCACTCCTCTTGCCGATACACAAAAATGTGCACAAAGATACACATGCGTGCACACATGTGACTCCAAGCTTTCCATCTGTGTGGATTTAAAAAGCACTTATACAGTTTTTATTTAAAAAACCCAATTCTATCTCATTCAGCCTGTTTTTCAGCCCTGTTTTATTTTCTGTGAATCGCAGAGATAAGTCACCAAGCCTTCAAAGAACAGCATCTTTGGTCTCTTCATAGACATCCACTAATAACAGAGCAGCCAAAGCACTCAAGCAGCATTTCTCCAACCGCGCTAAGGAAGTTTACCACTTAATATGAATAGTACACTTAATTATATACAGTTTAAACATAAACAAATTTTATTTGCCATACTGGGAAGAGCTGCCTACTACATATGCAAACAATACTACAAACAACACAAAAAAGTAGTCACAAATGAAAAGTCAAAAAATTAAAACATGAATTCAAATTTGCTTAGCTTTTATTATTGTAATCATATTTGATCTTTTATTTTTTAAAGAGACAGAGCTGACACATTTATTCATGATCACTTACACTGTTACATTTTGAGCTGTTGTCAAATGGCATAGAATTTTATTATTCCAAATGAGGTAAAAAAACAATCTGTTCATAGCTGCTCAACAGCAGTAGATTTGAACCCATGACCGTCTGGGCAAAATGACAGTGGCCTAAACAGCAGCACACCAGTCCTGAGGAAACCATAGAGCATATATAGATTTAAAACAAACTGAGAGGGTTTTCCTTCAGTTCAAATGGCCCAAAAATTGCAAGCAACTTCAAGAGTGGCATGACCCTGTGATGTCATCTGGCTTACCAGTGTTATCCATTATAGAACACCACCCCCACAAGACTTTTGCTAAAAATGGCCTCAGTGTTTTTTTCTGTGTAGTCTCTGTAGTTATGTCTCTGTAGAGCAGTTCCGAATGTAAACTCTCCTGTATACTATATTACCTTGCATGTTTATTTATCTTTTGGTGTTCATCAGACCCACAGTACAGTGCTAAGCTAATATTCAGTGCCAAATCAACTCACATAGAGTGCATAGGACTCTGACAGAGTTTTTTAATATGACTGAGAAAGAAGGAACAGTATTGTTGGTGTAATAAATAGTAATTCATCCTCTAGTGGGGCTCTTTGAAAGTATGGGAATCAATGCGCAGGTAGGTAAGAAAATCAAAGCACTTACATGAGGAGCTGAAGTTAAAAATGCTTTAATAAGAAGGGCATTTTAAAAACTGCTGAAAATCAAGGCATTGTGACTCCAAAAGCATTTTTCTGGGAAGTTTTTAAATTGTTCTAGGCCCAACATAGAGGCTTTTTTAAACTTCATATGCAAGTGCCTTGATTTCCTTTTCTCATTGTACATTTTTTACTCTGATGGCTTCTCTCTGGCTTCATCACTGAGTGAGTAAAGCACAGGACAAGCTGGTGACAGCCTGTGAACACAAAATGGAAGACACATTGCATTAAATGTGCTGAAAGTGTTCTTATAGTTAGTAGTAACTGACAGCCTGCTTTTATTTTTTACTAAATGGCATATAATGCTTTAGCTTCAGAGCTTTTGTGCTCCATAAAGCTCTGTGAGGCAACAGCAGTGTTAAGGAGATCAAATGAATCAATGCTTCAGAAATGAAACTTAGATCAAACAAACTGGGTTGCTTTAGATTAGACATTGGTTTTCATCTATGGACCGTCCCCCGTCTCCCCTGTGTGCTGTCACAGCATACCCCTGCTCCACTGTGAGGTCTCCAGAGGACAAGATTCAGAACCACAGTAAGAAACCGTATGCAGAACCAGAGAGCCTTAATCACACTTTGTGAGTGAGGACGGCCAGGGCCCTGCTTTGTGTTGCACAAACAGGTTTTGCGATCCCTGCTTCCTGTCTCCCTTTAAAGGCCACGTTCATCACTCATGTTCAGATTAATTGGGACCCTAGAGGCGTACAGCATCATGCTAGTTAAGCCCCCACATTTGATAGGGATGGATAAAAATGGATGGGTCGAAACACCCAAATACAGGATTTGTGCTTTTATATGTGATTGTGTGTGATTGAGGACAGAGCACAAGCCTTGGTATTGATTCACTTTGAGACAAAATAATAACACTGTGCATGTCAGAATTAGTTCTGTACCTCCAGTGGGTATGGTTTTTTTGTGTTTTGTTTGTGTTTTTCTTATTTCACGTTCTGATACTGATGCTTCTTATTGTATCTATTCTTTTTATTTGTTTAAATTCTGTTTATTTGCGTATATTAAACTGCTCTCCGTCTCATTTTGAGATATTTATGGAACCGCCTGGAATCTTCCCACTTTCACATGTCCAATCACTGAAGACAGCAGTTGTCATGTTCTTTGTTATGCTTCATCGAAAAATTTGGTAAGCAGTCTGTCACAAAAACAATGTTGCAAATACCACTACAATGGTTTAGCAAACACATTGTTTATGGTCTGTTTCACTCAAGATCCATATTTTGTTTAATTTTAAATTCTTCAGAAGTGTGACAACAAATGATGTCATATACATTTTGTTATTCAAGATACCATTGCCAACACTGACACTGTAAGACAGAGATTGGAACATTACTCTAATTTACACTTTTGGGCAAAAAATGTGATGGTATTTTCAAATCAGAGACAAGGAGGAAAGAAAGACAAAGAGGGTATGAGTTTTTATTTAATGGTGGCAGGGGCAGACTAAATCATCCTGAGACTGAACAGTGTTGTGATAAGAAGTTATGACAATCCACCTTGTCTGAATCATTGTGACATCACTCACATTCTGTGCAATGAAAAAAATGAATGAAAGCCATAAATTCTCAACCAGAGCTGAGAGACACCTACAAGATGAAGCATGGTAACTCTGCTTTGCCTGAAATATTCTTCAGCACTAAACATGATTGAAGTAGATGTTAGAGTATGTCTAACATCTAACTGAAAATGATTTCAACTGGACAGGACCTTCAAACTGTCCCTATGCTCTTCCATTAATATCTCTGTACAACTCATTTCCTTGGTAAAAAGGTTGAAGAGTTATACATTTAAAAAATTAAACTAAACCAGTGGAAAGTTTTGAGGTGCTGGTCACAACAAGACATGATTTAAAAAATGCCAGAGCCAACTTCCCATAGAGGTGGTGTTTTAGCAGAGTGTATACTCAAAGGAACACAATTAAGACCTTGCATGTACAACTTAATTTCACAGAGGACGTTAACCATGCATTTGGAGCCACTTAATCAGGATAATAAAATGGCAAACCTCACACCTGCCCATGTTGCCGTTCAGAAGTTTGTAGCTATGATTTTGTCACATCAGAGTGTTAGTTTGCAGCCTGGAGATGCTCTGAAATCACATTTCACACACCACATGCTTAATGTGAAAACAAAAAGGCTAAAGTACTATGAAAACAGAAGCCCAGCCAATAGCTGAGCCTGCCATTATGATATCACCAAAAATAGGGGCCCTGATCATAGAAGGTTCTCATTGTGCTTTCCCAGCAGAAAGATTATCATTCAGCATTAAGAAAGTACTAGGTGAAGCACATGGTTGAATGTGTCCAAACTCTTGTGATGCAGATTAACAACTAAAGGCCTCCAGACTAAAGGCCTATATGACTGTACTGCAGACTCCATCCCTTCCATCACTGTTCTGCAGTAGTCAGACCCCACTCTCATCCAGCTTTTCTCCCTTCAGGACATTTTACTAAGCTGAGATCTAATCTCATTAATATTTAAATGTACTTGTAATCTTTCTTACTAATATAATTCTTGTCAACTTGAACAAATTATGTTTTTCAAAGCAAAATTTTAAAATATATTTTTTAAAAAACAACAGAAAAATCCAGGCCAGTTCAGAAAAACTGACCAAAGGACAGTTGGTCGGGAGAGATGGAACAAAGACTTGAATGAATATGTAAATTGCTCTTAGGTGGCAAGTGGGATGGGCACTAGTGACCCTTCTTATAGGGTTTAAAAGCTGTGCTTTACAGCATGTGCATTCATACACTGAGCAACCATCTCTTTTAAATTCAATAGGGCTCTATTTCTTCACATGAAAGAAAGGAATGTGCTCTTGTTGGTGAAGCGCTTATTCTTTCCAGGACAGATCAATGTTTCCAAAGCCAAACCCAGGGCCAAAGCCCTCCCTCACTCTGCACACTGCCCAAGCATCTCACAACATTCTCTCCTGCCTGCAGGGAAACACATGGTCTAATGGCAGACTAATTAGGTCTAACGAGCCCTCAGCCCTCAGCTCGTTAGCATGCATTATCAAGTTTGCTATGAACTGCTCACCACAAACTGAGCAATGCTAACCTCAGTCTCTTTGTATGCCTCAGCTTTTTGCAACAGCCAGTACAAGCATTTACATGATTGGACAAACAATACAATTTAACATCTTAAGAAGCCTTCAGGTCAATGTTCAGTGTCAAATATTCTCTCAAAAGAGTCACTGAAGACTTCTTTCTGAAAGGAAAGAGGTCAGTACAGTTATACAGATGGTCCCTTACTTACCATGGGGCTGAAATCCAATGAACCCATCGCAAGTGCAAAATATCCTAAGTCAAAAATGCATTTAATACACCCAATACACCTAACCTACCGAACATCATAGCCTAACCTAGCCTACCTTAAACATGCTTAGAACACTTACATTAGCCTGCAGCTGGGAAAATCATTAACACAAAGAATATTTTACAATAAAATGTGCATATCTCATGTTCCCCTATATCGTGGCACCTGCTAAATGCTTGAAATACAGTGCTATCGCACCATCATGAAGTGAAAAAATCGAACCATCGTAACTCGGGGACCATCTGTATATATTAACATATTACACTGTAAAACCAACACTAAGTAGTTGCAGTAAGAGTTGGAGGCTATTTCTGAGCTAAAGATGTTCTTAGAGGTATGACTGTGGTTCTGCAAAAACTCAGAGCAGTCAAATAAATTCAGATGAAAATCACAGAAAATAAAAAGTCATTGTGTCAAAGAGTGTGTGTTAAATTAAAAAATCACACCTCCAATGACTTCAACAGCTAGGATTAGAACTGAAACATTACAGAAGTGCTTATTTACTGAAAATAGCTTTCTATTTATCAAAATAACCTGATGGGCTCATGCACCACGTCCACAATGGTGTCAGCTCACCACATCTCTAGGGATGCTTTAGCATAGCCTGTGCCAGGCGCTGATTGGTATGGCTGTGCCAGGCTTTTACCATAGAAGTAGATCAGGACTACCTAAAATGCACAATGCTTTAATTAAAAATATGTTCACTGGTGGCTTAAAGAAATTTGCATAACACTTGCAAAAATAGAACTTTTAGGTGGTTAGAATTAAACTTATTATCAGTGATACTGAATATGGTATTTTCACTAGAAATTAGTAAAAGCATGGCAAAAAGCCAGCTCATAGTACATGTATTTACCATGATTTTCTTAACAAAGGCCCTAGGTAACACTTAGTCATTTAGAACAGTTAAATCTCATTCTGGATTGTGAGAAACTGAACTGCAGTGAATTCAGACAGTCCAATAACTAATGGCAATAACAGAACTGTGAGATGAGAAATTAGGAGAAAGACACCAGAGCTCTCAATTAGTGTTAGTGCTAGTCTGTGTTTTTTATTATCCAATAAATAAAGGAAAATATATTGTAGTCAGTTATACTGACTGGAGCACCAGTGTGTTCAAATAAATCATTCTCTTCTCAACATTTTAGAGGCCTTGACAGACTGTTATTATCTTGCTTTCATTTGTGTGCATAAAAATCCTCATAAGATATAAAGGATGTGATTGAACAAATTGTTTTTCAGAATTCTAAAAGAAATAGAATTTGTGGGCCATCTCTGAATGTGGATGTAGGAGGATGGAGCAGGAATAAAAAGGTTTTCTCATTTCAGCTCTGCATTTATGTCACTCATTTATACACTTCATCAACAGCAAGTCCTCCCTGTCATGTGCTGGAGACCAAACACCCACATGCAGATGCTTGCACACTGACTAAAATACATGCATGCAATACATACTCACATACATAATCTCATAAACATGCATGCAAACAGACACACAGACATGCACACTGGCACACATACAGTATGTGTCTGTCATCTGTAATAAACCTGGGTCACCTTGCTGCTCATGGATTCCAGCTAAGAGGAACAAAGCATTCATTTCCAAACAGTGTTAGCTGCCCGGTGGGGAAAAGACCTCAATTATACATTTTTCACTGTATGTAGATAAGATGACTGTGACGTTACTGTTATTAATAATTAATGTGCTGCTTATCCTGAAGCAGAAGCCCCTTCCCACTGCACCGCCTGCCCCCTCCCCAAGTCCCACCCCACACACAAACATACCCCATTTCTTTGCACGCCACTGAGACTTTGAGAGGACTCTGTTGTGTGGAGCAGACAGTGGGAAGGTGCTGATGGTATGACAGGAAGACAGCGAGGGCTTCAGATGGCTGGGGTGAGAGACAGCGCTGTAACAAAGTCACTTTTGGCATACTGATTGAGTAAAAAGAGTGGGAATTCAAATAGTGGAGAGGGATGTCCACGCAGATCCTTCTCTCCACCTCCACCAAATTCTCGACAGCAAGGGAAGTTTCCGGGCTGCTGACACTGACACCCTTAGGGAACTCTGGCCACTGCTTAGACAATGTCCTCCTGCATTCATCATCCTGGCACCAATCCAGCCCACCCTAGCTGACTAACTACTGCCCCCTGTCACCCCCATCTACTATTCTGTACTATTAAGAATGTTCCTAAATTATTATGTGTCCCCATACTGCATAATACAACCCTGGGTACTTTAAAGCATAAAGTTTCACATTACTACTTTGTGAAGCATTTATAACTGCTTTATATTCTATGGTGTTCACAGACATTCCTGAATTGCAAAGCATTACCAGAGACAAACAAAAAGCAATCTGAGCAATAACAAACTGAGGTGCAGTACATTTCGCTCCAAAATTCCACCCCACCTTGTAATGCTTTCTCCCTTTTTTCTTCCAGCTTGGGATGCTAGTAACATCCACAATCATCTGCTGTCAATTCAGGAGAGCTCAGACAAGCACTCATTCTCTGAAACATGGCTCTGTTAGGTATTGCTTCATTTTACACTGCAGTGCATGAGCTTGGCTTGCACAGACAGACACACTGGGTCACAGGAGAATAGGTTATATAAGTCTTTGTGCTGCTGACTGTAATCACGCAACTGAACAGTGGGGATTTAACAGGGACATCCCCACCGACTAAATCCCTCCATACCTGGGCAATGAACCCCTCCATACCTCCAGACATGTACAGTATATGTCACCCACATATTCACATTTGGCACTGCCATGGCCAAAACTTTGGACACATTCAAATGCTGGACACTCTGTAGCCTCATCTCCTATCTTTTAAATGCTATGGTGTGAGACAGAGCTTGACCCAGATGGAAAGTAGAGTCCAAAGATGATAAAGCTCCAGACTGATGACCACTACAGTGGTCTCCAGTGTGAATCATGGGTGTACAACTCTTTCCAGGCATTACTGCATGTGCATACTTCAGCATCACTGTTAATCAGGAAACACTGCATCACCAAGATAGTTAACCTTATCTATGGCCATTTAAATACATTATTTTATCTTCTACATCTTGCATTGTTACTGTGTCTTTCATGGATCTCAAAGGAAATGACTGTGTTGCATTAGAATATTGTTCAGTGGGATGTAGTTCCCATAGCCTGAAGAACATTGTGCATTGGTACAGAATATGCTTTCCATATGGTTCCTCTGGAGGTCACTATTTTAGGAGTCCACAGCCACATTCATGGCCCAGGTCCCTGGTGTTCATCATGGGAGACAGGTGTGGAGGTGCCCTTTTAGAAGAAACACCACAGAGAAAGGAAAGAAAAATCTACACATTGGAACACATTGTGTGAAGGGAACAAAATAAATCAGACTTTTTTGTGCAGATGTAATTGGCTCCATAAATCACCAGCGACAGGTGTGTGCGCATTCCCTGTATCTGGAGGTCCTTCTTAAATCCAGGCACATTCTTCAGTGAATTAATGACCATCCACCTGAAGGCAAACTTATCCACAACAGAAAAAAAACAGATGATTTTGGTAATGGTGATAACTGTTACTGGGCCATTTGCAGTTCTTCCCCCAGCCTGGGTTCTCTGCACTGCTAGCCATCTCCTCACTAGCCATCTGAGAAACTCCTTTTTAAACATGCATGCCAATGCACGACAGCTGATCTCAATTCGGCTTCAACACAAAGTCGACCCACTGCGATTCTATCATGTTCTGCCACAAGCAATTAGAAGAGTCTGGGTCCCCTGTTGAGAGAGACATTAGTGGGATTAGCATGTAATCTCAGGGTGTTAAACCCCCCTGAGGTTTCAACTGTGGTTCTGTCCACAGATGATTACATAAAAGGTAGCAATTATTATTATTATTATTATTATTATTATTATTATTATTAAGGACAATTACATATGCAATTTAGACTTATTAATATCAATGATTAAAGTCCTGATGCTACCATGATAAAATCAGTATTCTTCAACAACTGAAACTACTTTCCTATAGGTGATGACCATCACCATGGTAACTGATTAAGAGGAGACAATTTTTGGAAAGTATGTTTAATCAAAATTTTTACTAAAGGATAATGAATGTCAGTGTTGGTGGAAAGAATCTTTAATAAAAATGTATCTAATGAAAGGTTCTGTGGGTGACACTACTCAATTTCATTGCTCTTTTCATGGAGTAGTATCTGAAAATATCTGTCAAGATAATTGATTGCTGCTCCTTCCACTAGGGCATTAACTCCTGATCTTATCTGTAAATCAACTTGTTTCACGACATCTCACATGGTGACAGAAGTAATTGAACAGTTACTCATAAAATAATCCTTGGATTTAAATTAATGTGGAGTTGGTTTGTGGGAGTAACTATTTATTTTGTAGTATTCACTTGTTATCTTTAAGCATCGAATAGGTCTTTCATGGGCTTCCATTTGAAAGCCTTGCTACATGACACAAACAGAGAAGAAAAATGACTAGGTGCAAAGAATGCTGGGAAATTATTCTGAAAGGCTGGCAGCCACATTAAATTAAACGGTGCAACACCAGGTTTGGGACTGGGAAATATTAAAAAGCTGTCCTAAAAATTATATGATAAATCTACTGTCTAGAATAAATATCTTTAATAATTTTTGTGGAATTATATAGCAAATATGACTGTGTATATCTGTAAATTACATTAATTATTAAATTATGTACATTTGTTTAATATATAGAGAATCATTATTTAACAACATATGGTAGGAATATGCTTCTACATACATTGTGCAGCATGAGTCCAATGATTATATAAATGGCTTTCTCTTAAACTGTTTTGCCACAAAATGTCACATGCTAAAATGAAAAAAATATGATTATGTTTGGAAAACATATTTACCACGACAAAAAGCAGCTATTTAATCCTTCCAGTCTGTGTGATACAATAGTCTATCCTGCTCTGAATACACTTGCTTGGAGTGTGAGTGGGAGAGGAGTTGTGGGTGGGGTTGGGGGGGGGGGAAGCTATTATTTGTGGATAAAGTACTCTTTATGTTTTGCATTTGCAACAATATAAGCTTCAAAACTAAGTCTACTTCAGGTTTTTACAATGGGTTCAATTGTCTGAGTATTTGTGTTCCACCTACGGAAGGATAAAGGATTTTATTTCACAATTGCTTCAACTTCGAACCTTGAATATCAAAAGCAGCTATGCCTTTTGTTAAATGACTGACAGCTTCTCGCGGCAGGACCATTTAATTCCAGGGTCACCCTTTAGATTAGAGCACAATCTCTCTCTCTCTCTCTTACTATTTCTCTCTCCCTCTCTGTGAACTGTGTTCTTTTTGTCTCTTACTCTGTGTGTATTTCTATGCTGGAACATGAAAAATGGTATGAATTAACAAAACAAAAAATTCTGTCTGAATATGAGACTTTTCAAAATAAAATGTAGTTCATGCTATGTGATCCCTGAAGATCTCTTTTGAGATGGGTCTGAGTCAAGGAGATGTATATGTATATGACATACATTATTATCGACTGCTCCTTAGTCAAGGGACTGGGTTTTCACACCACTCTGTTCTGTGTGACAACTCCTTACAATTAAACCTGAAACCATATGTCTCCACCGACCAGTGACGCTGATGCCACCCTTAAACTTTATAAATAGGTAAAATTGTTATATGGTATGAATAGGTTCAATTTATATGCTGCACATAGTTAAATGAAATTCATACAAAATCAGTCTTACCCAACATAAGACAGTGATCAACAAACAATGGAGTTTGAAGTGCAGCCCAGCTGCACTGTATTATTTTGTCAGTCTCTCTCCTTCTCTCTGTCTCTCCCTCAAAGCTGTATGTCATTTAATTTCTGTCTCCTCTTTTTCAACCTCCGCTTTTGCAATGCACCCTGGGATTTGCCGTATCCTTGTCATAATAGGCAACTAACACAGTGTGGCATCCACATAGTAGGTTACATATTTGTAATTGTATCAGTCTAGACTGTATTGTCTACAGCAATTAGGGATAGCCTCAGTTCCTTGCAGATCCCTGGACACACACCACTCTGTCACAGTGATTACTGGGGAAACTAGGAGCCAAGACAGCCATGGAGAGGGGGTAATTATTTCTACCAGGTAATTAAAGAATAATTCTACCTTTGGTTAGTCTTAGATCATGACAGATCTGGAAAGAACAGCCTCAAGGATATAAAATAAGACTGAAATGGAAAATAAAAAAACTACTTTTTAAGAACACTGTGGACTCCCTTATCTTGATGACCTGTATAGATCTAATATAGAAATACACATTTCTTGGTAACACTTTCAAAAAAGGTATTTAAAATGATTGTTGGATTTTGCATGTCACATGATAAAATGTGTTTGTTTTTAGTCTGGCATTAAACAATATGTATTACATTATAAAGGTGCCCAGTATTTGCATAATGAGAAAGTCCATACACATGTATTGCGATCATGAATGAATCAGCTTTCACCTGGTCACCCTGGCTTCCTTCAACATGCTTTTCCCTTTTTTACCACCCAAGCTGAGCTACAGTTCCTCAGCCCCACCATGTGACTGGCCCTGGTTTCTGTCTAAACATTACAGTGTGACACGGATCACATTCTGCCAACACCATGGGAGAAGCACAGAGTCAGTGTCACACAGCAGCGGATACTCAGCAGCTATGAGCCTGAGGATGTGGGAGAATCACAGAGTCAGTGTCACACAGCAGCGGATACTCAGCAGGCATGAGCCTGAGGATGTGGGAGAAGCACAGAGTCAGTGTCACACAGCAGTGGATACTCAGCAGCTATGAGCCTGAGGATGTGGGAGAAGCACAGAGTCAGTGTCACACAGCAGCGGACTACTCAGCAGCTATGAGCCTGAGGATGTGGGAGAAGCACAGAGTCAGTGTCACACAGGAGCAGATGCTCAGCAGCTATGAGCCTGAGGATGTGGGAGAAGCACAGAGTCAGTGTCACACAGGAGCAGATACTCAGCAGGCATGAGCCTGAGGATGTGAGAGAAGCACAGAGTCAGTGTCACACAGGAGCAGATGCTCAGCAGCTATGAGCCTGAGGATGCTAACTGTCCTCCTCTCCCGGGTGAGCTAAGGCAGTTGTTATTCTGTGAATGCAGAACTCTGCCTTGGCCTGGTGTGGCAGGGACTAAACACCAGGATGCTTTTACTCTGTGAGGCCCCTCATAAAAGCAAATAATTACTGCTGACTGTTAATGTTTACATATTCTCATAGATCTAAGCACCTTTTACTTTCAAATTTTACAATAACTAATTCAGTTGCTTCAAACTTTTTGGTTTTACCAAATGATGTTTGTGTTTATTTATTTATTCTTCCTTTCTCTTTCTTTCTTTCCAAATGTGTTTATGTATTATTTACATTTTTTATAGATATTTTCCTTGTAGAGCATCAGAATGAAAGTTTTATGCAACTTTAATCATTTATATTAATATGGAATATTGTTGCATGCTACTGAGTCATTACAAATTAAAATGTATGAGAAACAGGAAACAGATGTTTTGCAAACAGCTCCTCTCTTGACACTACATGACAGTGAAGCCAGTGCCACAATAAATGGTTGTTATTCTGCACTGGTATGAAAAACAGCACAAAATAAAGCCAGAGTCTGCAGGCAACCACTGGGCTTTCTAGCTGAATGGCTGGGGACCTTACTGTGGTCATGAGTGCATCCAGGGAGAAGAGTTTGAGAAATGTGGCAAAAAACAGCTAAGTGAGTACACAGAAAAATGTCCAGAGACATATCAACTATGGTAGGGTACTCATGGAGTACATTTAATTAATCCCTTTTGGATATTGACTTCGTAACAACTGAATTAAGTAGGTCTGCAAAAAACATAAGAATTTGTCCTATTGGTGAAAAACAGGAATAGGGGCTTCTCAAGCTGTTTGCCCATATCTACAGTCCAAGGTGAAGAGATGTGAGATGAACTACGCTGTGAGTTACGTTGCTCACTTCTGAAAACTGCACAAGTTTGATGCAATCTATGAACCAGGGCAATGGAAAACATTTCACACATATCTACTGACAATTGGTTTGAAATATCTGAACCAGTTCAAAAGCCATTCAGTGCATGATAGCACAAACAGATCCACTGATTGATGAAAAAATATCCTGGGACATGTAAAACTGCATCTTAACTTCTTTAAAAACCAGTCACTACTAATACTGAATTATGCTTTAGTGCCTTTACTGGAATTGAATGAAAGAATTGAATGAAATAAATGTGCATTATGCTCAAAAACAAAACAGCTGTATCATACCTGAGATTCAAACAGACAACTTCTGCATTCCACCTCAGTTCCATTACTACTAACCGACATTGTCAGGACTGCTGTTGGCTCACCACAACTTCTCCTGCATGATGCAATAATTCATTATCCATCTCCATAACCCTAAAGCCAAGCAATATGATGTCTAAAAACCGTTGTGTGTAATAGCAATTTTACAGAGCACACTTTACACACAGAACATGTACATAGTTCCACTGAATTATGTTTCATCAGGGAAGGCCCCTGTCACTTAGTTACACGTTGACAATAAACATCTATAATGTAGTTATAAAATATTTGATAGCCCTCTATACATTCTTTAGTTGTTAGTCATTATATATAGAGTGCTCTGTTTTTATGAACTTTCAACAGGTTATATGAATGTGCCTTTGTGTGTGTATTTTATGTATGCATGTTTCAATGTGAGGCAGTATCTGCATCCGTTTGTTTGTGTGAACATGATATTCCAGCAGTTCATGAGCTCACATTATATCGTCTGTTTATATTTTGTGGGAGTGTGCATGATATTCCTTTGTGTACTGTACATATGTTGTGTGTGTGTGTGTACGGTATCATTTGCACATCTTTAAGCTGCCTGTTACAGATGGAAGTCTTGGGAATATGTCAACATCCTGCAGCGAGAGTTAAGTGTTGAAGATAGTGTGGGAAAACTCTATCCCGCTGGTTTATAGCCATTAACACAGACACCCTGCCAAGGAGAGGAAACAGACTGCAGGCAGCATACAGAGCCCACAGCATTTTAAAGCCAATTTTACAATATTATTTCTGTCTGAATTACAGTATTTACATATCCATCTGAAAAAAGTGATAAAATAAAAACATAACCATAAAACAGAATGCCTAACAATTATCCTTAAGAGCATCACACTGACATCATACTAAGCTGTAAGTCCAAAAATGGCAAGTAAAGGCAACATTACCTTAAATTTTTGTTTATATGGTGCCAGACAATTACACATGAGAGCAAGTTTAAATAATCATATGACCATATTCAAAGAAGCAAACACTGAATTGAAAAGGCAACTCTGAATAGAGATGAGGATTCACTTATGAACAGGTGTTTGGCCCAGGATTGGTTCAAAGAATAAATGTGATAGCTGTGAAAGTCACCGCTTATTTAGTCAGGTTAGGTCAACTCATAAGTTTTTACTTTTTTTGCTGTGATGACTCTGGGAATCAGCATGAGTAGGGATTGCAAGGACTTGTATAGGCAGTTTATCTCAGCGGCCAGATGTAGGTTTAACACCACTTCTCTTTAGAAAAGTATAACAGAATATTTAATGATCACTGTGAGTTAGAACCTCAGTTTAATATCTCATTCACAGGATGGAACCTTCTATACCGCAACACCCCCATTACCGTGCAAGGCCATTGGAGTTCTCTTTTAGCCCAAAAAGAAGAGTGCCTCCGACTGGCCCACCACTTCAAATAGCAACTTAGCTTTCTCAGGCAGGTCTGGTATGGCTTCAGGCTCTCTAAGGTAAGGTATGTTCACCTCCAAAGCCAAAAGAGGTATGAATGTATCTCATACATTGTGAATACGTGTCATACATATGTCTTACCACGTGCTTCATAACTCTCACAGACCAGAGGATTTACAGCAGGACTTGTAACACCCTTGAAAAAAAAATCTGACAGTACCAGTATATCAACCTCAGCCACCACAATCTAATGATATTAAATCACCTCTTGAAGAGTACTAAAAAATGGAGAAAATAACAGACGTTTTAACTGCCAAAATGTTTTATTTGTTGTAGTGGCTTGCAAAAATGTTTCCTCCAAACATCACAGCAATTAGTCAGGGAATGCCAGATATGTTTAGCTGCAAGCATAACTATATGTTTGTTCTACCTGTACAGTAATACAACTGATTTCACTAATTAACTGAGAAGTTCTTGTATTAGAATCAGCTGTTATACTGCATGGGTTCAACAAATCCATGTTTGTAGTTTTACTCTCTAAGGCTGGGGTTTTACATCTCTGAGAGCTTCAACACATGCTTGCCCACCTGAATGTTTTTGATGAAATATGAAGGTATCTAGAGAGGATGTTGTCCTAATGGAAAGGTGTTCTATCTGTTCTCAAATGGCTTCTTCTGGTTGAGAAACACCATGATGTTCAGGCCCCTCTGCTTTTGATGGTTTCTTTGGTTGTGAAAATCCTTGTTTTTAATTCCAGAAAACTGTCAGGGGGAAAAACAAATAAGGAAAGGAAACAAAGTCCACTGAGTAAACCTGGCAATCCTATAAGCTCTAAGAACTAGGTGTGAACATGTAGTGTTTTCTGAAAGCCTACATCTGCTGTCAATCACATAGCCAGGGAGCTATGTCTTGGGTATAAATTGGTTTCCCTGGACATGTTCTTCCTCCTTTTAACACCATACCCAATCTCCCCTTCACCCTCCCATTCACTGCCACAGCTGTGCTTTATATACAGTTCAGAATATGTCTTGTTTATTTCCACACACATATGCTTTTATGAGCTGAACAAACAACTCTCAACAGTTCAAAATGGCACAGAATGCCTGAAAATCTAAATATTTTCTAAACTGTTTTTGCTGTAGTAACATAGTTCTTAATTTAAGCATTATGTGTCAAATTATGTGTATCTGGTATAATATAGAATTCTAATCCATAATTATACTGTTTACGATGTGCTGTGAGAAAATAACATTTGTTTAACCTTGAAATTAAATAAATACTTGCCATAAATGTCAAATTTGAAAGGGCAAAATGAAGCTTCTGATGTTTATAGAGCCAAAAGTTTCACTCTTATAAGACTGAACAGTATTTCTATTCTGACAAAACTCACTTCTATTCTAACAAATCTAGTCTGTATGATTAAGCCAGATCACCTGCCTGGGACTGTGAAAAACACTCTTGCAATTCACTAAGGCACAGGTCTCCCCACAGCAGACAGTCTAAGAGTGGAGTTCCTGGGTTGAGCTGACTGGGACAGTTCTGAACTCCACCTGGAGATGCTTAGCTGTCTACATGCAGGACTTCCTCCAGTTGGAATTCCCCTTAGTAATCCCTCCACAGGTGTTTCTCTTACATCTGTTAACATTCACTGAAGGCCTCCCTGGAGGTGTGTCTAGCTCTAAAGCACTAGCCATTTGTGCCCACATTGGAAATGGTGCCTGGGATCTGCCTGCAGTCAGCCTGCACCACCTGTGTGAGAAGAGTAGCCCTCAGGCCCAGTATTTATGCTCTTCAGCTGGTGGACTGCAGATTGCAGTGGTACCCAGCAGAATGTGTCAATGGGTAACCATGCTACTCTATGCTCTAGCACAATAAGAAGCATGTTGCAGTAATGAGATAGGCCTACAACTATGATTGGGGTTTCCAAACTGGAAAAAGAAAAAAAGTAGGGTGAATGACAAATGGTGGATAAACATCGGAAGACAAACACATCTGAGGAGAGTGCTACTGTGTAGGGCCAAAAAACACACATCTATAAATGCTACACATATTCTGCTATCTTGAATAAACTCCCTCTACATTAACTGTCTGATCTGATAATTGTATTCTTCTGCTTTATCTAATAGCACACTGCGAGTTCTATGTTAAATTCCACTGACTCCCTAACTCCTGTTGTACAGTCTGGATTCTGTGTATGTTCACACACTAAAACAATAACCTGAGCAGATGTAATTACAGTATAAGGGGTCAACAGTTACGATCCATTGTTTCTGGCAATTGACTTCCCCCTCGCAAAATGTATAGATAACGGTATGAATTAATCTGATGCTCATAAATCTTTTCAATTTTATGAGGGAATAACACTTGGATTTGTATCTTTGATTTGACATTACATGCATTTTAAAATCTGATTTGGGGTCAGTGCTTGCTCAATCAATACAACTAAACACATTCTGCAAATGAACACATTTTCATGGTTATCAGGAAATATACATTACATTTCATCCTCAGATTCAAAATGTATGTTAAGTGCTAACTGCAGGCTGGCAAACTATGACTCATATCTCAGGCAACGTTCTTGACAGCTCTTAGCTAAACACAATGAGACGCAATGACCGTAACTGTTTAGTGGGAAGACTCAAAAAGCCTGGAGGACTGAGAGACCTTGCTGCTAGTTACATTGCTAGTCAAGTGTTGATCCTGTGGTGATGTAGTTACTGCTTCAAAATTGCAAGACACTATGCTGTGTGTCTGTACTGGACTCCCTTACCCCTGGTAATAGGGTTAGTCTATAGCTGGGCTCACGGCAACTAATAGGGTGCAAACTGGCAAGCGATGGGACAGAGAGGTCGGAGAATAAGTTGAACCATTTGAATCATATGCGGTATTGTATGTGATCAGCAGTTCCATTACCTAGTGGAGCTAAGCAAAGGAAGAATTAAAAGTACAACATTTATCAGTAAGTAAATAAGAGACAGCACAGCAAGGGAACCCAGCCCTACCTCAGAGAAACATGCAAAATCTGTGGATTATAAGGTTGAAGAATTTTGTTGTTTTGTTCATTTTTTGTCTGATAACCACAGAGAGGTGTCTGACAAGAAAGGCTCCTGCTCCAAGTTGATACAGACAGCTGGCATCCTTCCCAATATGCTTGTCACAGGTGTGCTGGCACTGTAAGCATTCTGACAGCTACAGCATATGGTGATTAACATATTTTCTTTTTTCCAACTAACAAATATCTTTTGTCATCTTGTCTCAATTAAGAAATATGAATTAAATCTTTCCATGTGTGTGTGTGTGTGTGCCAATGATTAAGTGTGCATGTGCTAGTGTATGGATATGTGTCTATATGGGTGTGTGTATCTGTCTGTGTATGAACATATGCATGCATACATGTGTGTATACATGTTGGGTTTCATAATGGGCGTAATCACAACAGTACTTTCTGCATTTTGGCAGATATAGGCAGACATTAGGTCATGTTCACACTTGGTATACACTTGACTGAGGCATTGCATTTTGTGGTATGCACTTGATGTTGACTATAAATGTGTAAAATAACCATTATTTTGTTCCATTAATTGCTGAGAACTAATATATTGGATGGAGATCACAGCAGTCTACATACAGTCTCTCACACTATTATCTCTCTATTAGACATGGGCACTGAGTTGGTATGACTGATTGGATCAGACCATCATAAACTGTTCTGCAAATTCTTCATGTAGCAGACATTTACTCAGAGTTACATACAGCATATTGCATGCAACATGTTCATATGGATACAGTGTACAAATATCAACTATGATACAATTGAAACCAAATGGCATTATAATCAACTAATGCTTTTATAAATATATTGCCAAACATAAGTGCCATACTGAGGGGAAAATGAATTCCAGGGTCACAGAGGGATACAAGTGTAACAGCCATAAGGAAAATCCACCGAAAACATTATTGTGGGTTATTGATGAAATGGAATGGTGGAGCAAGTTAAAGTGGACCTGAGTTTAATGTTATGGGTTCAAGTCCAGAATGGAGCATTGCCATAGTACCCTTGAGCAGGGCACTCATAATTCAATATAATCACCATGTAAGTCTCTATGGATAATAAATTAATTAATTCATGTTACAATGCGAGAGAAAAACATCGGAGCGCTAAGTTTTTTTTTTTTTGGCTTGTGATTTTCTAAAATCCCTGTGCTGTGCACCCAAAACCAAAACTCCCTGCCCCCACCCCCACAATAACCTAATTTAATCTTACCAAATTATGTCCTATATGACCAGGTTTTATACAGATTACTTAAAAAGAGACTTAAATCTCTTTAGTTTTGGTTCATGGAGTTTTCCATGTGAATTTGATTGAAGTATTTAATTCCTAAAAGGGATTAACAATGTGGACTGCAACAGCTACGTTCTGTTAAAAGCACCAGAGGGCACAGAGTGAAATTAGTTTCACACAGAAACAAAGAAATATGCCTTCATGTGTTTTTTAGAAGCATAGAACAGCTTGTTGGGATTCTGTAGTAGAATCAGAGAATTTCTCCCCTGTAAAAGTAACAGACTATACTCTAAACCACACATCCACCATCTCAATGATTCAGCCAGAGGCCATTTTGGGTGATGTCTTCCTGTCATCATTGAGAGGGGACTCAAGTGGCCTGGAGCTCAAGAGGACATGTACATGGTGCAAAAGATAACTCTTCTGGAATACATTTCAGCTACACAGCAAGCCACCCCATGTTATCCATTAAGATTACCATGCTAGGAGGATAGCTACAAGCTATTTCCTGGTGAATCATGATCTGATATTCACATATTGAATTTAAATTAGCTAGCTAGCATGTTGCAAAACTTCAGGATGGGAAAATTGGATCTTTCTTGCCTGAGGAGGTGTACTTTTAAGTCAGTTCAGATGACAGCCCCTACTCCAGCCTAAAAAAACTGAGCTGATTAACTTCAGTGGACTACTTTCAAATAGACATACTGCAATTATTGCATATTTTCATTTCATTTGCTTTTATTAGGTAAGGAAATTCTTTACTCACAGACAAAAACCATACTTTCATTAAAATTACGTCAATTTACCACACATGTGATACACAGTAAAAAAATACTTAAATAGAGTATGCTTTACTTATTATTAATTTGCACTCATGTAAAGCATGTATAAAGACTACATCATTTCTTTCATAAGGTTTATTGTTGTAAGTTAAAATCTTTTTTACATCTCCAGATAATGAACCTGCAGCTTAGTGATAACACATGAAAACAGTGGTCTAAGAATGAACTGTGTATCCTAAATTACAATGCAAATCTGGGTGTGGAAGGAACTCTGGGGCAGTTCATGGACAGAAATTAAGCCATAGAAAAAGTCTGGCTCTCTGGGCAACAGGCTGAGATATCTCACTGTTGCATTCCATCATTTAACACCATGTCACAGGTACAAAAAATGAGCTTACGCTGATATCTGGAATGAATTTCATGCATGCAGAGCACACTGGTGACTACACCTCAAGGGATACAGCTATTTAAAATGGATTAAAATTGGATGGCGGTTTGGACACCATAGTCCAACATCGTTGAGTTTAAGCCTGGACAACCCACACAGTATATTTGCATGTGAGAGAGTGAGAGTGAAAGTGAGAGAATGAGGTAGTGTGAGTGAGGGTCAATGTGAGACACAGGGTGCATGGGTGGGAAATTGACAGACTGCCTGACAAGCCAACAGACCAACCATCCATCCTCCATCCATCCATCCATCCATCCATCCATCCATCCATCCATCCATCCATCCATCCATCCATCCATCCACATCCATCCATCCATCCACCCATCCATCCATCCAGCTGTCTGTGTCTCAGCCTGAGTGGCAAAGTAGACAAGGTGGATTTTACTCCTGTGAGGCAGAGGGAATAACCTTCTCTTTGCTCATTTCCCATTTACCTCTGCATGACCCGCACCTGCCTGTGTGTAGTAGGTGTGCTACTGCCCTTACTTCACTGTGGCAGTCTAAATATCAGATGAGGAATACTGAGCCATATGCTGGCTCCAGAGCCTCCATTGTTCAGGGTTTCTCAGTTGATCACTTCAGATATTTCCGGTTCTGCATCATTCTACCTCAACTGACTCTGGATCAACCAATAAAATGGAAAGCATTTTGATGTAAATTATATCTGAGGGGCATCAATTTGTGCAAAGCACATGCAGTGAACTTGCAGAAAGAGCTGCTCTGGGCCTTTGTTGACCAGCTACTTCAGGCAAGCAGAGAATTATGGCATTCTCTTTTTGGCATTCATTTTGATGAGACCTTCATTTAAATGCAAAAAGAAAAGAACATGTATTATTTGGGAATGAGTAAACTCATGTCTGCCTTTAAATTAGTGAGACAGACAGCCGAAGGTTGAAAGAGGGGGGAAATTTCATGTCTAGGAGCACTGCATGGCTAAGCCAAATTAAACCTGGTCAATAGCAAACTCGTTCACATCTGTGAGCCTGAATGCTTACAGCCACAACCAGATTGTACTGCCTAAAATGGATTATTTATGGTTCACTCTGAATTATTTATCTTCCCTGGTTATATTTGGATTGTTCTCTAATGTTGGCTGGTAGATTAATGAGTCATGAACAGCGATATGTAACCTATCAGAAAGTTCAGTAAATCACTCATGACAGTGGTATTTGCAAACAGGACTCTAACTGAGAGGAAAGGTGAATACAGATGAAACTTCAACTGAAAATCAACTGCAGTTATGTTATATATCAATACCCCTTACAAATGTACAATTTAAAAGTTAACTCCATCTGAGCAGCTCTGTTGAGACAGAATACTTTTAAATCATATCTCTTGGTGAATTTCTTGTCAGACAGCTTCCTGCTAGAATGTGTCTTGTTGTTTAAGAACCTGCAAGTAACATCAACTGGAGATCAGATGCAAAGAATGAAGACCCATAAAAACTGTTCTGCATCAGGAATATATAAGTCACCAAAATTGTAAAAAGTCATTTGAGATATTAATCTTTTTCTTAGATGTCTGGGGCAAATGTTTCCAGAAGGAGACTGGCACATGAAGATCAATTTGCATTCATAAATGAATTCCCAAATACAGTCTTCCTCAGGCCCACCTTTTCCACTCCTTTCAGTTTAGGCACCTTGTAGAAAATCAGTTTCCAGCATCTCCCAATCTTCCCACTGACTCCATAATCGACACTCTTGTCTCCCTCCATCTCTCTCAGATGAGGCTTGATTCATTATCTATGGGTCTATTGATTCCTTAAACCCAGACCCTGAACAAGGAGTTATCTTACTAGATGAGCAGTGGGGTATATACTTAACCTGGTGCTCCCTTCTTCTATTTGTGCTGGGCACAGACTGTTACAATGTAAGATTTTGCAAAGAGAAACTGTAACAGGAACAAACAATTGCCAACTATCCTTGTCCATATGTTTTGGTCCTGCTCAAGATCATTCTTCTTAAATGGAAACATGCCTCTCTACCATCACATGACAGACATAGTCTATACTACGTACAAAAAAATCTTCTCCCATTAAAACCTTTCACAAAACCTGAACTCCCTTCTTATACTATACTGACTCCTTCACTATATAGCCTCATAACAACTAAACTGATCATTCTGAGCTAGTCCAACTGCTTTTATTCCTAACAATGTATTTATGAAATATTGATGAAGGCATTTCAATTTGACAATTTAATGTGGTGCCAGGGAATATGATCATTGTTAGTGTAGGGGGTGGGGGGGGAGTGTGGGTGGGGTAGGGGTTGAGTAATTGGCCCAGGTATTGGGTTGACTGTCTAAAATGTCTTCCTCCTCTATTCCTAGTTTATCAGCGGATTGATGCTTCAAGAAAAGACTACATCTGTATGGAGCGTTCTTTTTTCTCAGACTGTCCTGGGGTAAACTTACAGTACAGATTCTCAGACAAATTTACCTTCATCACACCAGCCACAGAGACCACTCCGCCACACCATACAGTACATTATTCATTGGCCTTATCCAGGGCATGTTAGTGTACCATCCATTTGTACAGCTGCTTTCTGAGGAAACTCAGTGCCACCAGGGAAATGTCAGACTGGGAAAGGAGCAGTGGAGTGCCCCTGCACAATGCACATTCTCTCACACTTCTTTGTTATTACTTTTCACAGGGGCTCCCAAACTTTTTAATCTGAAGACCCCCTGAAATTACAACAAAGTGACTGCAGACCTCAAACTCACTAGTGGTTAACACATGCAAGTTCTTTTATCACCCACAATTTAATTTGCAAAGCAGTAGCTATTTAGCTAGTACTTCTACAACAACTTTAAGCATGAGATGCCATGAAATCCTGGATGTATATAAGATGTTCTGTTTGGCACAAAATAAATATTGATTAATTATAATGATCAAAATATAACCACAGATGGACTTCAGGGGTCTCAGAACTTCTTGAGAATCCAGCCTGCTGCCTCACCTGCCCTGCTGCTGTCCTGTGATGCCATTCTGTCACTGTTAAAACACTATGTCAGGAACTGCATGAAAAACCTGATGCTTTATAAAACATACAAATTTCTCCTTTTGTATAAGACATTTGCTAAATTTGACAATTCAGAGATGCCATAACTCTAATAAATATAAAAATATAAAAATAGGCACGAGAGGAAGACATTTTTGGAGTATAGAATTATTGATTTGGATTTCAATTCACACAGATTTTACATGAAAAGAAATTAGTCACATCCAATTTTGACTTAAAATTTTGATTTCTGTATTTCGTGTCATATAATTCCTTTTTATGGGATAGCTTCTTGTAAATGCATATTACTGTTTAAGCACTTTCTAATGAAACCTCTGTTACTGTACTATTATATAATGATATAGAGTGTATAGTACAGTTATTTTATAAATTTAGAAGAATTATGTGTCCACTGAAAAAAACAATAAATGATGGGCACTGTAAAAATAGCTGAACCAAATTATATTTACAAAATAGCACTGAATAAAGCTCACAAAAATCATATTTTTATTATAACAGCATGATATCATTTCATAATGGACACAAACACATGATCATGGTCATATGTTAAAATAAGTCCAGGAGAAAAATAGCTTTTTCTGCAATAGTTTTCAGTAGGTTATTTAAGGGCTGTAAAGTGTGGGGGGTTTTGTCATTGCTTACTTAGATCTCATGAAAGATACAAGTTCATTTATATTACATTTGCTCATACACTGTCTGGATGGTGGTGAGGTAATCGCTTGATGAATACTGCATGAGCCTTGCCACTAACTCTCTCTGTATTTAAGCCATCTTGAGCATGAAAGAGGAAGAGAGTCCATGTTATTCATGTCCCCTCCAAACTGGCCTGGGCTGACAATAAACCCTTTTCATTTTAATAAACAAGGCAGGGCTCTCTGCAGAAGGCTATATTTCCACTGTCAATTACGCTCCCTGTAATTTCATTACTTATCTTTTAATGACAGCCTCTGGCTTTTAAAGACTGTTTGAACAGCTGAGAAAATGAGGGATGCACCTATCGACCATGTGATTCCACTGTAAAACTCTCTGATACCTGAACTCTACTCCTGCCTGGTGGGACACCTGTGACAAAGGGATGCTAAATCAGCCAAATTCCTTCAACGGCATGAAAATTGCTTTCTTAGAATAAATAGCTGACCACTAAACACCAGACTACCTACATTTGTAGGTACTCAGAGTAAAATACATTTACAAAATACTATATACGAAAATTACTCAAAACTGAGCATTCTGATGGTATGTTACTCTGGCTAAAGCTAACAATAGCCTATTCAAGCAGAAAATAAATTATTTAGGGCAGAGAATACTGTTCTAGGCTTGCGGGAGCACTCTCTGCCCTTTAACACTGCATGTATAACACAGATGAAAAAAAAAGCATTTTCATGTCAAGTAAGATGAATTACATTACATAATATAAATGTATGGCAGACATCTAAATCCAGGACTGCTGTATTGTATAAGACATTGTGCATAACACACATTTTACAGATACTATATAGATAAGGCATAGTGCCTTGTTTGGGGATTCAGAATCAAACAGCTGAACCAGAAATCCTCTATTGCCTCTCCTTTGGTGACTGACACTGTTGTGCCCTGTATAGAACAGGGGTGGGCAAGGTAGCCCATATTTGTTTCTGATTGTCATGTTAGTTTCTTAATATTATTAAATCATGTAGGGGTCTGATAGTTAAGCTAGCAAAAGCTGAGAAGCATACGAATGCCATAATACGTTCAAGTGAAGTATCTAGTAATGACAATTCCATGCAATATTTTATTAGTACATGACATATAATTTTTTACCTATTTCATTAACAAATTAACATCAACCATCATCCCTAAAACTCAGCGGATATAGTTGGAGCATGCCTGTCCTCTAGTGGCAAAATTTATACAACACAACACCATATGCTTAGGGTATAATTTTAATCTGCCAGAGGCTTGATAAATTTGACTTTTTTGAAAAATTGCAGTGTGCTCTCTAGAGTTGAAAAGGAGACAAAACATGGATATTATTTCTTAATTTTTCTGCCCTGATTGGTGCCCATAGATTTCTGTGTATTTGTTTATCTTACATGGTTTATCCATTCATGTACCCACTCTGTTGTGATACTTGACGTTGTAACTGCAAGTTAGTTGATTAACAAAGCATACTCCTGGAAGCTCGGCAGAAATTTTCCACATCAGAGAGAGAAAATAGTCAGGCTCATAATAATGATCTTGAAAAGTGAAAGAAACAGGAAAACGACAAGTGAGAGTAAAAGAATAGGGAGTATGCAACAGGGGACAAAAGAGGGCAGTTATACAGGGAGAAGTAGGACACAGGTAAGGGGGCAACAGGGAGTGAGAAAGGGAAAGAGGTCCAGCTGCTACTTAGCCTTCAGTAGTATTTGGAGACTCCTGGGGACCATGTAAATGCTGGTGGCATTATCTGTGTGCAACGACCTGGATTCCTCCTCCAGGTTCTTCCCTCAGTGGTAGCCAATCTTCTCCATATGCCTAGCAAATCTGCAGGTAATGAGTGCAGAGGAATCAATAGTGGGACAAAGAATCCTTGTGTCCCCTTACATTAACGTCAAATCTGTGTTTCAGTAATGGCAATATTGTCATCTGTCGTGATGTATTTGCATTATATCATAAAATCCAAATCTCTAGTCTGCCTGAAAACAATTCTCACCTCAAGTTATTTGCATTGTGTGCCAAAATAAAAAGAAAAAAGAAATGTTCAACCCAGCAAATATATCTACATCCCATATGTCATGCTTAACATGTCTGATAGAAAGAAACAAAGGGGAGGTGAAGCAGTTTAGCAAACATGCTCTCACTGGCAGGTGACAGACAAAGATTGGAGCCATCAAGGTTGAACTAATCAAGCCCTAGCAAGACAATCTGCATGTAGATGACAACCCCCCGGAGCTGCAAATGATGGCATGTCATGCATAAGGAAGGTGAATCAGAGTCACATGACAAGTGAGATATCAGCACATCTAAACACAACCAGAAAGATGTGCAGATTGTCATGCCTTATTTCTATCTGTCACAACTCTTTGGTTATACTGTCATTATACAGAAGATTTTGTCCTTTAGATTTGGTTTTAGATGAAATGCAAAATGTTCTTCATACATCAAGCCCTTAGATCTCTCTCATATCTCTTGTTTGTTTTTGGTTATACAGGAATTTTGTTTTACTTTCATATCTGTATATGTTGGGCACATTTCCAAACATAGAAGTAACGCAAAATATTGTATCAAATGAGAAATATTTTCATTTTCCTGCACATCTTGTCATTCTGAATTGTCTTAACACAACTATTAATAATTACTGTACATCTTTGTTTTGTTTTTGTTTGTTTTTTTCATAGGGTCCGGAGTGCGGACATTAATGTACTTGTTTTTATATATACGTCAAACGTTCGAATGGCTTTCAAAATATCTTTTCAAAGTGTTCTTTTTTTTTCTTTGTGAACCGTTCATTAGCACTGCTGCGTTTTGCATGTACTGCCTACAAGTTCTCTCTTGCCGAAAGCAGTCCCCATACAGTTGTACCAGACTTCGCTAGCTCAACGTACGAAATGCCAAAAGTAAACCATGAAGTAGCCCGTAGCTGAAGTTTGCCCTGTTCAACATAGGTTATTAATTAATGTTTAAATTTGAGGTTCATTCAAGGTTCATATTTAACATTTTTAAACACAATATAATTTGCGAGTAGGGCAACGACCCCCCGCCCCGAAGCGTGAGTTCTGCAGGTGAACTGTAGTTCTTTAGACTTTTGTTGGGGGGCGTCCTTCACTATTTTTGGTCGGACTCTCCGTCTTTCCTGAGTTGTTTTATCAGAAGAGATATGGGGGAAGCGGGCGCTTCTCCAGCAGAAGAGAAACATGTGGATTCCGGGGCAAGTCCTGCCGAAGAGCCCGTCACATGGAGTCAAGAGGTGGAAGTGTGCCTTTTCCATGCTATGTTGGGACACAAGCCAGTAGGTAAGATTATGAAGTTGAAGCGTGTCTTATTTTGTAAATTTAGGCCTAACTGTTGAGCCTCTTCCTGACAGTAGCGGAGTAGTTGCTTGTGAAGTTGGCTAACTTGCTAACTGTACAACATTTACTTTTAGTAAGTCTTTCCGAATGAAAAACTTTGAAAACTTATTGTTTTGCCCCATAAGCACATAAATTGCTTGCGCACACCATGTTTAAATGGAGCTAAACGATCGGTTTGGCTAGGATAGTGGAAAATTGTTTTGAGACCAGTTGACAGAATGGGTGACGTTACGTCAATGTGAAATGATCACAGCAGTGTAGTAATGTTACGCAAAATAGCTGTCGTAGTCGACCTAACCATGCTAATTAGCTTTTGAAAAATAGTTTTCGATTTCTTCTGATTATTCGTTTATGTCCCGAGATAATTTAAGGTTAACTTAAATATGTCATCGTAATTCACTGCAGTAAACTTGTTGATTGTAACTTTCATTTAGGTAGCTATTCCACAAGGAGAATTAATATTAAGTGTTTGATCCGTAATCTTTATTTCATTTAATAATGATTCGCGGCAGTCAATACAGTATCTTCATTAAAGTGTTCTAGCTCATTCCTTATATGAACATTTGTAATTAACTACCTGTATTTTGATTTTAGAGCATTAGCCCACAGAAACATGTTGCGGCAGTCACTAACCTTCGAAGATCAGGTGCAGCCTAACCATAAACCAGTAGTTAATTGTGACGTTTTTTTCCTTTCTGTTAGGGGTAAATCGACATTTTCACATGATTTGCATTCGAGATAAATTCTGTCAGAACATTGGCAGACAGGTGTCGTCTGAAGTAATCTGGGATCATCTCACCACCATGTATGACATGCAGGCTCTGGTAAGTGATAAAATGTGTATCTCGTTTAATGTGATTGTGTTTCATTCAGGAACCAGCCAAACAAGCAATGACTGTGTTTCTAATTCACCCCAGCATGAGTCTGATATACTTCCTTTCCCCAACTTGGAGAAGACATTTGTTCTTCCGGAAGAAATAATTCAAGACGTGAAAGAAGGTAGGTAGAGTGTGTGGCTTTCCTATCTATACAAGTAAGTGCACATTCTCAAGCAGAACCAAATACCACAAGGAGTCCTGAGACCCAAGAAAGATAAGACACTGTGCCCCCCTAGCTTATGACATGATGAACATTTTCAGGGCCCCTGTCCAGCCTAGGGCACCGCTGAGTCATTATCATTTTCCACTGTGTCAGCAGCACCACTACACCTATGTAGGTCTGCATGATGACTGCATTTAAACAGACACTCGCTCCCAACTTCTTCTTTGAGGAGCAGTTGAGTTATTAGCTATGTAAATGTGTATGCACAGGAATAGCTTAATCTTCACAATTTTATTTTGTGGAACAGCAGTTATGAATGGATTCATGTAATTGATATGTTTCTTAATCAAGCAAAATAAATAGCAGGTGGCTGAGTCCAATGACCAGTTTCAGTGTAACATTTTGCCTCCTCGTCTTAAAGCTCATGACTACCTCCTGTTCCTGATACTCACGAACAGTCAACACTTACATGATTACAGTTTAATATTGTTTAAAACAATCAGTCAATTTTAAACCCAGTTAGGTGAATTTACTGTAATCAATATATGACACCCATCACTTAAAGGCTGAGTAAAAACCAGCAGACCACATGGTTAGGATCAGGACCAGGATCAAGAACCACAGTTCTAATGTATACATTGACTTTGAATCGTCTACCTGTATTGATTAGTAACTATAACTTTATCTGTATATGATAAATACTTTGAAGTATTACACATTCTGAAATGTTTTTATTCAGCTCTACCTATACCAGGGCAATTGGGATAACATTACCTTTGCTCTGTGAAGTAGCTTGGGGAACTTTGCTCACTGATGTGCAGTATTGGCAGTGGTGACGTGCCCCACCCTGCGGTCCGACCCTAAAACTCTCAGGGTCAATTCCTGAAGTTACAACAAGTTCTGTTTATTGCCTCTTGCCTTTCCATCCTGGGTTTTTGTGTGCTCAGGCAGGAGAACAGTTAGAGATTCTCCTCACAATATTTGGAGAGCCAGTGCTGATGGTGTGATGTCTTCCTTCCCTTTTTCCCACCCTGGCAGGTAAACTGGGGCAGGAGAAGGAAATGGCAGAGGACAGCGGTGAGGAGGGAGGCCTATGTGTGTCACACACAGAAGGTTCTTATTCTGTTCCGTAATTCAGTTTTACTTCACTCTGCTTGCTTGGCTTCTCATGAAGTAAGACCTGTTCCCCGGGTGCTCTAAGGCATAATGAACACCAGTGCCATATGCTTTGGACATTTATGAGTCACTTTCCAAGGTCAGGGTCCCTCTTTAGCTGGCCAGAACTAAAGAACTGTATTACCACCCTAAGCTCCAGAAAAGCCTCAACACAAACTAGCTCTCACCCAGTGAGATTTGTATGTCTCTATGCTGGGTACAGACTGGAAATGATTTACTTTTTCCTTTCCTAATCAAAACTGCTAGCTATTTTGTTTTTTGGCTTGGTCTTCTTGGGTTTGATAGCAGGGTGTATGAATTTGACAACATAATGAGCCTTTCCTACGGAATATAAAAGTTATTAGCTTCTTTTATGAGAATGCTATGTTATGTTTACCTTGTTTCTCTAAATATATTTCTGTATTTGTGTGTTTTGGCTTTGTACTTTTTTTAAAGTGCTCATTTTTCTGAATGTCAAATAGCACTCATTATTCTTCCCACTTTATATGAAAGCAAAGAGGGACTCACAACCCCATTAGCATTCAGTTTAACAGCTGCATGTGTTACATAAGGGATGCTTATCAGCTCAATACTTGTTTGTCCATTTTCCTCTCAGTTTCCCCTCTTTGTACAGATAAGGGCAGTAATGTGCCCTAATTGCCAACCAACTTGGCCTGTACCTTAACTGTTGTTGATTTGAGTAGCAGGTGGGTTGCTGGTATTACAGTCTGGAATAAGTAATATGACATAAGCAGCTTCTGTACATTTCTTAAATGTATGTATATTGAACTGTTTTATACCATGTAAAAAGGGTTAATGGATGCAGGTCTCCCTAGGAAAGAGCATGTTTTAAGCAAAGAAAGAATGCAGCAGCATACATTAAGCAGTAATGCATCAGAACACCCAAAAGAGGGTTCCCATCTTTTCCCTCTCTATCAGATCCTTAACACCATGCAAAGACCATGGCCTTATTTAGAATCTTCGGGAGTTATTTTTCATGTTATGGTTGTAGTGTACCTTCCTCATTGCATGGATTGTTTAGATCTGTGACCTCATACCTAAATGGGATAAGACATGTATCCAGTCCACAGCCTTTCACCTTTTAATTTTCCTGACCCCCCCTTCCAGGAAGCAGCTCCTCCAGAAACACAAGTGAGAGCCCTGGCACGAAAGACAAGAAGGACGTAGAGAGAGACCCTGGTGACAGTGGAGCAAAAGAGGCGGCAGAGAAGAGGAAACGGAATCGTTCAACTGAGAAAGTGCTCAACTCTTCAGCTCCATCCAGCCCAAATGGGGCAAAGCGCCGCAAGATATAACCACAAGAGGCCACCCTTGAGCCAGCATGAACTGGAGGTGAGGAATAGTGAGGAACGGTAAAGGGTCATGGAGATTTATTTTTCATCTCATCAGAAAACAAGCATAATCTATGCTTGAATGTTACAACGCTCGACAATATTACATCCATAGCAAATATTACATCAAAACCAAAAAAAGAGCTGTTCAACCGTCAACTCTTCTTATAATGACAGTTGCAGCTTGTTTGTAATTCCTTACAGTGGTATCAAGGAGAAATTGCAGGGATGTAGAGTACTCAGGAAACTGTAAAGAAAAGCTGTATTGTGCATTTATTGTAATGGAGGCAGTGTTATAACAGTTGTAAAACTCTTACCTCCCAATAAGCACTGTTTTCTGGCCTTCTATTTAGTACAGGTGATAGCAATACTTAATCAAATCCAATGTTTTGTGTATGTCAGTGTCCAAAATTTGCTTTTGTCCATGTAAAACCTGGAGCACCCACAGATGGTAATGATTCCACTGAGTAGTCTTCTATTTATTGGTTCTGTTGTACTATTTTGTTTGTCTATCCACTGAATATAATAGATGTGTTATCTCACTTTAACCAATTTTGACCAATTGTCAATGCAACAAGAGGCATTTGGCCTAATTTCTATTATTTTGTATTTTTTCTCCCAAATTGTTCTCTGGTCGTGGTATCTGGTAGTTCAGCAGTTTTTATTTTTTATTTATTCTGAATGCCAGGTGTTGTTTTTGACTTTTATTAAATTTTATTTTGACAAAATGTGAGTGTGTTTCAATTATATTAAGCAGCACTCTGTAAACCCTCAGTAATTCAGTCACTTGCTGGGAATACTTAAATGCAAGTCTGATGGAAGCACTTCAGTGAAGCCATGGCAGCCTGTGGCTGGTCTGTTCTCTGTCCATGAGGACCGTTCCAGTCCTGTCCTAGAGGACTACAGTCTAGCTGGTTTTGAAGCAAAGGTGTCGACTAAAACTTTCAGCTTGTAAGTTATCCAGACTGTCTTTAATAACTTAATTAGCCATGTACATCATGGTTTATTTGTTTATTTTCATGTTTTTGTGGATCATGTATCACATTACAATTGGCTTTGCTGCAAGGCATTCTGGGAATTCAGTCATAACTGTACACTGTAATTGGAGCTAATTGGACTGGTTAACTGGTTGAATCAGAAAACCAGCATGCACACAATGTTGTTTCCTTTGACAACTAAGAACACTGTTGACCATAAACTTACAGATCTGGAGAGGGTACCACGATGGCCTCAATGATTTCCACTTGTGCTTAAGTGTCTATTCATTTTATGCTGGTGATATGTCATGCCAAATATTAGTTCATAACAAGGAATGCAAGAGGACAAAGGGGTGTCAAATTAGAATTGGGATGCAGCATATGGCCAGTGATTAGACAAAACAAATGAAACGAACTGATAAATGAATACACACACATACACACACACAGCTATCTAATGCCTTTTATACGGATATGAATGGGTGTAATTCCAGTTTAAAATAACTAATGTAAATGTTCTCCCAAAAAATATCTGATCTGCATTACACGATTTACAATGATTTCAACGACTACTTACAGGTGATCGAACGTTATTCCATTAAAAGTAAGACTTGAGGAATAACTGCTTAAACAACGCTAAACTGCAACTGGCCATGTAGAGCATTTGATTACACATCGAACACTTTTTTCTTTCATTACGTTAACAGGCAGTAACTTCTAATAACAAACCATGTTTTGTGTATACGCTACACATTGCTTTAAAGTTCGACACCAATTCCATTCGCGCATATAAATATAACGGAACATCATTGTAAGATAATGAAGTAATACAAGGCTAAAAGTGATAAAACTAAATTTAAAGTGATATAACTAAATTATTACGTTCGATTATTAAATTCAACCCAGTCTGTCAATGATACTGGCTTAAAAAAAACGTACACGTATTATGTCTAAGAAAACAATGCGCATAGAAAATGCAAAATTCACGCTTTTTAAAGCGTTTACATTGTATACCTTGTACACTGTAAATCATGTCTGCAACTAATCAAGCAAATACACGTCATAGAGTCGCACAAAAACAACCGAACTACCAGTCATTCTTGATTTATCTTAGCTTTAGGGATAGCCTCAAGTACATGGTATTGCACATAACAATGGATTTTATCAGAAATGACAAGGAAAACAGCGTTTTAATGTTGATGTTGGACTTAAATGGCTATACAAATATTTGGAGACTCGTAGCATGATTCCCCTCAGGAAGCCGCCAAAGGAAAGGTTGGTTTGTTCTGGAAACGCAATGGTTAAATCCGCTCTGCAGCTCTAAGTAATGGCAATTCGCTGCGTGATTTATTTTATCTGCCTGTTTTTCCCATTCCCCTGCAGTGCGATGCACACAGCTGCAGCGCAAACGTTCAAGCAGAGCCAATGTGTGATTCTGTTTGTGCGATAGCTTTGTGCCAAGGGCAGCGAAGGGCAGGCGGGCCCAGACTGAACGGCGCCTCTCCACACCTGGAGAAGTTCAGGTTAAATAGCTCCGCATTCCTGAGCGCACAGCTGACTGAAACATTAACAAACAGTAATCCGTGAGCCAGGCCACAGATGGGCCGGGATCGCAGCCAAGACTGTGTGTGTGTGTGTGTGTGTGTGTGTGTGTGTGTGTGTGAGAGAGAGAGAGAGAGAGAGAGAGGGAGAGGGAGAGATAGGTGTAATTTAAATGAGTGTTTCAAAATTGCCTATGAACACTGCCACACAATATTCGTCTATTTCATGTATTGTCAAGCTACTGTTCTAGACTGCCACTAAATCAGATCAATTGCATTCCTCGAAATTATGCCTAAGTAAAAGTCTACATATTTAAGGACAATGGGGTAGAAAATTGCATATAATTATAAATGCTTTACGATTGCTGAATTTATTTAATGGTTTACTTTCATCAAGATAGCAATATTATTGAAAATACTAATCGGTTGTTGTTGTGGAGCAATGTTTTATATTTAAATCCTGGGGGAAAGTACTACCACACTAAATGGTTCCAGTAAATGTATTATGTTACATAACTTAATAAGTTGTCCTGCTCGTGTGTGTGTGACAATTTAGGATTTCCTTGGGATTAAGTAATTGCACATATTTTACAGTTGTGGTCCAAAGTCCACCATAGCAAAATCAGATTTAAGATGACAGTTGCATGGAGTGTATGTTAAGACCACACAAGTTATTAGTATGAGCATGGTAAAAAGCTTTGCATGCATCATTTGAATAGACATAATGATGAGACTGTGATTATGCTATCCTGGCAATAGCCTTGTAGGGGAAAACACTTCCCACTGTTCCTGCCACCCATATAACAGACATGCACATCAGTTAAAGACTCCAGTCATTTTTACACAATTTTTTTCATGTTTTAATAAAAAAACGTCTTTTAGATACATTGTAAAAAAACAATATGACTCACGTCGTAAAGCATTGTAATATACAATACAAATATTACTCAGTAATCTGAGAAGTTGACATTTTTCTTTTTACAAAATAGAAAAGGATTTCTCCTACGTGTGAATTACAAATGTAACAAGAGAAAAGAAAAAGTCTTTCGTGGAATCCAATAATAAAGCAACGCTTAAGAGGGGATAGATGTGGTGCGACACCGCAACCCGCTGGACTGTGGATCAATCAGTCTTTTGAGTTTACACCAGCTTGCTTATCATCTTGGCGAGCTCTTCTGCCACATCACGGGACATACCCTCCTCGGTCGCTTTACAGATTATACTCGAAAGTTTTTTCTGCTATTATGGGATGCTTGCTAAGTCCCTACTTGGTTCAAGGTTTTGGGAGTGATGGCACATCACTCGTAGTAACCTTGTTTGTTCTTCGAATTTGTGGCGATGGAAGATTTAGCGGCACAGGATTCGATCATCCGAGCATCCATTCTGTGGAAACAGAAGAAGAAACACGTAAGTCTTTTGCCTGACAAGACAATACACCCGAATGACAATCTTACATTATGTATTTCAGTACCACTTACAATCTCCCTTATACATGTGCACGTATGAAGGAACGTAATAAGTAAATTATGTAGCTGATGTCTTACATTGCTCTACGTGTTAATGTCCACGATTTTGAGAACAAGACACATACCTCGACAGAGATGCTTGCCAGCTCAGCGTTAAGGGTGGTCAGGGGCGAGCGGTTGGCGGTCTGTTGACGGTTCATGCCCGGCTCGTCCAGCTCCACCTGAAGGTCCCAAATGTAGTCAATCACGTGCTGCAGGATCTCCATTTTGCTAGCCTTCTTGTTGGCTGGCAAGGTGGGCACCAACTCCTTCAACTTGCTGTAGCAGCTGTTCATGTCCTGTAGGAAAACGCTCATCTGCTCGTCCAGAAGCGGTATTTTACACTTAGAGATGGCCAGGCTCTGATCGGCGAGGCAACGTACCACCTCCCCACTGCCAACCTTTCCATTGAGTGTGCAGGTAGATCCGACAACTTTCATCTTGGCTTTTTGCTGGTTTTGGGTGCACGATGCGTTTAAAGAAGTAAATCGTGTAAAGCACAACACAGAGCTCGCGAAACACTTACTAAGCGGAAACTTTGTAAATTGTAAAGATAGTCAGAGACACACTGAACTAATAAGATTCTTGTGGTGCTAATCATAGAGGTCAGGTTGTCGGTATTTCCTCGCAATGACAGCTTGTAGTACTACCGGCACGAGTGCCTCATATTTAACTGGCCTGGAGATTTCTGGGCGTGAGCGAACGAAGTCATGTTTTCGGAGACAATCCAATGAGAAGCCTCTGTTTGTGCGAAAAGGGTGGTGCTGCACTCCGGTTTTCACCAATAGGAACACTAGTTTGGTTATCAAAATTAACAATCTGTTAGGGGATGGTGTTACAAATGGAAACAAATGTGTTTTTTTTATGGGTGATATGTGGGAACCCAGCTGTCCGTCGCTCGGGGACTCCGCAGGTGTAGAAATTGCTCCTAGACAAGGGGTCCATTTTCATAAGAATGCTGTAATTACGTGGGATGAATAGGCTTTTAATTGAATACTTAAACCAGCCTACCAGATTTGTAACACACCAGTATACATAAACTATAAATTAATCTCTAATAATATAAATCCTTGCATAATCACTTCTTATGAATAGTCTACATTACAAATGAGCGAAAATTTTATTCATGTCCGATAGGTTAATTCATTATGTAGTAAGAACGCTTGTGCAATAGATTTGCTTCGGCTAAAGTAGGTTTCATGTACAAGGGCAGGGATTAAAAACGTTTCAACAGCCGAATTCTCACAGGAAAATGAAGTAGCCTACAATGCGATCTGATACGCATAATAAAATATTCTTTGATTTACACAGCGAGACTGGAAGTAGATTTGCCTATATGTCGTCCGTAATTTTTTTAAATAGATGAGCTCAATAATTGTGTCCCATGGCTGGTAGAGTTTTTGAGTAAATAAAGTAAGCAGCGGAGTTGCTTACATTAAATTACATATGGCCAGGCAGATGGCTGCGCAATGTTGCATTATAATGAGGTCTGTCTAGCTGTTTCCAAAATTCCCACACACCTTGGCTTGCTATTCCATCGTTTAACATGTTAAAGAGGTCTTTATACTTACAAATTGCATATTTTTCCCCTCACCCCCCTCTTTTTCCCTTATTAAAAAGGATTCCCTGTGAATAGCTCCACAGATTTTTTCACATGTTCCCACTGTGTTTAGCGTTATGTGCATCGCTCTGCTCTCAATCTTCCCCAGATTGTCCAAACAAGCCGAGGCAGACTGGCAGGCGCCAGCCTCGTGACGTCAGCCATTCATACAATCCCTGACGGCTGTCAGCCTGGCGCCGCGCGGGCGGTCTCCATGGAGACTACAAACAACAGGCTCACACTCCCCCCATTCACCTGCGCAGCACAAACCATGAGAACAAACTGGCAGTAGGAGTCGTCATTCATTTATCACCTAAAACCCACTCTCTGATGAGATTACCGCCCCGCACACCTGCAAACGGTCATTGTCGTCAACTTGCCTGATCTACTGTTATAAGGAAGAGAGAAGAAAACTATTAGAAGCCGATCTCAATAGTTCGTAGAAATCTTTAAAGTTTTTAATAATTCGTCTTGTTCTGTGCCAACCACAGTGGCTAACAAATTATGCGAACTGTACCGACCAATCAAAGGAAATTCCCAGTTTGTACGCAAATAAATAAACAAACCCATCAATTAGTCAGATATATATATATATATTTCTGTCAGGTTGGGCTGATATGGCTTTAGTTTAAAAACTGAAGTGCGATTTTATTTGGATCGTTCCAGTGATATATTTACATGTCATATTACAGCAGGCCGCAAATTATGAAATTTATTTTGTTACTACAAAGTATTGTGTGTTTAATTTTTGCCTGACTATGGGATGCTGAATATTAAGACATTTAATAAACTAGTTTACTCAGAAGTGTGTTCAGTATATATAGTAGTAATAGTAATGATTAATGTTTTGTGTTTTAATACAAACAAATAGTAATCAATACTCATGTATTAAAGTATATGTTCTGAGCACAGAAAGGATGATTATATTCTCGAAGTTGCTCATGGTTGTGTAGCCCCAGCACAAGCACACACAAAAGGCAATAATCGGGAAAACATATACTTTCTTTATTAAGCAATATTACAGGCTTTACACTAAATTGTTGCCCTTTCACTGTTACATCTAGTTTCTCTTTTCCCTATTGTCCCCCCTGTGTCCCCCCTGCTACCCAATGTCTCAGGTCATGACTGAGGGAGTTGGGGCAAGCGGGAGGGTGGCAGTCAGAACAATGGGAGCACAGAGCAAAGGATTGTGGGAGAAAGCTAGGCTGGAGCCACAGTGTCTGGAGCGCCCCTCTGGTCTCTCATCCAGCTTTTGTTCAGCTGCAAAAGCTATCAGCACTTCCTACCAACACCAACAATAACTCCACACAGCTGGCCCTTTTAATCTTGTTTACAGCACATCAAGGCAGGGGGGAAGAGGTGGGGGAATGGGGGAGTTGGTGCAAAAAGTGAAACATTTTAGCTCCTGATTGTAACTGACAGTAAGGAGTAGCCCCCCACCACCACAGCCACCGGCCTCCCCAGATTTACAATGAGTAATTGGAAAAGGACAGCTTGTTTGCAATGGGTTTTAAATTAACAATTAAATTGTATTTAAAAAAGAACCAACTTTTTAAAACAATTTATAAGTACATTAAAAGGTTTAATTTTAGTGTTAATATAGTGGTCTAGTGCAATAACAGGCCAAACTCCACCCGGAGCAACAGTGGGGAAGACGAACTGTTGTTTTCACAAGCCTTCATTGCCATAACGCCCTTTTCCTTTATATTATACTTTCCTTTTCAGAAAGGGGAAGCGTATCGGTCAACCACACACCCTCTTTATCGCTGCAAAAATAGACGTCCAAAGGCTGTGAACAGGATGTTGTGTGTGAGAAAAGCTGGATGACAAGTTTATGTTGAGGAAAAAGGACATTCCACAAATGTTTGAACTTTTTTTTTCTTCTGCTGCTGTTGCTGCTGTGCTTGTGATTTGAACAATAAGTACTGCCCATGTAATTACAGAAATCATTTTTCACACTAAGCAATTTGTAATAGACAATTGTGTTGAAGCTAGCTGTGGAATATCTCAGTCTCTAATTATTATGTGTGATGGATGGAGCACTTGGATGGCAGGAAGCCTTGGGCTCTTGGGAACTTTTTCCATTAAAGGCACTGCCTGTGATGATGTAAGGAAAAAGCTCAGAAATTATTATTACTCTGATCCATTAATAAGGACAGTGTTCTGTCAACATTTACATTTCAGCAATACTAAAAGTGATCAACTCGTTGTAGAAGGAGTAAATTTAACTTTTGTTGTTTATTGGAGTAAATTTCTGTCATCATTCTGATTCAGTTTGTTAAAAACGAATTGACATGTGCCTCACCTAAAGTACTTTAGCTGTATGTTTTCTTTTTTAGGGAACACTTTATCAGTCCTTTTCTGCCAGGATCTATTAATTATCCACAGGCAGTGTATTTAACTGTATTCATTCTGTATTAACATATGTAAAGGTAACGCTTGTTTGCAATTTGTACATCATTGTTTGTGAAGAAATAATCAGATGCAGGCAGTGGGATGTTTATCACTTGCTACTACTGATAAGAAGTAATATGTTTGGGGGTACCCCTTCACTTGATTGAAAATTGCAGTATCACCTGAAAATCAGCATTGGTGATATTCATATATATATATATGCATTGTCTGAAATATAAATAGATTTCTTGACATCCTACAAAACATTGCACAGGACCTGAAAACCTGCTCCAGAGTTCAGTGTGTGTATGTTATATCCCCAGTCTTCACAGATTTATCTGTCAGTCAGTTGTCTGTCAGTAACCAGCACCAGCAGCAAGTGAAATGAATTCCTCTCACGCCCTCCTCTGCTGTTGGATTTGTGTGTGCTTCCCAATCTCACCCTTCCTGCTTCAGTGATAACAATCACCTGTGTGCAGGTGTTCACGGTACAGTCAGGGGTGGGTGGGTCTGGAGCAGGAGCAGGGGAGGTAGGAATATTAACTATTAGCTTTGTTGTGACACATTGACATGATCAAATAATCCCTGGCTTCTCACGCCAGGCCAGGTGGCAGGACTGTGCAGAATGAGTGACGAAGAGGTGTGTTCATAAGCCATGTCACCTGGGGACATTTTTTTAATGTTTGTGATTTTGTTTGTGATTTTAAATTCATTGAAGGGATAGTAATTTGCAATGGTTTGTTAAACAATATCCTCAATGACATGGATTTACCTGCGTGATGTCTTTTGTCTAGTACTCAACAAGGCCTTGGCTGCTTAACAAGGACTGAGCAGCAACATTTACAACACGTTGAGCATGAGGAAGAATTGATGGACACATTGTAGCTCTGGATTCAATGGGTTTTAGAAGTATTTCCTGTTGGTGTTGTACAGATCTATCAATACAAATGCTGTATCTTCATAAGAATCACACCAAATGATAATGTATTGCCCTGGTACCTCAGTCAAAATGTAATATCTGAATAAATATGAAACTACAGAAATGTGAACTAACCATTTCTGAGATTGTTGATGTAGACCCATAAGAAAAGCCAAGGCACTCTGTAGAATATTATGATATAAGAATGCAATGTTTCTGTTTGGGTTATTATTATGTGTATTTTCTCACCCAAAATCCTCAAAATACAAAATGTACAAAATGCTCATTAATACCGCAAAATCACTTTGCCTTCACAGAGGTGATGTAGGGAAGGACCATGCAGAGGATAGAGACAACAGCACCCACAGATGGGATGTGTTTTGAAATCTTCTGTTGTTAACAGGGAGTTGACTCACTACAGGTCTGCATGTGTAATTGCTCCACCAGGAGCAAGAGTTGCCGTCCTTGAAAATTACACAGTGTGTAAGTACAGGCTGCTCACTGAGGTGAGGAGGTCAAAGGTTGGGGAATGCTATGTGCAGTGGTGCGGTGCGCGGGGCCAGCCCGTCATCCGCGGGCGGCGTCATGCGCTTTTCCTGAAGCCCCCAGGGGGACCGCTGGTTAATGAGCATTCCTCTGGGAGTCACATCCTCCCTGTTGACAAGAGCGGCCTGTTCGGTGACACGCCGTGAGGGGGTCTGGCTAATCCCAAACACACAACCCCCCTTTACCCCTTTCCCCTTCCCCTGCCTCCCCTCTCTGCCTCAGCCTGGCTCTGTCTTTGTACATGGATGAGGTAGCGTGGGTGGGTGAGAGGCGGGGGTGCTGCTGTCTTGGACAGACATTCCAGCTGAGATTTGGCCACGTGAGAGAAAACAAAAGACCTCTTCAAAAGATGAACAACTGACCAACCACAAGAAAAAAAGAAAGGACATTTTTAAAAAGGCCTCAGAATTGTTCTTTCACAGAAACCACACTATGCACAGGGTGCCCACCGTTGCCCTCTCCCTCACACCCAGGACTGAGCGGGCAGCGAGCAGCAGCTTGTCTGTGCATTGAGGGCCTGAGCGTCAGGCTCCCCAGCAACCCGGTTCCCACACACACTATCAAAGCACTTAATGGCCTCTAATTAGCTCACCATCTGCTGGTGACAGTGCACCAATGGCACGCAGGGACCCATTGAGAGTGCGGTCATTGTGCTCCCGAATACTTTCCACTCCAGTGACAATTGCTCTGAGAAGCTACAGCCATGGGAGCCAGGGGGATTCAGGGACACAACAGCAGACAGCGTTACAGCTGGCAGCAAATATACTAATGCAGGAGTCCATTCCTGAGCCTGACCATCTACCGTCACCACCTCCACCCTAACTGTCCTTTCACACAGACACACACACACACACACACACTGCTCCAAAATGCATGCATATGCACATGCACACTGTACAGAAATACTCACATCCACACAGACAGTCATACAAAAATGAATACATGTACGGTACAGATATTTACAGGCATGTACACATACGAACATGTTTGCATACACACATACAAATACTTAACCACATATACACACACACAGCAGTATACACAATGGCATGCACACACATGCTCATACATTAGCACAAACACATTTGCATGCACACACTCAGAGATTCTCACACGCACACACTCACATGTACTGCCCCTGACTCATCAGCTGCAGCACTTCCTTTAATCTCCCAAGAGCGTCTCATATCTGTGAAAAGAGCCACTTCCTGTGATACAGCAGCCGGGCTGCTGAGGTAATAAACGCGATCAGTCTCTCCATTGTGCCCTGGCCCCCATCACCCCAGGGAAACGGGGGTAAAGAAAGAACACTGTCCCAGCAGTGCTCCTCCTTGAGGGCCTGTGCATACACTCCACCAGAATCACAGGTGCAAGCTTGCGACTCCTTAGTGCCCAGCATAAAGCAGGTATCAAAGAAAACACAAAGATGACAGTAAGTCTGTTCTAACAGCAATGAAATGGCATCTCTATTCTCAGCTTTTAAATCTTCAAATGAATTGGCTTTACTCAAAATTTTTTTCACCCTAAATTGAAATGCAACTACAAAATAATCTTAATTAAAAAGGAAAAAAGATATTGTTAAACAAAAAAATATCCGCTGTAAAGCTTATAAACACACAGCTTGTTTTCTGTCAGAGATCTGTCAGTGATGATTGCATTTGTTCAGTCATTCTTAAGATTTATTTATCTATTTATGTGAGAGAAAAAGTTTGTCTGAATGAGTCTCTTTCCACAGCCGTTCCTCTGGTGGTTCAGATTATCTGAAGCATCCCTTCTCTTCCTGCTGTTCCAACTTCAGACACATTTTTTGTGGGGAGGGCGGTGGGGGAGTTAGAGGAGCCCCCTTCAGGAAGACCAGCTGTCTGCAGCTGGGCAACAGCGGGACATCTTTGGCCAGGGAAAGAGTTACAGCCCCTCGGCCGCAAGCTGTCAGCCCTAAGGGAAATGAGAGCGTGAACAAAGCAAGGCTCACCAAACCATCGGCACTGTCTGTGTAGCTGCTCTGGCCTCCTCCATCTCACAATTTCCTTATCAAGGACCAAATGAGTCAAATAGGACCAGGGAAGTGTACACTTGTAATTTAAACAATCAAAAATTTAGGAATGCAGTGCTTGTCCACAACAGTATGTCAACTCTAGTGCATGGTGCAAATTCTGAGATATGGATGGTCTCTTAAGCAGGTCCAGGAGGAACCCCTGGGAGATGTTCTTCCCCTCTCTGGTTCTGCTTACCATCTCCAGATCATCTCCAGTCACAGCCTAAAATATGTTTATCCAGTGCTCTGCCAGATCATGCATCTTAAATTGGATCCAGGAGATGTGATTATCCTTGAACAAATAAGTGCACAAACAAACTTTTCTGTTAACTGTGTTTTCTGTGAACATAGTGAAATGGTTAGCAGTGTGTTATAATGTTAAGGCAGTTTGGATCTTAATTTAAAAGTAGGTTTGATTCCCAGGCGGGGAACTGCTGTTCTACCTTTGAGCAAAAACTTAATTGAGCAACATGCTTAACCTTAATTGCATTAGCAAATGCTGAGCTGGATAAATGAAAGGGATGGGACCAGCACTAAACCAGCTGATTTTACTAACTGGCTGTCATACCTGGTTAAAGAGTTGTGCTAATTAGAATCAGATGGTTTAGTAAATAAAGGGAGGGGCAAACAGTGCTTTTCCCTCCTTTGTGAACCTGTAATTTTTCAGGCATGTGGATGATGGTTCTTGGGTGCAATATCCAGCCAAAGATGATGCACAATAAGAGAACTCGAATTCAGACCAAATGTGCTGCAGCACAGACATTCTCCAGGACTCTTTCAAAAGTATTTCCTGCATTTGTTCAGTAGCCAGATACTAGAAATTACAATCAGCAAGGCAGAGGAAATAAAAAGGCTGAGCCTACAGATCATAGTAGAGGGGGATATTGAAGAGATTGGAATATCAAAGCAAATTTTGAAAACTGGATGGCTTGAGAATCCTACCTGAACTGGATAACCTCAGCAGCATTTTATTTATTGCACAGATAATCTGGCCTCTCTCCTGATGCAAGCATGTGGTTTGCTGGTATGTGTTTAGTTATTTCTGTGCATAGGATACTGTTATGGTGCATTTCAGTGCATCATAGACATGTAACTCAGATTTATGGTTAGGGTTAGGGTTTAGGGTTATTGTTTCATAGTCCACCTGTGCTGTATTTAGTTTGAATTATTGATATTGCAAAATATTTTGTACTGTGCATTTACTTATCATGGCGCCATTATTGTGGCTATGCACTGATGTGATAATTGATAACCTGCACCTGTGTTCTTGTTCTTGAAGGGTTTTCCTTTGTGCAACCAATAGCAAACAGGAATACTTCCTATCATAGTGAGGTGGTCCTGCACTGTCTAATACCTCTCACCTGTAACCTCTGATTAGTAATACTATTATGATCACTCTTGATGGTCGCCTCACTTCCTGATCTGTGACATCAGTGATGGACCAAAAGGTAAAGCATGAAATATTAGAACCTGGAGACTGTGCAGTTGTATTTTAGTTTGTCAAGATTCTATTATGTTCCATCCTGTATTTCAATAGAAAACAATTTGTTATTTTTATGATGGCAAAATGCTGACCCCTGCCACACCTCTTTCTCTCCTGGCACCTGTTTAGGTGTGTTCGACCCAATACTGCTGCAGGAAAGAGGAAACAGGAAATGGTGGAAGTGAACACAGTCAGTCGTCCGTGGTGCTTGCATCAAGCTCTGTCAATCATTTATTTCATTACTGTTTTTATATTCCCAAAATTCTATCAGACATGAACAGCGTCAAAGACCACCAACGGCAATAAAGTTATAAAAAACAAAAACAAATGGCAGAAGCTTGTGATACAATGGGGGCTGGCTTTGTGGGGTGGTATGGACCACCTGTCCAGCACACTGTGGGATGCTTTTGTGAGGTGGCTGGCCCACAACAAAGCACACAAAGCCCAGCCCTGCATTCAGAGCCTGGGAATGAAGAACAGGTGTTCAGCTCTGACCGGCAGCCAGTACACAGGAGAGCGAGTGGTGGGAACTCCTGCCAGCGCGTGTGTGTGCAGCTATACTGCTGCTGCCTGTTTGCCTGTCTGCGCAGATATGCTGCTGCCTGCCTCTTTGTGTGTAGCTTTGCTGCCAGCCTGTCTGTGTGTGGAGATCCGCTGCCAGCCTGTCTGTTTGCCTGCAGCTCTTGTTTGTTTGTGTGTGTGCAGCTCCCTTACTGTAAATGCCTGTCTGCATGTATTCAGCTCTCCTGTCTGTGTGTCTGCACAGTGTTTTCACTCCTGCGAAGACATATAGCAGGGCATATAGCTGTCACAGCCAAGACTAGTGCCCACAGTGGTTCAGCACCTGCCCATGCACACCGTTCACCCCATCCTCCTGTCATTCACCCTAAATTCCTGCACTACAGACAAAAATATGTTGTTAATACATGCAACGTTTGACTTGCTTTTGCAAGAATAAATCCTATCTTCAATATTACCATGTTTTAGTACTACTGAAATTTACCACAACCAATAAAAACTATAATAAACAACATATAATACATGATAAACAATAATAACATTTATATTAAAACTATTTAGCATAAGTAGACATAGTATATGTGTATCATGTACTGCATGTGTGTTATATCTGTAACTATCTGCTTCTGTCTTTTCATGAATTTAACAAAATACATGCTGGTATGCATTTTACACACATGAGAAGGGAGCGTTGCACAGTGTGAAAGAATGTCCCATCTGTCTTCATTCTTTCTGTCCATAGTCTCTTAATAGTGGAATGAATGCTGCTCCCCGCCCCCCAGCCCCCTCGCTTTCCCCTCCCTCCCATGTTTAAAGAAATGTAGTTCCCATAGTATAGCTTACACAGTCATGAGGGGACAGTGCTGTTGTGCAGCCTTCTGTTAAGGCTTTATTTGTTTCTGGCCTGCTTTCAGCACAGGCCTGTGTTAACCTAGGAGATGTGAATGCACCAGAAGGTGCCCCACTTTTTTCTTTCCCCTCTGTGATTGTTTTAGGCCAGGAACAAAAGAGAGAGTGTGGTCTGTGCACGTGCATGTGTTCTGTGTGCATAGCAATGTATGTCTGTGTGTTTAATGCTTATGTGTGAGTGTGTGTGCACCTGTGTTTGTATGTGCATGCAGATGTATGTGTGTGTATGTGTGTGTGTGTATGTGTGAGTAAGAGAGGAGAGAAAGGGAGAAATTCCTCCATCCTTAACAGAGGCTGGTGTCTCTCTCTCAGCTCTTGGGAAAATCAAACAGGTGGTGGAGGCTGGGCTGATAAGCTGCTGCAGCCAGCTGTGGGCAGGGCTGACAGGGTGCAAGGCTTATCAAAAGCGCTCCAGCCCAGCTTTAGCTTGGCGCGCAGAGAAAGCCCAACGGCTTCATTACCATGTGAATTCTGGGAACGCCGGCAGGCCCCTGTCGACACCGGCCGCCCTGTCCATATGGCGCCAGCTCACCCAGCAACCCGTGGAGGATCATGGGAGATTTGAGAGCAGAGGGGTGGCCTCCCCAGCGCTGATATCAAAGGTTCCCGCACACACCAGAGCTTAGCATGCCCCTCCAGAGTACTCCCGCTGTGCTGGACCACACAGGGCACGCATGCACACTGCTTAACTCCCACTCCGTGTTTTTCTTCATTTAATGAGAGCTTTCCCAGCCAGCGAACCTCTCAGTTTTGCAGGTCATTAAGTTTCCAGGGCCCCTGTCTGTGATATCAGAGAATCATACTTAACAAGTGACAGTTTTGACAAGCTGTTTCATGACTAACATATTCTGCTTTCTTGATAATAAAAATCTAATAATTATTTGCAGTTGTCTGTTGCATCCTGAAATGGAATACTCTACATGCTCCAAAAAAACGATATATAGTTTTTGCTATCGCTATTAATTGTTAATATTTGCCATAAAAATCTTGAAATCTTGCTGAAGTTTGTTGATTATTGCCATTTGGAGAAAGTGGCCTTTTTGATCATTCTGGTGTAATTTGATTTAATACTTCATGCTTAAGAAAAAAACATTCTTCATTATTGTGCCTGAAGTGAAGGGGGGAATAGTAGAATTCTGCTTCTGAGCAGTTCAGCTTTTTTGTTCTTAATGTTTATCATACGCTTATAAAGGCTTCCGGGCTTCTCAGAATATTCTCTGAGCCAGTTATAATCCCCAAAAACTTCCATGAATGGAAACTTCCACATGTACTGCACAGATAAACTGAATAAATCAACTTAAGAATTTTACATATGCATGCAGCACTCAGTGCAGTATGATCATATATTTAGAAAGTATAGTCATAAAAATGTAATTGCATATCAGCATTCATTTTTCTGAGGGTTCTTCTTACCCTGTACTGGGATGGATTTTGTTTCTTTCATTAGAGCAGAAAACACCAGGCCCATTGCACTGTGTGCAGTACAGAACTAGGGTTATCAGAGTAGGGATGGGAGGAACCACAGAATTGACCTATATTTCCCTGCAGGTGTGGGGGAGGGCTGGGAGAGCAACAGGCAGGACTGGCAGGCAGTGTCCGTGTGGTGCATGTGTGAGGGCAGCAGGCAGGGCCACGGGGTGGGAGGGGAGCAGGGCGCTACAGCAGAGAGCCTGCTTCAGTAAAGTCATTTCTGCTGCAGCTGCCCACAAGATGGCTATGAGAGAGAGTGAGAAAGAGAGAGAAAGAGGGGCACTGAACACAGCAGGGGAGAATCACAGGCATAGTGCATACTGGTGGGCCATTCTTAAACCAGCTGCCAGCTGCTACACAGAGGGACTATATGTACATACACATAAACACACACACACACACACACACAATAAATTCTGTGCACACACTGCACAGAATACACACTGTGAGTAAACACATGCTGTCTCTCACTGAATATACAGAGCAAATAGTACACACACTTAGCTCAATCTAAACACATACTGTCATTCTGGCATGTGAAATGAAACATTCCACAGCTTGAACATGACCTAAGCCTATTTCTATAACTATAATTCAATAATCCTCGGTCCATCCACAACATTTCTGAATGTCACTATTTTAAATGTTGCCATTTGTACAGGTCATACTTTTGGAATTCAGACACATTCCTTATGTTCATTTTATTCCAGACATTTATTCCATTAACAAATGCCAGCAGTAAATCATAGATATATTTTGCAAAAACCAAAAAGAAATACGCTTCAAAATTTTATATTCATGATGTGTGAAGATCCATGGAATTACTATATATCTCAGCACATTTTTCAGTGAGGAATTACCTGTATTGATTTCAGTTGCGGTCCACTTATGATGTAATCATTTCATAATTTAAAGAAAGGAAACACAGGTTTTTATTCCCACATTTCATTTTTCTTGCCCAAATGTGGAATTTATATTTGTAAAGCCAGTCTAGATGCAATTTATTCAGTCAATTTTGGAAGGTCCAAAACATCATGGGTGGCAGTTGTGCAACCAGTCAGTGCTTCCATACTCTCAGGAGAGGTTTTTGCTCTGGAGGATCACAATATAGCATTGCTCTCCAAGGCAACCATTCACAGTCAGCGCTGGTATGACTGGGAATGAGTTCAGTCTGGTTGGTCCAGCTCTGTGTTGTGTGCCATCTGTGAGGCTCATTGGTATGAATATTTTTCATGTATCTGTACTGTATATTTAATTGGAATAAAAGTTCACAATAATTACAATATCAGCAAGTGCATCCATAGATGTCATGCTAAATTTGCCTAGAAGTTCATTTTCATCTTAAATGAAGTGCTTTTGCAATTGATGAGCAGTACCATTATCCAGATTAACCACTTATGATGTCATCAATAACTTCAATAACATTAACATTAGGAATGGATTTAAATGGCACTTTGCTCTAGTGCATTACATTTTATGAGAGATGATCAAGACTGATGATTTTGTTCCATTGAACTGACAGTATGCACGTCCATACTGTAGATATACAGAGAATTTAAAAAGCAACATCTAGGCAACAGAGGGTGATGGGGAAGAAGTGTACGTATTAAATAAAATGTTATGTAAATCTGAATGATAAGCTTGAAAAATAAGATGGTGTGCTATGCAATGATATTTGGGTAATAAGAAAACATTACAGAACAACAGTGTAAAAGTACTGGGGAGGGCTGGTAAATAGAGACATGATAATGGGAACATGGGATAAGAGGAACTCACGAGGAGATATTGACAAGGGGAACAGGCATGTTTTGAAAGAAGGAAAAACGTTATGTACTAACAGTATAAAGGGAGTGACGAAAATGGCAGATAGGAAGGTGGGTTGAGGACATGGGCGCGATGACCATGTATGTGTAAAGATAATGGATGATGTAAGTGCAAGATGGTTTGTGTAAGTTGAATTGTTTAGAAAACAGGGATCACCGCATGTCACGAAGAGGAACTGCCGGACGACAGGGGCGTGAATGAAGATAGGAGTCAGATCAAGGAGCTGGTCAGAAGGAAGAACGCCCCAGGAAATTATACCATGTTCTGTATTATAAAAAGACTGGATCAGGGAAAGATAGTCAGTCAGACTTCGCGAACTGACACACTCTGTTGTTTGTCAGGGACAGGAGGATCTCTACCCAGAGCTCTGTATGCTTTATTCATTTACTGCTTGATAAAACAAAGGATTATAAACAGAATATCTTCTCCTATTGCTTCATTAAAAGAACAAGCGGATTTCACTCTCACATAGAATAGCAACAATGTTGAGTAGAATGGGCGGAAATCCAACAATACTTAAGCGAATGTGTTTCAGCCGAGTGAGGCAGAAGAGCTGGGACAGCATTACACAATGGAGTGTTAAACTGCTACAATCATTTTATAATGAAATGATGAATTATACTTTTTTTTAATCTTCTTTAAATAATCTTTTTCAAACAGATAAACAGATCCATGTTTGTAAAGAAACTCAGGTATTGAACTTGTGACTGGCTTATACATCACATGTGAGTAAACGTTTAGACTAAGAGTTTCATCACAGGGCATGAGGAGTATTGTGCAAGCTGCAGACACCTGCAGAGTTTCGGCCACACCCCAGCCAGGGGGTGTGCTGCTGCAGGAGGTCTGTGAGGCACGCCACTGCTCTCCAGGGGTTTGAGCATGCACTAACGGAGAGAGACACCTTCACACACCAGCGCACAGCGCAGGTGTTACCGTGCCCCTCACCACCCATCCACAACTGTGCTGGACCAGAATATCATCTTTGTTGAACATAAAGGGAAATCTTTACAGGGAGGCAGCTCGACTCAATGGTGGTGTGTGAGAAACAAGGTGGGCTGGTTGGAATGATGTGGGTGCATGAGGCTACTTGTCTGACAGAGATGAGCATGTGCAGAGAGAGCAGGGAGCTGGGGAGGAAATGAGTGAGGCAGGGACAGAGAGAGAGGACTCACGCCTGTGACTCAGCCTCTTGCCCTGCTGCCCCCAGCTGCAGCTGCTGCCCCCGCGTGCTGCCAGCGCCACTCTTGCTATTTTGCAACATCTTTCCGCCCGTCCTTGGAAATCCCTTTTTTCTTCTCTTCCCCCTCCCCTCCACCCTGTCCTCACTCTGTCGAAACGCGCTGACTGTAAAGCAGGTGCAGGCATTAGTCACGGCTGCGGTTCCGCAGCGGCCCATCTGGGGGTGGGGTTACTCATCGTAGCTTCTAATGGGATTCGCCCCGACGATGCGGCAGAAACCCCATCATTACCTCTCAACCACAGAAACCCACTGGTCACAGGTAGGTGTTGTAATCATCCCCTTGAGTAAAGCCTGCTCTGTGGCCACCTGTGAAAACCCTCCCGCTTCCCCACACACATAAACACCACTCCCAAACTGAAGTTTGTCCTGGATAATTTGTTTATTTTTAGCTGTCTCAAGAGTAATTTTCATATTATGGGCCCACGGTAGGACAGCATTCTGCCAGTAGATCCGTAGTTTATTCTGGAAGTACACAATGGATATCTTATGCTAGCAATGCATACATCTCCAGACAAAGAGATGAAACTCAGCTGAGAGATCGCATGGCTTGGCGAAAGCAGGGGTGCTGAGGAAATTGACCATAATAAATTGAAACGTTTTAAAATGATTTTTTAATTCTGTAAAATGACCTCTTGGAGTGGATGTCCTGCTATCTGACAGGACAAAATCACAATTCCTTCAGATGTGTGGAGCTTCTTCAGATGCTAATGGGGCTACTCTCCCCATCCTCTCTTTAGCATGACAAAGCAATGGGAGTCATGGGCCTAAACTCTTTTTCATTGTGTGTGCAGTGAAAGCATTCCTATGGACTCAGGACAAGCTGGCCATTATTCTGAACCAGGACTGAAACCAAAACTAATAAAATATCAAAGGAAAATATTCATATGAGATATTTAAAAATGAAAGCTTTGAATTGAATTTGTGGTGATGATAATTGTAAAAAAAAAAAAAAAAAAAAAACTTATCCATGATAAACCAGTGCAACATTGCTTGTTCTAATTACAAACTGTTCTCCCAGCTCACATTAAATGTGTCTCATTGTAATAGCATAATAGTACTACTGTATTTAGAAAGATATATCTAAATCAAAATTTAGAGTGGATTATTTTTTGGGATTGATGTGTATACCTTATCTGTGGTCATGTGTGTACTGCAAAGGAGTGCGATAGACAGAAATAGTAAGAAAACAGAATTAGGGAACTGTATAGGCAATTGATATAGGCAAAAGACATAGCCAATTGGCTAAACCTGCATTGGGTTTAAGTCTGTTTACGTACAAAATTGTGGAATGTAAGGCTTCAGCTGCAATAATTAACCAAGAGATGGACTGGAACAAACTCTAGCACATTCCCTAGAAGTTTGGAAAGGCTTAAAAACCTGCAATGGTCACTGCACTTACTGAACATGCAGTACTCAGATAGGTGAGTGAGAATCTCTGCATGCTTTCTCTGTCCCTTCTGACAAAAAGCCTTTGAGTACCTGACAGTTTACAGCTAATATTCCATTACCACATGTCTCCAATGTCTTCCCCTCTCTCTGCCTCCCACTATATACTTACAAACTTCATGTTACAGTCTTTAACTCAGAAACCTCAGGATGGCTATAATTAAATTTTTACAGCATTAAATATGCTATTAATTTTTCAGTGATACTGTCTTTACACCAAGAAAGAAAAACAACAATTGGGACATTTACAATGGGAAGTAAAGACAGAAAGCGTTCTATTATAGACATTAATTTCAAGCCCCTGTTGCGGGTTTCTGTTTGTCTTCAAACTCAAAAGTGCAATCAGACACCATCACCAAGAGTAATTTCCCTCCATCAAGATTGCAACAAATGAATCCTTCCATCAAAATTACAATCATAGAGAGATCATGTCTTCAGCCATATTGAGGTCTACTGAATTACACGCTCACAGCGATAAAAATGTAGCTGCATTAATACATGAGTTTGTCTGGTCTGCTGTAGTAGTACAGATAAATATGCATTAAAGAGTAAAGTAGAAATGAATAGGTGAATCTGGCCTGGTGTAAAAGCACATATATATGAGGCATCTATCAATAGAGACAGGAAGTCCCCAGAGAGGAAGTGACACCCTCCACATTCCATTTTATGGAAATCAGCGGGTTTGCGCAGCCGGTGAGTGTGTGCTTACAGCACCATGCTTAAACAGGAACACAGGGACAGCTTAGATTACAATATGATTAGAATATGCTCAGGGAAATTGTTTTAGATAGATGTTCCAAACATTTGTCAGTCCTTGTTGCACAGGTCAAATGATAGTAAATGATGCTGGCTTAAGTAACCCAAGAAACTTAAATCTTTCACTGGGTTAAAACATCAAACACAATGGCCCTTTTTACCAGAACCCAAATTCATAATCTGGCAAATAATATCATACACTATTAAATCATAGTAGTAGTCATAGTTCCTCAAAGAGAGAACTTGGGTATTTTAAATGGTCACTTCCTGTCAGTGTTCTGAAGTTACTTCCTGTCAGTGTGGGCCAGCTGCAAACCATTTTCAGATCAGATGGAGGCACACCCAAGATCAGGCCATGGCGTGAACTTCCCATCAACAACCTATATGAAAAAATCAAACATTCCATCAACTTCCATTGCAATATCCGTGTACCACATGTTAGTGAGAGTAATGTGGGCCAGTTCCAACTCTACAGTAGCTTAAATGTTGAACATTAGGCCAATATATCTCTGAACTCAGTGAAAAAATTGTACTGACCATTTCTGACCTGTTGAAGTGGAAAACACCATTCATGCACTTGTGATGAGTGGTGTACTTATGTCATGTTAAGCATGTATTTGTCCCAAAGTGAATTTGGGCATGACTGTAGGTAACTTAACCTGCTTAGCTGGGCTGAATGGTTTGTTCACATCATTTAATATATGCATTTAACATTTACATGCTGACCAATGAGTGTATACATCTGCAATGGGGCATGTTGGTGTGGAGCACATTGAGCATGTACTGAAGTGTGTAGTTGCATGTAAAAAGTGAGAGGGGGTTGAGGACATCGGTGGCACATCTGACAGCTGTTTGAAATGAAGCGTGGCATAGTGGCGACAGTGAATGGCGCCGCCCGCTGCCAGCCCGTTTAACGAGGGACTCATGAGTAAATGGCACACAGCTGCAAGGGGACAGCTCCCTCTGCCATGCCCTGGGAAAGAGGCGGCCTCCCTCCCTCTTTCTCTGCTGTGATCTGCTTCCTGATGGGCTCTCTCTTTCCTCCTCCACACCCAGGACCCAGACTGACTGGAGCCAGTGCTGACTTCCTGTCATTTTGTGTGTCTTCCTGCCACTCCTCTCTGATTGGCTCCTGAAGAGGCTTCACTCGGGCCCCACTTCCTGTGTGAGGCCACAGCTGCCCACAGCGGGGAGATAATATCCACTTTCTGCTTTTGTCAGGAGTTTTTTTGTTCTTCTCGTCTTAGCCTTCCTCTTCTTTTCCCTCTTTTCTTTTTTTGTCCCTCACTCCGCAGCAGATTACACAGAGTGGAGCTCGCTCCGTTTCCGTTCTGGATATAAATGCAGCGTGTTTTTAGAAAGCAGTGATGGGAAAGGGCTGTTTCTCATCCTGAGAGGTTGAGAACGGGTAGGCTGGCTGCCTGTGGCTTTGCTTTGGGCTTCAGGCCTCCAGCCTCTGTCTGTGGGCCCTGTTGACTTGGTGAATCATATAACAAGCTGGGCAACTGCTACAGCAGGAGTGGCTACTCTGGTCCAGGAGGACCTCAGGGCATACATACAATGTAAGCCTGCACTCACGCATCAACACATGCACATATTACTCATATATACGCTTACACACAGGCTTGCATGCACATATGTATAAATGACCCCATACAGACACAATCATATGTACATGGACACAAATGCATTGTTTGTATGTTTGTGATTATATGCTTGTGTACACTGTGTAAGTGTCTGATTGTGCTATATGTGTGGATGAGGGAGTTGTTGCCCCTGTATTCTGCATGCTTGTGGCAGCATGTGTCAGTGTGCATGCCTGTGTGATCTGCCCGTGCACATCACAGCAATGCCTCCACATATATATATGTGGGAGGAGGGGATATATATATATATATATGCCCTCCTCCCACTGGGTTACAACACTGCCACTACTCAGCTATGAGCTATGTTTCTTAATTTATTACATTAATGAATGCATAACTCATGTGGACATGAAAAGAGCAATGATGTACATGATCAGATCCCTCTGAGCTACAGCTCAGGTGGCTCAGGTTCTCTAACTGCTGCTCTTTACGGCTCCAGCACCAGCACATCCAGGCTCATCTGCTTTATAAAGCACAGAAGGATGGCAGCATCTCTACTGCTAAATTCCTATAGCATCAGGAATGGAGCAACCGCAACCCAAAGAATAACAGTTAACCACTCAATTGCCTACGCAGTTAATCACTCTATAAACAGTTAGTCACTCTTAAACAAACTCTTTGCTGATAACACTAATATTTACAGCATCAGAGCACTGCACTTTCCATTTCACTGGTCAGTCCCATTGTTTTGGCATAAAAGTATATGTCAGGACATGGAAGTATGTATACTGATCAAAGTTCAGTGAAGTACAATACAGTCCACAGTGTAGATCTGGCTGTCATGCCAAGTGTAGAATTACAGCACAGTCTATGGTGCAGTGTGGACTGAATTGGTAGGTGTGCTGCTTGAACAGTACAGCCCATAGTGCACTATGGCAGAACTAGAGCAAAACAAAGCAGCACAGTAAAATCTTGGATACAGACCCGTCTAATTAGAAATGCCCCACTCTGACGTCCCCACGCGACACACAGCATGTGCTTTAACCACCCTGACCCCACTGGGATAGCTCCCATAGCTGACCCGGCTGCTGCTGGGCCCACAGAACAGCAGGGCCACGGCCGTTGCCAGGCTCATTCCACAGGGCCTGATCCGTAACCCGACTCCACAGGCAGGACCTCTCAGTGCATACCGCGTGCTGCTGCGGCGTGTGTTCTGCCTGTCTCTGTCTTCATGGAGGGGTACAGCTGTTCGGGACGGCTGCAGGCTGTGTGTGGGAGGTAACACCCCGGCCTGTAACTGGGGCCTTCCGCAGCACCGCTGTGTTTCTCAGGATGTGTGTGCTGTTTGAAAAGTTGCACAGATGCACAGATCCCTGGGCCTGGTGAATCAGCCGATTCTGTGCATATGAACTGAGCACCACACTGTGAGCATCAGCTGATTCCTGCACAGATATCACTATGCTGTATGGATTGACTGATTCTTACTCAAATGCTCAGATGTCTGAGTTATATTAATCACGGGATTCCTGCACAGATGTAGTTTCCCTGTCACATGGACCAACATGTTAGACACAGATCGGACCCTAAAATGTACTTGTCCCAAGCAAAGTTTCTTAACTACATAGTGTCCAAGTGGAGCATTCTTTACTGAATGACTGGCATTGAAGCCTCTGCATGGGTGAGTCTGTCAATAAGAAATGCAGAGTTTAAGGAATTGGGAACCGAGTTGGTGCAAAAGTGTGACATTGTGAAAGTATAGAGGTGGGGAGCTATGAATGTCACACCATTAGAGTGTTTGGACTTTAGAAGGAGAAAGGCAGCCAAGCACAGAAACACACACACACACACACACACACACACACACACACACACACACACACACACTGGCACGCACACACAGACCACTACCAAGCACAAACAAATGAATATAGTCATGCAAACACATTTTACTTATGCATACACAGGCATGTGAACCCTCAGGGACAGAGGAGAAGGCTTGGGAATAGACATCAGGAATAAGTCTCTGCCTCCCTGTTTCTCTGGGGACTCTCTGGCGTCCGGCTGTCCACAGCCAGCATGTTCAGGGCCTGAGCCCAGGATTTTTGTGGCCGCTCTGCTCCCGCGATCCTCCCCCTTGTAATTTAGCCCTGAATCAACGACATCTGCTGGCGATATTTACTTAGGGCCGCATGGCCCAGCTGCACACATCTGGAGTCTAGACTTACTGGCTCTATGGTAGGCCTCCGACGCTCGCCTGTGCCCCTGTCCCCACTGTCCACTGTTTGAATAGCTGGCTGTGTTTAATCAACATTAAAGTGCCTCCTCTCTCTCTTTCTCTCTCTCCCTCTCTCTCTGTCCATTGGATAAAGGACAAACAAACAAGTAATTTGAAAGTCTTAGAGAAGCATGGCTACATATTTTAAGGTTACATACTGAAAATCCAGAACCATTTTGAATATTAAAATTAGACAGGATAATAATCTCAAATGACAAGCCCTACATAGAGCAGGGGAGGCCAGCCCCAGGCCTGGGGCCTGCAGGCTTTTCTGGGTTGTGTTTTCACCCTAACATCAACAACACTGTCGGACTTAAGAAGCCAGGAGAAGGGAGTGATCTGTGTAATCAACTGCATTAATTAATGCAGAGTCAACAGAATCAACTGACTTGAACAGCTTAGACATGTCTGTTTTATTAAGTACAGACACACTGTTCCCTCAGAACCAAGGTAGAGAAACACTGCACTGTTATACTCTATGAAACAGATAGGTCCTGTTTTCCCTCCCATCGTGGGTATATCATAAAACCACAAAATCTGAGCCAGCAATGGTGGTCTTGTTTGCCAGAGCTACGCTCTGCAAAATACACTATCATTTCCATCATACTGCCAAACATACTATCATGTTACACAAAATCATAGTGCACAACACTACTACAGCACACAACAGAATAAGATTTGTAGGATTTGCTTCTTTTTTATAGACTGGATAAAGCTGTCTGGTAAGATTATCAATAAAAAAATTATGCTAAAGAAAAATGAAGAGAATTTTTACACCCTTTTCTGCTGATGACCCTGTCATCCAAGAGCACTCTTGAATCAACCTCTTACTGGCTGAGATCCCCTCAGCATCCTGCTAGCTGAGGAATACAAGTGCGTCTTGTGTAAAGGTGAGCACTGCGCACAGTGACAGGTTTATTGGGTTTTTTCTTCCCTGGCTCCCTCTGTTGTAAAATCTGTGGAAGCACCGCAGGCAAAAACAACTGTAGTGGTGGTGTGTGTGTGTGTGTGTTGGGTGGGGGGTGGTTGGGTGTGTATGAGGGGTGGGGGGGTTCATGACTTAAGTAAAAGTCGGAAAATTTAGCAAGAAACAGCCTCTGCTGAAAGTAGGAAAACGATCATTGTCAGATCTCAGATTTACTGTTCAAAATGAACATGTCAGTGCTTTCTCAAAGGGAGCTTGGCATTTTGGGTGTCAGCACATTATGCTGTGGTCCTGCCATAGTAATCTGTATAATAAATGGCCATTTCAGGCTTTGGTATTAAACAGCTCATAAAAGGATACTGAGTCACAGGCCACTGCTGTTTGTCATCTTTTCCAAAATGGCACACACTGTAATGGCTGTTCAGACTCCAGCTGGTAACATTTCAAAGCACATCTGGATGCCACTGGCTCTGTTACTAAACTCTAAATCAGTGGAGAAAAGGAAACACCTGAATATCACCTTGCACAATGTGAAGAATCCACAGATAGAGTGCAGCTGATTATTCTCATTAATAAGACAAAACTATTCTATTGTTGACTGCAATCCGTTCCATGTGCTATTGCTCTTTGTTTTTTATTTTCCTCCAGCAGGGAGAAACAAGGTGCCCCTTTGATCTATACCACTGGGCTCAGCTTCTCTAAATTTATAAAGATATTAACATAATGACATAGTTATACTCACCAGCAATAAACAACCAAACCTCTTTTCTACTGTCAGTACTTAATACAGGTTGCACTCTGTACCACAACAATAATGAATGTAGATATCTAATGTCATTTAACATTAGCATCCCTGTGATGTGCAAATTATATGCTGAATGTCTGTTATATCAGCTGGAAGGGGTGTAACTGAATGCCAATGACCAATGGATCTTACTTTATGTACATATCATGGATGCAAGTATGTAGACTTGTTTGCATGTGTACACCCATAAGGAAAGTGCTGCTGAATAGTTAAGGAATATAGTACTATGTGACAAGAGGCAGTAAGCATCCCTGCCAGTACAGAGTGTTCTGAAAGCATTGGTGTAAGGTCTGAGCTAAGCCTCTGTGTAATGGTTGGCTCTTGTATGGCGATATATGTTATTGCGGTAGATGTCGGTTTGGTCCCTTGCCTATAGTGCGGGCTGAGCATGTAGTTCCTCACGCTCAAACATATCAGATAAAAACTGAGTCACAAAATGTCAGGGTGTTCTTGGTAGAGGATGTCACTTCATCATAACTCAGCCCATAAAAGATTTGCTTTTCCCCCCACTTGTTCTAAGCTATGAGGATTTTGGATGCTAAAATAAACCAAACATTGCGAATTACAGGAATTCACTCAGCATTCACAAAACATACAACATACCTGAAGTATGTTTTTTCTGGTTTTTGGCTCCTTTGAGCTCTGAAAAAATACATTTTGTATGCAAATATCAAACCAACACATAGCTATTACTTTTTTTAATTCATTTACACAGATGGATATATACTGGAGTATGTCACATTCAGTACCTTGCTCAAGGTTCTTAACCTATCTCCTCAGAGCCCACCTGGGTTTTTCAAACCATGCACTTTGAGTTACAACCTTTGTGTTGTGTTACTTGGACACAGCTGTATGCTTCTGTATGCTTTTGTGTTTTACATTTCATTTATATTGTGCAATAATGGTTACACAGTCACAAGCTCTTCTGTAGGCAGTGAATGTAAGAGGCTTTCAGTTTTATTCTGTGAGTAAGATTAGAAATTATCATATTATTACAGATGGTTAAAAAAGCTATAACAGAGATCAAGCAGACAGATAAAGCAAGTTTGCAATAAGAAGGGCTTGGGGTCACTGATTGGGAGAGTAATACTACGGTTTTTGTAGCTTTTTTCTCACTTAGACCAAAAGCAGTCCCTATAATTCGATCACTCCTCCATGCAGCTTAGACCAGTGGTCAGCAAGAGGGGAGTGGGTCAGTGTGGCCAAAGGTTGCTAGGATAAGTTTAGGACTGGTCACCTAGTAACTGCCTAGTGACAGGCCATGCACACAGAATGGGGTTGTTTTGTTTTTGGGACAGAGGGGCGGGGCATGACATGGCCGAGAAGGACTTAAGCTCTGTGCACAGCTTTGTAAAGCACACCTGCAGGTGGACACACAGTGAGAAGAATTCTGGGAAACAGGGATGAGGGTGAAAGACAGAGAGGGAAGGAAAGAGACAGAGGATCGGGAGCCACACTGGGGGAACCTCACAAGTCCAGGCTCTTTGAAATCTGACCTCTGATGGGTGTCCGGTCCCTCCTTCCCTCCCTCTCTTGTCTCCCATTGTTTCTCACTCGCTGTCTCTATCGCTTTCTCCCCCATTGACGAAGCTGTTTCCATGCAGGGGGTATTATTCCCCATATTGAATGTGCTGGAATGAGGAAACGCCTTGTGCTATTTTTCAGCTCCATTGCAATGGACACCCTCCCCCTCCCCAACACACAGCCCACTGCTGGACAATGCACCTGCATCTGCTAAAGATGTGCATGATTGTATACACAGCCACTGAGTCACAGATGTGGGAAGCATAGACCCTTCAGACTGAAAGCATTGCTCACTGTTTCTCATGACTTAAAAGGTTTTAGCTTAGAGATGAACATTCAGCTGAGTCCTGTTATCTGATCTGATAGCATCATGTTGCTTTTGACAACTAAAAGTAACCACTATCAATACATGGAATAGGTTACCAGGTTATGTAGTTGAGGCAGGGACCCTTGCTGTGTTCAAGTCCAGACTTTGGATACTCTTTAAATTTTAATGGCGAGCTTTGTTGGGCCGAATGACCTGTCCTCGTCATAATATGTTCTTATGTTCCTACCCTAATAACCACCCAAATAAACAACCAATGTTGTAATGATGTTCAAGAAAAGCAGTTAGGTCACAATGGGGTAGGACTGTGTGTGTTTTTAAAGAGGAAAACACAGAGCCATTCCTGCTTTGGTAAGAACACATCTGCTCTTCCTCACGGGGTACACTGTGAAGCACCCGAAGGTGTGAGATCAGACAGAGCTGCTCACTTTCACACCTAAGGATCATATTACTCTGTCTGGTGATGCTATATCATACACAGTCTTCTGAAGACTGACATTCAAAACAGACTGGCGTGAGCAGTATGTGTATCTAGGAAAGAATGCATGTGTTTGCTTGTATGTGTGTTCATGTGAGTGTGTGTGCATATATGTGACTGACTGTGTGTGTGTGCATATGTGTGACTGATTGTGTGCCCTCTTCATTGAACTAAGGATAATGTTTCTGGGCCCCTGAATTCCACATCCCTTCCATGGGTGGTTAAATGCACACCACCCATTTCTGCATGGGAGGCTTCTCTGGCTGCTATAGCAGTTCTGAGTAGGGTTTGGGGAAAGCTGGACAATGAGAGATTCAGTTAATCAATTACTCAGGTTTAACAGCTCAGCACACCAGCAGTGGAATATACCGCAACTACCCCAGTTTTCCAAACATAACCTTCCCTAAACTTTCTTGTGATATTTTTACTGCATTGGAAATGTTGTAAAATTCTGTCAATTTGTTTTTATTATGGTTTTCATATTGCTGCTAATAACTATTTTGCCATGAGCAATGTTAGGACACCATTAAGAATAATAGTGGTCCAAATCTGAGGTTCTGGAACAAGATTCAGTATCACCCAGAACAAATGAAGCCCTGAGGTGGTTGCAGCCTACCAGGAGTCATCAGTGAAGGATGATACAGTTTGCTTACTGTATGGAACCTGAATGTGACTTTTAATGCTATACTATGCAAGAAACCAGGCAAATGTAGACATTACGAAAAGAAAAACAAAACAGCATAGGTACTGAAACCAAAGAGCCTGCAGACAAAATCATATTCTTATTACTACATGGTGTCCATAAATAATGTGCTTTATCAAGCCCAGAGGACAGGGAGTCTGAATATAAAATAGGAAATATGTTTCATTACAGAGAAGTAAACTTAACCTCAATTACCGCTGTAAAAATCCAGCTGGATAAACAGGTTATAGGGTACATGGGATAAACAAAAATCAACCCCATTGTGAGTCACACAGGGTGAGGGTGTACTCTGATCAAATAAACATCTATGAATGATTTTTTTATCACATTTATTTTTGGTAAATGATCCTGTTTTGAGAGGAGAGAAATATATGTTTATTGATGATGACACAGTTGTTTTCATAAAGGGTGGATTTGATAAGATCACTGCTGGAGGTCCAGGGGAAATAAAAACATCACCATCAAGTTTTCTCAGCGCCACATGACCCTAAATTATCCCTTGCCGTTCTCATTCCCATCACCCCTGGGGCATGTACATTATATAAGCCGGTGAGACCATCTCCAGCTGATGTGTAGGTGATGAGAATCACTAGCAGTCACGTTCACTTTCCTAACAGATAGACAAAATGAATAGAAGGGATACTATGTGTATTTCTTTTTGTTTTAACTCTCAGTACAACTCCTGCAACATCACCACAGAACCATGTCTGTCAGGGCACAACACTATAGAGAAGCACAGAGAAGCCAACAGCATGTCCTCTGGACAGGGCAGAAAGGCGCATTCCTCACATGCTTGCGATATGTTCCTGACTCAGAGGAAAGAGGAGGCGCCATGCTAAAACAAACCCATGGGATTCCACGGGATACGTCCGAGCCCTGTACTGTTTTGTTGTGGTTGTCATCATTGGCGTTCTGTGTGACTGTCAACAGAATGGGATCTGGAAGTGACCCTGTTTTGAACTCTTGTTCCTGCTGAGCTGAGGATTCTCATGCTCTCAGGCTCAATAACTGCAATGTTTTACCCCAGAGAGTTCTGATTGGATGACAGTCAGCTGAGTGTTTATCCAATAGGCTTTAAAACCTAGGGTGGAAGGATCCCAGAGCTGAGCCAAGAGATTTCAGTCACCTAGCTGCCAGTGTACAAGCCCCCAATATATGAAAATACCTAAATGCAGCAGCAGACAAAAGAATGCCAACATGAAACAATAATGGTTTATTTATTGAGATGGGCAGCCCTTTGCTGTCTGTTAAATTTTAATCCTTCTTGGAATGCTGTTATAAAAGCTTCAAACTGCTTCCAGTGGGATATTAAACCATTCTTCAAGGAATGTTCCAGTTCTTTGAGAGATGTAGCATGTAGAAATATATTCCACACTCTACATTCCCATAAAGGGTCTAATGATTGTTTAGATGTGGTGGAGTGGAGACCACTGAAGTGTTTGACTTCATCTTGGAGTCACTAAACAGTTGCATTGCCGTGGATTGGCTTTGGTTACATGTGTCAGCTCTACCATACACATCAGCTTTGTACTTCTACTAAAATAAAGCTCTTGCTGAGACAGGTTCACAGAGATGTTCAGTTTCAGGAGATTCAGTTGTGTGTTAATGAGAGGCCATTGTTTAGTGGGTTTTAGCATCTCTCCTCTTCAAGTGTCTGAATTCATTAGACTTTACAATGTCAAACCCTAATGTTGGATGACTTCCCACAATGTCAATGAGCACTGTTTGTGAATTGGTCTAATTATGTGATAAAAAGGGCTGTAATTCACTACAATCTTACATCACACCTTGGCTGCATTACAGAAATAATTAATGCAAACTGAATCCCTGTCCAGTCCCACCTATATCAACACATGGGCGCAGATTTTACAGATATTCTCTATGTATGCCGTAGCAAACGTTGTTTATCACCTGCATTCCTTTGAATACTTTCACTCAATGAAAGTACTTGAAAGACAGTGGGGGTCCTTATCTGAAGAAAACTTTTTGCCATTTGTATATAATCTTGCACTTTGTTATTCCTAAAGTTGTCTCCACAAGTGCAATTGTGTACATTATTTAATGTTTCTAATATTTGTGATTCCTTTCATAAGTAAGGCTGCCAGATAAATTCTTCTACCAAGTACACCAACTGTGGTGCTCTCCAGTGTTAACATTGTATTATCAAATCTCCTCAGATCAGCTGCCTTCCAGCCCAGCTGGCTCGAATACCAGACCTGGTTGACTGGAAGGTGTGAATCACTGTAGTAACTGCTTTTTATTTACTGGTTCTACATGCCACATTAAGCTGGAATTGGAAGGCCAGTTGTAACAAAATATTATTCATTTCTTCAAAAACTACAAAACACAAATCCTACATCCAAGAAAATGATCTGAATGTATGTTATACAGTAAACTAGTAATAACCATTCCTTAAGCACCATGGAATTAAGTAGACTGGGGCATATTATGTACTACAATTGCTTTTACATAAAATGCCAACTTGAATGTTTGGTGCCCTCTTGAGGTCATGATAAACCATTTCAATTTCACTCACCCAGTGGAGACCTTGGAGGTGCCAACAGTGTACGTATAAGGGTTTCTTCTGGGAGTTTTACCTTCAGGTTAAGGTCCTTTTTTTTATTTTTGATTTTTTTGAATGTCAAAAGGATCAATAACTGAGGGTAAAAAAAAATACAAAACCCAAAACTGGACAAGAAATAGAATCAAAAATAGATGCTTGTAAAAGGTGCAGTACGATTGTCACGATTTGCACCACAGAACTGCCTGTTCAGATGACTGGCCCTGTGAGCTTCATTTTAGCAGGGCACCTTCGGTCCACTGGTAATCAGATGCAAGGCTTAGGCCAGGCAGCAACATTGAGACTTACAGTTTTTCTAGAGTTTCAGCTGTTTTAATTTGGGGCCCTGCGGCGTTCATTGACAATTTGCTTACTCATATAAAATTAGCTACTGAGGAAGCTGCAGCCTCTTGGTTCCTGCTCCATTTCCATGCTCTTTCCTAGTCTTAAAATTATTTTACATCTTCCTTTTATGCTCACAGCATTATGCCTCGTCTCCCACACTTCAGCCCTGCACTGCTGCAGAGGACACTGCTCTGAGCCGTGTGGTGAATGCCCGCTCACCAGGGCGCCAAACAGCAAGACTCACAGCAACTTCAGATCAATTCAGCCACTTTCAGACAGTGCGCCGCCTCAGAACCCCTAGGGAGACAAAACTCCCCCTATTCAAACATACATCTGGAGCGACTGGATCAAACGCATTCTCCACGTCACCTTCGGGAACGCCAGTCACAGCTGGGGAAGAAGAGGAATCACATTCAGTGGTATCTGACAAGGGTGTCAAGAAAGAAAAGAGTACATTTATCGCAAATTCACACAAGTTTCCAAAAACACGGCCCCTTTCATTCCCAGAAATCCCAACAGCTGCAATATGAGCAACTTAAGAGTCAGTTTTTGAAATTAAATACAGTCTTATGGTCTATCAAGCACAAAAACATGAGAAAAAAACTTGACAAATTCCTACAATCGAGCAAGATGAGTCTCAAAATGGAATCTCATTTTGTTATGCACATATGCAAATTAACATTGCCACACGTGTAAAATTTCTACAACTGACTGTACAATACAAAATGGGCTGAAATACACACTTTACCAAGCAAATATGAGATGAACTTACACTAGAAACCATTAAAACTATCACAGTCAAAACTGTGAACTACATCACCTTAAAATCCCTAAAACCATTCACTCATCCCAATCAGATTTCTCTCTGCAAAAACATCATGTGCAATTGATATTAATTATAGGCCAATTGAGATGATGCAGTTGAACCTGAAATTGACTGAATTTTATGTAAATAGTCAGACTATCCAATATAATAAATAACATATAAATCAGGCAACAGAACACATGTAATGAATAATATGTAATAATGGTCAGTGAACTCATCATGTGTGCTGGTACTGGTTTCACTCTTCATGAGTGTGCTATATGCTCCAGCACCATGTACATGCATGTGGATTAATGAACACTTATGCTCTGTGCAACATTCCTGGATCAAATAAACAAAGATCAATTAAACAAACATATTTCTACAATAAAAATATCATTGGTTTGGCACCACAGTTTAAGTGAAAAATTAAGCGATTACCTGGCAGTAATTCACTAGGCAATTAATATATATATTTTTTTTAAAAAGTGATGCAAATAGTCCTACAGTAAGTAGTTTTAAACTACAAACACAATTAAAGACAGAGAAAAGTCACCCTGCACATGGAAGAGCAAGCAGAGTGACAACTGCAGTACTTGACATGCACCCAATTAAAGTCTGGAAAACTGACTCTACACACAAATTAAGAGCAGAAACACAGTATACCTCTGAACAGCAATGCCACCTCGTCTGTCCGAAAGCTCAGCATTATAAAGAAAGGGTGTAAGCCAAAGGCAACGTTTTCCAGTTCTGCGAACCCATCGAAAATGCTCACAGTATTAATACATACATCTGTTTCTAAATTTCCTTATCCAATAACAGCTGCCAATGTGTAAAACTCCTGTGAATTGAATATGATACGCATAAACCACACAATATTAGAAAGTAAATTAATTTGAAACAAAATTAAAAAGGTAATTCATTTCAGAATCAATAAATAACTTTGTATACCCTAAAATTCTGATGAATAGAAGCACTCCTTCACGGAAAAAAACTTCTGTGTTGACTTCTCCCCAAGTAAAATAAATAAAATTTCCAATACATTCTGGCTCAAATATAGCCATATAAATGCATATTACAAATTATATGCAACGCTGAAAAGAAAACATGGAATAAGTATGCGAAATTACAGTGATGTACTTTTCTGTCTCTTGAGCAACTGACAACTTAAATGCTATGAACGTCCACTGTCATACAGTCAATTAACACTTTGACCATTTCCATATGCAGCGCAAAAGAGCGCCATCTTCAAGTAAGTCGGCAGCGCAGCAGGAGCAAGTGAAAGGTGTAGGACAGGCCGCTTGTTACTTCTCTTTTTTCTCTGAGTCTGCCTCTTGCGGAGGTGGAGCCTCCATCTTGGACAGGGATTCCTCATACCTGGAGGCAAAAACACAGGGACATGTTGCTGTGTAGTACATCCACACAGATTTAAACAAAGAGTAAAACATACAAAAACACATATAGGCTTTTCACACTGCATATTCTTAGCCCAAGGCTACCCTTAGCCCTAGGCTAAGAGTTGACCCTGGGACAACTTAGCCCCTTTTCACACACACATTGGTAACCCAAAGCTAACCTGAGCCCAGATCTATACGATTCACACAGCACTTCTACCAGCCCTGGGTTAAATGTCCATTGGAACATGCAACTAATGTTTACATTCTAGAATTCCATTGACAACTTAGCCCAGTTCCACAATGGCAGCTTTTAGCCCTGTGTTTAGTCGATTTTCAGGGGATAACCCCACAAACTCGGGGCTAACCCTGGTCCAGAGCAGGGCCAGCAAGCCCTAGGCTAAAGTTGGGGTTAGCCCACTTTGGAATCTGCGATGATTGTGCCAGTGTGAAAGCTGTCTTAGCCTGGTTCTAACAGCTCCCTTAGCCTGGGGCTAAGAAGGTTCTAAGAAATAGGTTGTACCTTATTTCTACAATGTTTTCAATGTGTTATTTATTTTAATGGTGAAGCACATAGCATTGTAACCCTTTGTGCGAAATGTGTAATGCAAATAAGGCTGAGTGATCGATGCACATGTCCCCACCCCAGACATCTTGCAATGTCCAGTAAGTGCTTCCAGAATTCTCTAAAGAATCTGAATACTCACAAACCACCTGCAGAACTGAATGCAACAATCCATAAATCACATTCGGCATGTTGTGTCTTTTGGGCCTTTTTAGTGTGATACTGTATTTATGTGCATAGCAATTGCACTCTATTCTATTAGACAAATAGAAAACATCCAGCTTCATATCTCAGACGTTTGGAAGGCCTTTCCACAGCTGCTCTGCTGCTGCAGTTGTAAAAAAATTGCCCTGCACAGGGTTCAACAGCAGTGACTGAAAATCCCTGATCTTCAGGCTCTTCCAACCAGAGCCTCTGCTGATAACCACACTAGTAAAAACACTCATAATGAGCCTGAAAAACCACACACTCCAACAGTGGTACAAGTGCTAATACACCAATGGTCAGTATCCACAACAGCATGGATGCATGAAATGATCCACGGACCAACCAAACCAAAGGCATTACATTTTTTGTCATGGATCAACTTGCAGGACTCTCTGCTGAGAAAGTTAACAAAATCATACAGATGCACTGGTGCAGAGACTGCTAAGAAAGGTTTTGATGTTGTAGGGGTGTAGGGAGCAGAAGGCGATAGAGTACAGCAGTGCATGGGGTGGGGGGATACCTGCCAGCACAAGACTGCCCACCTACATGGAGGTGGGGGTGTGGCGGCGCCGGCAGGTTGAGGCGGGCGAGGGCTGCATAGAGCCAGCAAGGCTGGCAGGCGAGCCTGAAACAGAGGGGAAGTGACACAGCCGGGGAGTGTGGGGCAGAACCTCCGCCGAAGACTCATAGCTGACAGGGAATGAGGGAGGAGAGAGAGGGAGGAGTGAGGGAGAGAAGGGGGGAGGAAAAGAAAGCAGAAACAGAAAGGGAAATTTAAAGGTGTAACTCAAGCAGAACCTTGTATTATAATGCCCTTTCCACACTACCATAACTATGTTATTAACTTAATCAGATCCAGCCACACTACATTACAGGGAGAGACCATTAAATGGACGGTAAACACAGATTAATGACACACAGTAGGTGCTGTGTAACTTCTGTATGAAAGTACACACTGATGAAGTTAAATAAAGGACCACTGTATGGTCGGATGATCTGGGTTAAGCTTAGCAGCAGATTTCCAGATGTTACAGGTTAATGTGAGCACTAATGATCTGCCATAAGCATGACATTACTCTTATTCATGCCAGTTCACTGCATAAAGAGGAATAAGAATGCAGGCTCCCAGTCACGGACAGGGAATGGTGATGTGCTCACGTGCAAGTGTGCGTGTGTGAACACAAGTGTGGGCATGTATATGCATGTGTGTTTTATGATAAATCACAGAACGGTTCAATCTGGGAATGGAGTGGAAAAACGATGCCTTCATTTGAGATGTGAAAGCAGAAAGAAAGAGAATGACAGACAGAAGAACAAGCGAAAGAGAGCAGGAATGGCTCTGTTTGGATAAGTTAAGTAAAATAAACCAAATAAAAGGCAGCATCATTTACCTGAACATTTCAGTCAATTCCCCTTTCACAAGGGCTACCACCACAGGGAAGCCAATGCATGCTGGGACCAGGTACAGCAGTGCGGGCTGGAAGGCGCATGACAGGACAAATAAGAACACATAAGAGTGGAGGAAGAGACAGATTTTTTTTAAGTGTCTGGAATGTGGAGATGGGTCTCACCTGAGCATGTTTAAATGTGTGCATAACAAATATGGTGAGCCCAAGTCCAAAGACATAGGCCAGAAAACTGGTGTAGAAATAGGTCCGTGTGTTCTTCTTTAGGCTGGGGGACAGAGGGTATAATTATAGGTCTACAGACTTATAGAATTAATACTATATTATGGCAAAACCATGAGAGATGTTCAGGTACTCACAGTATTTATAATTAAGAAATGTAAAGGTGTCTCACCTGACATCAAAGCGCAGAAGTAATGCAATGAATATACCTGAATGTAAAAAAGAAAATTACAAAAAAAGCCTGAAGCGCATTTACTAGCCTATTGATAGAATTATACCACCCTCTAGTGGCAGACCAGTGCAGAATCTGAACTTATGAGGACCAAGGGCACTATCTTAAATAAATGTAGACACCCAGTTTCCAAATTCATGGTGCAACAGTCAAAACTGAGCATATCACCTTGAGAAACTCTTAGCAAATAGAATATCTATTTCAAAACCATGTGGCATCGATTTACACGAGAATCAGGAGCAGGAAGTGAATGAGTTAGTCAGTATACACACTCAGAGGAGAAAAGACAGCTCAGCTGCTGTATGGGAAAGCATGGACTTGCCTGGGATGACAATATCACCCAAACCCAGCATGGCAAAATTATTGGCATCAAGTCCCCTCTCCAACAGGTCCTGAGGGAAGACCACTGAGAGAAACAGGGAGTGGACAGGTTAAGACACACTAGCAAAGAGGCAAAGGTAAGAGGTGCACACACAGACCAAATTAAAGAGCAGAATAAACATGTGACATGGACTGTAATAAAAACTTACATTTGATTGGAGCCTCAAATGACTTTGCCACAGTTACCATGACATTGGTCCCAAAAACCTTCAGAGGCAGAAAAACATTGTGGTTACAATTGCGTGGGTCAGCCATGTGAACGCCCATACTATTAATGGCAAACAAGCACGAATATAAACTAATCGTTTATATTTAAATCAATCACCATCAAGAGATAAGTAAGAGACCTTTCTTTAGATGAACAGTACAAGAATACAAACTAACCAGCTCTGGCAATGATGATGACAACATAGAAGATAGCTGCTGTGATAAAAATCATAATCACAACTGAGAGATTAATATGTAAAAGGCCTTGATTTAGATAACCTGAACTAGAATATACACAACCAAACCCCAACCTAACTACAGGCCAAAGGCATCAGCTCCCCTTCCCTGCATATTACAGGGAGCAGGGGTGATTTGGTGGGAGAGCAGCTGCACTGCCATAGCAAGGGGGACCAGTGAGGACAAGGGATACAGTTAGGGGGACCAGTGAGGTCAAAGGGCAATCTTGTACAGACCCATGAGTTCACAGAGGAGTGTGGGTGTGCTCACCCAGAAGACGTCATAGACAAACAGCCCCGCCAGCAGGATGCAGCCGGTACTGACGTTGTTGAGGTGAAGCAGCTCTACACCATTCAGAGCAAACGCCAGGCCGAACAGATTGTTGGCAATCCAGTGCTGGGAGACAGTCACAGACAGTTAAACTATTTAACAAATGAGCAGAGTTTTCACCTGCTCAACAATGACCCCTGCTGGTCAAACAGGCACCTTTGACTTTAGTGAACAAACGCAATCTGAGACCTGAAGTGTGAACAGGAGGCCTAAGGTCATATCGCGTTTTGGATGAGAGTTTCTGCAATAAGCATGACTGTTTAATACAATAAGAAACATACAGAGTATACAGAGTAAAATGGGGGAAATCTTCAAAAAGAGATCAAGATGTGAGACCTTTGGAGCACCCTGCATTAATATTAGAAGATTAATTTGTATTAGAAGGCTACACTCAAAACTGATACTAGATTACATGATTACATCAAATGGTAAGTTTTTTCACTTCACATGCACTGTCAGTTACAAATTAAAACTGAACCTGTGTACTACAGCAACTAAAAAACCTATTCATTCTTTAATCAGACAGCCTCTTATTTACCTTTTTCAGTATGTACCAGATCCCAATCACTGTGCTGACACAGAGGCAGACCAGGTCTTTGGTGTCAAACTCATAATTCACAATTTCTGTGTGGAGGAGAAGATCATATAGTTTTAAGCCTCTCAGAGTGTGTGACAGCAAATGTCATGTTACAGGAGTCACGTGTCAAGACATACTCTTCCTGAGCTGCTGGTAGTAGGCAACTGTAATGGACTTCACAGTTTGGGTAGGGAAAAGAGGGAATTTGTTTTTTAAAAATCATTAAAATCAATATATGCAGGACCTCCGGGTGGCTCACAGGGTAAGACGCTTGCCTGGGAGCCCTGAGATCTGGGGTTCAAATGATAGGGGGCAAGCCAGGCAAGCTTGTTGGTGTCATTGCCATAGCACCTGCCCTGGCATCACAAACCGAGGGTACACTGACTACCTCATCCTCTGATATCATATGCAGTGTACAATTAGTGGTGTGGCTGCAGCGTGAACAGAAGCAATTGTCATCACATGAATCAGAAGGGTCATGTGCTCAGCCTCTCCTCCCAAAGCCAGCAGAAAGATCATCAAGCTCAGGTTGGGAAAATGGGGGAAAAATATAATTAAAAAATAAAATCACTTGTCTATTTGAATCCACACCAGCTGGTCTGTACAAACTTTCTACACACACTAAAAATCCAACTCAAGATCACCACAACATGTTCATCTTGAAAATCTCACAGATAGCTCCCTTTCTGCTTTATGTCATTTTCAAGCTACCTTTCTGTGCACCTGGACAGCCGCTCTGTCTATCTCTACTCACTCCTCTGTACTCTAATAAACATCCCGTTCATGCTCTTTGAGACTGCTGAATGTGAATCAATTACCTGATAAAGGCATGGGAAAATGGCATCTGTTAAATGGGCTGCCATATTTAAATTAGGCACAGTGGGGCAGAATACCATAATGGATAGGGAGCTGGGCTTGTAATTTGAGATTGAATAATTTGAGAGCACTGCCACTGTATCCTTGAACAAGGCACTTCACAATTCAATTTCAGTACACAGAAAGATGCATAAATGGATAGTGTACAAAAATGAAACCTTAACCTGCACTCTGGATAAGGTTGTCTAAATGCCTAAAATGTAATAATGAAAAAGAACAAAAACAAATCAAAGCAACATAAATGGACATTTTGTGTCATACCTCATCACACTATGCATACATCATACAGTTTTAGAAATCATTACATTTGCACTGTTAGAAACTACCACACTGAAAGCTAACCCAGGTTGACTCAAACTGAAACACCTGAAAGACCTGGGTAACTGCAGAGCATGGGCAGGACTCACCCTCCTTGCTCTCCCCTGAACCCTGGGTGAAGAGAAATTGGTACTGCTTGTTGGGAAAGTTGGCTGGAAACACTCCGGTCATGAATGGGCTGTGTGAGAGGGGAGAGATGAGAGAAACAGTGCTTTCACATGGCTCAGTGCAGCAGGTCATGAACCAGTCAAGTGAAAACAGTCTGCACCAGCCATATCAATCTTACACTCTGTTGTGTTGTCTGCGGAGGCAAGTATTTGTATTGCTCATGCTGTAGCACAGAGAACAGGAAGAGCAGAAGAGCAGGGACGTGGTACCGCAAAACTGTCGAACAGTCACACTCCAAACAAATGATACAATTACAGGCACCATGAAAAACCAACCAATGCTCACCTCATGGTGTGGGACAAGGCCAAAATCCCCAGTATGAAGAAGTATACCGATAGCAACAAGTTAATGTACTCTTCAGAAAATACCTGTGGTGACAGAAAAACCATGATAAGAAAAGTTTATTCTTCAATGCTACAGAACAGAAATGAACTCATTACGACCAAATGTATGAGAATAGACTATGTGTGCGAAACCAAATGAACTCACCATTAATAAGTATCTGGGGTGGTATTATTTCCCATACCCAGATGTGTGTGTGCGTGCGTGCAAATGAATGTGGGCTTACTTTGAAGAACAGGTACAACCCAAAGAGGGTGCAGCTGGCAATGAGAGGAAACCTGGCTGCATCTCGGCTGGTGATGGTTTCCGGCATGTCTGAGGAATTCTGGGAGGAGAAATGAACAAGAAGAAAAAGCGGCCACCACAGTACCATCAAGATCTGGAAAGGCATCCAGATGGACTTGGTACAGGTCAGCTGGCCTTAGATGGGATTATATGGATGAGACTATATTACCCACATTGCCCAAAGGGATTCCTCCATGCTTGGGACCCCAAGCAGTTGCCTGCCTTGCCCGTCCATAAAATTCAACTCTGCTGGGGTCCATGGAAGACTGTAATGAGGGGCCTCAGCAAAATGGAGAATCATTTTGATGATAATGACAAATCAAACCATTTCTAGTATACACATAATTGGTAAAGATATGATAGTCTTGATTATGCTATTACGAATTACCCAACATATAGACTGACATTTTGCCTTGTACTAGAAGTCATTACATTGCCACAACCTCGCTTAGAGTGGTCATTTTAGTGGTCCTACAAATGAAGTTTTATAAACCCCTGTGTTAAAATACCCATGTAGAATAGTAATGTACTACATTTGTCTAAAGCAGCACATGTAAACATATATTCAATAACTGCAAAAGATCAAGCCAAATCCATTGAGTTCAGTCTCCTAGTACTAAATGTAGACAAAATGTAGTTCCTTAAGTCACATGCCATAGCTAATCCCACTGGGTTTAGAAGGCATAAAATTAGAAAATTACATTATAAAATAGGTCAAATTATCACAAAGACTCTCTCCGAAAGGGGATATTAATCCCAGCGTACATAAAACAATTACATGAGAATCTAGTCGCGTCTCTTGCCGCATATAGTGATTTGCTAAACAAGTTCAATTGTATAGGTATTCCAATCAATACCTGCCCAATTATACAGTATACCTAAACAAAACCAATTGTATAGGTATTCAGACCAACAGGAAAGAGACGAGGTAAATGCGACAGACATCTTGGTGTTCCTTGGGACGGTCCTTCAGGGTTCCCTAATTCAGCGTGGGCCATCATATCAGACTACCCACTCAGCTAACCGTGCAGTTCTGTTCCAACGTGTACACGATAGGTCACATGGTCCTTAATGTAACAACGCAACTCGCTCCGCTTTAAGTAGTGACAGGACACACCCCCGTATGCGCTGACCCAACGGTCACAACACACTAACGTGGAAAAAATACCTCACATTTAAGCTGTTCAGTTCACTGCACTATCGCTACCAGTTGCAAAGCTGAAGTTTAAATTAGGCAGCAGAGGGCATCAATGGCTTGACTTATCATTCCACGAAATAGCGTATGTTGCTGTTAGGCAGTAAGCAAAAGAGCTGGTTGACATGGCTGACATTCAATGAAATCGTGCTGTTTGACATGGCATTCAATACCATGAAGTTTACCTTATGGAAGCCAGCCGTCCAGGACACAGAACGTTACGACATATAACTATGCAGTATTCGAGCAAACTCGAGTTATTTCGATATTGACAATCTAACAGCCCAAAATTCCAACTGAAAACCCTACTGGGCATACAGCTTTTACCAACTTTGATAAACACAGTCTGTGAGACAAAGATGTACGAGCTAGCAACGTATTTAAAAAACACAAATAAAGTCAGTTCACACAGCCAGAATTGTTCTTCTTTTAACATGCTTTTAACAAGAATTCGTTAGCATTACCTTGCTTTTGGCGAAGCTGATGGACCGCAGAGCTCCGAAGATGATGGGCAACAGAGCCATGAAAACCAGACTACCATAGGCTAGTGCCGTGCCTTCGGGTGTGGGCACAAACTTGCCGGTAGCGTTATTGGATTCGGTACCATTTGAAACAGTGTCATTCATCAGGATGTCATGAGATGGAGTTTGATCTGGAAAATCTAACACTGGGTTGACCTCGGCCATTTTTTGGAAGTTATTTTGAAGCCGCGAAGAGTCGAGGCAACCTAAACTAAGCCAGCGATGAGTAGGTCTGCACTAACGAAATTACAGCAGGTTAGAGATAAAGCCGCCTGTTAACTGTGCATCTCAACTAAGGCTACGTTTGCTTAGACAAGACTTCCGGTAAAAAAACAGGGACTACATTTCAAAATAAAAGATTAAAGAAGATTAGTAACTGATCTGCACTTATAATTTTGAACCAAAATATTTTTTATAATACTATATTTATTTATTTATTTTGTATTGGGCAATACAAATACCTCTATCCTGTAAAGCAAGTGATGCTGGCTAAAAACTAACTGGACCCCAAAAGATCCACTGTAATCACACAGAAATGCAATCAAAGTAGAGTTATATCTAAACAACTATGCAAAATGTTTTTTGTCCTGAAGTAAACTGATATGTTTATAAAAACCTAAAATATCAATGTTTTAAAAACCTTGAACATAAGAATGTAGCAAAATGTCTTCCTGGCTAATTAAAAGTCCACAAAAATTAAAAAGTATTTATAATGGAATACACAGCACATTTGTTTGACTCCTTAGTTAGAATCATCTGACTGTTTGAACAAAAATTATAAGCAGTACTATCCTAGTAATAATACTCCTGTGGCTGAGAGGTAATTGTGTGGACCTGTAATGTAGTCTTTCTTTAACATAGGCTTTTACACATCTGATTTGCCACAGAATGCCAGTTAATAGCTGGTTTTAATGGCTGAGTTGAGTGGAATGCCCTTAAAATCAACTATCATATATCTGTTTTGGATCCATTTAAGTAATAAATGTGTTTTGAATGAAACAGAGCAGTCTTGAAGGAGGGTTTATTTACAAACCCATGACATATTTTGACTGTTTTGAGTGTGAGGTAGCTGACTGCTGTGGTCAATGATGTTTTCAAGGTCAGACTTGTCTGGATGGCTGACAGGGCAGATGGTCCACTGTTGACCCATCCCTGAACCAGGATGGGATTAGCTGCTGAAAACCTTATAGGGCCTTTTGCCGAAGGTTGGGGACTGGTACAAGGGGAATGGTGGTGGTTGTTGTTACCTTCTTGTGATGACCCTCTATTACAGAAATAATCCTTCCTCCTCTATATGATATCAAGGTTTCAAATATTCCTGAGATGTCTTTGGATAGCAATAGGAGGAAAGTCCATTTTCATGTTCCTATCAGTGGCAATATTTGCTATAGAGTTACTAGTCACCTGGAACTGTTCCATTTCACTTGCATGAATTTAAGTTTGCAGTCTTTTAAATCTTCTTTAATGCATAAAAAAGCATTATTGTTGGCTATTGTATGCATCATATTTGATTGATAGTGTCTGGTTTGACAATAAAGCCCAGAATAGGGGATTCATCTTTCACATACATGAAAGATGAATAATTCAATAATACACTTTTTTTTGCTACTTTCACCAACCTCTTCAGGGCAATACTCAAGTTTTTTCTCCTGCTTTACAACTGTGATCTATGTTGGATTTAAATCTGAATTCTGGACAATCCATATAGGATCTTTCTTTTTCCACAGTAAATTACTTTATAAGCACTGGGTTAGTTTCAGTGAATGTTTTCAGATGTCCTGCTCCAGGTTCTACAGGATAGCAATCTATGTTTACAGTCTGTTCTACATAGACTTTGCAAACAGTCCACATTCATAGAATTTTCTCCAACTTTCTCCAACAAGAGGGAGTATCATAGACTATGCTGTTGTATAATCTAGATTTGAAATCTCCATTATATTTCATGGCTTTCCTTCAGCAAAGTAATGAACGTTAAAATGAGAGCCTCTTCATTCACCTTAAGATACTCGTTCACTTCATATGCATTCACTATACTTTCACACAGCATTCATGGTTAGATTTTGTATTTAATTCCAAATACAGATTCCACACAACAAAGAAAAACAAAAAGCCATTAATGTTTAAATAGAAATTTGTATTTACATCAATATTAACATCGCAAAACAAAAAAGCAATATACACCCCAGAAACGGCATATTCATTTACTGTTTTTCATTTAATAAAGAGGACAGAGCAAATAGATCTTTTATTTTTATCACAATACCTAAAAGCAGAAGCAAAGATGAATGCCCTGCAAAATGTACTGAAATATTTTTTTTTTTATTTACCTAATCAAGACAAAAATAAAACAAAATTATCTCTAGACTATTTCATATTTATCAAAGAGAACCTCTAAATTGTCACCATCAGTCAGCTTGAAAAAATGTTGGCCTTTTGAAAAATACCAAGTTGAAAACAAACCAGTCAATTTCATTCAGTTGATTTTCTCCATCTAGAATCGATAGTGGTATTTATGTGAAGATATGAGCTCAACCTTACATACCAGTCTCCATAGAAACTATTCCCTGCAAAACTGCAACATATTCTCCACTGGCCATATTTTTTCAGGAAAAAACAAACAAAAGTTGCAGAGCAGGAGACAGATGTACTCGTTCTGTAATGTATAATACAATATACAAAATATGTATTTCATATATATTCATATCACATGTATCTATATCTGTGTGTTAACTTGGTCACACAAACACAAATACACTTTTGAACTGTCTATATTGGAAAACTTCAAAGCACTGAAACAAAATAAATCTTTGGATTGCGCATGTCTTACAAGGTAGATTTTTTGATGAAAATCAAGTGTAAAATATAGCAAGTTTTTATTCCTCAGTAAAGACTAATGACAATAATTACAGCCAGCACTTTCCATTCTATTCAAAAGCCTGTTCACAACTTTCCTTTGTCCCCCAACTACATTTCAGCACCACCATAAAAAATGCTACCATTTTGTGCCTGCAAAGATGCTACTTAAAGAACTGCTTTCTGACCTCTGTTTTTCGTATACCTGATGAAAAAGGAGGTCAGTAAGTGAGAGAGTTCAGTTTTCACTACTGTAAATCCACCAGGATGGCTTTTTGTGGCTGTGTAAGAACTTTCCACAGCTACCTCTCACCTTGACCTTTTTCAGGTTCACATAAGGAGGCTGAGCCTTAAAACTCAATTTCTCTGAATGAAAGAGGAGTGACAAGTGTATTTCCATGAAATACCTGAAGCCTGTATGAAGCATTCCTCAACATCACCAGGTGGGTCCCTCCTCTGGATAAGGATAACATCAGGATCCAACAGGAAACCCCTTGGCTGGTACGTACGTGTGTGTGTATGTGTGTGTATGTGTATGCGTTTTCACACGTGTGACTTTTTTTATGTGGATGCAAATGTGAATTTGTAGACATGCATGTGTGTGTGTTTCCATGTAAGTGTGCATTTGCATGTGAATGTGGGTGTATGTCCCTCAGGAAACCAATTGGGACACTCTTCTTTCTTTAGATCTATTACATAAAGAAATTTCAACAGAATGCTAAAATAATTAAAAAGTCCAAGCAAACCACCATGCCTCCTACATAGCCATCCTGAAAAAAAAAAACTATTTCAGGATTTTCAATATTACTATCAGAAAAGAAAGTGCCTTTCTTTAAAAATGGTGGCTTTACAGTTTTTAAAATGTGTATTTTTAAAAATCAGATCAGGACAAAGAATCCCTGCCCTTGCCCCTTCACCAAAAAAATTAATAAAAGCTCTATTTACCTAAAAAGAAAAAAGCGTAAGAAAATTATACTTTAAATACGAAGAAGCCCTACAGTCTGTGCAAAAAACAGTATGTGACCTACAAAAGCATTTCATATACATTTGAAGCATATGTACAATTCATATACACAAACAAGGAATTTGAAAATGTGACATCACATCTAATACTGCAGTACCTTTGCTTTGAGTTAATGATGATTTGTTTCAGCTTCAGTCTGAAGAAGAGAATGTTTATTGCTTAATTCTGCATAATATAGACATATGTGCTTACTGGTCTTCATTGCCATTTTAAATTATAAAGAGCCCAAAAAGGAAAGGTTGCTATGTGCATTGATTCTTGAATAAGGCTGTAATGACTATGAAATATTGCAACAGTCCTTTCAATATTAGCCTTTCTGTAAAGTGCAATGCAATCACAACTAAATAGTTTTGCGTCGTACCATAACCCATCATACTTCAAAGCAAAGAGTGTTTCCCACAACAAAGGCTAAATACTGCATGACATCTACACTGTCTAACTGTCTACAAATAAAGTGAAACCTCTGCTTTCATTGTAGGAACAGACAGTGACTGCTTGGTCCAGCGAGCAAAGCTAGGTTCCTCCAGTAGGAATAGAAACACACAAAGGCCAAAGGCATGATGCCCTAGCACAACTACAGAAATACATATTCTAGACACACTGTATGTGTTTGGCTTTAGTCTGTGTGAGTGTGAGTGCGTGGGTGTGAGTGTGTGTGCGTGCGTGCAAGTAGAAACAAATCTGTGTGCTATCAAGCGAATGAGCATATGTCTGCGAATGTTTGTATTTGTGTGAGCAAGCAAGCCTGTGTGTGTGTGTGTGTGTGTGTGTGTGTGTGTGTGTGTGTGTGTGTGTGTGTATGTATGTGTGTGTGTGTCTCAGTCTGACATTCAGAGATTTCGTCAGCACCACATTGATCCCTATGGGCAGTCTCTGGAGGTGAGGCAGGGCAGGCTGACTGCAGCGCACAGACAGCATGCAGACACTCCACTGCCTCGTCTTTCTCTGCAGGAGTTCTCTGAGAACTCACACTGAGGAGTCACAGCTGTCAGCAGTATTTCTGAAAGAGACAGGAGGGACAATCTGGATCAATCATCTGCACACTTCTGAAAATCAAATCCCATACAACACTGTCACACTTTGTTTAAGATACATTTCAACTTCATTTTGTTCTCAGATTTAATGGATATTGATATCGAAACCAACTGGCAACAACAGTATTTCTTATCTAGACTATGAGATTGAACTTATCCTTGGTAGTAAAATAAAAAAAAACACACCCTGATGCTAAAAAGCAAGTAAGTAATGAAGACATACACACACTTCCTCACAGTGACAGACAGACTCACTCACCTGCTCAGGGCCCATCGGCATCCGCCCCATGGCCATGGGGTTCATGCCTATCTGCCCCTGCATTTGCCCCTGCATCTGTCCCTGCATCTGCCCCATGTGTGCCCCATTGCCACCATTCACTGGCATGGAACCATTCATCATCATGCCCCCATAGGAGTTTGGGTTACCCTGCTGGGCATACTGTTGCTGGGGGTACATGCTGAAATGGAGAGAGAAAGAATGAGAGAGACATAAAGATTCTTTCACTCAGTCACCAATCATAGACAGAGTGTGCTTTCACTCACATACAAACAGCAAATGCTTTCTCCTACACATGCAATGCACTGTCATTCATCACAAAACAGAGAGTGTGCCTTCATTCACATAGCAACAGAACACTGTCACACAAACACATCCTCTTATACATGTTGAAACTCACAAAACAATGACCAACATTCTGAGCAACAGGAGGCATTCTTTCACTCACACTTGGGCTGCACAATAAACCTCATTATTTCAGGTTTTAAATATACTTAAAATAATTGAAAATGATTAAATACATGACTCTTTGGTTTATCATATCGGCATCGCCATAATAAATAAGTTAATCGCATATCACATTTTGTCTCGATATCGTGCAGCCCAAACTCACTCACGCAGGCTCACTCGCACGCATGCACGTGCGCGCACACACACACACACACACACACACACACACACAAACACAAACACAAACACAAACATGCTCTCACTCAAGATGAAACAGACAAAGCTTCCCATCTACAGAAACTCACACTCACACGCACACGCATACAACACACATGCAGATACTCCATCTCACAGTGTTAAACACTGTATGAAACATGGTAGCCAAGCACTAAATATACTCGGTCAGATACAGCTGGTAACAACACAACACAGCTGGAGTACAGTGTTCATAATCATACTTGTTCCTGGCCATTCCCCCTTGCGTCCACCCTTTCATATCAGCTGACTGGTACATGGGACCACCCTGAGGGTGCTGTTGCATCATGGGATTTTGCGGAGGACCCAGGCGACCTGGCATCATATTATTAGGGGGACTGGCAGCTGAGCCCGCAAATGAGCCATCCTGTTGGTTCATCCCTATAATCGTACACACAGACATGAGTTTAACAGACTTGGTGAAGTCAAGACTGTTGCAGTTACACATGATGATAATTTTCCAATTCTCTTTAACATAAAAAAATCCTCTTTAACATCACGCTTTTGTTGTAAAGCATTCAAACTACAGGAAACAAGTCACACTTCCATTCTGCAAAAATTAAAAACTTAAAAATTTCTCCGGTGAAGTATGTAGGGAGAGTTTCAGATCATCAGTGTTTTGCATGACACAGTAGATGAGATGAGAGGAGGTATCAGAACTTCACTAGCTCATTTGTAACAGAAACCACTTTAACATTCACTGCAGGTTATTGCTGTATGTCCAGTGAGATGAATGAGCACACCAGAAATGTGACTGTTTGTACAGGCTGTGATTCATCATGCCTAATTATGAGTTTAAAGCCATTATACATACAACTAGGTATGGTGATAAAACAGCCATTCACACATGGAGTGCTACAAGGTCTGCAGGTCTGAGTCAGCTTTATGCTCATGAGAAATATGTCCACTAGATGACAGTATATATCCCTGAACCATCTTCTTCTTGGCTCAAAACTAACGGCGGCAATGAGGACAACCCTAATTCTGGGGGTTGTATCGCAGTCAGCTTTTCATTGTCACTTGTGCAGAAAATGATATCAGTGATTTTGGGGTGGGGTGTTCTTACCGTAGTTGCCCCCATAGGGGAAGGTTTGCTGCCCTGGCTGATTCATGGGGGGGCCAGCCATGGGGTTGTCCATGCTGGAGGGGACAGGAGCGGTGACGTTGGGAGGGGGGCTGAACCCAGCTACAGCCTGCTGCTGCTGTTGCTGCTGCTGCTGTTGCTGCTGCTGTTGTTGCTGCATGGCCATCATCATCCTCTGTCTCCTGATCTGGATGTTCATCATCTCCCTGCTCCTCTGTGCCATCATCTGTGCATTCAGGAAGCCAGGCTGACCAAGGGACACACAGAACAGGCAGTGACCAACAGTACAGAGCCAAAGCAGAACCCTGTGCTGAATCCTGTTGTGGCATCACAGCCATCAAAGGAAATGACATCACAGTTCAATGCATTAGTCTGCTCTGGGCTCTGTTATTCCCCTTTGCACTATTTTTTCTCATTTCACTGTGTATTGTTGAGCATTTAGGCAAACTGATCTGAAATGTGGTATACCATGCAAATTAATAGTTAATGAGTAATTGCTTATGTAATTTCTTAAGAATCAAAATTAGCATATTTTTGTATGAACCTTATTGCAAGTGAAGTGGACTTCTGAGAGACTGCAACATTTTATAAAATCCATACATTTTTGGCATTGCAAATAATCGTGCCTTTAAGACCACTGATAACGATAAATCACAATGAATAGTTTTTATTTTACAGCACCCATGTCCCTGCTTGCTTATATCTGGCTGAAAGACCCTCTGCAGATGTCATGTGGTCACATTTCAGCATGTAGTGTCAGGTAAAATTTAGCCAGGTGAAATTACCTGGCCACTCATGCCTGGCTGCATGCCTGGCCGAAGCACAGGGTTCCCGGGAGCGTTCTCCATCTTCACCCCTGGACCCTGCCGAATCTGGTTCATAAACTGCACAGAAAGAAGGTAAATGAAGCCATGGGTCTGAGAATGGACAACATGTGCGCATTAACACACACACACACGCACGCACGCACACACACAGGCACGCATACACACACACACACACACACACACACACACAGGCATGCATACACACACACACACACACACACACAGGCACGCATACACACACACACGCACGCACGCACGCACACACACACACAGGCACGCATACACACACACACACACACACACAGGCACGCATACACACACACACACACACACACACGCATGCATTTGCATTGGGATGGGGTTTGGATAAGTGGAGTGCAGTACAGACTACAGGTCAAGACAGTGCAGTGTACAGGACAAGAGAGCGAAGTTAGGAGATGCTGCAGTTAAAACTGCTGTAGATAATATGGGTAAAAGGAATGCAGCATACAGTACAGGTAATGACAGTGGCATGCACAGGTAAAGACAGTGACGTGGGTACAGAGATGGGTTCAGTGGTGAAAGGAGTGGCCACCACAGATTACCTGTTGGCCCTGTAGTCTCTGCTGCAGCTGCAGTCTCAGCGGCTTGGCAGGGTTCATCATACGTGGTCGCATGGCGTTGGCACGTGGGTGCATGCCTGCCATGGGTGGGAACCCACCCTGCTGCCCCATGGGTCCCACCATGGGACCGAAGCCACCGGGCTGCCCCTGCATGGAGCCGCTGCCTCCATACGCCGACTGCATGGCCATGCCTGGGGGCCCGGGATAGCCCTGCCCGTACATGCCCCTCTGCTCCATCATCATGGGCGAGTCTGGCCCCCCAAAGTGCTCTGGGGGCTGATCACCACTCTGGCCCTGCGGAAAGGAAGAAAAGAAACACCACTGTCATTCCCTCGGCTGAGTTGCTCTGTCTCATTCACATGCTACAAAACAGTACATTTTCTTCCCTCTATTTTTTAATCAACAATTACATTAACTTACTGTTCACCACAATTACAGTGTTTATGAATAATATTGAGGATGATGCTCTCAGTTACTCAGAGTAACTTGCAAGACAGCTGGCAAGACACATAGGCAATGCATAGAAGTTTGAGGCAATCAAGGTCTTAATAGAGATAGGCAACTGGACCCAACTAGACCTGGCTGCTTACACTCAATATGATCTTTTGAATCTAATACAACCTGGAACAGCTTAACCCATAATGTACTGAAAGCTAAACATTGATTAATTACTGATACATGAAGATTGTAACTCAGAAAATTAGGTAATATCAGCTGTAAGCATCAGGCAGAGCTGCACGCCCACAGACACTCTGTAACCATGGAGACAGGGCCAGGCTTGCAGCATGAGACGCAGTGCGGAGTGGCTGTCTGACCTGGCTCACAAGGTCAGGGATGCCCAGCGCCCGGTCGATCTCCTCCAGCGCAATTCCATCTGTGTTGTTGAGTAGGGAGTCAAGTTGGTCCAGGAGGGCACGCTCGTCATTCTGCCCTTCGCTGGTGGATGGGGGAACAAGCAGCTCATCCAGGGGGTTCCCAAACTGACGCCTGAAACAAAGCCGGGGGCTCAGTGAGACTACCTCACAGAAAGCGAGCTGTCACACTCCCCTTTCTGTTCTAGACTGCTGCTCAGACTTTCATTTAGTCCCTGAAATGCATTCTTGATCATAGCTCTCTGGTTGCCATTTGTATGGTTCCACATACTTTCAGCCACAGACCCAGAGTGCACATGTAATCAAAGTTGCACTTCTATTCTTCTGTACTTTGTTTGACTGAGTTCTGAGAAGAGGAGCAGAACATGATTCAGTAACAATATCAGTGCTAGCTCCAGCTTTACTCACATCAAAAAATTAAATCAGTATTATGTCTCCTATTAGTGAAGGGGAAAAGCACACACACACACACACACACACACACACACACACACACACACACACACACACACACACACACACACACACACACACACACACACACACACACACATATATATATATATGAACTCACAGACAAACACACTGAAACACACACACTGTGTGCATACACTGATTGTAACAGTTGAATCTGAGCTATGGAGTCCCAACTGGAGAATAGGTATAAGAAGAGGGCTTACCTCCCACGTGCATTCGGGGGTCCAGGCTCCACCCCCATCATATTGTCTGGCCAGGAGGTGGGCTGACTTGAGGGACCCTGTCCACTGAAAGGGCCAACGCCCACTTTCACTTCACCCGGCCCAGGGAAATCTGTTCGGAAATCAATTTTAAGAGTTTACATCATCGTAATGTGTGCATGCCAACATGCAAGCACACAAATTTGCACACACAAATATTTACTTTGGGCCACAGTAACATAACGAGCAAATAAAGATTTTTTTAATACCAGACATTAATGTTCCACACATAAAAAACATATGCATACACAGATAACACCTAAACAAACAAAAACACAGATATAATGTGTGTAGCAAACTTGAATGCATGCATACACGCACACAGAACAGCCCTGCTGCATACCCATATCCATTAGTTGTTGTTGCAGCATGGACCGGCTGCCTGGTACGCTGTTGGACCTGTTGATCATGGGGCCTCCCATCATGCCTTTGGGGCCATAGTCCATCCCAGGACGGATCATGGAGGGGTGTCCTACTGGGCCTGCAGGACTGCCACCAGGCCGTCCCACCCCCCAATCCCCTGAACCTCCCATTGGAGAACACTGTGGCACTCCCACACCCCTGTTCATCATTCCTGAGAAGAAGCAGAACAGGGAGTGGTTTAGCTTTAACTGTCAAATAGGTTAAGTAGAACAGAAAAATGTCCTATTTAAAAATGCAATGATTTCAATCTTTGTGGGGTAAAAAAATGTGAAAACGTGTGAGTCTATTCTTTCTCTGCCCAGTTTATACTTTGTACTATTGCATAATCATGTGATGTACAGACCCTTATCTCCCTCTAAATGTGAGGAGCATCATGCACTGGGTATATGAGTCTTTCAAAGCAAGAAAAGTTCACTGAAACACAACTCATTTTGGAATTCAAGCATTGTTATCCTATCTACCTGGGAGGTATTTACACTGTATCTCGATAGCCATTAATGACAGCATTGGATAGAAGCAGCTCCCTGAAGACACCCACCCATGTTTCCAGGGACATTGTTTGCTGTGCCAATCCCATGTGGGCTGTCCAACCTCTCCTGATTAACCAGCATGGGACATGGGGCACTGCGCCGCCCTGCCAGTCCTCCCCCGACCGGGGGCTTACTGTCCACAGACATGGCCCTCTGGAAAGGTGCACGATGGGCATGTTCTGAGGCCGGACTCCTTGAGTCTGGAGGACAGGGGTGTTATTATGTTATCGGACATCAGTAACAATTTTCAAAATGTCTTCATTTTCTTGTTTAGTAGCAGTGGACATGAGACAATATTTAAATAATTATGTGAGAATTTCTTTCTGAACAATAAAAAATATTAAATGTTGGGACTATCAACTTTATATAATTAAAGTATACATGTACATCCTTCTGGACACAAATCAAATCCTGTCCCCAAGCTCTTGCACGCCTGGCCTGCTGTGTCACTTGCGTGTTAAAAAGTGAAATCTGACAGAGAGCAGGAAGCCTGAGCATTGAGATGGACACAAACGTACACAGGAGCAGGCACATGCATGCCACTGAAGGCATGCTGAACCTCACTGCACTCGACTGTTCTCCTACCATGCACACCATCTTCCAGGCATGGCCCCGGCTTGCTCCCTGCTTCACTGGCACCTCCAATTCCTGACTCTGGGTAAAACCCAGAACCAGAGTTCCTGAGGCCTCCAAGAATCGTTTCTAGGCTGTCCAGCTGAAACAAGAAAGGGAGGAGAGCTCTGTACATATACCAGAGTATCCTTCACACACAGAAGCATAAATAAGAACACTCCCATGCTTAGGTGCATACATGCATGTATTTCAGAGAATTGACTGAAAACATGGAGAAATCAGATGACACCCTATCCTGAGGAAGAAGTGTGGTCAACTTTCTGTGATAGCTATAGAATCACTATAAGAGTACAAAAAAAAATGTGCAAATATGGTAATCGATTTGGTGTGTCATGTTACAGGCAGGTGAGTGTGTACCCACAGTGGTCCACTGGACAGAGACTAAGACAGATGGACACAGATAAACAGAAATAAAAATGAGCAATGGTGCTTGGTGTATTATTACCTCATCTGTGGGCTCGGTCTTGACCTTTCTCTCTGTGCTGTTTGTGGTGGAGCTGCTGCAGTCTCCTTGTGGGCCTTTCCCCTCCAGGTCCTCTGGCTTTGGCTTGATGTCCATGGCCTCCTTGGGTTCATCCTTGTTGAGGAGGTAGTGCAGCAGGGCGTGGGTCTTCTCCTTCCGGGGGCTATGCTGTTCCTGCTTCATCTCCGCCATGCCTGTCCCGCCTCGTCCTCCAGCTCCACCCCCTACACTGCTTGCCAGCTCTGTTCCTCCAGGCACCTTCCCAGTGGCCTCAGCTGTAATCTTAGCCACCTCGTCAGGGGTGTTCCCATTCTGCAGGAGCTTGTGGAGGATCTTGTGCTTCTCCTGCAGAGTATGGGTGTTAGCGTAGTGGGTTGACCCTCCCTGCTGCCCCCCTGGGCCGGTGGAGGAAGAGGAGGACACACCCATGGAAGTAGGGCTGGTAACACAGCCTGTGGACTCTTTGGCATCTGGCCCGATGGGAGTGGAGGATCTGGGAGGGGCCAAAGGATGTCCCCCGCCCCCTCCCCCAAGGTCCAGCTCATCTGTAGGGGACGTCAGTAGCTGCAGCAGCTTCTTGTGTCCCTTACTTTCCAGTGTTCGCCTTGGGGGGTCAGAGTTAGATGTTGTCATGCTCCCTTCCACACCCTCCTTACTGCTGGGTTGCCCAGCCTGGCTGTCAGTCCTCTCCCCACCTGCGTCTGTGATTGGCGGGTGGTGCTGGTGAGGGTGGTGGTGGAGGTGGAGGTCTGCTGGGCTTTTGGAGTCTGTAGCACTTGGCTTGCTCAGCTGACCCTGCTGCTGGGAGGAGCTGAGTCCAGGCGAGCTGTCAGACTTGTGTGCTGGCGAGGTCAGAGCAGATGAAAGGGTGCTGCCCACGCCTTCGCTGATGGCCTGCAGTGCGTTCAGTGAGCTGCTGGAGAAGGTGGTGCTGCCTCCTCCACCCCCTCCACTGCCTGCACCCCCAGCACTGCCTGGCCCCATGGGAGAAGGCATTCCTGCAGCACAAACCAAACAAACACACCTATTACTCTCTGGGGAAGATGCATTCCCTGTGTTTGTTATCAGCTCATGTAAAAACAGCATCCGAGGGAGTGAGTGAAAGAGTGAGACAGTCAAGTGAGTGAGCAAGTAATTTAATGAGAAGCTGAGAGAGTCAGGAAAGTGAATAAATGAGTCCATAACTGAGTCAGTAAAATAGTGAGTCAATAAATGAGTGAATGGGAAAAAAACCCTAAGACTGCTTCCAGTTCATGCCTAAAAAAGAAATATCAGTTCAGATATGACTGATATGAGAAACCATTCCACACATACCTCCTGGGGAGAACTGGCTGGCCGCCATTTTGGGGCTACCACGCATCCTGGGGGAGACCATGAGGTTAGGCTGTGGGGTGTTCATGCCTGGGCTCCCATGTGAGGGGCTGTTCATGCCAAGGCCATACCCCCCACACTGGAATGGGGACTGCTGCTGCTGCTGCTGTTGCTGCTGCTGCTGCTGCTGCTGCATACCAGGGTGGCTCATCTGATTCATTTGACTTGTTGGATTTAGCTGGTTCATGTGATTCATGTGATTCATTTGGTTCATTTGACTCATGGGATTCATCTGATTCATTGGATTCATCTGATTCATGGGATTCATCTGATTCATGGAGTTCATTGAATTCATCTGCATCATCCTGTTCCCGCCACCATACGTGCCACTGCCCATCTGGCCTGCACCCCCCTGCTCATTCATGCCATAGGCTCTGTTCGTACCCATGGCTACACCTCCCCCAGACTGGGAGTTAGAGTTGGCATTCACCAGGCCCTGTGGCCTCACACCTCCTTGGTTGGTGCGATATCCATTCTGCTCCCTGAAAAAGACCAAATATTTCAGCTATTTCACACCTCCATTCTTAACCAGTAGCATCTATCATGTATGACAGGGCTTATTGGAATACCATTGCTGTTACTGATAGTAACAAAAGTAATGTTGTTGACAATAGACAGGAAGTAATGGTATTTGAAGGCTTTAGGCCTGTAAGACCATCCCACACAATATTACATCACATCTGAACTTTTAATACTTCTTTCAATATTTGATTTTTTTCTTCCAACCCATAATGCCCAGTTCTACTTGCTTGCAAGATCTGCAGCCATGATGTTTGCTATTTGTTCAGTTAATAACCGTTTGTAACTGTGCTTCCAGTTCTGCTGTAGTGCTAAGATCTGCGTTGGATGCAGCTATGGTCTGATTTGGTTGGGTGTGTCTACAGTGGACAGATAGGTACCTCTGCAGGAGGTGAGTAGATATGTAGCAATGTGGTTCATTGGTCACATGGTTCCGCAATAGTTTGCTCTTGGTTTGTGCCGTTACTGGGGTGCCATCCGACAGTGAGAAACGGTACAGGGGGGTCTCAGCATGGCCCTGTATTAAAACTGAGGACACAGGAAGAAATCAAGGCAAACCCATGAGTCACTTTATACCTATTCCCGGAGGGGCCATGACAACATCAAGAATATATGTGTATGTCTGCATATGCATGTTTCCGTTTCCACCAATTACCCTGGCTTAATAATTTAATTAGCTGCATACAATAGTATTTACTTGTAAACCAGACCACAGAAAAAAAAATCATATATTGACAAAATATATCATCGGCTACCACTTATGACACTCCTGAAGAAATTCGTTTAAAACATCATGTCATGGAAATGATGGGTATAATTAAAACATAGCATCAAATAAAGAAACCGACATGGGCCCTCCTTGCCCTCCCCTCCCCTAGAGACAGAGGCACTGAGGATAGAGGAAACACAACTGGCGGTGTTGGTGGACGCACCCTCCTGATAATGGCGCCTGTGGGACCACGGCTGGCCTTCACTGTGGTGTAGGAACATTTGGATGCATCTGCGGAGGAGGTCCTCCCAGCCAGGCCGCATCGATGATCTCAGAGAGTTTGGGTCAATCTGGATCAGCTTGCCTGCCGTGGGACACCACAAATGGCAAAAAGTTTAGGGGTGAGTCGCGTCTACCAGCAGGCTGGGGGTATGGGTCTGGGGCCACCTCAGGACATGGGGGTGCTCATGCATGGGGGCTTACCTGAAAGCTCATGCTTGGTGTTGAAACTCTCCGTCCGCTCCACAGCAGTAACGCGTCTCGCCACACAGATCATACAGGACTGCAGGTCTGCAGAGAGAGATGGGGAGATGAGCACGGATTCCAAGCTGCACATGTGTCTTTCAATGAGAATAGCAGATTAGTTGCCCTTACCTTCCCCTTCCTCCATCATGGCTTTGGGCTGTGTGAGGGCAAAGCACTGCATTGTCTCATATCGCGGGCTGCTGCCCCCGTCCTCCACTGGCCCATGGCCATACTTCACCAGCATGCGGCAGTTGAAGGTGTGGCTCTTCTGCCGGGGTGCCTCGCCACTCCATGAGACTCCATTTACTGTACAAGCGCACACATGCACACAGACACACTTCAGTTAATCCAGCATGACATTGATAAGAATGGTGTGTGTGTGTGTGTGTGTGGTTGATAATGAGAGAGACTGAGTGTGATTACACGTGTGTGTACATGTGTACGTATGTGCCGGTCTTTGTGCGAGCGTTCTTACTGTTGGATTTGGGCAAGTTCTTGTGGAACTCATCACGGTCCTCCTCATGCAGGATGTTGTAAACGCTGGTGCTAATCAGCTCCTCCTGCTTATACTGCAGGTACTGAGTCACATTGTCTGACACAAACACAATGCTGCCCTCTCGGTTCACCACAAATAGGAAGCCATCCAGAGCCTAAGCAGGGGAACACAAAGCAATGAATAAACTTTGAAAATCAATAGTTTACAAGAGCATTTTTAAGGGATCATGATTTTATGAGTCAATTGCTTGTTTGGATCTTAATAATACAGTAGAACTATGAAGTACGAGCCATTTGGGAATGTGGTCATTCTGAACTCTGAAATGTACACAACCCTGAGAGGTCAATATACACCAGTCCTTATTATTTTAATTAATAATACATGTGTTAATTGAAATAATTACTTGCATGGCCACTTTTTAAATAAATTTGTGGCTATAAGGATCCTTTATAAAAAATATTAAAGCTACTTTACATTAACATTGTTGATTTTCCCACATTGAATGAATTAGCAAGAGATAAAACACTTTGAAAGTATTTCAAGTTTTTCCAAAATGTCCATGACCTCAAAGATTTTTCTTTATTTTCCCCCATGAAGAAACATCTTTAGGGGGAAAAATAAAATTTCACATTTGTTAACAAACCATTATTTTGAAAATGGTAACCAAATTTACAGTTTGAATGCATTTTTGCCAATACAAGATAGATATAAGATAGAAACTAATAAAAAAAATGTCAAACAATGATTTATCACACAAATGTGAAATATACACAAAATCTTCCACCGACACATTTCTATGTCGGAAATTCAATTAAAATCTGGGACTTTGTAGGTATTTTCTGGTCTTTTTCACATGGAATGTCCCTTCTGTAATGGTGATTGCTCATGACACTGTACAGACAAAAAGACCAGAAGTGAAATATGGCTTCCCTGCTTCACATGTACTCGGCGTGCTCCCCTGACACATGCCGTACATCAGCTCATTAATCATTGGCTTGGCTTGGCTTGGTTTGAACCTGTAACCTCTGACCCCCTGACCCCTGACCCTGACTTACCTGAAGCAGCAGCGGCCCCAGATGGTCCTTGTCGATGACCCCCTGGCCAGTGGAGGACACGTCTGCTTTCTGGACATCGTCATCATTGGAGGAAGCTTTCCCTGCACATGACATGCACAAATCACGCCCTCATTACAAAACCAGATTCTTAAGGATGCCCTTGGGGACCATGGCCATTCAATTTTCACTGTTATTCTACAATCAAAGTCTCTGGTAATGGCAATGTCCAGGTGATCAGAGTGTAACCTCGTAGTGGTGACCATGGTACTCCCAGTAATAATGAAGTGCAAGGAGAATGAAGTTTGAGAGCACGAGATAAAGGAAAGTGAATGTGAAGGTCCAGATGAGGTGAAGTATGTGTGTAAGTGTGCAGTTCTCACTGATAAACAGCTGATACAAATCTCTCTCCCTCTGGACACCTGAATACACTAGCACTTCTCTAGCCGATGACACACTTTTCTCTCTTTCTCTCTATTTATCCATCAATCTATAATCTGACAATCCAACAGGGGGCAGCACTATTCAGATGATTATTCAAATAAGCAGCAATACAACTGTATGTCAAGTTTCTCATTAATAAATGCTGTAATCTGAGAGAAAGAATCACATGAGCAAAAAAAATGTGCAAATACCAGTTCATGACTGTTTCAGTTTAGTTTAAAATCTACATTTCCTACAGAATGCACTGCAATACCTCTAGCTACAGTGGATTAGGGTAACAGATATAAAAAGCCAGGCTGGTTCTAACTCTACAGTGGGAGAGAACAAAAACCTGGCTCTACAGTGGGAAAGTAACATAAATAGGTCAGTTTGGTTCCAGCTGTACAATGGGTAAAGGGGTATAATGAGCCAGTCTGTTACCACAGAGAGACAGGCAGAAGAGAATGAGGGAGTGAGTGAAAGTGAAATAAAAAAAAAGAGGGTGCAGTTTCATTATTCACTTCCTGTAACCATGGTAACCACTCTCCACAAAGTCACAGCTCTTCCCCTCCCCATGGAGATGGTGCAGATTCTGAGAACTGTCATCACTTCCTCATCACTCTCAATGACACAAAGCTTTGGGGGGTGGGGTGGGTGGAATCTTCTCTCTCTAATTGGCCTGGGTCTATTGGCATGACTTGGCTGCTGTCAACATTTCTGCTCATGTTTTTATCCTGAAAGTGGCCTTCGCTTGCTCACTCCCAGCCAAACAACACACCACAACACATCTACTCATCTTTTTCAAAGAAACTGAGACAAAACATCTCCTGGGACAGACCAGCAGAAAACCAGCAGAGGAATTAATGACTAAAGCTTAAAGCTCAAAGCCTGAAGAGAGGCTACTGGGCAACCCTGGGTTGAAACACTGGGTTACAGCGGAGCAATGCCCCTCAGTGAGTAGTGATCATCACCCTGCATGGATGCACCCCATGGTCCGGGATTGAATTTTACAGAAGTGTCTCTCTCTTTCTGGGCAGCTGGGAGGTCACTTCCTGCTTGTCTGTGCTTTTGCACTGCCACTATTTGAGGATGCTGTGGCAGTGAGGCAGGTCAGCAACTGCACATTCCAAATTAGAACACCAATTAATAATGTACCACAGTACCTATGCACATGACTGGAAAAGGCCAAAAGGGGGTGCTAAAGAACTCTACCTTGTTCCTTGATCAGTCGGATCTGCCGCACCGTTTCCTTGAGGATGGCGCACTTGTCCGGCTTCACATTGAAGTTATCAATGTCGCTGAGGTTGGCAGAGATCAGCTCAGCCAGCTCCTCAATGTACTTAGTCTCCTGCTCCCGCCTTCTCTTATCGCACCTGTGGAGGAAAACCCCACCAACACCCATCAATCATATATCTCTATGACAACCATGTAAACTAACAAGACAAAGCTTACAAACAAAACTTTGAACATAAAGCTTTTCAAAATATAAAAGTAAACACATAAAATGATGTAACTTTGTAGATTCAATGACACTTTCAAACTCATAAATCCAAAATAAATTGAGAACAAAATGGTCGCAATGAAGTAAATAAGACAACAACACCCCTGTAGTCCAGCCATGTCCACCCATTGCTCTTCAGGGCATGACAGTGACAAGCTTTCAGCTTTCAGGACAAAAAAAAAAGTAAAAGAAAGCAAAGGCACTGCTGTGATCAGCACACCCAATTCTGCAAACCCACATAACAGCTGGTAGCAATTGTTTCAATTCAGCCAGTTCAGGAGATGAAATGAGAGCTACAACTTAACTACAACTACAATTACTTGTTTCACCTGTCAATAAATTAGGCCTGGGACAATCAAAATTGTTGAACAAATATTATTTGCATATTTACACATATACGCTGAAACTCAGTAATATCAAAAAAAGTCCTGTTAATTACATATACAGATTTCTATCATTTAGATTTCACGCAGTCCTAATCCAACACCATGCAGCCTTCTATGTTTCCAGAGCATTCCATCTTGTTACTTTCTTTCTTACGTGTTACTCATCACATAACCTTATGTCTGTTTTTGTTACCCAGCTTTTGCAGTGTTTTAAAGTAGAGAATAAGGGGTGGAGGTGATAGGGACGGTATGTGCCACTACTGTTGTGAGCAGCTTAATTAAGGAAAAGCAAGGCATGAGGAGGCAAAACTCACCCGAGGCCGGGCGTGTCACAGGTGGAGAGTTTGCGTTTCCGGTCGGAGCACAGTGGCTCCAAGGAGTTCTCCCCTAGTCCACTCATTGTAAGCACATATCAGCACCTGTAGGGGGCGAGAGAGAAACACTTTCATCAAGGTGTCCAACAGGCATGGAGCAACAGTGAGCTGCTAATCACTTGAAACCCTTCCTTTTGTGTTACTTATACACTGGAGCAGATACATGTGCTGCAGATGACTGTCCCACGGCAGGGAGTTTGAATCCCAGCTGCGTCATCCTCACACTGGTGAGGCAAGAGGCCCTGCCTCATTAGACATTAGAAGTTAGAGGTTAAACCAGGCTCTCCTGTCAGGCCAGGCATTAGCAGAGTCATGAACAAACCAACTACTTGTTGACTCCAACATACTGGCACTATACATTTGCTGTCACATCTCCTATGTGTCTCCTGTATGTCATGTCTCCTGGTCTCATTGCCACATGAATCAAAGGAATCGTGTCCGGCCACTTCCTCCCGACTCTGTGGGACGCAGATGCTCAGTGGAGCTCAGTTTTGCAGAGAAAAGGTGCCCATCTTGGAAGCACCAACAGCAGGTGCTGAAAACTGTACATGTACTCCATGTACACACACACATACACACACATGTGCACACAGACAATCACGCACATGTAAATACATACATACCCACACACACACACACACACACACACACACACACACACAGACATATACGCACACACATACATACCCACACTCACACATACACACACACCTACACACAGATGCTAGCATGATGCACATAGGCTGATGTGGAGACTCTGCCATGGTTTCATTTAACAGCACCCCTCCTGTGTTTTTACTGTATTAAAAGCTGCAGGTCGCTCTGCATAAGACTGTCTGCTAAGGAAGTAAATGTAAATTGCAGGCCAGGCACTTCACACAGAACACTGGGTAAGGGAGGGGGAGGGGTAGAGACAGTGATGAGGACACCTCCCCCCCCCACCTCCTCTGGTGCACCACACCTGCGTACTGCACAACATCTGCCAGTCTCTTCACCATGGAGCCATGGCAACCCAGAGGTAGCCAAGCTCAGCCGACCAGGCTGAGCCAGACGAAGGCCCCTCCCCTCCTCGACCCTCTGCTACCCACCCCTCCCCCAAAGCCAGCCCGAGACCAGCTCAGCCCTGGATTAGCAGGACACCGACTGTAAGCCACGCTCCACGACAAACCCTATTATAGAGGAACCCTCATACCTCCCAGCATGCCGCGGGAACACCAGGAAGTCAGTGCCCAGGAGCATCAGAAAGAAGGATAACCAATTTGATTGGCAATGTTCATATTGGTGATTGCTGCTGATGTCAAAGAAAGGCAGAATACAAGGAAGGCAGGGGAGGCAGAGGTAATTTGCCTTAGTTTTATTATGTACAAAAAACGTAACCCTTTTCACCTTCATATTATGTTTTTAAAAAATGTAAAACCTCTGTGCACCTCACTGTGAGCCTTGAGGTAACTAAGAAAGGTTAGGAATACAAATCTCAGAGAAAAAGTAAAAAGCACAAGTGGTAGAGGGAACACTGCACTGAGGTACACGTCCAGACATAACCTAAGAAGTGCCACTCACCACAGACAGTGCTGCACACAGCTGTTTCTTTCAGTACCTGCAGAGTCTCATGCCTCATAACCACGTGTGACATCAGCAGCGGAACAATATACCTACGACACAGTGTGTTTTTACTGACAAACTGCCTGACATCAGCACAAACCGTTTTATAAAAGTGTCTCTGAGAAGCCAGTGGAAAAAAAAGAGATGGACATGTGTAAATACTCCTTCACTCTGTTTACAATGTAAAAAAACAGACACTAAGAAACAAAGTTTCAGAAGACCTGATCCACAACTGCAGAGCTTTTCAGGACACAAGCACACCGCACAGAGAAAAACACACAATTAGTATTTTAATTGGTTTTGGTAGGGGTAAGGGGAGTTTTAGTAGTGATACTTGTGTTAGCTATACTTTTAGTGGTACTAGAAGCAGTCAGGAATTTATTTTTCTGACTCTCAATTGAATTACAAGGCCATTACCGCAAAATACATAAACAGCATATCACAGGAGCAACAAGAACCATAAATCAGTGAAGTGACAAGGTAAACAAGGCAACCAGCTGAAAGACAGTACTAAAACACCGGCATGCAACAATATCTAATGCTGGCAACACACATCATACACATACTCAGACAGGCAAGAAAAATAATTCAAAATGTCTGATGTGCCCTTTGGAACAGGCAGAGGATTCGGTTTCCCCATCAGGATAGAGGCTCAAAATAAGGCAAAACCCACATTCCCAGTTTCATTCGGTAGCAAATGGACATTACAAGGGCTGCTTCAACACAGCTGCCTGCCCAGACACCAACTGTCATATTAGGCTTCTAAAGTTAGATCAGGACAGTGCAGAACATTTGACCCTTGGGACCACACCCTAACTGAGCAGGGAAGTCTGTCTGGGATTTGACCACTCGCTGAACTGAGGCTGTCATTCAGGCTATAACCTAAGACCCTGCTACAGCACCTGCAAATTGTGAGCAATGGCAAGAGGTTTATCTGAGCTCAGATATCAATTGATCTCAAACCACATAACACCTGTTGAGCAAAGTAACCATTGCAACCCAGTGACCACCAAACAATAGAACAGCTCAAAAGGTTCCCTAGGCTCCCCAGCGAGAGACACGTTTTTTTGGCTCGACACCAGCGATGCTCAACTTCCCCTTTCTAACACTATGCTTGACTAAAATAATAATTGTTCAATTTAAACACTTCCGTTAAAGACATTCTGTTAATTTCTCATTGTCAAAAGGAGACCTCAGTGACTCAAAGTCACAAGCAACAGTGTGTGATGTGATGTTAGCATGGAACTCCTAGGGACCATCATGGAGAAAGGGCATGAGTGGGCAGCTGAGCATCGTCCAGGACTGCCATGTCAGTTTAACAGGTTTAACATGAGGTGCAAGGCAAAGCAGGTGAGCTACTGCACATCAGATGGCTGCAAATTTCAGAATAGCTTAGGAAACTATTGAAATTCTGATTAAAATAAAGCACTTGCTGAACTCTTATCACTTGAAAGTTTTGACAGTGAAGGAACAACATCCTTAGTCAGAACTGCACCCCTCTGCCCCCCTTGAAGGATAATCTCCTCATGCTCTTCACAGCAGGAAACAGTGGACAGATTTGTGTTGTTTTTGGGAAGCATGTCTTTTACCTCCCTGAACTTCTCACACTGCCGTAGTACACCTTTCCCTGCGTCGGTCAGTCCCTTGCACCAGGCTGTGCTGAGTCAACACACTGTCTGTAAGCTCAAGATTTTTCACATGTATGACAACATGCTGTCTAATTTGCTACTGTTGTGGTGCTTTCAGGGCCCTCTTTTGACAATCCACACTATTAAATTAGCACTTTCGTCATTTGAAATCCTAGACCTGTATGATATCAGAGTCAGGGCAAAGTTGTAGTTTGGAATGCAACTGTCACAGCCACATACTGTAACTTGCACTGCATGTGTGTGAAATTCCTGTCGCACAGTTTTGAAAATACACAAGCAAACATGCTCATTTTGGACCATTAAAACAGCATTACAAATGTCCCTTTGGGTAGGTGCCCTGCTGTGGCTGTTTGGTGTTACAGACCCTCAGTGCAGTATGGCTCAGAACCTGCTGGCTGGCAGGCTCTCAGAGTTCAGCTCTGGGTCACGGTCACTGTTTTAGACAGCTCTATAACTTAGTTTCCTTCTCTTTGATGTACTTAATAGTGGGCATTGGCCTAAGGCTGCCCAGCATTGTTGGGGATTTTCCTCTGTACATGTAGTCCGTGTTTATTTTGACAGTATTCAGAATTTCTATTGAGCATTTGTCCCATTTCACACATGGGAGAAACTACTCCTTCCCCTCTCCCTTCCTTTCCTTCATCCATCAATACCCTGCCCTCTTTCTATCCACTCTTCCTTGATCTCCCCTCTCACTTCTCCCCCACCCTTCCTTTCCCATTTCCCCATCCCCTCCCTATCTCACCAGGGCTCTTATTCCCTGTCTGCCCATGTCGTCACACCCCACCCCTGCCCTCTGCCTCAGCTTCCCTCAGTTCATGTTAAAGACACACACAAACACACAAAGTCACTCGCTGTGATTATGTGCTGGTGAAAACATCAGCAGTTCCACCAGTACTGGCGGCACTGTGAGCTCACGCCTCAGTAATGGCAAACTGCAGGAGGTCCACAGGCATTATGTAATTTATTAGTCTGTGTGCATTTTTGCACAAGGCAGCAGACTCCCTGAACACCCCGCCCCCAAGAGCCAGCAACATATTCCTGCACACAGGTTTGAACGTGCCCTTCTGAGAATAAGCCATCCTAATTACAGACACTCTCTCTCTCTCTCTCTCTCTCCCTCTCTCTCAAATCTCCTTCTCCTGTAGTTTAAACATTTGTCTATTTTCATGTACAAGTCCATTCCAGTATCTACAGTGGATACTTTTCTTTTACAGAAAGCTAAGAAATTTTGCATTAAAAATCCTGACCCAACTACAAACTCACAAGAAGGATGTATGCATACAGTATGTTGGCAGTGGTGTAAGTGTTTCCTGTGTGAGTCGGTAAATATGTATGTGTGTGTCACAGCATTGTGTCTATACCCAGGTCTATACCCACATGGGGATGTGCATTGTTCTTGTATGAATGTGGTTATACTTATATGCTTGTGAAATTTTTTGTGTGTGCATACCAATGTGTACATGTGTGTGCTCATGGGTGTGGTGGTGTGTGTGTGAGACAGAGTGTGTGTGTGGGTCTGTGTGTACGCGCTTACTCAGTGAGTCACAACAGCAAGTTTCAGGGATGAGCGCCCTTCCAGTCACACCTCATCTGTTTACCTGAGCCTCTCATTACCTGTGTCAGCAGTGTGCTGTTATGCAGTTTAGAGATGACGCTCACAAGTGAGTGTGAGAGAACCATGATGTTTATGTCAGAAAATGGGGAGACTACTCAATCAAGTATCAGCTTGTATATTATCTGCATGTAATTGAAAAATGATGCAAAAAGCCAAATTACTATCACTAAAAACTTTGCACAAAATGCTTGCAAAACCCCAAAAAGAGCAAACATTGTGTGAATGTATTGTGTGAAGCACAATAACTGGCCATGTTAGACAGCGGTTACTCTACTTACCAACAGTAAGACTCAGCGTTCATGGTACATCCCATGCTAGTGCCCTGTGCTTGGTAGTGTTTGTGGGCAAAGCCACTTCCTGTGATACTGAGCAGTGAAATCCCAGAGCTACCTACACCCCCTCCCCATCAGCCTCCACCCAGTTATTTACTCGCTAGGGGCCGTCACACCTCTAGACAGGAGAGAGATAAACTCCCTGTTGGAGGGATGGAGCAGAATAATTACATTCCTCCCTGAACTGCATCCCTCCTGTATCCAGCCCCTGATTAGACAGACAGACAGCAAGACAGACAGACACACAACTGCCAGGGGTTCCTGCATCTCCCTAAATCTGCAGTGTAGGCATAACAAATCCCTTCCTAAAACCCTCAGCAATCAAAAATATTCAACCATCCATGGGAGTGCTCAGGTCCATGGATTTCAGCAGGTTTTTGAACAAAATTAGATCAGTCTTCCTGCAGTCAAACTGATAATAGTTTATGAAATAATCTGGGTGCAGAGAAACCCCATCTCTCGCACTGTCTGATAGACATAAACAAAGATGTAAAACACAATCTGTCTTTCCACTAGACAGGGAGATGTAAGCAGGTTTCTTTTTCTCCCAGTACAGGTATGGGGGACCAGCACCTGTTCTCTATTAACCTACAAGCAACTTCTCTCAATGCGATCAGTTAACAGGCATATTGAAATGGGACTTGAAAGGCATTGTACCTTCCCAGTTGGCAGGGGACATTAAAGCAATGACTACAAATAAAAGTGGTATTCCAAATTGGGATTAAATGTAAAAAAATAATAGTTGTGGTTGGACATCACTTGGAAAATGGTTGTCCTTTTTTTACGGAATAGCCTACACTTGTACAAATACAATGTGGAAATGGGAAGAAAAGGCTTTCAGGAAGCGTTTACCGTAATATGGAGAAAGCTAGCTGGAGAAGGACAGCTCTGGATTTATCTCCTCCCATCAGCATATTGGTCACACTTAAGCACAACTTTAGCTTCCTTCATGTCCAATAAGTTCACCCGCCCCCCCGCAAGAAGATGTGAGACATCTTATGCTCACCTTGGCCAGAGTGTGATCTGTGCTCAACCAGAGTCCCGTCTGCTCTCCTCCTTCAAGCGATGGGGGAAAAACACAATGTCATCTTAATCGTTTTGGATTTCTACCTCACATCAATCTTTAGGCAGGTCAACATACATTCACTCACATTCACTGAGCTCTCCTCACATCCAAAATTAATTAGGGTTGTACACTGAAATCAAAGGCATTTTTTAGATTCTGTGGCCACTCATTTGCCTACCTCCAGTTTCTAAGAGTGGATTGTCTCACTGGAGGTTACTTGCTGGCAAATTGCACTTTCCATCACAAAAATACAAGATCTCGATCTTTCAGCTCATTCGTCAAATCAAGGTTGTTACCAACTGTGGTCATTAATGATCGTAATGTGCATATTGCAAACAGTAAGGGGCTCCCCTGTACCCTGGTCAAATTCCCAATCTACCTTTCTCAATCACACCATCTAATCATTCCCACATATAACTGGCCCAATGATGCCTTGCGTCTCCATCTTAGATGTTGTGTGGTGCAAACATTCACCATGAGACTTGTATGAGACAGAATTGTATGATTGTATGTATAAAATCATGGCAGCTAACAGAAAATTGAGATGAGGATTTTAAACTCCTACTCTTTGCTCTTTGTGACCTTGGTTCCCTTGCGACAGACACCCGATTATCTAGTTAAATTGAAGCCTTACAAGTACTTTAACCCCTGACCCCACCCACCCTTCTGTTTTCCCTCTCCTATGTGGAGGTCTGACTGGCTGCTGCCAATAAGGGGAAAAATAAAGAAAAACAGTTGCTGCACCTCCCTCTTCTTCCTGTCCATGAGTTGAACTAAAAATTTTCTGAAACTTCATGAAAGGGGGTGGGGGGAGAAGTAGCAGGAAGCAGCATAGAGGCAGCTTCCTGTTTGCGTTCCCTCACGCAGTCAGTCCTTCCTCCTTCCTGGAAATGTGATAATGGATAACTCTCCACCTCATTTGCATAGTTACTTTCATATTCACTATCCCGCTCACCAATGTCCATGTTGGCCCATTTCCCTCTCCATCCCTGCCCTGGCCTGTTAGCACTCCTCTCACATTCATGACAAGCGACAACCCAGCACAGCAAGACAAAGAGAAGAAAAATAACAACAACAGGAAGTAATGAGCAGCCATTTGAACAACACCACCCTCTCCTTGAACTTCCTTTGTCCAATGGAGCCCCTAGGTTATATAAACTGTGCTTCCAGTCCCACAGGAACAAGAGCTCCCTGTCAGCCTGTCACTGAGAGACTGGACCAACACAAGGGTCATATTGACAGCCACAGCACGACTGTAACCTGGGCAATACCATTCCATTAGCCTGGTTTCAGCTACACCTCAAACAGCATGCTACCTGCCTATGTGTCTCATCAGCTACCAGGTAAGTTCACAGAGGAAGACACATACAGGGTGACGCAGGCTGTGTGTGTGGAAGTGTGAGAGCTAGCCAAACACTCACAACACAGCCACAACAGCCTTGTCAAAGCATAAGCTCAGCTTCCTAAGCACATAAGAACATGTCAGAAGAACAGACCATTTGGCCCAACTAAGCTTGCTATTCCATCATGGTACAGGCCACCAAATCTAGCATCTTATAAATAATGAGATCGCAGTCCTTTAAAATTGTTTGCTTTAATATTACGATGTATGACCAGCAAATTTACAATGCATTACGCCAAGTTGCTGTTAAGGATGCAGCAGATGAGGGAGAAAGGCTGATAACCAGACAGAGGGGGTGGATCAGCTATATGATATGCTAATTAACACTCATGTATTGATTGGCACTCATAAATGGAATTACAAACGATTCTCTGGATAAAACAGTTTTCCATTATCCACTTTTTTCCAACCATGGATTTTGCCAAAAATAGTTGTATGACAGTCATATTTAGTTACAGTGTCTTTACAGTATCTATACTTTCTGACAAGGCAGCACAGCCCAATTCATTAGTCCCACCCTCTCATGTCAGTTTCACAGGTTCAATAATTCCATTCTTGGTGGTAAATGCCAGTGTAAAAATTCCCACTTAACTGGAAAGCACTGAGATTACTAGAAAAAAAAAAACACTATATAAACACAAGCCCTTAATATTTCAATCATTGGGAGAGATTGAAGCACAGGTATAACACGAAGCAATTTCATAACAGAAGAGAAATGGCTCCGTGAAAACTGTGACTTCTACTGTTTAGAGTGACAGCTTCAGTCAAACCACTCAGAGGCCCATAAGATAGCTATGTGCATGTGGAGAAGCTAGCTGGGCAGCACATCAACTTTGATTTAAAATATTCATGAGATGAGTGGAAGCAGGTGTGGAACGGGGAATGCACACTGACGGCGGTTTATGCAGGAGACCCAGACTGAGAGGCTGGGGGTGGTGGGGTGGGGGGAGGTGTGGGGAGCGGAACAGGGGGGTGCAGGTGGCACGAAACCGCCACTCGCCTCCATCTAGGCCACCGATGAACTCACCTACTTCCTGCAGTGACACAGAGCTAAAGATTCTCCTGAATAATTTAACAGGAGAGCCTGAGTTAATGATGCTTCTCCAAATCTGGTCTATATGTGGCCATTCTGAGCAGGTAGAGAAGCACCTGCATAAAAATAACTGCAGCACAATGATGGCAGACTAATATGAGGGCCTACAGCATGCAAATCTATTTTATTTTCATCTGGGGCAAGACAAAGCCAGTCATTATGGAAACAAACATGCTGCGTGCGCAACATAGGTACGTGTGCACACACAAAAATCTATATGTATACACAAACAGCCATAATCACACACACACGCACACACACACACACACGCACACACACAGGCACACGGACACACAGAAGGAAATATCATGGGAGCAGGAAGTTATGTTCCTCATTTTTCCACACAAGCTTCATTGTTTGAATTCTCAGTGACTTAGCTTTGCTCGGCCCTCCAACGAAAACAGCAGTTGCACAAATGCAAATAGGTGCCAAGCTGCAGTTTAGCACCTGGTCTTCTGCAGATCGCATCAAAACTCTGGGATTAAAAAAAGTTCTGCACCTACAGCTTGGTACAATTGTGCTCTGCAAAAAAAAAAAAAAAAAAACTATTCATCCCACTGCAAAACAAAACCATGGCATGTATTGCACTTTCCTGGCTGGCTCGCTCCACCTGTGACTGAACTCAAAACGCAACTGGGCACCAAATCCTACAGCAAGACTGCTTACTCGAAACCTGGTGGCAAAGGGGCAGTTCAGTTTTATTGCTCTACACGAACTGTGTTGAATATGCAAACTAGATGAAACAATGGGAAAAAAAGCGCTGGAGAACGGGTTCTGCAGAAGGGTGATCATGGGTGTGTCAGCAACAGTGCCCTCAGTAAGTATAAACTGAGAAGAGAAGCTCTCAGGCCTGCAAGACTAATTCATTATGTGGGGTCTAATTAAATCAACATCTCCCTGAACACATGTACCGGCCTTGGACACAGAGGAGTCACTGGGTGGTTTTTGGAGGATGTGTTTAGTGGAGAAGAAGAGGAGTATACTGTTGATACTAAACATGGCAATGTGTTGAGAAAGCTTCTGATGTGTGTCTTTAATCCTGTCCTAATTCAAATTACTACAGCACCAAGTATGGTATGCAGGTTGGCAGCTCGGTAGAGAATGGGATACATCGTACATCCAACACATGGCCCCCTACAGCATACCTGCAATACTGCAATCCCTGCTTCAATATTTCCAGTAAGCCTGGTTATATTCCCCTCCATCCAACAATATTCCTATAGAGCTACTTCCTCTTTACAGCATTCCTGGATAATTCAACCAGATTTCACAAGTGAGTAAAGCCATGCTGAGTATGAAATCAGATGGGGTGAAGAGGATACATCCTCAAATGGGCAAAACGTGTGGCAAGGAACAGAGATACTGGACTTCATGACAACAAAGAAAGCTAAATATACATGGAAAGATGGAACATATAAAATTTGCTGGGACATAAACATGACCAAGTAAGCATTCAAGCAGTCCTTTTCGGAGGCTCCAGCCCAAGCCGCAGAGATGGTCGGTGACACATCTGCATTCTCACCCAAACCATGCTTGCGCACATACATGGGAATTACCCAAGATGGTTGTCTGGAGTGAGCTCAGGACACTGAGTTACTTCCTGTTTTTCATAATAAAGATGGGGCCCATCTGCGTGGCAGACACGAGGATGATCCGCAAAGGCGTTTGTCTTGAGGACATTGGACATCTCTCTTCCTCTGGGTTAATTAGTCTGGCAGCCCTCAACAACTTGGGAAAGGGTTTGTGTTCCCTAAAAGGATAGACATCATATGAAGCCAATTAAAACCTGACAGGAAGTGCTGTTACAGCCTATCAATGCGTCCGAATGACAAAAACCTAGGCAACAAGGGAACTGGCCAAAACATCTCTCAGGCAGTCTGGTGCTATAAATCTGAAACAGATCTGAATTTCAAACCAGTTTCAGAAAAACACAATCCTTGTAAGGTGAATTTCCCAAGTAATGTTTTTACAAATTGGTTAAGGCATCAAGGATGAAAAAAGTTATTGTCCTGTCAGAGAAAAATTACACCTAAAAAACTAGTAAAAATACAAAATGATAAGCAGAGAAGGCCTTTATGAACCTATAATTCAAAGGCTTTTGTATTGACAAAAAGTTGAGACAAAGAGTTTTAAGGCTTTCACCTTCACAACACAACACACATGGAAAGGAGAGACAGAAATCCACAAAATTTTTAAACAGTACCGATAACAGTAAAATATCTGTCCCACAGTAAATTCAGAAGCAGAACCAACTGCCTGCAAATGGTCTGAAGTATGAATCAGAGATGCTGGGTGGGAGAATATCAAATGCTTACTATTGAATAGTGATGCTGACTGTGGCATGGTCTTAGAGCCAGGCAAGTTCTATTGTAAGTTGGGAGAGAGGGGTGGTATTTCCTATTTTTGTGGTTTGACAGTCTGCCACTGTCTGATAGTGAGTGGGATCTAGGTTGTCTGAGATACCAGAAGGATGATTCTGGGCCCTGAACAAACCCAGATGGCCCTTATAAAACACGTAAATGGTAGATCCACAGCCTCACAGGCAGCCAAAGCTGCACCCAGCACCCGGTAAAGCTACCTCAGTGCTTCCCGTAATCCATACATGGACCTGATAACCCACCATCCAAGGGTCACTGATAGTTCAGGACACTTCCGCCATGCTCCATGGTCAAAGCTAGTGTCTTCTGAGGACATCTACCACTGTTTTTCTTATAGCTCAATTGAGGGCATCTAGGGTTATTTTCTGCTAAGGTACTCATACTTCAACTCACATATATATTACAGATGACCATGTACGTAAAGGAATAGGGTCTGATAAGTTCATATTGATCCAGATAGAGGAATATTAAATCAATTAAAAAAGTATTCATGGTTGGACACTACAGATTAAAAACCTGATCATTGAGGAAGTGTGTACTTTAAACCAAGGACTTTCCCAGGAGAGCCTTCATTCACTTTTACCCATTATGTGTCAATTATTTTCAAGCTCCAATTAGATATTCAATTTAGTACAGAAATGGGGGGGCAGTGTTTTAGACAACAGCCCGAGGTCCCATTTCAGGCCATTTGGACTATTTAAATAGAACAAACCACAGTGCCCTTGAGTGAGTGAGTGAGTGAGTGAGTGAGTGAGTGAGTACATTTTCAGTTGTGTGCATGAGTGTGTGTGTGTGTATTTGTTTGTGTGTGTGTGTGGGTGGGAGGGAGGGAGGGAGGGGGGGGAGGGAGGGAGGGGGAGAGAGAGAGAGAGCGAGAGAGGCAAGGACCGCTCTGTCTACAGTCCCACATACCAATAAATCTCATTCACATTAGACTCTGAACTTGAGTTTGGGAGTGCACAAGAGCAGCTGAGAGATCTGTATTGACCTCAAGTTCAAAGTCAAGGTCTGGTCCATTGCTGAGGAAATGGACAGTACCTACAGTCTGGGAGCATGCCCCTGTGGTGCACTGCCCGCTATGCACTTCCTGATGTAGTGGGCGGGTGGGCGGGGACTACAGTGGAAACATGACTCACTTGTTTTCTTCAATGTGAGCCTTAAATATTCTGTACATTTTAACTCCACACAGTGGTCTCAAAAGTATAAAGCCCCTTTAGGCACCAGTGACACACTATCTCATAACAGAAAACAATCAGAAAGGCAAGCGACTTCGCTAGCAAAAATAATACACAAGTAGGTTTTCATTTTATCTTTTATGATAATTTAACAATTTTTGAGAGTTGAAGAAAATAGTTCATATTTAAGGCAGAGAAACACAGGCAGCAAGATAAGGTGACAGAACATGATGAGCATAATGGGAGGGGGTGTGAGGGAGTGAAGAGGGAGGGCAGAAGGAGACTGAGCTTGCAGACATATGCTGAACATGTGTGTACATGTGCAGACTTTTAAAACTCGGGCAGCAAAGCTCTATAAGGAGGAATAAAGCCTTCATTATCCACTCTAATACGTGCCGGCTATCAGGAGTCTGTGCCAAACCTCAGGACCCTACAGCTACAGAGGGGAGAGAGGGAGAGAGAGAGAGACACACACACACACACACACACACACACACACACACACACACACACACACACACACACACACACACACACACACACACACACACACACACACACACACACACACACACACACACACACACACACACACACACACACACACACACACACTCCACTGTTAGCTTCAGAACAAGATGCTTTCTTTCTGACTTAGCAGTGATGAAGCCAGCCATATATCTGGAGACATTTTTACAGTACAGTTTTAAGGTGTGCAAGGTATGAATCCATGAACACACAAAGAACAAACACACACAGGTGTAGCATGTATAAAGGAGTCTCCAAAAGTATGCAGAGGTACATTAGCATGTGTGTCACAGTGGGCCCGGCAGTGTCAGGGAGTGGGCATGAGATAACACATGGTGCACCAGGGTGATTGGCATATGAGAAAGCAATGTGAAATCCAACAGGCTTTAGGACACACAGCTCTATCATATGAGCCTCATAAATTTCCTGACAGGCTCAGCCACTGCATAAGATAAGCGATAAAGGCAACAGGTGAGGCATGAAACTGCGGGCTGCTGTCAGTACTCCTCTGGCAATATGACTGTATTCTCAGTAGGGATGTTAATCATTAAACTTATTCAAGAAAATTAGTCAATGTTTTCAAGTTCAGTGCAATCAAATCAAAACAGTCATGAATCCTTTCTCTTACATTTGAAGGTGAGGTATATCCTATGGCTAACAGTATGTACTTTAAGTCCACCTGTGTGCAATGCACCAACTTGTACCCGTTTTAAACAGCCACAGTACCATGCACCTTCTGGTATCAACCTGTTGTTTTAATTTGGAAATTCAATAAACTATTTCTGTTTTAAGCAATACATTTTTTTTCCATGCTTATGAATAGTTAAGAATTAATTATGACAGTATAAAAAAAGATTGTAGATCTAAAAGCCTCAGTGACAAAAGTTTGTCTCTGCACTCAAAGGTGACATGCCTGGCTCCTCTTTTGTATCACCAGACATAAATCATCTCACTCACCTTGGATAGACCGTTGATCAATTTGTTGCTTGACCTATCAGTCACCTAGGACCTCTGACCTCTTAACCGGTAAGGTTTTGGTTGGATTTGAACGATTAGAAAGTGGCATTGTCAAGACAGTTCAGAGATAATTCCAAGCAGAGAGACAATCCCCTGAAATCTGCCTTTGTGCTCACTCCTAAGAATGCTATTGCAACTACCTTGAAACCACATTATTGCAAATGCATTGTCCTCTGAGTAATGAGAATGTTTTAAGTGATTTTAGGTTTTTTTTTAGTGATTTAAGTGTTTTAAGTAGTGAGAAAACTGCTATTGAAAATGAGCTTTCATCCCCACTGAGTGTCTGCATTCACCCATCACCACTCATCCTTTCTTGTTGTTATAAAATAATATAAATATTTTGCATATTGATCACCAGTGACTGCTACTCTGCTCGTCACCACTGCTAATTATTGCTGCAGAAGTTCTTGAATACTCTACTAAACACATTTATATTCCATTCACCCACATGCAGACACAGAAACCCCTCCTTTATATTCATCTACAGCTGCTAATGCTCATTCACTCTGGGCATGGCAAGAGTGAGAAGTTTTTGACAGAGCTGTGTTCAGTGTTCTCACAGACACCCGTTTGTGACGATGACTTTTCCTGACAAACAGCACTGTATCCAGCTGACACAGGCTCAAACCGAGGTTGGGGTGGCACCACTAAAATGCATCATCTTGGTACTGACAAATTCAGCAGCAGTTTATGCACAACAGAGGATTATAAAGTTTGTCAATTTTATTGTGCATAAAACAGAAAGATAATGCTAACATTTTTAACAGCTATCATTCCTAGACAATCTCGGAGTTGCAACAGCTTGTGTGTGTGTGTGTGTGTGTGTGTGTGTGTGTGTGTGTGTGTGTGTGTGTGTGTGTGTGTATGTGCATTTCTGCCCACTTCGTCCCTAGACAAGGTGCTTTGTACAGCACACAACCATAACTAGGCTTTATTTTTTTCCTGATGCAGAGAGCTGTAATTTAGAGCTTTTGCTAACAATTCTCAATCAGGAATAGAAAATTATACCCCTCCTCAGAAAATTACACAGCTTCAAAACATTTGGTGCCACTATTTATAATCTAATTACAGGATGTGAATGAAACGGCAGACGGGGCAGCGATTTTACGGCTCCGTTAAGCCAGAGGGCAGCAGCGTCTCTGGAGGCATCTCAGACCTAATTACTGTAATAGGGTCAATCAATGCATCCTGCCCACCCTATTTGGAGGGGCTGTCGTTCTCCAGCCTGAGAGGGCCCATGTCCTACAGCACTGCTCCAGCAGTGAGCAGTGCACAAGCGATCATCACACCAGCTCTTAATTGGACCTGAATGGCCACAGTGCTGTAAGTATTGTATACAGTATTGTAGATGAGTTTCATCAAAGGTGACAGCCCCACAGAAGTGCTTCAGAGCTTGGGCACAATCTGCCAGCAAGTTGCATCAGTTGTGTGGTGCTCCAGTGCTGTAACTTCAGTTTATGGACTATAGACTAAAAAGAAGCAGCAGCTTCCTTGTCTGTGCATGTTTCAAAGCTAGACAGTTAAATGTTCCTATACTGAAATAACAGGTCATCTGGACCAAATCCTCAGTTGCTGTCAGCCTACAAACTAAGATAAAAAGAAATGTATGTAATGAAAAAGACTTGGTTCACATCCTTGCGCACAAGATTTGTGGTAGAAAAGGCCATGAATCTAGTGTGTATGGTGTGCAAAACCTGACACAAAGCTACATAATTACAAAATTAAAACATTTTAAAAAAAAATACAGCACACTTCCACCCCACCCCACCCCACCACTGGTCAGCATGACTTTGACCATAGTGACAGTGAGCTGTCCTGGTGACATTCCACTTCTCCACAGGAGCATCCTAAACAGGTACCATGAGCCCACTTCATTCACACACTTGGAAGAAACCCTTAAGACCCTTACACTTACATGACCCTCTATAAAACACCTCATACTTCCCCTATTTATCATGAGATGAAAGGGAAAACCAGTCATAGTTTGAGATGCAATATAAAATGGACCCAGATCCCTGGGCCCTATGCCACCCCTCAAGAGGTACAATTGCACTAGAACAATCCATTGAACCTGGTGGAAAAAAAGCTCCTTTTAACTCCTTTAATATCTGATGCAGTGTGTGATCACAGAACCCTTAAAGAACACTGTGCAGGGTTTTGCTCGATGGCACTACCTCTGGTCCAGGGAAATATCTGGCATTAGGATGAGGGGTCTGGGTAAGCTGGAACAGAATCAATGCTTGTGGGAACTATATACCGTACTTCCAGCCACAGGACAAAGGGGAAGGCAACATAACTGATGTCCACATCGGATTTTGAATTATTATTTTGTCTGTTCTTCTCTACAGAGCTCACAGTCATCAAGGAAAACTACTGCACTCTACCATCCCCCTATGCCCTGACAGACAGACAGACAAACAGAAACACACACACACACACACACACACACACACACACACACACACACACACACACACACACACACACACACACACACACACACACACACACACACACACACACACACACACCTGTCTCTGTTGAAGCAATGAGGTGCTTTGGGCATCTGCAGGAGGTGCATAACCATCCATTTCCACAGCGGGAGGGCCCCTCCCATACAGCATGTGTGTGTTTGCCCAGGATGGGAGGTGGATTGTGTGAATCATCTATCTTTTTAAGCCTAAGACATTTACATGCACACATAAAATCCACTTAATTCTGTCAATTAGAATTTTTAAACTGAAATTAAATTTCATTTTCAAAACGTGCAAAACTGAGGAAAAAAAACAGTGCATGCCAGTGAGGACGGACGTTTCAGCCCTCACAAGCTTGGGATGTCCTGTGGTGCATGCAGTCACAGGCAGAGAAATGACAGCCAATCAGGGGCAATCTCGGACCAATCACAGCCAATCACAGCAGACCTCTCCTTCCAGGGGACGAACACACATGGGGAGTAGGGAAAGGTTGTTCGGAGGGAAGAGGAGCTATTCAAATCAAGGCTGCATTTTCAATGAAGGCTCCTCTTGAGAAAGCATATCTAATATCCAACCCCCCACCACCTATCCCATCTTCCCATTTGCCCAAACACAGAGCACTCAAACCTCACGGTCTACTGAGACCCATGCATTTTCTCTCATTTTTTACACCAAACATAAAAGAAAAGCAGCAGTGCCGGAGAAAAGGCAGAAAATTAAAGGTAAAAAATAGACAGAGGGCACTGGGCAGACCAGGTTGTGGGGCAGAAAATCTTAACCGCTGGGGAATCCAAATCACATTTTAACTCCCACTCTCATCAATCACCACCTCACACAAAAGCACACAAAGAAAGGGCAGATAACAGCATGAGAGCACGCACAAATACACACAAAGCCACACATACACAGATAAAAAAGGGTACACACAGTCACACAAACAGAAACACACAACCACATACAATAATACACACAAACAGATGTGTGCACACACACACACATGCTTGCATGTGCACAACCTATTTATTTGCTAACGCTACCATTTTACCTTAATAACCTTTTTATCTGAGAAAATTTTTAAAATTCCAACCCAGCCTGCAGAAGGGAGGAACAAGCCAACTGACTATTTAAAATAGCATCAGTGATATTTAAATTAAGCATAACAGTGAGGGTCTGTGAAAATCATTGTTATTTGTTGTTGGTATCGAGCTCTCTGTCCATTAGTACAGAGCTCTGGGACTCAGTGTCTAATGGACTGGCTCCTATGGGTGGAGTAATTGGATTCAAGAAGAAAAATGTCCAGGGGAACGGCTAATGTGAAATCCATCCGTTAAGCAGCCATATGGTGCCTTAGACTGGCAAGCACAGCAGGGGCCAATGCTGTGCCACGGTGCCCGCTTCCCCCCGTCCACAACCTGTTCTTCCTCAGATTTATCATCCTCCTCCTCATCTCTACAATCCTGAATGGTGTATGTGTAACACCCACTTTGCCACTTTTATACGATCAAAATGAAAGTAAGAAAACAATAAAATCCAAAACCACTTGGCTTCTGACTTATAATGTGATAACAGGGTCTCTTTCTTCTGTTGTTGGATTATGGAATAAAATTTTTTTTTTTTTTTTTGAAAAAGACATTTCTGACTCAACACAAACACACAAACTCACATATCAACATACAAACCCGCAAGACCTACAACAGTAGAGTATTTTCTATAAGCAGAGTAAATCAGGAGCATGTCGGGGGTGTCCATGTTCTTCACTGACCTCCCACAAGGCCAACAGGTTCGGATCTGTCTGGCAGGAGCACCTTTATTTAGGCATCTTGGAATACTGAACAGAAGTGCTGAAAAGTAATTAGCAGTGACTGAGAGTGCTGGTCACTGCTAATTGCAAGCAAACCCCTCCTCCTTTCCTTATGTCATACTCATGAAACCCTTTTGAATATTTGAATTGCCCTCCACTGTTTCATCCCCAATGGATGAAGGAAAACACTTGCAAAACTGCAATGGAAAAACGGACCCACCCCCACTCCAAGAAATACACTCCTTTCGCTTTTTTTTTTAAACAAGGAGCTGTGGGTGTGCGTGTGTGCACGAGTGTGTGTCTAATTATGGCGCGCTATTGAAAAGCCTGCATTCCTTTTGTCTGCCTCCCTGTCTATCTTTCTCCATTCCCCTCTTCCGTGCTCTCCCTCTCACTCCTGCTTCCACTCCCCCTCCCGCCTTTCCTTTCCTCTTCACTCCCCTACCCTCCTATCCTCTCTTCTCCTCCCTTACCCTCCTCCCTCCCTCCCTCCCACACACAACTCTGTATAAATCCATGAGGTAGAGAGAGAGAGAGAGAGAGAGAGAGAGAGAAGAGAGAGAGAGAGCGGATTCCATTCCACGCCTGTGCTGGGCGTGTGCACTGAGCTCCTGTGGGGTCAAAAGTTTACTGTGGATTTAATTTCACCTTTCCTCAGCCAATCACAGCTCTGTGCTGCCGCCAAGGTTGAACTATGACCCCACTGGAAGAATTCAGCTCTAGAGATCTGCGCCCTGCTTTCTGCCTCACTTTCCGCTCCTTCATTTAAACCCCAAAAAAAAAAAAAAAAAAGGCACTGCGTTAGGCGATACAATATGCACGCACACCAACAGACTCACAGATTCAAATGTACAGACACACACACACACTCAAGCACAACCACATAGTCATGCAAAGACAAATGTGCACTCACATGTTCAAACACATTCTCACTCACACACAACAGCACTCATACATACAACCAAAACTACAAAAAGGTGCAGAAACAAACAAAGACACACCCACACAGAAATACAGACAGATGTAAATGTGTACACACACACACACACACACACACACACACACACACACACACACACACACACACACACACACACACAGGAATACACTTACGCACTCTAACACACTCCAACACACAGACACGTGCACAAACACATATTCACCTTCACATTTGCTCACACATAATAAAGCACAAGGGCATGCAGGCATGCAGACACTGACACACTCAAAGTCAAAAAACACACTCATACACACAGCCAAACACCCATGTCATGGGTACAATCTCAATTCCCAGACAGCATTTGTAAACAAACGTTTACTTATGTCCATGACCAGTATTTACCAGTTATGAAGACACACAGATACATCCTAGATAATGCCTGGATGCATATCCATTTCCTCCCAAAGGTAAGGCCCGTTTCCAACTGCATCCTACAGGAAACGCATGCGATCAGCAGGACGCCACCCAAAACGGACGGAAGAAGAGGCTGCCTCCTTTAGGACAGGCCTCTCTGCAGAGCAGTGTTTACAAGAGCAAGGGCTGCCAAGGAAAAGAGTACTTGTATCTAAGGCAGGAAAGAAAGGGTTATCTTATCCAAAGCTTTTTTTGGTTATTTTTAATTAACTGGAAGGGGGGTTTCCAAGAAGCTCTGATGACTCTCATTCAATCTTCTGCCTCTTCAGTCAGAGGAAAGGCTCTTTGGATGAGGCCCTCCATCCTCTCGCTCCTGCTCTTCCTCTCTCATTCTCCCTTCAGCAACATTCTGCTACGAACATTCTCTGCTTATTCACTAATGATGAAAGATCCAAGGTTGACCGACCAACTCACCAATTTGTACACTGCACATTCTCGACTCCAAACTCAAAGGTTCGCTGCCGTCCAATCTGAAAAGCTAAGTGAGCGGGTAACACTCAGATTGGGTGGCAGAGCCCCATGCTTCCTGAGATGTCTGACCTGAACCCCCACTCCCGCCCTCCCTCAACAGCCTAAGTTCAAAGGCCCACTTCTAAAATGGCTCCAACACAAGCTGCACAAATGCAGGCTAACGCAATTAAAACCATGATTAAATGACTTGGTCAGGGGACAAAGGAGGGGGTTTCAACAATACAATTAAACAACAGCTAATGGGTTTGAGAGCTGTAAGGGGTGTAGGTCTTCTATACCGCAGGTAACGGAGCATGAACTTTGAGTATTCCAGCAACAGTTTCCTGTCACTAACAGATATGCTGCTACATACACCGAAATCGTAAATTTGGCTAAGACACAATTACAATCATTTTTTTGTTCCTAAAAGGACTGTAGATGTCATTAAAAAGGCAATGAGAATAGTTATCTGAATATAGAGGCACTGAGCACAAGAGCCCGACCGATACCAGATTTTTGGGGCAAATGCCGATATATATAAGTGTGTGTGTGTGTATATATATAAAAAAAATGTGTGTATATATATAAAATAAACATACATACATAATACATAAACACACATGTGGTTATCAAACACTTGTGATGAAGATGTAATGGAGGCAGGATATTTTACAGTTTAACAATAAACCTTATTATCCAAAATGAGTCTGACATCAGTACACTGAACAGTAAACTTCACTCATTATAAATAACTAAATTAAAAAAAACCCACAAATAGAATATATATATATATATATAACTAGAATTAAGGAAATAAACATAAAATGCTGCCTATATAACTTTGAAAAATCAAAAAATAAAAACAAGGCATTGGGCAAGCAAGCTACTGGCAATCCGATACAGGTTTATGCAAGAAGCACAGATTTTCAACATTGTCAACATCTTTAAAAAACAAATAATAATAATAATAATTAATAAACTTTAACTGCAAAGAATCTAAATCACCCCAAGAATCTTTTTCTGATTTATATGTTCTGTAAAAAAAAAGTTTTCATATCGGCACATATCAGAAAACATGCGCCAATACTGATATATCTGTGATAGGCCCATACTGTCAGATGGAATTGGCCAATGGATATATCACTCGGGCTCGACTGAGTACAGAAAGTCAGAATTACAGTAAATTGTACGAGCACCACTGGGCAGGACGCAAGTCTGGAATGTCACAGCTCAAGAGTGTCAGTGAAAGGGGGTGGAGAAAAACATATAGTTTAGGTAATCTATGTAACGGAACTGTGTGGTGGCAGACAGCCATCTCCTTGACAACAGCATCAGAAGCAGCCACTGGAAAGCTTCAGTGCCTAAAAAAGCAGGACAAGGAGTAATCTCCACCCTTCCCCCTTGTTACAGTAGTAATGTGGTACCAGACCATTTTCACATCCCTAAAATGTGCTCAGCTGCTTCTGAGAGCCAGTTCACAGATAATCATTTGGTTTTTTTGGCTTGCACATGTAAGTGAATATCCCTGTCCTGCAAAGACTGCTTGATTCCTACATTGATCTCCACAACCACTGTCTGACGTAACTAAAAACATTGCATTTTTCTCAAATTGCCTAGTCTTTGTATTTACTGGCTGTCATAATATCATAATGTTATAATGTTGTGATGTCATAAAGTCCTCCCTTTTGGAGTGCATGGGGATGGTCATGGTTCAGCTGGGAAATATTGCATTGAAAAGTATGAACTAATAATAACAAAACATAGCAAAACAAAAAAGATCATATATAGCAAGACAAAACCAACATCAAAAACAAAATATTTCACTAAAGAAAAACAAATAAATCACCATTTGATTATGGGAACACTAAAAAAAAAAAAAAAAAAAAAAAACACTAGAAATCTGCAAAAGGGCCTGGGGCCGGAGCTTTTTATAGTAACCTATATGGTAACAAAGGAAATATTTAAAGTGGCAATGGAAATGCAGAATCCAACCATCCACACAGTTCCCAGCAGTCTGAAGAGAAAAATCTGCTTTAAAGTTTTCATCAATACTCATGCTCCGGGATCGACAGCGAATAATCTAATTAAACTTCTCCTCACTGTCACAGCACTTTTGGTCTACATGATGTGCTTCCACCAAAGGTTAGAGGTTTTGTCATGACAAAGATCAGGTAAGTAGGTAAAATAAAAAGGTTCCAATGCAGAACTGTTCGTAACGTTTAAGCTCACATTTTAATGTGTATTACTTCCTTGCATTCTATGACCTAGAGATGAGGGCTTATCATATTACAAAACTAACACATAGGGTCTTAGGAAAACTATTGCATATTTAAAAACACAAACTGCTGATACATAAAACTTTCAAACAAAATGTTCCAAAAACTTTTCTACACTGTCCCAGTGATTTTACATACACTGCAGAAGCAAGATGTGATACACTGAAAGTTGTGTCTGCTGGGCAGTTCAGGGCAGGAAAAAAAGGTGTCTGAGGTTCACTCCTATTACATGAAGCAGGGCAGGGAGCATACCCCCCAACCTACCGTCCCACATTCCACACAGGAACCAGGGTCTCTGGGTCTCACCACTGGTAGCTGTCTAACTATTAAACAGGCATTCTCTGTCACCATGTTACTCTGTGCAAGCATATATTACATTAGGGGAGAACCCGAGTGCATGAGCTGTAACAAATGGCAACAATGCACTGGTCCACACCTCGGTGCGTCCCAGAAAAAGGAAAGAGGGATATGTGAGATAACCCTTGACCTGTCCAGAGGTCAGGCAGAGGATTGTGTTTGTGCAGTTGGTTTCTGAGTATACAGAGTGCAAGCAGTGCTGACAGCTCTGTCTTGACCTCGACCACCCATTCCGGAATACACACTGCTCTATGAAGTCACTTCCTTTCCAGAACTCAAGTCTCCAGTGCAGATGCAGGGAACATTTCATATTTTAAAGCCTGCCCCATCTCTGCAACATCCTCAATCAATTCGTAGGCAACAGCTTTTCACTCTGCTGTCCCACAACGTAACACTTCTGATATGTTCACAATCATATTCTCAGATAGTTTCTCAAAGATTTATAATGCTCTGCACCATGCTAAAATAAAAGCTTGACATAACTTGGGCAAAAAAAAAAAAAAAAAAAAAAACAGATTCTTCCTTTCCCCTCCCCCTATTCCCCACAGACAGACACACAGTGTATCAGCATCAAAACCTCTTGGCTGCAGAGAGGATCAGGTTTCAGTATGGGGGGGGCCTGGCTTACTTCCCCAGTTAAAAAGACCAGGTGAACAGCAGTTAATCTGACTGTCATAGCAGCATTTGTACCAATACCCTGCCAGGACACTGCATTAGACTCCGCCTCCGTCAGAGGGCGGGTTTAAGACAGTGTGCATAGGAGACAGATTACAGTGGGGGAACACGTCTCGAATTAGCATGCTCGTGTCACTTGTCCTGCAGTCAGATGGCATAATTTGTTCCACTGTCAATAATAGGCCTAAGACTATTTAGCAGACTTGCACAAAGGCCAACATGGCAGATTGTGAGCAGGAACCTGCCTGCCAATAAGTGCTGCTATTCTAACAAGCCCTGAGAGCAGTCACTCAAGCACTTTCTCCACAATGGATTTTTTGAATCCATTGTTAATGGCCTCTTCAGGTGACTGAATCAGCTCAAAAGCAAAAGATAATTTGTTTTGAGTGATTCAAAAAATGAAATCAAACCCAATTCCCTTTATGACAATGGGTACATTTTTAGGGTTTACTTAATTTGAATTTACTAAGTGCTGGCAACTAAAAAAGTCTGTTCACAACAAATAAGTCATGTTATCAGTAAGCAAGGATTCCCCGAGTTACTGTTGCATTACTTCGTCCCAGCAACATGGCAGGCCCCCGCAAGCCGCCAGCTGCCTTGGGTGAATGCTCTGCTGTGCTGTGCGGCTTTCAGGGTGAGGAACAGTGGCCGGCTCCCAGCAGGGTGACAAACAGTGGCAGGCTCTCAGACGAGTGCTCATGCCCGATCGGCAGTGCTCCTTGCGTGGGTGCAGCTGGCATAGCAGTGACTTCAGACTCATTATACTGTATTTGTTTTCCATACATGGTAATGCTATTGGAGTTATCAGCTCACCAAAAGCCATGAGACTCAGACTTTCATGATAGAAACTAGTTTGAATAATGTTGAGGTGGTAGTACTTGGAGGTGCCTACTATCAGGAGAAACTACAGCTCTACTGCAGCCACAAGACATATGTGACTGAGAGCACAGCTGTTTGGTGGACAAAGTGAGCCAAAAAGGGGTGATTACAGTGTTTTAATTTCTAAAGCACTCAGAGGGTGCAGTGAGTTATCATGATTTCCGTGTGACGGTCCTCAGTCATAAGAGCAGCCTCTGTGGTGCACGCCCATCACTGCTGAACACATCCTGTGACATGTATGTCACAACCAGCCACACAGCCCGGGGCTGCTGCGTGACTAAGCAGAGAGGGCGTGAGGTAATGACTCAGTAGCACAGCCACACCCACGCATGAGGAGAAACCCTTCAGATTCCACTCAACGTCACTGTATCTCAAGAAAAACCTCCACAATGCACCATCGCGGGTGAAATAACTTGTGCATTATCTACCATGAATCAGTCTCCGATACAGCATGCTTGCTGTATACTCCCTAAGCACTGTCTATGGGATTTAACGGTCTTTTTATTTGTCTCTTTCTCTACCAATTCATCTCTCTGTATCCATCACTAAGGATGGGGGCCGTGCTCAGTGTTAAAGGGGTGGGGAGATGCTCCTGGCTACTGATGCAATGAGCAGAGTGGCAGAGTGACACATCTCCAGGGACGCAATGAACAGACAACACTGTGTTTCATCTTCAACATGGGGGTTTAGGGTTTCGGGCACCCACACTGGCCGCATGGCCGCCAGCTCCCCAAAGGTCAAACAACACCTGGGGCTTCAGGTGAATTATTGATGTGGTCGCGATCATAGTTTCTCTTCTTCCCTGCCTCCCTCTATCCCTCCCTCCATCTGTGCTGCTCCTTTCCCAGCTCACTCAGAGGGCCCTGTGCTGGTATTTATAGCACAGATGAGAGAGAGAGAGAGAGAGAGAGAGAGAGAGAGAGAGAGCACAGCAGACGCTGTTCACTATGAAGTTTCAGTTTAATACAATCTAAATATATACATTTCCCCTTCCAAGTGGTCAGAGTAAGGGAGGGGAGAGGAGAGGGGTTGAATATTCAGATTCCTCATGTTGTACTATTTTGGGCTAAATGAGTGATCCGTTTCATCCAGTAACATGGGAAAAGACTGCTTCTCCATGCTGCTGCAGCCGTACCTGTCCCTGTGGAAAACTAGCCTGTTCAGTAGCACCTCCATGGAACAGTCCCCGTCCCCAGTCTGCTCACTCCTGCTCCCTGTGCTGCTGCTCTCTGCCTGCCTCTCACTCTCCCTTCAGCTGCTTTACTCTCATCATGCACAAAAAATACACAGTGAATATGTACATACTGCCTAAGCATAAACAATTATCAATAAGAAATGTACAGCAGGAAAAAGATGTGTTAATTGGAAAAGAAAACAGTATAATCCTACGTGATGACAAATTAAAATGCGGGTACACAACAGATATACAACAATTACATATCCTATCTTGATCTCTTCACAATATTTGCACTGGGATAAGTTAACATGTGCTGTAATAAACAGACAAAGAGGCTACCAGCTTAATTCCTTCCATTGGAACCACAGTCACTAACACCACAATCAAAACGTAAAACAATTGTTACAATTGTTAATTTCTCCCTCTCCATCTGTGTTCTCTACACGGCCCAGTTCCCCTGCAGAACACGGCCCAGACCACTAGCCCTGCTGCGGCGGCCAGCAAGTCATAGCCGATCTATATCACACCCGTCACTTCCGCCACGGCTTGCCTTGGGCATCCTCCCCTTCCCTTCTCACCCAGCAGTGCATGGGTGTGTATGGATAAAGGGGGGTTGGGGGCAGCTGGACACTGAGCAAATGCACACTCCCACCCTCCTTACTAAATCAGTGTTCACTGCCAGAGTGTGTGTGCATGTTTCTGAATGCATCATTGTGTGTATTATGTGCATGTGGGTATTCTGAGCCATTAACTAAAGAGAAAACAAACACCACATCTGCTAGAAAATCCATGTGTGCCAGACATGAGACAAAGTTAAATGTAATTTTCCCCACAATTTTGACAAATAATGTAAAGATGGCCTTCCTGTCCCTTATTACATAGATTTAGTATGAGCAGAGAGATACAGATGCAAAAATACCAATTTATCTACATGAGCTTCAGATTCAGATGTTGGATTGATTGTTGGTTATTTTAAATTAAAGGCTTACATCTACAAAACAAGGATACCCTATTTAAAAATAAGCAGAACTACACAAGTAATGACTGGAATCAATTAAGCTTTCAAAATCATCAATTTAGTGTATCCAATTTTATTATCATTTTCAGAAAAAAAATCCCAACAGACAAAAGAGTTTCAAGAGACATTCTTGGTGAGGTGAGGTTTAATTGTACATTAGACTCAACAGTGTTGCACTTGATTTTTTAGGCTTTTGAAACATGTCTGCAGTGACATGACAGTGAATAATGTGCTTTCATGATGGATTGGGGAAAACTTCAAAGGTGAAGACTGAAGCTGGGGATGTGGTGAGAGTAAGAGAGACAAAGCAAGAGCGAAGAGCAAAAGTGAGCAAAACAGAGAGAGCAAGAGACAGAGTGAGCAAGACAGACAGAGACAGAGAGAGAGAGAGTGAGTGAGAGACAAAAAGAGGTAGAGACAGAGAGAGAGAAAGAAAGAGAAAGAGAGAGATCTTGCTGTTATTGAGATAAGGACACAACCAGACTGTGAGAGGTGGTGTGTGGAGGTGTGCAGGCAGCCATGATTGATAAAGAGATAAAGACTGTCAAACAGTGAGAGAGACCAAAGGAGGAGCTGGTGGAGGGGAGGCAGACAGCAGATGTGTGTGATGCTGATGAAGACGCATTCCACAGCCTAACTGGCTGAAAGGCAGACAGACACAGACAGAGGGGCACACACACAGGTAGCCAAGCAGGTGCATACAGTCACATGCCAGCAGAGTAATGCCTGTATGAAAGGAAACAGAGTAGCTGCTGGACCATGGAGACGAGTGGACAACAATTACACACCCACCTGTATGCTGACAGGAGTATCTAAAAGCCGTCACTTCACAGGTTCCAGTCTTCTTAAGCCTTCCATTTTCACCTGGTGAGCCTGGGCCACCCTCCCCAACAGGTTTTTAACTGTCATGCAATCAATTAAAGTACTACATAAACTGGCCAGGGCAGACCATGATGTAGGTTAACATAAATGAGTCCAAAAGCCTTTAAAACCTGAATCACAAAAAAAGTGTGGTCCAACCCTTTGCTAAGTGCTGATATAATAACAGGTGGCAGTGCATCTTTAAGGATTAAGCAGAACAGAAAGGCTGGGAAAACCAGATGGCTTCAAAGAAGAGTCCTACTTGTACCCATCACCTCTTTGGCTCATGTAAAGTTTTCATACAACAAAAAGATCAGAAAAAACATCTTGAAAATATCAAATAAAGTAGACTATACACAAAAAATGTATATACAGGTCTTCAAAACATTTTATCAGCAGCTGTGCTTCCACAGCAACATGCTGTGACAAAATCACAAGCACAGAGCAAAACCCTTCTTTTCATTCTGGCAAGGGTGAATAGGAGGGACAAAGCCATGAGTGTGGGAAGACAAATGTCCTTCTGGCCACATGAAAAACACAATGAACTTGAGGACACATACTGCTGGACTCTGCCCTAATCCCAACCAAAGAACACCGACCTCCACCACCTCTTTTTATGAAACCATGCGTGGGACAATCAACACGGACGCACAGAAACCTGGCAACAGTACAACTGCTTTTACACTTTGGGTCACAGGGCCAGGAACTGTAGACCAGGAACACAACTACCCAGCCATTATCAAGCCTTCCCAAAGCCAGAACTCTGGCTCCTGGCCTCAAATGTCAAAACCACCCAAGAAGCGGAAAACAAAAGTGAGAGGTGATGACAGCCTGGCCAAGGTAGAGTCCGGCCATGTGTTTGTTCTTGTGTCTTGGTTACAGCCTTGTCCTCATTCATGCTGCCATCGAGTGCTTCGTGGGTGTTTGTATGGCTATGAGTGAGGCCCCAAATTTACACTTCCCTACAACCTGGAAAAAAAACAGTGGAAAAAAGTAGGTGGGCTAAAGCTCCTCTGAGTCCAAGTACCAGCTGTGAGGAAGCTCATGAGGCCAATAGGGGGTGGGGGGGGGGGGGGGGGGGCAACCGAAGGTCAATGTGGAGCTGGAGGACAGCAAGCAACAGCCAACAGACACCAACACAGCAGCTTATAAACAGAGGACAAGAGAGCACAACACTGTGTCACTCAAGACCAGTATACATCAGAGTGAGGAGAGGGAGGGGGAGGGGAGACCACAGAGAGGGGTGGCTGGGGGTCAGGTATCGGCTGTAAGGTTCATACAGAGTTGAAGTGCCCGGATATTCTGCTCGATTGGTGAAGCATCTGGTAATGTTTACTGCTGCACCAAAATCTGAAAAGGGGCTCTCAAACAACCCTCCTGCCCGACCCCCACACACACACACACACACACACAAACGAGTCTCTGAGCCTCACTCACTTTTACAATGGAGAGAAGAATAACCCAGAACCACTCTTCCCCCCCACCCCTCATCCAAGGGAATGCATTTTACAAGAATTCTTGTCGTTAGACTGAGAGACTACCAGACCCCCCCACAGAGGCATGGTCCAGCAGAGACAGGGCTCTAGTGGGGTTGGGCCTCAGAAGGGAGCTCTGTTCCTCCTTCCCTCACTGCACCTTCTCTACCATTCAACTCACTCCACTGCTGGACGGCTACTTTCATTGCCCATCATTTCACACATTTTAGCTTCATTTCATTTTCTTTTTAGCACACAATGGCTCTGTGTCTGTACCAGAATGGTACATGAACACAGACCTGCAAGGTCATTCTCTGCACACAGGAGAACTAGAGTACAGCAGGGAAAATGTTTCAAAAGCAAACTAAAAGAGAAAAGAAGTCAGGTGAAATCCCTCCCAGAACACTACATCCTGTCAGTCAAGAAATCTCACTCTCATTCTCAGTCAATCTTTTTCAGTCTCAGTCTCAAGCTCTCTCTCCTTCCTTCCTTCTCAGGCTCTCCTCTCTCTGGGTTGATCTTTTGTGATGGGTAGCCTTTTGCTGAAGCACTGGCAGAGACTGGCTGTTACAGTGTCATTTCTCTCCTGTACTCCAAACCGGTGTGGCATGTGTGTGTGCCCCATCGAGTGCAGGCACAGTTCAGCATCACTGGATGAACGACCTTGAGCCGGCATGCGGGACTCTGCTACCATGGCAACGTCTCCTCACACAGCCAGTAACAGCTGGATACTACATGCACGCACTCACACAAACACACACGCGCACACACACACCCTCCCTTCCCTCCCTCTCACACACTCACACATTTCTACAGAATAGAGACATAATTCTCAAAAATGTGTTTGAATTAATATAGTTTCACTTATTTCTACAGGGCATCATCAGAAACATTTCCAAATAAGAGAGGAAAACACTCTAGAGTCTGAACCAGAGTCTAAAACTTACAAGACTTTCTCCCCAAAAAGTGCCTTTTCTTTCAGTATTTCAAATGCAGCATACATGAAAGTGTACCAAGCCCACTAAAATGAAAGTGACCTCTGTATACATGTCCAGAGCTGAATTTTGGAATTAAAGTGGGCTCAATGAATGTCAAAATGCTCTAAAGCTTAATTTGTTTTCAGTTACTATCGACTGTAGTGCTTCCCTGATCGTCACAATCTTCTCTGTCTTCCCTTATGAAGTCAAAAAACACATTGACACCAAGGCTGGATACCATTTTGGTCGAGAGCTTGTAGCTGTAAGTGGACACTGAGAGCCCAACTTTGGATTTTAAGAATGTGTTTGTTTCTGCGTCACATTTGTGTGTGTGTGTGTGTGTGTGTGTGTGTGTGTGTGTGTGTGTGTGTGTTCATGCATGTGTATACATCTACAAGAGCAGACAAGACACTGTAAACAGGAAAGGGGTTCTCATATTGCCTTATCTTCTTAAAACACACAAGTTTAACTCAAAGCAAGGAAAGCCCTCTGCTGTACGGCAAGCTTAACAGGTCATCCTAAAATGTTGTCAATGATCTCTGGAGAAAAAACACACATTATGTAACATAAACTACACTATTCTGTAAACTTCACAAAACAACTACCCCAAATTAAATGGATTCCTCCCTCCTAAACCGGCTCGGGCACTTCCAAGTTATTCCACTGCACAGCAGGGAATGCTGGTCCGGACAAACCATTTAAAACCTGTTCATCAAGAATGAAAGAAGAGAAAAAAAGACAAAACAACCAGAGTTGTAAGTCTGTTCTTCCTATAAACCAAAGCTCACTTCAACCACCAATTTCCAGGGCATCAAGTTTCAATTAGGAAACAAGCGGTCTTTGCTTTCAGCTCCTCCCCTCATTCACCCCCCTGTGCAAGTCACTAGTGTTCACCTCCAACAATTAATCTTGCCCCAAACGCACAGCCACCCCTGACGCAATGCCAAAGGAATGCTGTGCATTCAGGAACCAACGGAAAATGGTCCTCTATCAGTGATGGTCAGGGGCAACGGTCAGATATTCTACCTAGTTTCTATCATGCTCTTTTCATAACCGGCAAACTGGAGAAGTTCATTCACACAATGACTCCAACAGGGGTTTCAAAAAATCAACCCTTTTGAAACTAAAGAGGACTGTTTCAGGAGTTTGATGTCAGAGTCTGTCACCTTCAGTTGATGTCTGTGAAAGCTGAAGACAAACCTCTTGGGGTTAAATGTGACCTGTGCAGGGTCAGGTGAAACACCACACCATTTTCAAACAAAACTTTTAGACCTGTTCTACTGAGCAACTACAACACAAAAAGCAGCTATAATACATTATAACATACTTGCTAATAAAAACATTTTTAATGTATTTAATTAGTGCCTCCTGCAAAATTTCACACATACAATACAATACAATAACCTCAGTGTACATGCAAGATTAGGTGAGCAACCCACTGTTTACGTACACTAATCCCAAGTACTGTATGTTATTTACATCACTTGTGGTGCTGTGTAAACAGATTGAAATAGTGTTCTGGATTACAATGCTGACACTGCAGGGTGGAAATTTGTGCAAGCATAAAGGGAGCTCTCCTGTAGATATACTTTTATTTTTCTCTCATGAATATCCATTAACGAACCTTAGAGCCATAACTCACCACTATTACAAATTTTTCTGGTCGAAAATATGAGTGAAAGAATATCTCTGTGGCTGTGAATCATTGTTTAAAGTGGCAGGACCTGGTGGGGTGAAGTGCCTGGTGCCCATAGAACAATGCAATGTGAAAGTGACAATGCACATCCCAGGCACTGAACACACAGCCAAAGCATCACCAAAGTCACCACACATTAGCCCTGCTGCTTTCCCACACAGTCTGAAGAGAGGCTCAATAGAAGAGGAAGGCAAGGGTAGGTGGAAGTGGGTGGGGGTTTCCCTCTGAAATCACAGAGCTTCACCCAAGATTAATTTATTTTTAATGCACACGGACACGCTGGGAGAGGATGGCCCCTCTTTTTCCGTGGGCTGGAGTGGCGGTGGAACATCTGGGTCGCCCTTCCAACATCCATCCACACCCTCCCTGCAAGGTGGCAGTAATGGAGAAGGGCTCCGAGACGTTTTTAGGGTGCTGTGCACCTCTGTCCCACGTGCAAAGCTGTGCTAGGGTAGCTCATAATAGCTGTCCTGCTGACCTCAAACCCTTTTTCCGCTCAACCCCTTGTCAGCGAACCAAGGCCATGTATCACTGTCACCCCAGCTCTGTATTCATTCATTCACTCACTCACTTACTCAGCCCCCCCTCTGCAAGCCCTTGGGCTCAGCAGCACAGCCATGTCCAATCATGTCTGTTAACTCTGATTTAGGAGCCCCCTCTAACTGTTAAAGGCCATTAAATACAAGCTGTTGTTTGTTAATTGAGGGACAAGTGGCAGATAGATGTGCCTTTAAGAAGCATAAATCTACCACAGACAACCACTGCAGGAAGGGGATAACACTTTCTTTGTAAGAATCCCACTCCTCCGATCCTCAAAGAAACAAATCAACAAGAAACTGCAGGTTTCTAGGGAAACGCACACCTTTCAGAACTCACCTGGAGGCCCAACCCAGAACTACACACAATGGATAGCTGGAAATTAATTATTTTGTAAAATTGTGAGGATATTTCAACCATTTCTCTGATTTATTCAGGAGCATGTCATTTTAAATCAGCTTCTAACTAGCATGAAAAAAAATTGCTAAGAAAAGCCTGTCAGTGAAAGCACTTCTGAAGCTAAGTATGAGCCTGGGAGTAAGAACTGTGTTATGTTAGCACAGCTAAGCATCTGCTGTGTCAGATAATGTTGTTTTTTGCTCTCATTGAAGCCCATTTCAAATGGCAATATTCAGAAGGTTTAGAGGCAAACTGACTGGTACACCTACAGTTGCTATTCCTGTTGGGGGGACATGAACATGAACTCATGGACAAGAAATATGATGGTGTGTCTTTACAGCCAGAAAAACACCATGAAGCTTGACTCTTCATTCTACATGGCATTTTTCCAATGCAAAACACCAGGAGAATCAGGAACTATCAGGAACTTTGGTGGCTCCTAATGTCCCTGATGTATTTTTCCACTTCACTTCAAGAATCACAAAGCTAGGGAGGCTGGCAATTGAGAACAAAGTGAGGCCTAGAATAAGGACAGATCGTGACAGCTTCACTGGAAGCAATTCACATTAAACCAAACACTGTGAGCAGCTGTTAAAATTGAGAAGGGTTGCTGCTTGCACACAGCTTTGATTTTAATTCCCAAAGACAAAACACTGCAAAAGATGCTCTGAACAATCTGAGGTATAACTGCACATTTTCCCCCTAATATTGTAAATACAACCACCAATGCTGCAATTGGTGCTGGGCAAAGATTTGGTGGTGTGCAAGCAGTTGAATACATTTGGATTGATGGTCAACAGTATTGCTAGCACCACCCATCTGTTTGTGTACAGTCTGCAGCATATAAAACAACTTGAATCAGAACAATTTCTCCATCATATAGCATGACATTCCATTTAACATCAATCCATTTCATCACGCATATAAATATGCCAATTCCAAGTGCAATCAGAGGGGATCTGTATACAGTAAAAATGCATGTTGGGGTAGTACCAGTTTCTGGGCTCTTTTTCACATTAAAGTCAGTTTAATAAAATATTGACAGATATATTGACAGCTACATTTCAAGTATGGAATAAAGCAGGACTTAATTGTCATACTCGGTTACATTACAATGATAAAATGTAATTGACAAAATTGCATGGCAAATTGAATGATTGTGTAGATTATTAGTATTATTTAAGACAGCAAAGATGAACCTCAGACACCTCAGGCTTGATCATGCATATTCAGAAACATATATTCAGAGTTAAGTCTAAATTCTTAAACTCTGAAGGCTAATTTCCAGGATATGGATTAAGTCTAGTTCTGGACTACAAGACTACAGGACTACATCTCCACTGAAGTTTTAAGACGAAGACTAGGTTTAATCTATGTCCAGCAACCTAGCCCTGAATGTTACCAGAGAAGACACATGATGTTCTACTGTTTGCTAGCTTGTTGTGAACTATTACATAACTATAACCACAACTGCTTAACATTAGATAAAATAGTTTAATCATACATTACACACAACAATTTCAAAGGTGAAAGAAAGCTTGTAAACATACCTTACATTATATGGGAAATTATTGTAAACAAATTTTATTAGCTCCTATTCCAGAATGAAAGGCTGCATAGACAAATTCTGAAAACATTAAGAAGAGAGGGAAGTTAAACCTTACTAACTTCTTCCAAAAGTACTGAGTATGAGATGTGTGCACCTACAAGTATGAAAAATGCTTTGTAGTGAATTTCTCTAAGTAATGCCTGTGAACAGGCTTAGCACAGACATTGAGACACTGTATTGTAAAAGCTGGGTCAGACTTTGCAGAATTTGTTTTGTAGCATCCCCTACGACTAAAAGCAAAGGAGAAATATGTTTCAGGCTCCCACAGGTCAACTGTAGACTGGTATAAATGTGCACATTCTCAACATGCTTTCACAGTCAGTGTTGGTGTGAGAGAAATTTAAAAACCAAAAATTTACTGAAAGAGTAAGATTAATTACAATACCAATGATAATATTACCAAGAACCATTATTATTATATTCCCTGAAAATGACTGGGCAGGTTTGGTCAAAGACAAGGCCATATCTGCCTGTGGAACAGACCTAATCACGTAATGTACAACTTAATTTAAGATAGAAAAGTTTGCCATCATAATGTATCACCATCATAACAAATGTGTGATGTAGTGGTTACAGCAGTGTTTCTCACCATCATTGTACAGGTTCAAACTTGGGGTGGGGAGGTTCAGAGATACTCTTTAAATTGTTCTGGACAAGCTATAAATTAAGCGTTACAAGCAATTTATATGCATACATAGAGATTTCATTTGAAGGTATTTCAAGCCCACAGTACAAGTGTTGCTTCAGGAATCTTAAAACTGCTTCATCCAACCCTTCAATCAAAGACAGTTTTATTCAAAGTCAGTGGGAATGAATAACTTTAAAAACAAATGATCTTTTCCTTGCAGCTGAAAGTAGCTCTTTCTAATATAAGCTGGGATGGAGGACGAAAGAACATGGTGAACTGTGATACAATAATGCCACTGACCATCTCTGAGCGAGTATCAGTCTTTTAAAAGGCAAATATCAAATTAATCATTAATATATCTCTGGCGAAAAACAGAGGAGCTCATGAATCCAGCCACACTTTCTCAAGTCTATCGTTTCCGCATTGATTAAACACACCAACAGGTGAGCCATTGGCTTTAACTGGAGTTCTATTTAAAAGACCCATAAAAGCTGATAAATGTAAACTTTACCGTTCGAATGTAGCGTATTAGGATCAGCGGGCGATGGCTGAAAATAAGCCGTGAAAACATTTGAACCAACGATCTGAAAGCAATGCCAATTTCGATTTCAGACTGAACACTCTAGTTAGTACAAATCAAACACGGAACAATTCATACCGCACTAGATTTAAACATCACTTCCGCATTTATATCTTTGCCACTCTTTACATTCCGACATTACAAAAATAGCAGTATATTTTACAATTAAGACTAAACGGGCATACGGTTTTACAAAAAATTCCTGTATGAGATATGAAGCTATATAAATCAATAGATGGTAGCCTAGTCTACTTACCAGGGCAAAAATACACTTCAACAACTAGCTCAACATTTACAAGAACGATCAAATGATGCAGGCTATTTTTTAGAAAAGACATATTTTCTCAATGATATAACTATTAACATCAAGCGCTCCAGAGAATCGACGAGTAAGGTTTCTTCTATAATGAACATATTTCAAACTACACTCATTAAAATGTTTCCGATTGGAAAAGGTCTTGGCAGGTAAAGTAACCATTCTCTGTCGGTCTCCTTCCTAAAAAAAGTGCTTAGGAACATATAAGGAGGACCTTTCTGTTACCACATATATTTATTACGTACAGTAAATAGCCTAGACCTTTCAAAAACAGCGCTCGTTGCTTGCCATTTAAAAGCATTGTAGCTAGAGGTCTTGTCAATGCAAGATCATCCGACTGCACTTGCTACCTAGGGCCAGAGAAAGTCAGGTCACACAGATAATAAACCCGGCATAACCCAAGGACGGCAGACAGCACCCAACAAATATTAGTACATTTATTTAAAAGGCTTTACTTGTATTTAATATGAATAAACAAAGCGATACTTGGTACAACACAACCAACACATTTACAAGCTATGTTAGCAAAATACTTGTTTGAATTACCATAACCGTCGACTGCCGTCCAACAGCCAACAAAATACAAAATCTTTCCCGTCTCAAATGACTCTGGCTGCCCCAAGGACTGGTTTGCAACAAACTGGGGTGTAAACAAATTTAGTTCAGTTTTGTCGCTCCCAATGGAGGGGGGTGTTTAAATGGACTTAGTAAGCCAGCTATCCGAACTACAACCAAATGACACGGACTCCATGGACGCAACACGTTCGTGAACACACAGATAAGTTTTCCAGACCGATTAAAACGCTTATTGCAAAATAAAAACTGTAAAATCTTCATAAAAGACAGCATTGTGTGTCACCTTCAGCATTTAGAAGGGGTATACCATTTTGCGTTTCTCCCAACAAACTTTATCAAATTTAAGAAACAGTCCTTTTCAGTATTACTCTATATCAAAAACAAGATTGCCTCCATGGGTAAATATTAACTTATGCCCTACTGCATTCCATTCAGACATAAATTCGAAAAAAGGATCAATGCAAAGTCACAGCTTATCCTCAGTCAGAAATAAGAGAACACACACGGCTCTATGGAATACGCTTTGGTCAATGTGTAGATCTACGCTCCTTAACTGGCGATAGCTAACAAGAACATATGAGATGGAAAAAATGAAGACTTGGCGTTTTCTTCATGGCAGAACATGAGTAGCAACGCTGTGCACGAGACCCAGAAGCGAAGACATCTGCCATTTAAAAAACAGAACCGCAGCAAACTTACCAGCTTCAGTCTATTCCTTGGAGCGCACCAGTTTCTTTTTCCCCCTACTATTAACTCTCCGCCATCTTCAGGACTGTGTTTGTTTAAATGGGAAAACACTCCCTAAGCGCAAGAAACTAGCTTTGTACCAGAGAGATAGGATTTGTGGGTAGAGTAGTTATTCATCGCACACCCAGGCTTCCAAATTCCGGTCGTCCTCTCTTCAACGGACTACAAATACATGAATGCACGCCGAGCAGAAATACTCCTCTGGTGGAGATGGCTTGAAGTAGCAATGTAACAGTAAAAAGGTATTGCATTTATTTTTAGATAACCGAAGACCAACTCTTAAAATCACTAGGAACTTAATGACTGTATACAGTTGGCTTAAGCTGTATCCGATTCTATATGGAGTATTGGACATTTCTTTTAAAACGATATTTAAAGTTAATGTTGACATAAAGAGGAGGTGGGATTTAAAACAATTAGCATGGAATTGGATTATGTAATTTACAGTTTCACCTTTATTTTCACAGTAACCATTTAAAATTAATAATTTTTAAAATTTTAAAAAAATTATTTTAAATGTTTAAAAAATTCATAAAAAAGTAATACTATTTTGTGATTAAAACAATAAATATTTGTCAAAAATCGTAATTAACGTAGCTCCCAGGAAAAAATGAAGGGAAATTCTGTATATTTTATTATAAAAGTCAGCAGTGGGTTTTCCAAAGATAAGGCCAACAAAAGGAATGGCCCTTACCCGATATGCATGTATGTTTAAATACACTATTCTCACTTTGTGCTATTATTATTATTGTTATTGTTATTATTAGTAGAGGTAGTAGTAGAAGTAGTTGTAGTAGTTGTTGTTTTCGTAATACAACTTTGAGTAATGTTACGTTGTTTGCTGGAAAATGTCCAATATGTGTTACTCACAATCAGATTTTTTAGCGTCTCCCTTTAAAAAAAAAATGCAATGCGTTTTGAGATGTCGATTTAAGTAGTTTTACAATTTATATAATTTAATTTGAAAATGTGAGGTATATGCCCATGCAAGAAAATGCTTGCAATCGCAAACAATGTAAACAGTTATCGCTTTAGGTTAAGTGGGGGAACTGTACGCATGCATCGCCAGTCATGCAAGCGAGTAGGTGAATATGCAGTTTCCATACCGTCGCATGGAGGTCTGTGTCTGGCGGCAGACATGTTTGCGCCCTCGTGCCTGAAGGCCTGTGAGAGACAGTATGAACTAAACCCGTCTCCATGGTGATTCAGGGCGCACGAGTGTTGGATTTCAACTGATCTTCGAGAGGGAAGAGACCGTGGATGGGGGATTGCAGGAAAAAAGAGAGGAGCAACACACGATAATTGCCCCTTGCTCCTTGGCCGTAGCTTTCTGTCTGAGCATATTTTTTACTACTATCATAGTGCACTGCACAGCATGGATTTAGACTTTAAGCAGAAAAAGACAGACAATATTCAAATAGAAGTTTGTGCCCTAAAAATCATTAAACCTCAACAGAGACATAAATAACACAGTGGTTGTAAGTGCAAAAGCTTAAACACCCCTCTCTTCAGACCTGTAGAATTTTTAGTGACAACAAACACTTTAATATATCAGTCTTGTGTGTCATCAATTTTCCCCATGCGTTCTGTTTTTGTCTCTATTTTAAGTAAGATAAACAGAAAAAGACTGTCTCCAGAAAGGGGGAGATCTTCAAGCCGAGGGATGGTTTTCTATAGGTTCAGTGGTGTAAGGGCAGTGTCAGTGAATGACACTTAGATCACTCAAGCTACTGCTCTTTCACTTTATATCTAAAGAAGCAGGGAGAGATCATAAATGTATTAGATTGCAAAAGTTAATATGCTTGTTTGCACAAGCTAACACCTATGTTTTTGCTTGTGTTTGTGTGTATGTGCAAGTGAGAGGGCATGCATAGATCCTAGTTTGTTTTTTTCCACACAGAATAGGGGGGCAACAGTACTTGTTTGTCCCCCCTTCCCCTCTCCCTTTTCCCATCCCCCACCACACAATGCAAAGTAGGCCCTCCCTGTCAGTGAGTGGGGGAGATACTATTGTCCGTCCTTCTTCTTTCAGCCTGACATGGCCGGGAGATAACCCCACTGTTGCTGTGTATCAAGGGATTTCTCTACCTGCAGAAGCACTTGAGTCTCATTCACGCCTCCCTCTGCTTCTTTCATCTTCTGGCTACTACCATCCCCCGGGTGCAGTGGGCTTCACCAGGGACCTGGGTATGGGGCGCTCAGTCACTTTCATTTCAGAGTACCTGTTTCCCACTCATTTGTGCCCAAAGTAGTGAAATGAGGTTGAAATGAGGTTTCAATCTCATGAAGGAGTAAGGATCCAAAAATGGGAGGGGCCACCATACTGCCCCTCAGTTTCAATGAACAATGAATTGGCTGTGGAGAGAAAAGAAATGGGTTTTTTTTTTTCAGATTAGTCAATGATGCACAGCTGAATGTAGCTCCACCCAATCAGGGTTAATGAAACCTCATTTCAACCATCACCAGTCCCAAGGCCTGTGACTTGTTTTCTGTACAATGATGTGGGGCCTTACTGTCATTAAGGGAGGAAGTGTTTCAGTTGGCCAGTCAGATGTTGCATGACAAAGGTTGCAGATACAGTTGAGAAATATGTGTGAATCAATATATGAACGGTTCATACACTGATTGGAACCCTGATTCATCACCACATGTGTCCACATGACTTGCATGGTGATGCATGTTTAGATACTCCAGTTTTTACATTTACATTTCGCAGACACTCTTACCCAGAGCGACATAAAGAAGTGCACACAATGAGCTTGAGCAGCCGTTCATCATTAGATGAAACCAGGTGCAGTTTAAACAGGTGGGTCTTAAGTTTGCGGTGGAATGTGGTGAGTGAATCCACTGTCCTTATTGTGACAGGGAGATCATTCCACCAATTTGGGGCCAGAGTGGAAAAGAGGTTGACTGAGATGAGGTACCCTTTTGGGAAGGAAGGGCTACATGTCTAGAGGATACAGAATGCAAGGGTCTTGCAGGTGTGTAAGGTTTACACCACAAAATCAGTGATATGTAGATTCTAAAAGATGGGAGAACAGAGATTCAGAAGTGACTGAAAAAGAGACAAAGGTAAGTAGACATTGAAATGAGAGACAGGTGGACCAACACAATGATGGATAAAATAAGAAACATTTCAACAGTGATGGAAACAAGGAACTAGGAGTATAGAGATAATGATAAATAAATAGAGGTGAATTATCTTCCATGGTTAGAATTGTGACGGAAGTGGTTGGTGCCAGTATGTGCTGCCAGCACAAGGTGAGAGACCTGACAGGTGGTGTTTAAAATTCCAAACAGGTACAGAATCTGGGAAGTGCTGTCCCTGGAAATGGAAAATTACTGCCTCCAGGTAAAGACCCAGCACCAGAGAGAGGAGGAAGTCAACTTCCCCCCAGCTATGAGTCTGTTCCTCTTTGGTTCCTGCAAATTAGCACAGTCATCCACCATCCTCGATGTCCTCTATTCTGACATGTGGAGAAGACTTCTACTTATCAAATATGAGGTCTTCTATTGTAACAGTGAGGACCTCTACATACAGAAGTCTACTTTGCTGAACCAAAATATCCTCACTTCTAATATATAAAGAGGCCAGTATCTACAACTTGTAACAAAATGTCTTCAGTCTTCTGCTGCAATCAGTTTTTCATAAAGATTTATTTAATCATACATGAAGAAATGCTATTCTGTAAAATATTCAGAGACACCTACTGTCAAGAGGTCTTAGACTTTATATAGACCAATTCACACAAAATAGTTGCATTGTAGTGAATATACAAGAACTGGGTATATAAAACATGTAAACAGTCTTTCCCTTTTAAATACATGTGACATGTTCAATTTTATTTTTAAAAGTTAATTTACTTCCTGAGTGAGGGAACATTATAAACAAGGACTCCACTAAATTATATTGGATATAGGAGCATGTCCATGTGTCATGGTATCCAGTATAATTTAGTGTGACAAGAAAGACTGCCCTGGGGCAGTGGCAATAGACTCCCATGGTGTTAAAAAAGTTCAGACAAACTCTGACTGTTGTCCATATTGAGGAGCCAGTTTGAATCAACTTCACCAGGAGACACTGCCTGTATGACCTCATGGTGTGAGAGGTAGCAGGACAGCACCAGCGCATGACTCTGTAGCTGGTTTCAGTTACCCCACACTACCCAGAATCCACTGGGCTTCTCTCATGTATTTCCTGGTCAACCTAATGTACAGGGTAAGGTGGATCATCAAGAAAATGGCAATCAATAATAACATATAGAAGTAAAAATGTAAATAAGTACCAACAACTACTCTTGATCAGGATGTATGGTTATGCTGAAAGTGCAAACAAACTCTTCTTGTTTGCACTGTTACTGGTTCTAAGAGTATTATCTATGCTTTTCTGTAGACACTGTTGCTTGTTTAACCAACTGAATGAACATGGTTACAGTACAGTAGACATTTTTGTAATTTCCTCCATGTGAGAACTAAATGAATGTAGTGTAATATTATATTTATTAGCAATTATCCATTTCAGTTTTTTGAGGACTGATGTCCTTATCCTGGGTGACTAAGATAGCTTACTTTTATATGCATTATCCATATATTTAGTTGGGTGTGAAGTGCAAAAATCAAGGTCAGTAGAGGATCTTTGCTATATGGTCTCCAGTAACTGAACTAACATCTTCATGGCTTTGGAGGCCAATATCTAAACCAGTGAGCCACACTGCCACCATCTGGTTGGGGTGGTGACTTACATTAAATCCTAGCTCATCTTTCTCCCTTGTTTTGAGTTTCTTTTCCCCTACTGTAACAAAATAACTACAGCTTCAGTCTGTTTTATATGGTGGTGGCTGCTATAAGCACCTACCATTTACTCCCATTTTAATTTACTATGGCACAAGTGATCAATGTTTTAAATAGCTGGAGGCATTAGGCCCAGAGGATGAATGAAAGAGCCGCAAAGTATTGCTTGACCCAGTCAGGGTTTGGTTTCAGGCATAGTAGAGGGGTTAAATGAGATCATCTATGGGGTGTATGTACCGGCATATTGCAATAGCTAATGGGATGGGGTTTGCTGAACAGCACACTTTCTCTATTGACTCATTTATTTTCCTCCTCAACTGACTGTGACAGGTAGAACTTCTGAAAACTGTGTCTGAACAGCTGCATACCAGAGTATTCAAATTATAAAGCAATTATACTGAAGCATTGTGCCATAACAACAAATACACAGATAAATGTCTGTTAGGCCCACATGCTACAAAGTTGTTCCAAAATATTATTTAGGTGCCCAGCAGACTCAACATGCTTACTGTACACAATTCACATCTTGCACATTAAGGTCTCTCTGCCCTCAATAGCATTTCTGTCAGCTCTGTAAGACTTTACCTGCTGACCTCACAGAAAATCCTGGAGTAAACTAAAGTGGCTTTCAAAACTGCCACTTAGTGCTCTGCAGTGCAGAGTAGCTCCCTGTATCACTAAATTGCTCATGCATAAACATGACCTGTGAATCAGAACAATTTGGCACTGTTCCAGTAGTGTAACTTCGAAGCATTTAACATGTGGCGCACAATTTGGCAGGAAGTACCAGCCACATGCAATGTATTCATGGCTGTCTTTTGAGCTTCATTAACATGTGAAACAGTCTTAAAGGGCCACCAGGTGACTCAGACAGACAGCACTTGTTTGGGAAGCAAACGAGATTCCTATAACTGGGAGTTGTAGTCCCAGCCATTGCTATGTCCAGAGGTTTATATTGTTGCGGCAACAACTGGTTCAGCCTTGCTGGGGATAGGGATAAGCTGGTAAAGTTTGTTAGTCTCGTTACTGTCCAGTAGCAATGACCCTGTCAATGCACATAGCTGAATTCACCACCCTCTGATGACAAAGGCTGGTGCATCTGTGCACAGAAGTGAGAGATGGTTGTCACATGATTCGATGGAGTCACATGTCATGGTATCCCCCTCCAGATAACAGTCAGACTAGAAAGTTCAGGTGAGACTGAGGTGGAAAAATAACATGTAAAACATTAAAAACAGAGAGAAGGGCAGCATGTATGACAATAGTGTTGGATAATCACCCCCTAATCCCCAGTAATGTTGTGATATAAATCATGCAGAATTTGCTGGAAAAGGGGGGACTTACCACCAGACTCTGAGGAAAACACTGATGCGTGTAACATTAACCGAGATATATATATATAAACATTGTGTGTGTGTGTGTGGGGGGGGTGAAAACTCGAGCACAGCCATGTCCAAGTGGCCTAGATTTACAGTCCTGGCAAATGGACTCTCCCGGCCTCCCAAATCCAGAAGAGCAGCACAACAGCTTGCAGCTCATCTGAGGGCCAGCAACAAACCCGCCACACTACATATCCAGGAAAGGGAAATATTAACCAGCATCATTCCTGTTAATTGTGATCGGACAGGGAGTGGGTGAGCATCTGTGGCAACCTCTAAACAGGAAGTAAGGGCCAGAGAACTGTCTTTGAATATCTGAAACTTTAATGGTGCTGGCCCTGTTTGCGTTTGTTAATTGACATTTATAAGCTTAAGTAAGGATCAGCTGACAACTGATTCCTTTTTTAAAGCACTAAACTGTGCAAAGTGCTGAAGTACTGAAGTGCACATCACACTAACATTTATCATACCAGAGACTGACCTTATGTTGCATGTTTTCCAATCCTGCTAAAATTATTTGATGTGAATGTAAACTTGACAGATGCAATCAAGTCAGATGGGAACCCATGCTGCTGAAGGGTTATCCTTATTTATAAATGCAGGCTTGTTAATCATGCAAAACAAGTTCAGGAAAAAAACTCTCTGCTTCCTTTTGTAGCTCACCAGCTGCCTCTGATGAACCCCCACTGACACCAGAAAAACTTCCATTCCTTTTATTTCATTTTCAGTTTGCTATTACAGTCATTCTTATTGCAGACACACTGCACCGTTAAACATGCTATCCACACAGGTTGATTTTGTTATTGAAGTAATCATTAGAATGTTGGTTGTTGCAAAATGTTGTTGTAAGCCATTTAGAGTGAGCAGGGCTTAAGGTGAACCATAACAAAACAGCGTGGCTCTTGAACACACCCCTGGTTTACTCGTCAGCCTCAGCTGTACATGCCTACATGCCATGTTGGCACTGTTCGTGGTCCTGCAGTTTTCCCATGTTTTGGGAAGGTGCAGGAACATTTGACAAACAGGAGTTGGATCTTTCTATTGAAATAGACAGAAAGCTTGCTCAGGGGCAAAGCAGTATAACCATTCCTCAGGAATTAAGCACCACTCACAACACCACTCTCCTCCCTATGGGAGTCACCATCAACAGGAGCTATCACACATTGTAATGTAGTAGCACTGCTACTGAATTACAGCAGCACCACTAAAATATGTGAGTTATGTAAGTGAATGTGAGAACTGTATTCAAACTTTGGGTATAGTTTCTGGTATGAACCTGGATGGCCGGATATAACTTTCTCTTATCCCTTCCCTTTTCTGATTCTTGAATTTTCTCAAGAAATGGTTTTGTCCACACTGTGTAAATGCAGTTGTAGAAATTACAAATATATTTGTATTGGTAGACTGAACAGGTCTAAAAGTCTGAGACCACTACTGGAAGTGCATTCTTTTATAATGTAGTAAAAAATTTCTAATTACAAATTATACTAACAATTTCAGTGAAAAGTTAAATCTTTGAAAACTGTATGAATTTCAGAATGTCTTAGTTTTAGGCATTTCCTCCTTTTGCTTTAATGAGAGGGTGCACCGCAGCTGGCATGGACTCCAAAACTTGATGAGCCATATTATGCCATGGTCTGCAACTGCCCCCATAAATGTTTGATGGGGTCTGACCTTTTGTAAAAAGAAGCTAATGCAGTCAATGTCACAAATTTGCTTAAATATGACCAAGAAATAGTTCAGAATTTGTAATATTTCTTAAATAAATTTCTTTAATAAATATTTATTAAAGGTCATAACTTGTAAAAGATATCTTGTTTTAAATCTTTCAAAATCCTAAAACTTTGTTCATTTCCAGGATTTCATGGAAAAATATTGAAGAAAGATTCAATGTGATCAGAGGCTTTTGGACCCCATGTATGCAGAGTCTGTAGCTCAGGGTTATAGCTCCTGATATATGCAGGGCACAGTTTATGTGTTTCTGTTTACCACACATGGTGGTGGGCTTTTTTATTTCGTAGTTGTTTAGTTGATATTCTTATGTTTCATACACATGGATCCAACATGTCTGTCAACCACACATGGCAGTTCTTGCTATATGCAGCACCTTGAGCACCTCTTTCCACATTCTTGTTATTGAATGGACATAAAGTAATGCAAGTTTAAGATTTTAATCCATGGTCACAAAGTGTATAGAAGAATGCTCCCAAGAATAAGGAGGTAAACGCCTTCATCCTTATGCTCTAGTATGGCAGCAATTATGCCAGCCCATCCTGGGAAATTTGTGGGTTATGTTTGTTAGTCTCATCAATCTAGGAGCCACTTCTGGTTGGCCAGGCACCTGTGGATGCACAAATCAAGCACATGACAACTTCATCATCCTCCTGTGGTATAGGCAGAGTGCAATTGGTGGTGTGTCTGCAGTCTGGAAAGAAGCAAGCACTCATTGTTACATGATTCAGGGGAGTCAAGTGTTCATGGCTGCCTGAGTCAGTGGTAGATTACAGCATGAGAATAACCAGTTTGGGAAAAAAAACTGATGGAATAGCAAAAAAAAAAGAGACTGCCTTTTAATATCGCACTACAACTCCCACCGCTTGTCACTTATTTGTCTGAATGCCTTAAATGATACATCTTATTAAATTTATAATTCTGAATTAGCTGGCTCTCATTTTAGTGGATATAAATAATATGTAAATTAAAGAATCTGTACATTTTTAAACTGGGATTTTTCTCATATTAGATGGAGGGGGAATGGCACAGGGAACCTTGGAGACAGCCCTATGATGTCCGCTGAGACTGTTTATTGAGTCCACACTGACATTCATCTGGGGACACGTGCCAGAGTGCAGGACAGTGGCACAGTGACTTTTCTATCACAGTGCTCCTACCATTATTACACTGGAAGAGAAAGCAAAGAGCGATTTTTTTCTTTTTAAAAATAAATGAAAATTCGTACATTTTTTTCTTGTTGTATGTGAATACTTATATTTACTCTCTTCTGAAATATGTTCCATACAACTTTATGCTCTTGCTGTCATAATTTTGTATTTTGCAATGCCAATGATGCAAACAGAAATTGTAATTAGAAGCTGAATTGAGAGTGGGGTGAGTGTGTGGATTTGCATTGGAACAATTCAACCTCTCCCACTTTGGCTTTCACTGATCAGGTGGCAAATTCACAACTTCATTATTTTGCTAACTGTTCATAAATCAGTTTGGGTTTTTTGGGCAAATAATTTTTGCACATCATTTCTGAATCTATTGGTTGAATACATCCAAATTCACAGTGTAATTTTTCCCCCTCTGGTCTGAGAATGTCTACAGGGGAAGGAATTCTACTTGATTAAGTGTGTCATGACTTATTAATGCAGCATAGGTCTCCTGACTGCTGGCTCATGAGGCACCATTAGTTTGAGTAGCATAAGGGCGCTCTCTGGTGGACAATTTTCAACCAGCTTCAGATATACAATCTCACTGCTGTTACATGGAAGCTGGCCATCTACCCTGCACATTCTTGACATATCCATCTGATATCATGGTTTTCAATTATAGACAACTAATTAAGTCTGTACTGTATAAATGTAAAATAAAACGTTAGTTGAACTAAGAAACATGATTAAGCGAAATACTATCTTTGTTGTTAAGGTTTTGTTTCACTCTACAGTTTGGTCTGTTACTGTAGCAGGCACATACAGTTAAACTGCAGCTGTCTGGCTGACCAGAAGGGTTGCAGTTGCACAATGGATTGAGAAAAAAAGTGCCATATTAACTCTTCCTTGGAGACACTACATCCAAGTATGTATCACTCTGTGGGGCTAAACAGTTGCAGTACTGGCACACTTACACTTCAAAAACAGAACAGGAGCTGAATCACTGTATTGAGAATTAGTTCTTCATGCAGATAAAATATATAACAGTTCATCATGTTCAGTATTGAAAATATCTGGAAGGTCAATGTCCGCCAAGTAACACCATTCAGGACTACACAATAACTCTGCTGGTCCGTGCTGCTCAGCGTTCCTAATCATGCATACTGGCCTTTTAACAGTGCAGTCTCTCTCTCCCTGTTTCCACAGATATGGCTGTGAGTTAAACTTATGCACAGCCATTTCCAAGCAGAAAGACTGTTGAAAGATGATGACATAGGCACCAGTAATGTCACATACGTGTAAGATCAGTTGTACCATGTTAGCATTTACAATTTCTTAGATACATATTCGCCATTGTAAAATGGCTAGGTGAAAAATGCTATGTATGGTTTTTTGATCTCTGCACAAATGTATCATACGATACATGATGGTTTCCAAATCAAAACAGGTTGTATCATTATGATACATTTGTGTAGAGATCAAAAATACAAACAACAGGAAGCTGTACGAATTTGTTTCTATCAAAGCACATGACTGGATTTATTCTCCCTGCTACTGAACCAAGCTACTCCTTCAATGACTTGAAGTAAGTATGAATGGAACAAAAAATTTTGTTTGTCAGTGATTTGGATCAAAAATTGTGTTTTAAGAGAAAACAAATCCTTTTGACTAGTTGATACTAGTTAGCATTTGACGGCAGGTTATTGTGCTATGTTGCTTGTAGAGGCTCATACTTCTGTTACTGACATATGACACCACTGGACTCAGAGGGGTTAATGGAGCTTCAGGCTGTCTCTGTGGCATTAGGATCAGAGTTGCAGTGATTTCAGAGCACTGCAGTGGAATTCTGAATGAAAATACAGGGTGAAGTTTGAATTCAAGCCACATCTCCTGAGCATGACAGAAAAACAGACAGCCCAGGACCGCAGGAATGACAAAGGGAAAGCAGGATAGAAGACTGTCACATTCACCATGCACCTATGAGGATAACATAGCAGGGATTGTCAGAAACTTCTACTGGAGAAAGTGGTCAATGCAGTTAGCTACAGCACACAGGTCTTGGCCTGCACTCTCTGTCTTGCATGTTTTGCTCTTCTCAAACTGTATACTTTAAAATGTTACTGACTATACAGTTTGAAACAGCTTTACCTTCAAATTAACACAGAGCATCAATTCCTGACATTGCTGTTGTCAGCTGTAGCAATATGGTAGCAGTGCATTTCTGACTATTTGGACTGTCCTGAGAGAAAAGCAGCATGCTACAAAAGACACAGATCAAGAGCTGCAAGTCATTTAGTTAATTCCTTAATCAGTGCCCGATCACCATCTAGAGTTGAAATGTGGGTACAGTCCTTTTATTCTATGAGCCTTTCTCTAAGTCATTACACTTTCTTTGAACACATTTATCAGTCAAGAATAAATAAATCTGGAAAAACTGACTACACAAAAAATGTAATCATTTTTTTTATTTCACCTCACCTCTAAAGAGAAGACATTAGAAGTAAAATGTACATTTATACCCATAGCTGTATCTGATGACAGTGAGGTAATTTCTTCATTGATATAATTGATTACTAGATGCAGAGACAAGCCTGCAGAAAAGTATCCATCATCATTATAGCTCAACTGAGTGGCAACCATTTGAGCACATCAGTATATGCATGCAGTGTATGTAAGGTAGGCCTATAATGTGTCAGTTTTGCAACGGGGGGTGCATACCTCAATTAGGGGGTGTCTATATGCTAAGTTCAGAAAAACGGAACCCGTTGACAGCTGGCAGTTGGGAGAAAGACACTTGAAGGTACAATCTCCTCCTGTCTCAAGTTCTTTTTAAGTAATAGACTGATTATAAACTTGTTAAATAACGCTCCTTCCCGATATTAAAGAAATAAAAATTATTAGCATGCGCGTGCTTACAGGTTTGCAACTTGGAACGACGGCTCGCGCACTGACATCAGTCCAATTTACAGCACCGTGTCCCGCCCAGTAAGATTTTTACTCCTGACAACAAAACGAGCAAATCAAAGACAACAACTGCGAAGCTTTCAAGTTTACACCCAATCCCTTTAACTACAGCAAGAGACTACCGATGCTGCACTGGTAAGCCCCTTCAATTTGAAATCCAGGCCGCTCATTTCCCCCTACAGTAGCCGAACTGTAGGGATCCCCTGAATAAACAATCTTGATGTTACAGTTGGCACTTGATCACAGTCGAATACTCATATTTTTTGATGATTATTGGTTTACTACGTTGTCGAGTTTGTCGAGTCCCTGGTGCTATCCTGCTAAGTTTTACAAGTGAATTCAGTATCGATAACTCGCTGCATACCAGATTGCTACTCGGCACTTGCTGGTACGCCTAAATGAACATAAGCTAGCCAGGAATAATATCTAGACACAAACCTCACGGCGGTATAGTTACCCAACAACAGTCGTTATAAGTTAATATTAAATAAGCTGTTTCCTGGCGTGGTAGCGAAATGGGTAAATTACTTATGAATTGTAATACGCTAGGTTAGCTACTATGGTTACATTGCACTGTAGGGTAGCTTTCTTTTCAAGAGTCTAGCTTGCTATTGCTTACTTACCCTGTAGCTATATGTGGCCACATACACTGCTTAACGAGCCTACAGCTACCTTTTTTACTTTACTTGGAGCTCTTGGCTGTGAACCAAAAACGCACCGCCAGATGGTGGAAATAATGGCAAAAACTGAACAGCACAGCAACTGAGTCAACATAACAAGACAGTAAATAACCAGCGTGAAGGAGCTGGGTTAACGTATTCCTTTCCTTCCTTCGTTAACTCGGCTACCGTCAATGCAGTCAATATACATCCTGCAAACTAACCAATCAATAATGTGTAACTTTTGAACTCACTTTCAGGAGTTCGCCGAACAATGTGGTGCAAGTTTAACTACCAGAAATTTGGTCAGGAGTCAAGTTGCACTCAAACTTGACGATAACCTTTGCGTTTAACAGATAAGGATTTTTAAAGCACCCGAGGTCATTATTTGGTCATTTTATAATCATGTATGGGCGTTCAGCAAAGACTGTACAAGATTGCCTGAGTACAGTTTAATAATGAACTGCGGAGGTCGGGGTATGATTGACCTTTGTATATGTGGTTGCAATTTACTTGTGGTCCAGTAGAGGTCATTGTTATCTTGATGATGAAGAGTCGTGACATAGCCCTGTAAAATCCAGCAAAGGCAATCGGTTTCGTAATGCACGAATAAAATGAAATATCTGTTCATTGAAATAGATCTATTGAAACACTGTACAGCCATTACGAGTTTCCAGTGTCAAAACAACGGCTAGGATAGTATGAGTACAGTGTGACCGAATATAATACGACCTTACCATTGGCTTGCTTTAAGTTTAATAGGAGATAATTTAGTACTTCACTGTTTATGAAGTGATATTGAGAAAAATATTCTGGTTTCGGGCAAAGCACAGGATTTAGGAGGACAGAGCTTAACAATATGATAAAAAGGATGAATAGATTCAACTTTGGGCTGAAGAAAAGGAACCATCCTTAAACATTAACGACAGAAAAACGACCGTGGTCTGTTTTATTTTCATCCTCGGCACATATGATTTGCATGTTTTTAAACGATTCGTCGTGTATTTTCAGGTTTTTAGTACAGCATCAGTCGCAGAAGTGAGTCTTGCATTTGTCTCTTCCCCTTTTAAACAGTTTTTTTTTTTTATTTTAGACTATATGGGGAAGAATTCTGATTCTTAACTTCACCTGAATTTGTTCACTTGCTTGTATAAATTCCCAAAGAAAACTATACTAGATTTATCACCTGTAAGTACATAATTACGTAAAATGGACACTTTTGAAATAAACAAAACTGACTACTTCTAAAAAGGAAAATGGATCAGGGATATTGTAAAATGAGATGTGTCCCATTTCAAGCATAACTATTATCACTTTTTATATTTTATCTTGTATTACGTATATAGATGCTCATTTGGCGAAGCATCTGCATTTTATACATTGATCATTTGTAAATGGGGAGTTTTTTGCTCAGATGGTCTTTGTCTTAGCATCAAGGTCAGTCACGTTTAATTCTGTGTTTTTTCTTGTTTCATGTAGTCACAAGGAAAACATGCAGGTCAACTGACAGTGTTTCCTCTCCCTTTTCACCCTTATTTGCCAGAGACTGTTTTCTGTTGAGATGGCCAAAATAAAGGGAGGGATTTCTGAAACAAAGGCCTTCTCCCTAGGCTGAAGGCTCCATTAGATTTTTCCTTTTCCCTTTTTTGCTCAATTTTAAGCCAAATACACCAGCAAAGAACACATATTAAACTGGATGCTGGTGCAAGTTACAATATTACAGTGTATTTTTTGTATTTTTATGAGAAATTATGTTTTAAAATGTGAGATTTGCAGTTTGGGCCTTGCTTTCTTTTTTGTGTGAACAGAGCTGCTGCTGCCTGCCTGAGCCGAACAAAGATAATCACTCAGGAAACGTTTCAGCCAATCAGCTGCGGCCTTACATCCTGCCAGCGAATAGGGGCCAGTCAGGGTCTGGCTTCTATCAGAGGGCCTTGATCACCGAGCCTGAAGTGCCAAGCCCACTCTGCTCTGTGCGAGGACTGAGTCTGTCCTCCATGTTGTTTAAGCATTGACATAACACTGTGTTAGCCATGCATCCACAGAGGTAAGCCTGATTTATTTTTTTCCTTTACTCTTCCTTCCTGTGCTGTTTATTTGCTGCAGAAAGACGACCTTGCTCTTCCCAGGAGAGAGAGAGAAACCCAGGCAGGCCCAATGCCACAGAAGTGGAGCCAGGCCGGAGTAAGCACAGGCTCTGTGTAGCCCTGCTGGCTGTGCCTTTGATCACATGGTCTCCAGCCTGTCTCCATACTGTAGTGCAGAGGTGGCCATGGGAGAGCAGATCCTTCAGGGTGTTTTTTTCTTTTTTCTATTTTTTCACTTTCAAAACAAAAACAGAAGTAAGCGTACTGTGCCTTTACTCTCCTGTTGCATTTGGTATTGGTTGTCTGGTGCTGCAGGAAGGGGATGTGTCTGTAAGTGGATAGCCTGCATCATTGTTAGTTTGGGTCACTTGCCAGCCTGGGTAAAATGGAGGCTTTAAGCTGGGGGAGGGCAGAGGTGACTGTGACAGCTCAGCAGTGTGTCCCATAGAGGCTGGCAGTGAAAACCAAAGTGTTGAGTAGGGGGTGGGGAGGAGACATGATGCATTCTGGGAGGAGAGCAAGCCACTTTTGACTGCTAAAGTTTTAAAAAATGCATGTATTGTAATTAAACATGATTAAAAGTGTGACCCAAACAAGCATTAAAAAACATGGCTGCCTCCTGTGCTCCTGTTGTTTATTTGGCTGATGGGGCTGTATTTTCTTGCACAGGACTTCAAATTTAAATTTGTTTGTATACTCACTTTTAGATTTAATGTTGACAAGAATATTTTGAGTCTGAATAATTGAATAATGCAACATTTATTTCAGTTTTCTGTAACCGAGGGGACCAAGAATGTGAGGTATTGGAACATGGCCTAATGGCTGACGTCGGCTGGCAGCTTTATGGCCCCCGGACTATGCCCCTTGCAGAGAGCTTTCCCTCTCCTCACCCCAATTGTCAGCCATTGCGTTTGTGTGCAAATAATCACGGAACGAGAGAGGGATTCACAGCAGACCTTGCAGAAAAATGCCATTCCATTGCAGAAAGCACTGGTGATTAGGAATGAGGCTGGGAGAATAAGCATATTTGATTTTACTGTAGTGCTGGTTGCATTGTCAGACAGTGGATTTTAATGTTGAACTGTTCACATTTAGCAAGCGTAGGATTTAATTGTTGTGCTGGTCACGTTTTTTCAGACAGCTCAACTGTGCATTCAAAACACCGAGAAGACAAGCACATTAAATTTGTTGCCTGTTGGCAGTGTAGCATTTCAGAGCAGTATTTTCATGAATCTCTATAACATTCTGAGGGCTCCTGCTTGCCACAGCCACTGAACGTATGACATTTGACTGCCTGGCTTTCACCGTCCACTCAGGCTTGAAGGGAAGTGTGAGAAATTTTTTGGGTTTCACGTTGCACAAACGTGTTTCATTTGCTGCTTTTGTGAGGAGAACGGGCTGCTTGCTCCCTGCTTAGAAAACATTTTCTGCAGAATTCGTATGCAAATGCACCTTCTGAAGAGAGGGCTAGTCACTAAATGCCTCAGATTCATTCAGGTTTCATAGCAGCACAAATGTTAATATGCTAAGTGTAAACAGAGTCGTGGTGGATTACTGTGAAAGCACCCAGAATATCTGAATAAAACCAGCTTTCAACATGACTCCACCACAGAATTCTCTAATTTTGCAAAAGCTTCATACTCATTTTATCATATTGCCATGCATTTTGCAGAGATAATTTTTATTCATTTGCAACCAGTAATACCCAGGTTTATTAATATTTTGATTTTTATCCATTCTGCATTCTGTAATCAGGTATTACCTGACCTTCATCATCTGCATGGTATTTCAGTGTCCCTTTTCATTATTATTTTTTCCACTCCATGGCTTGTGTTTGTGTTTGCGTGTGTGTGAGTGTGGGTGTGTGTGTGAGTTGTCAGATTATGTATTTGGAAAAAGACACAACACGGCAACCCTTCCTCCTGTTTGCCAGGAGGGGTGATATGAGCATTGTGTTAATGTTCGGTTTGGATGTTTCTTTTAAACTAATAAGCTATGGCAACAGCCAGATCTTTAACCTACTTTCATTCCTTTTAAATGGATTATGCAAGATGAAGGGGATCAGTGAGACACCAGTGAAAAGGCGTTTCATTGAGGCCAGGGAGAGTCTTTCTTTCTCGCTCGTTTTTTTCCCCTTTTTTTGTCAAAGGGATGCATTTGATTTGTGGGTCTGTCGACCAGCCGTGTCGTCAACAGAGGGCCAGGAATGGTCACCACAGCCAATGATCGTCTCTGTGAACACCAAAGGAACAGAGGAGGAAAGTGTACGTGCCCTCTTAGCTTTTGGCAACATTACTAGTCTTATTTGGAAAAATATGTACTGTATATGTATTTTTTGAGGCAGAGAAAGGCTCATCTCGGCTGGAAGGACTGTTTTATCTGTGAGAAATTCCCCCCTGCATTGCAGCAGGGTGTCTGTGAGGGAGAGCACAGCAGTGAGCTGTGTCACCCAATCAGATCCCTCCGTGCCGCACTCAGACCAATCGCAGTAGCAGCCGAGGTTACAGATTGACGATCGCCGTGGAGCTGCAAGGGAGAGCAAGGCCCTTCTGGAAAATTCTGCACCCTTCTCTGTTTTCATCTCATCTCATTCTCTGCCATCCAAAATTTAAAGGCCCTGGCTGAAGAATTTGTGTTGTGTATACTCTGTGCCTTAAGACAAGGTATGCTGTTACGTGTCCATTTTCTGCATTGAGAAATATGTGTTGATTGTGTGTGAGGGGGCGGGGGACATAGCTGGCATGAATAATAGCTATGATTTTCTATCCTTCCATTCTCATAATGTCTTAGCTGGGGTTATGTGGTGGCCAGGGCTGGGCATTGATCAGAAGCTCAGTGCTTCACACTGACACTGTGCATGTGGGCTAAGCCAGTCAGTGTCAGTGAGCTCTGGCAGAGAGGGACCAATATGGCAGAGGCATCTCTAGGTGTTTTCCTCCGCTGCATGTCGTCCCTTCTCTCCCTCTGAGGGCTCCCTGGCTGAGCAGGGGACAGGGCAGGCTTCTTCTGGGGGAAGCAGGGGCTGTCTCCTGCTGCCATCACTGTCTGCTGGCCTATGTCAGCAGACTCTGCCCATTCAGTTACAAAAGAAAAAATTGTGGATAAAATCTGACTGGATTGAATCAAAATCTTTGGTTCCTGTTACATCTGGTTTACATCATCAAGACACTCGAAAGGTGATATTTGATATATTTACGATGTACGTGTGCTGTGTTTGTATTCATATCTGAATTCGACAAAGGGTAAAGCATGTCAAGTAGGCCCTCTGTATTGCAATCTAGCATCAAACCCGTGTGTCGGTTTTTCTGATAAACGTAGGCTTCCTCCTTGGGAAGTCCCCAGGAAATGCAGGGCATTCAGTGTCAGTGGGGCTTTGTATGTGTGTGCATGTGTGTGTCGTAGAATTGCAGTTAGTTAGGGATCTACTGCATTTTCATGATTAGTTGGATAAGGTGAGCGGGGAGCATTGACCTTATGACCGTAGACTGTGGAAACATTTGTTAGCAGATCAGTAATCTGCACAGCTCACACTGATCTCTGTGGATGTGGGCATGGTTGGTGGCTAGATAAATGCAGCTCCAGTTCACTTTTCTGTGTGTGGATGGTAGTGGCAGGTAACAAAACTGCAACCTTCACAGCTGTGCTCTGTGTGTACGGATGTGACCGCTGCACTGGGATCCAAGGGGGCGAGTGGTGCTGCTCTGCCTCGGCTGCTGTATGTTAACTTCAGATACTAATGACTGTGCCGTTTCAGGTCCTAGATACTGTAATGCCTCTTTTTTGTCCATACAGCATGTTTTTACCTCAACATTAAGGGCTTGTTATACTTTAGGAGGAATTGTCTATTCTGTAAGCTTGGTGTGACAGGGGCTACCTCAGTGTAGCAATTTATTTTTACGTTCTTATGTTCTTCCTGGTGGGATGTTGATTAAAAATTTTATAGTGCATGTCAGTTACATGTCATCTTGGAAGTTTTGGAATTTATAGGCAAATTCAGACTCTTCCAGAGACGTAAAAGGTGAATTGTATGATCAGGTTGGATAAAAAAGGAAGTAGGACAGCAAGCTACTGTTGGTGCAGTTTAGTTCTTTCCAATTAAATGCAGATTTAAAGAATACGTTTAGACTAAAGATCAAACAGGTGTTTTCACTTGAAAGAACTCAAGCCACAGTGTTGTGTAGATTCACAAAAGAAACAGACTTCTTTTTTTCTCCTTGTTAATACGCACCTCCTGACTAGCCCGCCTGACAACTCAACTGTCACTTGGAACTTGGGTGTGTTTCAATGTTGTGTGCTGCCACTGACAACACTTCACAGACAAATATATGGCTTGAATGTCAAAAAATAACTACTGAAAAGACTAGGTAGCATCTTGCTTGATTTTTTCTTATGGTGAATAGACATAGTTATGGAAAATGTAATTTCTTCATAAATCTGACAACACAGAACTATGGACCCTCATAAGTGAAATGAGTCCCTCCCCTCCCCATTGTATTGGTAGGCTCCATAGCAACATGTTACTATGGGAATTAATTCATAGTGCCAGTTAGATCCATATGGAAAACTTCTGGCTTTTTATAGACCAGGATAAGACAAGCCCTTCCTGTGCAAGGACAATATGAGGCATTGCTTAACATGTTCTAATTTGAAAAATCAGCTTTAAGCACAAACCACATGCCACGTGACTGCATTATTACGCTGTTGCAACAAATGGAAACATCACAGGCAGAAACTGCTGAATAAAATGCCATTATGCAGTGGGTGACTAAAATCTTGTAAAAAACGCTGTCCTGTCATTTTATGTGCATATTGTTGACAGATATGCCTATATAATTTGGTATATTGGGTTTCACACATGATTTCACAACAAAGATGCCAAACCAATTATTGCTTGCTTTGTATAAAACTACTTAAAAACTTTCAAATTCTGTATTTAGAAAGTAATTTTAGGGTGGTTCCAAAGGTTAGTCCATGGGTATTGAATAGATTTGTCAGGTGCAGAAACTGCCAAGTGAAGAAAAAGAAATCCAACCAAGATTTCCAATCGCTTAGTGTAGGAAATGGCACTAATGTGCACCAGTATGAAGAATTCTACTGAATGTATTGAAAGATGGTGAAGCTAGAAATGGCAGAAATGGCAATTTTCAAGGTTTGAAAGTGTGATTAGTTGTTCAGTTGAGTAGGGTGTTTTTGTTCTAGACAAGAGCAAAAGCCTGCACCCACATGGGCCCATCGTGTATAAGGTTGGATAACACAGCAATAGACAGACTAAAAGGCAAGCCTAGACAGCCTGAATGGCCCTTTCTAGGTGTTCAACATTCATTTGTTCTTATGATTTCATTTTCCTTTACCCTGTCAAGTAAGAGGCAGCACATAATCAGCTTCAGAAAAAGGCTCCAAATTAACCAAGTGTGAAAGCTACTGTAGGCGTGTTGAATGATGTTCACTTCATTTCATACCAGTAAGTTTTCAGTCACACTCCTTTTCAAGTTAGGTGGCATTCACACTTGGCTGGTGTGGAGTTTTTTTTTCCTCCGGACCTAGGTTTGTTTATAGGAAGAGGTCTCAGGTTGACTTACAGAAGAACCATCTGGACAATCCTCTGGTGGTTTTTCAGTAATAAATGTACTTTCAGGACACATTCTCTGGCTCGACCCTGGGCGCTCTATTTATGAATGTCTAGAAAACATGTATTTTATGGTATAGGCAACCTGATTGGTGCTCTCTGATTTTGGAGGGTGGATTTGATTGGAGCGGTTATCGCTTCATGCGCCCATCCCTCCTCTGCATAGTTTCCATTCAGCAGAAGTAGTGCTGGTGGATAATAATAACTTTGCACTGTGTTAACATTTATATTTGAAAACATTTTAAAGCCAATGCATTGCCCTTGTTTGAAAGCTGTCCTTTCTAATCGAATTGTTGTTATCCGCCTGCTAGTGAGGTATGGGAAAATCTGTTACACCTGGTCTATACTGTGTGTGGTTGGTTGTTGTAGAATTATCCATACAGGTGGATAAACTGCATCTGTGTGGACTGCATCTATAAACTACCATCGTTTTGGCCTTTATTTTCTGTAAAGGAGGGACAAGTGAAAAATTCAAAGGGAAAGGGTTTATCAGTTATACATGCCAGTCAAAATACAAACATAGATGAGGAGAAAGTGTTCTGCTTTTTGTTTTGGGTTATAGAGTAGGATTTTTGGTAAAATTGACAGGATGCTCTCGCAATCGGTGTTGCCCTTGTTCATTCACCATCTAGCAAACAAGGGAACACGATATAGTGATCATTTGAGATACAGCCTTTGTGGGCTGGTTTGCAGGTATGTATGTTAGGCAGTAAACATATTACACAAATGCACCTCGGTGAGCAGAATTTATGTGCTATGAAACCAAAGTAGCAATGAGCAGAAAAGGAGCCACCCAATGGCTCCTTCCCTGGTGTGGTTCCTGTGGAGCTGTGGTCCAAGTGCTGTTACTTTCCTACCATGCACCTCCAGCCACGCTTAGTTAGCATACCTTTAATCAGCAGAAGGTATCAATATAGCCAAAGTAATAATGATGATGATGTTTGGTGCAAATATCTCATCCATTCCCTTTTTATTTTATTATGTATTTTGCTGCAGTTTATTTGCTTTGGATCTGGATCCCTGATCAAGAGATTCATAAGGCTGTGAAAATACAACTGAATTGTGTGTTGTGTATGACTCCCTAAACACAAAACAGTGGCTCAATTTTGCTTTCCATCAACATAAGCTCACTAGAATTGGCTTTCAAATGGGCAGTAGGTTGTGTTTGACTGCTTTTCTTGGTGATGCTTGCTCATTTGGTGTGGTGTGTTTCCAGTCAAGTCTGGATGCTTTTACTTTCATATTGCCTGCAACCTTTTCAGGTCTTGACTGGTTTTGTGTCATCAACATCCTGCTTTGAGTAATTGTCACTATTTTTGTCTAGCATATAGCATATGAACCAAATCAGACTCTTATCAGAATTTATCTCATTTTCATGTCGACTCCATTTTGTTTGAATCAAGTGGTCATTCCTTTATTTCTTTTGTTATCATTGCTGATATGGTAGGTGTCTAAACTGCTTTTTCATCCCAGTTTGGTCATGTCACTATTTCTTTCATGTTTGGCAAACAAATGAAATGAAAGTTGTATGTGAATGAGTGGCTGGTGAGAGAGGTCCCTCAGAGTGGCGGCTGCTCAGCGCTGGTTTTGGCTCCTGTCGCCTGGGGATGAATAGGCCCTCATCCTGCCTGTGAGTTCATTTTACTGCAGCCGAGTCAGTGTCAGAGAGAGTCTTTCATCTGGGGCTGATTTTTACTCCTTCTCCTTTCAAAGCATTGAAATCAAAACCAGAAGTGCAAAAATAGCGGCCAAAAAAGGCTTCTGTGTGAATGGTGGTGTTTCGCCTTGGGGCAGGCAGGGTTTTCTTTTTTCTCCCTGTCGTTCCTTTAAGATTTGGTGAGTTGTAACATTTCTTGCTGAAGAGAGGTGTGTGGAAATCACAAGGTTTAGGCCTATTTTCTATTTTATGTAGACATTGGGTGAGATTGATCTTTTTATGTAGCAGCTATATTTCCCTGTTATGTGTGTTTTTAGTCTATATTTTGCATATGTGTTTGTGTTGTGTGCACATGCGTGTGATTCCTCATGTGTATGAAGCCTCTTGTGTGTCGCTGCGTTGTGTGCAGTATGTCAGGAGTTCTTCTACAGCTGTGCTTTAGCACAAAACAACAATATTCTAACACATGGTGTTTGAATTCATTTGCTGAGATGCCTCTTACAGTTTATAACAAAAAATGTTACACAAAATATCAAGGGTACTTGAGGTATATATATGTGTGTAATATTTTTTCATTATAAAATATAAGAGGCATCTCAGCAAATGAATGTAGGAATAGTAGAACATTTAATGAGCCTGACTGTGGCAGGTGGGTAGGTGTTAGTCTCTGTAAATGCCACCTCATTACAAAAAAGACCACAGTGAATGGCTGAAAAATGTCTAATGTGTGCAGTGGGGGGTGGGGGGTAAGACTTTTCCGAGTTGTTATTGTAATTTCCCTTGTGGACAGAAGGAGAAAAATAAAGCATTGTCTACCTTTAAAAATCAGAACTCACCTTCTTAATTCACCCTGAAAGTGTTCAGTTGTAAGTGATAATTTTTGGTTTAAATTTTAAGAGCCATGATGTGCATTTTATACAAATCTTTCTTGTGTATGTGTTTTTTGACAGTGAATTCTGTTGATAGAAATATGGGCTGATGTTTCAAATTTCATCCTGTTTTTCACATAATTTCATAATTGATTCATTACTATAGTTTACTCACCATGTTTTTCTGTGTGCTGTTAACTTGAAAGAGGACAAAGCAAATCCTTATATTTATTTGCTTCTGTTAATATTATAATGAATGTATACCATTTGTCATGACTGAAGAAAAATTATTGAAAAGGTCCAGGATTTATTATGTTAACATTAAAATTATCTAAATATGAACAAATAATTTATCTGGATGTTCTGTTTAATGGCACAATCATGTTTTACCCCTGTTTTATTTTACCCCTTATTGCAACATAAATATTTAGCCACTCTGCCTTAGGTACAGTTGCATGAATAGCACAGAAAATACTGACAGTGGGGGCTGCTGGCCAGGTCAGTCTGTTAAAACACTGATCTGTGTGTTATGTGCCCTACTGGCTGGTAACTTTTGTAACTGTACCAGTGGCCAGCACCCACCAGGACAGGTAACTTGCCATAGCCTATACCACCGCCTTTTTTGCACATACGGATGTGAAAGCTTTCCAAATGTGAAAAAAAAGAATTGTTCACAAAGTACTTTTGATAATCCTAATAGCTTTTAAGTCAACCAAACATGAACAGAAAAGAGGCAAGTATAGATGAAGCCAGTTCTGCAAACGCATGGGGGATGGTTAGATAGAGTAAACATCAGGTGACTCGGCTCCCAGGTGTCCCCGCTCCAGGAGCTGCTCCTGTGGTTCTCAGATCAGATGATGGTTGTTTTGTTTGCCCTTCTTTTCCTGTAACAGTTTGGCTGAGGAGGAGATTAAACAGGAGTCGGATGTGGGAGAGGGGATGGACATCTCCACACGGTCCAAAGGTGAGAGAAAGCTCAAGGTTTGACCCTCAACTGGCCTTTAACAGTATCAAGAGGGCAAATTAATGAGTCGATTTACAAAAGCATTTAGTATGTGTTATACAAAAAGATGAAGTGAGCATGTAATTGGTTATGGTAGTTCATTTGCTCCAATCACAAATCATGTCACTGAAATTGCATGTGCAAAAATGTTAACATGCTGAAGGCTTTGATACACCTGGCCCTAAACCTGCGTTACTCAGTCAGTCTCATCGGTCCTATCAGGTTTCCAATGCCCTCTGCCTTGTGCTTCTTTAAGTGACAGTAGAAACATGGCACTTGACTCCAGGACTCAAACAATGCTGTAATGTGATTGACACGGTACAAAACTTTTCAAGATGTAATAAAAACACAGCCAGTTTGCCAGGCCTGATTGTCCTGAGAATTTAATCTTTTATGACTCTCTTTATCAGGACGCCAACGCTTTAGCCTTCTATCTGCAAGGTGCATCACATGAGAAACCTTAAGTGAATGAGGAAAGTCTGTGCAAGTCCAAGTAAATGGCTGTTCCTCTCAGAAGCCATTAAACAGTAAAAGCTCTGAGCTGGTGTACAATGTTCTGGATTCATGCATGATGTTTGCCCCCTGGTGGAGGCAGAGGTAATTGTCATTATTCCCTGTACAGTCACATTGTGTTGAGTGTGTAACACCAGGTCCATCTCTACAGTTTCAGATCCTGGATCAGCAGAAGGGTCAGCTCAGAAGCGCAAGCTGCCCAGCCCCCCTCACTCTTCCAATGGACATTCACCCTCAGAAACCTCACCCAGCCCCATCAAAAAGAAGAAGAAACCAGGCCTGGTCAACAACAGCAAGGATCAGGTGTGTTGCTGTATGATGTCATCTACGGTGAACTATTGAAGGGAAAAAAAAACAACAGTTTGAGCAGGTTTTTCTCTTCATTCTTTATGTTCTTTATTTTATATCTGATGAAATTTTGTGTTCACCCAAACCATGTGGGAAATCAATGTTTTGACAAATATCAAATGTTATATTTCATTTGAGGATTGTGTGCACAATGTCTGCTCATGGGAAGTAAATGTATATTAGAAAAATTAGTATGGGCAAAAAGGAGGTCAAAAGGTAAATAAATGAAAGACAGAGAGGATCGGCTTATCAAAGTGTGTTTCATATACACACATTAACTCTGCATTCACTGTGCTTTGCGTTTGTCTCAATTTTGGCTCTTCTCTGAGTAGTCACTGCCAAAATCAATAGCTTTCACAAAAAATAATTTTACTGTATTCAACAAAAATCTGTGTAAAAATACTTATGACCTAAAGGTGTAACTTTCTTTCTTTTGTTTCTCAAAATGCTTTCAAATTGCATTTACAGAGTGTAGTTTTTTTCTGTACTTAACTTATAAATTTGATGTTTAGTAGACAATTTGTATATTTTAAATGTGGTTGAAATTCAATAGAACATTGTAGAGGTGTGAAGCAATACAAATGTTGTTTAGTATTTTTTTGTAATGTAGTTTATCTGTGAATAAACTGTAATTTATATGTGCAAGCCTCTTTCACCCATCCTGTCCAGTTACAGACCTTAAATTACCTCATGACAAGGTCCTATTGGAGTAACAAAAGTGCAGAGATCATGATCAGTGAATTATAGAAGAAAGGCAATTGCCATTTTGTAATGCAACTAGCTCATACATTTTAGCTCTTAAAAAACAATGTGATAAAAAATGATTTTTCTGAATCCTTAGGGTATGAAGGTTTAGTGTTTAGAATGAAATTGTAACCATAATAACAACAGTGACAAACAATACTAAATTATATTTAATTATGTATTCCAGTGAATGTTACTGTCCCATTGGTTCTTGAGGTACAGGAGGCTTGTTTGATGTAATATGGCAGTGAAGGAGATGAAAGCCACACAGGTCAGATCCACAGTGTGAAGGTTTTCTGTGGTCTTTGAAGCTCATCATTATGTTATGCTTTGATTCATCATTGCACCATATAATAGGATAAGTGCAGGAAATTGAGTTTTATGACACATGCTTAGTCAGCAGCCTCTTGCCTTCAAGTTTTACAAAAAGCAAAGGTTTGATTTTAGATAATTTTATTGGTAATGGAGTAGCTTCCCAACTTGGTCCCTTGGATCTGACTTGTGATCAGTATGGTATCTGGCTCCCATCTCCCTCTGCATGCTTAACCTGATGCTTTGCTCCATGTCGTTTCTTCCTCTGTGTTTTGACTCTCGACCCCCCTTGTTTCTTCTCACCTGCATTTCAGTCAGAACTAAGACATGGTCCCTTTTACTATGCGAAGCAGCCACTCACAGAGCCTGTCGATGTTGTGCCACAGGATGGGCGGAATGACTTCTACTGCTGGGTGTGCCACCGCGAGGGCCAGGTGCTCTGCTGTGAGCTCTGCCCTCGGGTATACCATGCCAAGTGTCTCAAACTGGCCGCTGAGCCTGAGGGCGACTGGTTCTGCCCTGAGTGTGAGGTATTCTGTCCCTCCCTCCCTCCCTCCCTACCCTCCCTGTTTCCTGCAGCGGGAGAAGCCAGAGACATTGGCTGTCAGGAGCTCATGGTTGTGTTGTGTGCGTATACATGTGGGGGGATGTTTGCCCTCTGTGTTTGCGGTCTCTCCCCACATCTCTGGCAAAAGAATGCTGCAATGCCTTGTAATTATATCTTTGACTGGAAGGGGGTGAAAAAAGTTTTTGGGAAAATGGGGCCTGCATACAGAGAGTACCAGGGCTACCTGCTGGAGCTACAGGAAGCTTAACTGCTGTAGGCAGAGAGTGGGTTTGACTGTCCCACTCAAAATTCTGGACCAGATTATTATTTTGTATACTGAATGGATAAGTGCACCAGTCGCTAAATAAATTTCAATTCATTTAAAAATGATTACATTTATCTATTTCTGGAGGTTCCTGAACACCCGATTTAAAAACCCTCATGTAACTGTATAGGTCCAGATCAGTGTGCAAAACCACTCCTTACAAATTAGGTTATGTTGTGCTCTAATTAAGAGTCCATTTTTCTTATCAATACAACATATTTACACAGTTGCTGTGGTTAACAAAAGTTACAAAAATGAATTGTCACTCACTGCACATCGGTGATTTAACACCGTACAGTTGCTACTGCCTCTTAACTTCCCATGATTAATTCAAGAACGTGGGCCAATAAATGTAAGTAATAAATAAATAAAAATAAAAAAGAAATGAAGTGTTGTTCTAAGAGAGATGCAGTGAGTGAATATGTTATAAAAGGCTATCTGTTATGGTAAAATGACAAAATCGTTAAACATCCTGATTTCTATAAACAGAGCTCATGTAACTTCAGTGATTTTTTTTCCCTCCTGTCTTCCAGAAAATAACAGTGGCGGAGTGCATAGAAACTCAGAGTAAAGCGATGACCATGCTAACAATAGACCAGCTGTCATTTTTGCTTAAGTTTGCCCTCCAGAAGATGAAACAGCCAGGGGTAAGTGTGGGTCTACCCTGCTTCTACCTTTCAGTGACTTTACATTGGTTCAGTTAGCACTTATTAAAAACTGCCACTCGTGAAAAACACACACATATCCATTTACAGGCAAGCTCTTATAACACACACAATATTATGGCTGCAACTAATTTATGGCATACAGAACAATACAAAAAACTTATAAGTCATAGATTATTAGCCAATTTACAGTTGTGTTTAGTGTTAACATTTTTGACTGTGTCTCCTTATGTTAAATGTATCAGTTCACTGTCTTATTTGCCTCAAAACCACTCAGGCACACTATGCTGTTTTGCATGGAATTTATAAGACATGATTATAAGCAGTTATAAACAGAGCTGCTGAATGACTGACCTGTAAGTGTGGACTTCATGGGGATGGCCTTCACTCAGCTGAGACTGTACACACTCTGTGTTGATTATGTAGCTGCAAGAATGTTTCACTGATGAAAGCTGGAGCCGCTCTTTCAGGACATGGCCTTGGACTTCAGAAACAGAAGACATGTTTTAGGGCAGTGTTATATGGGGAAATGCCTCAATGCCTCCACTGCTGCTCATTCACTCCCAGACCTCCACTGCTGCATATCAGCTCCCTGCTTCAGGCCCACACAGGCTACAGACTGATTGACCCCTGGGTGAATTCAGCCTTTGACCCCTGGCTCACTCGGCACAGTCAGATGAGGTCATGCTTGTCACTGCTTCCAGTTTGCAGCAGGGGCAGTAGTGCCCTGGTGCGGGGTAGAAACTTTCTGGCACGGTTGGGATTTCATATTAGTCCATGGGGAGAATAAAGAGTAGAGTTACAGCTGTATAAGCCAGCTGACTGCCCAAACTGTGTGCTGTTTTCTGAAGTCTGCAATCTACTGAAGAAAATGGTTGTTAGTTGGAGGATGGGACTTTTGAACAGTTTATTTTTTCTTTTGAAGAATCATGAAACCTCTGAAAGTTGTCCTTGAAAATTCTACCGTAGAAGTACTATAGTAATCCTGCACAGGTGGCACTGATATTGGGTGAGCGTATAGGAAAAGGTAAGAAATGTGTCACCAGAAGGTAGAGCATGCCATTTGCCCCTGAGAATGATACTTAAAAAAGACAGCAGTATTAAGAAATTACATACTTTATACAGGGAAAAGTGAACAGTGTTATTTCCCTTTTTCCATGGATATCAGGACAAAACAACAGTATCTTTTGTGAATACGTTGGATTCACCCCTCCTCATATGAGCCTCTCCTCTCTTTTCCTTTGGAAACAGACAGAACCATTTCAGAAGCCAGTGTCTCTAGAACAACATCCAGATTATGCAGAGTACATTTTCCATCCCATGGACCTCTGCACATTAGAGAAGGTATTTGCTTCCTCTCTGTCTTTAGCATGTAAAACATTGAATTTTATTTATCTCATACAGTATGTGTCATTTAATACAGTTAAAAAAAAATTGAAGGTGACTCAATAAGGACTTTGAATCCAGGGAAATTGAATAGTTAGAACCAATTAAACAATAAACCTTTTGGCTTACACATTCTCATGATGGTCTTTTTCCCCAGAAAGCCTAAAAATACAAACTTGACTTGATCCCAATGAATAATTCAGAGTGCTGGCTTAGGTGCCACTTTATTTTAATGGACTATTCCCAGTCCTGCTGTTCTACATAAATACATTTGTTATTGATGTGCTGTTTTTCTGCAGAATATCAAAAAGAAAATGTATGGCTGTACAGAGGCTTTTTTGGCTGATGTTAAATGGATCTTGCACAACTGCATAATTTATAATGGAGGTAAGTCTTAAAGAGATTTATAACACATTGCTTAGTTGCATAAACAGTCTGTGCAACTATCTGAAAAGATTTTCATCCATGAAAGCTAAGAATAATTTGCCTCAAAAATAATTTAATACTCCTTTCTCCAAAGTGTCATTTCCAAAAGTATCCCCGTATTGCTTCTAATAAGGCTGATTTGGAATCCATTTAATTCTTACATGGCATGAAGAGGTCATAGAAATAAAAAAAACATGCTCTGTGCTGGAACGCTAAATGCTCTGTTATTATTATTGAGGTGATCATTGATGGAAACACTCTTATTCCAGGCAATCACAAGCTGACAGCAACAGCTAAAGTCATCATTAAAATATGTGAACATGAAGTAAGTACTTTATTATGACTATTTTAGTGATGCATTATTCAGCCTTTTTATTGTTATACTGTTTTGTGAAGCACGTGGACTATTTGTATCACTAATATTATATTTAATGATAATATTTTTTTTAAAATTATTTCTCAGTAATGTTTCTTCTTCAATTTAAACATACATGGTAAAGTAACACATTTTCACACGCACATGCATACGCAACAAATACATGCTGGTCAAGGTAAGAGATAGACAGACTGGAATGAAAGTCAAGCCACTTACCCACCCATTACTTCTTGACTTTCGCATTAAGAAATGAATCATTTTTAGTTGCTATCAGATTGGGTGGTCACTTTGGTCAGTGGCGTATGGTGTAATTGTCTCACATGTTCAACAAGATTTGTGATCAGTGACACTGTAAAAGTGATTGTGTGAGAGTGCATGAAGATGACACCAGGCTGAGATCAAAGTACAGGGCTTTACTTAACCCAGTCCAGCAGAGCTGCTATTCAAGGAATGCTGCAGTGCTACAGTGGCCATGAGTTTAGTTTATATTTAATTTTGGCTGTCTTATTGTGTCATCTCACTGATTCCAGTTTATTTAGGTTTTCTTCTAAAGATGCTTTTGGGAGGCCTATAGACTAGGTCTGTGTATCTTGTTCAGTGATTTTTAGGCTATGTAAGGCTTTTTAGTTAGATTTTTTGGCATGTCAGTATCAGGGATATTATGTAACTTGTGACTCCTTGAAATTCAATAAAAAAGACCCCTAATTGTTTAAGTTTATAATACCAGTGCAGGTGTAGATTTTTGGAGGAAACTTGCACAGGTGTGAAAATCATACCTGTGCAAGCCTTTTATCAGGGCAAAAATGTATTTACAGCATATATCTTTCTAACTTGAATGTTTCTTACATCACACATATTTACACACATGTATATAAATGTGGAAATGCTTTTCTATTGCAGATGAATGAAATTGAGGTCTGTCCTGAATGCTATCTATCAGCTTGCCAAAAGAGGGAAAACTGGTTTTGTGAACCATGTGTAAGACCCAATTTCTTTTTCATCATACAGTCAGGCACTTCGTAGTAGAATACAATGGCTTAATTTTGTTGCTGGCTGACATCTCTCATTGTATTTCCAGTTTGGACTGCTTGAGTCGGAAAACATATGATTGATTGTTATTCTGAGTTTGTTTAAAAAAGTTTTCCTGTCCTGTGTTTAGAGTAACCCCCATCCCCTGGTCTGGGCCAAGCTGAAAGGGTTTCCATTCTGGCCCGCAAAGGCGATCCGAGATAAGGATGGCCAGGTGGATGCCCGCTTTTTTGGGCAGCATGACCGGTAAACATCTGCCAGGTTCTAGAATAGTGCATGCACACACATCTTTACATGCCCACTTTTATAATTGTGTTTTGCATAACCTAGGGGTAGACAATAAATATTTGCCCTCCTGGTATGAAGTGTATATACCTGTACTCCTGTTTCAGTATTTGTGTAAAAACTCCTTCTAAGTTGAAACGCTTGCCTACTGCCATGTGAAACAGTGCAAAATGTATCAGACTTCATTCATTAGTGGTTCAAAGTAAACTGTACCTCTTGTGTTACTTACATAAATAGATTAGGTTTCATTTTACTAACTGAGTAACTGCATAAATGATTAATAAAAACTTTGGGGGAAAAACTCATGGCTCACTGCTTGTCTCACTTTCTTCCAGTGCTTGGGTCCCACTGAACAACTGCTACCTCATGTCTAAAGAGATTCCTTTTTCTGTGAAAAAGACCAAGAGCATCTTCAACAGTGCAATGCAAGAAATGGAGATCTATGTGGAGAACAGCCGCAAAAAGTTTGGGGTTTTTAACTATGCCCCTTTCAGAACCCCCTACACACCTGACAACCAGTTCCAGATGTTGCTGGACCCCTCCAATCCGGCCGTGGGCTCGGTCAAGCCAGAGAAGCAGGAGAAAATAAAATTAAACTTTGACATGACCGCCTCACCCAAGATCCTCCTGGGCAAGAATGCATTGCCAGGCAGTGGAGGGAGGCGGGTGTCCTTGACGGACATGCCTCGCTCCCCCATGAGCACCAATTCGTCCGTCCACACTGGCTCCGATGTGGAGCCAGAAGCTGCAGAGAAAGGCAGTGGCAAAGGTCTGCCCAGCCACCTCAGCACCGGGGAGGAGTCAATGGACTGTGAAGGTACCTATATAACCTGAGAGGGAGTATTCTTACTCTTTTACTGCTGTTAAAGGCCTTCTCCAGCCAAACTTGCTGTCTGATTTTACTCATAAAATGGAAGTAGGAATTACAAGGACGTAATACCCCCGATTTACTGAGTAACTTTACAAACAGGGTTGTACTTTCCGACATCTGTGATGTGTGCAAGAACATATGTCATGGCACACAGGAAATAGGAAATAGACCCATATTCTCTCGTCATGATCACAGTTTTATCCAAGATGTGCTAAGCTGCTCTGTTTTGTTCAACAGTGTCTCCTGCGCCAGGCAAAACTGGTCCTGCAGGCAGTGTGACAGACAGCCCCAAACCCTTCTCTCCTCAGGCCCCTGCGTCTGTTGCTCCCAAGCAGGAGAGGACGTCCACCACTGGCAGCATCCTAAACCTCAACCTTGGTGAGAGCCCTAGACTACTTAAACACCAGAGTGAACACTACTGAGCACAATTCCATATTACTGAAAACTCCTGAGCACAGCTCCATTCTGCTGTACACTACCAAGCAGAGCTCCAAACCATCCAGACAACTGAACACTGCTCTGCTAGTTAAATTATTGTTATTGATTTGTGTCAGCAAAAAAGAAGGAGGATTTGGGAACTAACACCCTAAAGCTATATATGTGTGTGTGCGCGTGTGGGTTGGGTCCAGATCGGAGTAAGGCAGAGATGGATCTGAAGGAACTGAGTGAAAGTGTTCAGCAGCAGCACACAGCACCAGTGGTTCTCACTTCTCCCAAGAGACAGATCAGGAGCCGCTTCCAGCTCAACCTGGACAAGACCATCGAGAGCTGCAAGGCCCAGCTAGGTATGTACAGTACCACACATGACGGAAACCTGCATTTGAGCTGACATCAGAATACCAGTTCTGTTCTGCTGCTCACTGTTACATACTTTATTTTATTACTTCAGTTTTACAGCTACTGGATATGTACTGTAATTTGGCCTGTTCTGTACACTTGGGTGTTGTGGTCGCTGTTGTGTTATATATCAAGTGTGTCTAGCTATATGTTTGTGAGTCACTCCGAATGAGACACTGTTTAGATTAATTATAACAATGATAATAATGATTTGCTGAGTTGCACTGGCAATAGGGTTTTGGCTGCTCTGCTGGTCTTCACATTCCCTCTGATTTCTGTGCAGGAATCGACGAGATCTCTGAAGACGTGTACAAGGGTGTTGAGCACAGTGATTCAGAGGATTCTGAGAAATCAGACTCTAGTGATAGTGAGTATGCGAGTGAGGAGGAGCAGAGACCGAAGAGGGGTGACACCGAGGCTGAAGACAAAGATGATAAAGCCGAGAAGGACCCTAAGAAGAAGGCCAGAGCTTCGTCTGCTGAGGAGGATAAGGAGAGTGGAGCAGAAGGCCCACCAGAGCCTGCTGCTATGGCAGCTGAGAAGAGGACCGCTGAATCTCCGGCCAAGGAGAAGCCAAGCAGCAGCACTGATAAGGAGCCCTCAGACACGGCCAGGACTCAACAGGCCGCTGCAGTGAAGGACAAGCCCCAGGTGAAGGAGGCCAGCCCGAGGCCGACACCTGATGACCAGGACATAGACTCCGACTCTGAACGGAAGCTGGTCATTGACTTTGAGGGGGACCAGGCGAGTCAGGAGCGCAAGAAGAACAAGAAGGAGCCAGTGGGGGCAAGTGACCCCAAAGAAACCCCCATTACTAAGCCTGAGGGTAAGAGTCCCACTGTGTTTCCAAACTCTCACCCTCTGCCTCATAAACAGTCTGCCTCCCAATCCCTCCTCCCTCAGTCTGTTTTACCATCTGAGGGATTACATCAGGGTGTCATTTGTATTACTTTCTCCCATCAGTTTTGATTTATACAGTAGTCAGTTTAAATGACAGCACCCTGTCGTAACATGTCACAATACAGTATGTCAGAGACTCTGTCAGAGAACCTCATGCTCTGTAATGTTGGAACATTTTAAACTGAACAACAGTAAATTTTACTGTTATTGCTATTTATTGTTGAACTGTCAATCAGATGTAATTTAAGATTAGGAATATTTGAAATATGTAAGGAGCTTTAGATCATTCCCCATATTAAATTAAATAACCACTTTTAGGTCTGTTGACCTGTTGTGTCACCTCAGTGACTTTAATGCATGCTGTGCTCTCATCTTTAAAACAGAGATCAGCCATACCCGAAACATAATGACTTGTAAATATAAAATAGTTTAACTGTACCTTTCCAGATTAGTGTGTCACTTGTAGTTAATCTTTTTTTCTTTTAAACCACATTTGTAAATTTATGTAGATAAGAGTATCTGCTAAATACATACATTTAAACATAATTCTGTATTTTAGGTAAAGTCCCTGCACCCTCAAGTGCAACTCCGCTGCCCCCAATCGATGCAGCGTCCACAACGCCCAGCGTCAAAGACCCTGCCCAGCCCCCCATCACCATCCCCCTCAACATGGTCTCCTTCACAGCTCTGCCCTGCTCCCTAATGCCCCTTCCACTGTGAAGAAACAGCGCCCTCTGCTGCCTCGGGAGACCGCCCCTGTGGTGCAGCGTGCAGTAGTGTGGAACCCCACCACCAAGTTTCAGACATCTTCACAGAAGTGGCACCTGCAGAAGGTCCAGCGGCAGCAGCAGGTCCAGCAGCCATCTGTGCAGACGCCCACCCCAGCACAGACGCAGGGCAGCCCTCAGCAGCTAGCTCAAACCACGGCACAGGCCCAGGCTCCGTCACAAACACAGTCTCCCTCGGCTACATCGCTTCAGCCCTCACCCAGCACGCGATACCAGACACGACAGGCAGTGAAAGGTATCCAGCACCCTGCCCTCCATTCTAACTCACACCAGAGACTCTGTAAAAGTGTCTTTCGCACAAGTTTTGCTCACAGACGCCATGTAAATACTATTAGGTTTTGAATTTCTATTATTAATTGGCCACAAAAGGACTACAGCACAATGGTTCTGATGAGGTCTTCTCAGAAAGGTTGAGAAACCTTGAAATACAAAGTCAAATTCCAGTTCTAGTATTCAAAAGAGTAGTGTCTATGAAAAAGGTCCTAATTGTAATGAAATTTAAGGCAACGCTATGGTTAGTGGTCTATGAAATTAGCTATAATCTCCATGTCATACTACTCTCTGACATTTTTTTAATCGTCTTAAAAAAAAAATACTTATGATACTACTAAAAATGCCAAAGAATAAAATATCAAATCACCTCTTTGTTGTACCAAAGTTTTACCAATCTTACTCTCTGTCCTAGAGATGACATTTGCTACCAAGCCAAACAATTGCATTCTACTGAGATTGAAATTCATCCATAATTTGAGATTGAAATTCATCCATAATCTATCCATAACATGTTTTTGAAAATCTTGTTGTTAATCACTAATGATCTAATGTTCGCTCCAGCTGTTCAGCAGAAGGACGTCCCTCAGGCCACTCCCACCACGGCTGTAACTTTGGTAACGGCCACGCCAAACGTATCCATGATTGCCACCCCAGGGACGGTCAGCACCACCTCATCCTCTGGAGGCGGGGACTTCCAGATTGCCACCACCTCGGCTGACGTTGCAGCAGACATAGCCAAGTACACCAACAAAGTGAGCAAACTCCTCTGGACAGTAGCCAAACGGTCAGCTGATATAAAGGGTAGATGATTTGTCTTCTTCCAAAACCATAGGCAACGTATGATTGGTGTCATATCTGCAGTATTGGCAGGTCAACATGAGAATTAGGGGAGAATTAGTGCATCACCTCTCTCTTCCTCTCAAGATGGATGGGGAGGTGGATGATGGGGATGGGAGTGGGAGATGGATGCTTGTGGGGGCTGATAGAACATCAGTTCAGTTTGGGTGGGGATGATGAATTAATTTTCATACTTTGCTTTTCAGATTATGGATGCAATTAAGGGTACAATGACTGAGATATACAATGATCTCAATAAGAGTACGTCAGGAAACACTGTAGCAGAGGTGGGTATTGTTTGATAAACTGCAGCTTAATTTAATTTGCTTGCTATGTAGTGCACAAATAAATAAAATGTTTTGAATTAATTTCTACAGATTCGACGGTTGAGAATTGAAATTGAAAAATTGCAATGGTTACATCAACAAGAGTTGTCAGAAATGAAGCATAATTTAGGTGAGATATTTTTACATCCTTTTAAAATCAGTGATAGCAAATTTGTCATGGTTTAAATATACTTGTCTTTACAGAGGAAAACTAGTAAAGATCTGATCTGGTTTGTGTGTGCGTGTGTGCGTGGATGCCTTTGTGTGCATGGGTGTTAGAGCTCACAATGGCAGAGATGAGACAGAGCCTGGAGCAGGAGAGGGAGCGTCTCGTGGCAGAGGTGAAGAAACAGATGGAGGTGGAGAAGCAACAGGCAGTGGACGACACTAAGAAGAAGCAGTGGTGTGCTAACTGCAGGAAGGAGGCTATCTTCTACTGCTGTTGGAATACCAGCTATTGTGACTATCCCTGTCAGCAGGCCCACTGGCCTGAACACATGAAGTCCTGCACACAGTCAGGTAACACACACTTCAGACCTATACTCACTCAGTACATAAACACACAGTCACAAAACAAACTCTACACATGTCATAAACACTGGTAGTAAGGGAATGAGGCATTGAGGTGACAGAGGTTGGAGCTACAGCAAGCTGTCAGTCACTTCTTTTAAACCAATTCTTGTTTCTTGCTGTGAGAAGCACAACAGTGAGCTCATCATATGGTGGTGCATTTTGGCGTTGTGAGACCTTCTGCTGACAGATGCCGAATTGTATATTGATTGTATTCTATACACTGTAGCAATGGTAGTAGGTAGTAGGTGGCTTTGGAGTGTCAAATGTGAATTTGCCTGCATTTATTAGCAGGCAGAGTTAAGCTCATACAGGCAGACACTTTATTGGAGCAGCTAACACAGTGATAACCAATGGTACCCTGATTGATGTAAACGCACTCTGCTGCTGGTGAGACAGAGCCAGCTGTGCCTCACTGCTGCAGGCACCTGACCCTAGCCAGCATATGATGCTGTCCACGCTCAAACCAACAAGAGCTGTAGAACACCATCCAGAGTCATCATTCGTGTATCACTGTGAAAGGTCAGCACTTGACCCCTCCAAGAATTGTAAAAGTGTGACCTTGTTCTCCTTTTCTCTATCACAGCGACAGCCTCTCAGCAAGAGTCTGAGACTGAAGCAACTGTAGACGCCACAAGCAAAACCTCTGGACATCCTGCCAGCGGACAGTCATCCCCAACAGAAGCCACCACAGCACCCATGGAAACAGACTGTAGCCTGGAAAAAAGCAAGGACAGCTCTGCAGTTAGCGTTTCCTAACCTCCATCTCATGGTGCTCAAAATTCCTTACAGACTGGATAAACATACCCTAACCCTGTCACAGTGCTTAACCTTCTCTACAGATTCAATAACCATACCCCAGTCTAACAGTTCTTTATTATCTTTAGGGGCTCTGTATCAATACATTCTGTTCATCAGACAATACAGTTAGCTTGCCCTGACCTCTGTCTCACCGCACATAATCGTTCTTTTGGACCTAATGTCTTCAATATCTCCAGCTCACCAGGACCAGCTTTTAAAAATGCTATGATGATAAAGGAAAGCAATTTTTTTTTTTTTTACAAAAAAGGTTTTAAAAGCAGTTCTTGCTCAGAACAGGGAAACCCCACTACTCTGTCCTCAAACCTATGTTAATAATAAAACTGTGCCTCCTATTCCTGGCAGTCATCAGAGACATGAGGAGGAGATTGGTCCTGACTGTAAAGACAAGACAGAGATGATTGCATGAGGAGCCTTTTAGGTGTGGGAACAAAGGATCCACTTCCTTACGCTGCAGTCTCTGGTGTACCCTGAGAAAGGGTGTGGTTCCACTCTACCTTCAACTGGGTTGCCTGAACCCTTCTACATTTTGGAAAAAATATTGGGAGTCAATTGAGTATTCTACACTGCTTCCATGTTCTACTTGAGTTAAATAGAGATGCGTGTGCGGCATGGTCTCTGATATGACAGTTAACAGGAGAGACTCACATTTTTCACCTACAAGTGATGAGTCTTGTTTTTCCTTATTTTACTTGGGCCCTGGATGTTCCTTCCAGAGAACTGCCTTCCCACCTGCTGCCATTCATGAGCATTTCTGACTGTGGAGATGGGCTGTGGTAGAGTTGAGTTCCTTACTTCTCTCTTCTCTCTCTGTTTCTCTCAAACTGGGAATTAACTGTTAATGGGAAAAGCAATTAGAGGTGGAATTTTGTACATGTAGCAAAAAAAATAATCCCATAAATGTATTTTAAATGAACCCCAAAAGATTTTCAGCATTTCATATGAGTGCATTAAAACTTCAGCTGACAAAAAAAAAAAAAAAAAAAAAAAAAAAAACGGTACTGGCATTACATACGACTACTCTTAAGCTCCAAAGAACTCGCAAATTAAAAAAACTCCATTTATCTACACATACAGTATACCATGTTCTGTACATAAGCACACGTCCTAGACGTCTGTTTTTAGTTATTTATTTTAAATTAAGCAAGACATAGTGGAAATTGTCACAGTGTGATTGGCAGTGATTACTATGTAAAGACGCCTTTTGCACAGTGGACAAATTGTATTTTGAAACTGATGTTTTGTATGATGTGGTACTGAGAATGAGTGATGTGATGTATGAAAGCAAGAATTCCTGCTCATCTTTGAGGGTCTTTGTTTTTTCCTTTTTTACTGTCTTGTACAATATTGTTGGTTTATATGCATACACTTGTTTTATGATGGAGTAGAAAAATAAGTAGACCTATATCTTAAATTATACATAGAATTTAATGCAGAGTGAATAAAAAATGTACATTTTTATTTAGAAAAGAGATATGAACAACTGTTATTCTTTACCAAGTGTATGCACTTCTCAGTGCATACCTTTTTGCCTTTTAAACATTGTATAAGCACTGCACCTCCAAGTGATGGAGCTCCAGTTTTTGAGGTTCTGTTTTTTTCCACCAGTAGATGCATTGTTGAGGAATATAATACAGCAAAAGGTTACCTAATGGCTTTTTTCCCTCTAACTGTTGGCATAGAATTACTAGATCTGACACATCATTATAAAAATATACACATCATAAGACTTTTCTGGTGTTGCATATGGATGCATAGAAAACATCCATATTTAGAGCAGTCCAGTATGACTTTCCAGCTTGGTTACTTTTGACTGTTGCTTTCAATGTAAACCCTGATCTAGTATTTCTGTTTTTGCTGCCCTGACTGCAAACTGTCTTTATCTGACGGCTGTCAAAGCTCCAATGTGTTTGATTGTTAAAAATGTGCTTTTGTGTGATGGTATGATCCCTCCAAACAGAAAAAGAAAGGATAAGAAAAAATGGGAAAAGGACTGTATATTTCTTTGTGAGACAGTTTGCCTCACAGTTTTTTTTTCTTTTTTACATAATGTTAATAAAGATCTTTCGGTCTGGAAGAGGGTTTGACTGAAGCATTATTCTCATTGATGTTCTGAGCATGAAATCGTCGGTTTTTCTTTAAAAATGATCCAAAACTGGGACTGTTCACTGTGCATTAATACAACTGAAACTGGTTTTTATGGTCTAGAATGTGTATACAAAGACATATGACTGTTTTTCATGAATATATATAGTGGAGCATAGTCAGTAAATTTTAACAGCTTTTTTATCATATCTACAATTATATTTAAAGACACAATTTACCTCCAGGGGGCGTGGTCTCAAGGAGTGAAAATAAAACATAATTTAATGTCTAATTTCTCACCCCAGAGGATTCAAAGCATGCTAACTGAATACACTGATGAAGAAAAAATGATGTGTAATTGCTACATTAAATTATATCTCCAAACATTTACAAAATACATAAATAAAAATGACAAAATCAGCTGTCATTGAAAACAAGTTTATTTGTGTAAAAGGTACTGACACATAAAGTATCGTTCTTATTCATTAGTATAATATTTAAGTAGGGGTGTATATAGTATTGTCATATTGTAGTTATTCCAGTAATTTAAGGACATTGCATTTACGGAAAAAAAAACAATGTATTGTATCTCGGTGTTACAACTCAGTTGTAAAGTTCTTCCCCGTCTTGTTTTCAGCATTTGGTGGCTAACTAATTTTTCAAAATACAGTGACCTAACATAAATCACACGTTGCGATACGGTCTGATCAGAAATTTGACGCTACAGAAGTGAACGTTGTCCATCTGACTACACCAATCTGAACTGATGCAGTACCACCCCAAGCCTGTGGTGTCGTGCTATTTCTTCGAGGGTGCCTTATCCTCTCCTCCCCCTTCGCGTGTTTTGTCACTACAACCATTTCCACCGCGGAGAGAAAATGGAGGACGTGAATGGACATCGTCCTAAATTGTAAAACATCTACGAGGACAGTGAAGTGAGTTGGTCGCCCTCCGCTTTACTCGCAAATGTCGATGTAGAAGGCGAATAATTATCTGTGTCGAAATTTGTGGGAATAAAAGGTGCATATACAATTTTATTTTCCAGTATTTCTATCACTCGTCTGAAGCGTGGTCTAATGGTGGGAACGATATGGCGGGCTATGTCGTACCAGAAGAAACCCTCCAAGCTAACATTAGGTTGGGAAATAATATTAGATAGTAAGTCAGTGTTCGTTATTCTGCATCCGTATGCTGTAGAGGCAGGTCTAGGTGGATTGCGTATATTGTTTGCAAGCGAGCTGGTTACGCGCGTGCAACTATTCTATAGCTAGGAATCATGTCTGCAAGCGAGCTATGATCGGTCAGCTAGTTACGTAGCTAGCTATCACTATGGAGATTTATTTAGCTATGTACATTGTTGGTAAGCTAACGCATCGAGTGCCACTTTGGCCTTGTCTACAGTTGGCACTTTTAGCCTTTGTGAAATACCGCTAGTTATTTTAGATATATATTCCTTGCATTCGGTTAACTGTATTGGTAATGATGCAATGTATCGCTATCAATTTTGGCTATAGCTAACTTTCTCTATGCTGACTTGCCAGTTATCGTTGCGCAAATTATATCCTACAGCTGTCTTCTAACGAAGTTGTTTGGTTTCAGGACATGTTAAACCTATATTTGGGAACTGCTGGTGTGCTAAATGCTTCGCATTGATCGAGCCCATTGCTTTCATGTGGGTTTTGCTGTGGACACAAAGCCTCTCAAGCTAACATGGGTTACTTGATAAGTAAAGTATCGAGTAACATTAACGCAGACATGCACGGGTAGACAGCTTGCTGATATTAATCAAGACAAGGTAAGATGTACCGTAAACTACCAATGTAGTGTCTAGATTTGAAGTGTACATAACTTAACAGACACAAGCCCATGTTATACGTAGGGGTGAGGTATCTAGCACACGCCAGGACATTAATCCTTGTAGGTAGCTATCGCTAGCGATAATGCATTGTTTTGTGACCTCACGCTAACATTTCGCACTCAATTCCAGCTAGAGCTAGTTAACATTAGCAAGTGAAATGTTGAAAGGGGACCCTATAAATGGCCACAACGGTAGGTAAATGTAATCACTGACGAACGTGTCAGTAGTATGCTAATAAAATATCCCATTTTTCTAATCTTAAGGTAAATAAGTAATTGACGTCGCAGTATTTGTATTGTCTGTAGCTAGGGTAATTGTAGCCATTACGGTTTAGTTGAGTTCGTATTGCTCAGTGGCCAATTACCATGCGTGACTAGCTTGCAAGATTAGCAAACGGTATGCGGGGTGAAATAAACCGCTTAAGTTGTAGGATAGGTAGGATAAGCAGTTTTACGACACATGTTTGTGTGGTGGCAAAATAATTAACAGAAGTAACGTTAGCTACCTAGCATCTGAATCGAGGTCTTTATGTAGGACTCATTATGAATTTGCCACCTGTAATTGACTGAACACCAAGCTAGAATTAACTTCATGTCGCGTTAGGAACAAAAATGTGGCTATACCAACTACAACGAATGGATCGCACGTGCTTTCTTTTTAGTAAGCCTGGGCAGTTCGATAACTCGCTAAGTAACCAGACTTTTTCAAGTAAAGCAATCGTATAACTTGACGGTATGCTTTTCTGCTCTTGGCTTTGGACAATAACCCTAATGAAGTATAGCGTTTCCGTCACGACCATGTATTTTAATATCATAAACAACTACCATTAACGTGACATTTTAAGAATTGAATTCGCCTCTGACCTTCTGTTTAATTGAGAGCCCACCATCCAGATCGATGAATTACCGCTTTCACCTGGCTATTCGGTAGTATGGCGAGACAGACCACATACACTGCTGGGAATTACTGTTTTGGCTTGGAAATTCTCTCACCACTTTAATTTATAGATCCCTGATACACACTTGGTGTTTGAATTACGCATCCTGTCACTCAAACCATTTTAGCTGAAACATTTTTATTGTTATTTTTACAAAAGCCGTGTATTAATACTATTTTCAGAATTGACGTTACTCTTGAAGCACTATGTAAAGATTTTTTCTGAAGTTGCAGTTCCCTCAGGGTTTCCCTCTGGAATTTTCCGCGCATTTGAATCAACCCATCTGTTGCCTTTCAGCGAAAATCATCACCGTGTACGAAGATATTAAAATATATGGAAGCGCAAAACAGGAAACTAGTAAAAGCCATTGAATACGTAATATTGGATTTTAAACACCACTGAATTCCTTGCATTAGAAAATTTTAAACAATTTATCTGAATTTGTTTTGAATAAAACTTCAAAGGCAAAGTATTTTAAAACTCAGATGTAAAAAAAAAAAAGAATCAGACATGTATTTGAATAGGATCTTTCAATATTCACAAGTTCAGGTACAATAAAGTGTCAGATCTGGAAAAAATGTACTCAGGTTGTTGCTTTTTCCATAAAAGTATCCATTAGCTTATGCTGATGTATGACAGCACTTAAGAACAGATTGAATTTGTACGTTTTTTTGCATATTCTCCAAGGATGTACACATACAGAAAGGCTTGCAAAAACCTAGAATTGTAATGGATCTCAAAATGGAGGATTTTGCCAATGGTATTCTGCTATGTGTAGATTATTTGCTGCCATCTAGTGGTAAATGTAGGACATAGCACTTCGAGGAATTCTTTCCATTTTTGTTGAGTTCTAACTTGAAGCCTGGACTTTTCCCCATATGATGTGTTGAATCAAGGCTATTTAAAAACAACATATTAGAAGGCATGGATGCCATTTCATCTATTTACAAAAGATGTGTGTGCTTGTTAATGCTTTTAAAATCATTGCATGCAAATATGGTCGTAGTTTCATTTCTGACATGCATGAGGGGGAGCTTGTAATACAAGGGATTTAATGTGTGCATCCAGCCTCTTACCATTTGGGTGAAATCTGTATTAAGGATATGTTTGGCTTGTTTTGATGAAGTAAGCATGCAAAAGGAAATGTCTTTGATAAACTATTTCACTGTATTTTTTGAAGGGCACTGGTTGTGTATGAGTAGGTAAAGGTGCTCTTGCATTAGTGGTGTCTCTCATAAATGTTGCATCCTGTGTGCTGACTGAAGTTTTAGATTGGCTAGAAGAGCATGACTGCTATGAAAAGGATGGTTTAGATGATACTAAATTCTTCATTTTCATGTCCTATGTTGTCACTATCTAGAGACATGAACCCTGCAGTCTTTGCATAGCCACCTGGCAGTCCACTGTCACCTAGTGAATTGCCATTTCACGTCTGGGAATTCTGAAAGAGTAAGTGAAATGAAGGGTGACCTGGAAAAACATTGTGATTGCAAAGCAGAAAATGATTTGAGAAAATGGGGTCTTCATTTGTGAATATCCTTTTGAGTATAGTGGATTTCAGTCTTCTGTTTGTGTGTGGGCAGGCATGGTTATTATCATGGATTGAGGAAAAATTTATACAGTTCATAGCATATTTCACATATTTTGTGACAATGTGTTCTTAATTGCATTTCTGTGAATTTGCTGGGTTTAACAGCAGTACATTGCAGTATGATAGCACACTAAGAATATCAATGTTACATTGGCCACAATATGGTATCTTGATATGATATTGTGAGCTGGTTGGCCATGCTGTGTATTGTGTTGGAAAATGACTGGGCTGAGAGGAACCTCAAATATAGATGTTGGAAGTCCAAATGTGACTAAACTCGTGGTTATCATAGGGAAAAGGCAAGCTTAAGTTCATTGTAGACCGTCTACCCCAGACGCTATCTGTGGTGTCTGACATATGTCTTCGCAACCAATTCTTGTAAAAAGGCACAACAGTTGATCTGGGAATGTGTCAGTGTTTCTGCATTTACATTTGTATCTATGCAAGGTGTGCTTCCTTGTCTGGCTGAATGGGGGTGATGTCAGGTAACAGTAGTGTCACGGGTTCAGTCAGGTAGGGCCACCCTTCAATGATTGCAGGTAGATGGCTATTGTATATTAATGTATGTCCTGTAACATAACAAAGAACAACACATTGTAGTTGTTGAACACTGTTCCATACATGTTCCTGTGGCTGCTGTGTAATTAAAGGTGTCTTATACTGTAAACATGAGGTCAGTTTCTTCATCAGCGTAAAGATCAATATGTACTCATTTTTTGTATTTAAGAGTTTACCAACTGAAGTTTGTTTTTGGTATTTTCTTCCTGCTCTTTGGTTGGTTTCAGGAGAGCTCAGCTTGTTTTGATCTTCATTGAGTTGACTAGTAAGCCACTCCGTTTCTCATTTTACTCATTTCCCTGACTTGAACCGTTTATCACATCAGTAAGTTTATTGATCTCTCACTACTAGCATGCCCCCCCCCCATTCTACTATTTTAGTGTTCCTTATATCCCTTAATGGGATGCATGGAAGTGCCATTGTTTTAAAGCTCTTGATGTACTTGATTTACACATTTGTCTGACACCTAATAGTGCTGTTTTGTTGCTTTGCTGTGGAATATGTGTATTTCATAAATGTGCAGTGCAGGTCAGTTAGCAGCAAGATTGTTTGCTGGCATGAACCAAGTGCTCAAGCTACATTTTTCAAGCTAGATGTTGTATAAAGTGTTCATGTTGTTAACTTGGGAGCAGTTAGCTATATTGTCTTAAACCCTTACATATCTGCTAGTTAGCTACTCAGGTAAGTGGAAAAAATGCGTTGAATAGCCAAATCAAATTGTAGTCCCACCATTTTAGAATAAGGATTCAATGCAAGTAGTAAATAACTATTGGATTATTTCCAATACAAATATTTTCGGCATACTCCTATAATTCCTCAAATTTTTCAGACCCATCGTACTGAAGTTATAAGCCTGAAAAGTGAGGCATGTGTAAACATGACAGACTAATTCTTTTTGCTGTAAATGTGTATCCCAGCAAATTTTGTTTACCTTGCTACTAATTTTTTTCCTCTGAACTCCTCAAACAGTAATCAAAATAAGGTTATATTTCGGGGTGCGTAATAGCTGGTTTTGAAACCTTTGTATGAATCTTTGTTTTTTAATTAATTTAGTATGTAATATTGGATAACCTTCACAGAATTGACAAAATTTTTTTCCATGCATATTCATTTGGTTAGACAGTCGATGTGTTTGTGCAGACCTTGTTAGCTCTTATTTGATAGTACTAGATGGCATTATTTGAATCTAAGTTTTCAGCAGTATTGATTTCTCTATACGCCAATTTCGTTTTGCAGAGTAGTAGTTTAGTAAATGCAAATGTGTATGTATTTTTTTAAATTAAGCAGACCGAATTTGAGCAGGTTGAACTACCACTGAAGAAGCAGCATTTATTTTAGCATTGACTTCCATGAATACCACTTAGACTCCCAAATTCTGCTAGCCACGATATTGCTCATCACATAGAGCCTATAGACCAACTGTTACAACTATATGCCATGTAATAACTGAAGGCTATGGATTTTTTAAAATGGTTTTTGTACATACTATACTTCCTCCTTGTGCTTTATTGGTGAAGAAATGCACAAAATAACTCTTAAATATGATGTTCAAAATTTGACAGTTCATTGTAGTTTAAATGAATCTGCACCTGTTGGTAATATAATTTCTATACCTGTAGCTGTTGCCATGTATTGTGGGATTCTTAGTGCTAAAATGTAATTGACTGCAAGCAGCATCACAGAATGCCAGTTGTTTTGGTTACCCTTACTGGAGAGACTGTTTTGTAGTCTCTTTCATGAAAGGAGATCAGGGTCATTTGGCAGCTGATGGTAAGGGTAGGTTTATTCTGCTTCCATGTCAAACAAAACTTGTGGGTGTCCAAACTTAAGATGTGTTGCCATGGGCCATATAGCCACTGTCAATGTTTATCTCCTAGTGCCAATAAAACAAAATCTCTTTGAGGACTAGTAAAAGTTGTGTATAATTTACATATTGACAAGTAAAAACAAACAACCGGCACAGCTTCATATTGTAGAGGGGAAGTTGGAAAAAAATCAGTTTTGATCTTGCTGCTCATGCTGTTCAGCCTGATATACAATGAACCCTTCTCTGCTGAAAGAGATGAGTGTTAATTTTTTTTTTGTACAGTTTGCCAATTAAAGACAACTAAGCTCATTTGAGTTGAAATATGAAAAAAAGAAAGTCTCTTTCAGAAATAATTTATTTGATCTACATTATAGGAATTTATTTTATGAGACCGATTGCACTTGAATAGAGTCAACAGGATGGACTCATCTGGACTGATGTTAGCTGCGGCCCACTGCTGCCTTTGTTTTAAGTTGTGATACAAGTTTGTACTTCTTATTGGAATTGTCATGACAGCTTATAGGCGTTTGAAGGTCTGAACCTGAAACAGGTCCGAATCACCACGGTACTACCATCCTTTTTCAGAATTAAATCTTTGGCTTCAGTAGCTGTAGCAGTATCCCAGGCATCACCTCTGCTTTACTTTTGTAGTTCTGCCAATGCAGACAGTGGTAGGTTAAAGGTGTCCACAAATGGCTTTCCATATGGCCCTTGCTTACTTTTAAATTGATACATTCACTTCGTGTGTGTGTGTATATATAAATATAAATTTAAGTTCTGGGGTTGTAATTAAATTGGATCTCTTACCCTCCAGATAGTCAGACATGTCATAACCGTATTGGTTGGAGCTGGCATTCTCAGAAACTAATGCCACTAATGAAGCATGGTTTGTCATGCTTCTCTAGGTCTGACTCAGGAAAGAAGTGTGCGTTTGTAGCTATCTGCTCACATGTGACCTTCATTAATGACACCCTGGGAGTATGCTGGTCAGCTGGCAGCACAGCATTCTTCACTTAAAATGAGCTGCAGTTTTTATGAGAGACTGTCTTGAGAGGTTCTGTTGAAATGCCACTTGATTTTAAAAACTTTCTTTGTAATACTGATACTATGCTGTCAGGTGTCTTAATTTTGTGAAATGGTGGTTGTTTTGGGAAGACCGGAGTTAAAGTACTCTAAAATGGCAGACTGCGTATAGGTGTCTTTCTAGTAGGCCCCAGTGCAAGCAAATGTGCAGCTGTTGGGTGTTCTGTTACCTCCCCTGCTCTGTTTACCACTGGGTTAGTCTGTGTTCACATAGTTGTCTGAACATGGGCTGTTTGTGTGCTGTGTTTGTCTGTTGCCTTTGTATTCATGTACAGTCGTTCGTCTCTTAACGTCCATGATATGTTCTGTGAAATAGGACGTTATGTGATAGTACCAGAACTGTATGGGATATTGTAGTGTACCTGTATTGATGAAACAGCCAATATACTGTACACATACAGTACTGTATTTCAGTTAATGTATTTTGCAAGGTAATATATGGGTTAAATAGGTCACATCTGAAACAATATGTTCTTCTATCAGGATTTCTGAACTATTATACAATTATAACCTTATTGGACCACAGACGTATGCGGTCGGATGTTGCCCAAACACACGTTATGCCGTGCATGGATATATTTGTGTGTGTCTGGCTTTCCTAGTTTCATTGACTGGTTTGTTGTGTTGTACCCCCTGGAGTCCTGTGATTTAATTACCTTACAGTTATTCAGCTGATGCTTTGATCCTAAACAACTAAGCAGGGCCAACTCCCCAAGGAGCAATGTGAGCCTTGCTTAGGGGCTTAAGAGCTGCACTGATCTTGTTGTGGCTACACCAAGGCTTGACCCACCAACCTTTCTGGTCCTAGTCATGACAGCACTAACTGCCAGTATATCCTCCTTAGTTCCATTAGCACGTGCATGTGTGTGAAATGAGCTGCACTGTTCTCATTCGTAGCACTGTATGCTTATTGACCTGCATCTCTCTCTCGTGCTCTCTCTCTCTCTCTCTCTCTCTCTGTGTGCTTTGGGTTCCAGGAACTCACTCACTAAGGGAGGAGTTGCTGCCATTCTCATCATAACAGAGTGGGTGGCTTCTGAGTGCCCTGCCCACCCAATAACCTGACTGCCCACAAAGGAACAACAGGTAATGCTCCTCCCTGCTACATTTGAACCAACATCATTCCCTTATGTGTTTTTACATTAGGACAGAGAGGGATAGCAGTGGATGTGAGAAACCTGTTTGAAGCTTGCTCCAGCAGTGGAAAAAGTATAGGTGAGAATAATAAGTAACTTGGAAATGTTTGAGGAGACGAAAAACCACAAGGCAGCAACACGTGTATATGACCATTTGTAACACTTAAGGTCTTGGTTTCGACTTGGTCAGAGTTAATGGTGTCACAATCTTGTATTGTTCTGCAGTAAAGAGTAAAACATTGAAATGAACCGATTTGATACAGTAATGTCGTGAAGTTGGCTGATGGTGTATTTTTATCCTGTTTTTGATGGATTGAAAATAAGTAATTGAGTAGAACTCAGAATTATGCTTGTCGAATATTTCTCATAGTTCAAATCAGTCAGTACAGCATGAACCTGAAGATAATCTTTTTAAATGTTTTTCAACCACAGTTTTGTCACATTCCAATTTGCCTGTATTAGTGTTGAATAATTATAGGCACATTTTAAAAAAAGTTTTTGAAAATTAGTAGCTAGAGCTATGAATATTTACAAAGGAAAATCAAACAAATTGACTCACTGGTATTTTTGCAATAATGCATAATTCACACTGACTAAACCCCCTGTCTTGCATAGGCAGGGTAGCTGGTCCAAAGGTCGTAGGTGAGTGCTGTTCCAAACAGTTCCTGTCAATGGGAAATGTTACTCAGTGAGAGAGCAATTTATTTGGGAACCATATGTTGAAAAACATTTTAACACATTATGAAAGTTATATTTTTTTTTTTCTCAAGCGTATGACCATGAGAGCCCGACCAGTACTGGATTTTGGATGCCGATATTAGGACGTTTTTTTCGTTTTGATAGCAATATGTTGGCAGATATTCTTTATATTTATATGTGGTTATCAAACACTTGTGATGAAGATGTAATGGAGGCAGGATATTTTACAGTTTAACAATAAACCTTATTATCCAAAATGAGTCTGACATCAGTACACTGTAAGGTAAACATGTCTTATAACTAGAAATCAAACACAAATAGAACTATATATATATATATATATATATATATATAAATAACTAGAATTAAGGAAATAATCATAAAATGCTGCCTATGTGACTTTGAAAAATCAAAAAATAAAAACAAGGCAACTGCATTGGGCAAGCAAGCTACTGGCAATCCGATACAGGTTTATGCAGGAAGCAGCTTTTCAACATTGTAAACATCTTTGGAAAAAAAAAAAAAGTTTTCATGTCGGCGTATTTTGGAAAACATATACACCGATACCAATTTATCAGTAATAGGCCCATATCAGCCTATAAAATCGGCCAACCGGTTGGGCACCATATTGCAATATGTTGTTGCCATGGTCGTCTGTAAAAATCGATCGGTTACTCGTCATCGTGCTGCTAACATTTGTGGTTGTATAAAAAAAAAACTGGTTTTAACCAAGAACGTTGACTTATCGGGCTTTCTCTTAAAATGTAAGCCTATATTTAGGTGGAGGGGTTACAGCTAATTGTCATAGTTTTTCAGTGTAACTTGAAGGGTGTGTATCATCATTGAGTGGCTTGACAGTAGTAATCATATTGAAATTAATATGTATTAGGCAAATAAGCCTAATTGTTTTAGGAAAACCAACAGTAGGTAACATTTTCTGTTATCTTAGTAAGTCATTTTTTTCTACCCAGCTACAATAGCTTAATCTTAGTTTATGAAGTTCATGACAGAAATGTAGTTTTCCAGCTTTTAAAAAAAATAATTTAAAAGTGAATTTTAAAAATCTTTTCAGTAGTTGAAGTAATTATAGTTATAAATAATTATGTAGCTATAAGTAGGCTAACACAATCATTGTGCTAAAATAATTCCCTTACCTTGTTAGCTTTGTTTGATTAGCTGTGATATCCCAAAAAAAAACATTTGAAAAGATTGATTGTTATTAGGACAGCCAGTGAATTCTAAGCATAAAAATGGCTTAAAAGTTTTTAGCTACTTGTAAAGTATCCCCAATGGCATTAATAATTACTCTGTTAGATTAAAGTGAATCTTGTTGTGGCATAACTAAATACTAATAGCCAAACAGATACTTAACTGTCAATGATTGGTTATCAGTAAGGTGAAATATAAAATGTCAGGAAGTTGTTGGGGGTAGGGTTAGGGGGTGTTCTGCTCCATTTTACTGCCCATGCAGTAGAAATGCTTGTTCAGGAAGTGGGCATGAGCCCTGCAGCTGGCTTTTCCAGTCTGCATTGCACAATCACCCCATCACCATCTATTTCCAGTGGTTCTCATTGTCAAAGCAACAATTGGTCAGGTCTTGACAGGGAATGGCTGTATATTGATTTAGTCCTCCTCCGATGACATTTGCATTATGAGATTTCCAGTGTTTCTGCGGTAAGGGTTTGTCTTGTGAATTGGTGGTGTCGCATTCTCACGACTGCCTCCTGAGTTGACCAGAGTGGATTGCTACAGGCAGCTAAACAGCTCAGCTGAGTTCAGAGTGGGGAAATAAGGGTAAATAATTCAGCTGTGAAGTATGAGCAAGTGTACTGCAGGCAGCGCAGAAAAGGGTTTAATTGAAACCTTTTGGATGCACTTTGGAAACAGTATGCGAATGGAAGAAACTTCCAGGGTTATACATAACTACCATTGAATTTTGCTTCTCTCTTGGTTGTAGATATTGTGTTTGAGATTGTAGTGACTTATCTACTATGGAGGACAGTATGAGCCCAGAGCGGTCTCCCGCTCCCGGGCCAGAGCAGAACCAGGATCCTCTGGATATCAGCTCTCAAGGTACTTGGGGAAAAGCTGCATTATGGATGGGCTACCATAACCATTGCACTGACAGAGCTTGAAATAAACACCCACAATTTTGTTGGATGTTCCCTTCAGCTTTTGTTTAGCACAAAAGTTTCCATTTAGCACTCTGAAATCAGTGATGTTGCACTACAAAAAGAAATTACAGAACAACCGTATGTAGCTTATAGGTAAAGTGGAGCGCAAGTGCTGCCCTTGACAACAGCATCCTTTGATTCTTAGTGTATTGATAAACACTCAAATTTATTTAGCTTTTTTGGCACAGATTTAACCAGGTGTAAAGATCAACAGAACCGTGGAAACAAAATAAAATGTTGCATAGAAGTTTAAAGACAAGTAGAATTTTGAGAGTTACCCCCAGGCCTAGAAAATTTTGTGAAATTGGAACGGCATACTATTGTCAGGAAAGGGGCAGATTTTATTTAATTAGTCTGTTACTGTGGCTATAGAATTGCATATAATAATTCTGTTCTGGTTGTACCCCTTACGTGTGCAGATGAAAGATGGAAGCTAATAGCCAGCAGTGTAATCAGTAATTAATTTGTGCAATACTCATTGGATGCTAATGTCAAGTACTTCAGTTGCCCAATGTTAGTTTCAAAGTGTGATGAGTTGTCCATTTTAGACAAGTATATCTTTTTGCAGTGTTTTTGAGATTGAAGTGCTAAATGGAAACAGGCAAAAGGATAGGACCCACCCCAATGGGGAAACTACAACAATATGTAGGTGTTATGTGGGGGAGGGAATTATGTCAACTAAATCTCTTCACCTACTAGTCATGCTGGCTGGTTGGTAAATTTCAATGGTAAATTTCAAGCCATGTGCAAATCATTGCTTTTATCTGGCCTTCTGCATACTTTACTAGATGGGTATGGTTTTAATTTTGGGTGATTAAATCAATCAGAAAATAAATAAACTCTGTGAATATGAATGTGATATACCTTTTATGTGTAGGACTCTTTTACTAATTCCTGCTGTGTCTTTTAACAGCCTTAATTCCTTATTTTGCTGCTGATCTCTTGTGCTGGTAATTCTCAAGACATGTATGTTTGTCAGCTGTTGCTGTATGGCTGGAATACTTTGAGCTAAGCTAAAAACATTGATGGAACTACATATTGTCCCAAACAGCTGAAACATCATCTTTACCTTATCCTGTTGACAGCCTCAGCAGCAGGGGAGGAAAAGGAGGAGAAAGTTGAGCAGACTAATGAAGACTCTGAGAAGCCAGAAACAGAGAGGTCTGTAAAGGTTAGTGGCGAATTCAAGAAGACCTGGGGCTTCCGCAGAACCACGATAGCCAAGCGAGAGATGCCAGGAGACACTGATAGCCAGGATGGCAGGAACGCCCCTGTTCGCCGCAGTGGCCGACAGGCCAAGCGCACAGACAAGCTGGAGGAGTTCCTATCTACAGCTAAACGGGGACGAGGTGGGAGGAGGAGTGCTCCTGCTCACCTTGAGGCCTCCGATCCCCCCTCCCAGACACCCACTGATGCCGAGACTGCCTCTGAAGCAAGTTTTGACGGGAATGCAGAAGCCAAGGCCACTGACAGCAAGAAATCCCCAGAGAGGCCCAGAGGCCACCGGAACAGGACCACAGCAAAGGCTAAAGAAGGCTCCGTCAGTGACAACGGGAGCTCAGATAACGAAGACGAGGATAATGAGGAGACTCCTAATATGAAGGAGGAGCAGACAAACCAGGAAACTGATAAAACTGGAGACCCTGAGGTGCTGGAGGAGGCGAAGAATAAGGAGGAAGAGGAGGAGAAGTCGAAGGGAGGGGAAGAAAAGCCTTCTGCAGAGTCCAGACAGGCATCTGGTAGTCCTGCCAGGGCACCGAGTAAGGAGTCCACACCAACCAAGAAAAAACCTGCTAGACCTAAAGCAGGAGGAAAGCGTCGGAGAGACAAAAAAGATGACGATGATGATGAAGACGACGATTCCTCCGATAACTCTGACAGCGAAGGCTACGACCCAAATGCACTGTATTGCATCTGTCGTCAAAAACACAACAAGAGGTATGTTTCGCTCCCATCCTTTTGAAATATTTTGTATGTCATTTGTCCTCAGGGAGTAAAGCCAAACATGTACTACATATCATATTCTAACAGACACCCAGACATTTTAACCGTATTTCCCAAATTCCAAAAAGCATCTCTTATCTGTAAATGAATCTGGGTCACAGTGGAATTATGGATCTGTGTAGAATGTAGAAATGAATTATTTCAGCTTCATCCAGTGAAACTTTGAGTGAATTAGATACACCAGTTAAAAATGAGCCCATACAGTAAGCCAAATTTGACCACCCTGCAATACTAAGTTTACAACAATCTTTCACAAATCAGTTTTGGCAGTCTATAGTAAATCCTCACTGTCCGGTTGTATCGTGGGATCAGTGTGAATTGTTCCGCCTTATGCTCAGGTTCATGATCTGCTGTGATCGCTGTGAGGAGTGGTTCCACGGTGACTGCGTGGGTATTACAGAGGCACGTGGCCGTCTGCTGGAGAGGAATGGGGAGGACTACATCTGTCCCAACTGCACTGTGCAGAAGAGCCGCTCTGCCTCTCCTGGCAGTGCTTCAGAGAGTGACAAGCGTACTGTCCGGAAGGTTGGGCAGGCAACCTCTGCTGAGCAAAGCCTTCCCTCTGCTGGAGTGGAGGACAAACCTGGCGAGGACTTGGGCATCAAGGGGAGGATAGAGAAAGCCACCAATCCAAGCGGGAAAAAAAAAATTAAGATATTTCAACCGGTACGTTACGGTTCATAGATCAGACTGTCATAGTATCTGTCATTGGTGGCAGAAGTGAAACTTGGGGGAAAAAATGCCTTGCTTTTTTGTAGTGTCTGTGTTGGTGTGATCTTGACATGTTTGAATCTAACAGGCAGGGGCTGTGGAAACGACGGCAGTGCTGCCCAAATGCATTGGCCCGGGTTGTGAAAAGAATGCCCTGCCAGACTCTGTTTACTGCGGTAATGACTGCATCCTCCGGCACGCCGCAGCCGCCATGAAATCCATCACTGATGTCAAAGAGCCCAAGCCGAAGGAGAAATCAAAGACCAAATCACAGAAGAAACCTGCCACACGGTCCACTTCCAAGGTAACCTTAAGTGGATTTACTCACCACATCGGGAAGGTGTTGTTTTGATCAGAGTGGGGCATATATGCATCATTTTGTTCGTTGTTTTTTTTTTTTTTTTTTTTTATTAAATATGTAAACGGTAACATTATTTGTCATTTTAACTTGAAAATAGTTTGTCACCTTATAATTTTCTGAATCTAGCATTCGTGTTTTTGATGACTTCTGTAACTCGTAAGTTGGAACTACCACTGCTGTCTTCCATCATACAAAAGAAATCGAAATGACACTGAAAGAATTGATGAACCTTTCATTTTATGAATGTCAAAGGAAGTACCTCTGTGTGGAAAAGTTCATTTCATGCTGTCAGTTTAATTACGTTTAAGCGCCTCACGTTTTGGTTATAGACACAGTTTAACATTGCCACCTCTTAGTTGTATGTGTGTAATGGCTTACTTTCATTAGTTTGGATATTTTAGTGAAGATGGATTTTTAAGGGCAAACTCTTAGTGTGCCACTTTATTCAGCCAATAGGTAAAGTACCTTGCTGAAGGATACAACTGCCATATTCAGTCTGGAGTGCAAAGCTAAAACTAGGATCCAACCAGTTCCCTCATATTCATCATCACCATTAATTGCTTCACAGGTGTCTTGATTGTTATTTGCATCTAGTGGACTGAAATAAAGGCCGAAAGGTTCAGGCAGCAGAGAACTCATAGCCTTGATTGTAATACTTCAACTCTGTCCTTATAGGTTCATCTGAAGTGGATACCCCTCCTCTTGGAGATGGAGATGATTGGTTAATAGTCAGTTGACATTATTTTGATTGGTTATGACTGTCTGTCTCTCTTGCAGAAGAGATCACTCCCAGAGAGGGCAGTGGGGAGGAGGTCAACAGAGTCCTCGGGTCAGCCAGAGGAGGAGGATGATTCAGACAGTGAAGAGGAGGAAGAGGAGGAGGAGGAGCACAAAGAGCAGGAGCCAGCAGTTGCATCCTGGTCCAGCGACCATAATTACAATGCAGTAACGCCAGAAAAGACTGCTCCCTTTGCTTCATCTTTGTTTAACAAATCGTGTATGTATCTCCTACAGGTTTTATTCAACACTTGACATCCTTTTTGTTTTCTAGTATAACAGTCATACATCTCACACAAAGGATTCCTTAGTCCACCAGTATTTAATTTGAGGTTGTATATTGCTGACCATACTGTTCGTAAAGGGAGGATGTAGCAGTATCGTTGGATTTTCTTTTCCCGGTCCTGTGAACTGTGTATCAAAGTAACAAAGTGTTTTCGTACAGAGAAGTGGATTGTGTCTAAAAGGCCTCAGATTTGGCTTCGGGTAAGTCCTCAGCACTGTAATGGTTGTGGTGGCATTTCCAGGTAAGTATTTGATGTCCTATAAATTAGAAAAAAAGCCCCATGGATTACAAGGTCATCAGTATTACTGTTGATCTTAAACACTTTCCATCATTGAAATTGGTCTCACTTAAGCATTCATGCTCTCTATTTTGGGTGCAAAGCCCACATATTAAAATTAAAAGGGAAAACTGCTTACAGCAACACTGGAAAGTTCTTTCCAGCAGCGGCTCATTGAATGAACTGGGGCTCTTTTGAAGCAAAATGATTTTTCATACACCAGGTTTTGCAAGGTGGTGATGATACTTTTCTGACAGTTTGGCCTTAATATTTATAAGATCTTTTGCAAGTCTGATGTCAGAAGTCTTTGCACTCTGCGTTGTGCATGTGATGGGCCTGTTAGTCTGGCCAGTTTCCATGTCCTCGTGTTTCCTTCTCTGGTAGGCCTTCGCCATAGTTCCACAGAAGCAGGTAGGTCTCAATGAATTATTTCCCACCCCATTTGCTCTCTGCCATCAAAAAAGGATGTAGCTCCCAAGCTTCACTCAAGGTCGATTGAATGAAAGCTGGAGTTATGACTAATTTAGTTTCTCAGTGTTAGCTAATACATGAATATATTAGCTAAATATCTTTAACTAATAACTGGAAGCTATTATAACTGTTATCATGGGATGGTCTCAGTAGAGAATGCTAATAAAATGGGAAAACTGAATTGGTTATAAACCCTGCATTAGGACAGTCATAGGGCCCAATTTTACACCGGAAGTGTATGCTGGCCCTATCAATGTTTTTAACATTGCGAACATTGTTTGTAGAACTTAATTTTGCATGGTTTGCTTCATTCCTTAATTAAAAATTAACATAAAATAAAGAACCCCCACCCTACCCCCCAATGTCACAGATTCTCATTTTTTTGATGCCTGAGTGGCCAGTCCCCCATTTGGGCTGGAAGCTGGGTTTGGGAGGGGCGGAATGCCCAGTTTTGTGGCCAGGGCTGGGAGTAATTCAGTTTGCACAGATCTGCTCGCGGTACATGGATACAAGATGAGAATTTAAGAAGCAAGCCTGTCACTGCTGGAGCTTCCTATCACAAACACCAGAGAATATCCTGCAGAATAAGGAGAGAGAAGTGGTGCAGAAGACGGCCAGGAAAACCCCTAAGGACCAGCCATCAACAAAAGCTGCTACCGGACAGCCTTTCAGCTACGCCTTCATTGGAGATACAGTACACGGTTAAATCTACATTTGTTCAGAGCTTTAAATACTATAATTGAGACATCCAGTTCTAAGGCTTACTAGCTTGTCATCAGGAGGTATAGCAGGGCACTGTGTTTGAGAACAATATGAGATCACCTGTGCACAGGTAACACACCAGAAAGTGGGTCAATTGAAAAGCCTTATGATAGTTGTGCTGAGTAAGAGGTTTTTGCAGTAAGACTAGATCTGTACACTAACAGAACAGGGTAGTAGCTAGCAGAGTATCAGGTACACTGTAAGTGTGACATGCAGTTTCAATACAACCATCTCTATGGAGTGAAGGTTAATTGAGTTACATTTATTCTAACAATAAGTACTTGTTTTTGAGAGGGAACACTTAAAAGCAGAATTATTGTGAAGCAGCATGTTTAGTGTTTTCCCCTAAAGTTTAGCTAAATAAGGAAATATTCAGATTACACAATGCCCAGTTGGTAATTTTGAAGCATTTAAGACCATAGCTGTCCTGTACATTTGCATTATGATGCGTTGTTGCATAAAACCCAGATGTAGTCATTAATCTTAAAAATTCTAATTCAAATTTAAGTGCCTGAGGTTTGAACCTAAAAAATATAGCTTTCCCTCTGACAGCCCATCATACAGAAAGTTAAAGAAAACTGGTGCAAGTTTGTTTGTTCATGCTGAAGAGCAGTTGTCTTTACAAAGGATCTAAAACAAAGCCTATGATACCTCTAGTGGCCAGTCTGTAGAATTGCACTGTTCTGAACAGTATTCAACAGGCAGCCAGACTATGCATTTTATGCTATTTCTGGAATATATCAATGAATGCACCCAGAAAAAGTAGCTACATTTTGACAAAAGAACTGGGTCACTGGTAAGCTTCCACCAAATTATATCCTTTTAAAAATGTTTGACTGCCTGTAGAGCCATGAATATTCCTGAACACAGCAGTACAGTTAATTTGTATTGACTACCTACTAATTTACATACAAAAATATAAGAACAGGTCAGTCATTGAGAATTTGTAATTATGAATTAAATCATGTTTGTGCTGCTTGTATTTTTGTATTTCCCACAATTGTGTTTGTCTGTTATAGCCCAACCTGGAAATGGACACATTTTTTAGTAACACCCAACATTGGGTATAGGCAATAGATCAGAGGGGGAATATAGCAGATTCACAACGATTCAGTCCTTACCTGGTTTTACGTGGAATGCAGTACACAGCAGGGACGGTCTTTTCAGAAAGGTTGTATCCCTTCCTACACTCACTGCTAAATTGAACTTTAAGATTTATTTCTTGCACTTTAGAAAATACCAGTCACTTTCTGAATGACAACAGACACCTGTTGGTGGATTGTTTCAACAGATATGTATGACTTTCAAAAACTGTCCACATTCAGGCTATTTGGAAACTCACTTCAAAGGTATTTGGCATTCTTTTTCCATTTAGTGTCAGTTTAAGTGGAACAGGATGATAGTTGTGTGATTTCTGTGCAGTAGGTGATTGGATGCCAAAGTTGAGGAAGATGGTTCAGAGGTTTTTTTATTGACCACGTATTTTTACTCAACGGTTTTGGATGTTTAGTGAACACAGTGAGATCGGGTCTTGTATGTTTAATTCAAAGTGATTTGGTCTGCTTTATCTGCTTCCATTCATTGAAATAGGTGCTTTGGTTCTTATTTATGAACTGTATGGAATAAACAGTTTGTCTCCTTTTCTTGTGGCCCACCAACACTCTTTCCCAACAACACAATTTCCCTATGCAGCAGCTTCCATTTTTGCTTTGGAAAAGTCTTAGTTTAGGCTCTTCATCTTGGTACAGATAAAATCCTGAGAAATGAAATGCTCAAGTTCTAGTCTAGATATGCTGTTGAGACACCTGTAAATTCTATACCCCTGTATATCCAAACATTCCATGTTTGGTTGACACAGTCTTAAATTATAAATGGCAAAGTTATTTTTGGCATGTGAACATAACTGTGATCACATGAAGAGGTATTTGTCAGGTGACCTCTGAAGTTTGGACTTTTTACACCTGGAGTTAATCACCTTGACCACTACACCTGGCTGTAAATTGAGAGTTTGACAGTGCAAAAACTGATACTGTAAAAATAATATCCATGAGCATTGTGCCCATCTTCAAATCTTGCTGTGTGTCTTTTCCCTGATATTATGGCTCCCAGAGTGACTGTTCAGTAAGAGTTACCACCATGGTAAAAATTTTGGATACATCACCATCATGGTTTTGTATTAAGGCAGCTTTGGATTACAAAAGTATTTTAACACACAGCTCATGTATTTGTTTATACTTGTTAAGTAGGCTTCTTTGTTTTCCATGTTAAAGTAACCTTTTAGGAACATGCAAAGTTTTCCCTGAGCTGAGGGTTTAAGTACATCTCTTGAATAGAGATAAAAACTTAAATGTTGCTCATTCAATGTTTACGATATCCATTGTGTGACCATTGACTCTTAATAAACAGATACTGAGTTAGAGCAACCAGCTGACTTGAGCAATGCTCCAACAAGCAGGTGCCTCTGCAGTTCTCTGGCCAGCTGACTGATCCTACAGCCTCAGTATAGCCCAAAAATTGGTAGCTTCCAGGAAGGGTGGACCATCTCTATTGAAACTTGTACCACAGATGTAACTACAGAGATGATCTTCATATAAAAGCTGAAAAGGAAACCACCTGAAATTTCATCCCTTGAAAGGGCATGAATTGGGGCCTGACTAAGGACAGGATCACTAATGTACTAATTATTGAAGAACAATAAAAATTAATTTACAATGCAAATTTGATTCCATTTCTTCTTTAGGTCTTTGACAGTTCAAGTATAGAAGCGGAATGATATTTGAATTATTATTTGGTAAAGAAAGCTTGTTTTAATAAATGTTTTGTTCTGTACTGTTGTGGTTTATAGCATAATACTTAAAGTTTAATTTCCTCTTTCCATGTGAAATGTAAATGTTAGATTTTTCTAGTAATCGAATTAGTGTTGTGCATGCTTTATAGTTTTCTAAATATAGACAAATCATGAGATGATTTTCCACTTGCCTCAAAATATTATTACATTCATTGTGACATGTTGCAGAACAGTTGGATGCATTGTATTGTCTGGCTGGAAACCCAGTGACTTGTTCTGTTGTTTATAGTGACTACAGTGAAAATGTGAAAACAACATTTTTCACAGAGAGTATTGTCAAACATGCTTATCCCTGTTTCACATTTCAAATGAATTCAATGAAGAGCACTTTATACATTACCAGAAATTTGCCTGTTGCATTTGAGAGTTTTGTGAATGTAATGGACAGTGAGCCACTGTGCTCATCCTGTCCTCTGTTTATACCCCCCCTCTTTTTAACAGCTGGTAAGGAAAGTGAGGAGGATGATGAGGAGGAGGAAGCCACTGCTGTTCAGAAAGCATCTCCTATTTCCTCGCCACCCCCAAAGGTCAGCAAGAAGTCCCCTGCATCTCCGGTCACCAAGACACTCACCAAGGGGAAAAAGCACATCTCCTCACCAGCTGGGCGTGGTCGAGTCTCCAAGAAGCCCACCTTGCCCCCAGGCAAAGCCCCCAAATCCAAAAAATCCAACATTCCTCCTGCTCCCCCTGTCCCTGTGCCACCCTTACCAGCAGGACCCCCTGCATCCCGACATCACATCACTGGGGCCCTGAGGGTCAGCAAGACCACCTACACAATCCCCAAGAAGCAGTCTCAGCCCCCTGCATCAGGGCCATCCACTGCTGCCAGGCCCCCATCTGTGTCCTCTGCCCCCACAGTGCCCTCTTCAGCTGCTCCACCCAGGCCGCCACAGCCTGCTGTTGTGGCCCCCCAACCCCAGCCCAACAACCAGATAAGACAGAACATTCGTCGCTCGCTCACAGACATCCTATACAAGAGGTGAGTGTCTCCATAGCCATTATGTCTTCTGGAGTCTTCTGGCTTTTCCTTTCCATTTCATGTTATGGGACTAAAACAGGTTAATACATGTGCAGATTTTGCTTTGAATTAATTGCATATTGTAAGTTACTATTTCCATATATTGAATTAGGCCCAACTAAACCAAAAGTATCATTTATTGAACAGAATATGTCACACCTTTCAGCATCTATGTTCTTGCTTTATTCGTAGGACAAACAATTCTGCATTTTTTGTTCTCGTCACAGGGTGAGCGACAGTGATGACCTGACAATATCTGAGAGTGAGGTTGGAAAACTTGCAGTCAACATAGAAAAGGAGATGTTTAACTTATTCCTCAACACTGACAACAAGTACAAGAACAAATACAGGTCTATCATGTTCAACCTGAAGGACCCTAAAAACAAGGTGAGATTACATCTGGGAAAGAGGCTTAAGAGGTGGTTGTTATAGGAAGTCCTTGCAGCTGTAATCAGTTAAGGGTGTAGGAACTATATCATAATATCCTGTGCTGAAGAGCAGTGTAGTGACCTATAATACATAATATACATCATTAGTTGTACCCTATAATGCATTATATGCAACACTACTGTTTTAACTTTGATGCTGATTTGTAACAGATACTGCCACCAGTTAGATTGTCATTAACTGTCAAAGCTGGTTGTAATGTTCTGAACTGAAGGAGAATGTATGTATTGGTCATCTCCAGGGGCTGTTCTATCGGGTGATAGGGGGTGACGTCACCCCCTCCAAGCTGGTGAGGCTGAGTCCAGAGGAGCTACTCTCCAGAGAGATCTCTGAATGGAGACCAAGGGAGACAACTGAGGTAGTGTTTACTGTACATAACCTCATAGCATTCTGGGTCTTTGGGCCAAGGGCTGAAGGTCTGGACAAATCTTCTGTCATTTATCTGTTCCTCCTGTTTAAAAGAAAAAATATATAAAAGGAATTTATCACCAATGGTACCCAATAAAAATAATGCTCACCAACAGAGGAAGCTGAAGCAGTTATTTAGTTATCTAGTAATAAGCCCTTTTTTAAAATTCACCCATATCCCCTATTCTTTCTGTAGTTCATCTGGACTTTCCACAGCTCTCTGACAGCTGATATCTGTTGTGCAGGTCCTTGAGCCCAACCCCAGACCCCCATCAGGACAGACAAAGCCAGTGCCGAAGCAGGAGACTGCGCCTGACGTTGACATGGAGGATTCTCCTCCTTTGTCTGATGGAGATGTATGTATCCCTGCAACCTCTCCGTCGCCTGGCATGGCCTCTGCTGCAGTAAGTGCTGGCTTTCTCTTTCTCCTGCTTTCCTCACTTTGGTTTCCTGTACTGCAGTACCATAAAATATGTGTACTTTCTCTTCACAGGGACTGTCTCCTCTACCCAGTCGACAAATTCCTCTTGTATTTTGCTGCACTTGTTGTAGAGATGTATTTAAAAGGCCACTGCCTCTTTTTTTGGTTTGCTTTGATGACATAGTATTGGCCCACTGGCTCTCCTGGCTTAGTTTGTGCTGTGAACTGTCCTATCCTCCTTCTCTCCTGCTCATTGCTTTATGCTTTTTGTCACAGGTTAAATGCTCACAGTGTACAGTGCATCTTGGTTCATTAGCTTAACTAAATCTCCACACACAATCTGGAGATTCTACCTTTGTTCTGAACTGTGTCTCTAGGCCTGTGTTCCTTAATCTCCTTTTCATGATGAATTTGCCTTGCTTATTTTCAATTTAGTGAATTAAGTTACTTGTTCACCACCATAGGGTGATTGTGAAAGAATGTGAGGAGGTGATGTGGCTGTCAATGTTATTTTTTGTTATTATTATTTTAGGAACAGGAAGAGCCTCGCCCATCTCCAGCCCCAGCTCCTGCCCCTGCTGTGAAGAACAGCCAGGTGAATGTGGCCAGCCCTGTCCCTGATATCTTCAGCAGCATGTTAAAGGACACTACTGCTGAGCACAGGGCTCACCTGTTTGATCTCAACTGCAAGATATGCACAGGTACAGTTTGGTAATCTAGAAAGGCTTTGTGTCTAGATGTACAGAACAATTTTCACACAAGGAAACCAGCATATTAGCCATTCAGGAATGAAACTATGAACTCATTCTTTAAGTGTTTGCAAGCTGCCCTATATAGGCATATTTATGGGCCCCTTCAGCATGCTGCATTGGGTCTGCTGGTCATGTGAGTTCCTGTTGTGTGATGCCACTTTAGGCCAGAAATCTGCTGAAGAAGAGCCGCCGCCAAAGAAGCCCAAGCCGTCTGCACCTGCTGTTGCCAAGAAGGTGGAAGTGAAGGCCAAGCAGGAGCCTCGTCCCTCTAAAGTGGGATCCTCCACAAGCGATAGTGCTCCAGTTGCAGCCGCTGGGAGCGAGGCGCCTGTCACTGAGTCCCCGGCCTCCCCAGAGGACACCACCATTGTGACAACATCGACCCAATCCTTCCCAACCCCTGTCACCATCCCCGCGGTATCCTCTGTTTCCATCACCCGCCGGGACCCCCGCACTGCAGGCTACCGCCCACCGGTTACAGTTGCTCCAGCCCCAGCCACCGTCTCCAGCTCCTCTGAGCCACCTGTCACTGAGAGCAAGGCAGCCCTGCCCCCTCCCCCACCCCCTCCCCCCTCTGCCCCCAAGTCTATCCTGCTGAAACCTGCTGCCTCACCAGACTCCCGTTTCTTTGCTGGTTCCGGAGCCAGGTGTCCCATTTTTTCAAGTTACTAATCTGAATTCTTCTTAGGATCAGAAGTAGATTTATGCCAGAGACATGTTTGTTTTTTAGTTTCTTCTGAGCATGAAAGGCATTGCTCTGTTACAGATTATGTCATATATATATATATTGTATATATAATGTGTCTTACATCCTTACATTACATCAGCTACATGAACTTGCACAGTTAGTTGGCTGCAGTTAACAAGGTGGCCTTCTGTTTTGCAGTGGGCCGGACTCCCACTCCCCTCAGGAAAGTGAAACGGCCATGTTCCTCTCCAGCCAGGAAATGATGTGGAAGGGTTTCATAAATATGCACACTGTTGCAAAGTTTGTCACCAAGGCCTATTTGGTGTCTGGGTCCTTTGAACACTTGAAGGAGGTGAGGTGCCATCTGATATAATACTGATATATGTATGATATTACACTGCAGTGGTAGAACAGACTACATTGCATTACATTCATTTAGCGGGCATCGTTTAGGTTCAGACTGATGGCAGACTAATTAAACAACTTGTTTTCAGCTTCATTTGTTGTAGTGGAGGTCATTCACATTTTTATGGTTGTGGAATGTAATGAATTGATCAGTTGTTATTTCTCTTCAGGATCTGCCTGACACAATCCACATTGGTGGTCGGATCTCTCCACACACAGTGTGGGACTATGTGGGGAAGCTCAAGACCTCTTTGTCCAAGGTAAAGTAAAGGTTTTTCATGCTGCATTGTCGCTTCTCTCTGGAATACATCTGGGATGGTATGGGTGTAGCATGCATACAATCAGAGATGAAACTTAATTGTTCATCTCAAGGAATGAACTAGTAATCCCTGTAATTGTGTCCTTGTCCATTGTTTCGCTTTTCTAGGAGCTGTGTCTCATCCGTTTTCACCCAGCCACAGAGGAGGAGGAGGTGGCCTATATCTCTCTCTTCTCTTATTTCAGCAGCAGGCGACGTTTTGGCGTTGTTGCCAACAACAACCGCCGCATCAAAGACCTCTATCTGATCCCACTGAGCGCCAAGGACCCGCTGCCCTCCAAACTGTTACCCTTTGATGGGCCAGGTAAGCATCTGGTATCTACAGGGTGGCACAACAATACTGTACCCCCTCCTACTGTCACAACACCCCTAAAATACATTTTTTATCCTGGGTTTTTGGTCCTTCCATCTTGCATTGTTTCTTGTTGAAAGTGGTAAGTATATTAAATGTATATCAGCAAGTTTGCAACCATTTGACCCCAATGGATTAGAGCTTTTTTCTGAAGTGACAAATGTAATGTTCCCTGTTTAGGGCGACTGAAGTGCTTTCTGAGCATCTTACTGAATTGGCTTTGTATGTATGTGTGTTGATTACCACCCCTACCTTTTTGGGTGTTGTGCTCTCTGTTGTGTAATACATTGTATGACTCGTCTTTCCTAAATAAATAAAGAACATTGTTGTATCTCGGATCGGTGCAGTGTTAGATATTTCTCACACTTGGCTCTCATACTGTAGGGCCCCTTCGTTGCTTTATCAAACAGCTGTGTTAAAAATATCTGGGAAAGGGAAGGGGATGTAACATTTCACCTATGTGCACTTACATTGGTCAAAACTGGCATTCAGCAGTTAGGAACTGGAACATGTTGGAATGGCTTAACCTCTCTGATATAAGACTTCTGTCCATCTCCCTCAAAGTCACTCATAAAAACAAGATTCTTTTGCTCCATTGCTGTACAATATCATTATTCTGTTCAAGCAAATGGTAGCACTACAAGTCTGCACTCCAGCGCTCCATGTTCACATACACACAAGCCGTGCCAAAGGATTACTGTGGTAAGTGTTTGGTTTTATGGGGAAGGACACATGTATGTCTGGGCCCATACACATGTTCCTGGGACTGCAAGCGGAGGAGTGCAGAGAAGCTGTGGATCCAAGCCATCTAAAATGGCACTCGCTGGCTTTCCTGAGAGTTGGAGGAGGGGCATACGGAGGTGAAGTTGGAAGACCCCTGCCCTCACACACAAATCTGGCTGCTGTCAAAGATTGATCTCGTACTCCAAAAGAAATCTTGAGGAACTGTGTGACCAGTGTTAAACTCATGAAGGGACCATGGGACAGAGTTTTTATTTATTTTCCAATCAATCAAGAATGTCATGGGCATTTATGTCTCAGAGCATGAACTACAGTTGGGTAGCCTGAGTGATCAAAAACATTTTAAAAATGCTGCGCTGCCAAGTGTAAATGAGACTGCAAAAGATTGTAAGACACTTGCATGGTCCAAGACACATAAAGCTTACTGGGCTATTAACAGAGCCGGTATGCATTCTAACCCTCAGCCATGGGTGTGCAATATAGTTAATTACTTTTTACATTTAGAAGAAGGTGGTTCCAGTAACTGGTGCACAGAAAACCTTTGCATAAAACAAGTGTTTGAGTTGCAGGTTGGGGTGACATGCTGTTGAGCCAGAGAATCATGCACTAACAATTGGCTATGTGGTTCCAAGGAAAGGAACCGCAGAGTGGCATACAGCCTGCTACTCCATGTGCTGAATTGGGCACTGTAATGAGGCTGGACAAAGGCCATTTTAATACATTTTTACCACCTACGTGAAGTGGACATTCAAATTTGTTTTAGAAACAACATGTAGATGCACTGTAAGGTCTGGACAACCTCTTAGATATCAGTTCTGATTATTGGGTATTGAGTGAATTGTGATACTACTCATATTCAGTACAAACTAGACTTTAATTATACTCATTGATGTGTTATAGAAAGTGTTGTAGATAGTATGCATGTTTACAAGTGATCATTTCCCACAGATTTTAATGTATTTTTCTACAGAAATTAAGAGCATATAGCAGTGAAAAATTCATTATATTAATATTGTTTTACAGACGTTTGTATAAGAAAAATTATATGCAGTGTCTGAGTTAAGAGATTTCCTAAACAGCAAGTGTAACACTGAAGACAAATCAATTGAAATATCTAAATAACATCAACTTTAAAAAAGATTCAGCACTCTTTAGTGAATCATGCAATTTTTTTTTTCCACTTATGTCTTTATTGACTTTTTAACTATTTGTGGCAGAATTCTCATACTTTCATGTCATTTATTCACAGTTTTGTCCTCTAATGTCGCTTTAGTATATATGTGTAATGGTTTCATCAGCAATGTAGTGTTGAATATTGTCTCATGTCTGGAATGAATCAATTTGCTGTGAGTGTTTGAGACAAGCTCTCATCTCCTTACAATACCCAAGAATATAGTTATGCATTTTAGTCCAAAGTATACATTTGTCCTGCCCTTGCAAATACCCAAAGTTCTAAAATGTTGCGCTATATTTGTGTCTTTCAGGATTGGAACCAGCTCGTCCAAATCTCCTCCTTGGGTTGGTAATCTGCCAAAAGGAGAGGAAGCGATCTGCAGCTCCCCCAGATGGCAGTGAGAAGCGATCTAAGCTGCAGGCTCAGGACCCTGATGAGACTGGTCTTCCCAAACTGCCTGGAGTGTCCAGGCCTGAAGTCAAGCAGGAGAAACCTCATCTTTACAATCTAGAGGCCTCTGTCAGCACCACTCCTCCTGGTTCTCCTCCCCTCATTAGTGCATCAGAATCCTCATCAGGCTCCCTCATCCCCCCAACAGTGCTGTCACTCATGTCCTCCCTCAAGGGTTCTGCAGCCAGCAGCTCAGGCAAGGACTCACCATCTTCTTCCACCTCTAGTTCTTCCACTCCACTTCAGACAATCCTGAAGACTCTATTTGGAAAAAAGAAGCAAGACTCAGAAGCCTCACTCTCCCCTTCAGAGCACATCTCTGCTGAAGCTGTGGTGCCTCCAGTCCCTTTGCTTGACCCGATAGTTCAGCAGTTTGGCCAGATCTCCAAAGAGAAAGAGATAGAGGAAGATGAGGATGATAGACCATATGACCCTGAGGAAGAGTATGATCCAGCTATGGGTTATGGAACAGAGGCACCTATGGTCACAGGAAAAGCATTTGAGACTAGCAAGCCATCAGAGGTTGCAACCTCCACCGCCAATGCTGAAGTGGATGATGTAGCCTATGACCCGGAGGATGAGACTATCTTTGACGAAGTGAAAGGTGGAGTTGAAGTTCCTGGACAAACAAAGGCCAAACCCTCATCTGAGGGTGAGGGTGGAGCATCCACATTGACCGAACAACAGAAGATGCTGGATGAGCTGAACAAGCAGATAGAAGAAGAAAAACGTAGACTGGAGGAGCAGGAGGAGTCTATCCGTCAACAGAGAGCAACTGGGGTAACCATAGCAGATGCTCTCTTAGTACCACCTACAAAATCCCTATTAGCTAACAGTCAGTTACTACAGCTAGGTAAAAAGGTGGAGGAATTGGTGGCAAAGACTCCAACAGCCCCAGTGATAAACCAGAGAAGGGACCCAAGACAGAGCCGGGACCCAAGGCAGGCAGCAGCTAATCGGAGGCTTACATCGGACTCTGTGGAAAAAGAGGAGGCCAGTAAAGAAGGCCCAGCTGAGGAACCAGCACCATTGCAGGTTGATATCACACAGCAAGCCCCTACCCAGCCTGCAGTGGAAACACAGACCGGGTCTGTGCCTTTCCTGGATACAACTGAAAGCACTGAAGTAGCTATTCCTTTGTTGGGAGAGACAATAGAACCCGAGATGGAAGACGATACCTTTACCGAGCCAATGGAGAAAGGCAACAAGGATTCCACTAAGGTTGAGATTGAAAGTAACCCTTACACTGCCTGGCCAAATTCAGCCAGTATTTTAAAAGCCAAGGAGCTTTCAGATATGGAAAAGTCCCATGAGCCCGCTGTGCCAGACCCAGTCCAGACCCAGACCCCGACCCCAGCCCCATATTATACCTCGCATGGTAACAACACCACTCTCTCATCAGGGCTCTCCAGAATTCCCCAAGATGCAACACAGGCTAACACCTATCCACAAGACTCTCAGGCTCCCCTCGCATCCCATATGGGAATATCAAATACAGATTTTAGTACTCCTCAGGAAATGCCACCTCCTGTATCTTTCCAGCCTCCACTAGGCCCCCCACCCATACAGGGAATTCCCCCAATGCAGGGACTGCCACCCATGCAAGGTGAAGGTGATCAGTCACAGTACAGAGACCCATCTCATTATGGACCTCCAGCACCTTACCCACCTTATCAGAATCAATGGGGAGGACCCCAGCAGCAGTTTGATGGCCCTCGGGGACCCCCTCCCCAACCCATGATGGGACCAAGGGCCCCCCCTCCTTTTCAGCCCATGGGTCAAAGGGGACCCCCTCCTCAGATGTTTGATAGTCCAATAGGTTCCATACCTCCACAGCATATAGGACAAAGAGGACCACCTCCAGGACAGTTTATGGAGGGTCATGGCCCTCCACCTCCAAATTTTGATGGACAAAATGGGTCACTTCAGCCAAGGTTCAATGGCCCCCCGCCTCCATTTAATTTTTCTGGACCCCGTGGTCCCCCTCCACCATTTGCTGGACCACCCCCTGGTCACTTTGATAACAGGGCCCCCCCACCATCCCACTTCCCGGGACCAAGAGGGCCCCCACCACCCAATCAATTTGGGGACCACGGGCCTCAGAAACCCTTGGATACACTGAGAGGCCCTGAAGACCCACAGTATGATAATAGTGCTAGCTCCTATCAGCAGGGGATAGAGCAGCACCAAGGACAAACACCACCACCTTTGTACAGGGAAACTCCACCCACTTCACAGGCCCCACTCTACAGGCCTCCTCTCCACAACCAGTTTGAAGGAAGAAGGGGTCCACCTTCAAGCAATGAAATGGGACCACAGCGTTTCACCCCACCTAACCAGTTTGGGGGGCCAAGAGGACCACCTCCACATGCTCACGGTCAGAGAGCTCCTTCACCTCAACACCGGGGTTCTTTTGAGGAACAGCGAGGTCCTCATCCCCCAGATTTCCCTCCAAGGCAGAGAGGTCCTCCACCTTCACACTTTGGTGGGCCACGAGCCCACCCACCTGCCCACTTCTCAGACAATGGTGGAGGAGGACAGCCACGATTCCATTTTGACAACCATCCTCCTGATGGAAGGCCATTGCGACACAGTGGTCCTCTGCTCCCCACTCCACCTGAGGGTCCCATTCAGATCCCAAACCGAATGGGTCACAGCCCTGACTCTCATAGGGAAGACCACTGGAGGCATGGCCCAGACATGAGGAGGAGAGGCAGTGCCAGGGACGATTCAGAGCCACGCAACAGTGGTGACAGGTCAAGCAGGTTTGAGGCTAGCCATCGTGACAGAGATGCCATTCAGGGCCCCTCTCGCATGTCTGAGGAAAGACAGAGGGATGTGTCAGAGGACAGGAGAAGGGAGAGGGAAGGTGGCAGGCCTTGGGACAGGAGCTCTGGTAAACGCTGGAGCAGAGAACGAGAAAGGGAAAGAGATCGGGAGAGGGACCGCAGTCGAGGCAGGGAGGTGGACAGGCACAGGGAGGGAGATGGAGACAAGAGGAGGGACAGAGACCGTGACAGAGATCGTGACCGGGATAGGGGCAGAGAGCGAGACTCGGACCGAAGAGACTATGACCGTGACAGAGCAAGGAACAGAGACCGGGATCGTGACCGAGATAGGGAACGTGACCGTGACAGAGACCGAGACAACAGAGACAGAAGACGTGATCGCTCAAGGAGCAGGGACAGGGAGCGTGGGAAAGACAGAGACCGCGACCGTGGAAGGGACAGGGACAGAGACAGGGATAGAGACAGAGACAGAGACCGAGAAAGAAGGGAAAGGAGTAAGAGCAAAGAAAAGGCTAAAGAAAACAAATCTGAAGCTCCAAAGGAAAGTGAGAAATCTACAGAAACTGAGATGGACACTAACAAAAACACAGCATCCTAATTTTTGGCTTTGTTATGATCATCAAGCGGACACGAGTGTATTGTATGGCCCTTGCAAAATGTCTTGGACTAACTTCTGTATGATCATTCTTAGCAAGGTTTTCTACATCTGTTTAAAAAAAGACAGTCTTTAAATAGGTTCTGAACTATTGCTGTTAGGTGTGTCAAAACTTTTTCTATTGCATTTTTTCTTTCATATTTTATCTGTTTTATATTTCTAAGTAACTGATAATGATGTAATTTGAGTTCAGTATCCATGTCAAAAGTGGGACTGTGTGATGCTTTGTCACAAACCACTGTATGAAGTTGGTGAATTCAATATTTCTATATCTGAGAATGTACCAAGCTACTATTGAAATACTTTTTAAATGATACAGAATCACCTCCATAGCTAAATACATTGAAGACACAAAACTTCTCATTGTGGAAATGTAAATATCCATGTATATGTGTATATATCGGTATGTTTTTTATCACATTTTTCTAAGTAGAAAAATCATAAGCCATATAGCTTTGAATGGATAGATGTGGAAATTGAACAGGTACCTTGGAGGTCTGTTTGCAGTCTCAATTTCGTGCTTGTATGTTGAACCGTTTTAGTTCAGGAAGGTACAGTATGGCCAACTATTGGCAGTTCTTTTTGAATCCTCTCCTGATTTAACCAATTAAACCACCTTTAAATCTGGAAGTATTTTTCGAGCCTCTTCTTTTAATCTTCAATGTCCTACTGTGTGCTGTAATTTCACTGATATAGGAGTGAAATAATACTATTGAAAAATATATTTCTTCTGAATATCTCATTGCTTTAAAAATGTAGATGGATGTCTCAGAGCTGAATTGGTCAATTGTTTTGGCTTTAAAAACAAAATGAAAAAGAAAAAACAATTCTCAACTTGTATGTTCTTTTTAGTGTGATAAATTTGTTATGGGTTGGTGAAGTTGCATTATTTGGCAGTATTTGCAAGTCACAACATTTGATTGACTCATTCAGATTTTCATAAAAGGGGATCAAAATCAGTTTGAATCAAGTTTTTTCCAATAAATGTTCAGAACATTTACATTCTATGCTACAGTGCTATGTGCTATGGCTATGAAGTGATATGGCTCCCTGGTATATGATTAAATGGGCACCAAAGCACCTGTTTTCCCAGATAGAACTACATCCTGCTGTAGGTTGCATCAGGAGTAAGTCACCTGAAGGATCAGCAAACATGCTTTTTCTAAACACTAACTGGGTATTTATTTGGATAAAGACTGGTGCCTATGAAGAGACTATGCTTTAACAAACAACCAGTGGTTGGAAACATTGTTGGTTTGGGTAATGCAGACTGTTTTACTAGTGTACTGTGTACACCAGAAACATCACAAGAGTAATAGTTTGTGTCTCTAAAATTGGTAAATTAATTTTGACTTGTGTCTGTCTAAATTAAACTGTCCCCCTACAGTATCAAACAGCTATCTACAGTTACGCTTTGATATGCATCAGAGCCAAAATGTATGCTTAAAACAATGGCTAGTTAATAAAAACTCTGGAAGATATGTAAGAAAAAGGTAGTGGCTTTTTGAATTATGTATGTCTATAGTCTGAATCACTGGCTTTCACACGTCTAAAAATACATCGCCATATGTAATAAAGCCACATCATCGTAGACCAGTGATTTCTAATATTTTGACAATGAAAATAAAATTAATTTAGTTGCTAGTAATTGCAAATATAAAGCGGCACTCCGAGACCAAACACACCAACTTCCCATCCCAGTCTGCGGTATGTAAAGGTAAAATTGAGACTCTGTTAATCTCTTACAACCAATCAGTGTTCACCATCCACAAAACCTCATCTGCTCAAGAGAATGCGGTGGCTGCATCTCTCCGGGTGGCCTGGCACCTCGCCAAAAGCAAATAGTATTTTTGTTGAGCTAGTTAGGACGTGAGCAATCTATATGTAAAGTGCTTAGTCAAGGTCAGCCCAAACCAAAAAAAGAAAACAAAAAGAAAAAAAAAAAAACAGAATTTATCAGACAAATGCCATAATTAAATATTAAATGTCCTGTTTCCTCAATCATAATGCGCACATCTCATTTTATGAACTTGATGGTAAGTCGTAAGCTACAAGCCCACATTTACTACAGTTTATGGCCTAATAATAAAAATTTTAGCATGACAATATAATACATTATATTACATCAAACTATATTATAGGCCTATGATATATAATATTATATGCTTCGTGTCCAACAGGCCCACCACTCTATTCACAAATGTAAAAGTGACCCACCACCAATATTAATTGAAAAATCCTGCCGTAGGCAAGCAAGGACACCTGTAAGGACATACGGACTATGAGCTTTATCAGCCAAAGTCCTGAAAATTTATATTTGCTACGCATAGCATTTTAAGGATTTGTTTTTCGTAATGCTGCCCCTCAATGGCTTGCCATACCCCTCCCTCTTTCAAAGTGACATAATGACGTCAGAATATGGTCAGCCCGGTGACAGTTGGTGAATTTTCTAAGGAGCTTCCACATTTTCCTGAAAAAACAGCACTGACCACCTGGAACCACATTAATTTGAATAATCATTGTTTTTTGTAAGAGTCACCTGTTTTGCATTCATAAATAATTTTATGATTTTCAAAGGGAATTGAAGGAAATTCTTTGAGGGGTAACTCAACGTTAGCTACATTACAGTCAACTGATTAAATTCGCAAATTTAGTAACGGTGTTAGCTTTTGGTAACTAGCTGGTTAACTGAAAAAAAATTATAGCAAATTACCAAACTATTACACATTCGTTTGATACGTCCATATTTTGTGTTTTGTCGATATTTTTTCTTAATATTTAATCCCAAACTTGGGTGGTTTTCAAATAAGATCGGGAATTCTGTGGTGAATCTGATCCGCGAGGCTTTTTTTTTTTTTTTTTCCAAGAGCGCGAAACCTGAGGACTGGGGAGTAAAAAAGGTAGAACTGCTGGATACCTAGCAAAAGTTACATAGAATAGTAGAGCTAATAGAAAGTAACTAAAATATTTGCATGTTAACTTGTGTTTTTTTAAATTATTATTATATTTTTTCATTGAGTGACATGCTCTCGAGTTTTGATAGCTACACCATTAACTAGCCGCATATTGCAAGTGCAATTTGTCCATCTACCAATCTTTGGTAAAGGTAGTTGGCAATCGTTAAGGGAGTTATTCTTGAAAACAAGTATTTGTCACTCATTCTCAAGCCATGTCAGTGACATGTAAAATAGAGCCAGGGTCATCCCCTACAGAGCTGTATTCTACAGTCCCGGTAGAAGTAACCGTGAGTCACGAGTGCACCGTGTCGAGTGCCCAGTGCAGCGATCAGGGGATGGTTCTCAATTCGGTCTCTGAGCTAAACCTAGTGGAGATGACAGACGTGGAGTACACACATCTCCAGCACATCATCTATTCGCAAATGGAGGCGCAGTCGGTGGAGCAGGAAGGGTCAGGAGACAACAGGCTGAACACCGGTTACCCAGTTAGCACTCCGCCGGCCATCCATACAGTGTACCCCAGTGCTGACCTTCACAGTGAGGTCGAGTACTCGGCGAAAACTCCAAGTCCAGCGGTGGGTCAGACCAATACCCCTTCCTCGGAATCGCAATACCTAACAAGCAGTTCAGATCAGCAAAGTGATTTTCAGGAGATTAAAATGATCTTAATGGGTGACCCTGTCCATTTGCCGGAGAGGACTCCGACTACGTGTGGAGAAGTTCCCGGTGCTGTCTTGGCCAAAGTCAGAAACGCGATTGAGACCAGCGAGCATAGATCGAGTTCTTTTGACGGTAGAAGTGCAGCGACAGAGATGAGACTTAATCCGGCTGCTCGAGTGCGTCTGGAGAAGCGGTTTAACTGTAGCCCCTGCGAAGTCTCAAGGCAGGAGACTCATCATGACCAGTCGACAGCTCTTAACAGGTATTTAATTCAACTATCTAGATAAAAAACTATCTCTAAGATTTTCTATTTGAACCGTTTAAATTAATTAGCCAGCACAGTTGAGTTAATTATATGTAACATTTTTTTGCATATTGGTATTTTTCATGTCAGATATTATGGAGCTGCCGTTTCATATCTCACATATAACGATTTATACATTGATACCCTGTAATGATTCCCTACTATTAATTTATTTTAATTCATTATCTTAATTCTGCCTTTAGTTCAGGACTATGCAACGGTTACATCATCCATACGTTTAACGGTAGTTTGCGTTGGATAGGTTTGTAGGCATCTGTCATATATTTTTGGGCTGGAAACGTAATAGTCCCAACTATGCTTTCTTTCAGCGTTTTGTCAAAACTTCATCATCCGACGGAGTTATTCGGCGTTGGGATGCAGTCACAGCCGAGCAGATGTCTGAAGCTGGGGCGAACTAAACCGGCAGTATCACGGCCGGTGGAGTTCCCTTATCCAGTATACGGCAGGAATATTTGCAACTCAGTGGTCGGAGTTCCTCAGACACAGGTAACGTTAAGTATCTAAGAAAAGCGAATCATTGGCAAGGAAAGTGTCCAAGTCAGGAGTACACTTTTTATCATTTATTTTATTAATGGGTCTGCTGTTAGGGTATTGGATCAATCACGCACATGCTGGAATCTGCAAAGCATCAGGATCTGATCATCCCTCGGAACTTTAGCTTCAGTTACCAGCCAGATATAAAGACAGCACTACGCAATGAGAGCAAACAGGCTGTTGAACCTGAAGTATGGATTAAGATGGAAGGTAAGGAACGTATTGTGTGGACTTTAAACACAGTTTCACAGTTTGCTTATTCAAATTTCAGAATATTTTGTAAATTGTTATTGAGTTATTCAATCATTTGTGTGTCATAAGATTTGGCAAGGCAGTTTAAAAAAATGTTATTTTTCAATATGAGCGGACATAAGGTGCATTCTGTAAATCAATACAAATTTCATGCACTATGCAACTTTTTTCTGTATGTGGTTATTTGTGGATAAACGTTTGCCATACATTTTGTGGAGTGTATGTGCAGGCCTCCACTTATTAACTGGTCTGTACTTTGTGGAAGAAGAGGAGCTTCGGAAGCCCATGGCCCCTGCCAGGCGTGGGCGGGGCCGGCGGCGGCAGGCATGCCCTGAGCGCCCTGCGCTGAATAGCATCCAGAACACTGCAGCAGGAACCACCAACAACCATAAGACCATCTTGAAACCTGGGGAGACAGGGGAGAACTCACAGAGAAGGGAGAGGCACAATATCATGGAACGAGATCGCAGGTCCCTGTGTAGTGCACTACATGCATACACTTACATGTTTGCTGTCAAAAACACATACACTCTCTCTGAAAAACACACACAGGCACACACACGCCTTCTCTCAAACCTGTTGAATACTGTTGAACATCCTCACTCTTACTGATTCACAGGCGGAGGATTCGTATTTGCTGTGATGAGCTTAACATGCTGGTGCCATTCTGCACCCGGGACACGGACAAGGCTACCACCCTGCAGTGGACCACTGCCTTTCTCAAATACATCAAGGAGATACATGGGGACAGTCTCAAAATGGTGAGGTTCCCAACCCCTCTGTTGAACTTTTTTCTGCAACTAGGTGTTGATAAACAATAGCTTTTGCGGATAGAATGCATCACTTTTCATTGTTGCCTTCCAGCAGGAAATGGCTAACTACTAAGAGAACTATTTAGAATTCAGCCAGCCAGTCAAGTCCCAGCTAAGTAGCTAGGTACCAAAGTTAACTTTAGGTGCCGGATGTACAATTTTTTGCTTGTTAAAAGGCTGTTTTATAAAATATTTTTATTATTTTAGTTGTAGCTATCATATACAAGTTTACAAACCACTGCATGCCAGTGAATTTACAACAATGTATTGTACTTAATGATTCACATGGTATACATTTTTGTATATATTATGAAATGTGGTTTATCTATCTATAATAATTATATATGTATAATTATGTGTATGCATGCTGATGTCTAAAACATGCCTGGAAATCCTTAATACAAAGCAAAACAGAGGTTGAATTGAATGTCTTTTCCCCTGGTGACTGATGCCTGACATCTTTCTTTTCAGGAGTTTCAGAACACCTTCTGTGGCAAGACAGGAAAGCGCATCAAACTCGCCCAAGTGGGTGACCAGTTCTCTGGGCATAGAGAGACTGTGAATCCACAGTGCCTTGCATCTGCTGATCATAAATGAATCAATCTAAATCTGGGCCTACAGCAGCTAACAGGAGTACCTGTTAAAGAGGTTGTATGATAAATTTGAATACAGGCAAACTATAGAATTCATAAAAGGATACTTCTTTTCATGGTCAATTCTTCTCATAAACCCCCTTGTACATTGCTTCCTTCATACATTTTGGATGACTTATTCTTAAAATGATTAGTTGCACATTTATTTGGTCTTTGTAAGTTCAGGTTGGTTAATTAGTTTTTTTTTTTTTTTGCTTTGTAGAACAGTAATGTAGAATTGAAGAGATACTGGCTGGAATATGGTCATGGTTTGAATATTCTGCCAAAACTGTCATAAGTTGTAAGTTGGGAAAAAAGATGCATCAAATTTTGCAGCAACCATGCGTCAGCTTCGGGATTTTATTACTATTATTAATATATTATTTATTCTTTTTTGTTTTTATTTTTTTGCTAATTTTGGTGGAGCAAGGTTGTTGTTCTTGTGAGTTAGTCAAGCACATTTGAAACTAGTCACATTTTATATAAATATATATTCTGCTCTAGTTGCAGAAGAATAAACTGGCAGAAAGTGAAAAATCAGTATTGCTGCTTCTCTAAATTACTGAAACCAAATAATTTTTTTTTTTTTTCTCCTGACACTACACCATAATTAACAGAGACGCCCTGAGAATTTAACCATGTGTGCACAGGCACATGTGGAGATATCAAGCAACTTAGGAATATTAAGCTTGAGTAATGTATTTTCAAGAAGTGCTACAGAGTGAAATTATTTCATTAACCAGATTCATTTGGAATTTCTTTTTGTAGCAAAAGGATAATTATACTATGTGATTTTATTGTCATTCGGTATTATAATTTAAATCTTGGATATGATTACCAGTTGTAAATAGTATGTTATGCTCCTTATTTATTAAGACCACTGAATTTAAATTAACAGCATTACAATAAGAGTTGTTGACAAACTTGGGTTCTTCATCTTTCTGAAAGGTTTGTGTCTTAATTTCAATAAATTTTCAGTTTTGTTGAATTGTTAATGCTTGAGTTCATTCTATTGCCCCAGTAGTAAGACATGATAGTAGGTTTTCATTGTTAAAATTATCTTTATTTTCATTTTGATACAAAATGAACTGAATTTTATGTTTTATTACTTTGAGCTCTATTTCCACTGTTGGGCCACACAAATCTACAGTTTCATGATTTTAACTCCTTCAGAAACATAAAGCATTTCCTTGATAATTATTGTATTTAATGTAGAAACATTGCTAGGTAAATCCTGTAGGGTCAAAGCAGCTTCAAGATAATTTAGTACTTTTCATTTGTCTTCTTGGACTGAATTAATACAATGGTTCCATAATTCAATCCAGGATGAGCCTGTGCATGCTGGCTTTTGTTACAGTCAGTTTAAATAATGTTGTTCAACAACACCTGTTTTAATTTAAATAATTTTACAGCAATGTGTTTTATAGTATTTTATACCAATGCAGGTTTTCTTTTCAAAAGTTGTTTTTTGATTAAATCCATATAAATGTAATTCATTTCTAGGCATATATAAATCCAATCTTGTACTAAAGTCCAAAATGCAGGGTAATGCCATGGTTGTTGGGACTGGCTCCAGGGACTTTTAGTTGTTATCCCCACCAAAGCACACTTTTCCCTTACAGCCAGCTAGTGATGGTGAAGTGAAGTTTCCTGGCATCAAAAACTAGGAGCTTCCATTGGCCAATGATCACATTGCCACATTGGCTGTAAGGGAAAAGCATTTTTCGATGGGTTCATAGTGCAGCGCTATATCACAGTGAACTTGAGCTCCCCAACACCCTCAGGTAAGGTCCCAGGTACACATAGAGAACAAGAACAGCCATGAAGACAATAAGCATACCCCATTCACATTATAGACCCTGATTCACTACTCCATAGATCCCATTTCATAGTATAGTCTACATTATACTTCAGAAAACTATTTACACTGGACACAACAATAATACGCACCCATTGGCATTTAACATTTCCTGGCGGACAAACATCCATTAACCCTATACTGAGACAACCTTTAATAAAGTGCACTATTTACAATCAAGTACAATCTCATGGCTGAAACCAAGGATGGATTTAAATAGGAAAATTAGATCAGATCCAATCTGAGCTTCACTTTCATGTGACTAATATTTTGAGTCTTTACATAACAGCATCACAACTCCCAGGAAATATTTACATTTGCAAACCATCAGTTACATTCACTGTCCACCATGTGACAGCAGTAGAGTACTCTGAATGCAATTTCTATGCACAAAATTAATACCACAATTTCATATACATGTTATCCTGAAGGACTCGAAGTGGCAATGATTCATCATACTGTTTCATCAGTTTCATCACCTAGTGACTCAGGCTGCAATCAGGCACCTTTGGAGAAAGAATAAAAAAAGGTTGATGACCACAAATCATTTAGCCTAACCTTGAATGCTGCAGACCAAATTACATAGTAATTACCAAGAAGTGCACAGTGTAATGTTGCATTTTTAGACAATCATCTGTTGCATATATATATATATAATTTTTTCTTTTTACAAAATTGTCAGACTGCAGACTGAAACCACATGAAACTCAGACTCTTGTAGCCCCTCCCCTTTACACCTTTGCATGTCTATTGCAGACATCTCAGGTGATGACATTTACTTCATGCTGATTATTATGTGTGCAGATATGCAAATAATATATTGCACTTCCTTACTTCCTGTTTAGGAGCAGACCATGTTCCTGCAATGCAAGGCAATACCTACACTGCTCTCACCTTTCTGTTCTTAAAAGCAGTAGGAAGTAGAAAACCCAAGTTTCAGAAATTTCAGGAAGCAGGTTAAGTAAATATAAACAGCATGATTCAAATTCAATATGCCAAGCATTGCTAATGGACACACACAATTTCTCCTGGTGGCACATCCTTTCCTGGCTGGCCAACAACACCACTTAAACCTGGTTGTTGAAACCAGATGTGTGAATTAAAGCACGAAAAACAAATCTTTTCCTCTTTAAGCTTTGCACAACCATTGGGTAAGAGCCACATATAAACTGAATTCTGTTACAATTACAAAACACGTACAAGGAACACAGGAACCCTACACATATTACAGTTCATTGCAATAAATATGTTTCACATATACAACAGATCCAGTCCATTAGCAATTGTGTTTATACCTGACATGGTATATTTTATTTCAGAGCTGAAAATATGTAATTTATGAAGTATGAAAACATTGAGAATATATTTGTAAAATACTGCCCAGCTGGTAATCCATGACTGTCAAAAACAGTGTGATTCCCTGAATTAAGGATAATTTAAAAAATATGCGCTGGGGCCAGCAGTCCAACTTTAAATGCAGTATGTCTGGTCAGTAAGTACAACTAGCAATATAAAATACTATTTTTGTTCCTTAAAAAAGAACAAGGACAAACAAATTTGCAATAAAGCTTATATTTCATTCTACATTATCTTCCATTACAGCCCAGTGAGTGTATATAAATTGTATTTCATTACATCACTTCATCTAAAACACAAAAAGATTACAAAAGAAAAGACACTGTTCAAATGTCCCCCACTGCTTTGTCCTAAAAGCAGTGAAACATATTGCACTATTCTTTCATTTCTCTTTTTATACTAGACATAATTATCTCTGCCTTTTGTTGAACAGTTCATCTCGAATCAAATAAACTTAATCTAGATAGTAAAAGAGTTGAAAATTGTTCTAATGAAAAACAAGAGCACAAAAAATATATTATTTAAGTGCATTCATTTCAGCATTCACAATGCAAGCTCTAGCTCAATAAGCAGGGCAGAACATTTGCCACTGTGAGGGAACAGTAGAAGACTACTAGTGGGTTATCTTCAGTTGTTTGGAAACCAAATGTATTCTTTGTTGTAAATGGACTACCATTAAGTTATCCCCCGTTTACATTTGAAAAATAAGTACTTTGACAAAAATGACCATCCTTCAGTTTTAGTTTTCCATCATATTTCACTGCACTGTGATCCTCACACTGAAAAACAATGTCTTCAAATGTTTGCAGTGACATTTTTCATTGCTGATGTAAACATATGGGTTTGTTCCTCCACAAAGTACCCATAGGCTAATTATTATAAAGATTAAGGAAGGAATATGGCTTCAATAAGATTCATGGTGTCTGTCAAGACACAAACCTTCTCTTGGCTTTCACACACACAGGTTCTTTCTATCAAAGTATTTTAATGGATTTGTAGTGATTCAAACAGTTAGTCTTGGTGATAGCTCAGCAGAGTTCATTCAGCAGAGTTCACTTCCATTTGCACTGAACCTTCTCCGCCTGAGCTGTCTTCTTCCATTCTTTCCTCTGCAGTCTGGAAAGAGTTGTCAATAATCATGGGTTCCTCATTGCACAGCATGTCATCTGGATTTTGGGTCTTGCCTCTTGTGTGTGCTGCTTCCTCTCTCAACCCATCAGTGCTGGCCTCAAACTGACTGACGAATTGCTGCTTTCCAGCTCCACCATCACAGTACTGAATAAACCCTTCTTTGTCTTTCACACCACCTTCAGAATTTTGTTTCTCATTTCCTTGCATCTCAGGCTGGTGTTTCTCTACTTTTACACTTTCATTTCTGTTATTGTCAATAGCCCCTTCAGATCCAGGATTCTCATGTTCTGCAGCTTGATCTATATTGCTACCTGCACCTTCCCCTTCAGGTCTGGAACTCTTGTCTGTTTCAGCTTCAGATTTTTGATTCTCTAATTCTTCAGTGTCAGGTCTGGGACTCTTTCTTGCTTCAGTTTCAGAGCTGTTAGTGTCATTAGCTTCACCATTCGGTGTGTGTATGTCTGTACCTGCTTCCAGGTTCCACGCATTATCCGTTCCTACCTCAAGCTTGCTACTCTGGGCTGCTCCATCCATTTGACTCTCTAATTCTTCAGCCTGATTACTGCTCTGTCTTTTACTGTTTTCAGCTGCTCCTATGACTGTGTGGTTGTTTGCCCCTTCACCTGAGAGGCTGATACTCTCTGCAACCTCATCTTTGAATTTGTGACAGTCTGCATCTTGTACACCTGCAGTAGCTGTGAGGCTCTCAGAGCTCTTGGGTAGCTCAGCTGTATCACTACTAATTGTGAGACCAGCCACTGCTTTACCTGGGGGATTTGGTGTTTCTCCTGTCAGGCTGTCACTGGAATCATTTTTTATTGACATTTCATTGTCATTCTGCTCTGCTATTGATGTGTCTATTGTCCTAATATTCTCAATATCATTAGGTTGTGACTTTGTAGTAAGCCTTTTGCTCTCCATCTCTGCCGTTTTGTCTTCCTCTTGTGCAGTTTCAGCTTTGCAAATTTGTAAAGCTGAGCCAACAGAGGGTGAACCTGTGTTTTCATCCCCAGGCTCCCGGGTATGTCCTTTAGATGGACTGTCCTTGTCGATGCTGCCTGTGTCTTGACTGCTGGGTTCAGCCATCTGTCTGTTATCTCTGGTTGGCTGCTCAACTGAGGATGACTTAAACTCTGAGTCAACCGAAGATCCCTGAAACTGATCAACTTTGCAAGAGTCAAAATTCATCTCATTCTCTTGTCCACCCATAGTTTTACCTATGGCACAATCTTCCTTTGGCACTGTACCATCTGACATCTCTCCTTCCTCCAGCCATCTTCTCTGCATTTTTCTAGGACACCAGACAAACTCATCTTTAGGATAGTAGTTTAAAAAGGCATACTTGATCAACTCCATGCGTTCTTTCTTGTCACGGACAGCAAACAAGAAGTAGTCCAGGACACTCTGTTTCACACGTTCCAATTGGTGCTCAATTAGAGTCTCCTTTAAGAAGAACCGGACCAGGGGGGCCTGGAAGTGCTGGAACCCCAACTCTCCTAAGCTCTTCAGGATCCGGGTGATTCGCAAGTTGTTGTGTGTGTTTCTGAAACAAGAAAAGCAGGGTTCAGCTATGGAATACCTCAAACAATAATTTATTGAAACTTCATTTATTCCTTTCTGAGATATCCAAAGGCCCCTTTTTGAAGGGGAAGGGTGACCGTGTTAAGACAGAGACTGATTTTAGCCAAAAAAAAGTATTTGATGAGTTAGGATTAGATGAGTTTAGACAAAACAGTTATTACCATCTGTACCCACCAGCTAATTGCTTCATAGTCTTAAGTCTCCTGTCACTAACTACTTTGTGTCAGGAGGTGAGGCAACAAGGGCAGGGAGTACTGTTATGTTCATTGTTCCACAACATGTGGATTATGCATTTGAATAATTTGGATGACATGTTGAAACCATTTGATTTTCTGGTCTTAAACAGCTCAATCGATTGGATAAAGGTTAAATTAACTGGTTGAGGTTGTAGAATTGCTGCTGCCAGTTGTCTGAGCGCTGAACCTCTCCAGTGGTCTCATCAATAAGCTGTATGCCATAGAAGTCAAGCATCAACTCATAGGATTTCACCAGCCTCTGCTTTGCTTCCTCATCTTTACGAAACACCTGCAGGAGCAACAGAGAACAGCACTTACACTACAAAACATTATTTAAATCTATATAGATTTTAAATTATTTTTATTTTGCTAAGACAGCCTACCTCAATCTCCTTCTTGGTGAGCTCTCTGGCACTGTAGTTCATCCCAGGTTCTTGAAGTGGAAACAACCTTACAACACAAACATGTCATAGTAGATTTTTCAGTGAAAATCAGTCTGACTGCCACTTTATATTATGCAAACAATGTAACAGTATTGTCAGAACATTAAACCAAATGAGATGCTGATGTTTACAGCATAAGTAATAAAGCACTCAACTGGCCCCTGTCCAACTAGGTATTACATGGCATATAAATCTAATCCAAACCCTAAGCCTAAGACCTTACCATCAACACAGGGCCAGTGCATATTTATGGGTGCATTTACTTGTGTAAAGTGTGACTTTGTGTTTTCATCATAGCATATGTCTTACCACTGGATGTAAGAATGTACTCTTTCCAGTCTTCTGTAGTCTCCTTTCCAGTGCATATGGAATTCTTCAATAGACACTTCTGTAACAGTTAAACAAAGCAACTATCTAACCAAACAACAACCTACCTCAATGTATAAAATATGTATAAATATCCATGCTATAAGTGACATACTATCAGGTGATGAGGGAATGATATTACGGTAAAAGTAGAGATTAACCATGTCTTCATCATCCATATCCTATAATGGCAAGCAGCAGAGAGAGAAAAAGTGTATATGAGAAAGAACAACACCCTGCATTATAATTATTGTTCAGAATGAGTAGGTTTTCTCTTGCAAAAGGGGGAAATACTTACATCCCTTCTGTACATGTTGCAAAAAAAGGACCTGTCCTTTTCCTGTTACAAAAAAACGCAATCTCATCTATTTTAATGTCATCAACTCTAAGATGTGAACACACTGATTTAACACAACACAGCATTTTTTTCAACAATTATCAAAAGGGTACTCCCACTAACAATGGAAATTACACAATTGTGTACTTCGAATAATGTCAGTCGAACATTTATATTGACTCGGTAAAGATATATTAACTGGGTAAGTCTATCATTTGCTTAACAATGTTTCCAAAACACTGTCTACTTTTATCAAATTGGGATCACTCCATGTACACTTCTGCTACAGCTGAGAGAGACAGGAGTTCAGTGATAGGATAGGAGAAATGCTGGTGGAGTGTCTCCGCAAAGATTGATAAATGAGCTAAAATAATCATAACAATAAGTTAAAATGTTAAAACCGCAGGCATAAATTCAGCCACACATTGCATGGCCTAACTAAATGATTTTCTGTTACTACAGGGTAAATTAAGCATGCACTGAGAAGTGTGGCAGATTTTACACCAAAGCCTTCCAATGTGTGTGGCTGATGGATCTCTTGAAACTACAATAATCAGAATATTTAGGGGAAAAAATACTGACTGAGGGATAGACAGCATTCAGTTAAGTAGAAGTCATGTCGTTTTAATTTTTGTGTCGGGCACCCCTACAAAAAACCTTTGTGTATTGTGTTCCGACCAGTTTCCCCTTTTTTATCTGGTCCAAGCAGCTAAATAGCTGATAATCTTATATTTAATCATATGAGAGAGGAATATGTGATCTTACTGGATAGCCGTGCCGATAGTTTTGCATATCTTCAGCTGCACGAAGGTTTCTTCCCACCTGGAAGATAATATTTAATCCCATTTAGTGTTTACTCATAAACCAAAACTTTATTACTGATAATGTTTTTTTATACACACACAGGACACACTACAGAGCCAGATTTTATTAAAAAAAATTATTATTTTAAAACCTTCATGGCAATGAAAAAGGAGTGCTGTTACAAACATAAAAGGTTTTTTAATTCACCCATTTTGAACAGTGAGAATGGAAGTTTTTAAGCACCATGTCTGTTTTTCATCATGGTTCATATTCATTAATATATATCATAAAATATTTTACTATATATTATAAAACTTCCTGTCACTAAACTGTCACTCCACCATTTCAATAAGACTTTTCCCTAAATATAGCAAACAATTATATGTTAGCCTACATAACATGTACATAAAAAATTAAGGGGCTACAACCCTGGGTTGGAGGGCTGGCATTCAATGTCTCAGCTTCTCATAGATCACTAAAGATGAATGAAGTACCTTTGAGAGACGAAGGGGACATGTTTCCCCCCACCCCATAAATCACACCTACATGAATTTCCTGTATGCTGCATAATCTGTACAGTATTGAAAACTCACCGAGTACCCATAATTCCATTGGTGTCCAGACCTCTTTTTGGCAGATGGTTTCAAATTCTGAAAAAAAAAAGAATGCCCAAAACACAAAGGAGTGGTAGGAGGCCTACTCAGTGCAGGCATCTCAGTCTCCTAAAGATATGTAATTCAGTTATTCCATAACAGCATAACAACTGTGAGCCTGGAGGGTTCACTTATAAACCTGTAATGATCCTGCTTTCCAAACGGGTCTTTGCCTTTAGCATGTCCGTTTCTAGGGTTTGTGTATATTTGCTGCTCTGGTCAAAGCCCTAACTCCTCCATTTGCCCAGAATAATGAGGCTAGGGCTAGGGGACTCACTACATGTTATTCACAACTCATGAGTAACCTTCTCATATCCCACATTCTGTCAGGTGTAATTAAATCATTATTATTACAGTGAAATCCACTCCTGAAGGAGATCCCAAACTTAACAATTCAATCTTTGCGCACTTAGTTAACCAGGCCTATGTACAAAATGCATATGGAATAGCTGCCATAGGCTTAAATGTATTTTAAGGTTTTCAAGTTTTTATTTTTTTTATTACTTGCACAGCGTTTGGATTGGAGTTTGATGACGAATGCGCAGTGTTTAACCTGTATTAAAGTCTACAAAAGACTCTCAAGGAATTACATTACTGGCTATTGGTCATCTTTTATCATAACCTTCACTGGATACATATTAATGTCATGCACCCTCATTACATCCATCCTCATTTCTACTTCTTCAATGTTTACTCAAAACCTCAGCATCACATTTACAGTGCAGGAGAGGAGGTGGACATAACTCCCTCCCACACACTGCTCTACTTGATGTCACAGCTGACTAACTCCTCCACATATGGGATGGACTTCCTGTTCATTCTTAGCTAATCAGTGCTGGTTGATCAAATTGGTGATCTATGCTCACACATATGCAAACAGAGGGAGAAATGCTCTGTGGAGGAAAAGAGACAGACACACCTATTTACTTTGTCTTTGTTGACCCGAGTTGTTCATCATAAGAGACATTGTCCAGTGGGGAGGGACTTGCTTTCACGATTAGGCAAAACTCTTAGCTCCACTATTTGTGACAGAGGATTTCTAGTAAGCTTGGGGAAAGAACTGGCTTTGGAAAGCACCAATCTTGAGCTCCCACACCGGAAAAAAACAAGCCAATCCTGCCGCAGACCAGCTGGACCCTAGATAATACTGAGTATCACCATCTCAAATCGTGAAAGTCTTGACAGTATACGACAATCATTGTACCTGAGTGACATAGATTTTTTTTTCTTTTCTTACAATTCTCTTGTCTATCTCTTATTAAAATATTTGTTCATTAATGTTTTATATTACAAATATTTGTAATATAATTTATCTGTTAAAATGGCTTTAGTGATTAAACAGAGTAATGAAAGGTCATGGCACTTTCCTTCTAATTTATTATTAATTATTAATAGTTAACGTGAAGAATGGCCGTGTCGCAATAAAGGTGGAACCCTAGTTAATTGTTGTTGCATGGACATAATTCTTAGGGCAAACACAAACGGGAAGGAAGATAAATAGTCGCAGGATTACTTAACTATAATTTGACGATATCAAACCAAATTAAAATTAATATACTGAGGAGTTTGTACGTACATACACGCAGTTCATCTCGAAATAGGTAGAACTTCAGTGGTCATTTTACTTTTGGTTGTCATAACATTTCCCAAAACCTTAGGCTAAGCGCTGAAAAGGTTAGAGTGCTGTAGGCTTATTTGTCCATCACGACTCTTAAACATTGTTTTCCTGGAACGTTTTCAAGCCACTTTTACAGAACTTGTTCCGAAAATTGTACGGATCTAAGACTGCGGAACGTTATAACATCAAGTTGCAACCCTATATTACAGTAATCTCCCCCACTCCCCACTATTCTGGGACCGTCTATTATTAGCTGGGTAGATCGATTGTGCATACTCATAGCGCTTGTGAACTTACTACCTTTACAAGTCAGAGGCAACCGCACAGTTGGTTGTCTTGAAGAATTGTCGCCAGTTCATCTGAAAGGGCGGGTTACAGAGAATATGGAATACCCTTAACATTTCATTTAGGCGTAGCGACGAGACATTAGTTTACAAATTGTGAATAGCTTTCTTTCGTAATGTAGCGACAAATACGACAAAAAACAATATAGCACAGGGTAACAGAGACACACCTTTGTTTCTAGTGACTCTTCTTCATCGCTTTCTGTTCCGTCCCAGGTCGAGTCATATTCGCAAACCAGATCGTCCTCATCTTCCCATGAACTTTTTGAACTCATGCTTCCCAGGATGGAGCAGAGAATTCGGGCGCAAATTGAGTCTGCTGAGGGCAGGTCTGGCGACAACATAAAACAGAATCCTAATCCGTTGAGGTAAGTACTGCAAGTGAGAAAACACACTCATCCGGGTTTGATTTAAGGAACTTGTTTGAACTGAAACTGAAAGCCCATGCAAACTTTCAGGGAGTTGGCTTTATGTTGAAATGAAACCGAAACTACCAGTTACAGGGCTGAGAAAGCATGGAAATTAACCTAACAAGATACGATGAATTAAACTTAACCTGATTACTGTATTACGTTTGTGAGAATGTAACTCGTTAATACCCGTGAGGTGTTCCTCAGGTGCACAGTTATCGTTTATTCTGACCAAATTGCTGTTGTTTAGGTCGCTTGGCTCTATCTCTATCTGGTCGCATGTCTCCAGATCTTGTAACATATCCCTCAGCTAGTTTGAAGGAAAAAAAAATAGTCCCACTGAGATTTAGTAATCTTTTTTTACAAGGGAGACCTGGCCTAGAAGGCAGGTTATGTAAGTTATATGTACAATAACTAATTAACTGCATAATTAAGTATTAAATTGTACATGTGTTTGTAGTTGTCGGTACAATCACGAAAGTATAGGCCCTGGTTTAAGATCAACAGCCAGAAACTGCTGCAGTGTCTGTTCAGATTCACCTTTAGATGGCAGTATAGGCACAGAATGGATGCTGGAACAAATTTATTTCACTTAATGTTGAATGTTTTACTGTATTTGTTTCCTTATGACCTCCATGAATTCTTCTGTGTATTTAGGTGTTGAGATTAATTAATCAAAATCTTCTTGAATTTCACCCTGAAGGGTGAACTTTTTTAATGGACGACAGTGTGTTGTTGCCATGCATTGGTGTCTCTGCTTCATAAACACATTGTTCTCATTGAAATCAATGGTAAGAAGTTTGTTTTTGACAGATGCCAAAATAACCCTGTGAGCCTTACAGTGTACTTTCACGGTGGAATGCAGTTCATAGTTTGAGGGGCTGGGGGTTGGGTCTTCACCAGTACTGAAGGTGTCATGACCACTCACAGAGACCATTCCTTTCAAAGGGAAAAATATGTATTGCTGTTTTTCCATTTTAAAAACTTCATACTTGGTTTTTTAGGTGCTCAGGAATTCTTAACATTGAAATTAAATTGACCTTTTCAATGGTAATTCGGCATTTTGACGACTTTTTTTACTTAAAAAATTTCTGTATGGTTTAGTGACACCAAACAACCAACATTTCAACGGGGGCTTGCTGTCATAGCTGAAGATATCATTGTACATGAGTAACTATAATTTTGGAGATATTTCTAGAAACAGTTTGTTTTTACTTGGCAAATGAGAGATGGCTTGGAAAACACAAATACTGTTTGTAATAAGTTCATGGCCTGAATGAAAGCTGCATTGTGCAGTGGGATAGCACATTGTGTTTACAAGCAGCAGACTGAAAACACATTTCACACTTGAGTCAACAGCACTTCAGCCAAAATGATCATTGAGAGTGTGCTCCAAAGCTCAGCTACAGTAGCTGCTGTATGAAAAAGGAATACTGAACAGGAGGCTTATCAGTAGCATCTGTAACAAACCGTGAGAAAAGCTGCCAAGGTTGTCTTCGTAATAACACTTTCTTAGATCTGGCTGCAACTGCACACATTTTGTTTATTGTTTACACAAAAAGGTCAGTTTACACAAGCTGAATACGAGCCACTTCCAGAGGGTGCATGGTAGCATTCTGTGTAAAGGGTAACAGGTGTCCAGTATGGTGAAAACAGGAACACACTTTGTCACAGATATCACAGGACCGCTGGGGGCTCCTGTACCAGTGTAATGATATGACTCATACTCTAGTATCAAATTCTGACCATGGCATAAGACAAAGAAATCAGGCCTTAAAAATAATTACATTCAGTGTTTGCCCTCCAGACAGAATGGAATTGAAAATTCTGTCCAGATTAAATGACTTGCTTTTTTTTTTTTTTTTAGCATGAAATAAAAGTTACATTTGTTTTTATTGATTGTTTAAGATGGCTAGGTCAAATACCAGACAGGCTCCACTGATGTGTGCTTCAACTGTATAGTTAGCTTAAATTGCTTCCATAAGGTTCCAGGAGAATAAATGGATGGTATTTAAAAATGCAGTCTACTGTAGATAAGGGCATCTACTGAGAAATAAGATGAGATGATAGTGCATCCAGCTGAAATTCTCAAACGATTTCACTGCTTTCTGTTCATAATGCACCGGTTCTGTATCTGTGTGTTAGCGTCCAGAGTGGCTGTGGGAGTATGACTAGTTTAGCAGTCTTTAAAACCCATTCTTAACAGCTGGGACCATTTTCAGGTGCAGTAACATACTGACAGCAGGTGGTGAAGGTAAAGTGTTGTTAGGGAGGTCTCCAGTAGCCATTACATTTAACTACAGGCAATTTTCAGATATTTATGTAGGCGATGCTCTCAGTAAGGGTAAAAATGGACAAGTTTTCCATTTACGCTAAACTAGTAGCACACAGTAAAACTTGCTAAAAGTAAAATCTAAATTCTAATCAGCTGTGTATGGGTGCTCTATACAGCATTAAGGTAACTCTGTACAGCAGTAAGCCATAATATTTTTTTGAATGCAGAGAAATAATGTTCAAAATAATTGACAAAAATGATCATTGATTTTAAAAAACGTGTTCTATCTTTCTTTGAGCATTCAGCATTAAAGATAAAATTAGGCAGGGATTGAATAAACATTTTGCCTTACCTTTAATTTACAATTGAATAAGAGTATTATGCTTTTTCTCTACAAGAACAGTTTGTAGAGGTTCATGATTGCAGAACTCTCCAAAACTGTTAAGATGAATGTGAACACTTGCACTTAATTGTGAACTGAAATAAAGGACCGATGTTGTTTGGATCCTGGCCTTCATTTTTCAGATTCTCAGAATTTTTTAAAAACTGAGTTTCAAAAGTAATAAATGATTTGGTGAGCTGAGTAATTAGTAAAAGTAACCCATTAAGTAAATTTACACCCCCACCACCACAAATCTCCCCCACAGACAGAGGAATTGGTCCCACACCTCCTCCTGTGAGTCAAATTGTAGTGAGCTATTTTCCACACTGTACAAACAACCTCATATTGCCTGTCCTGTCAGAGGAACAGGAAGTCAACATATTTTCTGTTCTCAAATGTGCAGATACCCAGCCAGCCTGGAGAGGGCACTAGAGAGCAATTGTGTAGATTTTGACGGGCCTGTACCTGTTTTTCCTTTACCAGCCTTGAGCCAATTGTGTCACCAATGTGAGGCAACACAGCAGCATCACAGGCTGGGACACACAGCACCCCACAAACATTTGCAGTGGTATCTTAACTTTAAAATATGCAAAGGCACTTAGGATGGTCTTGTCTACAGATATTTATCAAGTAACTAAAAATGTGATCAGAAGCAGCTGAAACGGGGTTTCTGTTAACAGTTAGTCAGGGATCTGTTGTATTTGCATCAAGATGAAAGCTTTTGCTTGGGTATTCACATTTCACTCTGAGAGAGCAATTAGGAACCAAGCCAATACCTAGCTACATGCCTTAGTAAAAGAGAAAAAAGTACAGCAGAATGTAATGAAAGCTCATTGAAGAATGGAAAGGGAATTGCTGGAAAGGTCCAGTTCAAGGCTTAACTGGGATATCATTGTTATAATACTAATAATCATTGTTATAATACAGAAATGAATACAAACATGCTTCATATCCTTGATGCAAATATTATGCCAGTACATAACCCGTATACGTCTGCAGGGAGTCTCTCCTGCATGTTAATTTTCCCAAAGTGAAGGGGAGGGTGCCAGAGGCAATTACTTGTGTTAAATATATATGTTGTGAACAAGCTATGTTTAAGTTTGAAATGAAATGATAGTTTTTGCCTTTTGGGTTATCTGTTGCCTTATATACATTTCTGTCTGTGTTTTCTACTCACTTAAAGGCTAGCAAGTTCCTAAATTCCAGCCAATATTAAAAAACAAATAAAAATACCCCCAGATACATCATGGATTAAAAGCATCTTGCTTTGGAGGCAGGGACAGACGCTGAGATTAATTTGTCCTTTGGCTGTGACAGTCATTAATATTGATTAAAAATGACTGCAGAGTCATTAAAGCAAATGGTGAATTATTGCATCAATTAAAAAAGGACATTAATCAAGGCATTCCTTTCAAAGTAAGGTCAACCATGTTGCAATAACTGGCCCTGGTTTAGGAAAATGAGTTTGATATAGTTCTGCTAACAGTTATCATTTATCGTCCCCTCTGCAATCATTTGTTCAGCTGACCTGGTAGTTTCTAAAACATTATGTTTGTGAAATAAATAAAGAAACCATTAAGGATGACTGACACACTGTATGGATGGGTGTGTACCTCTCCTTTTCAACATAAATGTTAAAAATTGTGCTAGATAAATAAATCCCAAAAGTGAATTTACAAATGATCATATTTAAAATGGGTAGGTAAACATGTAGAGGGAATGTCCGGTAGCTTTGTGGCCAAGGTGTTTGACTTGGTTGCAGAAGGTTGCTGTAGCTGCAGAAAGGTCAGTGAAGCTGTTGAGCCCTTGAGAAAAGGCCTTAACCTCACATTGCACTTACAGAGTATCAGAATAAAAACATCAGCTAAATAACGATAATGTAATGTTTCAATTTTTCTGAACAACTTTATATATTCAACAGTTCTGACACCTGAGCCAGTGGGAAATGAAGTGTTTGGTATATGGTTCATCTGGCCCAGCATAACAATCCGATCGGTCCAGGATTTGCCTCAGTTCACTGAAGAGTGACATCACTGTCATCATGTTGCCAAACAGAAATGCAGAATTTCAGGTGGTGAAATCTGAATGCTATGGGCATCTCAAAAAAAGGAGTTTAAGAGAGGTGAGCTGTTCAGCCAACTTTAAAACTCATGCAGGACATGGCCTTACACTGTGAAATATTACTTGGAGTAGTGGGCTGCAGAAACAAAACTCAGCCATCAATAACTGTTACAGATCAAAGGACAAGACAGAATGAGTTAGTAATTAGATTCAGTACTATGGATTTTTTCTTTTTCTCAGACAATAATTAGCTAATATTGGAATTATGTGTCTGTCATTTAAGAGAATAGAAGGTAGATTTCTTTCATTTTCTAGGGGGTTCCTTCCTTCCAATGGCTCCCCAACTCTTGGATGCTATTTTAGTCTGGTTACTGTGGAAACCAGCAGGACGTGCCAGCCTCCTGCATTCAGCAGTGACTACATTGACCACATCTGGTCCCCTTAGATTTATATATTTCTCTTTCAGTTAGAGCACATATCAAGTTGCTGCTACTAAGACACTTTCTGATCCTTTCCTGTTGGGTGTGACAGATTTGGGAGACCATGCTGTGACAGCAAGAGGACTGGACAAAAGAAAAAAGGCCTCTGCGTTATCTGGTTGAAGTCACCTAATGATTAGTTGTCATGGTATGCAACAGTCATATGAAATGTATATTCATAAACTACATTGTGAACATGTAGGACCAAGTTCTGAATTGTATTCCAGTTGTCGGTAGCTTATCTGGCAAATGAGAATCAATGTGAATCTAGGGCACATTACTCACACAGGAAAAGTGAATGAGTTGATGATAGAGGTTTTTTAAGTGTGAGACTTTTGTGGAGAAATTTCCCTGTCACATGGTAATTTGGTAAATGGGGATCTGAGTGAGATTTAGAGTGTTTTAAAGCTCTGCCACATGCTTTATCAGTTTTTGTCTGTCTCTGACAGGATACTGAGCCACATATAAACTTGAACTGTCTATCAATTGCCACCAGGTTTATTGCTGCACTTTTCATATCCAGAGATATGATTTTGCATTGCAATCAGAGGCTTTGATCACAAATGGCAGCCTGAGAGTCTTTTTTAAAATGGCCAAAGGAAGCTTCTAAACCCTGAGAGAAATGGGAAGTAAGTCCAGATAGCTGGACATAACATGTTTTACACATAACATGTTTTAATCCTTTATTTCACTAGAAAGACCAACTGAAAACATGATACTCTTTACAATGATGACCTGTGGAATGAATTCAGGTAGGGATTGCATAGCCAATTAGCCTGAAAGTTTGTTAAGAAATCCAGAGATAGAGCCGATTTTATGAGCATTTGATCAGTAGACCAGGGCTGCCCCCTTTTCCTCTGAAGACCATCATGGGATCTTTAATGACCACTGGAGTCAGGACAGCATTTTAATGTCTCATTGAGAGGACAGCAACTTTCACAGCTTAGTGCTTTATCACTGCGCAGGGGCATTGAAGTTATGCTAAGTTTAGGGGGAAGAGTGCCCCCTACCTTACCAGATGGCATAATCTCATAATCTTTGTGAAGAACATGATTTGGGTCAGCAGTAAGTTGAGAACCTGCTTCATTACTGTCCCTCTAAATATCTCGTAAAGAGAAGATGGGCGCAGCATACCAATGATTTCCCCTGCCTTTTCCATCAGGTTTTGTATCTGTGATTTAAGCTTAACTGATAGGTTACCAAACCAACCATGAAATTCAGTCGATTCAAGATTGACCTACAGTTCAGTGACATAATGCTCCCATCTACTCCATAGTCCCTAAGCCTACGTAAAAAGAGCAAATTTTAATTAATTAATGTACAAACAGCTAGTTAGCCCATTGCTGTGGAAGTAAACATAAGGAAGGAAACGTTACCATGTCTGACCACAGGCACTTTGGTTTCACAGATGGCTACCAGCACAACCTGCCTCTTGTCAGTTGTCTCTGTTCATCAATAGAAAAAGTGAATGTGACTCTACAAGTGCAAGATGTCACAAAGCTCCTGACAGGGACTGTCTTTATCAACATGTCTCCTTCATTCCCTGTGGAACTCACAGAGTCAGACATAATCCTAGGGCTTACGTCTCCCTGCTTTTAGTTCTGTTCTAAAAATAGCTCGGCCCTAAAGTTGATGCACATTTTTCTTTCATGTTTTGCCAGGAACCAAACGTCTGAGCTTTTTATTCTACTTTTAGATTTTCACTCCACCATTCTACATCCTTCTCCTTCATCTTTTCTTTGAGCAGCAGGATACATCACTTCTCTGAGTGTTGCTTTGAAGAGAGAAAGAAGCTTGTCCCTGTCTAAGAATATCTGGAGTCTGCACTGAAACACAGTACATTTTATCGCAATTTACCTAAACTTGCATGTACTGGTAGTGAACAGGCATGGGCACATGTGGGAGAATGAGGGCCATGCATCACACTACTCTCTATTCCTTGAGTGGAGGGTGATTTTGGGGGCAGATTTTTGAGGGCGTGTCAGTGACCAGGCCATCTGAGTTTTATGTCTGCTTCACAGGAATGGTTTCCAAGGTGTCATCAGCATGGCATGGGAAATGAGCACTTAAGTATACGCTCCAAAACTGTGCTGGGATTAACTGTTTTCAAGTGCAAAGCAAAATAGGTACGCTCATGTGGAAACCAGAAGGACGTGCCAAAATAGGTAAGGTCAACTACATGTTGGTTGGCTGTAAATTTCAATCTGAGGATAGAGTAGCCTATTTCATTAGAATCACTGGGGGCCCAATGCCCTGTGAAGTGATTTTACAGTAGTTTTTCCATTCTTTTGTTCACTAAATATATGATTAAGTGTAAATGTAAGATCTTCAAGAATTATTTTTATTACTGCTCTTGTTGAACTCCCATGAAATTAGTCCACTTTCAAGATCAAAGAATTTCCCTACCCAGTAAGTTGGTCTTTTCATTGCATGCCACTGCTGATGAGGAGGTTTGATCGAGCCATACTTACTTTACTGTTCTGGCACAATATTAAAGCCCCTTTACACAGAGCTTTTTATTTATTAAAGCTTGTTTAAATTGCAAAAAATGATCTAAAATATCAAATTTTTCACACTAGATGAAAAAGATATTCCCTGATAAAGAAGGTTTTTGTAGTGAAGAAGAAATTAAATTTAGACTGAGACATTCATTTTAGCTCCATAGGTAGCATAAGTATGATCCCATAAGATCAAGCAAGCAGAATAATATGAACTCATTTTCTTACCGAATGTGCTCTCTCTCGCTTCCTGAACATGTATGGCTCTTAAAACTGACTCGTACTTCAAGAACCCAGCACAATACAACAACAACAGTGTAGATAGTAGTGCTACAAGCATTTAGTAGGTTCTCTTGTCCAGGGTGACTTACAATGGACATATCTGTCTCAAAGTACAGTAATAGCCCTACAGATGAACATTGTAATACCCATCTCATGAAAGCCACAGATCTAGTCAATTTTTTTGCACCAGTATAAACAAGCTCTTTGAAAAAAAAATAAAACAATGTCTATCCACCAATTCCAAAATGTAATGTAGTACGTGCTATGAGAGACTTAGTGATTAGAACTTGGTTTGATGTTGCAAGAAAAAAATTCTTCCATCTCTTTTCACAGAAGTCTGTGATCGACCGTAGCACCTACACCCTACTGTTCACGAAACCTCAGTCTGATCACATCCTGTTTTACTCCTCCTGCTCTCTCTACTGTTTGTCTAGTTGAATTTTCACAAATCCAACATGTTTACAATGAATCAAAGAGCCGTGAATGGGTACAACATGAAAAAGCTTAGAAATGCATACTGTATTACTGTAATAGATTAACATTAGATACATTATCCACTTTGAAAGTGGGTGATGTTCTCCATTACCTTTAAAAATGGACTCATGTACTCTTCTGTTATTTTTCATTAGCTGCCAGTCATGTTGGTATGTGTTTTGACATATTTCATAACATATATATGCATCCTAAGGGATTTACTGTGAAAAGTGGAGGAATGGGATGTTATGAATCATGTCAATGTAATAAATTACAAACCAGAGCCTGGTAAAAAGCCATTTTTAGTGAAAACTGCTCACTTTAGTCACCAGAGATATGTAACCTTCTGTAAGTGTGTAGCCCTGTGTAAACAATAACTCAATGTAAAAAGCAATGAAGAGAGGAACCTTTTCATTTATATGTATTTAAATAGTACAGTGTGCTAACATAATAACTGCCACAAATTACAACCCTAACAGATAAATGCATACCAGATAATTACATACAAAGTATGTCCAAGTTTCAGAGTGGACTGTTCAGGCTTTTGGCTGGGATTTTTTTTTTTACAAGCAAAAAAATGAAAATGTTTTTTTTTTTCTTAACAAAAATGCAATCTCACCAATTCAGTAAAATTAACTTACTGAACTATGTTTGTGATGCAAAACCATAACACTTCTGTAAATGAAAATGCAGAGCAGATATTGACAGAAGTGAGGCCTTGTGTTTCACCATATTAGGCGTGTGATCGTGGCAATAGGCCTTTGTTCCAGATGACGTGTCAGGGCCCTGAGAGGCCCCTGCCTTTGCTACTGCCCTTTCGCTTAATAAGGTCCCAGCAGCTGCTGACACTGCTGCTAAAGTTCAGCTTCATTTATGTCACATGCTCGGCCCCTCCATGGAGGTGATGAAAACAGTCTGCAATTTCTCCTGGCTTCAACAGAGGAGCTTTGGTGCTGTAAGAGACCTTTTCCCTTTTCACAATGACATATGGTTATTTCCTCTTCAGACCCTTGTGGGTTAGTAATGTCTCACACATTATTATTATTATTATTAGGAATTATGTTCATGGTAAATAAAGATTTTATTAGCTGGATATCTGCTGCTGAGACACACAGTATCACCATAAGCTGATATCTAGGCTCCCATTCCATTCTCAGAAACCCAAGCAGTCTGTTTCTCTCTCTTATATAAATAAATATATTTACAAATAATTTGTATCTCACTAACACACACACACAGGCATCTGTGTGGATATCACATGATGGAATATCAGCTCTTTTGTTCCAACTTTCAGAAGAAATGTAAAGGAAATTGAAGAAAATCTGTTGTCCTTGCAGGCCTGTCTTATCAGCTGAGATGTAATTGACTTTTATTACAGTAAGTGAATCAGTAAGGTATGCACTATATTTAACACAGCAGGTAAGGAGCCTCTGAGCATGGAAAAGAGGAGCTATATATAGGGGCACAGGTCATTTTCTCAAGCGATAACCCCTCAAAGCATAAGCATAATTCAACCTACCTTGCCTGATCCTGCACCCTCTAGACATGCCCACTGTCACACTGAGGAGAATCTTAAAAAGTCAAGCATAAGACAGGAGTCATACTTTGGACAATGGATATCAGAGAGGACAATTATTTTCAGGGAATAAGAAACTATTGTTTATTAATGATGTGGGATTACACTTTCAGCCATGTTAAAGTGAACCGCCAATGTGTCTTATTGTGTAATACCATGGTCACAGCAATAGCACACACAAGCATCAGATTTATGCAAGTTGTGCCAGAGTTTAAATCTGTATATTGTTTCATTCATCACACAAACTTCACTTTAACGTCCCATATGAATCAGTTCTGATTTAGTATGACCAGGATGCACTCATAGGCAGATAAATAAATACAAGCAGAAAGGAGCATTGTCCATTACATAATTGTCATATGTACTGTATAATGTTTATGACAAATTTGTTTGTAATAAATGGTTTTTCAGTTCCTTTCTCCTCATTAGAAAACAATAAAAAACATATATTAAAAAAAACATTGACAGCCCTGTCTCTCACAAACTGTGACTCTGTGAACACAAAAAAACGTTCCATTGATTAGTCTGGTACAAAGTGTGCTTCATAAAGGTCAGCTCTGCCAGGCATGGGCTATCAGTCGGAGTGATACATTATCCAAGTGGATTGTGAATACTCTTTGCATGCACGCTTCAAAAGGCAAAGTAATCAAGATAGTTGAATATGAAAAGGCCACCTGTTTCTGCAAGCCACCCCCCACCACACACACTGTAATATATATATGTGTGTGTGTGTGTACATATATACGCGCACACACACACACACACACACATATATATATATATATTCTGTGTTATAAGTAATTGGTAGAATTATTCTATTCAAAACACTATCATTTGGTGGAGTTATAATTTATATAAACAATATAAGTAAATTTAAGGCGATAATAGGTGATAATGTTATGTAAGGTGACATGTAAAGACAATTAAAAATGAAGGTCTTATTCAAAAAACGCCAACGTAATGTAACCTTAAATCTCAAATAGTTCCTGCCACATGTGAAGAACAGACACTGTGTGATCAATGGACTGCATTAACTCCACGCCGGCGGAGCTCAACGGGAGAAAGCAATCAGCACCACGGCCAGCGGCCCGTGCAGGTGGCACGCTTTGTTACCCTTTGGAAACACGTCAGACCATACATCTTTACAGTAAATGCTGAACACGTATATACTTCTCCTTTGTGTGTCTGTGTAGGCCTTCTTTGAAACTGGATCCGGTAAGGCTCTGTATGAAGCTGCTTTATTTATCTTGAGGCATTTTGGAAATATGTGAATTATTAATGCACTCAATAATATTGACTATGATGCATGAATACATTATTTGCATTGCATAATATTTGGATTAAATAATACTACAAGCAAAAGCTGATTTAATTTTTTCCTACTTGAAACTTTATTTAGCTTCAAGGTGACGTTGAAGTACATGATGTATTTGTATAATTATGCGCGTGTACAGCATATTTGTAGCATTAGTGGTAGGAGAAATGCGCGGATCTGTGTAAAACATGCTACTAGCCATGGTAGAGATACACCTCATTAATGAAACAGCCTATACTCTACCTTTAACACTTAACAGACAGCTTCACTCTTTAAATGATGTCATGAAAAGCGAGTCACCGAATAAGCTCTCCTTGTAAAAGTGACATTTTGAAGGAGAATCTCCGTCGGGGATTTAAGAGCTAAATATAACCAGTCATTTGCCTGTGATGTGAAGCGATAGGCTGCTCCGTGTCAGAAATGCGCAGAACTCAGGTTCCGTAACCAATTTAAACAGAGACCGCGCTGCAGCCAAGATAACCAGCTACTTTGCCTACGGCTATAACGTTGCATTGAAACAGAAACAGATGGGAAAGGGATCAAAATTAAACGAGTGGGGTTGTATATTCTGAAAATCTCCACTGTTTCTGAGACATGAATCTGTGCATAGCATGGACTGGCTAAAGGATACATCCGCTTTATTCCTGATGTGGAGACGGTAGGCGATTGCCTTCTAATTGGAAGGTTACTGGTTCAATCCACAGGTGAGACGCTGATGCTGTACTCTTTGAGCACGGTTGCTTGAATATGCAAAGCTGGAATTTTTAGGAAATATTGCATTGAATATGGAAATTTCAGACCTGTATTATGCATATCGCTTTGGTTAAGGGCGTTCCCTGTGAAAATATTAATACAATTGATTTCAACATCACATAATGAATACGCAGTCTTGGTTAAAAAGCCAGAAATTGGTTATACGAACAGATATTTCATTAATCTGCAATGACTTGGCAAATTATGTTAGCATAACTTGTATTTCAAATAAATACCTTGAACGTTGCAGTATCTCATTAAAATATATTTGCGACGAAATCTGTATCTTTATAGACCGGCTAGCTTCCCCAGTGTTCCTCAGTATGCTTCGCATTAATCTGTTGTATGCCAGTACTTTTCTTTGAAGTTTACTTTGAATTTGCTTGCTCATTTTTCTTGTGTGGTAAAGTGAACAGCAGTGATGCGGTGAATTGCACCACCTGTTTCGGCGCGACTGCTGTCTTTTCATTTCGCTGCGCGCGAAGATGAAGAAGCAGAACATTCGAACGTTCTCTCTGATCCTGTGCATGTTCTCCTACCTGCTCGTTGGGGCCGCTGTTTTCGACGCACTGGAGTCCGAATCTGAGAACTCTAGGAAGAAGATACTGGAAGAGAAACGCAACGATATGAAGAAGAAATATGGCTTTTCGGAAGATGACTACCGAGAAATAGAGCGTGTGGTTTTGCAAGCGGAGCCCCATCGCGCGGGGAGGCAATGGAAATTCGCGGGGTCCTTCTACTTTGCCATCACCGTTATCACCACGATAGGCAAGCGTTTTTTTACTGTACCTGCAAAGCTGTTGTAAGATGATTGGAAAGATCTGTTGGCATGCTTACATGTTAAGATATTTATGCAGTGTTTGCAGTCTATTTTTTCTCGCTCTCTCCTCAATTTGTGACATTTTCATTCAGAGCTACAATTCTTCGTTTTAAGCAAGCAAGTGTAAATCAATGAACTATAATAATACATTTGAAACGTTTTGTTTTATTTACACATGACCCCGACCCCCCCAGAAAGTTAGCTATGTGTAAATTGAAAATAAATATTCCACCTGAATGACCATTGTGTGTTAACATAGTTAATGATGATGAGAACCGTAGATTAATATATTCGGTATGACTAATGTTATGTGTGACTGCGTATCATGATTCTGCAGGCTATGGTCATGCAGCTCCTGGTACGGATGGCGGGAAGGTGTTCTGCATGTTCTATGCTGCCCTGGGCATCCCCCTGACCTTGGTTATGTTCCAGAGCTTGGGGGAGAGGATGAACACCTTTGTGCGCTACCTGCTGATGAAGGCTAAGCAGGGCCTGGGGCTGCAGCAGACCGAGGTTTCAATGGAAAACATGGTGCTTGTGGGCTTCCTGTCCTGCATTGGGACCCTGGGAGTGGGGGCAGCCGCCTTCTCCCACTTTGAGGGCTGGAGCTTCTTCCATGCTTACTACTACTGCTTCATCACCCTCACCACCATTGGCTTTGGGGACTTTGTGGCTCTGCAGAAGAAGGAGGACCTGCAGGAGAAGATGCCCTATGTGGTCTTCAGCTTCATGTACATCCTGGTGGGGCTGACAGTTATCGGAGCCTTCCTCAACCTAGTGGTGCTCCGCTTCCTCACAATGAACTCTGAGGATGAGCGACGTGATGCAGAGGAGCGTGCGTCCTTCAAGAGGGGGAGAGGCCGGGGCCAGGGCCAGGGCCAGGGGCGTGGCCGTTTGGGGCTGGGCAGGGTGGAGGATGGACACAGCAATAGCAACTTCTTCCTGCCTGTGGAGGACAGTGCCAGCCACATCAACCTCCTCCCCTCCCAGAGCGAGGACCAGGAGCGGGAGCTTAGTGGGGACCCGGGTGGTCCCCTAAGGTTGCACCCCACAGAGTCCTGCCTCCGCTCCCTCTGCCCCTGTGTTTGTTATCGGCTGGGTGTCTGTGACAGCCCCACCCCCTCACATCATGAGCACCTGGGCTGCCACACCAATTTTGTCAACTACAATTCCATCTCCTTTAGGATTGATGGGGGATCCCACAGCTCTAGGGAAGACACAGCCCTGTGCTTCCCCGATGGTACCTGCAACTCCCTGCAGACACGGAGGAAATCAGTATAGCTCCCACAGCAGAGATTTTATTGTGAATAGTTATTTTTTACGCAGAGCAGGTACAGGGTGTGAAATGTACATCATCTAATCAATATACAAAAGCAAAATTTAGATGCATACATTTCCTCTCATTGATTGTTATTTGTACTGATTCATACAGATGCATTTTTGTTTTCGCAGCATGAAGTCAAAAAACATGGTTTTGCATGGAAAAGGGGGATTGTGACCATCTCTCAATAAGCCTGTTTAATCCACAGCAAATCAGACAAAATGTCAGTGTGATATGTTTCATTGTACATGTTATTGTCAAAGGACAACAATCAACAAATTAAAACTGCCCTAAGCTGTGGCAAAGGAATGTCTAAGCAAATATAATGGGAGGGAGCAAAATCTTATTGTGAGAAATTGCACAGTGTAGCTGCAGGCTACAGTAGCTAATAAGGTGCCTTAATGTGAAGGATATGGAACATGTTTAATCAGTGTCTTTTGTACAGTTTGTAGAGCTACCCTCCAGAGCAGGTGACTTTTAAAAAGTTAAGCATACAGTTGTTCAGTATGTTTTTTTTTGCATTCAGGAGGCCAATGGTGGTTATACGTTGAATATCAATATGTTTATGTATTATGTCTTTATTATTTAATAAATAATACTTTGCATTACTATTTATCTTTAACAATGAAAACAATGAAAGAAGAATGTGTTTATAGTCATTTATGCGTGGAGCATAATGGAACCTTGATCATTCATGCTTATTTCATTTTTATCATAGAAGAAGACATGATTTAATAGAGAAATCCTTAACTATATAATACAAATCATTAAATTTTTATTTTATTTATTTCCTTTCATTTTTATATTTATTTAATTTCACTTTGAGATACCATTTGAAGTATCAGAATAATGTATTAAAATGCAAAGATGTAAATCTGCTGAAGTGATTCTGTTCATGAGTTTTTATATGGGCCTTTACATTTGGAGCTACATTTTTATGCAGGTTTAGTACCAGCCCTGAGGAGCCATAGAGAATTCCAAAGGAATCAAATTTTACCCCCATATACATAATCATAAAGCATACTGCATATCAATGAAAGTTAATACATGAGGATGTTCACTAGGAGGCAAATTAATTGATTTTAAATGAAAAAAAGACAGAAGTAAGTAACTTATGGAAATAACAGATATTGTGTCATGGTACCCACATTGTGCTAATTTTTAAAAATTGATGGTATTTTGGGTGAGAGCGAGCAAATAATCATAAGAAGAAAGCATTTAAGTGAGATCCTTTCCTAATTCAATTACATCTATTGCTCTTTTCCAAAAGGAATTATATATGGAGGGAGTGTTTGTCATTTGGAGCCTGGTGGAGAAGCGCATCATTATGCCTGTGTGGAGAGGAGCAATGAGCAATCTGTATTGTGATCATGTGGCTTGTCCAAGTAAAGCAGTCATTCTCTGTGCATTGATGTGCTCCCATGTTCCCAAACCATATCAGGGCGCTGGGTACTCCCATCTCAGCATGCAAAAACGACTCCTGTGGTCAACCAGCAGCTTGCAGTCTGCATGCACCAGCTGCGTCAGTATTGCTGTCATCTAGTGCAGTGTTGTGAAGCTCAGCTAGTGGAACGCAAAGCCAACGGAGAAGATGGCTCATGGCATGTGCTTCACAGGGTGCATATGCTAGTCTCCAGTCAGACTGATGATGGACAAGGGACGAGACGGACTCACAAATGTGATATATACCTTCCAGGTTGTGTTTTTGTAAAAAAGGGGATAAATGTGTGGGTGTTCATGATGTGTTTTAGCAGTGCCTTTTCTTACACAGGTGATGTCCATTTTCTCCTGGTCAGAATGGCCCAGGTTATTATAGTGATATCATGAGACCCTGTGCAATGTCTTGCTACCATTACTGTGAACTTATTTGAAATATTGTGGAAGCATCATTCATAATTATTTTCTGGCATGTTTAATTCAACACCTGTTTAGAACCTGAATTTGAGTGAATCTTCAAACACTATGGAAGGTCATGCATGAAATATTTACACCTTTTTTAATTGACCACCTGTGTACTGAATAAGTACAAGACAAACTGATAAGAAACCTCAGTGGTGACTTGATCCTCATAGAATAAAAAATCGTGATGTGAAATGTTTTATTCTATGTTTTATTTTTTACCTGGTATCTATTTTAGATTGTTTATGTATTCATCATATATGAAAGTGGAGGTAAGCATCCTGATTTAAACAGTGTAGCGTCATCACTGATATGACATGGAACAGAATTTCAGAAGAGTTGGAGGTTAAAAGCGTATCTGTTTTATGTGACTGTGAGTTAGAACACAAAGCAGCTGCTTCATGCTGTAGTCAGCTGGGAACATTGTCTCTTTGTAGACTGCTTTAGGAAGCATCCCAAGTGTTCATCCTGCAAACAAGTATATTGTTCAAGTATATCATAGAAGTTCCCAATGCAATGAAATGTGGCCATGCTGCATTATGCATCACAGTGACATACAGCCACATAGAATGACATTGCATGATACCCAGAGTAAACTAAGGACAATATCTGAAAGTTTCTAGAGCAACAAATATCCTTCAGAATTGCTGTTTTTTTTAGCAATTGCAGTGGCAGGCATGAATACTGGGTCAGGTTCTGAGTGGAAGGAAAACACCAAGAGGGTGTGAAGCAAAAATGACCAGAGGCCTTTTATTAATCCCTTTTTTGGGAACAACAAAACACCACAAAACTCAAACTATAAGGAACAGTTCACAAATTTCAACTAAACCCCCTTCAGCTCACCAGTTCCCAAACATTTCAAAATGTAGGGTAAAGATACCCCTGGACATTGACTTTACTCATTTGTGTAGACTGCACCATGTAAAGTGGGCCAATGAAAAATAGATAACCAAGGAACAGAATATGGGTATACTTAAGTCAAGACATCATAAGCCAACTTTTCAACCACTTTCTTGGACAAGATTGGCTTCAATTTTAAGATTTCTTGACTACTGAATGTGAATGTGGACAACCAAGCACAGGTCTGGATCTGTTATAACTCCCATGTTTTTGTTATACAATTTTTGGTCACTTTTGAATATCCATTAAAATCAAATCTCCTCTTCCGTGTGTTCTGCTTTTCTGTAACTTTTAGCTTTCAGAACACCAGAGTATAAAGTACCCTTGTTCCATCCCAATCACAGAAGCACTTAGCATATAAATGGTGAACAGCACTGGCAATAGAATTATAAAAGACTTTGAATACAAGTCCCATCTGTTTTGGACTCATGAGACGTGCAGTGGAACCTGCTTACCTCATTAATCAGGCTGAATATCAAACACTCTCTCCCTTGGTAATGTCACCTGGCTGACGTCCGGCACCTCCTAATTTGGCCAATTCCTGGTGTATGATTGGTAGAGACTGGGACCTGTTCCCTTGGCAACATTCCCTGATCTGTGGCTGGGCTGAATGTGCTGGAGAGATTGGTGGCTGGGGACAAGCGAGGGTGGACAGAATGAGAGATCTCCTCTGGACATGACCACTCAGGCCTGGTCGTTCAGGTCATTCTCCATTATAGAGTCTGTTCTTTTGGAGCAGAGAGTACTTATTTGGGCTGTCATTTTCCTTCATAATAGCTCCTGTTCTTCCTGGAATGCTGTCATACAAGTTTGGAATGTTTTCTTTATCTTTGAGATCTGGAGGTGGAGGAAATGTACTCTGCACATATTCCAGAACTTGCCATAAAATGTAAGTGAATGTTCAGGTCATGGTGATTGGGGAGGTCGCAGACTGTTTGGTTTAATCCTGGTGTTTATGAAGCTACGTTTGACTCTTTTTATGTAATGTGTATGGAGCCCTTTCACCCTGGAATATAGGAACATCTTGAGAAAACAATGTTTGCATCATTGAGGGGCCTGCAAGCAAAATTAGGTAAATTTGTATTTTTCAATACCCAAGGGGAGTGGGAGATGTCCTGGGAATATTGGCCTAGTTACAATGTAAGGAATTAGTTCATATATACATTGGTATGTATTCTGTCAAAAGGTATTATTTATGGCTCAAGGTACCTGTTGGTGGTGCTACTGTGTGCCTTGAAGCTGAATGACCACATCGGGGGTCCCAGCTGTGACCCTTGGGACTGTAAAATGCATGAACATATTTAGGCTTTGACAGAATGGCACTATGCAATTAGTGATGCAGCTGCAGAATGGAAAAAGGGGGTAGACATCAAGTGAATCACAAGAACCATGTGTAAATGGTTTCCTCCACTTGAGTCTGTATGAGACAGTGGCTCGATAGTACCTCACTATGGGTAGGAGATGTGCTGGTTTGAAACAGAGGCAATACATACATGTCTAATAACCTGTCATAGTTATTAGCTAGTAATGCAATTGTTAACTCTTAATTTTTAATTCTTAACTGGTTAGCATTACAAAAATCCCAAAAGGAAGCAGAAAATTCTGTAAATATGTATCCCACTAATAATGACAACACTTCAACTCAAGTGTATCTTACAGTTATATTTACATGAACACTAGTAAGACAGAGCAGAGGAGTGCAAACAAGCACTGTGTTGATTAGACCACAGAGACCTCTAGTGGCCATATATTTTAAGCAGCGTAATGTCATCTATAAGAAATGGTATGGGCTTGAAAACGATCATTATATATTTTAGAGCGGCTGTTAGAGTTCAGATGTAGTTATTTCCTTCATTCAGCTTTTAGCAATGATTTAGCCAGAGGCCCAGTGCATTAAGCCACATGACATTATGGGCTACATATGAAAAGATCATTTGAAATAACCATTATGTAACTTATTATTATTTTCAATATGATAGAATACTCTGAAAGGTCCTGGAGACATTACTTATGGGATGTATCCACGTAACTATCTCATTTACTCTTCAAATGAAATGCCATTGTTTTTTCCTCTACCACTATTCTGAACCAGCAGTCTTCCTCAGGAATATTTTTTCAAAAATATAATTTATTTTACTGTACTTTAATACAATAATATTTTTCACAAATGAAATTTGGAATAAATTAAATAAATGTATCTTTACATGTTGGTCTTCCTTATGTTACCAAAAACATTGTAAAAAAAACTTTACTGAAAAGCTTGGTTCATTTTCCACATGCAACTCTAGGAGGTGTCATTTTACATCTTAAACACTTGAGGGTGATGTTGTTCTCAGTTTTTTAATTGAACAATAACATAAAACCATTATATTGGTTAAAGATGTACATTCTTTTCCAGTAGATTTTCATTTGCCTCTGGTTGAAAATAATTATGCAACTTAGAGAATTCTGAGAAAGTGCTTTTTAAGGCAAGTTTCAAAGTATGCTTAAGTGGGCTTAAGTGGTATCATTATTACATGGTTTGTAATTGTCATTTTGCTTTGACACAAGGGTCTACTAGCCTCAGATTTATTTAATTACTTTTGAAAGTAATGTCCTTTAATTATGGAGGAGCTGCTTTAGGTAAAAATCAATACTAATGAGAACATACTGAAGACACTCAATTATTTGTTATTAAATCAGTGCATACTCCACCTGCTCAGAATGCTGGCCATTGTGAAGACCTTTTTTGCATTTGTATATTAAAAGTCTTATATCTGTGATATTCAGTAGTCTGTAGGGTCATGTATACAAAATGTACAGGAAGACTCGACCCTGTCCACTGTCAGCACCCTATGTTGATTACAGTCAACATCCAGAAAGAACCCTCACACTCATCAGTCAACACCACACTCAACACTACACATTGGACGCGTCATAGTTATATTTACACGGTAAACAGCCAACACTCCACACTTAACATTCAGCGAGAGGATGATAATTGAACATTCTGACAGAGAGCCTTTCACTTGAGTGTAAGCACATGTTTATCCCGGTGCTGAAGTGATTAAACTGAATGACATTAAGACTCCAGTTCAGGCCTCTAGGCCTCCTGGGAAAGTGCTGATATTGTTTTGCATAGTGAGAGAGGGAACATCGGGACATGTACACAAGGAGCGGATAAGTGAGTAAGCTGCGCGGTCAGGACTTTCACAGATATAATATACATATAACACGCTGTAGAGAAAAGGGCTCTCACCCTCTGTGTGTGGCAAAGAGAGAGAGAACAACAGCGTGAGTGCATATGTGTCTCTCAGCTTGTATCTCTGTGCTTGTGTGTGTGTACAATAAATATAACTGTTTATGTGTTTACACTTCTGCTTGTATGTGTTTTTGCTTTGGAGCATGTGTTTGTGTGCATAATTTTGATGTGTAGTATATTAGTTTGTGTCTTTGCAAGTGTGTGTAAGCAGCAAGTGTTTTGGTGATGCCATATGTTTGTAAATGTGTGTCTGTTTGCATATGGCCTTGTGTGTGTTTGTGTGTGTCAGTTTATATCTCTCTACACATGTGTGTACAAACCGTATGGGCTTATGTGTGTGTGCACACGCGTTTGCTGTGTCTGAGTGTGTTTGTGGGCATGCATGTATAATCAATATGTTTATGTTGATTGCGTGTGTTTGTGCATGTTTTCATTTTGGTTTGCAAGTGTGTGTCATGCATATGTCTGTGTTCATTTGGCCCTTTAATGTGTGTCTGTGTATGTGTGTGCTTGTAAGTATCATACAGTCGAATAAATGTAAAACCTTTTGTTTTTAGCTCACTCTTTGCGGCATCTTCCTTAACTGTAAAATACAGAACAGGTCTTACACCTGTAAAAACGTTTCACATTGTAATAGATTTGAATTAACCCAGACAGGTATTTATGAGTTAATGTGTAACAGTAAGATAAATAAAGCAGTGCAGAGAACAGGAATACAGCCGCTATTTACAACTCTATCCAGCAGATGGCAACAACACCTCACTTTACCCAAACAACTCATTACTGAGGTGAATCGCTCATCTCCTGAGCAGGCAGGTCATTCACATCATTTGAGTACTCAAAGGGAGTTAAAAGGGAGTTTCAGTACTTTCTGGCTCAGGATTGTCACTGGCACCTCATTCTTTCTCATGCAAATGAAGGTCTGATGAATCTGCAAGAACATGACACTGTGACACAAAACCAGTTCAGCTGATATGTAATAAAAGGGTAACTGTCATTGCTCTTCAACAAGATATTTAACATAAAATCTACTGATAAATATCCAAGACCTTTCAGAGGTCCTAAACAGGCGCTTCCAAGTCAAAAATGCAACAAGGTCATCCTACCCTGTGCAATGGAGTCTAGGGCTGTTGTAGGCTGGAAAATGTATGTACATCAAGAGTAAAGGAAACCTTATACCCACCTCAGTGATGAGGTACATTCATTGGATGCTTGCCTGTGAGATGGACTCTACCCATAAATCATCAGGAGTTGATGTGGATGTGACAATGTTTGAGTTTTGATACATTTGTTTTTACTTTGGTTTCAAGAGCACACTTGTTACATATTCAAAATATAGCACATAATTATCTCCATCAAAAGAATGTGATGGAAGTATATTAGCTACCACAGTGAATTTAACAGACTGCCTCCAATCTGCACTTCTCAAGATACCACAAAAGCTTTCTGTTAAGACTGAAACAAACTTCTTGTTTGCTATGGACATTTGTATATCAGGACTGCAATATACTGGAACTCTACATGCACTTGTGAGATGGACAGCTTCAATGAGATGTCACAAAAGCTGGATACTAATGTGTGTATACATTTCAGAATGGAACAGGAAGTCTCTAGATCCACTTCAGTATGACAGACCAGTGTAAGAGGCCTGCAGAAGGCACTCATAGAGACAGTAACCGATAGGAAAAATAAAAGCTTTAGAAAGCATTGAGTCCCAAGTGACTCCCATCTGACTCAAGTGCTCCTTGGGAGACTTGTGCGTTTTTTTGTGTGTTTTTTTTTTTGCTGGACTGTGTGGATTGTGTGGTGTCTACTTACACGCAGAGCAGGTGAGAGATTAATTATTGATCCCTTTGTCTCTGTGTAGTCAAACCTGTGCAGTGTGCTGATATAGGCATTGTTTTTGCCTCCAGAAGCAGAGTGAGATGCTGAGATTTGGCTACTATAATGAAGGTTCATGGATCACAGGCAGGGGTTTGCAAGTGTTTGTGTAACCTGGAAGAAAGCCATAAAACAGCCGCAGCAGCAGCAAGAACAACAACAACAACAACAACAACAACAACAACAAATTTTAATGTGCAATATGTGCTAATTGATTATCAGCTGCCATAACCCTGCCATGACAGTATATGTGCATGAATAAATGTAGTATTACTTGCAGGTCATGCATACATACAAGAGGTAATTCATATCATGATGCCCAAAGCACAGCTATGTTACTTATGTGAATTAGTACTGTAAGCACTCAGGGATGGGGGTGGGAGGTTAGTTAAGATCATTTTGAAAAGCTGAAGCTTTCTTCTGATTATTATTGAGGTCCTGAGTAAAGCACATGCTCAAACATTTTATTTATTTTTCAAACTTGGGAAAAAAATCAGTTCCAATAAAGCAAAAGGTGTCAACTTAAAAGTGTGAACCTGACACCCCCAGCAATCGGCCCTTTTCCCTCCCGACCACAGATCCTGGATCAGAGTAGGGATGAGGCACAAGAAGGGACTTGCAATGACAAATCATATCTGTAAGCTTCCACATGTAAAATCTGTGGTCACCTGCACATCCTTAAGTTTACCACAATGATGTGGGCTCTCAGCTTTTGCTTGTTCAAGAGCTCAGTTGTAGTTCCCACACCACTGTTTGATTTAGGTGCAGTCAGTGAAACACATCATGCTCCACATTCATATAGAAGCACACAAGAAACCACCACCACACTGTTTGCCAAACCTTTAAAATGTATGTTATTGATGGCCCGATGCAAATTTTTTTTCCTCTGTTTTGTGACATATTTAAATGAATGCATCAATATGATAACAATACTGTGCTGGCCTCTGCTGCAATTCAATTTCCACAAATAAAAGGCTAATGCCCATGGAAACGTCTTGCTAAAGGAGTTACGTGCTATATTTTAGGGTAAGCACCTCCTGCCTTTTACTATTTGCAGAGGCCAGAATACAAATTGAAAAGCACCTCTCCAATCAAGTTTTTATTTTCAGTGGATTCCTGACATTAACTATGGTATTTGAATAAAGAAGAGTCATCACATTTGAGAGCAGTTTCATTTGAATTCTAAATGGACATGTTTACATGCCTCTAACCTTGTCTGTAGGAAGGAACAGGAGGGAGTAGGGTTAGAAGGCCAAACATTTTTTTAAAATTGTACATTTTGAATTTTTCTCATTTACAGACTGCATGTGAACATCTAGTGTATGAATAGAATGTACCTCTGGTTACCAAACATAGGCCTGGTACATTCAGTCAACAATTGTCCTTGTTTGTTTATTAACTGAAACCCTACCATAACTCTCCAGATCCATGTACGACAGAAAATAAAGAATAACAAAAATAAAAAAGCGTTGCCAGGACCCAATCAAACAAATTTAGTTTAATTTCAAGAACAAGATCAATGTCAAGAACATATACAATTCAATCAATACTTCAGTCTTTCTCAGGAGATTTGCTTTTATTATTTAGGACAAAAAGAACGTATTCCAAAATACATGTCTGCCTATCTCCAGTAAATATAAAACACTCAAAGACCATATGTTTAGTCTTTTTTGTCTGAATTACTCATACTCTTAAAGAGACTAAGCATGTTTGGTTGGGTCTCAGGCAATGGCTGTACATTAAACGTCATGCAGTGATAATTATTTGGCAAAAACCAGCACTTCTGAAAGTATTTCTTACAGAATACTCCAGCAACCAACAGAACTGTGCAAAGATTTTGAAGGAAAAAGAGAGGAGAAGAAAGGCAAGGTTTGAACTTGGGATAGCATGTGGAAGAAAATAAAGAGGAACAAGACAAATGCAGTGAGCTCGGAGTCCCAGCTCAGGCCCTGCGTTTCTCTTCTTGTTTTGCAGGCATTAAGGAAGACGTCAGTATGAGAGCAGAGCCTACGGGAAGCTGAAGTGTCTGGGAGGGCTGAACTACCTCCGCCAGCCTGCCCTCTCTCACAGCAGCCATGTGAGCTGTTCTCCAACCTCTTCAGAGACACACACCGCTGAAGGGGGTATGCATTTTGTTCATAACGCATCGGCCTGACCTGCGCAACACTTCACTCAGGGGGAGCCCACAGAAGGAAAGCTCCAGAAACATGATGCATACGCAGCTGTATTAGCTGAATTTACACATAGTTCAGTCTTACAGTCCAAAGGGGAAATTTGTGGAGCTCCTGCAGAGTCATTCACTAGGGCAGGTCTCTCTAGTCAGGTTTTACCAGGGAAAATTGCCTTACTGTCAAACAAACAACATTTCAGAGAAAATAAGTATTTTAAAATAGCCAAAAGTTGAAAAGATCTGGTTAGCCAGTAAACTTCAAAAGGGAGTGGCTTTCATTGGACAAACCAAACTATTTTTTTATAGTAGATGCTGTCTTGTCTGAGGAATGAACGAATGAATGATTACCGGGCATTTATTTGCTTACATATCAACATTGTTTCAGGTAACTAACATATCTCATGTGAGCTAGGCATGCTGCTCCCACTGTACAGCTGATGTTTATGATGTATGGCTGAAGGCTACAACAGCAGTGCCACACCAAGGAACTGAACCTGCAACCCTCTGCAGATTAAAAAATCTGAAAGCTCCCTGTTGTTGAGGACCATCACCTCGATGATAGGGCCGCTGACGCTGGATATGTTTAATAAATTCATTGACGTATGTCTAAATTGTGATGCGATGGAATTGTGGATCTATATAAAATGTGTTTAAAAATGCTGTAAACACAAAATGAAAACCCTTGTATTCCAGGACACCCAACAGCTGTTGCAACTTTCCACAAGTTGGTTCCTTGTTTGCAACTCTCCAAGTTTCTGCATGTCCTCTTTCTAAAAAATGGACAACATTTGTTGGACATTACCCAGAGAACAGGAAATATCATTTATTAAGGAAACCTATTTTACAAGAGCAGCTGTGCTAGGACTTGAACGAAAGAGATGAACTACACTGAAGGAGATAAAATTCATTAAAGCACAACACCAAAGATAAGACACAGAAAAAAGGAGAGGAGGATCATATAAAAAATCACTGCACCTAAAAATTGGAAAAAAGGAAATTATTCATTGCTTCTGCACACAGAGAACAACAAAAGTGTGACACCCCAGATATTTTCACTTTCCTGTTTCCCCTGTTAATGTACTTAAACAACAGAGCAGTGGGTTCAGTTTTAAATTATTCAGTGTACTGTAGCAATTAATTTTATGATTTTTTTCACTCTATAAACTAGTATGATGGCAAACTCTGAAAGTCATCCTATTAATATTCATTGCACTCTGCAACTAAAAATGTATGATGGTTTCACTTTCTGCAGCACAGCTTAAAGAGAGCTTTAAATTGGAATATAAACTAATGATAGGTTTCTTAAAGTTGCTTTTTGCTCCCCTCAAGTTTAGGTTTACCCTCAATAAAGAGAGGTTTTGTCCATTAAAACAGTTTCTCTCGCACTCTCCTTTTCCATGATTCACAAAAAGGTTGGCATGTATGGGGAACCAAATGAAATATGGGGCCATCATTTTTTCTTTCATTTGATTAAAATATCACTACTTTTTGGTCCCAAATTCAACCCCCCACCAAAGAAGTATCACATCCTTAATTTTGAAGGTATTGCTGAATGACCAAAGTCACAAAACTGACATGCTATTGAATGTGTGAGTATATCGCCTTCCTCTTCCATGTTTTCTCACATGCCTTGCTGCATGCTCTGAGATACTGCAGGTGTTATGTATCTGTCCTGTTTATACATTGCTGAGAAAAATGGGGTATGCAATTAGTTTTTCAATTAGTTTTGGAAACTTGTATGTCACTATTCTCAACTTATTTTTTGATGAGTGTTTTTCCCAGTAAAATCAGGAAATAAGTAATTGTGTAAATTTGATGTCCTAAAATGGTATATTCAAGATACAGATAAATAGTTAAACTGAATGTTTTATTATTAAGTGGCTTTTAACATTTATGATATACTTGTACCTATGCTTGATACATTTGTCATACATTTAGTGAATGTTTTATTGCTGAAGTGTTTCATTTATTTATGTTATGTTCTTGCATTTCTAAACATTGGAAATGGTTGCAATTATAAATGAGTAAATAAGCTCTGCCTCTCCAGGACAATTCAGAAGCCGGGACAGAGAAACTGGCTCTTAGCCACCCGCCTTTCGGCTCTCTCATTACAGTGTGGGTGTAAAACATAGGTACCTTACAAAGAAGAAATCAACTTTAAAAATGACAGAATTTGTCAGTGAAAATATAATGCAGGACAATGGCATAATGGGTTGAGTTGCCATTTCTCCTGATGAAGACCAGGGTTTCACCCTTAGCTGCTTCGGTTACCTTGGATAACTAGTTGTAAAACTCATAATGGAAAACATTTGCTCCTGTCTCCTTGTCTCCTACTTTTCTCTCTCAGCCTGTCGTCCCCCCTCCATCTTTTATGGCCATCTACCATGTAGAGATTGGCTACAAGTAAATTATACACTTTAAATTTTACTCTACCGAAGAAAAGTGGAAAGATGACTCTCTTTGTTCTTGGTATGAAGATTCTTTGCTTTTTATGACCTAGAAGCTGGTTCATTAGTGGTGAATCTTGAGAGTGAGTCTTTTCTCTTCTGCTACTGCGTCCCTGAAGTAGGACAGTAATATCTTCCGGATTCACTATTAATTTTTTGACTCCTTTGTTGGAATATTTTAGCTAATGTTCTGGTTAATGTTTTCTTTTTCATCTGTTATAAGTAGAATTGAAATTGAATATTTTATACATATGCAGCAATTTTGAGTCTTCTGTTTTTGCTACCTTGGTTAGTGTTCAGAGAAGATTCATAGAAAACTATACCTAGATTCAGAGGTAGTAAAATTATGAAAGCATCAATTTGCATTTCACTTTTGATTTATGTGAAGGTGTTTTGCAGATAAGTACCACACAATTTGATGTCACACAGTCACAGATCTAAGTAACCATGCATCACTTACAGAAAGATAAATATATAATCGTTTGCAGGGAGAGGGTATGGTGGAAGAATACTCATACGTCAAAACATCCTATAACATACATTAAACACAGCAGGGGAGTAACCATAATGTGAAAATATGGTGGTCTAACATGATGCACCACATGAATAAAATGTGATGATGTGTACTCATTTACTTAATCAAAATGTGATGCAGTATCAGTATAAGTAATTAAATAAATGTCCTAGTTTGGACTTAAATGCTTACATTTTCTGATAATTTGAATGAGGCTGCAGTTCTGAGCTCTCACATATGCAAACTGAATGCATGAGTGAGTGCTGTGCAGCTCAGTGCACTTCTCTGAACACAATAATGAACAGCTCATGAATACACCACCACATACTCCACAATAAGGATGGTCACTGGCTGTGGAAACGAAGCTCTTGCGAGGAATTCTGATTTATAAACAAAACCATGTATATGGATGAATACTTTGGATAATTACCAAAATCTGTATGCATAAACAAGATATTGACTTGAGTATATGCTCAAATTTAGAATGACACTCATGTCAAGTGTGATAAATGAGGCTGCTGGACTGCACCATGACATAAAACATGCAGTTTACAGATCCCTTCTCTCTGCATGCCATTCTGAATTCATCACAGACAAGCAATGCTAATGTAACCATGCTGTACATGTCAATTCATTTAAAAAATAAATCAACATAAACTTTGAGCTATAATACAACTGCTACTGTTCTGTCTTTGGTTTGCTGGATCTGGGTGGCTCAGGCAAGTTGACATGGTGCAGCATGCACAGATGTGTGTCTGGGGTAGCTTAATGTTTCTGAATCTGCACACTTTATCTATACACGCACAGACACCACAACAGCTAGCAGCTGGTGGTACATTTTTGTAAAAGATTCTGCACAAACTCTGTAAACCCCCATCACTGCAGAGAGAAGCAGTAAAGACTTGAGAGTGCATTGAAAAGGGAACATGAATGACTCAGAAAACTTGGGGAGATCCGCAGTGGAGGGAAATGGTGTGCTCACAACTGCCTCAGAAGCACATGTGATGATGCTGGCACAGCGGCCCATCAGCTCCCAGCAGGCTTTGACATTGTTATTTATGCTTTGGTTTACCGTCTGGAAGCCGTCCTACTTTGGGCACATTAGGGGAAGAGGAGAACTTGAATGTGAAATAATTTATTTGCTGCAAGGTACGGAATCATTTTCCCCACCGCCACACCTCTACATGAGCCAACACTTACCAGTTTCTGCAGACGCTCCTCTCAAAGACAGAGTTAATATAAGGTTTGCTGGGATGCATGTTGAAACATTGCTGGTTCATGTGTGGTTCTCAGATCTGTTTTCAAATGCTGTGTGTGTGTGCTTATGGCGCTGTACAAGCTCAAAACTCTTTGGCACAATGCACCAAAGCTCTGACAAAGGACTTGTTGGCTTGTCAGCCGTCAGCGGTAAACAAACTTCTTTCAGTTGTTTTCCTGAGCAAGCACTTTCCCCCTAAAGAAAGTCAGGGTAATCCAGACGAAAGATCCGCCAGAAAGCCTCCATCCCTCACTCTCTCCCAGTGGAGTCCTCCCACCTAGTGAGAGACAGATCCTCTGTTTCCTTCTAACAAACTGAAAGACGAGCAGCACATTCCTGTCACACTCCTCTGAAAAATCTGTGAAGTGTCACGTGAGAGTAGTGAGAGACTGTCTGTGTCAGGGAAAAACTCTCCAGCCAGAGACAGAGAGCGATGTTACAACCCTCTTCTCCATCTGCGTCACTCCTGTGCCTCCAAATTGAGCCAGACTTTATCACTCTGACAACGGTAGCTCGTCAGCCATCCTGACGCAAAAAGCCTCTACAAATTAAAATGATTAAAAGCTACAGAGGGAGGGAAAAAGTGTTGATGCTGCTGATTTTTTGTAGGTGTACTCTGTGCTCTGTCAGCAGGATAAATGATGGATGTCTCTGATACTTGTGTATATAATTATTGCTGTAAAAAAGTTGGATATTTGATTAATTGTAAAAGTTTGACAGCATGGGCTTATTTCGTCAGGTTTTGGTAAAATAGCTGGTACAGCTTCAATGGAAAGTTTGGACTTGGGCTCATGATATGTGAGACTGAGTCAAAAAGGTGGTCAAACAGCCCAGTCCATTTTCCCATTTGAAATGTGAAACATGAGATCTATGCCCTAGCAGGTGTGTTTTACAAGGACAATGACCTGGGTAGATTACCAGCAAACCTCAGGTGTGCATGCTTATAGGTGGAACCACTACTGTCCTCGGTCCTGATGACTAATTATACATACACATTGTGTTATAGACTGGGAGGTGTAACAAACACACACACACACACACACACACACACACACACACACACACACACACACACACACACACACACACACGATTTATTGGAGCATATGAATTCCCTTCCAAAAGGCAATGGAAGGTATGATCTCACCTGGGAGGAGCAACTGAAGGACATGAAATCAAGGGGAAATTTTGAACTTGAGTTCTTACTATAATTAGAGCAATTCCAAAAAGTAAACATATAGTCAAAACCTAATGCAGGTCGTCCTCAACTTACGAACGAGTTCCGTTCCAACGACTTGTCGTAAGTCGATTTTCGACGTAAGTCAGAATTTATACCTAAATTATATCTAAGTTAACACCTTAAGTCACCCACACTGTACACACAACACATGAAGGACATATAAAATACAGTAATTAAATGAAACATTAATAAAAAAAAGAGAGAACAATTTCTTATTTTTATTTCTGTGGTCGTATTTACGAACCAAACTGCTTAGGTCGGAACTAGGTGTTTTAAATAATTTATAGGAGTGCGTCGTAACCACGAAACGACGTAACTCGAGACCGTCATAACCCGTGGACCCCCTATTGTGGGATGGATCAATGTGCCATTCTTGCTGCCAGCATGCACCCCACACTCTGCATGGAGGATGCATGTGTCAAATATGTCACACTTCTGTGAAATGCTGCTACAGTAAGTGTTGTTTCCAGATGGTCAAGTGAAAGTGCTTTATGATCTATTAAGTTCTTGACCCTCCAGGTTCTGAGACAAATGGCAAGTAAACAATCCAACAAGCTGTATTCTAAAACCTATGGCACTCTGGTACTCCTGAAGAAAGCACATGTGATACTCAAAACATAGAAAGTACACAAAGAAATGTGAATGAATTTGATTTTTCAAATGTAAGTTTCTTGGATTAATTTTCCAGCAAATAAACAAACCAAAGGTTCCTATTTTAACAGACTTAATCTTGGTACATTGTGCATGAAATATAGCATAAGTGCATTTATTATGTATCCAAAAATAGCACTCCTCAGACATATATGTTCTTCTGTGTATGTAATACCAGTGCTGTCAATGTCCCAATGAAAGAGCTGTGACATAGCATTAGTTATACTATAACAGTTAGTTCCAACCAAGTAATGTGATTGGACAAGAGGCATTCCATGAGTGCCGATATTGAGTATAACAGCACTGGCATGTTTTACTGTTATGTATCACTTCACTTTACAGATGTTCCGATTAATTTGTTGATTACACTAATGCAAACTTGATTCGCATTTACAGACAGCGCAAATGTGGATACGTTTCCATGTATGATAAAAAAAAGAACCAAACTATTGGTAGTCTGCAGGTGGGTATGATTTACAATAGCTAGCTAGCAAGCCTACCGTATTTCTAGCCCATCCATGTATGCTGAAAAGAAGCTCCCTAGCCTGTTGTGGGCTATGATTAAAAGTGGCTTGCTTGCCTACTGTATAACTAGCCTTCATGCATATGATAAAAAGTAGCTGGCGAGCCTTCTGTTGGGTATGAAAGAAAAGAGTTACGTACCCTTTTGTGTATGATAAAAAGCAGGTTGCTAGCAAGCTAACTAACTTGCAGTCAAGACACAGTTTATCTGTTGCTTGACAACACGTATAAATGTTATCCTGAAGGAACTATTTTTGTCGGCAGAGCCTAATTAATGACAAAAAAACATAATTTGTTGTCTCAGGCCTGCGGCCTTGTACGTACAACCGAATCACAGCCGTGCTGATATTCAGTATAACAGCACTCCATCTTGTGCGATATTGCTTAAATAAGATTTTGGTCAGAGATAACATCTTCTTTCTGTTGACACAGAATAGCAATACAGCAGAACAACTATGAGTCTGAACATATAACATTTTAAAAACAAATTATTTTAAACATATGCCAGTTGATTTTCTATTTTCAAAATATTAGTACTTACAGCAAAAATGAAATCTGTATCTGTCTGAATCCAGCAAATCAACATGTTTTGAAGCTACTGTTACTGAATGTTGGGTGGAATTTAGAGCCTCAAAATAGGAAAAGAAAAACTCTCTTCACCTGGAAGTTAAAGTGTCCATATACCTGTAAAACACACAGCAGAAAGAGCACCCAAGTAAAGCCTACAGTGTCTTACAAGACAACCATACCATCTTACAGATTAAAATATTGGATACAAAAGTTTCAAACCTTTGAAAACACTTCTGTAATTTTTTCTGAAGAGAAACACTAATGCATTGTTTAAATCAGAAACAGCCTACCTTACCCCGTCTTTGTTGCTGTTTTCACTGATAGAAAGGTAAATTAATTCGATGTAAATTAGATATGTACATTTTCTTGAAACTAATTTTCCTGTGAAGTCTGCTTGGGAAGAGCATAATGCAAAACACAGGCACTGTTGGAAAGTGTGGGAGGAAACATAAATGCACTAAAGGAAGAGGATTTCTTTATATTACTGCAACACTAAATCAATTATAGGTTAATGGAGTTCATTTCAGCTTGCAGGTAGTTTTATTATCAATGAAATCTTTTGACGATCTAATCAATTACTGTACTGAATGGTAAAAAGTGTGTGTGTGTGTGTGTGTGTGTGTGTGTGTGTGTGGTCTTTATCCATGTCCACATCTGTGAATTATGTAATGTAAATCTGAGGGAAAGTAAATTTCAGAGAACTGGCATTCTTTTCTGTGTGTTTTAGAGTGGCCTCAAGTATTAACAGATGGATAAAAAGACGGCTACTATTTTTATTGCAGATGTAAAGTTTTTAGTGGGGTTTACTGTGTTTGGATTTCACATACTTCCCTCAACACCTTTTGAAACTGCACTCCTGACAGGATGCTGCATGGAAGTCTAGCAGATCTGTCTCCCAGACACAGCATTTGCCATGAAGCCATGAAGCCAGGCAAGTCAGTGATTGACAGATCATTGTAGCTCCACCTATGACTGGGTTTATGAAACCTTATTTTCCTGTCGCGAGTGCTTCCCCTGTTCAAAACACATGAGCTGCAGTTTCAAATCACTCCACTCTCTGTGCCCTCAGAGTCACCTGCCATTTCCATGAACAGCTAGGTTGATATGAAGTGTTAGGTTTGACTCTCGTCTTGTTTGCATTCTAAAAAAGGAGATGGAAATGAGAAAGACAGAGAGATATCTGAGAGGAGGAAAGACAGCCGTGGATCTTGAAACGGCAAAGCTGAGAATCACAGTACAATAAAACAAACAGCCAAATGCCAAGCCAAATGAAAATGAAAACTCCAATTATGCTGATGGATGCTTCCTTTGTTTCCATTTCAGTATTGATTTAAATCATTTTAGCCTGAGCGGAGAACAAAAAACGAAAACAAAACATTGCATAGACCTGCTCTTATCTTGTATCAGAGGGGAACCATCAAGGCCTCAGAGAAGCCCAAAGCTATTGAAAAAATTATATTTGAAAAGTAATCAGTTATAATTTTATTTTATCAATTCATAGTTTGACAATCAATGTCTAAACAAAATATTTCTGAGGAAATAAACCCTTCAAACCTGCCTATTCAGTTTGTGTTGGAATGTGAAGGGTTAAATGAAAGAAGCCCCTATGTCTCCGTATCAGAATGTTTACGCCTTTGCAGTTGCTAGGAGGAAAATGCTATGCTTTCAGCTCTATGATTGGTGGTCCAGCTGTTAATTTACAGAGGGCCGAGCAATAGTAATTCAATCAGAGACTAATTTCAAATGACAGTAAAATTGACCAATCATATCTTCCCTCTGAATGGGTGGGCTTTGTTATTGCTAACTCCATGACAAGTTCCATCCGCTGTGGGGGACACGAATCACAAACTAGCGGGAAGAAAAATGCAGATAAACTAGCTAGCTAGCCTGTTGGTTCACAATGGAAGCCACAGATAACGTGACTGCTAGTAAGGAGGCCATCATTGTGAATTTATTATCCATTCTGTTTTCAAGATTTAACTTTTAATGAGAATTTGGTGTTGCATTATGACTGTTTTCCCAAATAAACCATAACATATATATTTAATAGACCGCTGTGCCAATCTAATGATATTATTTATTAACAATATTGTTGGTTTGAGGTGGTGGGTTCCAAAACGCCATGATCGCTGTTCACTGTCCATGGTTCTTAAGTGTCTGTCGCTAATGGTTACTTGGCTGTGTGCGCGCTGTCATGATGTGTAGGCTTACATGACATTTTGTTGGTTTTGTGTGGTAGGAGGGGGTGGCTGTCATACGTTTTCTCCTAGCCCATTGTCATGATGTTCCGCTGAAGTGCACACACAGCTTGTGTGATAATGCGATTATTTGAAAGGAGGATTTGCATTTTGCTTAAGAAATTAGCTGTGTTTTGTTTTGGTGAAAACTCTCACTCTCTCCGTGCTGTTTCCTTGCTGTTTGCTTGTTTCTTTGCTAAGGCTGGACTAGTGTCTTAATTTTTGTTTCAGAGTTGGAATTTTCATAGGTAACTTTTGCAGTACTATAGGAGAGGACACAGTCAGCCTGGCTGGTAGTTTGCTTTGTTCTTGAAGAGGGAAGGGGGGTCAGAGGGCCAAGGAGTCACGGTTTGCTACTGTCTTGTATTCATTTTAAAATCATTCCAAGAAATCCCATAAACTGTTTCCTGCAGATTACAAAAAAACAACTGAGCCATGATCACACACACAGACCAAGTTGTGGTGAGTTAACCCAAAGGGTTAGAGATCAAAGGGTAATATAGAATTTATATAGATATTTATATAGATTATTTATCTTGGCAGCTTTTGTAGTAATAAAAACCCAACTCTCACAATGTGGCTTAGCTGTATCTGACATGGACAGATCATTTCAAAGGAGGAAACCCCCACCCCTCCACACATAATCTCTCTCTCTCTCTCTGTCTCTCTGTCATTCTATATTTCTATCTTTTTCTGTCCTCTCCTCTTGCTCCTTCCTCCCTCTGTCTCATACACACTCCAGAGTACATTATGTAAGTCCTGGATTACTGAATGCACAAGATTTAGAAAAGATTGCTCTTGTGTGGGGGAGAGTGCAGATATGTGTGAAAAATCATTAACCAGTTCTAGATTTTACTTTTATTATCTGTGGAGCCACATTTGTGTGGGTGTATGTGTGTATGTGTGTGTTCATGCCTTTGTGCTCAGCGTAAGAAATGTGAACACAGAAAACATACTTTGAAGAAGGAATTTCAATAAGCTGTTAATAGCACATCTCTCTCAATATGCTGAATCCTGTGTGCACAGCCAAGGGGTCATTACCGGCGCCCATCTCTACCATGCAGTTCTAAGAGCTTGTGAGAATAAAGTCTTCTGGGCTTGGGAAAAAGCCCCCTCGTCTTTCCTCCAAACCGCGCAGATTAAAGCTCCAGATCTCTGCCATTAAACGCCCGCTCCGGAAAGCCATGCAGCCAGCTCACTGTACCCCTCACAGTTAGCAATGGCACACTTGGACTGATAAAAACTGGTGCTGAAAAGATTAAAAGAAGAAGAGGAAAGACAAATGCGTATGAGCTTCAGGGCTGAATGATACACCCAGCTCACAACACAAAGCTGACTGCGATACAGAGGCCGTAATAATGCTGTGGCTAAAGATCGCAATACTTTGATCAAAAATATCATGTTTGGAGTAATTCTTCAGTAATTAATCATTCTTTTTCAGCAATATTACCTTATTTTCTCTAGAAGGGAAACATGTTAGTTAATTTGAATTAAAAAGCTCTTTTATGATAAAATGCAGTCTAAATATTAAACAATGAAGAGAAGAACACCACTTGCATAAAAAAACGTAAGACTTTTATTTCTGTGCCATGTTTGGAGAGAAAGGGTCATTGGGGTCACCTCATACAGCAAGCTATTTTAACGGTATGGAAAAGAAGTAAATAATACTATAAAACTGAGTGACAAGCAGTCTGTCCTCCTCTTTTTTTCTCTTGTGCAAGCACATACACTTATGCATACATTCAAATATATGTGTGCACACGCAGGCACACACATGCACACAGATACCCTACAGTCAGGAGATGGATCACTGGGGTCACAGTGTGTTCTATGTTAAGAGTATAAGTTGAGGGCCAGGGCTGGTGCGTACAGCATGCTAAAGCCCACAGTTGTCCTTCTGTGAGATGTGGAGGCAGCTCTCTACACGGGCTCTTCCTGTCATCTCCACAAACCCGCTCACAACAAAGAGCCTCCTGCCTGCTTGGCGCACAATCCAGCCCCATCCACAAACAGCCCCAAACAAGCTCCCTGTGGGCCAATTAACTGTGAGAGCCTGCTGAGGGTAACGCTCCATTCAGACACACAGTAATGCCATCCGCTTAACACCCTGTGATCCTAACTGGGCGTCCATCAGAGCTGTGTTTGGGTGCAGAGCTCAGCTATGTCCCTGCTGGGGGACAGGGAGGAGAGAGAGACAAAAAGGAGAGAGAGAGTGAGAGAAAGAGAGTGATAGGAGAGAGAGAGATAAATGGGAGAGAGAGATAGAAACCTTGATACCCTTTTTTAAGCCCACTCAGGGCCTCAAAAGGATAGGCACACAACACAGCCACTGCCTGTTTCATAAAGCCCCAGTGCTGCGGTTCGCTCAGAGCTGAGAGTTCACATCTTGTGTGCCAGTCCCTGTGTGCCATGAGTGTTTGGAACTACACAGGCAGTGCTGAGTACCCCACTCTCTCCACTGCTCTGTCCTCTGCTCTTCATTTATCAGCTAAAGCAAAGGAGCATGTGCCATGGAAATGGCCTCTCGGGCACATCCAATCACTGGGCTCCATTTCAGACATGGTGACAGCTGCAATGATGTTTTAGCTTTCAGCAAACTTGCTGTCGGCTTCATGTGACATTGTCTTAAAAATAAATGTAAAACATCTATCATACAGGTATGTCAGAAATCATTTGTCACATGTTTTTCTTTTTAAATTTTAACCCTGATTTTTCCCAACACAAACTCAACCGAACTTGTATTTCAGGACCTGCTCTGCCGGCTTTGGGAGTGATGGGGTAGACGCTGCACCACTACTTGCACACTGCCTATGATGTTGGAGGATGACGTAGTCAGTGTACTCTCAGTTCCTGCAGCCACAGGCACTCAGCATGACCAGAGAGCTGAGACTATCCCTGGCAAGGCTGGCCAATTGTGCCTCGCCTGCTGCAGGCTGGCAATGGCAAGGCTGGGATTCCAGCCCCTGATCTCAGGGCTCCCAGGAAGGCGTCTACCCCGTGAGCAACCTGGAGGCCCCATCACATGTTTGAGTGTGCTGGTAAACTGTACTGCAGGACTGGTAAACATGTCATCATTCAATCTCAAAAACATCAAATACCAAGCCCTCACATCTACAAACACATCAACAACTTCCTTGTAGTATGAACATCAGATATGAGAGGTACAGAAGAATGAATTCACTGTGATTATCAGCGAGTCACCCTCCTTTTCTCTGGTCTCCCCCACCAGAGAGGAGAGAGCGTGACTAGCTGATAATCACAGTGAATTCATTAGGTTAAGCAAATAATTATGTCTTCTAAGATACTTTTACAGACAGCTCAGTGTGTTTACACATGGGATTTTAATTTCACACATTTTCATTCAAATATACTGTGGAGCAAAATGTAAAAATGTATGAAAAGCTTTTTTTTTAGATGCAACATTGAAGGGTAAAGAGTAGAGCAGAAACGAGGAAAGTACATTATTCTACTACTGTCATGTTTTTTTCGTTTTCCGAGAGAAAAATAACACCTGCTGATTGTAAAATTTGCATCTCCACTGTGCATCATTAACACCCCCAAAGTTAGACATGCATCTTTTAAATTTTGCTTTCTTCAGACTAAAGTGGTTAAATAATAATGACCGTGCCTGGCAGACCATTAGGAATGCATTTTTTAATTAGATAAAGCTACATTAATCAGTTTGTTGGTTGCTTAACTGGAAGATAAAGTACATAGAAAGCCTGCAGATATCATACAGACATTGCTGCCCAGTGCTAGCCTTATGCAAGCAACCAGATATTAACTTGGCGAACAGTTAATAAAACAGAGCCTACAGCAGAAGCTCCAAGAACACTGCATCAGTTAGCCACGGGGCACCTTCATATCTATCCAAATTCTGTAGCTTTTAAAAATAATGTAACAGAAGGATGTCCAAGTTATACATATTGACCATCTACAAGCATTTTATATAAGCAGTTTGTATGTTCTCAGAATGTCATTTTTGGGTGGCTTTGTTACCTCACATACTGAGTGTGGTTGGAGATGGGATTGACGTTGTTTTCATTACAAACATATATCAAATCATATTCACCTGGTCTCTTGGGTCTGAATTGATTGCAGACACTAAAAGCCAGCTATCACTAAATAAGAGGGACACATAAGTAAGCCTAACTCAGGATGAGTGCTTTCCAGTCAGCATTACATTCACTTACACTTAGAGTGACAGGACCCTTCAGAACCCTGGACAGCAGCCTCACTGCCACTCTCATTCTCTCTCTATATCTTTCTCTCCCAGTCATACAAATATGCTTCATTTGCATGAAAAGAGAACCTATGCTGCTAAAGCACACAGGAGATAAATGGTACAACAACAAGGAAAACAACAACAAAAGCTCACATACACACCCCACCTTGCAAATTAGAATTTGAACAAAGAAAATAAGGCACCTCAGACCCTGAATTAACAGGGACCAAAAAAATACAAATGAATTTATCTCTGTCTGTCATTCTTCCTCTTTTGAGCCCACATTCTGTTTTGCTTTGATTAATAGTTAACCGATGCTGTTTGACATTCAGCATTTAGCAACTTCTTTTGATGATTTCTTTCTTTGTATCTCTGGACCATGAATTGTAATGGTGCTGCAAGCTGCGCATTTGTATTATCAAAATTATAGCCCCATCAGAAGCACCATTGGCAGCTTTGTATTTATTTTATTATGTTCCACCTCTCTCACACCCATACAATTACAATTTAGTCATTACCAGACATTGTTATTGAGGGCAACTTACGGTAGTTGCATTCAGATAAGGTGAATGAGGTAACAACGTATCTCAGTCATTGCAATTAAAACCCTTATTCTGAAACAGCAGCAACCTCAGCAGGTTCAAAACTACTTTAGAACATAATAACATTTCAGTGTTTTTAAATGTAACGGAGCAAGTAAGGTGTAGGTGGTCAAAACAAGTGATGTGTCCTGGGGAGGTTCAGAGGGAAGTTTAGAAGGGGGAGCCAAGGTGGGCTCTGGAGAGAGCTGTCTTCTGTTAGTGGCAGAGAAGGTGCAGTGACTCTACTGTCCTGATGGTGGGGGAAGGTCAATCTGTCACTGCAGTGCCAAGGAAGAGCCATGATCAGAATAAGCAGCTGCTGGCGCCTCGTGGGAATGGAACAGCCAAGTGGCATAAGTCTGACTGTTTCAGCTCTCCTGCCTGCCTCTGCCAGAAATGGTGCCTCCCAGCCCGTCTGCACTGACCAACCATTCAGCTCATTAAGACTGCCCAGTGCTGGCTGGAAGCAGATGGGCTCCCCCTCTGGGTTGGGTTCTGCTCTAGATTTCCTCCTGGCTGGAGATTTTTTTCTGTAAACTGTCATTGGTTGAAGAGGAACAATACATAGGATAGCACCACAGCTGTGTCACATGGCAGCAGCGTCACTGGAGTGGTCCATGACGGACCACATGACGACTTCCTAAAGTCGTCATGCTCCACGACCAGCTCTCACAGTAATCAGTGCAGCTTTCAGTGAAACACTTCTTCTGCTACTGTTACAGAGGACTTGTGAGCACACACACACACACACACACACACACACACACACACACACACACGCATGCACACACTCACCCGCGCATTCATGTTCATGCTTATGAGGTCCGGTCTGTTTGTATTGACAGCAGTTTCAAGTATGTGCAGGGATAGTGCTGAAACATGTCACCTGTTTTATTAATTGGCAGTTAATACTTTGGACTTAATTGATTAATTTTACTGAGGATGGGCTCTACTGTGAATCTCAAACAGGAGCATTCTCACATTGTTGTTTGCAAACACCAATAAATCCTCATTTATTGATTATGATGCAGAGCTGGGAAGTGAAATTGTGTTTGGAGGAGCTGCAGCGTCAGCACTCTTCATAGAGAAAGAAGGGGCAGTGAGAGTGAAAGAAATGCAGGAGTAAGAAAGATGAAAAGCAAAAAAAGGAGGGTGTATTCCATTATTGTTTTCCTTTGTATTTGGCTCTGTTTAGGGTTGAGTATTATATTAAGCAAGATTGCATTAATAGACAAAGAAGCCATCTATAAATAAATAGGTCAGAGAACTGTCAGTTTGCACTTGTTTTTGAAGATAGCCCTGTGTACAGAAAGACAATCTTCTTATTTTTTCCTTATTTTCAATAAGGATACCTCATGGACAAGCTGCCTTGTACTTGTTTGCACCCAACAGTTCTAACCTATTAAACCTTTGTAGAATCAAAGGTAAGATCATTTTCACAGAAAAGACCTATTTCTAAACTGATATCTGATATGCTTTCCATAATCAAAAGATGATATTCAATGAAGACACATTGAAGTTGAAGGGAATAAGCCGCTGATTGCAGAATCTTGTTCAAACTGTCACACATAATGTTTGGGAAAGGTTCAGGACTGTTAAATTCACTAGTGACTGGAAATGAATACTTCAACATGAGAGTATATTGAAACATGGGACTTTGTGGTTTACATGATGAATGTTTGTCTCGCTCAAGGCACAGCTGTCATTGTGGAGCACAGTACTGTTAGGTACAGAGATACTTTAAGCATTACATTCCATTTCTGTCTATCCAGGATCTTTGGCAAGCTATAAATCCAACATGTTCTCTTGTCCTGGTGTTTAGGAGCCATTTTTCATCAGTGAGAAGTAAAATACAGCCCAGGCTTCATCATATCTGTACATCCCTGAGTCTATGGTAAATACTCAAGGAAAACAAGAAGATCCTGTCCCAGCTCTTACAACCTACAAAGACTGCCTCTTTCCCCAATGGCAAAAGGACACATTTAGTGATTACATCTTTATATCAAGCTCATATTTGCTGGCAGTAACAGAATGTTCCCAGCCGGTGCTTATTAAATAGATGCATCATTTTTCATTCTTTTTGTACTTATTTGGTTTTATTAATAGTGGTCTGGGCTGGGAGAATTTCACAAATTGATTGCACATCTAAGATGTCAATTCTGCTTTATTTCAAAAGTGGAATTTGTGCTTTATTTTTGCTGTGTTACACTGAAATGCATCAGCAGCAGAGTGGTGCAGTTGAGAACTTGAATTTCTACCTAGAGGTTGCAGGTTCAAATAAATTTGGCACTAATGTTGTACCCTTGAGCAAGCACATAAGATCAGCTGCTTGCTGTTTTCTGAGCAAGGTCAGAAAAAGCCATTCCTGTGTGTTCTCACTTTCCTCTGGATAACCACTCAACATTGATTGACTTGACATTGAACCATCTGAAATAACAGATAAATATACAGTTGTGGTTCTGTGCTGATTAGTATTAGAATCACAGATTTATTGTATGCAGACTTAAGTTTGTCATATGAAGTTGGTCATTTTTGTACTTTTTCTCCAAAGGAGTAATATTCACTTGTATTTGTAGTCCTCTCCCAATGCCGCGACCCCTCTGTTAGTTTGAATTTGACAGGCACTGAAAGTGCGTGCTACCAGTCATAAGTTCTTTTCGTTCCACATTTCACGGATTGGGTTGTGCAATCATTTATTGCCTGAGGAGTCCCCTCATGCACTTTTGGTGTGATTACTCTGCAAAACTGGAGGAGTTTGCTGATGGACGATGAGAGGCTACATCCCTGTAGTAGGGCTGTAGCTCTGATGTTGTGTCCATCAGGATGTGAAGCCACACTGTGGGGTGCATCCACATACTGAAACCTACTGTGTAAGCAATAGGTTTCAGTTGCTCCTTGTTGATTAACCTCTGCCTTTTACTTAGTTGCTGTTTGTTTGAGAGTGGTATTGAGTAAAAGTGACTGAAACATCCAACTAAAGCTTCTGTCTTGATCTCAGTTGGAGGTTTCAAAGCTTTTTTTGTTCACTTGACTTTTTAATGAGAGGAATACATGGGTATAAAGTCAAATCCAGTTATAAATGGCATGTTTGTCTTTAGGAAGGTAGCCTTCCAACCCGAGTGTCTATGAGTTTTTTAAACATTTTGGAACTTTACTTATTAAGACCTGTGTACTCGGATTATATCCTGACTTTTGGTGTCATCATTCAATTTGTAATGAGAATACAAGTTTTAAATATCAGTTTGCACACTTACCGTAGTATAAATCACATAAGTCTGATCCCATTATCACTGTTGCCGGCTATGGTCAGAGCTCTACCTTGGGGAGGCCAACAGGCCTTTTGACTCAGCCTCACCGGGGCAAAATAAGGTGACAGTGACCTATTCTGGTGGGCCAGGGGCCTTCATGGACTGGGGCTTCACAAACTGACAATAGGTTGACTTGGCATTTGTCCTGTGGCATAGACAAGATGTGAATGGTGTTACTTCTGCAGAGTGAAAAGTAGCTAAGGCTAATCATTGTGTGAATGGAAGAATGATGTCTGGAACAATTGTCTGCTCTGTCTGTAGGAGAGGTTCAAGGTGAGTGGGGCTAATAGCATAGTTGAATTGAAAAAGGGGGAGGGAAGAGTTCTTTTAGTATAATGTGTTATTCACAATAATACAATAATTATGTATTTTTAATGAGTTATGAAAATAATCTCATAATGTGCTATAAAAAAGGTCATATATAGAGGTGCTATCTACAAAAAAAGCTCCGGGATTTTTCTCAGTACTTGTTCAGCTTGAAGTGGTACTGGGTAGGGGAAGGGGGAATACGTCACTGCTAAGATTCCAACAACTTTCTTTCGTTGATGTGATGTTTATTTTAAGACCGTTGCTATGAGGAAGTGTGGTATGCACTTCTGCCAGAGCTCAGTGCAGCAGACCTTTTCTGGACAGACATTATAGCATGTAAGCCTTCTGAACACACAATGACTGACGTTGTTTTCTTTTTTTTATTCTATTACTATTTTCATTCACCAAAAAAAAAAACAAAAAACAAAAGCAAGAAACATAACAACTGTTCAGCTTGGTCAATAATTGCTATTTGGACATTCTGTCCTTTCAGAAATCAGAGGGGAAAAGAGATTATAAAACATGTACTTTTACAGAAAATATAATTTGTATCAGTTTCTTGACCAGTATTTTGACAGTCTTCTCTTCACTTATACACTTTCTGGTCATGTCTGCGGTCTGTTCTGGGCCTCCGGTGGTGGAATGACCTCCCCACGGGGTCAGACCAGCAGAGACTCTGATCATGTTCAAACACAGACTGAGGACTCAGCTCTCCAGGCTGAACATCCCCCATCCCTCCCCAGCTCTTCTGTTCAGCCATACTTGCTCTATCACTGCGAGCATCATTATCTCATTTGTGCTAAGACTGTTGTTGTTGTTGTTGTTGTTGTTTTGTTGTTTTCTCCAAAGGTTATTTTACAGGAGTCCTAGTACTATCTTATGTTGTCACTTCAGGCACTTGGGACTTTGCTCCCCTTTAGGATTTGCTGCACTATTGGCCCTGCACTTTGTTGCTCTACATAAAAAATCTGCGTTGTACATGTAATGCCTACATGAATAGTAGTTGACAGTAAAAATTATGATGAATCAGTCATTTTCTTTCCTGGGTAAAAGGCTTTGACTTGACAGTAGCATCTTTCTGCAGTCTCTGCATTAGAGTGGAAGTCCATGGCTGAATGGATGTTTAAGCATAATCTATAGCACTATGGCCTCACAGAAAGAAGAACGCAGACTCAAATTCCCCACCATGTGTGAGTAAATGTTTGTCTGTTTGGCCCTCTGACCCAAGATTAGATGAATCAGGTAATAAATCAACTAGACCAATTGTTATAGAAAATGAGTTTGCATATGCACTTAAAACCATTATCAAGAGAAAACAACATTGTTTCTGTTAAAGAGTGGTTAAAGAGCTAGGGTACACCTACGTTATACCAGCAGAAGCTGGGACTGTATTTTAAAACTGTCCTGCAGCTACAGTTTGTGTCCTCCATTAGTCCTCCAAGCCTCTGAGCCCCTAGGGGAAGTGTGCTGTGAATGGAGCTGATGACACTGCTCAGTTCATGAGGAAAAAGGGCAGAAAGAGTGCTTAAGCCATTATTCATTACATACAACACCACTTTCACTCTGTGTTGTTAGTCATAATTCTAGTTTCCTGTAGTAACCCTTTCGCAGAACATTATTCCCCTAACTGGGTACAATACTGAAATCACAGTGCATTGGATTTCTCCCCAGCCAATTAGTATGATGTGTGGGTAGGTAGGGGATGGGGAAGTGTGTCATTACCAGGACTCCCGAAACTAACCTTCCTTATATGTGAGGATTATTGAAACACTGTTTTACAGGGAACTGTATTCTGCACCTTCACAAGAGCTCAGGTAAAACAGACCTTCCAGGAGTTATATCACGCATGCACGCATTTGAATTGGTAGAACTAATCATAGAGTTTTTCTTTAGAGAGTTAAACGTTTTGATTGCTTCTGAGAACTCAGTGTAACTCCAGCCTTTATTCATTTACAACACTCTCTAACCAGCAGCTTCTTAGCCAGTTTGCACTGATGAGCATAAGGTTATATTATCATATTAACATAGATTTTAAGTGGTAAAATGTTATTTGAATGAAATTGAATGAATAATTATCTTTTTCAAGATGAACTCCCCCTCAAAATTTAAGCATTCCAAATTGGAGAATAAAGAGAAAGGTCTTTTTAACTTTTACTTCTAATTGAATAACACACTTTGACAAGTTAATTTTCATGATTGCTAAACTTGCCAATATTAATGTTGACAAATGTTGACAGAGTCCTGGCAAAATTCTATTGTGGTACAAAAATGTGCAAATCTGCCAAATCTATCTACAGGAGATGTGCAGAGCAGGGAGTGTGTAACTGGCTGATAAAGATAGACAGCATGCTGATAGCTGTAGTGTGAGGAAACTCTTTATCTTCTTCCCTTTATTGATATTCAGTGGTACGCCCCTCATCCCAGGAGAAGGGAATTAGTCTGTCGCACTGAGGCCAATTAAAACTGTTCCTCATAACGGCTTCATTGTCCGTGATTTTTAGCTCAAAAGAAATTACCGGCAGGCTGGCTCCCCCATGCCACCGTACATTACCGACAGCTAATAACAAGCAAAGACCAGGAATCATTGCTGGGTCATTATGAGCTGGACCTGAGCCAGGAAAAGTGCCTGCCTGAGAACTGGTGCGTGATCAGTTGAAGCAGATTTTTTTATTTTTCTTACCAAATATTCATAATCTAAAAGGGTTTGGGGGTAGCAGCATCAGAGCAGATTATATGTTTTCTGGGTTTCTTCACAGGAGACACATATTTTTTCTTCATTATAATCATAAGTATCTTTTTGTGGAAGAATATCTTCTCATATAAAGCAGTTCCTAAACATGAGCTCGATATGAGATTAATTGCCATGATCAATAAATATTATATTGTGACAAGATGTAAGCGGATTGCCAAATTAAAATTTGATGTTCCATTAGTGTCTAGAAAAGAAGTTGCAATGCTTTATAAATAAGACATGAATAAACTAAATGGCATGACAGATTTCAATTCAGCATGCATCTGGGCAGCCTCATCTATGAATCATTAAGGTAAAGACAACAACATGCTAATCAACAGCAACACTTTTCCTTATTGTTGATAGTGCATGATGAAAATCTGTCTGTACGCCATTAACACACCTGCTGAGCGCTGTCCATGCTGTGCCCAGGTTCTGCATTTTCAGTAACTTAGACATTGCCAAATTACTGCAGATGCACTCTAATCTGGAATCGAAGCACATTTTTGTATGTATATGTGAGAGTATGACTTTTTGCTCCTCTGAGCATGTGTGTTTGTGTGTGTGTGTGAGGGTTTATGTGTGAAATTTGTGGAGGTGGGGGTATGTTTAAGCATATATGCTTAGAGGACAAATATATAATCCATGGTGATTTCTTAAAAAGAGAACCCCCCACTTACCCCCACTCCCAAAGAAACAAAGATCATTTTTTAGTTCAGTTTATTTTTTAAATTTACACCAAAGCTTGGCAAAATACCTCAATCTGAAGTGCGTTATTTTTCCATAACCTGCACAGAGAAAAATAAACATGTACTGATTTCAAGTAGTGCTGGTTTAAGTTGCCTTTTCACAAATTCACATCTGAACACAGGCCTGCTTGTTATTCTATGAAATGAATATTCTTTTTACAAATAATGATGGCAAAAATAACAACTAAACAAAGATAGAGTGCTTTGACAGTTTTGTTTAAATGTATTTGAATGTTAAACAATTTCTTTTGCATATACTGGAATAGAGCAGGGTCAGGGTGGATATAGGCCCTTGGATGTATCATACAACCCTGCCATGGTTTATTTTAATGCAACTGCACATCCCACATGGTTTATTCCTTACATATTAAATTTAAGAGGTAGTTTGTCCTTGATAGAGATTTTATTATTCAGTCAACCAGATGAATTTCTCAATATCTTATCCATTAATATATTGCAGCAGATGTTTTAATACAGATATTCAGGTTATATAGCTGTTACACCTGGGTAAACAACCAACATTTTTCTGGTCACAAGCCTAGTTCTTTACCCACTTAATCAAAACCCTTGCCCCATATAACAATATCTAATGACACCTGGTGAAATCTAGAGTGATAAATTGTGACAGTGCACAACAACTGTGACATTAAGCTGTTTTTTAATGAAATACCAAACATGTACTCTCATTTGAGAGTAAATTAGGTGTGGCAGACAGAATCAATGGACATGCTGAGGGTAACCCTTTTTCTGTATTGATCTGAGGTTTGCAGAGCACGCACGCAGAGAGAGCCGTGCAGGAATAATGTGGGAATTGATCACGTGTCAGCCAGAGCAGTAACCTTGCTGGCTCCTCCATATCATTAACTTTCATCTGGTAAAAATTAAAAATAAATACAAACTCTGCCAGGGTGATACGCTGAATGTACATGGTGGAGCTCACCAAGGTCTTCCCTCTACCAGTGAATAATAAACACTGAATTAAAAATAATGACATTAGTAATAAATATGTAACAATGCAAGCAAGTCATTTTAGTTGTTAAAGAATAACATACTGTTAAAAAAACATACTGTATTTTCAAAAATAACCAAGAAGCAAATTAAAACATCAAAAATTCAAAAGGTCAACAATCCATGTAAGACTTGATCATAGAAGTGTTCCTTCATTGTTGGTTGTCTGGTGTACCATGTCTGACAGATAAGCTCAATGCCTGCTCACCACACTGGCTGGATGTTATATATGTTGACTCTGTGTGTTTAGAGATGGTATGCTGCTGGTGGGATTGTTTTCTCATTTGCAAACCACAGAATGTTCCCTTTTGTTCTATTAAAGCTTCTGGAAAACCTTGTCTTCCTAATAAATAAAAGAAGAAATAAAAGTAATCAATAAGACCACTTTTCCTTGATCTGGGTCTACACTGAGAGGGTCTACACAATACGCATTTAAAAAATATATCTTAAACAGGTGGGAGCTACTAAAATAAAACGTGCTGGAGGAAGAGTAAAGCTCTTGTTTTTTCCCACGATTGGGTTTATCGACTATATTGTAAAGGTTAGCTTCTACGGACAAAAGAACTTAGAGATCATTACAGTTGCTATCACAAATGGAAGAACGTTCAGTGCTTGGTACGTCAACAAGTTTGGCACTAAATTACATTTCCTCTGGTCCACTCTGGCAAATAAACAAACAGGAAACAATCGAAGCAGGATAAAAACAACACACTCAGCCTACATGACATTTAAAAGCCTGTGTAAATATAGCCCTTTGTACTTCTCAATGGTCTTTGAGGATTTCAGAACTCCACAGAGAGCACCTGCCATCAGCGGTTTTAGAGCAGTGGTGGAAATTTTGTTGTATGCAAGTGTTCACATTGATAAAAACAACAGGGAGTACAACATTGGGACGCATAATTAGTAGTAATAGGGACATTGCAATAATGAGTTCTTGGCTGAAAGGAAGAATTCATCTCAGATCAAACCTAAGAGCTTTCATGCATACAACTGCACAGTAAATGCTTTCTCTTCATTCTTGAAAACCTGTTGAAAGGTTTGGGAGAGAATAGAAGAGAACAGAAGTGCAAAAACAAGTTTTTACAAAAGTGTGCAATGTCAAATACCTATGTATGAATATACACAATTCATCAAGGGAGATACTGGCACAACCCCTCATGCTATTACCTCATCCTGCTGAAGCACTCTACAACTATAAAAACAAATACCTCCTCCCTCTCATGTCAGCAGTTTCTGGCATTCCTTCCTCTCTGGACATCCTCATTTTTCTCCATCTTCTCCCTTTGCCTCTAAAGTCCAAACGGGTGCAGTCAACAGCTTTGTCCTTACAGCCAGGTGCAATCGATTGCCTCCAGGCTCCAAGTCCAAGTTAATATAAATAGATTGCTTCAAATGCAATTTATAGCATGGCTAGGACCCAATGAAATGAATTTAGTCTCTTTATTGGAATATGCAATTCAACCAAAACAGACTTCACATAAAACATGTTCTATTTTTCTATGAATTTGGAATGTGTCCTGTTCATTTTAAAATACAATATGATTGGCTCATAATAAGACTCAAGTATGTTTATGATTGAATTTCATATGCCCTTAAAGAAATAAATGTCAGGATTCAAACAAACATTTTCCTTAATATTGGCTCTCAGTTAAATGCATGTAATCATTTTTATCTTCACCAACAGACTTTGATGAGTACAGCAATCATGAAAAGGACCTCATCAAACTGTTCTTCTTAAGCATAACATTCTTATTCAATTGCAAGTACTGTAAAAGTTTAGGGCAAATGGTGATTGAATCCTGGCCTAATTTTCTTTGATTGGGTCATGGCCATGCAGATAACTCAATTAAACTATTTTACATAATAGCCAATCTGTGTGGAATCAGCTAAATTGAAAATGCAGGGATACGATCAGGAGCTATCACACCTGATAATTAGAAGTCCAGAACTTTCAGTGAAGCTGAAGCATCACATCATTCTTTGGTTCTACATGAGAGTATAACAAGGATTTAATCTATATTTATCCTCAACTTTATTGCAGAATTACATCCAAGTGTTATTTTTTCTTTGATGGGTTAACAGACCAGAATAAAAACCATATCTTTATTGCAGACATTAACACTTGCATATGTATGTCCAAAATAACGCTCTCCTACATTGATTGGATCCATGCCAGCAGTTTTTATTGGGGCATATAAGCTAAAAACCACCCCTGCTTCCTCATAATTATGATTTTGTCTTTCTTTGCTTATTATTTCAACTCACTACATTAATGCAGGCAAACCGTGTCAACAGTTTACCAAGTTACTGAGCCAAAAATGTCTCTTCTGTTGGATTATATTATTCAAATGCGTTTGAAGAGAAATGTGAAAGTACAGATAATCTTGATGGAGGCAAATGTTTGGACATCAAACGAGCCTTTCGAATATCTAAATAAATCATTTCCTGCTTTGAAGAAGCAAGCGGTGCAGGGAAATATGTTTATGCATTTAAAGTACTTTAAGGGTGTACTACACACACACACATACACATGAATGTGTGTGTGTGTGTATGTGTGTGTAGTTTGGCAGGGTGGAGGCTAATATGTACTCTCGGCTGGCTGCTTCTTGGCTTCACTGCAATCCAGCAGTTACTCCTCAGGGAATTCCTGTAGTAGCTTCTGTTAGAAAATAATGCAGCTATGCAAAACATCTTATATGTACTCTTCTGATTTTGTTTACTTTGAATGCTTTATTTTTTTTAAGGCGCCAAACTAAAATTACTAGTAAAAAATTGGAAGAAGTCCAATGTTTTGGAAATCAGAAAAAAATTAGTCTTAATTGTTCCTGTTATGCTTTTCCTTACCTTGCTCAGCCAGATGAACATCATTACGCTGCGGATTATATTTAAAAATATGCCAATTCTCCTCAAACATTCCAATACCTTCATAATTGACTTCAGACAAAGAACGAGCATTTAAAATTCCTGCCAGATGAAACAGGCAATTCTGAGGACCACTTATGATTTTAGGTAATCTTTTTAAGTGACGAACAGGGTGCCATTTCTTTCATTCAGTAATAGACCAAAGGGAAAACGACGCTTCAATTATAGGATTCAAAAACATCTTAAATACATATTTTGGGTCTTTTATTCATTCAAATAAAAAGGCAGCATGGCAAATAACAGTCCTTTGGACCAAGGAGATTTTTAAGTCTTTTAAAGCTCATTGATTGGAAAATCATTTGAAGTTATTAATCCTGTGATACTGTCAAGATTCATTCCTATTCAAAAATCTTCTCTGGGTTTACCATAATCTCCCATAAACTCAAAAGGACAAAATTAAAAACAAAACAAAATCAAACTGTATTTAAGCCTAATACACAAAATTGCATAAAAATAAAAGAAAAAACTGCTTGTGTCTAACATTTTGTTTGTCAGCATAGTTAAAGCATACTTTATGGTAGCAATAGGATACTCAAAATTATAAAAACAGAATCTGTAGAACTTTGGGCCGGAGCTAAAGAAGCAGAATTTCAACAAGAACATTCAGTTCTATTCTATCTGTAGTGTTATCCAACCAGAAAACATCACAATTACTTTACCATGTGGATTCACCTGATTTATTTTTGTTTGAAGTAATAAGGTGTGAAATAATGAATTAGTTTGATGGATATATGCTTTGTTTCTGTCTCAGCAGATAAGTGTATTGACTCTATTCAGATGAAATTGAACATTTAAATCTTGAGCTAAATTAGTCCCCAGTCTGTGCTGATCATTTATCTTTAATATTTCTAATGGATTCCTTTTACTTTGATTCATCGTTCAATTACTGCCTCCATATGCTGCACTTATCAATGGTTCTTTCAGTGAGGGACTATGAGCAGTGCTTGGCATCCAGTGCTGTTATCTTTACAATCATGTAGAAAAATAATGTGTGATTTAGGCAATTGCAAAAGCAATCAGTTGAAGTCAGAACAGCTTACACACCACTGAGGCTCATTTCATTTGGGCATATGTAGCACACACATGTAGCTAATAAAGACTGCACTGTGAAAACATATGAAGGGGAGCTTGTACACACAAAGAGTTAAAATTGAGGGCACATGCCAAGCCTAAATTTTCAATGCCAGAAAAAAAGATCTGGAAAAAGAGGAAACATTTTTGTTAAATTCAAAAGACAACCTCTTGTCCTGTCCCTTCAACCACCTTATTAAGAATTCTGCAGTGTTGGTGAAATAGCAGGTCATTGCTGGAATTTTACTGAAGGCTTAAAAAAGCAAGTAACCACATGGTGCCTTTTCTGAGGGATTAACAAGCTGAAGTGAGATCTAAGGCCAATGCTTTACATAGGGGACACCAGTGGAACTTCACACAGTGCTTCCCATGAAAGGGTTTTATATCTGCCCCTCTGATTTGGGCTCAGCATGGATTGTGACAATCTGGGCCAACTCTGATTGCTTGCAATTGGTGCATATGTGGAATGAAGAATGCTTTGCATCAGACATGGCTTAAACATCAAGAGAGATCAAGACAGAGTGTCTGTGCAATTCATTGTGAATTCTCAAATCATTCCATTGAAATAACCCCCTCCTATGTGTGACTACATCGTCCTGTGTGAGTAACACAACCTCTGATAAAAATGTGAGGCACTTTACACAGTTCATGTTAAAGTACTGCAGCAGCTAAAGCTCCATCGCAGTCTTGAGGCGCAGTTGCCTTGAAGTGTTAAAATATCTTTTAGCTGTGAGCAAATCACCCAGAAAGACTGCTGTTCTCAAAGAGTTTTGTCAAAGTAAAAATGGAATCATGTAATCATGTGATGTGAACGAGCTCATATCTTGCTGCTGCTGCCTTTCATGTAGAGAGAGACTGAGCAGATATGTGTGGCATTTACTCATGATGACTTGGGAAAATTAACAAATATGACTTGAATAATATGATACAAGGCAAGACAGAAATAACCAGGGTCACTTTTAGTGCTGTTGCTAACTCTTCTAAGTTAGACACTCACGGCCTGTCATTTAGTGAAATGTAAATTTTTTTCATTTTGACAATGTTTGACTTTGGCAGGAAAGCAGTGTAAAAAAATTCTGTAGTTGGATCGCGCTGTGATGTTTGCGTAACCTTATCTGTGCTGTATTGCAGTTTTGTTCTTTGAGAACAATGATGTCCAACTCAGTTCTATTATTTATAGCACAATCAATCAATCTTTTATCAGACCTCTGCTGATGCTGTCAGAGATATATGCTGTACTTCAGCTCTTTCTCTGTAGGATAACCCTAGGGCCCTGGCAGAATCTGTGCCAGGGTAGACTGTATTCAGCAACCAGCAAAGGGAGTGGACTCCTGGTTTCACCTCTGTGGATCTATCCTAAGTCTGTTCAATATTAACACAGGTCTAACTAACTTAATTTAAATGTATACTCAAGCGTCATGTCAAGGGCAGCAATGTAGTGTAATGGCTAATGATTTTGTGTCATTATAAGATTGAAAGTTCAGTGTGTCCCGGGGGAGGCATTACCTGATTTCTTTCAGTAAAATTAAAAGTGAGAATGGATCACTATTTTTGTACTTTATATTGCCTTCTTTTACATTTTGCTATTTGTTCAACAATTTATAAGCATAAGTATTTTATCTCAGTTTGTTTGAGAATGTGCTTGTGTATTTCTGCATGACAGTGAATGTGTGTGCATGCAACTGTGTATGCCAGTGTCAGTATTTCTGTGTGTGCATGTGTTTTTGACTATGTGTGTGTTCATCTGTATGTCAGTATGTGTGTGTATCTGTCTATACATTAGTCTCTGTTTGTGTGTTTGTGTACTGGTTGTGGGTGTTCTTTTTGTGCCACATCAGAGCACTGGCCCCATTGCCACATCACAGCACAGCTATATCACCAGCACAGCCACATCACAGCACAGCTATTCACAGCACAGCCCCATCACAGCACAGCTTTCATGACTCACTTTTTCACCAGCACAGCCCCATCACAGCCAGCATCAGCCACATCACAGCACAGTTATAGCCCCATCACAGCACAGCTATATCACAGCACCCATCACAGCACACCAGCAGCCACATCACAGCACAGCTATATCACCAGCACAGCCACATCACAGCACAGCTATATCACAGCACAGCCCCATCACAGCACAGCTATATCACAGCACAGCCACATCACAGCACAGCTATATCACCAGCACAGCCCCATCACAGCACAGCTATATCACAGCACAGCCACATCACAGCACAGCTATATCACCAGCACAGCCCCATCACAGCACAGCTATATCACAGCAAAGCCCCATCACAGCACAGCTATATCACATTAAAGATTTTATTTCAGATAAAACCCCCATCATGAACAAAGCTATATCACCAGCATAATGAAAAATAATTACTCATCTCTTTTTCAAAAGGTATATGACACATTAAAGGATTTTATTTCTGAGATAAAACCAAAATGCTCCTCTATGAACAAAGATGCATTTAAATGCTCTTTAGTTGTTTTGGTAATTCATTTCGGAGCCATGTGAGTTTGTTTTGTAAGTATCCAGGACACAGCCTCTGTCAATGACTTACCAGTACTTGTTTTCATTCACTATTAAAGTTCATTTAGCTAAAGGCTGCTTTCATTTGTGGTATGTTTTGGGGGTGGGCGTCAGCGTCTTGCGAACAAAGAAGTTAGTCCAACCAAAAAAAATCAGACATTCCATGTTTGTACATAATTTAAAAGCCCTCATGTAATGTTATTTGCAGTGTGCCTTATTTACAGTTCTTGAAATACATCTAGAATGTAGCACCTGGCATCAAGCATTGGCATAAAAACTTATGTCTCTGCACTGTTATTCACATTCACTTTTATACAACGTTATACAGTATACATATTTTACATTAGTTTGCTACTCTAAAGAACATTTTCCTTTTTGATACCCAGTCACAGGTTGGGGTATAGTTACAGGTGCAGTTGTACAGAACTGAAAACAACATAAAACAAACAGTCCATCTGCCATTGACCACTGATTCCGCCAAAAAGAAATTTAAACAAACACAATCCACCTTATTTTAATCATAGTGGTGGCTTTCTCAAGTACCTTGAATGAGTGATACTCTTAGCCGAATGACACATTTGCTCCATGAAGCCAAAAACATGACTTTGCATGACCAAAATAAAAAGCAGCTACCCTAAACTCATTGTGCACGCAGTTTGCTGTGTTTAATTCAAGTTTTACTGTAAATTTTATTACTTATAGTATGAATATATGTATAATACATGTATATGTATTGTAATTGTCAAACTTCCACAGAAATATATCTGCTTAGGTTTATATAAACGACGACTCGGGATTTCACTATCTGTAGGATGAAAGGTCTAATTATTGTGTTCTGCCGTGAATCAATAGACTCTGGCTCAGTAAACATTGAATCCATCTTCATCTATTCAATGCTGCCTTGCAAATACCTGGACATTTTAACTCTGCTGCCCATCAAACATAACCAAACCTTTTAAAACATGGCATATGTATCATATGTCCTTAGATGAAGAAATCCCATTTTCCAGATGACAGTGGAGATAAAGACTGTAATGGTGTAATTGTAGAGTACAAGTACTATCAGGGAATGGGGCTTGTTTCCCAAAACTTTGAAGGTTTGATTTCCAGTCAGAGCACTGATGTTGTACCCTTGAAAAGGATACTTCAGATGAAACATGTTTGGTAAATATCAATCTATGTAAATGGACAGATGGAATATATAAAAATGTAAGCAGTATAAATCAGTCTGGATAAGAGCATCAACAAAATGCCTAAGATGCAATTTAAAGTAACAGACCAACCCTGATATCATCTCATCTGAAATCTGGTTAAAAGAATTTACAAATCCCTTCTGCTGTCAAAAACCGTGATTCATTTGGTGAACAGCAGGTGAAATAACGGAGCAGAGACTAGGCGCAGGGGTTTGATGGAGTTGCCAGGCTGCAGCTTGTGTGTCTGTTTTGGTCCATGGCTGGGCAGGTGCTGATGATGGCTGAGAGAGCAGGAGCAGGATGAGATGAAGAGATTAAACGCAGGTGTGCCTGAGGCTGCTCCAGCCCCGGCCTGGTGTGTCTGCTGCTTCTTAATTGGCTCTGGTCGCTTGCGAAAGCGTTTGAACCGAGGAGAGGTAAAAATCGATGGCGCCTTTCCTCATCGATCCTCTCCTGAACATCACCCTTCCTGGTGCAGGGTGGAGCAAGGTTCAATTCCCCACTGAGGAGTGAAATGATACAAGAGGTAAAAGGTTTAGTACACTGTCTTTCCCTTAAATGGTGTGTTTTGGAAACAAGGCTTGTATCAGCAGGTGGTTTCAGCCTCAGCTATTGGGTGTGGCACAAGTGTTAACGCCTATAGAAAGGCCCTTAACCTGAATTAAAAACTGTGTAAACTGTACTACATATAAGTCATTAAAATGCTCAATAATAACTACCACAATAACATGAGCTGAGAGTGATAAAGATGGCCGTGATGGCTATGTTAAGGGGTGGGGGATCATTTTTGAGGTCTTTCGATATTAGTAGTTGCCAATACAATTAAATATTACAATATTTTTTTTAATCTAAAAACATGTCAAATGTGCTGTAGGTATGAATCTAATCATCAATGCTGCTGGTGGCGTGCCTCAGACCAGCCCCGGACTCTTCCCACTAATGGCTAGGGTGGCATTAGGCTCGACAAAGCCGATCCTAGATCGATATCCAAGAGCTGGGACGTTCCCACAACGTGGAGGCTCAGTCCAATTCTCCTGCGAGGTGCCTCGGACAGGTTAACCGATGCAGCGTAACTGATCACCTAATCAGATTTCCCATCGCTGTCCCCAGCTGTGAACTGGACCAAGCAATGGCTCAGCTCAAACACGCTCGCCATGACGTGCTCCTTTTTGCTTGGCTGTCTTACATCACCTATGGGGAATGCATAAGAGCAACCTGACTGCAGATCAGCGGAGGGAAGGAATCAAAGAACAGAAAAGAAAACTCCTGTTTTAAAGAATGATATTTTTATACATGCACAAAATTAATTCTCTAATACTATGGGTGAGATTCAATAAAACACACTTAAGACTGGAACAGAACTTTCAGAACACAACTTAATCAAACACAACTTAAAGGCATTGTAATTCAATCCAAACACAGCTTCAAATGAACATGCTATTCTATTTTAAAATGAATGAATTAAACTACATACACATTTAAAAGGATAAATGTGACTGATTATAGTCTTTAAAGGTGCAGTGCCCAATACTTGGTATGTAAATTTAGAGAATAATGTTTGTTCATATCTAACAGCTACTTTGGTGGATCGCAAGAAAGCACTTTTCAATACAGAGAAAACAATCCTTGTTAATTAGCAAGGTTGTTGGGTGCTCAGACAAGGGGCTAGTTGGTGTCTGTTGGTAGATATATTGTGTGTAGTCTTAGTCATGCTTACAATAGAACTCTGCTTAGTGCACTCTGCTTAGTCTTCCCATGACAATACTGCAGTGTTGTAGCATTGTTATCGAGTGTCTGATCATTGGTGTAATTGGGTCACAAATAACAAATGGGCCAGTGTGCAAGAAACAATACTGTCCCACCCTTCACCCCCCACAAAACCCCAGTTCATACACCCTCCTCCACCCCACCATCTCCACCTTCCACGTTTGTTTACAAATAAGTCTGCAGCACTACTCAAATTGCAAATTGTTGCTGAGCACACTTTATTACAAAGATTATATTATAAGTCTGGTGATATTATAAGGATTTTGAATACATAACAATGCCATTGGCCCTCCAGCTGTGATGGGTCTGGGTGTCACTGTCACCTCCCATGGAAGACACATCCATGTCTGAGACTCAACAGGAAAACTGAGTGCTGAGCAAGAGCCTGAATCATAGAGGTGTAGTCTCAGGTACTTTTTGAAAGATTTGCCATGTTCTCCTAGTGCATTAAAATGTATTGCAGCATTCAATGCCCAATTACACAAGTGATCCGGCAGAATTGCCTTGGAATTTGTACAAGGAAAACATGATTGTCCTCATACAATGTATTCAGCGATCAATTATGCCTTTTGCCAATTGCCAAGTTATTGCTGTGCTTTGAATGCCAAGACACAAATGGGTCTGGAACAATGTTAACCATTTGATGTTGATGCTGATGGGTGGGGGTGTGTGGCTTAAGGGTGGAAGATGGCCCTTTTCCTCCTTTGAAGCATGTTGAAAAATTCACATTAACTGCACTAGTTCTGTTTCACTGAAGCCATGGGGTTTTAGATTAAAAGAGGATCATTCTGGGAGCTTTGTTGCATGAGCGTAGCTTCTGCAAGACTCCTCTGTTTGTGAACTCTGGTTGACTGAGGGAAGCATAGCCTGCACCTCCAGAGACTGGCTAAGTCTCCATTTCTGACTCACCAGCTATACCATGCCACTCCCCACCCCCATTCTGTGCTGAATCTCACCCACCCACATGATAACACAGAGTTTCCCCAACCTCTCCCCTAAAACACCACCAACTGTCATTTGCATCCAGAGCAACAGCTAGCACTTAAAAGGAAAACAGATCAAAGCTTAAAGAACTTAATAATGTATAATTTTCAATCAAACACTTACCCTGCATGTTGAATGTTTTCATCCACTTATTGGTTATGTTGGCATATTGAATTATTCATTGTATAATTATATCACGTGAAAACCAAGCTGTCCCTTCCACATGGGACAGTTTCTTTAATCATTGCTTATCAGACACACAGTACTGGCTGTCCCTGCTGCCCCTAATATTTCCATGACATTTCTAAAGCAAGCCATCATCCGAAAACTCCAAAACACTCTGCCCCTCATTTAACACTGCAACAAGTGTGCTAAATTCATTATGTGTATTCTCAGATGCATGTACAGAAACACTCACAGACATTCACACGCATGCACAATATAACATACTCATATGTATCTCCTGTTATCAAGGACATCTTGAGATATTTCTGCACCTCTGACAGCATAACAAACATGCAATAATTAGGGCTGATGCAGAGATCCCACTTCACCTCCAACATTTCAGAACAGGCCAAACTGTGTTTATGAAGAAGAGATGTTCATACCTTTAAGTGCAGGTCAAAGCTAAGGACCCATATTAGTTGAATCCACCCTATCCAATGTGTACACATTAGCTCTTAGCTTAAGTGCATGTCATAAAAATGTAACCTGGTGTCACTACCATATAAAACTGGAGGTGACAGTTCTGGAGGCGACTAATGATACTTTTTGAAGTGTCCAGAAAGTCTTACAGTATGTTTCTCTTCAATTCTGCCTATTCAATGATCCTGTTTTGCTTCTGTCAGTTGTCAGTGCATTTCAGTAAATGCAGCTTTAAGAGTTCTCATTATTAGGAGGTAATATGATTTCTTAGTCACTTAAGATGAGCCACTGAAAGATTTTGGAAATATTTGTGTTCACATAGAACCCTAGATAGTGGGTTAGTGACCTGTTCCGTGGTTAGTGAGATTTATCGGTCATATTTTCTGTTCTTCATAGAATTATGTTTGTCCATTGTATCTCTTGATTTAAATGACAATAACTGTATGTAATGTAATTAGATGAAAATAACAGTCAAAATGTGAACCTCACTCTGTGTCCACATCATGTCAGTTATGTTAGTTATATTATTTCTGCTGAAGCAGGTCTTTTCATTGCTCTGTGTGAAATGCTTCACATGCAGTGTACTCCTGTCCTGGTGATATGCTGCCAAATCGATGCATTAATGTTATGGGGCGTGGTAAAGTTACTGAGATTGTAAACAACCAGGACGTGGCTAGCCAAGCTACAAATGAGGTATAATTACACAGAAAAACATTTACCTCACTAAACTGAAATGCCCCTTTCAGGCAATCCCACTAACTGGCCAGGTCACACCCATATTTACATACACTTTCCTTTTTTAATTTTATGCTATTCAGATTCCCCCTTTAAAAAAACAAATCCAGTAATATCAAATGTACTATTAAAAAATCAGCACTCCTAAATACAACTCTGGAAATCACAGAACATGAAAGAAAGAAAAGCACTGCTCCTGGCTGGCTTGCTATTTTGTTGGTTAAATGAAGATCACTTCTCCAGTGATGACCTGACAGATTCAGATGTAGTGGTATGTTTTTTTAAATTATGTGGCAAAATGTTATTTCTGTATGCATGCAATATTACATATTATACCACGGCTCGAGTAAATACTTGTTTCTGATTGGCTGGAGGGGTGTGCATTATTTCCCAGTGAATGCATGGTAATAATGCACTGTTATGAAGTATCTCCAGGGAAAGTGGCCTTATCACCATTCGAAATGAATACGCAAGCTTGTTCAACTTCACTGAAGATTCCATTTACAACCAAACATAACGGAAACATTCTGTCGAAGAGAGAATCTGGACAGAGCCAGGGATTTCAAACATCAAGTCTCTCCCACGTATCTCGTTTGATCTGCCATATTCAATGTCAAACTTTACAATAAATGGAAATGTTTAATTTAATTTAAATAAATGAGTACGATGTTCAGGGTGGTTAACGGCCCCTTGGCTTTGCCTCGGGGCTCCATCACACCACCCTGTCGTGGTATATTTTCATAGAACTGCACCGTCAGTCATGGTTTATTCCTTACAGTAAACTGGCTATGCAGTATTCTTATACTGTGTATAAATTAGGCCTCATGAACAGCATCATTGTACAGCATCATATATGAAACACCTAACCCTGAACCATTGATTAATTGCTGTTTCTGTCTACAAAGCTAATCATGCAAAATTTGTGCACCACCACCTGAGATCAACTGTCAAATACCGGACAAATATGCATAAATTATGGAATATTGTTGATAAGTCGCTAGTGGCCAGCTTGTACTATTTAACTCTGTGCTGTTTGCAGTGTTGGTCTGAGTCTTACTGAGGTTATGATTTTCCCTGCTCTACCCAGCACAGTTCCCTTTCTTATGTACATTTTTTATCTGCAGCACTGTCTGCAATATAGACCACATTTACTTTTCATTATTTTCTGGGCCAAACTCTGAAACAATGCAATGGTAATTGAGTTTACCTGCTGACAGATTGAAAAATCTGAATATATCCAGCAAAGACTTAATTCCTCAAACACAAACACTTACTATGGTTCACACAAGCATGTGGTTATGGCTTGTGATATTACATGCAGGTCATTATAATTGCATACCATATCATAATTCAGTCAAATACTCATTATGTTAATCCCCTTCAAACGTCTTTGTCACAGGGAACTTTGCTGAGGGTCGTGTTCCTGTCCCCATCGGTTTCTACTCAGCGAGGCGGGTGAAATTGGAATGATTGCATTATTGCACCCCCCCTCCCACCACCCCCCGTCAGAAACATGCCCTATTTAGTTTACAGTGTCTTTTGTTTTATTGGCCATGTCAGACTCTGTTTGCACAATGAAATGACCGACCTTGATAATTTCATCATGCCATCTTAGTCAATTTGGATGATGAAAATAATGTAATAGACTTGATATTTAGGAAGGCTTGGGCATATTTCTACAGCTTGATATGTGACTGTCACTGTATGGCAGGAGTAAGCACATTTTGTCCAGGAGGGGGCAGAAACTCTGTTATGAGAACATGGGCATGCCTATTGGAAAAAGTCAGACGAGGTAGCAAAGCATCAATGTGAGTGTAGCACCAGCAGGGACTTTTATTTTGTTATCTTGAATGAGCAAAAAACCTACAACACCCTGATGCAATGGTAAACAAGGTGGTGAATATACTGCCTGTAAATGAAGAGCCCATATATATTAACAAAGCTAATAGATATATATTCTTTATATTTGCATATACTGTATAGACTGCACTGCCTTGTCGGAACCAAATCAGAGAAGAATAAAAACAGAAAAAGATAAAAAAATCTACAAGTTTTTGTATGGAATAAAAATGGAACAGTATAAGAATCTATGTATAAAGACACATCATCACCTTCTTTATCAATTTATTACTGTAGTCACAATTTTTGCCCAAGTTTCAGTTGAAAATGAAGACAAAAACCATTGAACAATAAATAATTTGCCAAACAAAGGTCTTTTGTTCATAGATCCTAAGGGGCAATGCTGGCAATTAGAGCTGGCTGTTTTCTTTGGTATCAACATTTGTTTCTTAGAAAATGGATGAGTTTCTTGTTCCTTGTTCCTGATAGAGATGATTTTGCAGTGTCTCTTAATTTTGTTTCATTTGTCTGTCATATAGTTTTTGTATCTATATGGTATATCCAATGTTTGCACCTAGGTTATAAAAACAATAAAAGAACTGACATAAAAAAATCTATTGCAATTACAGATAATAATCATGTTTACAATGACATTTTTACAATTTTCCTATTTATATAAATTCTATAGTATTCAATTGCAACACATCAGGGACATCTTTGCAAGTTTTCAAGCAAATTGCTCTTGAATTCTGTCAAGAACAACTGTGCAGAGGTTACAGTTCCATTCCAAGCTATATGAACGAAGGTAACCTAAAATAAGTGTGTTTGTCATTATTTGTAGGTGTTGTATTCTTTGGTATCATTATTTATTTTGTAAGATTAATTTATATTGTTGTTCATCATTCAAATTCTTCTGTCTTTCTCACTTTGTTCACTCAGCTCTATAGATTATTTTATTATTTGTCTTGTACTTCCACATAGAGCTTTGGCTTGTGGGGAATTCTCTTTGTGGTGGGGAAGCAACCCACACCCAGTAGCTGTGTGAACAAAGGAAGAGAAGGGAATGGTAGGGCATAATAGACGTGTCATGCTTTAACGCAAGTAAAGATCTCATTCAAAGACCATAATAATCACCACAAATGAGTGATTCAGATAAGCTTTGTATTAAAATGATAGCTCATGGCAATCCTGAGATATTCATGACAGTCTGTGGGTCAGTGCGACTCCAGATGTTAACTCCTCATTAACGCTGAACTGGGGTCTTTGATGGGCTGCATTAATGGTGTATGGAGGATGCATTAACACACATCTGCTCACCTTGAGCCCTGACTTAACATAGCATTGACACATAAATGGAATTAGTCATAATGTATGAGGCATCATGACATGCCAACTGGGCAGAGAGTCTGACTGTTTTCAACCAATCAAAAGTTGTTTAAAAGCTCTTTATACCAAGCACAATAATTGGTTCAAGTCAGTTATTAATCACATATGCTCCACCCATTTAGGTGACATGATTGATTGGTTTCCCATCATTAGCTGGGCCCCTATGTCACTGTGTAATTATGTGCAACTGAATTTATGCAGAATGGGGAGCTTTGGCCACTAGTAGTCTTGTTCTCTGGATTCATTGTTGAAGTTCTCTCTCCACTAGCATATCATTTGAAGCATGCAGAGTTGAGGGTTGAAGAAATCAGAGAATATGATTTCTTGGTCCACAATCCTGTGCACACACTGACAGCATGGATGTTTTTAGACAGTGTTGAGAGAAGAGCTCACAAATGAAATGAGAGGTCATGACTTCTGATCGTCTCCATGCCTGCCGGTTTGTTCAGTTCTTATTATTTTGCTGTAATGAGCATTTCAGTGTAGCTATTGCTCCTAATGAAGTTCATTATCAGCACTGCTGCCACTGTTTTGTCTTTATGTTGTCCAAGAGTTTGACTTATTTATTTAATAACTCCCTCTGTTAATTTATTTCTGTGTTCTGGCCAGAAAAAATATCAATACCGTTATGACAACACAATCTGCATCCTGAAACGTGTTTTGATTCAATGTGAGCTATTCGGCAATTATAAAGATATAAATAAGCGAAGCAAGACATGAACATTGTAAATTAGTTTTATTGAAATTGCAAGGTTCATATATTACATATCAGCCCCCTTATGGCAGTGCTGTGTCATTTTCAATTTCATTTATTATGGCAACATGAATTTGTACAGGTCACACATTAGTACTATTTTCAGAGGAAGTCAAAATAAAATACCAATTAATATTCTGCATTTCAAAATCAGGGACAGCATTTAGAAACCTTGCTCTGTGTATGTAGCAAATGATTTTATGTTCACAGTTAGGACTGCAGGATCAATAGCAGCTTATTATACACTCTGAAAGAAGTACGGCAGGAGCAATAACATGCACGGATCTGTGCAGAGTACATCAGAGGTAAGTTGGAGACGTGGATGAATGGAATATAAATGGTTTTATTTTCATTTCCATGGTGGACAGCCCTTTTTGGCAAGTGATGTTTAATGTTTATATTTTCCCCCTGCTGATTTAAATAACAGCCATAAAAATACATGTAAGGCTGCAATATTTTGCTTTGCATATTGATTCAATATACCACTGTGTGAGGAAAAGCATGTCTGCCCTTGAGAATGCTATGTTCTAAGATGATGTATGTCATGCATATTTATATATGAAGAATGGTAAAGAACAATACTGGTGGCAATGGGTGCTCTTTTGTTGAACGCTTGTGTCAACCCATGGACTATAGTATAACCGGAAATAGTATACCAGAACCCTCTGGACTAAGGCAGCTGGAAAGACCAAAGAAAGGCCTGATCTAACCATCAGCTTGATTCAGAGGATCTGGAAGGGTAGAGGAGACTGAGGCAGTAGTGACCTTGGGGAATGACACTAGTGATAACACTGCAGCGAGCTGTGGCCAGACTATCAGAGCATATGACATACAGGCTGTAAATGTATTTGTAATACACCCATAATTTTAGCACGGAAAATAGATGTTTGACTGTATGCTCAGAGAGCAGTTGCATGGAAATTTGGAAACACCTTTTCTGGTTTTTATCTTCATGAGAAAACCATAAAACCTTCCTGTAGATAACTGCATGATGACTGGTAACAGATAAATGGAAACATGGCCTTCAAACTACTAAATGGCTGCTATTAGGTGGTCTGTGTTGGCTGAATTAGGCTACGCTGTGTCTTCTCGTATTCAGAAAGCTGAGACACATTCCATGTCCTTTATCATTCTGTGTTGTTTGGAAAATCTCACCTGTTATTTGAGATACCATACTTTATTTCTATTCTATTTCTACTATCTGCTGGTTCTTGAGGTGCCCTCATTAAAACTGCTGCCGAAGTGCTTGAGTGGAAGCTTTGCTTTACTTCTTACTTTGTGATTTAAAGAGACATTATTCATCTGAGAAATTGAAATTGACATGTAATATTCTCTGAAATAATCAAATCTTGGAGGGAAGCACTTCACTTTTATGTCAGGCATTTTTTTGAATATTCGTGGCCTAACTGAGAGTGTTCCAGTGAACTGCAGGCCTGTAGTGGGGTTTCCTTACACTCAATTACAGTGAGGCTCCTCCTGGGGGCAGCATAGCAAACTGGTACCTGAGGTTATACCTCATCTTAAGCTTGTATCTCTCATGCATGTCCATGAGATGAGGACTCCACAAGGAATGGTGGGTGAAGTTGGGACAGACCACCTTGGTTGCACTTTTCCTGCTCCACTAAAATGGAGGAGGGGGGTGGGCAGGGAAAAGTGGAGGGCAGTCATCATAAGGTAAAATATTCCAGCACATCCCAGAGATCAGGTTATCTCTGTGAGCTGGTTTGTCCAGAGGGAATACACACAGGGATAAAAGAAGGTGTGATCAGGGCGCCACACGTGTACAGCACATGCATACTAATATTGATACACTGAGAATATGGTTACATTTACCAAAGCATAAGAGATGAAGTATTTGCTGATAAAGGTCTATGGTTTGTCATCAGCATCAGTCCTTAACCTTTTAAACCCAAGCAGGGGAAATATATGTGCCACTTAGGGATAATTGAATTTGCTCCTGATTTCCTTGGCTATTTACCGAATGATCATTTGGCTGTTTTGCTGTTGAATTAGGGTCATCTATCTTTGACTAGGGCCAGGGTGATCTGTGTATTTGTGTATTTATGTGTGTGTGTGTGTGTGTGTGTGTGTGTGCGTGCGTGTGTGTGTCTGTGAATTTGCACTCATATGTTTGATTGTGTGTATAAGTGTACGTAAGGCAAAGGTCATGAGTGTGTGTTTGCAAGTGTTTTTATAATGTAGGTGTGAGAAAACATACACTTCTACTGTTCAGCATATGTTCTCTCTTGTGTTGTAATCTGTTCTGGATAAGGCCATTTGCTGATTGACTAATGTAACATAATGAGCTGTAATGAAGAGCTGTATGGTGTTGACCTGAGACTGGTACACACAGCGGCACCCTCTTTACCTGTTCAAAACATCAGAGAAACTAGCAATCTTCTGAAGTAGTGTGAAAACCAAACTGTAAATTCAGTCAATCCCCTGCACCTTCAAGTATCTAGATCTTGTATATAGTAACTTCAGACTCTTCTTTACTACTGGAGCACTTTAAAATGTATAAGTTGATATACCTGAGACATGTTGATATACAATAAATGAAACACCTGCAAAGCATACTTTGAAAGAACATGCTGGGGTTTGTCAAAAGCAAACAAAACTCAGTATTTCCCCACTCAGTGTGAGGCCCGCACTGGCTGGGTTCTTCAGCGTTCCAGCCAGAGAAATTCTTTCTGCTTCCTCAAAGTGAAAGCTGTTTGATGATTGGGAATAGAGTGATAATCCATGCTACATCAGTACAGACAAAAATTCCCTTGGGCTGATTATTTATTTATTTATTTTTTTACGCCAGCATCTCTGCCAGTTTTTTTGTCATCTTCTTCTTGCTTGGTGCAGAGGACAAGACTGCTCATTGCAGTACATGTACAGCCTCCTTCTATACTGAAATAATTGCATTTTGCTTTTTGTTTTTTGGGGGAGAGGGTTGGGGGATAGAATCATCCAGATAGCCTTGAGGTTTCTCACAACAAAAAAAAAATTGAGTAAAGATCCCACACAGTGTTTTCATTAAGATAAGATGTTCTGTCAGCTTTTCCAAGAAATATACAATTTCCTGTTTCCTTAATATTTTTCAAGAAACATCAGGCCTAATTCCAAACATACACAATACAAGCATTAAATGTGATTACATATTGTATATAATGCTTGCAGACAAATTACCGTATGTATGTTTAATGTTTGTCCTTAAGTTTGACTTCAATCCATTTATCTGTTAACTGTCGCACAGTTGACATATTCTTTTGCCCTCAGGAAATTCAGGGAGATATATAAAAGGACTATAAGAAAGCTACTGTAAAATTCAACAATAATTTGCCATAACTGATCAAACTGTATGAAATTATTTTACAACAAAATGTTCAGTGCAGTGGTATCGCTTTATTGTAAGTCATTCAGTTAAAATGGTAACAGAAATATAAATGATACATGGGCATTTCTTTATAAACAGTTTTGTGTAAAAAGAATTCTCTCATTTTCTTTGAACATGTTTACCTTATTGATGCCAAGCAAACCTGCCTCTTGTAATATTCATCTTATAATACAGCAAATTGTGCAAATGTTAAGTATTGTGTGTGTGTGTTTGTGTTCAGGGGTTGGAGCTGGAATGCAAACCTTTTGTTTCAGTATGTGGAGAGAAAAAGGTCATTAGCAAGGGAATGATATTGCCTGTGGATAAAAATATGCACAGACACACAACCTAGAAATCACTGTAACTGACAGAAAATTATTGTATTGAACTGGAGTAGAGTGAAATCATTGCAATACAGCAGAATGACCAGAAAACAGAGGATTGACTATGGTGTAGCCAAATGAGTAGAGCTGAGCGTACTGTGTTATTGGGTGTTTTAAATCCAATGATGAACAAATACAAATGCAGTGATTAAATAATATTGATAACCAGCTGCTGTGAGACACATCATTGGGCTGAATTATAGTGGACTCTTCTCTCTGTAATCCTTTGTGAACTCATGCTTTGGATAACTGTAAAAGTTTTATATGCAGCAAGTTGGCAAATGAGTGACAAATGAACAGCTGAGGCTCCTGCAAATTTAAGAATAGCTTGCTTTGGCCAGACATGTCACAAATAAAAATCTATAAAAATGATCTACCTTTTCTCACATTACATTTCCGTACTGCAAAGTCTGCACTCATGCTCACCACATGATGTATTACAGAGCTACCCTGTACTTACATTTATAACAATAGACACAGAAAGCATTAATCCTAGAAAAAATGAGCTTGTTAAAGAAGAGGATTTCTCTTAAAAGCAGAATTGTATTTGTAGGATAATGTGATTCAGAGAGGGGGGGCAGTGAAACAGATTTAGGGAGCATTCATTCGCCACTGTGTCGATGTCAGTGCGCTTCAGAACAGAGAGATGCCAGTTTGTGAGCTGACTCTGAAGGTAGGCCCTTGTGAAGAATGCCACCTCCTGTGGATCTGTGGGCTCGTTAGGCCCTCTGGAAAAAAAATCAATAGATAAAAATGGTTTATTTATGAAAATCTAGAAAAGTCTCTGCATTGACATTTTATCAGTTGTGCAATCTGCAAATGGAGTGGCACTAGTGGCATGAAATCACAGTCTGAGGCAAGCTTCTGGAATGTTTGATAAATCATTTCCGATGGTAAGTGAGGTTATGCATTTGTAAACTTTCACTTCAGCAGAATTGTATTTTTCTCACTGGCTCAGCATTTTAGTGAGTCTGTTATGATTACAGTTGCACAGAAATGTCTTTTTATCTAAACCCCTCCCGAACCTCTCCCAAGGTCAGAGAACTAATTAACCTTGGTCTTTGCACAGGAGCAAACCGCAAGAAGTCTGGGGTTTTCTTAAAGGCACGACTACTCTGAATGATACAGAAAGCAATAGAAAATGTGCCTACTGATGCTTTTGTGAGATTTCATTGCTGATTAGACAGTTATTGGAAATGTTCTTTTCAATGAACAGTTTTCTCTGAGGCCAATCAAATGGGCCAGATTTGCATACATCTTTAGTCTCAAATACAGTATGTGAGATTAATGCATTTTAAATGGGTTTGAATATGTTCTATAGAGACAACAAATTGCTACCACACCTCCCACAACTGCACCCCTCCTCTCACATACGCTTGATGATATGCTTTGATCATTGCTGCTTCCTTGGTCAACGAAACACAGCACACCACTACTTCCCCAGCCGGATGTGATCACCCATCACTATTTCAAAGTCTTGAGAGCTGTTGATTTCTGTCCAGTTCTCTCTTGCTCTCCTTTTTTTCCTTCTCCCTCTCTCTCTGAACAACTGAAAATATGAGTATAGCATAAAGCAGAAAAGGTTGGACACTTATGCTACTACTTGATTACTGCATAGCATCATGTGCATATTTGTGCTCTTTTCCGTAAACTAAACCACAAACTAGGGTCTCAGTTCTGTTTCACCGGTGCTACCACATCGTGTTACATCATGTTTATCCATTTCCATTTCCTGCAGAGGGCACCAAAGTGCACCTCAGCACAGGAACCAGGAGTCCAGCTGTGACTTGCAGTAGTGCTGATTTTGTTTTGTCTGAATGCTTATTTATTTGACAGACTATCACCTCATTCATCAAAATGTATTGTGAGAATTTTATAGTTTGTGTCAACTTGTCAAAGGGTTGGAAAGAATATGAAAAAACGGCCAGCTGCAGATGAACTTAAAGGTGGTTAAGAGAAAATCCACACATAGAAAGCTGTCCTAAAATACAAATAAAAAGAAGCATAAAGTTGTACATGAGGCTCCCAAGTGACTTTGCTACTTCTGAGATGTGCTTATGTCTGTTTGGGATTTCATATTACCTATTTATAAGCAGGAGTATGCAGCCCAAGCATAGTTGACAACTTCCTGACAAAGGTAGAATGGGTTTCACATGTCACCACTGCATTATTTACTTTCAATGCCACACCAGGTTCCTTCAGGCTTCCAGCTGACTTCTGTGAAGAATGCAGCTCCTATCCAGTAGGTGCTAGCTGTGTAATATGGCATTTAGAGTACAACTAGCATTTAAAGGACAATTAGGGTATAAATAGCTAGCAATTATGAAGCATTTGCAGAGTAAAATAGTCACCAGTTTGCAGGAATCAGAGAAGTGCATGCACTCCATTCTGCTCCTTGCATGATTGGCACAGCCATGACTTGAGAGGTAAAATTTCCAACTCCAATTTGTAGAGGAAAAATGTTTAAAATCTTATAAATGAATGTATCAATCAAATACCTGAATAAAGCCAGAGACTGTGAGCTGGGAAGGAGGAGGGTGGTGGGAGTGTGAATTAAAAGTCTGAAAATGATTTAATTGAAAGCTTGTCATTGGGGGAGAAGTGAGTGCTCTGGAAAATGGTTGATTGGTTATCATATCCCTGGATGGTCCCATAGGGAAAAGTTCAACAGGAAACACAAATATGTTCAGCAGCTTCAGAGCCAATAGATTCTGTGGCAGGGTCTCTGAACATCTGGCGTAACAGGTAGATAAAACATTCTGTGAAATCTGAAGACAATCTGCTTGGCTGGAAGCTGTTTCATCTGACAGAAGAGGGCAGAGATGTGGGCGCTGGATTCTGAAGACAGGCTGGTTCTCTGTTTTGTGTCCACTATTTGTTTTTTGGCCAATTGACAGAACCAACAGCCAACATATTTCACTGAACAGAAATGTATTTGTGTCTGTTTGTGTGAAGCAGATATTTCAGGCCTGTTGCTTGCTTTTGGAAAAGCTATAATTGGTTATGAACAGAGGAGAACTATAGAGACACCCAGCCGCTGTTTCTCTATTGATCTATTTGTCTGTTTATCGATATTTGTGTCTGTCTATGTAGCCATCTCTTTTAAAGTTGTCTTAAACTAAATCCCATCTAATTGCCGTCCAGTATAATGGATTAGTTAATATCTCTGCTAATGTGTTTAAGCATTGCGCATTAGCATTAGAATTCACACAGTCATACCTGACTAAGTTCATTTCACCTGTCTTCACGCTATTCCAAAAAGGCTGTATTGAATTGAGTAAAAATTAGTTGAAAACTATTCAAATTAATTGAAAGCAACTGAATTGTGTATTGAACATGCAGAAACCTATGATAATGCAATTCTTTCAAAATCACAGTATCAAAATGAAGAATTGAAGGTACACAAAATGTCATGAGGTTCAGAATACAGGATTGGAAATATAATGGATAAATTACAATTTGAATTTGAAAGTTCATAAAGTAAAATGTATGTCCATTCAATATTGGCGGCAGTATACACATGTATAATACAGTAGAACCTCCTCATAGATATGAAGAGTTCATAACTCTGAAAGTTTTGTATCTCTAAAAGTGACATTGAGATATACACATTAACTACTAAAGCTAACAAAATATGTGATCAATATTTTGAACACACTGTAGGCTATAAAACATGACAATCTCATCAAAAGATATGTTCAGCCACTCTGCAAGATGCTGTTGTAATTAAAAATAATAATGTAGTACAGCAGAGTGCAGGTGATAAGTGCACAGAGCTGTCGTTTAACCGCCAGACATCTTTGTGTCCTTTTATCTGCCTGAGCTCCAGCTTTTAGATTTGTTTTTAAGTGATATGGGCCTGATTAAACCAGCAGCATCAAAGTTTCAGTAGGGATGAAACATTCCTCTTATGATTTCCTGTTTTAATTAAAGGGCATGTGCTAAATGTGTCTGAGGACCACCACACCCCCACTCTGCCTTTCGTTTTAAACAGGTATTACAATGCTGCATGTGTTTACATCCACAATACTTGAACCAAACCTAAATGAGAAGTTGATGGTGTAAGAGATATACTTGCATTTTTTCTCAAAGTTTCAGGTCAAAACCCTCAGACTGAGTAGGCCTCAGCTAATAACAATATTCACATATTGATCATCTTCATCCTCAAATGCCATTCATGAAACTCAGAATGTATCTACTGGAAGCCACGGTGACCATTACCATTAAATATCTTATATTATGGCCAGTCATCCTGGCACAGTGGAGTAATGATTATGTTTGCCTGTTGGGAGGTGTGAGAGGCTTCAGAAAAGGTCTTCCAACAATCAAAAATCACAATTAGTTGCTCAGACATTCTTCCAGTGTGTGGATATACTGCTTGGTCATGGATTGAATCCAGTGGCCTCATATATAAAATGCTCATACAATCAAAGATTTGATGTTGAAACATGCATTGGTAAAATGTTCTCCAGATCTCTTGAAAGAAGTCAAATATGTTCTGATAGGACAGTGTACATGCATCTTTTGAGTGATTGAAAAATCATGGTAATATGCTGATACATTTAAATAGCTGGGTAAGATGGTAGTACATGGAGAATTTGTAGAATTCCATGCACAACATCCAATTAATATTCGAATAACACACAGAAACAAAAAGCAGTGATTGCAAAGGTGCTGTTGAAATATGCCTATCATTCATATTAACAAATAACTTTCTCTGTTACAATAAGTGAAACTCAAAATGTGAATACACTACTTGACAATATAAGAAATGCATGACATGACGAAACCATTTTGAATAAATAATACACTCATTTAAAATGATAGAGTTATTTTCCCAGAATGAAACATTAACTCTATTAAAACATTTCAATCAATGAGGCATTAAATTATTTTAAAAATGAATGCATATGCTTTTCAAATTCAAATGACCTCAGCTGCGCTAGCTCCGTTGGAAGACCTCCGATAATGGAGGAAGCGGTGGGTGAGAGACTCTGGGCTGACTGAGCCTGATTGAGTGAATTAAACAGCCAGTTAAGGCTATAATGAAGCACGCCAAAGCTGTTTATAGGTGTTCTTTGGGCAGGGACTGAGACTTCTTCCCATGTACACAGTTTTGAGAACATTGGTGATTCATAAATGAAAGATGAGTTGCATGGACTCTCCCTGTGGCCTATAACCTAACACAGTAGAGCATCCATCCATGTTGCTGCTCCATACAGTTTGCCTGAGTTGCATTGCGTGTGAACTGTGCCCCTCCCATGCAGTGACTGAAGAGCTCAGCAGCCAGGCTATGGAATGTAAAGAGGCAATGGAACTATGAATACAACGAAGCACTCCATATTCAATGATAAAGAAGTAAATGTGGGCACACTCATACTCATAGAAAGAAAGGTCTTTGTTAGTTATTCGTTATTGTTGTTGCACTGAGTGATCAGCTTCACATTGTTAAATAACGTCCTTCATACAGAGAGGGGTATCTGCAGGGTATGAGTAGTTGCCTGTTGAAAAGCATGACAGTGATGCTACTCATAAGGCCATGGCCTTCTCAGTCAGCAGATCTGACCCCACATGTGCCTTTCTGTGGTATTCTGGAGGGAAGTCTGGGACAGGATTTTTCATTTCTGCCAGCCAAATGTGAGTCTAGTGGTTTTTTCATGGAGGAGCGGTGTTGTATTTGGCTTGTGGAATTACAAATCCTGGACAGCTTCATGCCACACTGCCTACAGGAGGTGGGAAGTAGCTGTATGGGTGTTTCCATTGCTTTGTTTGCTGCCTGCATATATTAGTACAGCAAATACACACAGCGTTGAAGTGAATGTGACTGATGAAGCATGTGCATCTTGCTGGGGTCTTTACCTGCAACCTTAGGATTCTGTGAGCAGCACCCCATCCTGCAGTGGTTGAGCTCTACCCCACCACATGGGCAGACCCACCTCTGTGCCCATCTCTTGTTGTTGTTCCTGTGGCTGTTATCATTGTTCTTGTTGTTTTTTAAAAGTTAGCCATAAATAAGTAAATTATGAGTAGCTCTTTGGTGTTTGCAGAAAGTCCAAACATGATGCACAGAAATAAAAAAATATATATATTTTCTCTACCTCGTATGATTCAGTAACCTTTTCCATTTTTGTGGAACTCAGTGAAATAAAAGGAAAACCAGCAGAACTGATCTGAGACCTGTTTATTTGCATTGATTTAATAGTTGGAAAATGTGTACTTTAAAGGTTAGCATGCTCCAGGTAACAACCGGAGGGCTTTGGATTTGAATCCTAGCGTGGGCGATTATGTTATAATTGTGAGCATACTAGTACGCTGCTGTTCAGTTCAATCTCTGCTTCTACGAGGTAGAGATGAGAGTGAGGGGTCATGCACCCCGTATCAGTGGGGCTACAATCACCTGTCAATCACTTACTTTTTTGAACTGTTTTGTTCTCCACAGCCAATCAAAGTCATTCATTCAATTTAGTGTTACTGATACTATATTATCACCCCTCCTATTTTCAGTTTCATAAAACTGCATTCCACCCTCATGTAGTATAAGGTACAAAATTATCTTAACAGTGGAAACACTTTGCTTTCACATCACTAATGCTGACAGAATCAGCCATCCATTTCTGTACCCTGTGCTACATTTATAGCCAATTATAACTATGTAATAAACTAAATAATGTACAAACTTAACAATGTACAAGTTTGGAAACATGTATGCATAATAGTGTGTGGTCAGTACACAGAAATTTAAAAACAAAAAAGGAAAACAATTAATAAAGTAAAATGTAAATAAGTATGATCTCATCTGAAGGAAAAGAGTTTCTCTTGCCAGATATGACACCTCCAATGCAGATTCCATCTGTCTTTGGTTATTGAGCCAGAGAGGGAATCTGTTAGTATTTCTTCTAATGACTCTGTGTAATTTAGATTCCTCATCTGTTTTTTGAAGGTTAGTTTGTCTGATTTTTTGCCAGAAGCAGAATCTCTTCAAAATTACATAAACATGAACACATTTTTTCCTGTTACTTCTGCAAAGAAGATCTGAAAAATTCTCTAATTTCCATCATGAAAAAATGTACTTCAAAAACAGCGACGCTGCTTGGCCTCCAATATTGAGAAAGTACAAACGACAGACATGAGTGCAAAAATGCACTAATGTGAGACAATTGTGTAAACATGAAACCCCACACCACGCAATGAGTTTAGGTGGTGTGTGGTCCAATTTCCATTAAGAAAAATAACAAAAAGTATCCCACTGTAATTCAGTTTGATAACTTCATATCTTATTTTTGGTGAGGTCTATGACGAGACTGCAAAGAACCTGTCTCTATGAATGGATGTCATCAAGCTGTCATCAAGCTTGTTTATAATATTTAAAAGTTTTTGTTGTATTTAAGAAAAGTCCAAGAGATTCAGAAAACCTTAACCCATAACAGTCCATGCAGTGCCTGACTCACAGAATAGTGCCTGGTGTATGCAATCTGTCTATTAAAATTAAGTTTTAATAACAATGGTGGAAAATTTGAAATATTTGCTACCCCTCAATTTCCTTGATTAGCTTAATTTTCTAAAGCGTAGGGCCATGACATACAGAGGATCAGTTTACAGTAGCCAATGTACCTATCTACAGCTATTTATACCAGTCTAACAATTTCTGTATATTTACTGAAGCAGCTCAGGTTAAAGGGATTCTCCAGCATTTTGACTTTTGCCTACCGATTTAATAATTAAGCCTTTTGTTTTCTTACCGACAGAAGAGAAACTCCTGGTACTGTTTTAATTCCTATTTGTCCATTCCAGAAAAATCCCCTGAATAATTCCTACTGCTACACTGAGCAATCATAAAAATGATTTGCCTTTTATGTAGTGTGCCCTACTTGGGATTTGACCTCACCTCCTCAGTTACTACCCCATGTCATTGTCTACTACACAAACAGTTGTGACCATGCTATGTAACATTATATTGTTACTGGTAACATTATTGTAATGCTACAGGGATTATTTTAGGAATATTTTGTTTTAGCTTACAAAAAGGGATGTGAGGGTCTCTGGGTAGCTCATGCAGAAAGACAGTTGTTTGGGAAGCAAGTGTAAGTCCAGGTTTTTATTCCCTGCTGTACCATTACTGGCTAGGGAAGGAAGTCTGTATTTGTGAGACAACACTTGGCCCAGCCTGGTCAGGGAGACATAGGGTATACAACAATTAGGTCTGTTAGTCCCATTGCTCTCTGGGGGCCACTTTTGGTTGGCTGGGCACCAGCTGATGAATGAATAAGTATATGCTGACTTCATCATCCTCTGACAATAGATTGGTATGTAAAGTTGGTATGTAATTGATGGGTGGTCTGCAGTGGGGAGACAATCGAGGGCTCATCATCACCTGAATCAGAAAGCATCATGGCTGTTTCCTCCTCAGTCTGCCAGAAAGGCTGAGGCTGAGTTGGGAAAAATTTAGAAAAAAAACTGAATGAGGAGTCTGAGGGTTATCCAGTAGGACAAGGGACAGATGGCAGGGAGTTTCCGAAACAGGAAGTGCCAGATTGTATCACCCAGGCCCAGATGCAGCACGGCCATGTCTTTATCACTCTGCCAATGTGACTCCATCAACATCATATGATCTCAACACCAGCATTTCTCATTAAATTACTTTGTAAAAGAGAGAGGGTGATGAGAGAGAGAGAGAGAGAGAGAGAGAGACAGCGACGGAGAGAGAGAAAGAGAGGTGGAGGAGGGTGGTGGGGGGGACCTCATCATGTCTAATAATTCCATGCCTTTCTGAGCATAGATTTATCTTTGACAGTTTTATATACCAGACAGGAGCCACAAACAGACAAACCACAATAAAACACATCACTCATTAAAATGCCATTGTATTTAACCATTTTTTCCATTGGTCATGTGATGGAAAGAGAGTAGGGGTGCAAATTTTTAGATGAATTCTGCATGCAGGGCTCACCAGTTTACAAAATTGCCAGAGCCATTTGCCCCTGCCTGCATGAATTCTGACAGTAATAGTGATGTCAGTCATCCTACAAACAGTTATGTGTGGGTGGCATCAGGTTTAGTGCCTGCCTTCAGGCCTCTCACTTTGTCGTCCTGACACAAAAGCTTTGTGTGTCTTTGCAACACATCCTTCATTCAGATGAACAGTGCATGTCAGTCTACGAGCTGATGCTCAGCTCCAATGCCTTAAACTGTTTTTGATGTGTATAAATGACAGGTTCACACATTCACAATTCACATTCAGTCACTAGGTTGTGTGGAAAGATTTCTCCACTGCAGTTGAAGGACCAGCTAGTTCTTCCGCCAATAAAAATACATCTTTAACTTCAAATGCATTCGCCTTATCTCTCACTTAAACCTACAAAGCCAATTCCAATAGTTTACTTGATGGACCAGCTAGACAAATACAGATCAGATTTCAGCTATGCATCTTAAAACATAGGATATCATAGCTCTGATAAAAGTTAAGTAAATCTTACAGGGTGTCTGAAAAGAAAGATACAGAAGTGAAGAGATGATATGCAAACTGGGTTTATGTTAAATAGTCCATCACAGGTTTTGACCTTATGCATTTATGTAATCATCACATAACATCTGTACCTGGAAAGTTCCCAGACTTCTAGTTTCCCTTTATAAAACAAGTTGGTACATCACAGACAGTCTGATCTATGCACTGCAGGTTGTGTGGACAAGGTCCAGGTGAGAGATAATGACTCAAGGCCTACAGTAATTGCAGCTTCCATTTTTGGGGAGTCATTTGTATTCATCTACTTCCAAGAAGCCATTAAAATGCAATGGCCTTTTGGAAGTAGTTGTGAGAGGCAGAACACCTGGGAGAGAGAAACACATATTTGCTTTGAGACAGCACAAGTTTAGCATCTATGCCTGTTTTTTGGATTTAAAAAAATATGAAGAGTTTGGGGGGAAGGGGGATTCGTGTTGGTAAGAAAAATGCAGACTCTAAATAAACCATACACTACAAAAAGGCTGCTGATGAAGAACACAATTTCAGACCAATACATCAAAGAGACACATGTTGCCCAGTTCACCTGGTGTTGTGTTTCTACTTTAATCCTCTCCCAGTTGAGATTCTCTCCCATTGTTCTTTAATTAGCATGAGACTAAAGATTGAAACATTTGCTATGCTTCCCTATTCATTGGAATGGTGGTATATGCAGATTGCAGTCTTTTATATCGTAACTACAAAATGTCACCACAGTGTAGGTTAATTATACAGGAATTGCCTTCATTGTTATAACTGAACTGGTGATAAAACTTGATAAAATATGATATGAAGTAATTAGATATGAATAATGAGTATGCTACCAGAGCAGTATGAAAAACAATGACAATGGAGACACAGAACAGACTAACCCCCCACCAAAAAAGAAAAGTGTAATTGAAAAATCATTCATCTACATCCAAAAATATTGCCTCTGGGCTTCAATAACCATATCCATTTTAGTGGGTGAGTGAGATTCTCACATTTTTGGATGAAACACTCCACTCTCCTGGCTTTCATTTTCCTTATGATGCTGCCTCCTTGTATTGTGTGAATAGAATAGTTTAATTTGCAGTAAAGAAAATATGCAGTTATTAAAATCTGTGCAGTATATGAGTACATGCAGCAAAGTGAAAATGACACTTTCCTGCTTTATGCGTGGTTTATCTTTTAATTTCCTCCTTTCACAAATTCTCCATTTTATGGCCCCAATCAGTATAAACCACCCACTCCCCTTCAAAGCCTCTACAAGCCGGTACTCCTACTCACAGACTCCCAGCTGCCCTGTAGACCTGACACACTGCCCCTATGATGTACTGTCCCTTTTTACATTAACCCTTCTGTACACCTCAACCCATTTTAACTGCTACTCTACTGCTGTCATTTCTCTGATCATTTTGTTTAAGCTACTGATGGGCTTTGATATGATTGTCATGTTATTATGGGGAAGAGAGAGAGAGAGAGAGAGAGAGAGAGAGAGAGAGAGAGAGAGAGAGAGAGATACAATTATATCTAATAAATGATTCAGCTAACAGCTTTTGTGGAAGACCTTTCTGAGTTTTTCAAGGACATTTGCAGGGATATTTTGTCATGATTCTTGTAAACACTCCTGAAGTTAGTCATAGAAGTTAGTTGTATTTTCTGCTTCTTATGATCTCAGTAATCTCATTGAAGGATGTTGAGGTCTGGTCTCCACAATGGTCAGTTCATTTTTCTGGGATCATCAGGCACCCTCTTCATTTGATTAGTGCATCTTCATCTTGTTCTAGTGGTGTGCTTAGGATTGTTTTCTTTTGCAGAATGAATTTGTATTGACATGATGTTCTTTCATTTTAAATACAGTTTGAAGACCTAACACCAATCACACATGTTAACACTGAACTTGCAACTTAATTTTTTTTTTTTTTTAAGATTATTTTTTTGGGGGATTTTTCCACTTTTTATTTGACAGTTACAGTAGAGAGGCAGACAGGAAATGCAGGAGAGAGAGGGGGGAGGACATGCAGCAAAGGGCCCAGGCCGGATTCGAACCCGTGGCACGCCAACAACAACAGCACATCATTTAACGCTCCCATGATGCTTATTGTTATGTACATATTTAGTAGGTCTCGGGATGCAAAGGGACTTGAGGCTAGACATTACTCTTACTTCTCAATGATACCAATGTGTGGCCTCCAGTGTATGTGTCCAGTTATACCTTTGTGCGGTGACATTCTCCATTACCCAGCATACTGACTGGACTCATATTAGCTATGGTTGCGAGTCACTCAGGGAGGAAGACTTTTGATTTGAAGACTGTCTCCACCTCATTACGCTACAGCGCATGAAATCGTGTTCTTTGAAGCAATAACTGCTTTGGTAGAAGTATGTAAGTCTAGTGGCTGACATTCTGAGGCGACAATGCTGATGGAGTTTCTCATTCAAATGAAAGCAGGGAAACAGTATCAAAGCATAATTTAATCACATGACTATGAAAAATGCTCTCAGTGATCTGAATCTCTATTATAAATGACTTGTGAATTAAGCTTTTTGCCATAATAATAAATGTTCAGCAAATATGTCACACTATGGAGTCCTTCAAAAATACTCATATGATGGCTGCATTCACAAAAACTGTCAAAACATTTGATATCCATATTATCAGATACACCATCAAATCCCTAATATATTTAATATTTATTCCTTGCCATTTTTTATGTAGGAGAAAGTGAATTATTTGAGTTAAATGAAGAAAAAAATTGTTCAATTGTATATTTTCTTTGTCCAATTTAGACTGATTGAAAATCAATAACTTTTTTTATTGTGTGAGGCATAAGTCCAGGTGGCATTTTTCTGTTGTAAGTGTAGTTCATTTCAAGCTAAATGATATGTAATATTTGAATCCACTCAATTTCCATTCATTAGTAAAAGCTCTATTGACCTTGGATTTTTTAAACAGTTTGTTGGGGGAGGGATTATTAAATTTGATTATTAAACATCATGAAAATGTCTAAAACATATGGTGTCCAGAGATTCTATAGACATACTTGTATAATATTTAAACACAAACAGAGCTATTGAATAGGTCATTACAGCTGATAAAATCAGACATTAAATCTGCAGCTAAAACATTTGTTTGTGGCAGTATATCTAAGTTGCAACAGCTTTAATCTAGTAAACTTTTTTTGTGGTTGAGAGTGCAGTGTTCGTTCAGTTTGGAAATACTAATATGAGAGAGTTAATTAGCACTAACAACATTGGGTAATCTGTAAATAAATGGTTTTATCATCATTTTTATCAGAAATCTGTTTATAGTGCATTTTTAAAGATGTGGCAGTGTTATGCTTTTATACACTACAGTATATTTTGGATGGATTACTGAATTTAGGATGGCAGTCTGTACAGCAGAAAGAGTGTCAGCTGCAGTGCTGATGCAGATGCTCATTATAAATTAAACAGCTTTTCATGGAAGGATCTTCTGTTTGCTACTGTTCAGTAGAAACGTTTTCGGACAATAGATAGTATGGACATTTATTGAGTGTGGTTATGTACTGGTTTGGGCTGGAGTCCTAAGGGGAGCGGTGTGAGCTGTTCTCCAGGAGAAGAGCACCCCTCGAAGAGGTAGGAGATGTAGAGGAAGGTGGAGATGGGGGAGGGGGTGGGTGCCAGAGATACAGAGCACGATGGGAAATGAGGTACGTGGCGCTTTTATACTTGTGGGGAGACTGGGAATGGTTGAAAGGGGTTGTCCGAAAACGATTCCCCCAAACTTTGTTTTACAAAAAACTCCATTAAGAGTATATAATTACTGACTCCTGATTTATCTCAGTATTTCTTCAGTGTTAAAATACAGATTGGTGTTTAAGACCCTTATGGCATGTATAACCATTAATGTCTTGGGCAAAAGAAAATGACTGTTGATGGAAATGTTCCTTTTTTTAGTTCAATTTGCACAACAAACAGTTTTAAACACTGTCGTAATCAAGCTTGACTGACAGTGCAACTAACTTGCTCTAAAACAGACACAACATAAACAGGTATTCAATTACACCCAATTATACCATACTTATTTAAGAGGGTGAAATCAAGAGATGCTGTATGAATCAATGATTTATGCTGATGTTACTGCAGGTACTCATTATTTAAACATAAAAACCAAGGAGAAGGCAAATGAAGGCATCTCACAGAGACCAGGGGCACTTGTTTTTCTGCTGGGTGTAAATAATTGCTATGAATAATCACATGTCACCTTTGGATACATTATGATGAGGAGGTCATTTAGTTAACTATCAAACACGGTGTTATCAGTGGAGCTTGCAGCTTACATTGTTGACATACATTTTTTTTTGCTGGCTATGTCTGTTGTTCTGGAGTACTTAATTAGCTTGGCCCCATTTTACCATATCAGCAATGCACATTGTAACCTTGTGTGCAGTTGCATCAGACTTCATCCTCTCTCAAAAGTATTATACCTGGTCTCATTCTTCATCTCATGTTTACAAGCTTTTATTAATGTGGAATGACTATGAGTCAAAGGTTTGTTTTCATTACATTTAATACAGTTGTTAATGCTCTATTATTAATTTACAGAAGCACAAGACTATTATACATTTATAAATGCATGTAAGACTCATTTAAATGTATGTAGGGGTTTAAGCAGTGCTGAAACTTTTCTTCCATAGTGCAGTAGGGGGAGGGGTTACAGGGCTGGGAAGGGAGGCTTAGGGCTGGTGTGACTCCTGGCTTCAGTGCATCAGTAAATAAAATGTCAGCACAATCAATCTAACCTTAAGCAGTCCTTTGCAGTGGCAACCTGTGAGCTTGAATTAATAATAAAATCTATCAAAGCGTTTTTGGAATAACTGCTGTCAAAAGGGTGGCCATAACTCCTCAAATCGTAGTCATTGGCGGGTCTGTGTAAATCTTCCCCCAGCCATGAATGATGTTTATTTTCCCCACCTCTTACTCTTTGACACTTTGGAATAGCTTGAGCTTTTATTTGTGTTTGGAATGGATCTGTGTATGTGCATTTGTGCACGTGTGTGTGAGGCACTTTTTAGTGGGATTTGGTCCCATGGGGTTTGGGTCGGAGTGGTGTGTGTGTAGATTGTTTTCCACAGCACTCAAGCCCTGAATAGCCCTTCACTGTGTGTGGCAGACCTCAGAGTGGTTTGCTGAAGTAGCACAATGTGAATTTGTCCTGGGGGAAATCTTTAAGAAAAGCTGTAAATAGACATTGTCAGGTATAAGGTTGGGAGCAATCAGTAGAGTGGCTGTTTGGGCCCTTTATACTTTTGCTTGTCACAGAAACCCAGAATGATCCAGTAAAGACCCTCAAATGTTGCCCTATAGAAAAGGGAACTAGAAAGTCCTCTATTCTCTGTAAGTCAGTGCACTTGTATTTGATGTGTAACTGCAAAGGAGAGAAAAAGTGATGCTTTTCTTTGTAAAATAGAACACTTGAGAATGAGAGTGTTAGTGTGTTAGTATGCAGCTGATGTATACACTGAAAACAGAAGCTATCCTTGTATATTATCCTGTAGATGGTGCATATGGAGTGTTCAGTATTTTGAAGATAGTGTTGTATAACATGGAAGAAAGTCTGCTTTCAGCAGCATTATGGGACACTGGATGCTGCTCTCACATTACTAGCAAAGGTGCAGGTGAGCTGGAGGTGAAGGGGTTTATTCTGCTGCTTCAGAAAGCCTTCACAGGAGCGTGGCCATGCAGTGTGTCCACAGAGAAGCGAGTCAAATCCTCTGTTATTGTGGTGAAACACAGGTGGGAGGCACTACTCAGAAAGCTTTGTTTTCTGTGCCAGTGTTTGCAGAGCTCTGATTGTGCTTGACTCAGGAACGTGTTTATCAGTGATACTACAGCTTGGTTTTGGTTTTGCCAGGATGCTGGGAGCTCATCAGAACACTGATATCGATGGAATGAGTGTTGTGTGTGTGTGTGTGTGTGTGTGTGTGTGTGTGTGTGTGTGTGTGTGTGTGTGTGTGTGTGTGTGTGTGTGTGTGTGTGTGTGTGTGTGTGCATGCATGTGGGGGCATGTGTTTGAGCATTCAGTTTAGGTGTATATCTGTTAGTACATTTATGTGCGTTCACGTGTTAGTTTGTGAATACACATGTTTATTGATTATATAACTGTGTACCAAAGTGTCAGTGTGTGTGTGTGCTTGTATGTGTGTGTGTGTGTGTGTGTGTGTATGTGTTTGTGTGTGTGCATATTTAAAGGCCAAGGACAAGGCTGAAATCCCAATAATTGCTGACTCCCTGCTTTCTGTCCTTTGTGTAAAGGACAGTGATTGAAACTCATTGTGATATAGATACATGGATTACAAAGCCATTATGAAACACTGTTCATTACAGTGCTTTAATAAAGTTCCCATCAGTGCTGTGATGTGACAACCTCTTGATTAATCTCTGCTGTGTTATGGAGAAATTGCTGCACGTGTTCTCATCACAATATATTTCTTGTGTGATGTTTGGTTTCTCTGCATATAGTGAAGGGCCAAAGCGCGCTATAGATCTAATTGCATTAAATTAGGAATATATTCAATGGAAAACACAACAAATAGCAAGTAAATATAAAAGAAATAAAACAGCTAGAGATTATGAAAGGATCATATGGTGCCTGTCACAGGAATGGTTCAATTGCCTGCCTTATCATCAGATATGCAAGCACACAAGAAAGGATCTACCATATCAGCTCAGGAACAGTGTTCAGTGCCATTTCTGTCAGCCTCTTCTCTTTTCAGACACATCTTACTGACTGTCACTTCTGATGTGAAGAACGTTCAGGCTCAAGCTGAGACAGTCACTGACAAATTACTGACATCAATTCCAGATATTTCTGCAGAAGCACATGCAGTCCAGCTGCTTAATATATACTTCTGTTATATGTACAACCCACGACAGCTTATGGGAACATGCTCAGTGTAGAGGTTACAAAGAGGAAAAACTCTTTTTGAGACTTTGAGATCTATTTAATGAATTTGTTTTTTCATTAAAATCTCAGAGGATGTGAACCTACTTTCCAGAGAACCCAGAGTCATTCAGAATTGGGAAGCCATCACAAGTGAAAATTCTAATAAATCCAATAATGCAGTTTGATACTTCTTTTTAGTTCAATAATCAAAGATGCTTAATCTTGCAACTTTTATAATTATCAGCTTAGGTGAATTAAATAAACAAGCAAACTAATATGCTTTAAAATAACTTTTGTCTATTATTTTTATATTTCTTACAGTTTGAAATGCTCATCTATATTTAGACCCATCCCACTGATGTTCACAGTCTTTCAGGGTGTGGATTGGCACTTATCCTTCAAATTTCATGTAAAAAGGCAATCCTTCTTTTCTGTCCTCCTCTCACCTGCAGACAGCACCACTGACTAACAGAGTGTCACTCTAATACATTATGAAAAGGGAAGAAGTAATTCCCTCTCTTTCTGCCCACAGTTAGTATTGTGGAAAACAGAACATTTCATTTTCAGACTGTTGGTGTGGGGAATTGAGTGAGGCTGGGGTTTATTTTTGTAATAATTTTGTGAGTATCTAATGTCCAGACCAATGAATTAAAAGCTTGCAAACTGTTCACATTTTTTCCTTGACTAACATATATGTCCTTAGAGGTTTTACAACAATTGCAACAGTTGAAATGGGGAGTTAAGATAGGTCTTAGGTTCCCTTCTTCGGGCAGAGAAAACTGGAATGCTTCTTAGACCGCAGACTCTTGTGTAACAAAAAGGGGCAATTGTTTGAGGTTCATTATAAAGGGTCATTATAAAGAGTAGTATAGAACCTAGTTCTTGCTGTAATATAATTCAACTAAAATTTCCCCCAAAACAAGATCAGCATAATTAACAGACATACTATAACCCATAGGACAACCCTGAACTTGCAAAAATCCAAGATATCATTATAACAAAAATTGTTCTTATAAAAAATGTTTTCTCATATATTTTAGATGATAACGTCAACAGGAAGGCCACAAACCCAAACCTCAGTTAATTGAGCCAGTGTACTGCTTCTGATTTATTTAAGAAATACAAATATTTTTATGTTTACAAAAATATACATAAAAGTATTGCATCAGGCATGATTTGGAAAAGGCTTCATTCATTTTATTTAGGACTACTCTGATGCATATCTCAATCATGTAGTATACACAGAAAAATCCCAGATAAAAATACATACATTTTTGATATGTGCAAATCCCTTGTATCTGAGAAATCAAAAAAATACATAAGGTCCTCATATCAGAATCAGGCCACAAGGATGCATATTATATTGTTGTAGTGTTGCCTCTGTATGATGGTTATATCATTACACTCAAACTAAAGTGCATTCTGAAGGTACTCCCTCCATGCAATCCTCAACAAACCAAAACCCTTTCTTGCAACATGTTCTTTCCACTACAGAGCTGAACCAACCCCAACCTAATTTTTCTACCAGCAAACCAACCTGTCTGCCATTTTGCACGGTCAATTTCAAGCATGTATTTAAAAGAACGAGGAATAGACTGAAGAATTTGCTGCTGTATGTTCACAGAGCAGAAGCCTCTTTTGTGTCCAAACCAATGTCATGGAAGCCAGCGGCAGCCCCTCTGTCCTCTTGTGCTGGTCTGAGCACTGACTGTGCCGGTTACACTTGAATGAGCAGCAATTTGAGTGAGTGTCACACGGACCCCAGTCACCCAGGTGCTGCTGTCACTAACTGCACTGTGCGATGTGTTTCAGCATGCCTGGTTTTTCCCAGAACCAGTTACTTTCATTTCACATAAGTGCCCAGGGATTGAGACTCCTATTCCATTGGGAACCCTGAGCTTGATTAGACTATTTTGGTTTTGGTTTGAACAGCAGAATGCACTTCAAGAAGCACTTGCCTGAGACATGCCTGTGATCCAGCGGAGTACAAACACTGTGCCCATGAAGTCATATTTGTAGGAGTGATTGAGGTCACCCTTATGTCAAATGAGGGAGATTAGTCAGGCATCACAAAAAGATAAAAGGCTAATCGTTTCAAACAGAATTATTTCTCACTATTGCAGGGGTCTTCAAACAGCCTAATTTCATAAAACTCTGTCTCTAGTCTCTAATATCTTTTCACTTGGAACAGAATCCCCAGTTGACTCAATAGATGTTCGGATGTGTTAATTAAGTTTTTTTTTTTTTGGAATGAGCTGCATCTTGAATCCTACTGCTTTGTTGTAATCCTGTGCTTGATTTGGACTCCAGCCCAAGGGGTAGAGGTCCAAACATGCATACCCTATAAAAATGTCCAACTATAATTCTCTTCTTGCTGTAGCTGGTGTTTGCGCTCCACATCTCCTCCCTGTTCTCTGCCCCACACTGATATCCCATGCTGTCCCTGGCCCATGCTTACGATCAGACCCTTCTACCCCAGAGGGCACACAGTGCTGCAGTAGTGCAGCCTTGTGTCTACCCTGACCTGCTTCTCAGGTGGACTGGGCCCTTACACGTTGTTACAAAAGGCATACTTGGTTAACATTTAGAAGGAATACAAATGCCACAGTTTGTTATAGATGTATTAAGCACTGTTCTAGAGGCATTTGAAAGAAAATGTGTAAAAAATTTTGCCTTGTGTCCCTGAATGCTTGTGTGGACCGGAAAATTATACGATGTGTTGACACTTAAATGATACTTTTTCAAATTCAAACAAAGAAGAAAGAATCAACGGGACAAATGTGTCATTTAGGTATCAAAATATTTATTTTTTTAGCATTATTGTGAAGGTATTAATAATAACATTCTCTTTTGGTCTCTTGAAATGCAACAGGAACTCTGAATGTTTTCAGTATACATGCATCAAGGTCATTGCACAGTGATGACTTGAAAACAGAATTTTTTTGGTACTGTATATTTGCTGGTACATACTCACCAGAAGGTTAAACAAAACATACTACCAAGTGTACATTAAATATGTGTTATAATGTTCTTGACTCTGGAACACTTAATGGCTGGATCTGAAGGTGTCCAGCAGGTCTGCTTCTTTTACATTTCAGTTCTTAACATTGCTGTCAATGAACCTCTTTTTACAATTGTGTTATTACAATGTAATAATGAGGTATTACCATTATACATTTAACCAGTTTTTAATGGTAAAGTGTTGGCCAGTGATGGCACATTTTATATCTGCCTTTTGATTTGCATGACATGTGATACTTGGACCTTCCAAGCACACCTTACTCTACCTTTTCTAATAGCATTGTGTGAAATGACTCCTGTCATGCTGTTTTGAATAATGGGTGCATATGGCTGAGCATGCTAATGTGTGCGAGTGCAGTAATGTGTCTGCTCTGTTTGGGATAATTGTATCTGTACCTGTCTATTTAAATGTGTCAGAGTCTAGTTTGTTATGCTGTAAAGCAAAATTCCAGATCACAAAATAAGAAAGTACCTAGAAAGTAAACTGCGACGTTGTGAAGACTGAAGGTGAAAGTTGACCGTGGTATTTAATTTACCCTGGCTTTTGACATTTCTATTTTTTCCATTTATTGTAAAGACCTATCAGTTTTTCTGGACTGTTCTTTGCTTTATGTCTTTTCTCCTGTTGTTTTTTATGTATAATATCTTCAGCATCTATGTATCTGCATTGTATTTATATTTTTTTAGAGTAATGAAATGACCTAACAGTAAGATTAGACTGGTGAATGGAGTGACTGATACTCTGACACAGCAGACATGTTACAGTGACTTTACTGCAACACAACCTTGTTTGAGATGTATGCGATTAAATGCCTGCTGGAGAAAATAGGTTTGGATATAGGATTGTCAGATTTTGAATTATATGCCCCACAAATCTAAAGTTGCTTCATGAGCAATTATTCCCATGGTAATTATGACTGAGCATAAGATGCACTGAGAGTGGGCAAGATGCACCTGATGTGTTCTTTTCCCATGGTTTCCATGGCTATTGGGAAGTCGCAACAGCCAGGACCCATTATATACTGCAAGAATTCATTGTGGCTACATGAAGACCACAATTATATACAGTGTACTTGGTTTTAGCTTATTTTACTGATGGTACTGAATTACTTACTGTAAAAAAAGCAAAGTAATAGATTCAGACATCCAAAAATGGCACTCCCTCTCTTAAAACTGAAAAGCTGGGCATTACTGTCAACTTCAAAAAAAAAGACAGAAAAGAAAAAAGCATTTTGGTCACAGTGTTAACACTTTTACAGAAATAATTTTAATTTAGCCAAAGGGTGTCAAAAAAAGTAATATTCAATCCTATAATAAAAAAGTAAAAGATATGAAGCCATTTTCTCAATGATTTACTACTCCTGACATTTTAATAGAATTCAGACATAAAGTGCTGTTTTTACTGCATGCTTTCTGAAGTTGAGATTTAATTGAATTGTAGCCCTAGCTCACGGTGATTAAACAGGACTCAGAGATGTCGTGTATGGGAATTAGCATACAACTCATGTTTGTGTCAGATTGACTTTTCTACCTTTTTTATTTTTCCCCGCTGAGCTCCCTGCTTCACATATTATTGAAGTGATTTCAGACTCTGTTGTAATGATCAGAAATAAAAGGGATTATGCTAGAATGGTGGCCGCCACACAGAGGGAACTGTTCAGAATCCATTTTTAAAATTCAAATGAATTTATTTTACTGGGAGCACAAGGAAGCAGTTTTTGTTTCTCTCTCTCATACAGTTACATAACGCACATTTATTTGACAGGCAAAGTAAAACACACATTTTGATTGATTACCGGTCTGCTAAATGCTCAGGGATCACCGGTATGGTCACTAAATGAAACAGAGTATTGCTGTAGGAATCGTTTGGAGTTTGGACAAAGCACCGGATAAAATCCAAATCTGTAGTTCCAAATCAAGGCTTTTTTTGTATGTTTGGATTGAATCCAGCTGTGATATTGATTTTAAAAAGGGAAGTGTATTTATTTATTTGGGATACATTCCACTTAAGGCCTGAATAAGCATTTTCTTAAACTACACCCACAGATAGCTGCAGGTCCAGAAACTGAAATTAATAATGGAGCACACAATCTTGTATTAGAATAAGTAACATGTGCATTTATGTGTAAATCAAAGCTTTTGAAAAAAGTTGACTGAATTCATGAATGAGTGATTTGCTCTGAGAATTTAAGCAACACAGGCTTTGGGTTATGCATCTGAAGGCTGCTCCAGTGTATGGATGCGTCCCGCAGCTGGAGCCCTGCCTGCTTCACGGATGATGGACATTAGGGAAAAAACATATTCACAATAGGAATGTGTAAAAAAAATGTTATTACGTACGAGGGTAAATCTGCACTGGTAAATGTGTTCTGAGAGATTGGGTTTTGAGCATGCTCGTAACGGCAGAGAGATCTTAGTGCAGGTCCGAGGGCAGAGCGCAGCCCCAGGCCTGAGTGATTGTAATTGGTTACACAGGGAGATACTGAGTGAGGAAAAGAGGACTGAGGGGGTCTTTATGTTCTTTGGTATGGACTAGACCACAAACTGGGATCCAGTTCCACATCATTCAACAACACCTTCTGGAAGGTGCCACAGATAAAGTTGCAAAATGAGGGATACATTTCTGAAAATACAATGCACCACTATCTTTTACAATTTATTTTACAAAACACAGGTAAAGATAAATATATGCTTAGTAAGGAATAGTAATAGTTGGGGATCATATTTCTGGCTTCACTGACAGTACTCAAAGCAGTTTAACTCACTGTCTAAAGTGTTTAAAATTGTCTTTATAACAAACCTGGATTTGCTGAAAACTTTAGGACTCTTCAAAATAGACATGAATCCACTTTTAAGTTAATGTAAACCTTAGACAACATTTCCAGGCCAAAACCAATGAAAGAAAATGAATGGATCAACTGATGCAGTCAACCTAATGGTGCTTGAGGAAGTATTTACTCAATCATATCCTTTCAGGTGGAATGGTAAGAGTCTAAAAACAAGTCCGCCTTTTCTCTCAGATTAGAAGGATGTTAGACATCTTTGTAGAATTTATGGTAATGTACTTGAAATGAGTGCAATATATGTGTGTTTTTAGATTCTGCCTGTTCAAATGAACCAGCATCATTACATTAAAAAACAAAAAAACTGCAATCAGTGCCACATCTTAAGCTCATACAAGAGTGACTCTTTTTCCATTTTTTTCAGTGTTTCACATTAGTGCTTGAGGCTGCAGGATTTCAGCACAGTTTAAAGGACATTCCAAACCGGAGGCTCTTTGGGGACATTGATGTATCCGGCTAAAGCTTTGGTCCTCAGAGCAGTCAGGCATCTCATTGCCCTGTGATGAATGCTAACAATGCCAGGGTCCTCTGAGGCCTGGAGTCCCATGGGTAGACACATAATTGGTCTTACCATCCTGCAGTACCCACTTCTCTGGTGAATTGTACACCTGTGGTCTATCTGTGCCAACTGTGACAGACATGTAGTGGCTGAAGAGCTCAGCTCATTGCAGACGGGATGGGGGATCCACATGCTCACGAGTCCCCTAAAACTGATTGACTCTGTGATTGGAAGTGTCTTCTGTACTGCATAAAAAAGTTCATTAAGAATAAGGACAATTTGGCATTTGTCTTTTTGACCTGCAGTGTATGGCTATTTTTCCAGCTAGCTGGCTGGCTAATTGTTTATCTCATAAAACCTTTGTGCATCCACCAATTTTAATCTTTTAGATTAGGTAGTCACATATACTAACCAGCTTATTTGTTTTCAACAATATTACTTCAGTCGTAACATAAAGACATATCCCTTTATCAAATTTTGATGGGATTTTGCCCTTTTATGATGTGTGATTACATTTAGAGTTTAATGCCTGCTTTTTGCACCAAAGCTTGAAATTATGCTTGAAAGGCATACTTAAAATGTCAAATCTAGGTTTAAAATGTATAGTATTGCATTGGGCTGTGCTGAGCTCTGTTTCAGCACCATGTTCATGTGCGTACCCAGACCATCGGCCATTCCCCCTCAGGGATTCATTTGTACACAATGTTGCTTCACTTTAAGCAGGTGGTGTTTTCAAAATCTCCCTTCAGGTGAATAATGTTGGTGAGAGAGAGAGAGAGAGAGAGAGAGAGAGAGAGAGAGAGAGAGAGAGAGAGAGAGAGAGAGAGAGAAAGAGAGAGAGAGAGAGAGAGAGAGAGAGAGAGAGAGAGAGAGAGGAGAGAGAGAGAGAGAGAGAGAGAGCGAGAGAGAGCACATTTCTTCTTGGCTGAAAGCACATCACTCACCAAAAAGTCCATTTTCCTTTGGATACACTATGAATATTTCATGATGCATTTCCCAGCTGATGAATAGTTATAGAGCATAAATGAAAGAATTTATCAAAGTGATAAAGATTAAATGGAAAAGTCTCAAAATGAATGTTGCCAGGTTTGGTGAATGAGAGAGAGAAAGTGTCCAGCAAAAATAATAATATTTTTTTGTTTAATGTTGCTGATCCATTCATAAGTAATGTAGATTGTAATTGCTAAATAGTGGGTTGTTGCTAAAAAAGCAGATGCAAAGATGATATTATGGATTACCAAAATGTGTTTCAGGGCTTTTTTGGCAGGTATGGCATGGAGGGTTGGAGAAATCCTCATCAGGACAGTTTTCATCCACCTTTGAGTAGGAGGGATGACAAGCTACATTTGTGTACCTCACAACCTCTCATAATCAAATATTAATGAAATTGGTCTGCCCTCTGTGTGCTTTTAAATACTGTTGAAGAACAGCTGAATGGAGTACTTAATAATGCATGGAGTTTGGGTGTGAAGTAACTGGGAAGGTCAAGGTGAGAGGAAAGGCCACGGAAGCTAAATCACATTGCAAAAAATATCCATATTCACTTTTACATGGACTCACGGTTTGATGTCACAGGCCACACAAGAATTTTTGATGAGGAAAATAGGCCCCTCGGCCCATGCAGGCCTGTCTGCAGAGCCAACTGAAAGTCATTGTCATTATATACCAGTAGGAGGCTCATCATAAAATTTCATTCCCAAGAGCTGACATTTGGTCCAGCCAGAAATTATTTTTTAGACCCGACCCACAGCTGAAACAACTTCTGTCAACTCAAAAGGGCTGCACAGGTGCAGACTACACCTTCTGAAACACCCTCTGTAGCTAAAGGGCGGTTATTTTCTACTCCACTATTCACTAGTTTATTTGCCACAATGCATCATGCCAGAGGTCTGTGCGACTGTCACGGTCCATGTAGACAGGCAGTGGGGTTTTGAGAATTTACTGTTTCAAAGGATCATTCCAGTACAAAAATGAAAATAATGCAATGAGTTAACATACAAAAACCATAGTACTACAACAATTTTGTTTAATAGTTTTTTAGTTTTGACTAGTTGTTTCCGTTGGCAAGTAGTGGTGATGGGAGTTGAATAGACTACTCCCAGATGTGCAATTGTGTGAAAATAAATCACTACAGGATGTTGTGCTGACTGTGACTGTGACCTTGACTGCATGTGTAGTATCTTATCACTTCTTTCTTCTAATGGGGGTGGAGAGCAGAGTACTGTAACCATTAGAATCAAAGAAATAAAGATTGACATTTATTAATGGAATTGAACACTGCAGCTCTCCCTGTCTCAGATATCTGAGAGATTCCATCAGAGAGGCTGATATCACCCTCTGTTGGTACAGAGGCACAGAGATGGAGGCAGGGGAAAGACAGGGTCTCTGGAGGGGGTACTGAATCGTACCAGACCACATCAGAAATCAATCCCCTCCTGCCCTCCTATTCTCTGTGGATTCCAGCGCTGTAATGCACACCCTCACCAACAGAATCAGGAAAGCCTGGAACTGATGCAAACGGCATGATGTCTGTGAGTTCACTCAATCTCAGCTCAATACAGCTGCCTGTCACTAGAAGTGAAAGTGGTTTACAAAATCTGAATGCTCTTAAACAAAGTTGAGAGGAGAATTTATGCAAAGCTTAGAATGGAAATCATGTAAAATAGCCTATAGGAGAATGTTTCAATGTTTTTCAGATTTAAGATTAGAAATTAAGATTGAAATGAGATTGCTTTTGGGGCTGTGCCACACAGTTTTGGAAAGGACTGAGGAATAAAAAATAATTTGTGAATATATGAATAAATACAAATTGAATTAGTTAAAATGTAAGCCTTAATTCAATAAACAGTTGCACATAATTTTTCAATACAAAGGAATTTTCATGTTAAATGTAATTTTTTTTTTTTTAATTTTAGAACTTAATTCTGGGGACTTCTGAATTCACCTGCTCGTTGAATCCATGTAATTTGATAAAAGATTTTTTATCTTCCACCCCCCTAAAACAGGCATTGATTATGGGCAGTCAGAGATCATACATAAATAAATTCAATGAATTATATACAAAATGTATTAATTGAATTTAAAATGTGACATGATACTCAACCCTTCATAATTTTTTTTTCATATGGGATACATGTGGGAAACTTTTTTATAATCTGTATTCAGTCACTTTTTTGGGAAATACAGTAATTATTCCTTAAAATCAATACAATCCATGGGAAAATTTAAATTCATGCTTAAATGTAAGTCAGCAATGAAGATAGTTTTCCAACACAGTTTTTCATAATATCCCGTAAGAACATAATATCTTCAGAAATATATTCCATTTCTTGAATCCTTAACTATTCACTAGTGTATTCATACTCACCACTTTCTTGCAGTTTATAGGTGCACATTTTCATTCCTGGGACTCCACAAAACCTTTTTTCACCCTTAAAGGGAGCTCCTTGAAATGCCATTAGCCCTGAGAGATTACTTTGAATCAGTTACATTTTTTAGTTCATCTGCTTTTTTAGTTTATTGCTCAAAACCCCTTGGGCTTGTTTAATTTGCATGGGGAAGAGCTGGGCAGCCTCAGACAGAGACGAGCTGGGCTCTGAGAAAACAGGATAATTTTGCTGACACTGGAGGTGAACCACCACAAAAGGGCCTGGGGGTCGATTCATAAAAGCGATTGGAGGGCAGCTGCTGTCTTAAGCACCTGTCAGATAACACAATGGACTTCAGCAATCTGTCTCACAGCTTTAGGGAGAGTCAGGAATAAATGGTCAAATATAGTCAGGACATAGCCTGTGGCAGAGTCCATTTTTTAACTTCACAATTTTTTATCATATTTTAAATAAAATCTGAATACAAAAAAAAAACATGACAGATGGGTAGAGGTGTAAGAATCACACTTCTAAACCTTGCAAATGACAGCGATGACAAACTGACGGCATGAGACCAATTGCTTAGAATAAGAGAATCTACCCTGTGCTATATTGATGCTGACCTTTTCAATAGCAAAACATCAAGAAAATTAGTTAAGCAAGCTGATTTCAAATAACTCACATGCTCTTTAGTACTGATTATTATGCATACAATCAGAGAAATGGTGGGGAAAATGGGCTTCAACATGTCTGTAGTGGTTAGGTTAGCCACTGTGTTAACCACAGTCTCTAGTGGCTAGGTTAGCATTCACAAAGACTTTCTGTCTTGACCCTTTAAGCTTAGGAGACTCTAGGTGCTTTGAAATTTGTTGAATAATGAACTGTCCCTTCAGGGAACATTGGGTAAGGAAATAACATTGTTTAATATTATTCAAGTGAGAAGCAGCAGTAGCTGTCATTCTCCAAATATTTATTAAAGAGTTGCTGTCACTCCCCAGATATTTATCCAAGAAAAACATCTAAATATTTATATATTTAAATCTAAGGATCTAATTTATTGAACTGTAAATTCAGCATAAAACTGGTCGAACATGAGCTCAATACTTCAGTACTCCCATTGCTTACTAATGTAGAGAGTTCTTCCAGAATACAACTGTGTCTTTATATATACATAAAAGGTAGCACTTATATCATAATATTAATAAGTAGTATTTTTGGCAATAAAGCAGAAAGTAATAAGATATTTTTAAAGATGCTATTTGCTATTTGTTTATGCAAAATTTCTCCATATGGTGAATTTTTTTGCTTCAAACTGATCTGTTTTACTGCCTTGATAAGTGTTTCTGCCCTTTAAGGTCCACACTCATGATGTTATATAAACATTCTTTTCCAAAATTATTAACTTTATGAATAGTATTTAAAAAAGTGTTTCAGTGAATTTTGTGTGTTTCAGTGCAGAATAAAGCTAAGGATGATCCAGAGCACTGGAGACTGATATTACCCTTATCCAGGCTCTAAGGAGTGATGTCTCCTGCTGTGGTGGGCTTCAATGCGTTGCTTCACACTCTTGATGTTATTCATTTCAATAGACCACACTATATTACAGACTACAATAATGTTTGATTGTAGATGATATGAATGTCAAACTTGAATTCCACAGGCTTATGCTGAGTTGCTGAAGCCGCACCCTGGATATATGACTGACTTGGTAATTGCCTAGCCTGAATCTGAAACACTTTCACATATCCTTTTGCATTCCTTTTATATACTTTTTCTGTTAGCATTGTTCTATGGTTCTGTAAATCAGTAATATCTCAGCTTTCTTTCAGGAAAATCCAAATATTTGTATTATTTAACATATGATTATATTATCATTCATACACTTTCACACAGGTTTCTGATGCAAAGCCTCCTTCATCTATTCAGTATCAGATATTCAGGCCACATTGGCCTGTCAGTATTCATATATGCTTGGATATGTGTGAATGCGAAAGGCTGAATAAATTGATTGGAGCAGACCCTGAGTGAAGGCCGTTACAAGCTGTTGGATGTCTGCTGGCAAATACATACATGAGAATGAACAAGTTAATTGGGAACTGAATTAAACTGAAATCTCATTTTCACCAATAGATTTTGGCATTACTGCCAGCCTGGGTATATTATAGTGTTGTGGTGTCCATGGGCATACATATCCTTTGCTCTGTCCCAAAAGGCTGAAAGAGCAACTTCGTTCACATTTCTACGCTGTTGTTAGCGGTTGTGGGGTTGTTATGTGGGTGGGTTGTGCTGTTAATTGATTGTTGGGTCAGTTATTGTTGCTTCACTATTGTTGCAGTGCTTTTGTTTATGCTTCCCTGGAAGTGTTCGTTCTGTTACATGTCAGCTCTGCACATCTTATCTTATATCTGTTTCTTCTTCTCCTTTAATGTTGTAATATTGATTATAAATCTTGCCAAGCAGTGTGTGGGATTCATAGCTGAAATACAAAGAGAAAGCAGTCCCCCTGGTCTGACTCAATGTATTCCAGATGGAGGAACATCACAATTTACAGTATGTGGTTTGCCAAGACAATGCACATCATTTTTAAGTGTCAGACTGCTTATTTGCTTGATGGATCAACTCCTCTCTTAAAACAAAGGAGAAAACCCAGGGGTTTATTATAATGTGTATTATTTCTTTAATGGATCTCGGGGGATGCCTGCAGTGGTTTACCATCACCAGGAAGAAGGCAGGACTAAAGAAGCTGTCACACCCAAGTAGCTAAAGTACCTGCTAGCATTTGCACAGGAAACACACAAAATAAACTGGACTCAACTAAATGTTCTTGGAAAGTAAATCAGTGATTATATAGGTAATGAGAATTAGCTCAGCTAATCACAAAGAAGTAAAAACTGATTATTTGCCCATGATCTGCCAGGTGTCTTAGGGTCAATTGTGATTTAGACTCACTCTCCTATGTCAGTTACTAAGACAGGTCCCATCTCTGCGAAATATTACTGTACTTCAAATGTACAACTTACACTGCTCTGATGGGACAAATATGCCAATCATTTTGTATATGGTGAAATCTCAGATCACATTTACATTTAGTATGTGTGCATATGCAGTACACTATGCATCAGAAAATCTGTTACACATGGGATATTTCAATCAGAAAAGGAAATAAGGCCAATGTGTAAAAGGGATTTTATAAATTTGATATTAATTTCTTTATTCATAAACTCTATTAAATTGTAGCGTTCAGTTCAAGAAAATCAGGAGCTCTATTATTGTGATGATAATTACGATTTTGAAACAGTCAGTGTTGAGGATTTATTGTAAAAAGTGATATGCTGTCCCACCGCACATCTCCCCACTCTTATTACCTGCCTGCAGTGGCTCCCCAGCCTCAAACAACACTGGTCAAATACTGCATTGCAGGAACAGTTTCTCAAAAGTTTATGTTTTTGCACATGTTCTGTACACTCTGTGAAATATGGCATCCTCTAGTTACACACTGTATTATACTCTGTATACCTCATTTCTTTAATATAAATACATTTTTTTTCTCAAAGACTGACCCCCTGAATTTAAATTAATTTTAAAGCAGTTTGTGTTTTCATAATAACTAATCATGAATAATGCAGATTGTAATTGGAATTTGAGAGCAGACATCCCACATTGACCCTGGGAAATCTGAATGATTGTGCCGCTTGTTTTTCCTCAGAGTTTTAAATTGGAAAGCTAAAATGAGAAGTCATTTATACATTTTACTTTCATTCCCTGTGAAAGCTTACATTCCCTCTACTAATTAAACTGAGGATGAGATTTAAATGTAATAATTGAGTTTAATTTGATATTTCTGCCACACTCTTAATTAGAAAGCTATAAAAATACCCATTAAGGTGAAATTCAGGTTTGGACTCTAGCCTTTTCAGGAATATGTTCTACTGTTTTACTGTCATGGCTTCTGGACTGCAGTTGATGACACTTTGGTCGTCGAATCAAAGAGACTGATTTTGGATGGTGAGAGAGAGAGAGAGAGAGAGAGAGAGAGAGAGAGAGATGCCCATGCACATTGCTTTTTCGTGTCAGACTCCTTAAGTGTGAGAGTGAGGTTGGGAGGGTGTTGGCAGGGTAGGGTGAGGGCATTAGCAGGGTGTTAATTACCATGAAGCACAGTGGAGTCACCTCAGTTCCTGCACAGGATGCATCGCATCAAATGATGTTTATATTCGGTGCAATTACATGAGTTTGTATCACCACAAAGTGCAAGAATTTCCCATATAATATTATTATACATTTCATACACAATGTTGAAATGAATTCTTATGGATAACCCTCTTCAATTCAAACCACAGGCCTTCAATGGGATTTAAATCTAGAGACTGTAGCCAAACGTGTACTGATTCTGTTTCAGTAAACTATTTCTGCAAACAGTTCTCAGCCTCCTGGCACAGGGAGCCAGGATTTTGGCCAGAATATCCTGGTAGATGATGCCACTGACCTTAAAAAGTTCCCTAGGACCTGTGGCAGCAAAACAGGCCTGTAACATATATGACCCATCACCATATTCCATGACACCCAGGTCCAATAAAAGGGTATCATAGACTAACAGAGAGGCAACTAAACTCCACAGTTCTCCAACTCTGACCTTTGGATGTTTTTTTCCTGCCTCACATCCATCTCACTGTGTTTGGGAACAAGCTTTACTTGAGTTCTCTACCAGCCAAAATATCCAATGCTCATGTGGCTGTAAAATTTTTACTGCTGATTTAATAGTGGTAAGTGGCACATTTAACTTTTAAGGTCTTTTAAGGTATTTGTTTATATTTAACATTTTATCTTGATCATCTTCATGATGGATGCCAATCATTCTAGAGTAGGTTGTATGTAAAGCGGTCAAACTGAGTGTGCAATGTAATTTGTTTTTATGAATTGATGACCCTTTGTGTGTGTGTATGTGTGTGTGTGTGTGTGTGTGTGTGTAATGTAATCATATAGAGATTACAAAAAAAACTGAAGATGTGCCATCTGGTTATGGGAGTGGAGTATAAAGTTTGTGATCCAAATGTCAGCATTGACAGAGGTTGATGGCTGTGGGTGTTCCAGCAGCACTGTGGGTTATTCTGCACGTGTGCCTATGAGAGAGGGCTGTCTCCCAAGATGTGTTCAGCATTAGGCCCATAGTGATTGTCTGCCAACAGCATTTAATGCTCATCAGGGCCTTGCAGGGCAGAGAGAACCTAAGTGAATTTGATGAGATTGGCATCATATGGTTTCATCACAAACTCCTTGCTATCAGCAGGAAATGAAGAGACAAGCCATTTGGACCACAGAAGCCACACCGAAGGTTTTGATGACCACCTACATGTCTCATGCATGTTATCTCAGCTCCCCCGGCAACCTCTGCCTTTGGCACCAGTGACAAAGTGGGAAAAACCAGAGGAAGACAAGATGGCAAAGGAGGTGGAGAAGTCCCAGAGCAGTTATGCTTTATTTTCTTCATATTTGTAGTCCATGACCATCATTGAAGCTTTGCAATCAGGCCTCAGAGGTGTCACCCGATACCACTCTCCCTCCCCCACTGATCTCAACTTCAAGATACCAAGATGACTAGCACTTCAAGCTCTCTAGAAATCACCATTAAAGTCACTGTTATACAGCAGTGTAGCCCTACAGTTTCATTATAGCACATGTGTCAACAAGCAAATGTCAGAATGCTGATCTAACATGCTGACCGATTGTCCTTGTCCAGAAATGTTCTTCCCAATTCATGCATCATGTCACCTCCAGTAGAGAATTGTTGCTGATTGAGACTTAGACCTATCATGACCGCTTTGCGTATTCCTTATTGATATTTACAGCCATTTTTTGGTATCAATGAATGCAAAGTTATTTACTGAATCTTTCCCTATTCTGATCTATTAATGCTTAAACCTGGTAGCTTAGCCAACAATGGGAGATGAATCGATCAGTTATTGATCATCTTTAAATTGAGATATATTTGCAGAAATTAGGCTCATTTACATTCTATCACTTTTGCACATTTTCCAAATTAAATCAATTTACCTAAAAAAGATTCATTTGTGCACTTGACCTTAATATGTTATATCCCATGTGTGATTAGGTACCTCTGAATGCCAGACTTTAAAAGGCTACTGCTAACACATTAAGGAAACATCTACTCCAACTCACTTTCAATGGCAATGGAATCTCGTATTGAAATACCTCCAGAAAATGAATTTATGGGATGCACTGGGGGGGAGGGGGTCATCCTCCTCCTCTCGGAGCTGCCTGGTTGACACCACATTAAAATGATCTTGCCCGTGTTATATACAGTCAGCCAGTAACAAGGGCTTTTTTGCTTTGAATTATAGATCTGTTGTTGGCAGCACGTGGGGAGACGAACTGTGTGTGCAGGAGCCAGATAAGACGAGATTTACTGCTTTCACAACCAGACCACAACTCTTGGAGCCGGCTCTTAAATTGTAAGGAGCTGAGTTTTGGAGATCTAACAAAACTACCATTTCCATTTTATACACAGCAGAGGAATGAAGAAGCGACATTCCCGTATGAGAACTACTCTTCTGGAAGAATTTTTTTGCTGTTTTAATAGAATACAATTTTTAATTTTTAATAAAACATTTAAAAACAAATATTGTGCCACAATGAAAATTATTATGCATAATACATTTTCGTTTGCACTGAATAAAGAAATACATTATCCAGAGATCCCCTGTTTTTAATTTCTAAAAAATTTAGTGAAATGATCAAAGTATTAAAAAACGAATTATTCGATGTGAAGTTTGTGACAGAGGATTGTGCTCTTCTAATCTACACACATTTGTTAGAGGTAAGGAATGCATTTTTTAAACACAGCCTCATGCTGTTGGCGAAGAACACACATTTGCTTTTCACAGCTCTGATCTCAAGTATTCCTGAACAACTGCCATTACTCTCTGCAGTTCACACTCCAGTCATTTTAAATGTCATCCTTTCTGTGGAACAAACCATCTCTGAGATGTGACAGACAGTCTGAGAAGTGGGACACTTTGGGAGAGGGAACGGAGAGTCTAATGCCTCTTTGTTATAACTTGAAAAAAACAGAACAGCACAATTATATTTTTAACATAGAGCAGAGCTCATACAATACAATAGGAACAGGAATGTTTAAAGCAGAACAGAGTCAACACTGGATTAAATAAATATTTATGACTTAAAATGGCAAATAAATTCAAGGGTCAATTTTTACAGGCACAATTTGGCAAGTTTAGTGATCACAAAGGTAAATTAAAAATGTCAGAATTACAAAGCAACACTTGAATTCATTTATTTTAAATGAAAAGTCAAGGACAAATGTTGATTGAATCCAAGCCTTAATGTGAAAAAAGAACAGACAACACTTTTCAAACAAACTGTTATTGTAATTGTTAATGTAAAAATGGTCTGCAATATGAAAGCATAACTGTCAGGAGGCAGGGGAGAGACACAGCATGAGGGGAGAAACTGCAGGATGGAAGGTTGCCACAAGGGAACAATGATTGCACCTGTGTTTGATTACAGATTAGGTCTGTTGGAGGGAAGAGAAGAGAGGGTGAGAAGAAGGAAGGATACTCTGAGGGACTCATAAGGACTTGGGGTGTGGGATTTGAAGAGGGAAGGGATACCTCAGAGGGAACTTATTCTTTGTTTGTTCTGAGATGTACTGTTAGCATCTTACATGTGCTGTGATGCTGGCCTAGCTGCAATAATCAGGGGCAGCTAAGTGAGAAAGGCTACCTGGGAGAATGGAAACAAAACCTTTAGGTGGACCTAAACTGCTGATGGGAAAACCTGGAACCTGGAGTGAATTAGCAGGGCCAGATCAGGAATGCAGCTCTCTCAAAATAAGGATCATGATGCGTTCAAATTGAATTCCCTCTTAGACCTACATTTTGATAAACTAATATCTTTACAAGACAACATGGCAGCTTGCGCAGGATTCAGAATGGGATGTGAACGGTTTTAAATAGAATACGCCATTTTCCCCTGAGACAGGAAAACGTGAGGATCAGCCAGGCTAAGAGCTTTCAGATTCAAACATCAGGGGGTCAAGCTGTTCTCTCTGCGACACATCGCATTGGTTACATTGCTCTGGAAAGCTTTTGGGTACAGAGCCAACCATGCCCAAGTTTAAACTTGTGATTTTTACTATAAATAACCCATGCTGGAAATCTTCATGATTTTTTTTTCAATCATGCAGAGAATGTTAAGAATTTTATGCAATGTTCTATTTAAAAATGTAAAATCAACTTTGTGTGGTGACCTGACCCTCAGAATCCCAGAATAAATTACTCCATCTGTACTCCTCCTGTGTTGCTGGAATTCATTTTTTAATGGTCAAGTGTTCTTGATCCCTTAAAACTCAAAAATCTATGCTGTACAGCTAGGCTGTCTTTGTTCTCTAAGCTGGTTTGTCACTGTAGAATTTGAATTCCAGAGCACTTTTTGCAGATCGTCAGCCATGTGCTAACAAGCAGAAGAAATGTGATCTAATCATCAGAAAAGTACCATATGGTATCATCTGTACTGATTGAGTTGAACCAGTCATGTTTTGCTGTTGAGAACAAAGTCTTTTGATCAGTTAAATGCAGTTAGTGATTGACAGTGCATTTGGTTAAATGTTTGGTAGCTGAGGTGAATATTTATATGGTTCTTGCTATAGTTTTTCCTCTCTTGATAAGGCAGGGATAAGGCAACACATTGGTCTTCTGTTTGTTTAGAACCATTTGTTTTGACAACAACATTTGAAACTTTGTACTTTCAGATTTATTTATTTTGTTTTTTATTCATCTTTTTAAAATGAAAAGGATTTATCTTTGATATCAATTATTTCCTCACCACAGCCTGCCCCCAGTGGTGAAAGGATTTTTTTTCACAGGCTGAGATATGGCTTTTCAAGTGCTGCAGTCTAGCAAGGTTGCAGATATCTAATTTAATACTTTCAGAGGCTTTCAGATCAGTGAGTCATTTAACCTTGGGAGGCAGAAAAAACAAATTATGAATAAGCCTCTATATGAAAAAAATCCTCTGCATATATTTTTTCTTCTTTCAAAAAGACTTTCATGTACATTTCATACACTGTGCACAGAAACAGCAACCTGCAGAGAACGCTGTACCATTACAATTCCCACTGTCTCATTTGATTCAATATGAAAGTGGCTGTTTGGATATTTCTAATAGGTTCCCTGGTGAGACCAAAATGACTGTCCATTATTCAGAAATGGTCACAATCAATAACAAATAGATATTTCACAAATATGAAAATATTTAGTAAATTTTGTAAACATTGGATTTCTTAAATCATTCATGTTTTACTGAAAAATCCTTCAAGAAAACAATAACCACATCATACTGTACATAGACAAGAGCTGGGGATGGACACCGGGCGTAACTACTCCTTCAATGTTTCTCAGGCAGATATATTAATCCCAGGGGAAAGGTAGGTGGGTAAATACTCTGAGTACAGGTCCAGGGAAGTGATACAGGGGTTCCCTCTCTCTCTCTTTGGCCACAGTACTTTGATGTCTGAACTGAATAGGATGAATGGTAAAGAATGCACCACTGCTTTGCCTCATGCAGAGGACTGGGCTGGTGGGCCTGACATGAGTAAGACCTGCAGGTACAGAGGCGGTACGTCACTGGATGCAGCAGCCGAGCCTTTTATGCAGAGCTGCACTTCAAATTCAGTCTCATACTGAAGTTCAGAAAAATGCAAAGAAATACGAATTATACAAGAAAATCTGTGATGGGTGAAACCACAATTTTACTAATTATCAATTAAATTGTTGGTAATTGAGGTAAAGATAATGTTTATGTGGAAATATTTGTTTCAACTACACGTTTTTGTTGTATCTGCAGATTTTTTTGTTGATATTAAAAGGGGAATGAAATACTTTCATACACATATGTGGTGCTCCCTCCACCTGACTCCAGAAACAATGCATTATTCATGCAAAAAAGGAATGATTCATTGCACGGGCTAGTCAGGAGAATGTTGACGATTTTACGTAATGACTTGCATAAGGAATGCCCTTTCTCAGCACTCATCAGTCTCTCAGAAGAGGTAGTTTAAAGAAAAAAAGTCATTCACTTAAACAGGTGTTAATGGCTGTTTCAAGCTCAATAAATATCAGATGCAGTGAAGCTTCCTGCTGTAATCATTGCAGGTGAAGTCAAATTCCATAAAGCAAAAGCAATTATCAAATATTGATGTCAGCCAAAACAAGGGCCACTGTGGACACTTGACAAATTGACTCAAGTGAGCAGAATAAATAGTGTATTCACATGGACATATGTGTTTACTGTACTGAGAAAAAGAGTAATGATTTCCCATACATCTTTTTAAGTCCAATTTTCCATGATAGCAAAGGTTACGCTTGAGATGCTACAAAGATTATAACTCCTTAAATGTCTGCACTTGTAATTTCTGTTGCAGCAGATGTCTGCTTTTTAATATTAAGTGCGAGAAGTGTTTTCCAAATTTTGACACATAAGCATATTCGGTCTGAAGTTTCAATGTACTTATTATTAGTATTATTATTACTTTATATAATAATATTAATAATAATAGTAATAATAATAATGGTATGGTATGGACATTGACTTGAAGGTGGAGATGGGGAGGGGGGACCCTCTCCTGAAATTTGTTTTGAACAAACTCCAGTAATAATAATAATAATAATAATAATAATAATAATAATAATAATAATGGTATGGTATGGTATGGACATTGACTTGAAGGTGGAGATGGGGAGGGGGGACCCTCTCCTGAAATTTGTTTTGAACAAACTCCAGTAATAATAATAATAATAATAATAATAATAATAATTAGAATTTGTTAGTAACAAGTTCCAATTCAGGAGAATGAACCTTAAATGTGTTTGGAAGGAGTTTGTTATGATGTAGTGCGTTGTATATTAGTATGGACATTGATCTTGGGCTTGGAGTCCAGGGGGGCAGTGTCATGCCTCATTCCGACTCCACCTGGAATGGCAGCAGAGGGGAGGGGCAGCATCGAGTTCACGAGGGCGTGCCAGGGCAGAACAACAGCCGATGACAAGGGTGCCGGGGGAAGTCTGCCTGCTAGGACAGCCGCAGCTGAAGGAGGCGTACTCTGGCCAGTCTCTGGGAGTGTGCAATAGCAGGTCAGCTGATGCGACGGCGCCAGTTGAAGCCCGCCGACTCTGGCTGGAACAGCGGCAGAGCGGAGGGACAGTACCAAGTCCACGAGAGTGTACCAGGGCGGAACAACAGCCGACGTAGGTGCCGGGGGAAGTCCGCCTGCTTTAGCTAGGACATCGGCAGCCAAGGGAGGCGTACTCTGGCCAACTGGAAAGGCGGCAGAGGAGAATGAGGAAGGGGGATGTACCGAGTCCACGAGAGTGTGCCAGGGTGGAGCAACAGCCGGTGGCGCGGGCACCGGGGTAAATCCACCTACTCCAGCTAGGACAGCGGCAGGGGGGGGGCGAGGTGCCGGTCTGTGGGAGTGTGCCGGGGTAGGACATCAGGCTGTATGGGAGCCTGAAGGAGCCCACCAACTCCTAAGGAATCGGCAGCGGGGAGGAGTGTGGTGCCGGGACTGAAGTTAATTTGTTTTCGTTACTGTTCCTACAGTAATAAAATTTAATGTGCTACGCAAAGGATCGGCTACAGCATCATTCTTAGAAGTGTAAGACATGAAGCAGAAACTCTCGTATATGAAACAGGTAAAATTGGTCGTATAAACTAACAGCGGATGAAAATGGATGTTAATGGATGAAAGAAATAGACACTAATCCCTGACAATGCATTACTAATCCCTGATAAAGCGTTACAGATATGACAATGGGGGTCAACAAACATGAATCTTAGTGACATCATAGAGTATGACGCATCTGTGGAAAACCAATGTTGGAAACAAGCTGATTCAGTACAATAGTTGACAATGAATAGGTACAGTGCTCAGATGAAGTTGGGGTGACAGGTGAACGTAATGAGAAAATAGAAGTAATGACGGAACAGCATGGATATGAGCTATGAAGCAACCACGATCGCGCCGATCAAATAGCGGATAGTATCATGCATTCGGTCATGAAACCAGACGAACGGTGCCTGATGCTTAATGGAGAATAATGACGGCGTGATTGTGGCAGTTAAGATCTGACTACGAATTGCTTTAACAGTTCTGAGAAACTTTAAAAACAACACTTGTTGTTAAAGCAAGGAAACTGAGCTCCAAATTATAATATGCTGAACAGATGTTGTAGGGGCAGCATACTTTAAAGCGTGACAGAATACAGGACAAACATATTAAAACCTTGTCAAAAATCACAGCTAAACAGAGCAACAAGGTAGCTAAGCTAAAAGTACTCTCTGTGTAGTGTAACCAGTACCAAGAAAAGTATAACAAATACGTAAACGAGAGACTAAGCCGCTCCAATGAATAAAATGTCTTATAAATCCCGTAAGGGTACAAACTGTACACTTTAAAAATTTGACAGAACACATAACATACATGTTAAAACCTAAAACAACAATCACAGCTGAAAGGGACGGCAGTAGTACAGTAAGTTGCCGTGGTTCAATGAGTAGCATGACAGGGCAGCCAAGCTAGAATTGCTCACTGCATCAGCGTAAGCAGTAGCAAGAAGGTTATCTATGACAGTAACACTCACACACAGAAGCTGGGCTGTTCTGATTTGTAATACACTTTACAAACCTTGCTGATAGGGACAGAAACTTTATATTCACAATATGTGGCAGAAAACGTAACAAATGGTTTAAAAACTAGGACAACAAATACAGCTGAATAGAAACGCAACAGTTCAACAGGCAGCATAGCAGGGCAGCTAAAATAAACTGACGTGCTATGCGTGACAGAAAACGTAAAAGCTGGAAAACAATCAAAGCTGAATAGAACTAAATTCGTGCGACAAGCAGCATGATTCTGTCAACTCACCGAGCTCCAGCCTCCAAGGTTTGTTTGTGTTGTGAGGGAGAGTGGAGATGAAGGTGGAGGGTGTAGTCGGGATGTGTGTATGCGAGGGGCAGAAGAAGGCAGCAGAGACTCAGCGAAGATTGAGATAGTTGGGGGCCGAGACCATGAAGTTAACAGGCAGTGCAGGCGGTACAGGAGTAGATGGAGAAGTACACAGCAGAGGGCAGCTCCACAAGCGGCGGAGGTAGCCTGAGGTTGATGCAGTCACAGCGGTGATGTCATCAGGTGCTTGACTGTTGCGAGAAGTAATCCGAGCCTGATCAACCGGGAAGCCTCCAGTGGTCCAGCAGCATCCCAGATTAGTCCGTAAACAGTAGCAGTTTGTAATCAATGTTCATTAGGGAAATATTCCCATGATGTAGTAAAAAGAACAGATCCTTTGAATGGCATTAGCCACATACTACAAATCGGAGGGTTCATATCAGTGTAGTAGAATAAAACAGTCCAGTCCATTGGTTTGGAAAAAAAAAAAAAAACTGAAAAATTTAGTCTGTCTTATGGAAGTTGTCCTGCATGAGTTGGAATTATAATGACAGAAGGTGCTTATCCCTGGCAGAGCGAAGGATGGTAATGACAGACAACGCCGAAAACGGAGAACTATGCCAGAAACAGAGAGCGTAATGGGAGAGAAGGTATGTAAATTAATATCTGCGTAGACAACCAGATTTGACGTATACCGGTGTTTCAGTGAAGGGTTGTCTGAAGGTTGCCTCTCCCAAAATTTGTTATTAACAAACTCTAATAATAATAATCATAATAATCATAGAAAACTTTGAGCTAGGAACAACTAGGAGGTTGTGAAATGGGGTGGGGGAGGATTTTTAGAGGAAGCGAGAATTTCATAAAAACAAAAACATTTGTAATGACAGTGTAATCCTGTATAATGTCTCCATAGCAACATGCTTAATTTAAATGATCATGTAGTAATTCTATTAACAGTAATTATAATAATTAATAGTATATAACACAAAGCATTATTACAGAAGAAATGAATGAAAACACCAAATTGATTATTGTCTCAAACAAGGTGGGATGCACCGGAAGGCAAAGAAAATACAAGCCAGGAATAAAATCTTAGCATGTATAGATCAGCTTTATATTTTCAAACCTAGGGAGAGATGTAATTCTCCCTCAAGAAATCACTTTCTCAGAACAATTTATTCAGCAGATGAGTCTGAAAATGCTTCTTACAGTGACAGCATTTTATTCAAATTTACTTTTACATTTAGGCATTCAGTAGACACTCTTACGCAGAGCGACTCACAAAAGTGCATTCTTCTTTATTTTTCTGAATCCATCAAATGTAAACATAAAAGATTGTTTTCCTTTTTCTACTGCTCTGAGCCAAGTGTTTCTCCTAAAAGCTGCAAGATTTCTTTATTCAGATTTTTTGCAATGCCAGGGACAGCTTTGTTTGACTTATATCTAGCTATTTCAAAAAATGGATCTTCTTAAGCTTCCTAATCAGATGGCACCCTGATCGACCTGATCAGAAAGCAGTCTGTGCTGCAGCTACACTCTTTTGGAGCCAATATTCTTTGCAAGAGCATCATTGCTATTTCCGCTTCATAGAGACATGCCCTGACAAATATCCTGCATGAAACTCTGTAATGGTGTAAATTAAGCTTTAATCGCGATGCTATGGCTGTGATTGATTCAGATTTGTCCAAAGAAGCTCATAACTCAGGCCTGTCAGCTCCAAATGCAGGATCCAGTAGACTGCAGAAAGATGGAGAGGCAATGCAGCAGTATCTCTTTCATCTGAACTCAATAACTGCAGTGGCGGGATACTGTCTCAAAGTAGCCAAGCTTTATTGTTATTTGAGATAAAAATGATAAAAATACAGTGCAGCTCAAGCACTGCTGAAGAAATAAAAATTTCATACTTAAAATAATAACTGAAGCCTGTACATTTCCTTACTCTATACATTTTATACATGTCACTCTCTCTATCTGTGTCTTGTTTTAGACATTGGCATGCATATTGTTGGATATTTCAATCCTAAATCTATGGATAAATGCATATTCTCACATAAAATACAGGTGAACAGGTCAAAATACTGTTTATATGAACAGAAAAGCTCATACTTCCATTTGTGACATGTTTATCGCCTGCTTCGGGTTTCCACTTATCACAACACATGAGAAGGGAACTCCTCTGAGATTTCATTCCATGACCCAGAGTCCCACTGCAGGATTGCTGGATAATTCATGATGCAATGTACAATGTACTGTGCCATTTTAAATTGTGTGTTAAAGGTGACACCATGATGTCTGCATGAGGGTGCTTAAAACATATATCTACCATACAATCCAACAATGTCTCCTATAACTGTAAATGGTCCAACACAATAATTAAGACCCCCAGAGTATTAGCATAGGCTAGCACCACACAATCCTATACAGTACAAAGGCTAGTTTCTTGGATGTGGATTAAGCCTCATTTTAGTCTAAAATCTTCTTTCAGAGGAGATTTTCATTGAAAATTTCTGTTTGGGCTGTGGATTGGGCTTAATTCCTGTCTGGCAAACTGGCCCTAAAGCATGTATAATCATTGACACAGCCTTGTGCCACTCAGGTCAACACCATACATAAAGCATGTATAAACTTCAGCTCAGTCCAGCAGAGTCTACTAAGCCTCCAGAAAAACTGCCTGCCTGTTCAGAATTATACAAGAACACATTCACTATGTACAAAACCTGATCCAGCTTACATTACACAGAGCTCTGGTGCTCCAAGTCAAACTGTGCAGAGTACTACCTTTTTATTGTATTGTATCTGTCTGTCTTAGTTATTGCATAAATGTAAAATGAAGAAGTTTATAAATAAATACAAGACTCCAAGAAGTTTTCAAGCTTGATGTGATTGTGAATTACTGTTAATTAATTTTTTAAAAATGTTTTCCCCTTTGAAAAAGCATGGATGTGATAATGTGAACTCTTTAGGAAATATATTCATTATATACAGTCACTTTTGTGCTTTGATCTCACTGTCAAACGTAATGGCTGCGGAGAGCTTTCAGAATGTGCTGTTCATTGATAAGACATACAGGAAGCTATACGTTCCAATGCTTTTATGCCATGTTTTGGATTTCCAATCAGTCTAATTTATGCAGTTTAATTTGTTAGCTGCACTGGATACATTCTCAGATGGACAGCCCTACATCTGGATTTTGCACTTCTGAGAGGCCTCCATGTGTCTCAGTATTTTCCATGCCAAATATTGCCACAGATTATTCAAGTCTGCAAGGCCTATTTCTCTCATTTTAAATGAATTTAGCCTTTTACAAATCCCTTCCAAAATGTTGAACATAAAATGGCAGCAAAGAGAGGGAAAGCTTGGAATCTGAATATAATAAAGTAATCAGTGGTAATAAATAAAAAACCCATGACTACCTTTCATAAGATTTTTTGACTCCTGGAAAACAATAGGGTGCTTCAACATGAAAAAAAGTAATGTGTGATTTGATCCCAATCAATAGAATCATATTATATCTGAGTAGGTGAAACTATCTTCCAGCTGTGAGATGAACACAGAAAGCAGTGTCTTTGTAGGTCAGAGTTTTGTGTATTTAGATGCTGGTCTTGGTGGAGGAGCCTGCAGAAGCATAATATCACAAGAATCCTTTAAGTAAAACTCCTGAGGGTGGGAATCCTTTAGGTAAGAGACTTCAGGGCCTCTGTGGGGACCCCCTGAGCGATGCAGCACAAAATGAAAGTTGTGAACGCATCTCCTGAATCTGAATTCTGACTGGTGTAAAAGTTGCTCATGAATGACCTTTCAAGGATGGGCTACATCCCATGTATCACAATTCATTATTGTTTTGGTTATGTAATATTATTTTACTGATGTGGCACATGATATTCTGATGTCATTCTTTGTTTCTGACACTCACTTGCTCATTTTAATGAGCAGGCTACATGACTAATGAATAAACATATTCTGCTCTCTCATGAGTTCTTATTGAGAGTCATACCAGTGAGGGTGACTGAGAATTGCTCGGAGGAAAGAAGGAAAAACATAGTGAGCTATGACCATTTTTAATGCATTAGTCTCAGGAACACATCACACATTTGTGGAAATAAATACAGAATAGAAGACAAATGGCATAGCCATTTCAAATTTATATAAATTAATCCCTTTGACAGAAAAATATAAAGAAGTATTTGAATTTCAGAGTCAAACAGATATTGATTATCTTAACATCTGTCAACTGCCAAATCAAAAATTCTTTTTAAATATGGAATAAAAAATCTCTCACAGGCAAAGTATGAGCAATAATAGTATTTTAGTAATAACATGGCTATTCTCCTTATGGCTAAAATTTTATATTTTTATATCACTTTCAAAGGTAAAAACAAGTCTTGAGTTCTGACCAACTGCTATTTTCTGTATTTATGAACGTTCTATACAGTTGTATGGATGTAAATGTAGTAGGTGCCTTTGGCTTAAGATGCCTCTTAAATAGGGTGAGAAACAGTTTTACACATGCATTTACTGTATGGCTGAAGGTTTTTTGTGTGTTTGTAGAAATAGGTTTGATATTGGCTGAGAGCAAATAAACAAGTTGTTAGTTTTATAAATACATTAAACTGTTTGTATATGCACATTACCAGGAAATACTTAATGATTGTAGGAAATAGAATTGTTTATAACTTCCAGGAATTACTGCAGGAGGTTATCTGAATGTGCCATTTCCAAGCCTCTGTGAGTTTTGGTGAGTGGCTGTGAATTTACTTCATTAATCAGGCTCACTGTTCAGCTGTGCTCAAACCTTAGCTCTCATTGGGCATAGGTAACGTTTAATTTGATCCTACTCTTTTTTTGAGCTCATAAATCTCACTTCGGCTCAGGGGCTAGTAGGCAATATTTATACAACAGAATCCATCTATCAGCTTGCAGAGGGCCCCCAGTGCTCTGTGTGCTGTGAACACTGAGTCAGGACATGTTTCACTTGCATGTCCAGCCAAAGCTTTCCACGTATTTATGTGGAAGGGTTCAACCCACATCTGGAGAGGAGGGCAGGTCAGAGAAAGGGAGGAAAAATTATGATCATAACCTTTGTGCTCTGGAGGCAGCCTTTAAAATGTTGGGAAAAGGAAAATAAAATACTTAATCATCAGAATAGTTCTGCCATAGTGTGAACATGTTATAATTCCCTCATTTTTCCAGTATGGCAGGAGGTTCTATGTCTGGCTAAGCTACTCCCTAGTTTCCATCCCAGCCCATCCTAACCCCTCAGAATTAACATTTGTCAGACACAGTAGACTAACAAATTAGAAACAGTTGCAAAATGTTCATGATTTGAATAAGGTGATTAGGGATTATCTGTTTTTCACTGACAGGGAGCAATCATCAGAAAAGGGAGACGGAGGGAGGGAAGAACTTGTCTTGGAAAATATGATGAATCATTTCACAGAATGCTGTCGGTTTAAGTCAGTTTAAGGCCTACTCTGGCTGAACTTACTTCCCAGTCTCTCCATAAGGAATAGTGAAGGAAGGAAACAGAGTCTGATAATGTATGAAAGTAATGCTGCTTCAGTAATTCCATGAACAGTTTGTGCAAATTGTATCAGTTCTGTGCAGGGAGTGCAATGTTAAGGTGGTAAACTAAATGAGTACCTCACTATCAATGTACAAAAAACAGGCCTGCAATTATTATTGCATGTTCAATCTTCAATTGCGTAAAAAACCCATACGCCTTAATGGAGTACATGGCTCTGAAATGTCATAGCACCAGAACAGAACAGCTGGTCCCTGTTGAGCACAGAGCAATCTGTTCTGCTTGAAACCCCTTTGTTTGCAGTGATTATGTGATAATGCTTCTGTTTGGGTAATTCTACAGTTGACACAATCCCAAACAGCTGCCTGGGATACCACAGGAGAGTACAGCCTTGCCTGATCAAGAGAATATGAATGTGGAAGTGACATCATCCTCTTTAAATATTATCAGGTCATGATGATAATGATAGTTAAAAGCTGAAGTGGTGGTGTAAGACACTTCAGTCCTAGGTGTAGTGCAGTCCTAGGTGTGGTGCAGTCCTAGGTTTAGTGCAGTCCTAGGTGTTGTGCAGTCCTAGGTGTGGTGCAGTCCTAGGTTTGGTGCAGTCCTAGGTTTAGTGCAGTCCTAGGTGTGGTGCAGTCCTAGGTGTGGTGCAGTCCTAGGTGTGGTGCGGTCGTAGGTGTAGTGCAGTCCTAGGTTTAGTGCAGTCCTAGGTGTGGTGCAGTCCTAGGTGTAGTGCAGTCCTAGGTGTGGTGCGGTCGTAGGTGTAGTGCAGTCCTAGGTTTAGTGCAGTCCTAGGTGTGGTGCAGTCGTAGGTGTGGTGCAGTCCTAGGTGTGGTGCAGTCGTAGGTGTGGTGCAGTCCTAGGTGTGGTGCAGTCGTAGGTGTGGTGCAGTCCTAGGTTTGGTGCAGTCCTAGGTGTGGTGCAGTTCTAGGTATAGTGCAGTCCTAGGTATAGTGCAGTTTTAGGTGTGGTGCAGTCCTAGGTGTAGTGCAGTCCTAGGTGTGGTGCAGTCCTAGGTATAGTAGAGTCCTAGGTGTTGTGCAGTCCTTGGTGTAGTGCAGTCCTAAGTGTGGTGGAGTCCTAGGTGTAGTGCAGTTCTAGGTGTGGTGCAGTCCTAGGTGTGGTGCAGTTCTAGGTATAGTGCAGTCCTAGGTATAGTGCAGTTCTAGGTGTGGTGCAGTCCTAGGTGTGGTGCAGTACTAGGTATAGTGCAGTCCTAAGTATAGTGCAGTTCTAGGTGTGATGCAGTCCTAGGTGTAGTAGAGTCCCAGGTGTAGTTCAGTCCTAGGTATAGTACAGTTCTAGGTGTGGTGGAGTCCTAGGTGTAGTAGAGTCCTAGGTGTAGTGCAGTCCTAGATGTGGTAGCCGAAACAGCATTATGAATAATAGCATTAGTGTTGCTGTTGTTCATTCTGTTGATATGAATGGAATGAATGAATTGGCATGTATTTGACAGGTTGTGTTCTCTCCATCACTGGAGATCACAAGGGCACACCTTTAATCCTTTATTTCATGATATCCTAACCATTCTAAACTGACACAGGAATTGAAATCCCAGGGTACAATGGGCCTTCATCTGAAGTTTAGTTCCAGTTTGATTCTTCATTTGTTCTTTATGTTTGTGAGAGGGATATAGTGGAATTTTATCTGTTAGGCAGCCAAAAACACTGCAATGCTAGACCAGTACTGTAATGACTGCAGTGAGGGAGAATCAGTGGCCATGGTACTGCATGTACAAAGGACAATGCACCCAGACACACACAGCAAGATCACCACAGTAATGAAACTCTTTTATCATAGGAACAAGTGAGAGTACACAGAAAATTGTATTTGATTACACTTTAAAGGTGTTGAGAAAATTCTTCTGAATACACTTCCTGACAAAGATGTGTATGCTGTGTTCTTAACCACAACTGTAGCAAAAGTAATGTATTTATATGCAGAGCGGTGATAAGTGATCCTGTAAGTGGGTACTGGATGTTCTCATGATGTGCTGTACAGAATACATATAAATAAATATTCTAGTTAATCCAGAAATCAAAGCATAGAAGCCACTTTAATACAATTAGATTGGTTATCAAACAAATGCTGATATTTGCTAATTTAAATACAGAAATCAGCCAAGTGTATTTATACAGCTCACCTCCTACCTTTCATCTGAAGAGCTCCTTCCAGGGAGCTAAGACTAAATAAATAAATAAATAAATAAATGTAAAAACAGAAGTTGACATGAATATTAATCTGCCTTTTGCATCAAAAAATTTCAGTGGATTGGTTAATTTTCAGACGGTGAATGGTAATTACCATCCATATTGTTATGAATCGATGCTGACATTGAGAGCTTCATCATTGCTTTGTTTATTCAGCATTGTCATATTAAATTCTCTTGAGATATTAGTATTATTGTTGAGTGTATAGTGGAAGAGAGTTTGAAATGTCCTTAATTTTTTCTCCCCCAGAGGGTGGTATTAACCCTTGTGAAAGACTAACTGTGCTGACAATAGTATAAAGAGATATAATGACACTTATAACAGAACTTTTGTAATATTGAAAATGGTGAAATTTTATTTTTCACACTTCGCCAACAAGAAAATAAAAATGCTTTAAAATGCAATGAGAAATAGATGATGAAAACAAACAAATGAGAAAGTCTAAATGTCTGAGATTCTACATTAAAGTATGTCTACAAAAATAGGTCTTTAACTGTAAGAGCATGTCTACAAAAGAAAAGAATTAACTGCAGTGGAAACCTGGCCTGTTCCTGGAAAGACTGGGTCACTTTCCACCACTATGGACTCTGGTCATATTCAGCTGGGGACCCTGCAGAGACCTAAAGCTACATCACCCAGCATGCACTCATGATGACTGTCTACAAAATGAGCCACTTGGAAACCTGCCAGCCATTTTTTAACTGAAAGCTAGAGTCGCACAGAAAATCTTAAGGTGGGGTGCCCTCAAGTTTATTGGAGGCCCAGATAGAATCAATTGGATGTACCCGAAACAGAAATCATAAAGCTTTAAGATTTATAAACACACACAACACAACACGATTTTAAAATCCATCATGTACAACAATAAAATAATGATAAAATATTACGTAAAATACACATTAGAAATGGAGAAAGAAAGACAAGAAGCACAGCAGGTAGTGGCCTCATTTCTATTCACAGAATGAAAAGAAACTAGAAATTTTTAAAGCCTACATGTATTAGTGTTGAGTCAATGAACTAATTTAGTTCGAGTTAAAGAAAAACATCTGACTAATTTGCTGCTTAAATACATTTTTATAATTTGTAATTATAGCCCCTATTCTTTCATTAATACTTCTCATTAAGGCAATTGCTGATCTCAGCTGGGGCAATTTGATTTTTCTCTTTTGATCTCTGCCCGTGCTCTTTTGAAGCCCACAAATTGATCAACCTAGGGAGACAACTGTGCAATAGTGAAGACTCAGGATAAGCTTCCCACTTTGTGAAATGAAACCAGATATGTCTGGTTCACATGTGAAAGTGCAGGTTGGGCCCTTGAAGGGGCTGGGGGGAGGGGGAAGGGGAGGGGTCAGAAATGAGTGTCTGCTATGCCCTGAATCAGTCTTTTCTCTGTCAGTATTGGCTTTCCTTGCCGCACAGAATCATAAAGGGCAGATCAAGAATCAAAGTGCAGAATCTAGAATCTTAAATGGTAGAAATTATTCTTGGCAAGTGGTTAGCTACATAATTTATCAACTGGTACATATATCTAAGCCTGATGGACAGAAGATAGAAGAGTGATGGACACAATTATACATTTTGCCTCACATTGCCTCATGTAAATAATCATGACATAGTTTCTCTCCATATCCAGATCAAACTTTATCAGAGCGGGGAGTCCATGTTCAGCATCGTCAGGCAGCCTTATGAAATATGCATTGTTAAGGCTGAGCCCTCCTCCGGATCTTACACTGCAGGGTCATGCATGTTCAGATGGGCAGATGGATGAGTTCGTCTCCATAGAGAGGTCATGATCACATTTGAAATGTATATTCAAAGCCATGTCTTGTGTTGAGTCATAGACAATCAGAGACTTGTCTATGGCTTACAACTAATTTTTTTTTTCATTTTTATTTAAAATGAGCTCACTGCTAAAAAAAGGTCTTGTTTCACTGGATGGATAGACACCATAGTTACATAATAAACCAAACAAAAAAGGCAACAATAAAATGGTAGCAAAAAAGGAGACATTGGCAAAAGGACAGATTTATGTTCATTTTTCAGGATTCATGATGATACTCAATACACATACTCAAGAAAATCAAATTCTGTCAAATTCATTTCTTTCACACCAGCAGATAAAACTACATTTTAAAAAGTATATAGCATAAATCTTGGCTGCTCAAGTGTTCAATGTGTACTTGTATTTTCAGTAATTGTTATCCAGGAGGTTATTCTCCTAAGCCTACAGTGCGAAACACCAGTGACTCGTGTTTGTCATATACATCAAATAAATCACGCTGAGACTCACAAGGCCATTGATCAAACTGATGTATCAATAAAATGCCAGAGACTTTTTTGACACATGTTACACAATTTACTGGACTAAAGGGTAACTTAATGAGCTGAGGTTGACAGCAAAAGATCATTTCATTGCTTTACTTCTGTGTGAGCTTTCCCATGGCAGATGAAGTCTTTGTTTCTGCCATTCTCTGGTGAGAAATAACCATAATTGTTTAGAAAACTGAGTGTTATGGTGTCTAACAGAATGAATGTACGCTTTTGTGTAAGTGTAAGAAACTCAAACACAAAAACTCTTTTAATGAGGTGATGAAACAGAGCATATTTGCAATATATTAGAATCCCTTTTCCCTGTAATGATCGTGGCATGTTATTTCGGGTCACACAGAGGGGATCCAGAAAACAGGTTGATGTATTGGTCTGTCTGGTAGGTCAATAGATTGACTGATTGGTAAGAAGGAAATCCACAGCCTCAGCTGTAAAACCAAGCAATTTCAGTTTTGTCTTTCTATCCTTTGGAAAATTCATGGTCAGCACTCTGAATGTACTGTGTAAAATGTTGATATGTTTGTTTGTTAAACTGGAGCAAGTCAATGATCTACATGCACCTAAACTTTGTCAACATAGTAATAAAAACACAGACAGGACACACTATAGTTTTATTACTAAAACCACTATGGTTTTCTGCTGTTTGATGTGTACATTAAATGACAACAGATTCCTTAATACATGCTAAAGGAAACATAACAGACAACCCACAGAGAAACAAGCATGGAGCCCACATCAGCCATGAGTGCACAGTGGCATGTGCTTTCCCCTGTCTTTATTATGTTTCCCTCACTTCAGCTCAATTCAATTAATCTCCATTTACTGGCATTACACAATCAACATATGCTGCTCCAAAAAGTCAAAAAAAGATGCGAAATATGTTAGATATAGTCATATTTTGTGTCGTATTTAAGTGCCAGTATGTGCAAAGAAATCATATTGCAAATATTTTTGCAATAAGTTTTACTAAGTATTGGTAATTTAATATATACAATGTGTCCTTAATCACAGATAAATGTCCTCTATCACTCATTTTTCTAATGCCTTAGCAGGAGGCAACATTCAACTAAAAGCTCAAGGGTAAAATAGATGAATCCTAAACCCCTAGAGAAGGGATTGTCCTTTTGTCCCTCAACAATGTATCAGTTGTTCAAGGTTTTATAATAATTTTGTGGTATTGGGATAATCTCAGTTGTCAGTTTGAGTCTAGCTGTCTGGATTTTTGTGTGCTTGGAGCCAAGGTGTCCATACTAGTATGTGGAGTGCTCTGTGATTATTGAAACACACCAGGAGACCATTGTGAAACATTTTCAAAATGTTGCAGAGAAATAGAAATTGAAGAGTTAAATTTGAGAACTGAACTGAACTCAAACAGATGGTCTGTGTAGAGCACTGTCAAACATCTATAAAAGTATTACAAAGAACTGATGAGAATTCTGGCTCCATCGGTCAAAACACTGGGGAGTTTGGCAGTTATTTAAATGAATGGGCAAATTACTATAGAAAAATAAAGATTATAAAACATAAAGGTAATTAAGAAAGTTAACAAAAGAAGCATAGGGTCTAGATTAATGGTTATAATAATGGGTGGAGTGTTACATTGTCTTTATGTTGTATAAACAAAATGTTATAAAAAGTAAACTGTTCGCTCCATATACCCTCTTCAGCAGACAAACAGAACGCCCAGCAATGAAATTATGTATGATTGTTTTAACATTATTTGAGCTCATTTATTTTCTCATGTTTTGGTATACACAATTATATTTGTAGTCCTTTTCCAATGCTTGAACATCCTCCACTCATTCTGGATAGAGTGGAGAGCAGATGCATTTTGCCAGACTCCACTTCAGACTTCTCCACTTCAGATGGCCTGCTCCGCCACCCATCTGCTGGGCTGCGCAGTCATTAGAGGGGAGAGGTGCACTTCACACTCAGCTGCCATGGCCACAAGAGCCTGGTCCACAACAGGAAGTCACTGACAGTCTAAGCCAGCAGAAGTGCACTGAAACTGTTATACACAGCATGGGGCATGTCCACATACAGGATCATGGTGCTAACTGAACAAGCCAACTGTATCTGAGATTTTTGTTGTTCAAGATTGGGAGGTTAGATTCCCAAGGGGTTCTGTTTGGATTCACTGGGTTCTGTCTCAGGTAAAGAACGCAGGAACCAAATGAGAGGCAGAAAGGTACATGGGCCAGCCGTTAAGGGCTCTCTGTGCTCTACAAAGTGACTTAAGCCAACATAAATAATAATAAATAGTGATGAAAACTTTCAGTCAGCTTTTAGCATAACTATAATAGAGGCAGACAGGTATGCTGCTCATTTATGCCCAGTTGAACTACTGGGTACAGGGCAGACTGCCGTCTTTATTACAGCTGATACCTTATTACACCACTAGGGGGCCTATAATGGGACTGAGAGTGACTGGTAAGTTAACAAAATGTCAGGCTTTCAAACCATAATTGGACAGTAAGGGATGTTATTGCTGTTATTCATCTTCTGAACTAGATGTAGACCTATTCCCAGTGTGAGAATTAGACAGTTTTTTTCCTTTCATTCTTCTCTGTATTGAAACAGCAGCAGCACTGCTTCTGGGACCAGAGCTGGATATATTCATAGAATTCAGCAGATCCTACAGCACAGGGTTTTATTTCGAGTGCCTAGTGTTTTTCACTTCCAGCTCTCCATAGCAGCACGAACACACACACACGCACACATGCAGATTGACAGATCTCTGCGCATACAGATCACTTGTTCCCAGTAGTAACTGCAGCCTAACACTCCTACTGCTGTTTTTCTAGTAAAGGCAGAGATTTGCAAACTTTTGTGTTGTCAACAAAGTGAACAAGAGGGAAAGAGAGAGGGAGGGAGAAGAGGTGCAGACTGGGAAGACACAGTCAGAATGAAGATGTTTCAGATGTGGTTTAAAAACAACGCGCGCAAAGATGCTCCTTGGAGGCCTTCAAGCTGCAGTAAGGTTCCTGGTATCCCACTTGCACTGTAAAACAAAAACAACAATGAAAGATTCTGTTATCTTAATTAAACAATGCAGACCTGAGTGGTCAGAGTCTCCCTTGGTTTGAGTCAGCTGTTTCCAGAGATCTTGGCTGCTTATTCAGGGCCTCTCAGGAGAGAGGCATAAACTATGCAGAACTCATCACATCAACGCTCATTTTTGATCTGCAGAGCGTTCACATGCTGAAACAACAGCAGGTTTAGAGGCATTATCTTACATACGCATCGTCCATATCCACAGCCCGCCTCTCTCTCTCTCTCTCTCTCTTTCTCTGAAATACTGTTCTCTTGTGATGTGAATCAGAAAATGAATATGCACTCGCCAGGTACTCAGAGCTTGTAAATAATGTTTTTTTTTTTGAGGAGGGGAAGTTGCCATTGAGCAATATAATTTAAGTGACACAACATAATAAGTGAAAGTTGAATGTATTAATCACTCCTGTATTCCCTCGCATTGTCTGTCTTTCTATGGCATAAAATATGGGGCATCACATTTCACTCTTTTGAAGATGCAACCAGATCCTGGCATTAGGGAGACCAGTTTGAACCCATATGTGCTGAGCAGTTGCCAGCTTGCCTCATCCAAGTCTGTTTATTCATGGATCAGGGGCTAATTGCTATCTTTGAAATTCTGCCTTGGTACAATTTCCACAACCTGTAGTGTATTATTGTATTTAATTCAGATTAGGCTGTCTTTATGGAGAATTGCAATTCGTATAATAGGAACAGTGTGCCACATTGTATATTTGTATGTTTCAGATTCAATTCTCCTCCTCTGAGACTTAACATCTGGGGGCTCCAGACAGATCAATATAATCGATTTTTTTTATATCATTATACACAAAACAAAACAATATTATTTTCCTTTTCCAGACGATATTGAAAAGACGATGAATAGCTTGTCAGTTTTCACTTCTGTAATAAAATTGAGGAGTGTCCATTCAATAAAGATATAGGCTATTTTTACATTAAAGTAGCTGAGAAACAAGAAGACTGAATGTGTACCAATACTGGTAAAACAGCTCTTTCTCATAGTTCTCCCTCTCTTATACAGACAGGCATACATTCACAATATTGTCTGCACGATGTAAACACATGCAACTGCAGATCTTTGAATGGGGCACAGAATTACTCTGTAAATTCTTGACATTCCATGGCTGAGATCATGATAATGAGAGCCAGCTAGACTGCCCTCACAAGGATTTTAATGAGGTATAAATTGTTTGGTATAGTAGCGGTAAAGGTGGGATCCATCATGTTGGCTTTACTTGCTGGTCAGTTTTTTTCCTTCAGCTGACAGTTTATCACACCTTGTTTCCCCTTGTATTTATCCTTGAATTTGTGCCTGTGAAGTCTTAACTATTTTAACCCCACCATGGGTTTGGGCATTTTTGACTCTGCCCATGTTTTACACATTTGCAAGATCTAAGATCTGTAATGGTTACCCACCTATGTGGACATGGGGGATGTGATATTGCCTTTTCTATAAACTGAGATTATTCTTGCTGGTTGAGGAAATGTTCTCTGATATGTACATCCTAAAGTAAATGTCTCAGTTATCTCACAAGATATGATTAGAGTGGTTTTTCCTGAGTGTCAACATCAATGAATCTCAATATGGCATCCCATTGTTGTACATTACTGAAGTGCTGCTTCATAGGCAAGTAAACTCAGTACGGTGTATGATGTCATTTAGCCTTTTTGCAGAGGTACAGGTGTTTTCCCAGAGGGAGGAGCCTCTCTGTTTCTGTCTGAAAATCAAAGGTGGAGTCACTCCCGTACTACTGCCAAGCCATTTTATTGGCTGAGGTAGTGGAGTGAGTTAGCTGCTGAAAAGGAGGCTAGCAGGAGACCTGCTGCATAGCTTGTCTCTGTACGAGTGCCACATTTCTAATACTGTGCCCTCACATTCATCTTCCATTCTTCATGCCCCTCTCTGTTTGCTTTTTCAGAAACTGCAGGCAAATGGTCAGTCAATGTAATGTTGCTTGCTGGTTTGGCATAAATCATTTTACTTTTAGTTTTATTCTGTTTGTAAGCATTCTCTTTTTCAAAGGGTTTGTGATTGTAAGTTGGAATCTATGCCAAGTCATTAATTTTTTTTATGTGCCAGAGAGTTCATTTCTCTTTTATGAAACAAAAGAAATTTTCCCTCAAGTGCAGTTACTTTATTTGTGACTTGCAGAGCTTGCCAGCTCAACGAAGAAGCACAGGACATGTAGTCATGGAAAAAATCAAAGCAAACTCCTCTCCGAGCCAATGGCAAGTGCAAGGCTGGGGCCTCAGTGGCAACTACAGAAAGGAGTCAAAATACAAACTGGGTACTCATAAAATATGCATTATTGCATTGCTTTCAGGGATACCCCAACAAATGTCATTTTTGACAACGATGTGTAGTCAGAGTGAACAAGATTGACACCTATCTTATGAGAATGAAGTGGAAGATCGTTTTTTTTATTAATCACTTGGGCACCTTTAACCCCCTGGTAGGTCAGTCAAAAGTACACATTAATATTAATCACATAATTAATATTAAAGAAAAAAAATTATTATTTCTAAACTGCGTAATATAGCTCTAATATGCATAATTTGCTAAAACTGTATACATGTACTGATGAAACTTCATACTTACATTTTTGCACAGTTTCAAAGGAATCAGCAAAACATGAAAAGGCTTGAGAAAACTTGTGATTTTCTGTAATTTCAATATTTTTTAAAAGTTATTTTAGGTTATTTAACATCAGCTAAAAAGATCTTTTATGGTTTATAGTATGTAGAGCAAGGAGGCCTGTGTCTTCTGAACCCACTGAGGTGCAAACAGTGGACACACTATCCAGGCACAAGAGGCTGTGCCTAAGCAAATTCAATTCATTACATGAATAAAAATTAATTAAAAAAGTCAATGGTATCCAATAGGTTTAACATGAATATATACCAGGAGGAGCCAATCTCACCCACAAAGGGCCAGTATAGCAGCAGGATTTCATTGCAGATGAGCAGAAACACACAGACTCCTCTAATTTAATCAGAGGATTCCAGTACTCCCATGATTGATTAGTGTAACAGGTGTGTTTCTGCTCAGGCTACTACACTGGCCCTCTGCAGGTGAGATCGACTACCTCTGATTTACACAGTTCATTTTTCCATAGTATGAAATGTGGCATGGAATGTTACTTTGGAAAAGAATGTAAAAAAAAGTATAATTTATCTGTAAAAGCAGGGAAAGTATTTGGTTATTTATTAGCTATTCCCACCACATTTAACATATTAACATTTTCTGTGCACTGCATGAAGCCAGGCAACACCCTGAGCCTGTGACTCAGCCTGACTGCATGCTGTATCAACAATGCTACAACAGTACATTTAAAAAGCCACACACATCCTTTTCAGGTGAGGCCTGTCTGGCTGTAAGTTTTCTGTAATGTTTGTGGTACTAGTACAATGCAATTTATAACAATTCAAATGCAATTCAAAGACATGTTCATGGTGTCCTGCATTCCATTTCATTGCATGTCGGCTTAAAAATAAGTCAGAGTGTATGTCATTCTTTTGGCATTAACAAGGTTTATATTGTTTGTTTTTGCGAGCTGTATGCCTTTCTCTCTCATATTTGAAATGTAATTCTAATTAATTATAAGGTTTTCTTTCTAATTTCTTTTTCATTTTAAATATATTTTCTATTACATCTGAATTGTTTTATTGCTTGTGTGTTTTCTCCAGTTTTTTTAAGTGAAAGTAATTTTCTGCTTATTCTTTAATGCTCAGTGCTTGGACTGTGTTTATGAGTTTCATAGATAATAACATGTTTTTTGTTTTTGTGGTTTTCAGTACCATGGTTTGCTTGTTCTCATTTAGTGGAGCACTCTTGCCTCCTAACTGATTCAAATCATTTTATATTACCTACAATAAAAATTAAGATTGGGGACTAGATTCAATCAAATGCACTTGTTCTCATTAGGGGCATACATAACCCAATCAAAACAAACTCTACTAATATTTAACAGCATATGCTACTCTGTTTTACAATGAAAAGAAGACATTGCAATGGACATCCTGCTTTTCTCAAATAAAATAGCTTTATCAAAGTAAAAGATGTTGCATTGTAAAGTCTGTTTCGATTGAGTTGTATGTGCCCCTAAAGAGATGAAACACATTTGACTATACCGTCATCAATGAGCACTGGTGCTCTTTGCCATGTGTGCCCTGTGGGGGCTTCAAACTGCAATACAATGGTAATGAGTCCTTACAAACACCAGACCAGTCGACCTCCATCCGTTTGGTGTTCCATTACCAAGCTAGAGGTATGCCTTATCAATACCTTCTGGTAAAATGTAGTCCTCATATGCTCACACCCCGAAAAATACAAGCCTTTGAACTTAAGAGTGAAATAGGACTTGTTTGTACCTTTTTGTCACTTAGTTTTTTTCATGATTGGCACTGGGCACGATGGGACTCTTCATTAGCTCAAACTGGGTTTCCAAACAAAGGATGATGTGAATGTAGATTAATGGCTGAGCAAGCCGATGAGGAGAGAGGGGGGGCCATCCACTCTTCTGTAGGCAGCGCGGAGACGCTGGTGATCAAAGCCTCCCTGCCACGGATGTGTTTTAATGAGGAATGAGATAACAGCCCATTTTTAAAAATCCATGGCATCATTAGTGACGCAAGGCTCCATGTCATAATTTATATCATTCATTTGAGGACCAAAATGATCCTTTAATTGTCTTTTAATCATCCATAATCCCTTTGACTTGATCTACTGTTTTATGTCATCTGACATACAGATACAAAAAAGAAGTCTCTCTGCAGTCTCTTCTGTAAGGTGTTTGTGTATATTTATGTTTTCTATGTCTATATACGTTAATGTGTGGGTGTCCATTTACAACCACCTTAACCCAGTTTAGGCAAATAAATACGCATTTTAAATAGAGGTGTGTGTATTGTCAGAAAATTCAGATATCGCAGTCATGTTTGGTAATATTTTGACTATGACCACCCTTCAGCTATTTTGGAGATTTTTTTATCAATAACTGGGTTCCCTTTATTCAAAATTCACTCTTGTTAAACAAAATTGGAATCTGTCTATGGGCCTTTTGAACATGGGCCTACAGTACCTACACAACATTTTACCTGAAATGCAACCAATAAAGAACAAGCTGCATGGCACCTGAAAGAGTTTTCACGGTGCAGAACATGCCATAATCAAATCCAAAGGGCAAACAATCCAAACATGCATAACAAATTATGACTGATAGCCCGTTATGACGCTTACGCCCATGTCAGTCCTCTCCTGTACTGCCCCTCTGTCACGGACACTGGCTGCAGACCCAAGGGATTCTCTTCATATTCTGTACACAATTGTGGCTTTTTTGGTGAGTGCTGCTCTGTACAGTTCATTCTTTGAATACCCTGGAGGATGTTGTTTTTGAGTATTAGCCAGCATTTCAGGCTTTCATAGTGATGGATCCACGCATGTTGCTTTTTTTCACAGAATGCTGTTATTTTCACTGTAATGGAAGCACACTGGATGCTGAGGTTTTTTAAAATGTTGTATTTTACAGGAAACAAGCTTTTAAGTTTTCCCATATATCAGGGCTAATTGTTTACTTTGGTTTTATTGGGGCTGTCAATGCTTCTTGGGCATTTGCACTAAGGTACAGAAGTCTTAAGGCCATTTTAATATGCATTTAACAGCATTTTCAAAACAAGAAATAAAGAAAATAAAGCATCAACACTCTATCGAAGTTAAGTGTCAGCACTACTGCTGGTAATGCATAACGTTCATTAGCCTACATGACAATTTTGTTCTTCATTTGCCTGTGGTCCAGACCCTTCTAGATTTGAACACCGTAAGTGTTTTTCTGTTTGCTGCAGAGAACCCAAGAGAGAACAAACCACTTCTGCAATGCTGCTTTTTTAACCCAGTCAGCACTGTTATTGAGGCCACAATGGGGGTGTTCTGAGTGAGGGACCTGCTCTGGTGTCCCTGTGAAGAGGTTTGCACATTACCAAGATGAAGAGAAAATAAGGTGCCCCAAAAAAAAAAAAAAAAAAACACTGACTCTCCTCTGCTCTCCAGCACAATAAGAGCTTCTGCCACGGCTCCTGGCCACCATGACATGACAGCATGAATATTTGATGCTTCCAGACGATGAAATTGTGATAACAAGGTAAAAGTGAACTGCAACAAAAACTGTTTGCTTGGGTGCTTGTCTTTTGATTTGATAGGCCTGTGAGTTTGTTCCTTTTGCTCTATGCATGGAGCTTGGCTGCAGGATGTACAGGTGAGCAGAAGTACTGTCTCTGAAAACTCTCACTGGGAGGATGACAAAGGGGTGCTCTGTCTCTGGTGTTTCTGAGATAAAACAGACAGAGAAAGAGAGAGAGACGATGATATCTACGAGGGTATGAACAGACGATGACTTGTCTTAAGCCCCATTGTAAATGGTCATGTCGTGAGGGATAAGGGCACACAATCCCACTTTCAGGGGGTAAAGAAATGACCCACCCTAGACTGAAAGGTTCCCTTCTGAGTCCTTACGCCTACTATGTCAGCAATGATGAAAACATATTGGTCCAGATCAGTGGGAATGTCCAGTCCAATGCTGTGCCCTCATTGTGAGTGCTGTGGGTTCCATCTGTTCCTGAGTCACATCAAAGTCTTTAAACATTGGAGATCCATTGCCACTAATTACAGAAACACAGTTTGTTTCCAGGGAGATTTGGGGTAATGTCCTCATAATGTCCTGGCACTGTACAAGCACGAGTCACATGACCAAAGCAGCCCAAAAGATAATTCAACAGGAATAGGGACTGTGTAAATGAAACTTAAATATAATGTTAAACAGGCAGGTCTTAGTTAGAATACTAAACTCAGGATCCACACAAGCTTATAATTTCTTTACTCAAATTATTTTTTATCAAGATATTATAACCTTCACAGAACAGTAACTAGCTACTAGATCAGTCACTGTTTCATCAGTCCTGACTACTGCTGTATTACTGGTTGAGAATTGTATGGGAATGTCTTTATTTTCAACAATGATGACCAGACAAAATCAACAATGGACAAATGACTTCAATTTAAATTAGAAATATGACCTTCCTTATGAGGTATTATGCAATTTAACATCAAAAGATTAAGTTAATTAAATCCATAGTCTTGAAATCCAAAATGCAGGTTAAAATCATCAAGCTGAATAGGGTTTTTCATCATCTTCAGCCATATTGTATTTTCTTCTTTTTCATTTTCTACAACAGAAATGCAGAGGACTATATCCTGAACTAAACAAAAGGGGAGTAAGTATGACCAAAATTTACAATGGTTAAAAACTAGGGGTGAGCTGGCTGCTACAAAATACAAATATCATTACAAGTTTCAGCAATTTCAGTTACAGCCATAATGCAGCTGTATCTGTTGTCAGTCAAAAACCTTTTTTAAATAGCATTTTAAAGATAATTGGTCTCCTTTTTTGGTCAGTAGACATTTTATGTTTATTCATTGGTTTTTTTTCCTCCCCCGAAAGGGAAAAATTAAAGGGCCCTTGGCCAATTTCTTTTTTTGAGTGTATGTTTTCCTTCCAATCACCACCTGGCTCAGTGGCTCACTGCACCACAATACACACATGCAAAAGAACGGCAGAAACATGCTGCTCGTGAGGAATCGTTACCTTTTCCTGTTGGAACTGTGTATAACAAGAGATAAAAAAGACAATGAAATGACTGCCTGTCATTAGTTTTGACACATTCATTTTGTGAAAATCCAGGAAAATCCCAGAAAATTCATGAAGGCTGGCATTCCTACTTGTCATAATATTGATCCAAATGGGATAATGTGAGTAATGTATAAAACTGGCACAGGCGTGGGAATAAGGGGGCAGAAGGAGCAGGTGGTTATAGAAAGTTAACAATATTGTGCTGAACTGGCTGAAATTTATAAGCAAGCTGCCAGGCCAGTGTGGTATTTTTCTCTGCAAATAAAATAATGTTATTAAATGTAATGTTTACTGATTTATGTTGCTTTCCCTACTGCTGTCATGGTCAGAAACCCTATCTTAGAAAAACAATGACTCAAAAGAAACCTTTGAGTAATCGCAGTGACTGTGCTGTACGTGCGTAACATTTGGAAACCATAGATATTTAAGAATTGACGAGGGTAAAACAGCGTCACACTGGGAGCTTTGTCACTATGTAATGACAAAAACATATATGGTTATTAGACAAACCTCTGTCTGGTAAGATTGAACATTTTTCCAATGAAACCCTGTCTCTGTTAATATTATTTAAATATTACTTCTTAAACAAAATATACTTAATACTCTTACTTCAAGCGCTCATCTCAACACTCAGTAAAAAATAAATTTTGATATATGTTATGATATAACATTGTTGTTATATCGTACAATATAAATTATGATATAACATAACACAATAAGTCGGTATGGAGCAGTAATTTGTAATTAATTGCATATTTTGCAAATTAGTTTAGCTGTTTAGCTGTCCTTTATTGCTAGCTGTCTTTCTACAGTGTTCTGTCATTTTGTCTTTTAAAATGTAATGATCTAGCTTGCATTTGATAACCAAGCGGCAAACTAAAAATATTAGCTTGCCCAATGGTCAATCCATGTAATTTTAGATAATGCTAGCCAAGATACAGACTGAACATTAGCAAGGCTGCCGACTCTCACAAGTACATGAAGTACATGCATTGGAGCCAGGGGACACTCTTCCTTCTCACTGAGATCAGATAAAGTAGACTGACTTTACTCCATTCTTATAGGCTAAAATGAAATGAAGATATAGTCACCAAGAGACTTAGCAAGAAACAACAGAACTCAAGGGGTGCATGACCTGTCATTCAAAGCAGTTCTATGAACAGTATTACCATGGCCAGACAATTTTGGTCCATTTTCCAATGGGAAATTTAGGCTTAGAAAAAAGGCTTTCAAAAACATTTAGATCACCTTGAGCACTTTAAATTATATACAGACAGTCTCTGGGTTATGAACGTCTGACTTATGGACAACTCGTACTTGTGAACGGACTGCCATAAAGCCTATTATATTAAAATTTCAAGTTAAATGGTTCATAATAATGAATGCACCTACTACTTTGTGATGCTCTGAAAGTGTCAGTTAGTCAAATGTTTATCTTAATATACAGTATATATATTTAACTTTTTGACTAACTGACGCTAAATACGAACTGTATGTACCTGTTCCGACTTACATACGAATTTGACTTCAAAACAGACATAGGAATGGATCTCGTTTGTAATCCAGAGGTGGGCTGTACATTTGTTTTGCTGTTACTCTGGAAAAGGGGAAAGGAAATATGAGTGGCCATTCCCCCTTTCCATCCTCTCTCTAGAATACTTAACTTTGGAAAGCAGCAGAGACCAGATGGTTCAGCCTTATGTCAGTCCAGCAGAGTGCACAGCTAATGATGTGATGTCTTCATAATCACCTGAGAGCAGGTCAAAGTAATCTCTCCACCAGCATCTGACAATGGGCCAGACCTGTGCGGTCCTGGATGGGTCCAGTGGTCAACAGCACTAAATCAATCACAGGAGGTACCTCACCTTTCACAGCTCCCCCAAAGTCATGCTGAACATCCAAGAGCCAATTAGCTCTCTACAAAATGATCCACACCCCTGGATATTATGCTTAATTATTAATTGATCATATTTATTTAGGTATTATTTATATATTAATATGTAACCATTTTTATTATTTATTCATTTGCTTAGCCATCTGTCTTATTCAGAGGTACTTACACATCTAAATTGTTTCCACACTGTTCATTTATACAGATGAGGTGGCATCTAAACATTGGAGGACATATACTGCCAGACAGGACATCCTTTCATGGATATAATTTTAAAAATTGACAACAGGGAAGAATGAGCAGTTAGCCGTAGGAATCAATTTTTCATCCTTCCTTTTAATACAATTTCCTATTTGCCTTGATGCATTTAGTTTTGTATATTGCAGATGTGACATAACTAAACTGTTCACAAAGTTACATAGCAAATGAGAAAGTGTTACTTTTCCAACTCCCATGTCACCATTCTTTGCTTCCTTTATTTCTTCTTATTTTGATAGGAAATCGGGATGTAACTTTGACAGTGCGGCTTTGACATAATTCTAGCTTGTAATTAAAAAGCATTTGAATTTTCTTTTCCTCTGGTTGATCTCAGCAACACAGGGGAATGGCTGAATGCTGTTCCCACAGATAGTCTACATCCACAATGGGTAGTGAGGGTTTGCAATGAAAGTGCACTTACTGGCTCTCTCAAAGACCAGCTCTACCCTCAGTGGATTTTATATAGAAGTCATAATGATAAGGCATAGGCCAGTCACATTTGTTTTTCTGATGAATGGTCTGGCCACAAAAACAACCACAGCTATCATTTTGCACAGAGTGTGTACTTTGGATCTGTCAGAGAACCACAAAGGACTGTTTGTGATGTTCAGGGACACAAGATGCATAATAACACTGACTGATGAAAACATCTATTTAGGCCTTCAAAGCTGTAATCCCAGAGTCTCATTTCGGACATCTGAAGACAACCCATTCAATTCAGCTCAATTCAATTTAATATGCTTATTTTGGTATGAAACGTATTGTGAGAAGTCTTGTTATCTGAGTTTTCTTTCCGCAGTGAGCATATGTTAAGAGTTTTTAATTGGTTGAAATGGACAAAGATGAATGCTCTTTGAGAGTCAGGAATTTTTTCTAAATAAAGTTAGATTGGCCAGTCTGATAAGAGATTGTGTAGGATTTCCTCTGTAGCCTACATTCATAAATAGAAAAGGTATACCAATTCAGTTTTACATATGTATTTTTTATCCACTTTATTAATTTATTTTCAACATGCACAGAGTGTGTACTATGTACAGAGTGAAATGTTCCAGTGTTACATTTCTAAGAATAAATGAGAGTCATATTTGCTGCCAACATCTATCCAGCAAAGTCAGGCTATACTACAGTCCTCCTTCTGTGGTCTGCTGCAGTAACAGGTCAGCCTGTGCATTGTCTCTCTCACACCCCCCACCCCCAACTCCTACTCACTCCTTCCTGTCCTGTGTCTCTATCTGTAATTCATGTTTGATTAATGATTACTTGCTTAAATAAACAAACAAGAAAATAAATGTTTTCCCTTGCTGTCATTCATTATGTTTCAGAGGCTAGGATGATAGGTCTAATTACAGGAAAGCTATTTCTTAGATTGCAATGTACTGCAAAGAGACAAGCAGAATTTTCCAAGCTGTCAGTATTTCAGAGCTGCACTGGATAGGTAAGAGAGAGGTCTGACTGAATTTTTAGGACGTCAAGAAATAAACATCTGTCAGAAACAACATCCAAATGTTCTCCACTTCAGAGCCAGACAAACGTAGGTGATGGCATATCACAGGATTAGAATATTATCTAAAAATGTGGATAATATTTGTGCAGTACTGAAATGTAAATATATAATATGAGTAGCTGTAACTCTAAAATGGCATGTGCAGCCACCAGTCTTCATGTGTCTAGTAAGTAGTGCCACACACTGCTTGCACACAGCTAAAAAATCACTGTGGAGCATCTTGCCATCCTCTCTAACTCAACATTTCATATCACAATATCTGCCTCCCACATCCTCTTGATTCCACCCTTCTCTTTCAGCTTTCTCTGGCCTTCTCAGTGACGACTGGCCATTTCAGCCTCCTCACATTGTCAGCCCATGACTCCAAGCCAAGATCAACATGAGCTACATGCCTGCTTTAGAATCCAGATCAATTCATCTCTCCCAAGGGAAGTAGTCTTCATCTTTGAAATACGCTCAAACTCTGGTGCTTGATGTGGTTTGACCCTCATGACTGTTCTTTGTGTGACTGTAAAGAAATGTAGATCATTTTTCATTTGACTCAAAACTAGCAATGAAATAGTGTTTTGTGCTTCCTCTCATAGTGGTACCTATGAAAATTCACCTGTCCTCTTTAGGGGTTTTTCATATAGGGAGACACCTGTGGGATTTTTACAGCAATTTTACGAGGCCAAATATTTAGATAAGCCACAATGCAAAGTGTTGTGAAGGAATGAAATGCCAGCCTTGGATTCAAACTATCTTCTATTAACAGAGCAACCGACAGAGAAAGGCAGCCAAGGTTTCATATTGGGATAATTCCTCTTAACAGGTTCCTGCTCAGCTGCTTCTGCTCAGTGGTGTCAGTTGCATAATTTCAGGCAGTCACAGAAGATAAATAGTGTTTCCTGTAATAGGCCACATCCCATTTACTTCCAGTTTCTTCACCAGTGATGAAAATCCCACCTTGTGAATTCCACAGCATGCAAAGTATTCAAAGTTTACTTTTGCACATCCTCTCCCCTACATGAATTGTGGATTAGGTAGGTGTGAGATGGGGGCCTGGACTGGCGTATCAGCATATACTTTAAACCCAGTAACATATAACACAAGCCATACTATTGCTCTGCTCTCATAAAACTGGCACACGTTGTTCATATTACTTGCAAGAGCAACTTAATTTTTATTATTGCCATCCATTACTCATAGTTATGGCTCTTGAACAATACGTTGTTGCGTGCTGCTTGAAAAACATTCAAGACAAGTTTATGATTGGTTGTTAATAGGTGGGTAAACATATATGCACTACGATATAATATAATCTTGCATTCATGTTTTCCATGTAAGTTTTGTGCAGTGCAACAGTTTATACACCACAACAAATGACAATGGCCCAAACAGATTAGGAATTATTTATTTTCAGTAATTCAGTCTGTCAATCAAATCGATTGTTTTAGAGAGCACATTTTCATTATATTTATTTGGATAAAATGTATCCAAATAAATATCATCAACATATCATCAGCAATGTCAATTGAAAAAGTCCCAGACAGGAAATGCATTTCTTTTTTACATTTATATACATATTTAAAATCTAAGCAGACTTAAATCTTTGCATCTTAGAAAAAAAATATGAATTTCATATTCAAATTTTCCAATTCATATTAACTACTTTTTGGCACTAGTTCAATCTAAAGATGACATTGTTAAAAAAAATCGGAGTTTTTTACCTATGTGTTTTTGTATAGAAAATGTAGACTCAACAAAAAAGGTCATGGAAATAAGTGTCGGACACAGACATCACAAGACCAAACGATGGCCCGGTTTGTGCAAACAAACAATTCCCCAGGGGTTAATTATAACTGCCTTTATAACTGTATCGTTTAACTTTCCCAGTGACCCAGCATTTTATCTCTAAATGGAGGGAGATCTGTTGTGTCATCTTTGCAAAAGTCTTGCCTCCACCACTCAGTTCTCTACAGAGCCAATTCAATCCAGTTCACATGAATTGTTTGTTGGATGCAAATATTTGCTTTCATCTGAGATGTAATTAAATCAGTCCTAATCAAGTATTTATGTTCTCTCTGAATTATTAACCCTGCAGTCTTGTGCATTATTGCATTTTTCTAGTTATGTGCGAATTTGTAGAGAGCTACCATTATTAAGTTGTTTTTTTTTCATGTATTATTCATTTATCTGCTCATATTAAACAGAGACACACAGTGTGCTGCGTGCATGCAGAGTGGCATATTTACATTTTGGTTAAAGTGAGTAAAATGCACTCTTCATTTTACAACACAGCAGTTAGCTGCCCAGATCCATACAGGCAGTAAAGCTAAAGAACGATGATAAAAGAGTCAAAGAAACCCAGAGGAACAGCATGAGCCGGGAGCACATTCTCTGCAAGTGAAATATTTCCTATATTAAACCAAGGATTTGTATACTGGTTATTTATGCATCCTCTCTGCGTCTCAAGGCAGCTACAGTAGCTAATGACATCAACAGCCTACAACCTCCTCGTAAACTCTCTTTGAGACACTTGAAACGGCCCTGCTTGTGCACAGCATAAATACACTAAGAAAACGGACAAGCACAACATATGTGGTGGTAATTCAGCAGGGCTGTACCTTTTCTTTGTGTAATTTCATTTCTTTCTCTCTCACTCTCTCACCCCCTCCCTTTTTCTTCTTTCAAATTTAAATAATAATAATAATAATAATAAGGAGGAAGAGGCAAAGGAAGAGCAACAACAAGTGGAATAAGTCATATTAATCTAAGGAAGTGAAAGACTAATGTCTAATAAAGGTTGCCATTGTATCTAAGGCAGTGGCATATAGCTACCTACACTGAAAAAAGTCCAAACTGGGAAGTTTTACGCTTCTCTCTCACTCTCTCTGCATCAGTAACAGAGTGGCAAAGGCTATTCTCAGGAGCTGTATCTCTGGTTTTGGTAGATTACCCTCCCAGTGAGGCGTCCTCTGCCCCCTCCCTGTGGAGGGCTCTCAGGTGTAGGGCGGTGCTACCAAGCTCACCTGGAGAATGCTGTTTCGCAGAGGCATTAAATTCACCTGCCTCTCTCTGAAAACTCATACTCTAAGTGTCCATCCAAATCAAAGGTCCTTCACTCATATCATACTTTTACTGATAAAAAGTGCCTTGTTGCACACCCAGTAATGGACCTGGGGACAAGCCTATCTTGCACACTGTTTCTCTTTCCAGTTCAAACAGACTTCATTAGCATGACTGACACTGAATTGTTATAAAACTTAAACAAAATATGATTTACAATAGAATAGCATTACACAGATTGAAGCTAACCACATATAAAGAACATCTTCAAATTAAGTGGCCATTCAGGGTGTGTGTGTGTATGTGTGTGTGTGTGTTTTTCAAGGGCCTGATTCATAATGCAATTCATCATGCAAATGTTGCATTCCAAAGGACATGTTTGCTTCTCTCCCATAAAATACAAAATACTCAATACTTATGTTGCAATGTAAAGTATATTTTGATTGAATTGCACTTGCCCTGAATGACACTGAGTTGATTTTATTGTGTCCTGGCCAATGTCTCATGCTCAGTATTGGTCATTTGCTTGTGTTATACAGGATGTGATCATTAGGGAAGATTTGTTTATCTTACTGGTCTATCAAGATTTATGCACAGTGAAGATGCACTCAGTTCATCTTTGCTACACGTCCTCCTTCATCACAGAGATGTACTGCAGGGATGCACATTTATGGAGGGTAAAGCCATTCAGATTGGGGTTAGGGGACCTCCTATCACTGATCCCAAATAATTTCATAATTCAAATAAGGTGTGGGGTACAATAAAAAAAACCTGACCTTGCAGTCCACAAGCTATGGAGTCAACCATCTATCCATTCTATTATTGTGTTTTTATTTTTATAAAAGATGCCAGTAATCTCCAGTTTGATTACTGTCAGGAAAGAGATGATAGTCAGGGTGCATTAGCACCATTTGAGTATTAGAATAAGACTCTTGAGTTACTATGTGCTGGTCTAGCTTTTGCAACAGAAGAACATTAAAGTAAGTCTTCCTTCAGTACAACCTTTCCTTCCCTGAATATGACCATCAATAAGAACCTTTTCTCATATTTTTTTCCTCGCCCACAAACACAGATGGGAGGCAAGTGAGATGCTCTGCAGTTTTGTTCATAATGCAGCAGCTCTCTTATGCTGTGATGAATTAAGGCTGAGGAATCTGCACCACAGCATGGAGTGGTGAGAAATGTCCATTAGAGAAAGAGGTCAGGGCCTTTGCCCAGAACTCCCCAGGTTTCATGTTCACAGCAGCCCCAGTATTGTGCCATCCAAATAAATAGAGCCCCAAAATGTATTACTGTATGAATAATTCACCATGGAAAAATGTGCGTAAATGCATCTTTGCACAGCTAAACAGAAACACTGTATGAGACTTTGCTGAGTTGATGGACATGGATAAAAGTCCAGTGTTTTATAGTATTACCTCAAGGTTTGAAAAGACTCAGTTTGTTATGAGACTGCTAAGTTGCCAGGGGGACCTGGAATTCTCATTTCAGGTGTGCAAGCAGCCTTTTTTTGGCATACCCAGGGAATCACTCTGTTAACAGGCTGACACACCACAGCAAAGACTTCTGGGAACTGACCTCTTACAAACATGTGCTGTGCAAAGGAAAGATCCCAGGGTCCTGTTCTCATCCTGTGAATGGCCTTAGATACTGTGTTCCATAAGGTGGGTGCATACTGTGTGAGCTCTCCCAGGGTCTAGCCTCAGCTCTCAGCTCTCCAACTCCCCAGTAAAACTGCAAAGCCTGCGAATGTTTCCCCCCAACTTAATGTAATTTCCTCTGAGGAAATTGCAGAGCCCGTGTACTGGAGTGTACGTAATTTGCCGACCCAGAAACAAAAAACTATTTGCATGCCTGGCTGCATCATTGCGCCAAACTTTGTCCCTGTTGTTGCATTTAAAAAAAGAGAAACTGTATCAGTGCTGTTCACAGGTCTCCTCTAATCCAGAATCATGAGATTCTGCTTTCCTGTCCAGAAACTTTGGCTAACATTTTACTCTTGAATGTCTCATTACATAACAAACAAACAAAAAACCCTATCCAACATATTATACATTCTACAGACCACACAATCCCCTAGTTCAGCATTTTTAGGCAAAAATAAATGTCTAAGAAACTGATGTATTTGACCTCTCAGGTTTTTATTTTGCCATAGTCTTCAGGACATCTGAACAGAGGTTATATACAAATAATCAATTAAAGCACTATGCCATTCAGGACCAAAGAGATAGTAGACATTGCACATGTATTGTTTTGGAGTACTGAAAAATGGAAATTGAAAAATGGATATTGCTCCATATCCAGCTGTGCTTCATTAAGATCTGCTCCATTCATTGAAATAATAAAAAGATGACAGATATTTCCAGTTAATGGTTCAGTTGGGCCTAGAACAATAACTTGAGCAACAAACAAGATAGACATGTCATTAAGCTAACAGCAGCAAGAACAAGAGTACCAGCAAAAAACAGGAGGTAACCAATCAGTTGCAAAGCATCTAGTTTTAAAAGGGTCAAGTTAAAACTAGACATAATTCAACCATTAGCAAAGCAAGCACACACATACAGAGAGCTTTATCAATAAGTATTGCCAACGACTTTCAGATTTGATTCTCAAATCTAAATCATTAGGCCTTGATGTGCACATGAATTTATTTAAATATTATAAAGGTTCGAAATGATGCTGGTTTTACAAGCTCCATTCATTTTAAATAGCTGTCAGAGGAAACGGGCTGAATCTTGTCTGGTGTCAGGTGAGTATATTTTGCTCTTGCTGTGACTAATACTCTATGATATGTGTGCCTTAAGATCCTCATTATCAAGAACTCAACTCATACTAAATAAAATGCTAACAAGATCAGGAATGAGTAAGTGAATGTGACTACTTTTGTCATGTGACATCTTCAGGTAAACAAAAGTACAATCCATAATTAGAGCAGTCTCTGAGTCAGTCAGTCAGTCAGTCAATAAATGAGTAGTGCTGACTTTGCTGTTGCCCTGGCCACTTACTCAGAGTGAAAATATATTGAATAAACATCTTTATTTTCTATAAGCACAAACTCCAAATTTTCTTCATAAATTAGTTTATAGCAGATTAACTGCCTACAAGTCAAAAAGGCCAGCATTCAATTGACTGCTCATTCCAGCTGAATTCATTGAGAGCTCAGCTGAAGGGAAAGCGTGCAGCTCTTCTGTAGCGCTGTCTGAGAAACATTGTACTATAGCTGTGGCTGCCATCCATCCATGTTACTTTCACTCCATGAAGTGGAAACCAGCAGTTAATTATGGGGCTGATTAGGCAGTGCAGACTCAGATGCAATGACTCAAAGTGATCGTCAAATTCATCAATCAAACTCAAAAACTGCACACCCAAACAGTGATAATGATGCAGCCACAGATGGGGTTTTGTTAGTTCCTCTTGGTTTGCACTTAGTTATGAAAAACAGTTTGATGGTGTCAGTTAATACAGACTTAGTTGTATGCTGTGTACCTAATTTGCATTTATTCTGTGGGTTGAAAGTTGACTGATCAGTGAGTTTTTAAAACCTTCATTTGCTTTCACTGTGCATGAAGAAGTAGGGAAGGTGACGTGATGAAGGTTGTGTGAAGCTTAACTCTGTAATGGCAGAGAGGATGTAGCATTTTAAACATTGTGAACAGTGTCTGTGGACAAATATTTATCCACATTATTACATCGAATGACAAGATGGCCTGCTTTGGTGAAATTGTCTTCTCAATATTTGATTTCACTCTTGCCTGGGAAATGAGAGAAGTGGTTTCTGTATTCCTTTCTTGTCGAGGAGTTGTGTGTTTCCCTGTTTCTGAGAGTTTGTGAAGCTTTAAAACAGATTTGTCTTGTTATCCAGATACTGGTCCAAAGGGGAACACATGGGCTTTGTTGTTCATTGTCATATTGAGCCATATTCCCAGAGTTTCCATCATCTAAAAGTCACTGCCTGGATATATTGATATTTTTTGTGTGTCCGGAGTATATTGCTGAGAAAGGTGCATAGTGAAATTCTACAAATCTTTTCCCCTCAATGATTTTTTTTGAGTTGAGAATAATCCAAAAATTCATAATGAGTTTCCTTATCATTTTCAAAGCAGGGAAAATGAAAGCTAATGCAAATGTTTTGTGAATGACCTCCTCTGACTTTTCTGAAGGAATTACTTTATTGAAACTAAGGTGTCCTAGTTTGATAAGTTAGGAATACACAGTAATACTCCCAGAGTGTCCTGAGGTGTGGCAGCAGGCTGGCCTGTCTTTACAATGCTGCAGCCATCAATCTCAGGACACTACCACCAAGATGTCATAAAGAACACGCCAACACCCAGCCCCCATCCTCCCCCCGATTGTGTGTCTCTCAAGAGTCAAAAAGGCATTAGAATAACAGCCCCTTCTAAATTTTATTGCATTGTCTTTTTTATTGTCTGTTCTTTTTTCTTTTTTATTGTCAGCTTCTTCTATTCTTTTGTTTTTGTTTCAGCTTTTTTTGAACTTTTTGCTTATTTTGGATATATTGAAAACCAATTCTGTTATTTTCATGTGTGCTTTTCTCAGTTACTTTAATTTGATTCTGTCCTGTAGATACTGCACACTCAGTTCTATTGGTTCCACTTTTCTTATCTTTGGTCTTCTCTTTTGAATCTATGTGATATGCAATGGTGCCTCAACTGCAAAATCATACTCTATGGCTTCTATGTTTTTTACTCCACTTTCCATAAGCTTGTTTAACACTGTTTTTATTTCTGTTGCTCCCACTGTTCCAGTTCTGTTGGTGAGTGTACTTACATCTGCTGCAGTTATATATTTGAGAGAGTGCACTTCCTGTATGTGGTTCTGGTGTTCTTCTGAGTGTGTGGCTGTATTTTCTGTCAGGCAGAGACTGCCACACAGACTGAGGCGTTGCACTCAAGTTTTTGTTGTACTGTAGTATTACAGCTACATGACTCCAGGAGGACACAAAACAAGAGAAAAACAGGAACATGCACAAATCTCTCTATGACATTAATGACATCACATTCATGATTCATAACCACAATCCATTAATAAATTCAGCCGGAAGTCCAGACCACTACCTTTGTGCTATGTGGAGTTAAACCACCAAAGTCACTGAAGTCCAATTAAGTCTTTCTCACAGTCCCTACAGCTTGTGTGCTCTCAGTAAATCCATTCCTATTTGAAGACATTCCAAATATGAATGAATAATAGCTCAAAAGAATGGGACCTGATTTACAGCCAGTGCTTAGATGGCAGTGGCATTCCCTCACTAAGAAATTGTGTTCTAATGCTGATGGAAAGGAAAGGGAGATGCTTACTATGTCTTTCCCTATGATCTACCCTTGAACCACCTATGCTTTGCAAAGGACCATGAGGTGCATTTTAAAATGCTAATCAAGTATTCATTATGGTAGAAAAACAAATATATATTTTATTAATTGTTAAATACCAATTATAATTAAACAATACTTTTCCATACTCTGCAGTTTTATCTTATACATTTAACCAAGAGTCAGTGAAATTGTAAAAAAGACAAAAATTAAGAAATGCTTAATATGACAGAAATCCAAGTGTTACAGTGTAAAGTTGTACAAGGTGTGAAAGAATAGCACCTTCATTACAGCATGTCACGACTTTAATTTAAGGGTTTTAGAGGAGTGTTCCCATGGATGAGTGCTTTGAGCCCTGGAGTATGGGATTTATTTGTGCTTTAACAGGTCGGTAGATTGTTAAGTCCTTTTGGGAATGTAATGTAGCCTGCTACCTATATGGAGAACAGTTGGAGAACTCAGGTCATCTTAGGGTCAGATTCTCCTGCAGAAGTGCACTACGCCATATGTCCCTTCTTTTGGTGCCTGGTGTGTGAGAAACTATAATTGTATATTACCTCAGTGGTGTCTGTCTGTGAGTGAGTACAATAGGATTTTACACTGTAAATCTGTGAGTTGTTGGGCTTTTTTTAGCAAGAAGATCTCACAGATTTTCTGTGCCTGCATGCATATATGTACTGTACTTATGTCAGCATACAGGTATGTCTGTTCACAGTCAAATACTTAGGGGTACAGCTCTCACAAAAAATCGTAAAAGGAATGTAAATAATGCATTTTTAAGAAGTTTGTGCACTTGCTAATTATAAATATGTGTTGACTCTGATGTATGATGGTTATATATAGCTTTCTTACAATATCAAACCTGAAATTTAATGACAAGCATGTTCCCACATTTGTATAGACTATGAGTTTACTGTGAATCACACCTTTGGATTTGAGCTAGCTTAATTTATTCAAGTATACACAGACTAGTTATCTTGCATGGTTAAATGATGCAACATGTCCATATTTCTCTTCCTGGAGAAGTTTGGTATGTTTCCTTTTTCAAATCATTGATTGCATTTACAGTGACTACTCCATGAAATAATGCACCCCTAGTGCTAGTTAGTATATTTAACTGGTGAGAGTCCAGTGTACTGCCTCACTGCAGGAAGCAGGAAAGCTGCTTGTCTAGGAGTGGAAACACCTGCTCCATTTGCAGTCATTACTTTCTTGAGAAGTTAATGCTGTCAGCCACAAAGTGTCATCATATTAACACTTTAATTACAGCAAATAAATTATAAGTTAAGCTATCAAGGACCAAGCCTTTATTTCTGTTGGAAATAATGGATTCACTGACCTCTCTTCCATGTGTGTTGCAATTTCTGCTCCCCTCCCAAACTTCTCCAGTACATTTCTCAGGTTTGAGTATTGACCACCATTTCCCTAAGATTCCTTACCAACCTGTTTCAGAAGCCTTGCCAACATTCAATTAATATAATTTACTATCTACTGTTTCAGTATTTTTGCAATACTACAATAATACAACTTCTATAATAATTTGTTTTGCCTTCATGATCCATATCTTGCAAAACAACCTATCATTGCAATGTATGGGAAGAGAGACAGTGTGCATTAAATTCATGCTCCATTTCTTGATTTTGATTTAAGTAACATTTTTATTTTATTCAAAAACAACTTCCTACTTACAACAACTAACAATCATTTTCATTTAACTAATGTAAACATGTTTAATGCAAAAGCTTTGACAAAAGCATTTAATTCCAAAAATTGCAAGGAATATGATTATTAAGGATGTGTAAACAAGGCATGTTTTATTTTAGTAGTCCACTTTATGAAATAAGGAAAATAACAAAATGTTTTAGAAGGGGAAATCATTTTGTCCATGTTACTAAACAGCCCCTTGAATTACTTCATAGACACAACATTGGGAGCTTATGCCCTGAGACTACAGCCTGCCATTGTACATCTCATGAAATAGGAGTATCCTGCTTTGCCTCAGGTGATACAGACAGAATACAAGTGAACACTATGCCTCAGTATCTGGCCCATTGAAAATTGTATTACACAAGTGTAGAGGCCATTAAGGAGAACCAACTGCTGTATTTTTGTGTACAGTGTCTGTGAGCTGAATCTAAGGAACAAGGCTCATAACTCTACCCTGTTTAAAAGAGAACAGGGGCTCGTTCAGATGGATTGGTTTCATAATTTAGCGTGGCCTTAAACCAATCTCTTTCAAGTACCCAGATGGTATTTTTTATTTGGCAACTGCTAGATACTTTTATGGAATAATTTACTCATAGTCCAATTCTAGCAGAGTACTTCAGTGCTCAATTTTCAGTGGGTGTGATTGTGAGTAATATAACTGTGGCTTGGGAAAGGTAACTCAGCAAAGCTCTAAAAGCAAACCACTAAACTGAATGGCTAAATGGGATAAAACATATCTTGACTTTTTTAAGGGGAGGTTCAGAATCTGAATAGTGAAGCAGTGATGTTATGGATCTGTATTCTTTGGAGTTTATGGGTGTCTCTCAGAAGTGGGAGCGATTGCTGGATTTTGAGTCCCTGCCAGATTCGCTCTCACGGGTGCAGTTAGGCGCTCAGCAGGGGGGCAGCATTAGCAGCATCACAGAACAACCGAGCCATGTTTTCAGCTGTTTTTCTTTGTCATGGGCTGACCTACAATGCAAAATTATCATAAACCTGTCACATTTTCATGGATAAAAGTATGAGAAACTGTTGACCTCTCTCTATCCTGAATAACCTTTACAACCATGGATATCACAATGAGGATTGCCATTATTGAAATACAAACACTGCAGCAGTCACTTGCTGTGAATTAATAAACATGTAGAATCTGCTATTTTGAAACATGGGGTACTTTGAAAGGGAGGTCAGGCAACATTTTTTTCCCTAAATAAGCAGATCTAAGGTTTTTTATCCAGTGGGAATCACTACTCTTCAGCACAGTTTTAAACGTTTGATTCCAGTGCCTGGGTTATAAAGAAAGGGTGCTGTTTTCTCCTTCACATTGCCAACTAGAACCCTCATAGGGGCTTCTGTAGCTCTGGGCTTAACTGCAGGGCTCTGGCAGTTTCAGCCACTCCAGATAAACTTCACAAGCTATCACCCACTCCGCTAGTTTCCTGCAAGTTTGAGCATTTTCCACTGGAACAATGAAGGGGTAGAAGAACATAATAGGTGGTGAATGACTTTCTTTTGCTTTTATGTTCCACATAAAAATATGTAGCTAGGGGCAGTCCTTAAAAAACACAACCTGGAAGGGAAGTGAATTGCTTTGTGGTAATGGACAAGGGCTTTGCACTCTAGGTGTTTCCTTTGTTTTGCTTTTCTTTAATGGCTGTTAATATTGCTTGGTGCTCAAAACACATTGATCCTTGGACTAAGACAAATATACAGGTAGTTGAGGTACAAGAGTGGAGTGCTTGCAGTTGCAGGAGGAAGAAGAAGTTTTAGGAGAAAGTGAATTTTTTTTTGGCTCCCACTTTACTTTTTATTTAGTTTAACCCTTTTATTTTTCACTGTGGTACTTTTTATTCATAGGGGAGGTATGCACATGAACAACCTTCAAACAAGAGAAAGACAACACTAAGTTTTGGCCTTGCAATTAGACCAACAGGTCAGTGACACTTTGGAAAAGCCCATGTGCGAGGGGGACTTTGGAATCGATGAGTCAACCTCTTGCTATCAGGTTTAGGGACCTCATGCTATCCCTTCACGTGCCTGAAGACTTTGGTTTGTTTAGGTTCATATGCATGCACCTTTCATGACTTGTCTTGTAAGACTATGTTAGGATCTATGCTTTCTATATTGGGGAGTAGTAATAGACCACAGTAATGGACCAGTAGGGTCATAACAGTGGACAACAAAAAAAAGGTACTAATGGACAAATAACAAATAAGAAGAACAGTGAGTAACAACTGAAAGCTTTTTCATTTTAGGAGACACAAAAGCAGGCCATTGCTTGTAAAGCACTCAAATAAGAAAACAAACAGCACAGTGACTCAACTTATGCTACCACTCCAGTGCATACAGTATATTCTGACCCCACTATCTTCAGACAGCAGTAAAAGAGAGCAGCCACCACACATTTCAGCATTCATAACTGAGTAACAAATGTAGGAACATAGCAGAGCCTTAGCTTAAGGGATAGAGATGCACTATCCAGGGGACAAAGGGGTTGGGGTAAGGTTGATCTCAGTTTTAGGGGTCAGCCATTTTAGGCCTTGGAAACCAAGTGCCTAAACTAAAGCCATTTGGTGATTCAAATTAATCTATTAAGTACTGGAACGCACCAAAATCCAGCAGACACTGTGGCCCCATAGGAATTGAGTTTGGCACCACTACTGTACATGTCCATGTGAAAACAAAAATGTAACTGTACAAGACATCCTAATAATTAAAAAAAAAAAAATTCTCAATGTGTTCTGACAATTACAGCTGGAAATTAATTAATTATAGTGAGTGAGGTAGATGCCTCACGACTGGGAGGTGACAACAAACTCATGCACAATATGACTGTATTAGTCGATTATACTCATCAAATTGTTGCTGGATGGTTGTGAACTTTAACTTGTAATATTTCAGTAATTAACAGATAGTATGAGTCTGTAATTACCGGGATCAGTGTTCTGCTAGAGCAACAATGGACATGAAACATCAGCAAGATGAGCTGTCTTGGTCATTGAAGGTCCAACTGAATACTAAAATATGATCCAAACCGATGCATTTATAAAGATGTTCCCAGACTTCTGTATGTTACTGGATCAACTTTTATTTCATAAGGAAAGACTGTCAATGGGATATCTGATGGATGACAGTATTTTATTCTGTTTCAAAAAACTTAAATGTGACTAAATTATTTCTGCGCAAGATCACTTATAATATTATTTTTGCCCTCAGCAGTGGTTTGGTTCTGTCTGTAGCATGATTGATTGCAGGCAGAATTTGGGTAAGCCCAATTATGTTTTAGCATCGATTTAACATCAACCACCTGTGACCATAACAAAACAAAAAACATATCTGAATGAGTGAATGGTGTATTTTCTGCTTTTATTGAATATGGAGTATTTCATTTCCCTTGTGTCTATGCTTTATGATGCGGTTGTTGGTGGTTGTACTGGTGATGGTAAAAGAAGGGGATGGGGTTAGATACTGAGGATGAGTTAACTGAAAAAAGCCCCGAGCTATCAGTGTGAATATTTCTAATGCACAATGCTGGAGCCTTATTGTACTGCTTCAAAATGGCAGACATAAAGATGCATGGAAGATGATTTATAACTTTCTATGCACAAGTAAGATCTACTTCAACAATTAATTATTTTTATATATTTGTTTTGAAAAACTAATCCTTGTCTCTTTCTTTCATTGGATATCTTAAGTGACCCTTTCAGCCTCTACAGTGTGCAGAAAACCTGGATTTGAATACATGCCTCCAGAAGATAGGATTTGAATGTTCTAGTTCAGTTCCAGCTCAGGAGAGTAAAAGATATGCTGCATGCATGAAATGGACAGCTTCTTATGTTGTGAGGGCAAAAAAATGTGATACAAAATCTACATCTGTCAACAGCCTTCATTTTTCTGAAGGTGGATGTTGATACAAAAAAACATAAATTGTGATGTGGGTGAGTCGTGATTATGTTTGCCTTTTTTTCTTTATTAATGTCAATTTTTAAAAACAGCAACTGGCGGACTGTGAATGACTCAGCAGATAATAAATAGTCTTCTCTTGCTGTTTTTCATTCAGTTCTAAGGGACCCTGGAGGCACAGAAAGTCCCTCAATAGCCGTCAAACAGATGAAGCTGATGTCACCGTATCTCCTCTCCTGTCCTAAGTATTGATATGCCAGCACTCTCAAAGCTACTTAGTGGAACTGCTAAGGTGGACCTCCACTTACAGAAAGGAGCAGAACACCTTCATCATTACTGCCAGTGACTACCAGTGTTACTATAGTGTATCTCTCATTATGGCCTAAACAAGGCCAGCAGATATGTTATATTCATCTGTGGACATTGACTCTCCAGGGATCCCTCACTGTTTCCTTAGTCTCCTACGAGTGCAGCTCCACTATGAACTGTTGGATTTACATTAATGCCTGTAAAGAGTAATGATGAATTAACAAAACCTGAGGTTTTTAACCTGAGGTGCATAAAACACATTGGCCACCCCCTCTCTATTTTACTTCACTGTGGTAGCGCTGTCTCTCACAGCAGCCCCTGAATGTTTAACACTTCCCTGAGGCTCATCTACCTGATATTTATATTGTTGCTGAACAAGCCATCATCATAATTTCATACTTTTCACTAGGTGCAAAATGAAGAATAGTGGAACCAAATTAAATTAAATAAAAGGGGGAAGGAATAGCTTTTGAAGTTACCACCATTCTAAAGTGTGTTTTTGTATGTAAGTCAAACTAGTATAGGGAAATTCACAAAGTTCATGTAGTTACATATTACCCATTAAACAACTTACAGCAAAACCATTCATACATGTATATATGCTTAAGTGATTTAAATAAAGTATTAATTGATAAAAGCAAAGAAAGGGCAGCACTTAAAATGAAATTTCAGACCTGAAATCATGTCATCATAACATTGGGTCCCAAATATTTTCTACCATGCCGCAGTTATTCTATTAAAAAATACATTGTAAAAACGGTTTTACATAGACTCTTCTGCACTACAGCATGACAAAAATTGAGCTCTATGGTCCTGAGTGGATAAGCTCCAATATCCAGTGCCTGGCGAAGGCTGAGAAGGAGAACTACCACCTTGCCATATGGGGATTCATACCAATCGCTTTACCACACACAAGTTCTAATCCTTATCTAATGTGCTTACACACACATTTCTGCCTTGTGCTGCTGAACAGGTAGCACTAACAACTGTACACTTTACAAGACTGTGCCACTGTTAAATAGTTCCCCTTTACTGCTATGTAGAATTAATGTAGAATTAGACACATTTCACAATGAACTCCCAAAACCTAAAGTGTTACCTGCAGAGGCTAATCCATTTTACATTCAGACATGGTATGGAACTCATTCAAAGGAGTTCTGACAGATAAAATATTTCATTGGATTTAAAGAAAATGTCAGAAAGGGTCAAGCTTTTCTTTGACACATAATACTATATATTATTTATAGTTGTGCAATTTTGCCCAGTGTCATTACACCTTAGTAATTGGATTCACTTATCTAAAGCACCTGTATAAAATATTGTACTGTCTCAGGTAAGATGTAACAACAAGCATGCATTTTCGGCGTTGATTACATGCTAGCCGAGGACCTGAGATTCATACACTTTGTAATTCAAGTGATTCATCTAGTTATATTTATTTCAGACTCTTTGTATGAACTGAACGTGAAATTATTTCTATACGATGTCTGTACATGTTAATACGAATACCGACATTAGAAGATGTCCATTAACTCACAACTTCAACGCAACATCTGATATGTGATATAATTCAAAACCAAAATCAGCGAATGATCACAGCACTGTATAAGCAAAGTCTTATTCATTATTATTCCATTCGCTACCTTTGCGTGGTCTGGTACTAATGTTTTATCAGTCATACTTACCACCATAATGCAACCAAAAATGTCTGATCCACTTGTTCAGCCGCCAGACCTGCATGCGGAATTTATACTCGATAAAAATGAACCCTTCCATAAAAGGCTAATTTCTTTAAGTCAGACCTCCGGAGATGGTCGATACGGATAACCTATCAGAATCCTTTTGATGGGTTTAACCTATCGCCATCGTCAGATGTGGACACGGAGCCACAAACCTAAAGTTTATGAACGTCACCCTTACGACGCTGTTGACCTGCCCAATAAACTCGGAACTCGGAACTTCTAAACAGGCTTGTGGCAGGGACCTTCAGTACAATTCACGTTACATGCTCCTTTGTGGCAGACTTGTCAAATAAATTCAGTTTTATATCAAACACCAACGTGATATTTAAAACAAGCCTACTCCCGTTAAGTATCTGGTTAAGCACGTTTAATCAGAAAATGGGACTTGTTTTTTGAGTTGTAATAAAATGTTAGTGTACATTTATTTTACTGCATGCTTCCAAGAATTCGCATTTTTTGTCAGTGGATTTTGCTGTTGCTAAAGTCACTCTGCGACTATGTTTTTGAGCTAATTCCAAATGCAACGAAGCTGCAACTCCATTCACAGAATTAAAGCATACACCATTAGAACAGCGCTTAAGGTAATCGCAAGGTCTCATACAATGACGCCAAAGAATAACGCGATTACAACATATTTTAGTGAGATTGCCTGAAGGGGTTGATTGATTGTGGATTAAACTGCAGACTTGGGAAAGTATCATTTCCATCTACAAAACCTACCCGGAATTGCATTTATTCTCCAGGCCCTTTAAGTAGGAATGTCCCGCATTGTACGGTAGGAGGGGTTGTAGTGACGCTGGCTGGGTGTTTGGTACTGAGCCGAACAGCGCTTTTCACCTGCAGTTGAGAAAGAGACGAGTCTGGACAGTCTTTAACAGAGCGCGTTTTATTGCTCGCAGGACACTGCGGGAGCATCCACAACATAACACCGGGAGAAATATAGCATCGGCAAAAAGCTCGCGCCGAATCCCGGCTACATTATGCTGCTGTTGCTGACTAAAATGAAAACTGACTTCATTATCTTGCTGATTAGCGCCTTTTTACTGGGCACATCCAGGGTGAGTTTAGATTTGTTATTATTTCACCATTATTCTTTTTTGGTACTATTCAATTGTAGCCTATTACCGTGTGAGTGAACCAGCGCAGCGATACTACATATGGCGCTGACTCTCAACTTACTAAGAGGGAATTTTGCGCTCTTTTTCTTTGGAGGAGCGATGCATATTGTGCCAATGTGTAAGTCTGGTTTCTTTAGTATAAATTAGCCAGTCGTTTTTTCTTGTCGGTTTTGTAAGATCACACCTCCGTGTTTTAAATGCTTAGTTATGAACCAACGAACAAACCATACCATTCGACTGGAGTGAATTCATATCAATCGAAAATTAATTTTTGCCTTTTTTTCTACGCATACAGAAATTGCAGTGGTGTGCTTGCAGCAGCCCACTTCAGACGGTGCGGATAATGCAGATTTCCTTACATTTATCCTGTGATAATGATGGTGATCAGGCAGCCTCATTTGATAAATGTGATTTAACATTCTCAATGCGAAATGTATGTGTATGTTTCCTAGCCTGTAGGCTTCGTTGGCAGGGTTAAACAATGGGCAGTTAACTATCCACTTTATGATTATAGAAATGGTCATTGATTCTAATGTATGGATGTTCGTGGGATGTTGGCTTCTGAAGGAGCAAGTGGTCATCTGACTTCATTGCAAACTGTGAATGTATTATTTGCGTTCAGTTGAACCGCAACTTGTTTTACATACAGTTTATTACATTGAAACATTTTCAAGTAGTTACGCTTTATAATCTTACCCGTCTTCTTAAATCCTTACTATGCTTTCAAATGGCTGTTTGGTCTTTGGAAAGATGTTGCAGACAATTATACGTCAAACCGCTGTGTTCAGTTCTGCGTTAACATCAGTTAATCACTCTTTCTTACTCTCAGCAATCGCTGGTATGCGGTAGCAGCAGATAGGATTCTTATAACGACTGCAAGAGGAAATGATACGGCACCCAGTGTTTTACGGACAGATGCGTTGTGTGATGTGGGGTCTACAGGAGGCTACCTATCCACTTGCATGCAGGCATGCAGGCGCTAATCCTGTTCAGATAATAGTGTTCTCTCATTCAGCACATTTCAGTCCCGTCCGTTGTTAAGGTAGCATAGATGTTCGCCGCTGTATTTCCCTTAGCCCCTGAACAATCGCAACCTCATTTCATTTATAGAGATAAGTGGAGGCGTATGTCTGACAGATCACCTCATCAAGTCAGCAGCAGAACAAAGTAACCCGATTACGGCCCTTTATACCTCATCTCATTACAGTAAACCTTTGCATCCTGGATAATGCTACTCTAAACCTGCAGACTAGTGTTCAGTGCTGATTTGTAGTAGACTGGCGGCTATAGGGGCATCTTTGCAAGTGCTGCAGCAATGAAGCTAAACATCTGCCTGGCATGGAATAAACACTAAAGGCCTAATTTCTTGCTGAGTCTTCAGGTTCATCTTTGCTAGAACTTCTGGCTACAGACGTTTGAGTGTCAGGAGGGTAAATCTGCAGATGGCTCTATTTTTCACACACTACAAAGTTTAATATTTGGAACGTCCAATTTGTTTATTCGGACTGCTTGTGTGTAATGGCTGATTTGCATCATTGTCATTGTCACTGTTGTCATCTCTCTTACAACAATCACTTGCATCTTCATTATAATGGCCATCCTCTTTACTTTTGTCATTGTTATCATCATTATTATGATCTCCACCAAAAACATACACATAATCACTTTTACTAGTCTGATAGTTATAATTATTAAAATAATTATTATCTTTTATCATTGTTCAAGTAATCTTCATCTGTGTCATCGTGACCACCTGTATCACAGAAAAGCCTTCAAGTTGTTGGTTCAGACACTGCCGCCGTCGCTGTACTTAGAGTTGGCAAGTGTTCTGAACATTGTCCCAGTTCCAGCTGTTTGTGTCATGTAAGAGGCTCTTTGTCTTATATACTGCACACATTTATGTACTTATAATAATGCTATTCCTATTATTCTGTGACTGGGTAAGTCTCATTGTGTATTTACTGGACAATAGCATCCATGAATGATAACATGATTAAGAAACACCAGAGCTTTCCAGCCTGTTTATCTCATGAAAAGTTACTGAGAAATAGATTGAATAAACTAACCTTGGATCATTTTTTTGCTCTGCACTTGTTTTATAAAGCCCATAAAGTTTACAGTTATCAAGATGCTGTAGACACTGTTTTTCTCCCATTTGATGATTTATTCTCTTTTCCAGGGTAGTCATGGAGGCCTTCCGTCTAAACCTCCATGCAGACCAGGATTTTCAGAAAGTTTCTATTCGGTGTTTGTTTCGAGGGATATACTTCAAGGACAGAGCACTCTCAAAGGTAAGCCTTGCAGTGGGTTTAAAGTCATGGACTTTACGAATTTAACACTGTGAAAAGAAAATACAATGGGTCTTTGTTCACTGTATCAGAAAGCCAGAAATCGCACCATGGTGATGGCCTACAGCGGTGATAGCATGTGCCTGTACAGTACTAAAGCCACCACTGTTATAAAACAGGTATTGCTCAGAACACACTCAAACCATGTTAAAATGGAGTAGGAGTCATGAAAAAACATCTGAGTTAACCGGTTAAATCAAGGGTCATATTCATGATAATTATGAGTTATGAATGTGGATATACAGCATGGTGTTAACATAACTGTAAATAATGGCTAGCACAAACATATTAATTCATTTTGGATACATGACACAGTGGTGTATGTAAGGATGTGTGACAGTTTAAAAATGTACAGCATATTGCACAGCATATAAGTATTTATATATGGTATGTGACTTTATTCCTGGCATTGCTGAAGTGCATTTCTTTGACTCCTCATTAAATGTCATTGCAGACATTACCTTTCATAGGGGTATGTCCGAAATTAGAACTTTTTAGTATTTTGGCCCTGTCTAGTCAGTCATTGGACATGGTACATGATACATAGCACAAGTGTAGGATGTGTAGGATGCATCCACATCCATTGGGGGTCAGGTTTATGGAGGCATTTTGAGAGCATGACTGTGGTGCACTTGTGAAAGAGCCTGGGTTTTAAGGTGTCATTGTTTAGGTGTGTCATGTGTTTAAACATACGATAAACGGTGGGAGTGTCATCTTCTCTTTCCTTTAAAAGTTGGGTGTATTTTCTCCGTGCCAATGTATTCCTGTCAGTAGAAAAACAGAATGACCTAACATGGGTAAGGTAGTTGGAGTAGAGCCTCAGTAACCATAATAGCACAGGTCCAGAGGTGGTACAGAATGATGAAAGTTCCATGAGTGATGTCGAAATGCAATTTAAATAATTAAATCAAAGAATGTTGAATGTTACTCAATTGTTTTGTCTTGTAGCTCATAACAATCAAACCAGCAGATGAAACTGTTGTCAGCTATGATGGGCAAACACTTTAATTATGCAAGTGAATGAATAGCTGAAAACTGATAAATACATACTATTTGTCTTTTGCTCTAAAAATGACAATGTTACAAAGAGTAACGATGAAAGGTGAATTGATATTCCAGAGAAACTGAAAGCTATAACCAAGAGAAATGTTTCATTGAAAGATAGGAGTGCTTGACCAGTGAAGATCCTTCAAATAGTAGGCAGCAGTCAATGAGCAGACAGCCACTGATACATTAGAGAACTAATGAAAAATTTGTTTTCATTGATCATGGCATGCATTCCCCAAACTGCATTCCCCTTCATATGCGAAACAGGGCAGGAGCTGTTTATTTCAAACTTTTATTTTGTATATTATTTTTTTGAATATATTTTTCACAATGGAAACCATGATTCATTACAGATTGATTATTTGTTGTCTTTTTAATTGGAGATAATAAAGGTATTATGATATGATAATGTTTATACAGTGTGTAAATATATGTGAATACCATCAAATATTTAAATGTGCTTCTTTATCAAGCAAAATAAATTTAAAATGTCTTAAGACCAATGAACAATTTAAAGTCAAGGTTAGAGAAGGCCTGGTTTTCTAACTACTGTTTATCACAGCTAATGGTAGTGAGAGTGGGAAAGGGGCGGAGCTGTTGGGCTTGCTATGATGGTGGGATAACAGAGTGAGGTGAATGGCTGAGTGAGGATAAAGTTCATTTTGAGGCTGTAGTAGATTTCACTGTATTGAAGTTGTGGCCGCACCTTTGTCTATTTTGTCTATATATGGGAAATAGAGGAACACACTGGGAGGCATTTTGGACCATTTCTCCTTATAAAACCTTTTGAGGTCTTGGTTATTCTTAGGTCTATGCTTATGGATTCCCTCCTCATTTCAGACAGTAGGTTTTGAACTGGGTTGAATTCCAGAGACTGAAATTGCTGAGCTTCATTTTAAAACCAAACCATCCAAATGGTCAGTTGATTTGCTATTTTCTATACGATTGTATGCAATACAGTTGCATCAGTCTAAAATTTAGCAAATAAACTTCTACCTACTACCAGAGTGAGGGCATTTCTTATGAATGATTTGATTGGCTGAAGGACATTTTTGTATTTTGAAAACAGGAAAGCACTCTATGGACATTCAGAAAGCTTCAGGATGTTTCAGTAGTCAAATCCAGTCAAAGCGAAGGGATAGTGGAGCCCCAAATGACACAGAAAAACTCTTTATTTGTGATGTTTTCTTTTTATGGTCTTTCTTTCAAAGACAATTTTAGGGATTAGGAAAAAATGGAAAGAAGAACTTTGATCTTTCTCCATAGCTGGGAAAAGCAGCAGCTTTCTGGGAAATAAACTAAAAACATTTAACCCATTATGAAAAACCAGCCTGTGAATAAGGTACATAACATGCTCAGTTCATCTGTATAGTTTTTTTCTGCTTGCAGTGAATGTGTGTGACTTAATAGGCCTGTCACTAATTATCAGTTATGTAGTGAATCTAGTATAAATTCTTGGGAAATTTAATAAATTACATTTGGTGGTATTGTTAAAATGTGAGATATCAGTGTTCTTTAGTCAGGATACTCAGACTCTTTATAAATTTTGATAAGAGATAATAAAGTTATAGCTACATAATGGGAATTTTAATACTGATCAAAATAGTTTATTTGTGGAAAGTAGAATAATTGAATATAGGAAAATGTGGTGTCATTCCCAGCTGGTCAAATAACCCAACTGTGAAGCCTAGGCGTGGTCAACAGACTTGACAGGGGGTCTTCTGGTCAGAAGCCTTGGCACTATTAGTACATTGTAAAACAGTAAATATTTCAGTGTCACAAAGATATGAATATAGCTGGTAGAAAGTTTACAATGAAGGGAAAAGGCCTTGCTGTGTTGTTTTTAAGAGAATCTTCTCTCAATGCAGACTGTGAAAGGATGGTCTGTGGGGAGATGTATCACTGGATCAAAGATAGCAAAGATGGAGGGCTTCAGCCTGTAGAGTAACCCACACCTGTCTAGCTGCTCAGGAGTAACCCTTCTGGTCACTATGACACTTTCAGAGTGCCTGTGAGGTCAGGTGAGCTCTGCAGTCCTGTTCAGAGTGAGTTACAATGATTCTGAGATACTACACTTCTGTATTCACTTTGAATGTTCAGTATATTTGAACAGGGATCTAAAAATGGATTTAAATTTGTAGCAATTCCTTAGATTGAAATAGAGATGGTAGAAATCTTACTTTTAAAATGGTCACTGGTGTCAGTCTGTTTAATTTAATTGACTATATTGACAGGCATAGTAACAATTCGTTCTTTGTGTCATGTTTGAGATTGGAAATGATAAAACAGGGTTGTAGAATTTTAAGTTGTAGAATTTTCAAAGAATACATGTTTTCATGAATCCATACATTAGTTGCATATTACTCTAAGTTTTACAGAAATGCATACTAAACACTAAAAGATATTAGCATCAAATTTATTGAAATGGGATGAGAATTTGCTTGGTCATATTTTCTCCATTACCCACTGATATGCATGTATTTTTTTGCATATGATTGCATTTTATGTGCTGTATTTGAGTATTATGTGCTCTTTTGCCCTGTAAGATAACATAGGGTTAATGATCCATCCTGCAAAAGCCTGTGTCTGCATCTTTCAAAGCCTGCATGCACCTGTTTTAATGTCCCCATTGGACACACCAATGGTTTTGACTGAGGTGTTGGTCCACTTAAAATGATGAATATAGCTGGCCTGGCTTGTGTGTAGGCTTTTACGAAACCCAAGGAAATAAGGGCTCATGGTACTTCTTTAAATAAAAATCTTGTTTAACCTAGAACCGTCATCTGGGAAAATAATGGGAAAGACAGAACCGGGTTTTGAAATATTGAAAAGTACAGCATGGCAACATTGCTGACGTTGATGTGAGAATGCTGATTGATGTGGACAGGATTCTGGTGAGGGTGGGCTGCGTTAGCGTTAGCAGGAGCTGGCATAGAGTGCCGGCTGTCATGATGCCGCAGCAGTGTAGTGAGATGCTGCGTCCCACTAGTTCCCTAATTACCCACGTTTGGCGCCCGCTGAAGATGGGGTGATGGGTTTCACGAATTTTCCCATGGCCCCGCTGAAGTGAAGGCTAACCTCTGTTCACAGCTTAAATGCTTATTCTGATGTCTGCAGTGGCTGCATATTCTGCTCCTTCACATCTTGTATGGTTATTTGAATATGCTTAGTGAGTTCAGTGCATGGACTTATCATGCAGTGTGTGAGCACGACAATGCCATGTCCTCATCTGCCTCTGCTTGGGGGTCAAAGCCCAGTCAATCCACATGGATCCAACAATGAAACTGCCACCTTCTATACAAACCAAGCTGGCATGTGCAAAGGGAATGCTATTCCCAGTGCTGATATCACAACATGTGAACTGTGCATGTAAGCAAGTTGTGCCTGCATGCAATTTGCACTTGTAAGCAGTACATACCTGTATACAATGCAAGAAATTTATGGCTGTATTGCTTACACAAATACAAAACCCCATGCCATTGACATCACTGTATAATGTATAGTTTGTCAGCAGCAATGTGTGGTTAATTGGGAACTGGATTTGTGAGAAAATGGTTTATATAATAGAGTGGAATTGTTCTCTACTCCTCAGTGCTTAAACTGTTTAATTACATATACAGCTTTATTAACAATGAGATTATGACATGTTACCCTGGATATCAGCATATGATAAACCAATGAAAATATTTTGTTTTTGTTATTATTAGAATGCTGACTCTATCATTTTATAGGGCATTTATACCAACAGGACATTTGTATTTTATTCAAAAATAAATGTATGAAATTGTTTTATTTTATGGTCTGTGGCATTTTAACACACTGCTCCAGCTACTGCCACTGGACTCTCTCCTTCATGTATGACTGCATGGCTTGGCTTGATTTCTGTCACATTGTTATGTTTACCACACTCAAATGCTGTTCTGCACTGAAGGATCAGCTCTTGCACTTTGACCACTCTCTGGTGCACTGCTTTGATACAGAAGGACAGTGTGAAAGTAGGTGCTCTTTTGGGTGGATTTTCACATGCAAACATTGGTTCTTGAGTCCTGTCACACCCCTTGGTTGTTTGTGGGTGGCTGTTGTTTGTTGTTGGCGATGTTGCCCTGGTGAATCAGTGAAGGGTGTGGACTGGGAGGGAGCATTTGTGAAACGGTATGATCTAATGCAGTGCGGCATGATGTTGATTCTGTGTGGACCCCGGCTGAGTGAAGATTAGTTTCGACAGAAGCCTTTGGACACCCCCTCCCCCTACACACAGACACATACACGCTCACACAGGTACTTCACCTTTGACTCTTTCTGCAGACTCCTACAAATACAGGCAGAATATTTGCATTAAGTATTAAACAAACTGATCTGACCCATGGTTTCTTCAGGGTAATTGTTCTTAAAGTTCATGTCAGTGTGCATTACAATGAACACCAGAAATAAGGGCACTCGCCCACTCTTTCCACAGCTAAATTGGGCACAAATGCTATCCAATAGGACCTCCAGCCCTTCTTCAGTCCTCCAGTACATTTTGTAACATGATAACCCAAAGAAGTTGTTGGATCACTACCAGAGAAAAATCAAAATATAGCATATATTTCATTTAGAGTGTTATGCGGTATGCATCCATAATGTGTTCTTTTTTTTTTAAAGTTCACAGATACAGCTAACATGTTTTTATGTTCATGTTGTTTTTTGTACTCCTTACAGCTATAGCATTTTTTCTCTGTGGATTGTAAGTACCAATTTATTGTACTTTGTTGCAAGATTGTCATCATCTTGGAATCAGGGGCATGCCAATTATGGATGCAAACTTTTTTATTATCTTGCCTTCATTTTGTGACCATCCCCGGTAGCAGTATACCAAACCAAACAAGCAACTCTCTAGAACAGAAGCCTGTCAAATAGGCTTTCATAGAACACCGTCAGATTTTCTAAGAAAAGATACGAGGACAGAACGCTCAAGACTGCACCTTTAGGTAGTGGTAGTTATAATAATGTAAGTCTGCAGTTAGAGTGAAGATATTTATGATACCAGAATATGCAGGAATGATATGGACAGGATTATAATCTGAAATTTCCAAGGGTGGCATGGCCTTATATGTATCTGCCCTTAACTCTGAAATAAAAATGTGTTAGTTGTCTTTTCATTCCTTGTTGATGACAAGCTGCTTGAATGAGGCCTGAGACTAGAGTTATTTGAAGAGTTGCTTGTATGACCGGAGCACACAGAGGGAAAGTGCAGCATTTGATCTGAGTCTGTGTGGTGTAGTCTGGTTTCAGTCTTGGCCTCTGTTGTGGTCCTCTCTCCCTCAGTCTCCCTCAGTCTCTCTCTCTCTATGTCTTTCTCTCTCAGTTCCAATGGTTCTATCTGGCTTTATTAGCATCATGGTATGACAGCTTTTCTCTCTCAAACACAAGTATGTAATACCTTCCTCCTCCGCCTCTTCCAAAATAAACTAGCAAAGGCAGTAATGCCTAGGCTGTAGGGCACAGAAAAAATACTCTAAATAATGTTTGACCTACAACTCCATGGCTGTGACTTATTTCCTAAGAACACATTTTCCCAGTTTTATCACAGCCAAATTAATGACACTTTTACTGTTAAATGTTATACAACTGAGGAAAATGGCACAAACAAACAGTGTAAGTTATCTTTATTGTTTGGCTTTGAGTTAAAGGCAATATATATGAAATATTTTTACTTAGATTTTCTTTCCATATTGCTTAAAAATCCCAATAATGTTCCAGGTTTATCTGAACACAGCATAAGGGTTAATAGTGGTTAAATTTAAAGAAGGAACAGCTTTAAGCACTTGATTCATTTAATTACTGTGTTATTTAGTACTGTTTCATGTGTTGTGTGTACAGTGTGAGTGACTTCAGGTGTTAATTCAGGTATAAATTCCAACTTACGTCAAAAATCGCTCTACGACAACTCATAGGAACAGAACTCGTTCGTAAGTCGAGGACCCTCTGTATATATATATATATATATATATATATATATATATATATATAAGCTGTAAGTACCAGTCAGGAACCTCTATAGTACACTAAGCAAGGAGGTGAAGCGGAGGTGGCAGTGTTCATATAGTGATAGTGTTTGCAAGGTCATCGGAAGGACTATGTTTAAGAGCACCAGGGAGATGCGTTTTTTACATTGAGATTTAATGCTGATGCACAGCATCATTTGTGTGTTTGGGTGTCCATGTTATCTGCTATGTCCACTGAACAAACAGCAAAATCATTATTGGATGTCTTCCCAAGATACTGCATATGGTTAAAAGGACTCAATCCAGCAACATGCATTTTAGCGCATTCTTATGATAAAATTTCCTTGAGCTGTAAGAGATGTGTTTTCCGAGGGGAACTGAAAAAGCAGAAAACCCAGAGCTATTAGGAGAAATGTGGTTGGTGGTCACTCTATGGTGAATTGCTGATAATGCAACAGTAGGGAAAAAATAAAGTCATCTGGTTATAAAGTGCACAGTACATATGAAACTACACCTTGAATGTCATTCCACTTGGCCTAGGTAGTGGGGCACTCAGTTCAGAGCTGTTCAGTCATGCAGGAAATTTCCACAGCAGTTTAATCCGACTTGGGATTTCACTTTAAAACCTTATGTTCACTCCAATAAATGGAGTAGGTATGACCCCACCCAATGGCACGGTCACCTCCAGCTCTTGTTCTCTCCTCTTACATGGGGTCACTGGAATGTTTTACATTGGAACCCAAAGATAGAGCGATCAGAGAAAATGCAGAAAAGAAGAGGCTTTCACTGAAGATGTGAAAATGGTTGCAGACTAAAGGAGCAGTTTTTCGGCGAGTTGGTGAAAAGACCATAGTTGTCTTTGTGATGGCTTTCTGTCTACATCCCTGTTTTCCAGGTGGTGGTTTTTATTCTGGGAAAAGAGCAATGGCATCCTGGATCGTTCTGTACCATACTTTTATCAGATCCAGGTCAAAAAGCTTGGAATTGGGATATTAAAGTGGTTTCACTGGGATATGGTAAAACTGGCCCTTAACCTTCTTTCCATCTACTCATCTCTGTTTGACAACTGGGTAGGAAAGGAGAATTGATTACGCTAACACCATGATGCTCAGTGCTTAACTCTGGTCCTGGAGGGCTCCAAAGTCTGCAGAGTTGCTCAGTCCTATTCTTGGAAATTTTTCTGATACCTAGCAGTAATTTGAACAAAAAAACAAATTCATGATTGGATCCTCCAGAAATGGAAGTGTTTGTTAAGTTGGTTTTAAGGTGTAATGATGCAACTCGTTTTGAGAGAAAACCACCTGCTGCTCTAGTAATGATTATACATCCTAGGCCCCTTTCTACTTGGGATATCTTCCCAAAATATTTCTTACAATAAATGTGTTTTTAATCAATCAAGAGACATGCATGTTTTCATCTGCTAAAAGCAGTCAATCAAGAAACATGTATTTTTGTCTTGTGCTCATTGCACAACCCCAGTCCTGGAGGGCTGCAGTATCTTCTGATTTACTCAACCCTGTTCCTGGAGGGTCTCAGTATCTTCACATATCTTCAGAAGTACTCAACCCCAGTACTGGAGGGCCATGGTTAATCATTCCTGGTCCAGGACTGCCGAATCATTTACAGATGTTTGTTCCAGTCAGTCCCTTGCTTATATGAGTCATATGAGCAGTGTTTTGAAGCTTTCCTTGTGAGAGTGTCCATGCTTTAAAGGGAGCTGGAAAACCTGCTTGATTGTGGGCCCTCCAGAACAGGACTTAATAAGCCCTTGTCTATGATTTCCTTCCCTTATTTTGAAAATTCATTTTGGTAAAATAATTTAATTACAGCCATTGGTTATTTTTCCTTTGCTGTTTGGGTGCTTTGTCATCCTGAGTAACAGTCTTGCCCCAGTGTGTAGTGCTGTGGATGGCTGCATCAAAATGACTGCTCTGAAGCTGACCTCACTAATGTCAGACTCCCAAGGCACCATGGGTATTTGGGAGAGATGAAGGGACTTGTGTCACAAGAGATACGTCTCATCTGTGACCCTCCCCCAACCGAGTTGGTCACTGCTCTTAGACGGGAACAAGGGAATAGTCTGTGTGCTTTTCAGATTCCCTCATCCCTTTCTTTTTCTGTGCAACTCTCCTCCCTCCTACTCCGGCCTTCCTCCTTACAATTTTCTACAGTTACATCCCAAAAAAAATATTTTCTCTGTAGTTTTCCCTCAACGTTCTCTCCTCGGTACAGCTAAGAACCCTCATAAGGCTGCATAAATACCTGAAGAAAGGGATCCCAGTTCAGGAATTGGGGTCCTCACTGAAAAGTAACAAATATTTATATTAATACAATATATTACATTTTGGAATCAAATGAAAAAAAAAACAGTCTGGGTCACAGAAGACTGGTTTAAATTTTTTTGTAATAACATAACAATAGTAACTATATGTGAGGAGTTGTGTTGTATTACTCCAGCAGAATTTCAGACTCTGTGAAAGTAAGATTCAAAACACACAGGCCATACTGGCCACATTTAGCACCGATTACGTTGTTTTAATTTGGTATTTACATTTTTCATGTATTTAATGTGGATCCATATTACACAAGACTATATGATATAGTTTCTGGATAGTGTCAGAAGTTAGTAATTTCCTTAGTTCAAGAATCTTATTCACCGGGTGGTCACTTAAAGGAGCTTTCAGATAGCAACATTTAGGAGCACCTGCTGTGACAGATTAGGCTACAGTTGACAAGCTACATGTGTAAATGTCTGAATGTCTCCTGGCACCATTTTTAGTCCTGTCTGTGGTCATGAACACACATGTACCCAATGTACAAACTAACATGTGAGCTAGACAGGATTAGCAGGCTGCATTATACTGTCAATGCCCACAGTGCATACACACACATGTTTGTACACAATCACGTACACATACACAGATAGCTTTCACCCTGTCGAGACAATAGCTGACAGACAGGAGCCACATGGAGAAAAGACAGTACACCAACCAGAGGCTGAATGCCTTAAATGGGAAAATTAAAGGATTACGAACAGGAGGTCTAATCCAGCTGTCTGTCACTGGGCTCATTAGCAAACACAGTGAGACAGAGAGAAAAGGAGAGAGCGAGGCCAGACAAGCCTCTCTCTGGTTTGTCTTCTGAAATAGTCAAGAGACGAAGGAATGGTGATAGACAGACTATTTGACTTTTAAAAATGGGAGTGGTACTGCTGAGATCAATGCTCATGGTAACCCATTAAGCCCGTGTAGCTCTTTTTTCAGACTGTCACTTGCTTTATGAATGAAGTTTCCCCATTGGCCGATCACGGTGTATGACTGTTTGTGGAGTTTCTGAGAATTCCCATATAAATTAAAAACAAACATTTTTTAATTTAAGTGAAGGAACCTGTGCAGGTATTATTCGCCCCATGGCCATACCAACTCGGAATGAAAACAAAACAGCAAGGATCTGTTTCTTAAGCTTGGCTTTTTATTAAGAAGTGATTTGGCAAAGCTATAAATGAGAATCTCAGTGTAGGGAAATTAAAGTCTGCAGGGGAATTTATCCTCTGTCTGTGCTTGCTGAAGTTGGGAAGTGAAAAGAAGTGCACCAGGCCCTTTGTGCTTTTGCAAAAATGTGCTGCAGAAAGGCAGAGATGCTGCTCAACTCCTCTAACCTCCTCCTAGCTGCTCCCCTGGCTGTTCCTGTCTGGTGGATCAATACTGCAAGCACGATGATACGCCATCCCTGAGAGCCTGTGTAAGCTCCTGTGGCATTGCTATTCCAGAATTTGCTTCTGTGTAAACTGCTTTAAACTAAGGTGTAACCATGCAGTCTGCTCGCTTGTCCACTTGTTTGACTGTCTGTGTGTATGTTTGAGTTAGAGAGTTTGTGTATTTGTGACTTTGTGTGTGTGCCTGTATACACATTGTGTGTGTCTGTATTTGACTGCATATTTATGGTATGTGTGAGCTGTGAGACTGTGTGGTGAAGATTGAATTATGTTCTTCTGTTCGTATGTGTTTGTCTGACAGAGTGTGTATATAGATAGGAAAATGTGAGTTTGTATGCCTGGGTGTGTGTGTTTGTGTGTGTGTTTGTGTGTAATGGTGTGTTTGACAGGCCTGAGTGATATCAAGAATCATGCATTCATTTTTCTGTCAGTCAGTTTACCAATGTGTCATTATTTAAAATAATGCCAGCCTAAATCACAAGAAAGCCCTTTGCCTGTACTCTTCACTACCTCTCCATCTTTCGCTTTCCCTCTTTCCCCCCCTGCTCTCTCTCTCTCACACACACGCACACACACACACACACACACACACACACACACACACACACACACACACACACACACACACACACACACACACACACATTCTGTCAGAACATTGGTATTCAGTCAAGTCCCTTGATGGCGTCTACTGCCTTTGTTGCAGTGTGACTGCTGTTCTCTGTCTTAAGTAAAATAAACACTGTTTTCACATCTGAAGCTGCAACTATCAAAGAAAAGTTGAGAATTCTACGGGGAAGCAGAGAGACAGAAATGCAATACCTATCACTGCTGTCATTAATTTGGCTGTATCATTTATGATTCATTACATGCTATTTCATTTTGTTTTTTGAAAGCAGGCAGTGATTATTCCGGGTGCAGTGCTGGGGGGCTGGATCACCAACCGCTGTGCTGCATTTCCTACTTTCTGTGAAATGAACTGCTCTCACGTCATCCCACTGCTTAATTAAAAATGTGTTTTTGCATTATTCATCTGGTCTGAGTTCCACAATCTGAGCTGTGTGGTGCGGTCATGGTTTTCACGCTTTGTGAACTGCTGTTTTTATTTCCCTGCTGGGCAGGGGTTCGTTTGGAGCGGGGGTGTGGGGAATGGTTGTCACACATTTACTCCTGTGTTGTTGAGTGAAATCATATTGATGCAGCTGTTTGAACTTTCTGTATTCTGTGTGATCGTCCTGGTGTAATGAAGTGACCTTTCCGAGGTGGGTAATGAATCTTAATACTGAAAAACCGGCTGCCAAGGAGGTTATTTGTCCCTTTGTTATTTTGTCATTATTTTTTGTTCTAGTCAGCATAAGGCTGGGCTTTCTTTCTTTTATTGGGCATGATGAATTTTTGTAATAGAATGATTTCCTTAAAATTGTGTCAAAACCATGTGTAAATTTGTGTTTCAGATGAATTAGGTTATGCTTTGTATGTGTGAACAGCACAGGGCTGTGTTTGCAGCATCCTGAACAAGCAACCAGAAAATATTTAAAATTAGTACTAAATTCATTTCCTTATGTATGTCAACTGCATGGCTGAAATTTTAAATGTAACATGTCACATTTAATACTTTTAAAAGTGTGGAAGCAACTATGTTTTATGTAATATGCAAACCCCATCATGAACAGGAGATTGATTTTTGAAATGATATTTTATAATTGGCGCATAGTTTATTTGAAAAGTCAGACCTATCATATCTGTGAAATGTTATTTTATAGCAGTTGTCAGGAATGTAACTGTTGTAGCCTTTATTCTACTTGTGTGAGAGTGATGCCACGTGCTTTTGAAAAACAACAAACTCAAGAGCTAATTGATGTGTTTATTATGGCCAATGTAGCCATGGCTCGCCTTCATTGCACCTTATTGTAGTCTTTGTAGATTTTATGATGGAAATGGCATGCTAAATGAACCAAACTCATTTTAGTTTTCATTTGTTTTGTTTTCAGATGAGTGTCTTATTTTCACTGTAGTGCACTTACAGGAGAATGGTCCACCAGAGTCAATGAAGTGGTTAAAATGACAATGTTTCTTTCAATGTGTAGCCATTGTCAGATCCTCACATTTGTGTTCACATGATTAACTCATACACACACGCACGCACGCACGTATGCGCACGCACGCACGCACGCACACACACACACACACACACACACACACACACACACACACACACACACACACACACACACATGTTCATGCACACACACACACATACACACACACAGACATAGAGTACGCAGTCTGTTGGGCATACACAGTGATTGGGCCTGTGTGTTCAGTCACAGATTAAACATAGAACTCAAAGTCCCATGGGATGATTATAGCCACAGGCAGAGCTGATGCATGTACACAATCTTAATTAATGAGCAGCATCATTACAGAGACATGCCTGCCATTGTGAGTGGGGGGTCTTGCTTAAGATTTGTTGCTTGGGAGTTGGCAATTGGCCATTCTTATCTTTGCTCTCAAACAAGAAAAAAACATTGTCCAAGAGGAATAGACAAGGCCACAATTATTCTTCTTGGAATGATAAGTGGATGGTGTCACCTGTGGTTCATGTTATGGTTCAGTGTGTGTGTTAATCTGTTTTTGAATATGTGTGGGTTAGTATGTGTGTGTATGTTTATATTTATTATATCCCTGTTAATGGCAGAGAAATAGCTGAATTGAGTCAGTAACTGTCAGTGATTGCCACTGAAATATTTTAAGCATGCCACCTCTGTGTAGGACCTAAACATATTTTGTTCTTTTGGCAGACACCCTTGTCTGATTAAGCTCAAATGCTGCTGTCTCTGCAGTTATTGAGGTAGTCTTAGCACCACTACACAGCATTAGCCTTTAAGTATGGAGTGAAGTTCTTTCATTTGAGTGTACAGTTCCAGTGCTTGAGTAGTCTGTACGTCATGCATGCATGTGGATACACACACACTCATTCACTTAGTCTCACAGACATATGAGTACACACATGCACATATCAGTGTAAGCCAAGGCCATCTCACTATCAACCCCACACTAAAGATTTCTGAAAGGGTTGCTCAGAAGACTCGATGCAATAAAGCCATTCAGTGTAACAGTTTACTTATCAAAATCTTCCCAAGGACACCAATTTCCAAGCAAAGCATTTGTGTCCTAGCCTGTTGGCTCAGAGCTCAGAGGAAGCCACTGCATCTATCTATCTTACTTGCCTTACTGTGTCTCTAGCTCCACCTGTGGAAAAACTGATAGAGATTGCGTTATACTGAAACATGTTAGCAAGCCATGATTTCTGGCTGTGAGTAAGCAGTTCTGTTATCACAAGCAACCCTCACTCTCACTCACTGTGCAACTAACCAACCTGTCACTCACTCACTCACTCACTCACTCACTCACTCACTCACTCACTCACTCACTCACCCACCCACCCACCCACCCACCCACCCACCCACTCACTCACTCACTCACTCACTCACTCACTCACTCACTCACTCACTCACTCACTCACTCACTCACTCACTCACTCACTCACTCACTCACTTCTTTTGATTCTGTTCACTGTCTTATATAACCTGCCAACCTGTTTAGAAAGCAGGACAGCATCATAATCACGGTCACTTGTTGGAGCAGCTGGACTCTGGGAGAGGGTCTAGGGTCAGATTTGGAACTCAGCATCACTCTCTCACTCATTCACCGATGGTGAGAGTGGCTCCACCAAGTGGCCAACAGTATCCTCTTTGACTGATAGATAGCAGAGGCCTATTTTGTGTGGGTAGCAAATGCTGTTTATTGCATATATGGTAGTATAAAGATTGAGAATGGGCTGAGCTTGCATTAATGTGAAATCAGGCAGACAGACTGCACTTTGTGTACTGACATTCCCCAGTTCAGTGCTTTGTGGTGTTGTAGCCTCAGGGTAGGTTTATGACATGATGGTTGGGCTTTGTTTAGGGGAGTTAGATCAGTGATAGATGTTACATTTTCCCTCCATCACTCATCAAACTTCCCCTGTGGAGGAGAGAACATGCTTTACTGTTTCCTTTTTGCAGTCCAGGGCCCAGTCACAAGCTCCATTATTGTTGTTGGGCCATATTCCAGTTGGAACTTTTTGAATCTGGAACACAAAAGCAGTTGATATTTGTTTCTGCTGTGATTCAGTATGCAAATAATTCATTGTTTAATGCAGCCATTCATTGTTTATTCATTTGAAGGCATTTTTGATAATTGGTCCTGCATCTATTGTTTGATAAAGACACATGGCTCCTTGACTATTCCCTTAAAGACTTTCCCCCTCTACCTATATGGTTTCCATTATTTATCACAATAAAAACTGGCAGAGATATCCTCTACACTGTACTCATTACAGATATGAGTACAGTGGTTGTTACATTACACCTTTGTTATTTCTGGTCTGTTAATTTGCATTGACACCTTATTTGTCAATGGTGTTGGTGTCATGCACCCATTGTCTTGTGTCATGCTGAACTGTAAAACCCTGGCTGTAGGCAGTACTGCTGCTCAGTGAGACGTTTCAGAAAACCTGCCTTGTGATTTTAATAACAAAGAGCACTTTAGGAGCCAGATACAAATGCTTCAGATACATGTGGAGGACTCTAGAACATTCGTGTTTTGATCTTTATGGCGTGAATGGAGAGCACGAACAGGAATGAGTTGTAGCACTTAGGGGCCAAATAAGTAGTCACTGAGAAATGAATATGTTTAGCTGAGAGTAGCTTTGGACAGTGAAGGAATGCTCTTCTCACTTTCTGCCTGCAAGTGAGTATATACATGCACATTTTTTCATATTTTCTTGCCTACAAGCTTGTTGCTCAAAGACAGTGTAATTTAATCCATTTTTGCACAGGAACTAATCTAGATTTTCCATATCAAATAAAGCGAATACTTGTTCAATTAAGAAATCTCAGTTTTTTTATTATTTATATACAGTGTATACAGGAGGTCCTCTGGTTACGACGGTCTCGAGTTTCGTGGTTACGACGCACTCCCATAAATTACTTAAAAACCTAGTTTCGACCTAAGCGGTTTGGTTTGTAAATACGACCACAGAAATAAAGGTAAGTAATTCTTCTCTCTGTTTTTTTTTATTACTGTTTCATTTAATTACTGTATGTTATATGTCCTTCATCTGTTGTGTGTACAGTGTGAGTGACTTAAGGTGTTAATTTCGGTATAATTAAAACTCTGACTTATGTTGAAAATCGGCTTACAACAAGTCGTAAGTACTGAACTCGTTTGTAAGTTGAACTTGTTGATCAATGGTGCTTGTCCTTGTGTTGTAAGAAGTTTTGTTATTAGTTTAGATTAGTATGTTTTCGTCTGTGTGTGTGTATGCAGGCATGTGGTCTTTGCATTCATCACCACAGGAGGGAAAACACGTCATGGTGTTATTGCTTTAATTTGTGATCTTACTTTACATGTGTAAAACATGGCTAAAGAAAAACAATTCTCTTTGAAGAGTAAGGCTGACACTGCAGAGAAAGGAATGCCCCCTGCTGAATGAAGAGAGTTCTCAGCTTTAACTTATACTGACATATTTATTTTCCCATCTGCAAACTCTACCTCTGTGCACAAATATCACCATGTCCAAAGAATGCATCTTGACAGTATTTTCCCGGCAAATTAGATTTCATCTTAATTGTCAGCTGTGTATCAACCTCTCTTCTTGGGTATGTTATAGCTAGTGATGCTTTCCTTAGGCTCAAATGGCCTTCAGTTATACAGTTTACATTTGTGGGTTATTGGCATGAATGCACTCAGGATGTTATTACCAAAGCACCCTATTGCCCTTTACCTTTGGGATGTGCATTTAACTTATATTCTAGAGTCTGTACTATTAGTGACATTATGCACTTATATTAAAATAGTTTTGCTTTGTTATTTCACGCAGTAATATTGGTTATTTTCTTACAAAGAACCTCAAAGATACAAAACAGAGTCATCATGGAAACACCATATGCTACTGACCTGGAAGTAGCATTTTAATTATGCTTTTATACTTGCAACCTTCAATGCAAATAGATGAGCAAACCAAAACAAATTACACTTTCCAATAATCAATGATACCTGATAAAATCTGAAGCAAACCTCCTTTCTCCCATATAGGCGTCCACTTAAAAGCAGTAGTGACATGTTTTTATGAATTTTCCAATAATAATGCAGTAATGGATGCTTTTCCTGATACATAACATAACAATTCTAGAAGCAGCAGGCTTAGTAGGGAAGTCAGAAGCTTCCTGTCACCCATGGGCTGCTGCTCCCCTTTCACTGTTCCCTGAGATTTTGGCTTTTATGACAGTGTGACAACCATCCTCCTCTTGATATGTATGCATATCTTGCATATTCTTTTATCTAGTGCTTTAAATTTCCCTGAAATATATACATACATGCTATATATATTTTCCATGTCAACTCATGAGGTTTTTAGAGCACAAGGTAAATATATTTTTGCAGTTGTCATTTGAAGGTTCACATGTGTGTTTATTGTGTGTATGTTAGTTGATGGAATGAGATCGTACTGGTGGTTTTTCTTGTTGATTGATTCAAATGAAGGTCGACTCTTATCTCTCACCAGCAACAACTGGTGGCCTGTCAGCACCCAGAGAGATTGAAGGTGGGAAGTAATACATCTTTAATCCATGGAATCCTGGCTGACTTACAGTCTTCCTTTAAAGTATGATTATGTTCTTGGCTGTATGTGCTCTACAGCACTTCCAACAATGTCTCCATGTCCACGTTCAGGTAGCTACATTCTGGGCATCTACAAAAGGGGACAAAAGCCATGTGATGGCACTCTGAAATTCAGTTTAATAACCTGATGGAGAGTATTGTGTTATGTGAATGAACGTGCTCAATTTGCTGATCAGATTTCCAAACTCACATCAGAATTCCCATTTAAATTGAGAACAGCAATTTGTTCATTTAATAGGGCTTGCATGCACCAGTGAAGGTGTGATTTAGAGAATAGAAACAAAACATCAGGGAAACTGGGATTTGTCTATTAACGGTGTGTCTTTTTATCAAGAATTGATTTTGCTAAATCGTAAATGAGACTTGCAGTGTAGGGAAATGAAGATCTTTAGAGAAGTTTCCAAGCAGTAGAGAAGAGACGTGGGGGAGAGAGAGAGAGAGGCAGAGAGAGAAGGAGGGTGAGGCAAAAGAGAGAGAGGCCTTGGTCTATATACATTTAAACTCTTTTTTCTAGGAGTACCACATTATAGTGTCTTTTTTCATCAATGTCTGTCAGTAGATACAGACAGCTCGGCAGAGAAACTGAGACTGGCTTTGCACAGGATGGAGCTAAGATGGAAAACAGACACCAAAGAAAGGGGCAATTTACATTCTAAACATTTTTTTTATTTTATGTATTTTTTATAGCTGTCTGTGGTGGGTAACTGAGAAGTCTCAAAGAACACTTTACAGCTCTCTCATTTGCTGTAGTTGTCTTTTCATTGAAAGCAGAAAACAGACAAACTGTGTAAGGGTCCATCAAAATAAATCCATCGTGAATTACCTCACAGCCCAAGAGGAATGTGTTAAAGTATCCCAAGCATCTATACTTTCATTTTCAGGCTTCATATGTGCTTTGTTGTTTATTTATTCATATCCATAAGAAAAAAAGCTGTCTGTACTGTTGATCCGCTTTATCTTATGTGTGGAAAAGACAATCTACCTGTCAGATGAAGGCTTGTGATGCGTTGGCCCTCTGACATCAGCTTTCATTATCGTTTGGAGAAGCTGCCATACGCTTCACTGAATACCGTCCACAGTGATGCATTTCCTTTTTCTCCTTTACAGTATGCAGCAGTTGCAGTTTTATTTGAGAAAGTGAAGTTGTTGGAGAATGTGTATTTTATGGTTCTGGGGAAATTAAGATTCACTCATTCAGCCTGATTGTTAAATATGATAGTGTCCTACTAACTGGATGATGGTATGCTGTCTTCATTCAATTCTCAGGTTATGAATAACAGGTAAATATGTACTGTGCCTGCCAGATGTCAGATATGTCAGACTGTTTGTCATCAGTGTGCTGGTCAAGCATCTGTTCACTTTGGCTATAGCCAGAAAATGGTGATTGCCTTCCTTCTTTGTTTCAGTGACCAAAATGAAGTGGTATGTTTTTGCCCCACTTCGGTTGAAGGCTAAATGAAAGGCTGTTCACCCCTGGTTGTGAAAGTCGGCAGTATCTGTAGACTCTCCTCTCTTACAGGCACTTAGCCCTATGATCGAACTAATCACTGTCCTGACTGAACTAATATGGCATCCCTCTGCAGGCCTGTGGGCCATAGTTGTTTATAGTGTTCTTGGGAATTCCTCGAAGTATTGTGGACCTGGCCAAGGTCAACTATTGTAGAAAGCTGAAGTTTAATCATTGTGAAACCATGGTCATTCTACCAGCTTGGCTGTTGTAATTTCTCTCACGTGACACTGTTTTTGTGTTTTTTCTGGTCCCCTATGGATCTGCACATTCCTTTCCAGTGAGCCTGCAGCCATCTGTGAACTTCATTTTGGTGGTGGGGGGGGTTGGGGTATGGGGAAGCCTTATAAAGATGTTCGGCAAAGGACATTTCAGCAAGGAAGATTTTAAAAATCGTTTTTAACATAGCATTGAGTTTCCCTCTAAGGACCACACACATAAAGACAGAATTTCATATGCTCTATAGACAGGGAAAGGCTATAATGATTTATGTGAAATCACACCTGGTCACAACGCATTGGTAGGATGGAAGCTATACCTGAGTGATAACATGTGGCAGAATGGCAAAGCAGCTACACATGAAACCAAACAATGACAAACCATGAAAAATCTGTAATCTAGACAGCAACATAACTGCAAAGTTCAATTAACTTTTTACATTGTTTTTTTACTTACTTTCGCAATATAATCCAATATTAATCACTCATTTTAGTTAAGATGCTAAACAAAATGACTAATCACTTTAGAGTGAAACATTGCGTCTTGCTCTGTTAATGAATAAATGCATCTGTTAATGCATCAAACAAATAAAAAATGAAATGCACAAATGTTTTGTACAAGGGTATATACTGTTGTTTTTCTAGCATTTTTTTCCTTTAAAATCTCACTGCTTTTCTGTAAACCCCTGGAAAATCAGTTATGGAAGGTGAGGATTACTTTGAACTTTTATTATCAATTAAATGTCGGATTTGGTTTGGATTAATGCTCCTGTTTTTCTGTCAGTGACACTAAAGATAATGAGGAGATAGTCATTTGCTGTTTCACTTACAGCTAGGTAAGTAGCTTAATTTTCTTTCTGTGTTGAGCTTTCTAAATGCCATGGGATTGTTTACCTCGCTCAATTGATTTGTACAACCACTGGTGTGAATATATAGGTTAACTATTTTCTTGCCAGCATGTTCATTTTCCAAAATTGTATTCTTTTGTAATAATTCCGTCTCTTTCTTTTCAAGCAGTATCATTTTGATATTGCTTATTTGTAAATATATGATGTTGTTGTAATGGTCTGTTTGCATCAGGGTTTGAATTTGGGTGTCATTATAATTCTCATGATAGGTTTATACTGTGCTCAGAAATATGATGCATCTTAAAAAGTGTAATGCCAAAATATACAAAGTAACAGATGATGTGAAGATGACCTTTCAAGGCTGTGTCAGTAAGTGATACAGAACGGCTCGAATCTAAGTTGTGAAATGAAGGGCAAAGTTTTTTACGTTTTTAACATTCACTGATACTTAACAATTTTTTTCACATTTATGGTGCCATGAGAAAAGCAAACTACTCTTTCTACTCTTCTTTGGTCTTCTTTTTCTCTCTTAGCTAATTTACTGGGGAAGATGCTTATGATTTGAAGCTGATTAAAGATGGCACCTGGCAGTGCTACATCTCACACTTTTGGTGTGACTGTTGCATTTGCAAATCAATGTAATTAATGTCTGTATTAATTACAGGGAGGGATGAGGCGATATTGTGCATTCTTGTTAATTGTACTTGTAAATGAAATGTTTATTTTTCTTGTTTGTTGTTGTTCTTCATTGTGCATCGTTCACCATCTGTTCTCAGGTATTCCTGGATGTTGAATTGAGTTTTGTATACTGATTTGGAATCAGATTAATTTGTGTCTTGCAGTATAACATAATTACAAATCAACACCAACCTATGTTAAATTAAAAGGAGGTGTATGTAAATTTGTCATTTGTGTCACTCACTCTGAATAAGAATCTCTGCCAAACATGTATATAGGTTGAGCAAAATTGATTAAACAGAATTGACACTGATGAGCGCACCCAAGTGCAAGAAGATGGAGCACACATGAATGGCATTCAGGCTGCTGGATGATTATGTGAGGAGTGGCCACATCATTTATTTTAGTACACATGTATAAAGATTTTCATTTTCAAATTGGGATTAGATCTGGGGTCAGAGTTAAGGTACAAACCATGGAAAACATAACTGGAAACAAGTCATTCTTCTCCATAGAGGAACAAGCTCACCAACTATTTTCCCTATGTCCTGACGGAGTCTGGCAAACAAGAGTATATATTGTTGATCTAAAATGTCTTTGATTGCAGAAACATATTACTAGTTAGCATTGATGTAGTGCACTTAGTAATTGTGATTTAGTTACCTCAATTACTTCATAAGCACCCTTTTTCATTTGGTGATTCCATTATTTTGACTACCCATGTTTACTGCACATGGTATTTGACAGGAGCTCATCCTGCAGTCAGACTTCTTCTCAATTATTTTAAAGAAGGCTGTGTATGGACAGGCGCATTCCTGCCCCTGGAAATTAAACATCAAATCACGACTCGTAATGCAGGTCTCTGGACAACACTCCATAGCAGCAGTTGTCATTCAGCTGGCTGCCACTACAGCACTTCATTACAGTGTGAGCAGCACTCACTTTCAGAGGTCTGTGACATCTGACAGCAGGCTCTGTCCTGCCGTTTGACAAAGAGATGCTTTTTTTCAAATCCCATTTTTGGTAAGACAGCCCTCAGATTGTCTGTCCTAGAAAACAACAGAAATGGCAATGGTTCTGAGAGCCACGTGCTTTAGAACAGCGGTGCAGAGCGGGGGGGGGGGGATTGCTGCCGCGGAGTCCACAGACGGTGGAGACACACTCCGCAATTGAGTGCAGGCTGCCAACCACACAGCCGTTTTCCGCCCCTGCCACAGATGAGGGAATAAACGGCATAAAATAAGCTGATGGATCACAGACAGGTGCAGTGCAGGTTCCTTAGGGGCGCTGGGGGTGTGTGATTAAACTGGAGGTAGATAAGTATTTGAAACTCAAAGACCCAGTGCAAGTGAATGGAGTCTTCTGGGGTAATAAATACGCATTAAGTGTAATTACTCTGCCGCTTTCTAAAGGTTGTCTCAGCAATATCGCCACAGAGGTTTCTGCTTGTCCTTTTATTATTATTTATGAGGATGGCGCACAGTTTCATTTCAGATTACATGCAGACCGCTACCGAGGAAATATCTTTTCCCTAAACTCGTTTGAGAGCAGAGCTTGCCCAAATGGGTAATATCATCTTCCATATTTCAAGTCTTCCACCAGCAACAGTCGAATCCTCCTGTTCACTTATTTTTCATTTAGATAAAAATGCTATCACACATGCACAGCAGTCAAACTATTGTGTGTGTGCACACATACATGCTCACATACACACATGAATGGATACACACACGTACATACACACTCAGACACAAATGCACAATAAATATGCACCATAACATAAATATACATGCCCATATACTGGCTTATGTGCATATACATGCACCTGCACACACACACACACACACAAATACACACACAAATGTACGCACATGTAAATCTTAACAGTTGCATGCACAATACATGAACCTAAATCTGTAATACAGAATATTTGTCAGACAGCTGCTGAAACAACGAGGACACAATTTTTCTAGCCATAAGGAAAGACAAACAGTCTGGGGAGAGAGAGAAACAAGCAAAGCCTGCAAAAGAGGAGGCACATCTGTGGAAGAGAGGAAGAAACAGTTCCAGTGTGCCTGCGGCTGTTCGCCTGACAGGCAAGAGTTCATTTCACATACCACTGGAATTCTGTGTGCATTATTCATACTGCCTTATTTTTGGTAGAGAAAATTCATCTGCATTATTGGTTTGACACCTTTTGGAAATCAGGAACAGTGTTGTGCTCTTTCTCTGTCATTCGCAGACAGTGCTGTTCAGCTTGAAGTGAATATGCATCACTTATATGAATATGCTGTCTTGCTGTAATTCTAAAACACATACGAGGATTTCAGTTAATATGAACAAGGTTGATGCATGCCTATATAAAGGTCAGTTGATTTGTTTTGTGTTTGATGCTTATTTGGATTCTGAGTGATGAATGCTGTGTTGGGTATGTGTGTTGTGACATAAAGTAAATCACATGGGTGTCCTTTCCTCACATCAGGTAACCGTGACCATACCTGTGTACAGTCAGGAAGTGTGGCTCATGCCAATTGTCTCCAATGACCATTATCATAAATGAAAAGCTGTACATACAATTCAAAAGTAGCTTTTTTCCTTCTTCTGTCTGAAACAGGCAAAATGGGCAGGTGTGTGGTTCTGGAATGCAAGAGGTAACACTCCCCATATAATTTTTCTGTAGACATTTCTAGTACATTATATTTATTATTATTAATACATTTTTTGGTCACCGAATGTTCCTACTAAGTGTTCTTCTTTGAAGAAATAGCTGCTGAAAGACATAGGTACAAGTGAGTAGAATGGCTCACTAATGGTCTACACACCCCGCCAATAGAGTAGACAACAGGAATTACATCTTAAACAGTGCACTCTGTTTGGTATGTTAGGATATGCTTTTGAGGATAAACAGGGAAACTTGAGGAATGTTTATTCTGTCTCTGCTGGTTTACGTGTCTTGTGTGCTTCATTAAAAATAAAAAAGATATGGAAAAACATGAAGATGTTGCAGCCAGGTCTAATTTTAGTGCTTACTTGGTTGAGAAATGGGACTTTCAAACCCTGCCTGTGAATAATTGCAGCCAAATCAGGCTGTGGGTATGCTCATTTTTAATGTGTGTGGGTCAAGGCCATGCTGCTTGCTGCTGTGCTGCTTCAGCCTCACTCCAAAAATGTGAAAAGTCAGGATCATGAAGTTAGGTCATTAGAGAACACTTTCAGGTATCCTTGTGCCATTTTTATTAGTCATTAAATCACTTAAAAGCCAAATCCACATGATGGGAGCCTTTTCAGAGGCTCCCAAAAGTGCAACATTTTCCTAACACAAAGATGTCGCATTTTCAATGTGATATTAAAATAATCTGAATATGCAGTGTGGAGTGAAGAAGAGGCAGCACATTGCTGTATCTTTTTTAAAATTTACTCTGTGGCTATACCTTTTCTTATTAACATTTTCGGTGGATTTACTTATTACATTAGGATTTCAGATGTATCTGGTCAGATACTGTGAGTTGAGTGTTGAGTATGAGTGTACAAAGATCACTTCCAAGGCCATCTCTTTGGGCAAAGGACGTGACATCACAAGGCCTGTGATTCATGTGGCTTTGACATTAGCCCCACTAACCTCATTCTGAGCACAAAGCCATGGCTGCTTGAATGCTGGTGGTATATGTGAAAGCACTTGAGGGCTTTCAGGATTTCATAATGGCTTTTATGGTAACAAAATCACATGGTCTCCAGAGTCCACATTGAAACCTGCTGGATGGTGCTTATGGCCTGCTAGTGGCAGGGATGGAACGCGGTGGGATATATGCTCCATTCCCCTGTGCCTGATTGGTTAATTTCCCTGGCTTGCCTACTCTTCCCGTGTGCTCAGAGGTTCATGCCAGTTGAATGCACTGCACGTGTGCATGGCAGGACATTACCCTCATGCATACACAAGCACATGCTTAATTCAATGCTTAATTGCCTGCTTATGGAGGGGTCTCTAATTGGATTAGGCACATACTGATTTGTGAATGGGCCTCCCCGTCTTGTTTTAGCACATTAGGCATTAGGAGGTGATTTTGAAGTAATTAATCAGGACTTAGTTTTATTGCATTACGGTGGGGGGTGTGGGGGTGGGGCTTGTACACTGCTTTGTAGTGCTTCCGTGTCAAGTTTCTGGACTCTGGGAAATGAAGACATTGACTAAGATGAACGTTTATTTCTATGAAGAGGCATTCTTCATAAATGGAAAAAATAGGTTCACATTGCTTCCTCCTTGTTTGCCAGGACCAAGAAGCCTAATGAATTTGTAACAAACACAGCTTGCAGATTCTGCAGCCCCCTCTCATTGGTGCATCTTTGCTAATTAGACTGACATTTACAATTTGTGAAGCTCTGCTGTTTTTTTTTCTTTAAAAACTGACAGTTTACTGTTTGTTTGGTGTGTATGTGCTTGTGCTTTTATGTCTGTGTGTACAATGTGCTTTCTTTTTTCATTCAGGGAGCACAATATTTTATTAAATTAACAAATTTCATGTGAGAGTATGTGTGTGTGTATGTGTGTTTGCTTGTGTTTGCTTGTGTTTTTTGTGTATGCCTTTTTGAAATTGGCATAGGGAGGGGATTTGAAGAAGTTGTAAGAGTGATGATCTCTGCTTCAATTCCCTTGTGATCCTCTTGTCTGGAATGTAATCTGTGAGATGCTGTTGACCTTGTAGGACAGTGTGAGAGGCATGTGATATCAGTCTCTGCTGTGCTGTCAGTGCTGCATGATCAGGGAGTTATAAAGGTCTCTCATGCGTATGTGCTTTGGCCTGTGCAGTGCTGTTGGTGCTTAGGTGCCCACTACAAACATGTTTGTGATGCAATCATACACCACCTGAAATGGTGTGGAAAAGTTTCTGTTCTAGGATCAGAATTGTAGAGAATAATTAATTAAGCTGTAGCAATATGTTTCAAATAAATTAGCGGGTTGCAGTGTGGAGCTGCAGGCTTGATTTCTGTGCACAGTTTCATTCCTGTCTGGTGCTCATTCTGAATTCCTTCCAATAATACTTGCCAGTGAGAAATGGGAAGATGACAAATGGAAGCCATTAGCTTTACTTGATGCTGTATTATGTTTGTTTCAGCAGATCATTTGGTGAATTGTGGTAAGTAGCCTATAAGTCGACCTTTGGTCAAGGCATTCAATTGTTTTATTAACCTGGCATCAAGATAAAAACTATTCTCCCATTGAGAAGTGATTTACTTTAATCATGTTCTTTATCAGTGGATCATTAAATCTACACCTTAAATAACTGCCTTGTTCATGGGAGTGCACAATTTGTAATGCATGTATTTGGAGAAACACACTTCCTTTTTGGGATGAAAAGTAAGCATATGCAGACACAACACAGTGCTGTAAATGACCACCAGAGGAAGAGAGAAGAAGTACTCATCCTGAGTTCATCTGTGAAGAGAGTAAATATTGTAACACATAAGGATAATGCCACAGTACAATGCAAACAGTAAGGCTCCTTTAGCTGGTTCTGATAGCTGCCACATGTTTGTGGTCAATGGCATTTGGCCATAAGCTTGAGGCTATGAGCAATGACTGAATTAAACCAGTAATTATCTGTTTACACACCCGATAGTAAATGAAATTTAAGCGGTGAAAATCACTTCATATAAAAGACTTCTGAGGAAACAAAGATTGTGATGCAAGTCCATTGCCAATATATTTGTTTAAGAAAGCACCTTTGCTTTTCCCCACTTTATGAAAGGCTCAGAAATGAATGGCTTGGCTTTGCTGTTCAGCTTTTGTTGTAAGTGCTCCGGCTGTCTTTGTGTTAAAAGAAAAACCTGTTAATCATTTGTGTTCCCTCTCTGCTCTGAATCATTATGCCAGCACTCTTGGTATGTTTGGGATTTCAACTGCAGCATGGAAATATTGTTGTGACAGAAAGCTGAACTTTAATTGGATGGAAGGTATCAGTTTTATTCTTTATTTATGAGAAAATGTAAAGGATGCTTCTCACCCCCCCTTTGGTTGAGTTGGAAATGAATGAATGAAATTCAGCTGTCAGATGGGATTGAAACGGACACAATAGTCCCACCCAGTTTAACAGACACAAGAGATCTTCAATTTAACTGCGCTGCTGGAGCGATTCTATTCATCAAAGCTTTATTTATTCAACAAACTTTTTGCGCCCTCTACTTATGTTGTCATCTTGTTTATCTCAGCATTTCCCAGTGCAACTGAAATAATTGTTTGGTTTTTTAAAGTTTACTCTACACACACGCACGCACGCACGCACGCACGCACGCACGCACACACAAGGCTCTGTGAAATCTCTCATAAATAGGCTAGTGCACACACTGTTGGGGTATTATTGTTTGAATAGCAACATGAATTCTGAAAATGGTAGAATCACTGCTCATACTGTTCACTTACATTCATAGCTCTCATTGTATCTTGACAGCTGATTTTGTTCTTTTCCCTCCGTTTTAGATAGATATATAGATTCCTTTATTAATCCATTAGGAAATTGTTTTTGTGCCCTACAGAATGTTTTATGATGTTCCTTTCCTCCATATATGTTATCCTGTATTCATCCCTCCTGTCTCTGCTTTTACAGAGGCCCCTCTGTCTGTGAACAGGATTTCACGCTCATGTTGTGCCCCGCCCTCAGTCTCCAGCCCCTCCCTGATCTGCTTTTATTCCCAGGGTGAATGTTTAGTTTTCGCTTTTTCCAGCATTTTTCTATGCCTCTTCACCAGTAGGAGCTTTTCACTGGGCTTATAAAATTATTGAATAAGTATTACACAATAGTGAGTGCTGTGCTGTCTTTAATACTGTCGGCTGCTGTGTCAGGATCGTTGTCAGTTTCTGTCTGGGAGTGCTGTTGTGGTGTGTGCACTTCCTGCAACAGCCTTTTTTACCTGCCTCCCACCTTCCTCTGTACCACCGTCACATGTCTGTGTGTGTCCTCCATGCAACTTTCCAACTGGGAAAGAGTCTTTTTTTCACCTGTATGCCAGCTGGGAAGAGCTTTCTACATAAACTCACCTGCACATGATACCCTCTAACACAAATTCATGTACAAATTTCATGACATGCATTCATGCATTTTGGTAAGACCTTAGTGTTTTCAACATGTTTAAGCATACTACCTCTGTAGTTATCACTTATTTTTCCTCACACTAACCCCCAAAGATGAGCCAGCAGTGCCAGCCAGTGTGTCTAATCAGGCACTGCCACCATGACCAATGTGTTTACTGTGAGAACAGAGATTCCCTCTGCAGCACAAAGCCCTTTTGCACACTGTATAAAAGCAATGCATTTTGGATAGATGAGCCCTCCCCCTGCTATTGTGGAATACTATCATGCTATAAAGAGAGGGATAGAGATGGGTATCATTGAAAGGATATCTATTCATCCTCTGTTCAGGGCAGCTGTTCTGTTATGTATTATCCTGAGCCCTCTTTGCTCTCATGGGCATTTTCCCTTGGTGCTATTGTAGCGATAAATAAATTTTATAAGGCACTGAATATGTACAGCTGTGTATGTATGTAACACACGATAAAACGTCCAAGCAATGAGTTTATCAAATAACCATCAGTTTCTTAAACACGAGGATGAAAATAAGTACTGGTCAATAGTCGCCAGGTCAATACATGTTTAGGCTTCCCTAGATTAAAATCTAGGGAATCATGTAAACTTGCTGTCTTCTCACAATCTCTTCTCTCTTTGATCTTTATGTTTTAACACTAGCTTTTACACACCACACTTAATTCTCTGTACAACTTCACAAGCTTAATCACTTTGCTATTGCAAAACCAAGAAAGAATAACTCTTTTCAGGGGCACTGATATAGCACTCACACTGTTCCAATGCATTAACTTAGTATGCAATTATAGTAATTATTGTAGCCATTGTCTTCCCCACTCATATGGGATATCTAATTTTCTTTAACATACAATGAAAGAAGGAGAAATGTGACAACATGAACATTATTTTATAAACACTGAAACTGTGATGGTATATTCAGTTGTAGTGCTCAATCAATCAAGCTATAAACCAAGTCATATGGGCAACATCGCCTCCATGACTGAAAATGAGAGTGATTCATTTTTTCACAATTCTTATCAAATCTGTTAAATATTTAAGTTTCTGCAATTATGCACATGTTTACGGGGTCAGTCATAAATCAGAAAGGAATTATCCATGCCTTTTATGCATTTTTATTACACCCTTCATAGTTATAACATTGAAGTAAACTACAAAAATGGGGGTAATGTAAGAATGATAGTAATATCATGTTGCATCCAGTACATCCAAAGTTTGCATCAGGTAATGTATGCTTTGACCCTTAACCCATTAAAAAATCCTATCACCGGAGCCAAAATTGTTCACTTAAACACTGTCGAGATTGTTTAGGCTGCTGAAGTGGGGATAAATGCAAAGAAATCAATCTCAATCAATATCGCTTGTGCTTGAAAGCTCAGCGCAAGAAAAATCATTATTCTGAAAAGCTTTCTGTGATTGTACAGTGAGGAAGCCACTCGAGAACAATATTTTGTCATTTTCTTTGCTGTACAAAGACAGTCAGGAAGAAAGAGAGGGATGAAAAGGGCCATAGATGACCTCTGAATGAATGTGCTGTAGTGTGAAAGTGTTTTTTTTGCCCTTTAAGCTCTGTACAGTGTAAGTCTTTGTTGGAAGAGCTGCACTATGCTGTTGACACCCTGGACAGGTGTTGTACGGCAGTGAGTGGCAAGTGAAATGGCCTTCTCTCATGCCTCTTCCCTGTATGTCTCTTTCTCTCTCTGTTGAATTCAGGATTGTTATTTATAGTTAATTCATTTGTACTTTATTCATAGGAAGTATAAGGATGTGAACTCTGTTGTCCTAAGGGTGTGACACAAAGTAGGACTGATGAGTTAGCATAACTATTGTGAATCGTTATACTTCAGTTTAATAGAACATAAAACAAACACGCACACACAAATGCATGCACATATGCACACTTTGTCCCTCTAACACACTTGCTGTCATTTTACAGATTTAAGTGCGGCTCTTTCTCAGGAGTTGCAGGTCGGCTAGGCTGCGTGCGTGGTGCAGTTTGTGTTTACCCAACACTTCTGCAGGACATGTCTGCTATAAGCAGAGCAGCAGTGAGAGGAAGCCCAGAGAAAGCCTCTTTTTGGCTGTAGGAAGAGGCAAAGGGGTTTTAGAAGGTCTTTTGTCACAAGGCACAGCTTGTGTTTGAAAACAAGTTAATTCACAGGACTCATGATTTTCCGCAACAGAATCTTGTAACACATTCGATTTTAGGGTCTGCAGGGTGGACTACATGGCTGTGCATGCATCCTTACCCTGTCGGGGTAGAGATGAATTACACAGCAGAAATGCAACCAAGCACTGTGATGAAGCCAAACATTGGAAAACAGTGATGTAAAGATGCTTTTGCGTATAGAGAAGTCAGTTTATTTGACTGACCCAGTTAAAATCACTTATTGATGTGGAGGATTTTGTGATAGTTTGTGTGGGGACGTGAACTGTGGAAAGAAGGGACGTAGGCCTTTCTCAAATTCAGGATAGTTTCTTGCAAGGAAATACACATTATTTTCTCTCTGTTTACCCTCTCCTCCCCACTGAAAACGAATAGTATTCCAGACCACAGTTTATCACTTTGCTCATTAGAGGATTCTGATCTCAAATTTCTATTGCCATGAAAGACAAGTTGAAATGAAACACCAAAATCCTGTTTAGAGAAATCTGATTTAAATTAAGGTTGCACTAAAGCTTTGTAGCCAGTTATTCATTTATTGTGTCTATGTAAGGATTTTTGCCTTCCCTTTCATGGTTTTATGTTTCTTAAGTCTGCATATAATTGTTAACAAGTCTCTGTGATTATATAGCTTTGAGAGTCTCATATTGCTTCAGTCAAAAAATAAAGAATTCTGTTATAGCAGCCTTAGTTTCCTGGGGCTTTATTTTGTTAACAGCTAAATGTTTTGTTATGTTAACATGTAGAAATTTTTAGTGAAATCCAAATGACACTGCTTTCCCCAGAAGTGTTTTCTGTACCCCCAGTGTAATCTTATAACCCTGAAGCATTGTGCTAAGCCTCCATAAATAACCTACAGTATATACTCCCTGCGTAGTGCTTGCACCATAGCTGATGTTTATGAAGCATTCATGGAAGTGTCTGAATCCAGTACTTGGAACAAAACAAGGGACTACATGTCTCACGTGATACACCAGCAAACTGCCATGTGGTCAGCAGAAACAAACATTTATGAAGTCTCTCCTTAATAAATAAGAAGCTTATTAGGTTTTTAGTAGGTGTTTGCAGGTAAATGCGAAGTTCCCTGTTTTGTGATGCAGAACTGCTGCACTCCTTTCACCCTGATTTGTCAACTGTTGTGAAATATGTTGTGCTTTTTGTATGGTTGACCTTAATTTATTGTAGTTTAGAAGTGCAGAGGTTTATATATTGGTTGTCACAGCTTGATTTGTGTTTGGTGGATTGTGTTGTGGTGTACATTGGTTTAAGTTATGTGAAATATATCATATCGTCTGTAATGGGAATTTCACCTTAATTCACATATGGAGGAATATGTGGTGTTTATGTAACAGTGCCCTCAGCTTTACGGATGTTTTACAGTAAAGAGCACCAGAAGGATGCCTGTATCCTCTTTATTTTCAAAATCTGCACTCTCTTAAAGCACAATTACATATGTTCAGCTAAAAGAACAGGTTCTGAATATTATCTTAGTCCCAAGGAGACTGTCGGTCTGACTTGCCTTTTCCCAATGGCATTGGCAGATTTCCCTGGTGTGTAGAGTTAAAAACAAGACAAAGACTAATATCTCACAGGCGGTGGAGCTGCACAGTGTTTTGGAAATTGAGGTCATGCCCAGAAGGCTGCAGGTTCACATCCCAAGTGGGGCACTGCTATTTTGCCCTTGAGCAAAGTTTCTAACCCACCATTCTGCATTCAGTGAATATCCAGCTTCATAAAGAAATACATGTACACCATATTTTACAAGTTGCATGTCGGCAACAACATTGCAAATTTAAAAAAAAAATCCCACAAGTGGCATGTGTGGCCCTTGATCATGTTATCACACCTTGCTTATTGCAGAGCTGCTGATAATGGATGTGGTCGGCTCAGCAGAGAGATGGCGAAGGCAAAAAGCACATAGAGACATTGAAATGAGCTAATTCTTTAAGAAGAGCTCATCTATGCTGAAAATCCAGCACAGCTAAGTTCCCTTTTCTGCCTTTCTCCAGAGCACAGGCTAGACGCCCCCCCCCCCAGGCTTTGCAGAAACCTGGTGTGAAGCACAGAGCCCTGTGATTCAGGAAAAAAAGGAACTTCTGATGCATCACGACAGTTTAATTTGATATTTTTATTAAAAAAGGAGGCACCCAGGGGTGGACCTCTGGCGGTCGTTCAAGGAGTGCAAGCAGGTCGGTCAGATCAGCAGCTTAAACAGAACAAAGAGGAGATGAAGCTGCAGGCCAAAGTTTCACTGCCCCACTTATTACTTATGTCCCCCCTGCTCTCTCTCTCTCTTTCTCTCACACATCTTTTGGGTCTGTCCTTATCTTATCCTTTCAGATTTACTCTGAGTCTGCCTGGGTGACAGTGGATTCTGTGGTTCTGATGCAGAGGTCACTCGGTTGACCCTTAGCTGCAGTGTGTGTGATTCACCTGCTGTCTTGATGTGAATCTGATCTAAATGTTTCAGAAAATCTACCATTAACCTAAATGAATTCAGTCTGAAAATGTTATTTTGTTGTTTTATTTTTGTTTGATGGAGAATGAGTGCATGACCATGTTTGACACAGGGAGGGGTTAGGAGCTGCAGTGTCAAATATTGAAGGAGGTTTTTTTAAATGTTTTTGTTTGTTTTCACTAGCATCAGAGCATTTTAGTGCTTGGGCTGGTCCACTTGGTGAAAGTCAACACCATTAGAACAGAAAAAAATGAACTGTGAAAATGATGTAAGCTGAAGGTATTTGTTGCTTTTCTGGCCTTTCCCCTCTCAGAAGACTACCTATTAGCACACAGATTTAAAGGATCTGTAGTTTGTTGTGCAACAGAGAGAGAAAGAAAAAGGAATTGTGAAGCAGTAAGATGGATGTTATTGCACGGTCTGTTTTCTGTGTCTCAGTGCTGGAGGGTAGTAGAAGTTCATAAATAAATAGTTCACAAAATGTTTACAAAATAGCAATAAAAAAGATGAATTTTTCCATGCTATACTGATGCCTATATCCAAACTATACAGTGTACTGTTGTCTGCACCCACCATTGCACCCTGTCTTTAGCAGGGGTGTGACAATATGCACCTTTGAACCGAACTGTTCGGTGCTGGCAGCTCAGTTCAGTATACACTGTGAATCGAGAATTCATTCAGTTGATCATTCAGTGAAACAATATTGCAAAGCACAGATGTATACGTGTTGCGGTATTTCCCTCTAGAGGCTTTGCAAAAATGTTGTAACTGTACAGCTTACTGTAGCTGTTTATTTGTTTGACTAGCTGGAGCAATGTGCGCCTGATTGAAATTTAAATCCCACAAGTACAAAATTTCAAACTGTTTGCAAACTGCAAGCAGCCAGTAAACTTCTCCAAAACAGCAAGTGCAGGAGACAATCCCGCAACTGATTCCCTGTCATTCCTCAAGTATCTTTGACTATTTTGGAGAATTTCCATTTGACAATAAAAATAGCTCCTCAAGCTAACCGGGACTGTTCTATTACTTTAATGTGTCAGTGCCATTCCCATTCCAGCATGACTCCTCTAATCTGTTAAAATAGATACATGAGAATTTCACAAGAAAGAAGATAATTTATTTATTGTTCTTCCCTTTCCAACTCAAAAGATGGAGGGTAGGTTGATAGTATGACCAGCTAACAACCAAATTGTATCTTTTAAAATGCTTGTTTCTTGAACTGGGTGATCACAGGCAGGAATCAAGTAGATACATGGATTTTCTTGGAGACCTCACATCAATTGATTTAAATGAGTTTTTCTGCAGTGCCGGAAACCAGGACCAAACCTTGGCCCAAAAACCAAGGTATGTAGTGAAGTGGGTGTTGGGTGTACCATTGTAATCCCAGTCTAATTGTCATCATTATTGTACTCTTCATAATTTCCTCTGTGTTTTTCTTTACCCAACACCATTACATTCTATCATAGCCACTCTACCTAATGCACTTTATCTGCTGTTATACCTTGGCCTGATGTATACATTTAGTCTCCTATGGATGCATCACTGTGTTTTTCAACTCTGCCAAGGAAGTAGTACGTTTTTTTTGTCAGGAGAAATTGTACTTCTGCTGAAGTTTGGAGTTAAGATGGGACTCAAAAGAAGTCAATTGTTTTGTGCACAGTATCTTCATCAGCCACCCCCTGAGTGAGGTAGCAGTGTTATTCTTAATGATGCATTGTCTTTGTAATACTTCTTCAGACATATGTTCACTTTGGCAACACTATATTTAAATAATGTGAGAGTGATGTGATGGAGGCAAAGTGGCCTGATCCCAGACAGCATATGTTAACTTTCTTAACTTTAAGAGACAGATTCAGAAACATATGGTAAACTGAAAAAAAAAAACTTTTACTTCTACTGTGCATTTAAGAAATACAGTCGTAAGTCATGGAATGATGGACAAAAGAAATTAATATTATTTTATGTAAATTAGTTGTGAAACCTCACACAACACTGAACACTGAACCACTTATATCTACTTTCCTTTAATTCATGAATCTAGCACCCTGTCAGTTGCATTGAGACAGCTGTGGGTCATGTTTTTTTTTTTTGCACATAAATTTAATGGTTATTTTAAACACACAGTAAAAGCCTGAAATTTTTCAGTGTCTCAGTGTATAGTTGCATTTTTAATTGCACTGCTCTGCATTTCACATGCCATCAAAATGTATAGTCGCTATCATCTTTTATAGGTACATGTTCTATAATTTAGGGCTTGGCAAGTATTTGGACATGCAGCACGAAAGAATAAAAATTGTCACCTGGGACTGGTATTTCACAGTACATTTGTAAGCTGAACCTCCCAGAAGACTGAATACTGTATTGCCTTTCTGTATGGCTCATGAATCTTTTATGATGAATGTCAGATTTGCTTACACAGAAAGAAGGAAAAAGGAAATAGGAAAGAACAGAATCAAGGTACAGAGGACGCCTTGCAGCATTCATGGGTGGGACGAATGATGTCACCATGGTGGTGTGGCCTCCTTGGTCAGTAACCCCCCACCCCCCCAACCCCTATAGCTAATATAAAAGTACAGCTGGCTTGTAATGCATTTGCCAATCAAATTGAATTAGCCAATGCGACATGAGCGTCACATTAATCCTGCTAGTGTTTTTGGCTGTTGGACACCAATCACAGCACACACACACTTGTTGTGGCAAACATTTAGCCCTTTAAATAAGAATGAAAAGAATGTCATGAACAGTTTGAATTGCACTGCAGTCAAAATATGCTTGAATATCCATGAGCCTCTGTAACAGATATTAGATTTTTCTGAATCTGACTTGAAACATCTTCAGTTAAAACCTCAGTGTGGAATACCTGGTAAATGGAGACTTTGTTCTCCTGCTTTCAAAGGAAGGATGTCACTGCCTCTTGGTCCTTTGATGTTGCTGTCAGCAGCAAATGAAATGTTTTCTGATGTAAGCTGTGCGATTTTGCAGACTGTATCGTACGTCAGTGCTTTTTTAATGTGTTGAGATATCTGAGTGAGTCACAGTAAGGGATTTGTACCCGTGGATAGACACCTGCAGAGTTTATCTTAGGAAGAAGTCAGATGTGCCTTAGAGTATTTACACATATATATATATATATATATATATATATATATATATATATATATATATATATATATATATATATATATATATATATATATATATATATATATATACACACACACATGACATAACACATGCCAAATATGTAAGGTTAGTGTAAGGCTTGTGTTTGTGCACAATTTTAGAGTTGTGTAAAGCTTTAGCTTGTGTAATGTCATTTACTAAGCCTGAAAGCAAAATTGGGAAAGGTAATTGCATGTGCAGTTTAGTACAAATGAAAAGCAGGTATTAACAGACAAGCAATCGATAAGATGATGCCTGTTGCAGGAGGTCCTAATCAAAGACCACAAAGAATGGGTATTTCCCATTCCTACAAATCATTTCAGAATGCCTGGGGCAAAATTAAAAGACAGATCAAATATTGCCTATCTATGTCTTTTTTACAGCTTTTGGATGAAACGGAGGATGATATCCTCTGGTTTCTTCCAGCTTACTGCAGGAACTGGTGTCCCAGTCCAGGTGTATTGTGCCTGGTTCTTAGCCCTCTGATGCTGGTGTATCCATTCTATTCTTACTATTGCTAAGTTCAGAAACAGTTTGGTGTGTCTTCATTATTGACTCTTCATTATTTGATCACCTGAAAGAGTAAAATGATAAGATGTTGAAATACTTTGTGTGCACTTGCAAAATAACACCCATTACTTAGTATCTTATTAAATCAACTTCTAACTGTATGAAAATTCACACATGTGCGCTAATTGTTGTTATGATATTAGAAGTAGGAAACTTTTGTACCTTTAATGAATCATTAATGCTCCTTTTCATGCTTCTGCCGTGTTTATTATAGTTCTACTGAAAAATGAACAGCCTCATTCTGCTTCATTTGTCAAACACACACAAACACAGACCAACTTTTCTTTTTCACTCAAATGAAAGCTTGAAAATTGACTCAGTACTAAAGACACTTGAAGTGATTTTGTCTTCTCTCTTGTTCTTTCTAATAGAAAAAACCCCTGCATGGTGCACAAAAATATTTTAATCAGAATCAGTCTAGTTTGATTATTGTTCATTCCCGACATAAAAGGAAGAAATATTCAAAAGCCTGCCATGTGATGTAGATGAAAACACCACTCACACTGATGCCCCTTTTAGATGATCTTGCAGAGACTATTTGCAAAACCACACATACTAATTAAAAATGTCCCATAATGTTAATCTTTTTCATCTCAGCCAGGGGGCATACAGGACTATTGTCAGGCCATCTGCAAGTTAAGATGACATGCACTGGCTGGAAGCCTCATTTAGGAACCATTCATTATTGTAACTTACCTGCCAAATGGTCACATCACGACAATTCTCTGTTGCAGTTATTAAAGGTCCATGGAGTTAATGCACTAAAGACTAGGGAAGGGGCTCCAGCTAACTACTGATGGGAAAAAAACAAAAACAAACATTGCATTTGTACTCTTGGAAAAAATCTTCTGTCAAAATAGAACAGAAACCATAACTCCAGTGAATATTGTTCAGTCACTACAACATTGTTTCTTTTGTGGATATCACTTGCACTCTACTAACAGTTACTACAGGATATTGACTTTTTATACCCCCTTAATAACAACGTAATAACTTAGTTGTTTGCTGTCATATAATTATATGGGTTCAGATTCAGTTGCAGTGCTGAGTTAAGCACTTTGGCTTTATTTGCATCCAGACTGAACACTGAAAGAGAGTAAGTGCTGAAATAGGTGGGGGAAATAGACAAACACCAGGTAATGTAAATGAGCCCTGTTAGAACCCAAACTTTAGGTAGCTAGTACAATTCTAACACAGAGTTAAACTACAGCCACATTTTCTTATCCGAACTGCACTGCTATGTAAATACAAATATCTTATATAAATACAGTTGTCACTAAGACAACTGATGATCAATGATTTCTAAACAATTACAAGAAACATATAGATTAATAGAAAGTCAACAAGTCACACAAATGCTTGGAATGATTACTTATTAGTGTTATTTCTCTTATGGGTTGCCCCAATTATTATTTATTCTCAAATAATTTAATAATATTAAGTGAGAGGAGATATCAACAGCAGCAAACAAAAGAACTACATTTAATGACAGTTAATTACTTTGATTGTTTAAATCAAAACACAATGTAGCGCATTTAGGTTGAAATGCCATAATGGTGTACATCTATTCTGCCATTGATATGAAACACTCAGGTTGCCTTGAGCCACATGTGAGGAGGCCATAGGGAGATATTTGGGGGAGGGTGAGAGATTGGGAGGGTGAAAGATGCCCAAGGGTGCAATGCCACTTGACAGTCATGGACAGAAAAATGTTTTCTAATTCTGTTAAACAATGATTTTGCCTAAATATGAGATTGGATCACAAATGCTGCTGATGTCATAGCTTAACTTTAAATACATCTACAGTAATGTTTTGGGAAAAACCAATTGATCTGACTGAAGGTTAGTAAGGTAGCAATATTGATCAATGTATGATTTAATTATTGATTAATTCCACATTGTATTTTTCATACAAAGTATGAATCATACATCAAGCTATCATTAGAAAATTCTGCAAGTTTTTTTCTCAAAACACTGAAATCTGTCTCTGTATAAAACAAAATAAAATACTAAAATAGTTGTGATACCAATGTCTGACACCAGATGTGTTTGGCACATACTATCCCCTGGACCACTTAGATGTTGGAAGGAGAAAAGTAAATTAGGCCTCATGTTGAGTTACGTTTAACACCTCAGTTTTGGAAAGTTCAGGTCAGTTGTATTTTTAAAAGCCAAATGAGGTAAAAGAGACATAATGTGGTAAACTTAGAAATATTGCAGTTTTTATGCTTCTGGTTTTTCTGGAGTGCATGACCATTTGTGGAGAAACAAAAAGGAATGTAATAATTATGCTGAAATGGTGTGAAGTGGTTGTTCTGCCAAGCTGTACAGTGAAGTGCTGCTTTACCTTGGCTTTTATGGTGCAGTGTTTCTGTTGACTGCTTAGATGTAACCTGATATCAACCTCATTATCAGGAAATACAATTGCAGTCTTATGTGTCTACTCATCCTGTAGAATCCAGGGACCAGCAGTTAACTGGAAACTTCTTCCATGTTGAATTGAAAAAGAATATAGCTCCATTCAGTGATTCTTCTGTGGGGGCACTAATGGAAAGCTAATCCATTGAGTTTGTACCTTAAAAAAACAAGAAAAAAATGTTGTTTACTCTGTCTTCTATTTGGTAACTTTTTAAGTGAGGTGAAAGCTGTAGATGACATCATGAATACAGAGTCAGCACTACACAGTACCTGTCATTTAACAGCTTTTCTTTAGAGTATTTAAGTATTTATTTTTTAGTGGAAAGAGTAAGAGTGGAAGCTCTGGACATAAAATTGCTCTTCGAAAAATTGACATGCATTGACTAACGCGATTGTAATAATTTGCTTATTTCCTTGCAATGATTTGCTAGTTATTATTTGCTTGGAGCCTTTTTTTAGAATCATTAAGTAATTTATTCATTGTAATGACCAATTTTAATGTACTGTGCTGTGCTATGGCCAATGATGCTTTTCAGTAAATTCATCTTGTACATGTTTTAATGTCTGCAGCCAGATGAATATCTTTATTACTGAATTACTGATGTGCTGCTTGAGTGGACATGATGAGAGGCATCCATCACATCTGTCATTGGCTGAACATTTTTGTGGTGATGGAGGAGTCTTCAGAACTCTCCTTCACCCTACCCCCCTTTCTCTCCCACTCACTCCCTAACTCACTCACTCACTGTCTCCCTGACTCTCCACCCCCTCCCATGATCCCTTTCTATCCATACTATCTCCTTTTCTTTCCCTTCCCCAAGCTCAGTTTCTCTGTCTTTATAGCACTTACCCCCTCCACTACCTTTCTTTCATTTTGTCTGTGCAACTTTAAAACAGTTCTCAATCGTCTCTCTCCTCTCTCTGTTTTAAATGAAAATATGCAGGATATCCAGTCGTAAAAGTCGGCCACAGCCACTTAACTAAAATGGTAGTAATTACAGTAGATGAGCATTGTTATTTCTCATGTATTCAAATATCTTGTTCTCTGTTGTTTGTGGACAGAATTCACATTCTTTTCTCTGCATTCAAACTGCAAGCAACTCAATCACCTAATCACTGCTAGTGATTAAAAGAAGAGTCCTATTTTCTGTACCTACATGACAACAGTTCTGCAAATAACTGATCAAAATTGAAGGAGAGGTGGGGGTTGTGAGCTCTGTTTTGAGAGGCAGAGCTCAGAGGCAGACTAGCTGCTAAGAAGCCAGAAAGGCTCTCTGGGGGAAAACTAAGTAACAGCAAAACAGACATCAGTGCTGGCGTGACCAAGACTTGATGAGATGTCATCTTTGACAAGATGACAACGGACAGAATGGCCAGTGTAGAAAGGGAGAGACAAGGGGGGTGGGGGGATGTTCTCTATATGGCACCTGCCAATAATAATAATAATAATAAAAGTAATAATAGTAACATAGATGTATGCTCTGCAGGTTTATTAAACAAATGGAGAGACGTGTGCTGCTTTAATGCATCAGTGTTTAGGACCGTCAAGTATCACTCATATATAATGTTTGTGTTGAAGTTCTATATTTTATGGTCATTGTCGGAAGTTCAGTTCTAACTCTGAGATATTTGGACAGGGGGGTATTTCAGAGGCACACTGTCTCATAGCTGTAAGGAAGCAGGGCAGGATCGATATCACAAAGAGGGTATTTCGGAGCTCTTTCACCTGCACCCAGAGACTCAGAGAGAGTGTAAATAACTAGTGATTGGCCAATCAGGGCATTCAGCCTCCAGCATGCTCCCTTCTATCCTCAGCCTAACCATGGGCCATCATTAGATTGGCTCAGTGTGTCCACCATGCCTGAGAAATGTGTTTCCATTATCTGGAAAGAGCGTGCCACTGTTAGCCTTTGTGGGTGAAGAGGAGAGATGCTTATCAGTTGGAATTAAGAGGAGGCTGAAAAGCTTCCAGAGGAAGTAATTGATTTGACAATCCATGGCGGGCTGAAATGAACAGCCCTCACACCCCCACCCTCACAAGAGAGCGGGCAGAATAAGCTGTGCTCCCTGGGGTTAGAACAAGCCCACCCTTGTGCGTGTATGTGTGTGTGTATGTGTATATGCATGCATATGTATTCTGCCTCTATATGTGTGTGCGTGAATCTGTGAATTGTGATTATGAATGCTTGAATGCTTGCAATTTAAAATTTTCCTCCAAAATCATTGTGTGCATATTGAGTATGTATGTGGCCATGTGAAAGTTGAGAGTTAGTGAGAATTTGTTTCTCTGTGGTCTGTATAAATGCTATAGAAAATTGATATCAGACCATGAGTATGTCCCCTCACTGAAACCCTGGAGCTCCTCTGAACAAAATGAAGCAAAACCACTTTGCAAACTCCAAGCTCAAACCCTTAGACCACAGATTTGCTTTGGAGCTGGAATGGCTACCCCCAGTCTACAAAATGAGAATCTCACACATAGCTGCATAGTCTAGTGATCCACAGACCACAAGCGATCCTAAAAAGCAAACAATTCCACAAAATAATCAAAATAAATCAGGGTTCACAAACAGGGTTCCATGTATTCCATAAAGGAAAGGAGATATTTGATAAGTTTTAGCTGAGCCTGTTAGGTGATAATGTATGAGCCTGAAGAGTACTGAGTGGATTCCATCCACCATTGCCTCCCAGTTTATTCAGTTTCATCCCCCTGTTTGCAAGCTAAAAAGAGCTCATTTTAAAAGATAAAAATGAGTAGCTATTAAGTTTCACTGTAAAGTTTCACCATAAGCAAAGGTGCACTTGTACCCTCACGTATGCACAGAGGCTCCTGAGACCTGAGAATAGTTATGTCCGTGCTACTTTTGGGCCTCAATGTAATGTTTTCAGTCTACCTACATTTGTTAGTGCAGTGAAGAGTATGAGATCGTTTGAGGTTGGGGACATGTTTCTGAAGTTTCAGCATCAGAGCGATATGGAGTTAAATCTGAGACTTGAGTCCCTGCCAATCAATGTGCCCAGTAGAGTTCAAGAACATCAATGCACTTTAACGCTGTCATAGCAACCACCAAAAGTCAGTTACACCATTTTCTCTGTTAAACCTTGGGAAAAAGTTAATTTTTTGCAAAAAGGAAGATGATGGAAAGCTATCAGAAATAATGTTTTAGCAGGATTCAACACATGTCACCAGCAACCTCGCCCCTGGCTGAAGCTGAGTCAAGAAGGAAATGAGTATGAAATCATAATTAGGTTCAAATTAAGTTGCTTAGCCATTCTTTCAAAAGTTCTTGGTCCAGTCACATATTGCCTGGTTTTGGTGTTCCTCTGATACTGATTGTCATTATTCATTGTGTATCAGTCATTGCACCATATGGCCATGTGTGGCGTAAGCTCTCCTGCTGGATGCTGAATAAAAATACAGGGTGCAAGCAGACTTTGTAATCGCATTGGTCATTCCTGAATATATTGAAAGATCAAAGCAACATTCAGATGACAGAACACTATTGTGGCTTTCTTTTCCCAAACAATGGCATTTCATTGGGTAAAACACATGCTGATATTTCAATGAGATATTATTCTTTATACTGTTGACTTCCCTATGGAAAATACACATTGTGTGTTTATGCTGACCACCAAAGTTATTGCATTTTCATATATCATTTGGAAAACCTTTAACTGGCCAGTATATCCATTAGCTTCAGGCTTAGCACTGTACTGTGTTGTGGTTCACAGTCTCTGTGTCTTACACTTAGAATATGTTACATTTACCTACCACCAAATTGAATTGGTTTTCTTTAAATGATTTAAGACATAATGTTGTGGTTTTATATGATACCTATTATTAGCCTCCAGATTTGCATTTTTGATTAGCAATGACTTGTACGTGGGTGAAATTCACATGGCACATTCTAATCAGCTGCGCTTTCAGAGAGGTCGAGGGCCACAATCTATCATGGTTCAATTTCTTTCACATGTTCATTCTAGACAGCCTGTTAATTCAATATGAACAAATCTGTCATATTTAATTACCCCACAATCAGCAACAACTTTGTCTCAATCAGGGCTCAAAATTTCACACTCCCAGAATACACTGGTGCATAAATCTTACATTAATTCAAAGTGGTGGTACATAATGCCCACAGGGTTTGTTTGATTGCTCTATTGATAGCTGTCAAAGTATACCTCGCATAATGTAGCCGTCTTTATTACTTTGCTTATTGATATTTGCCTGCTTTATTGCATTCCAGAGGTATCAGTTTAACCCAGTCTTGCCTAAATGTATCTTCTCTGCTATTGATGACAGTGGTTTGGATTGGAAAATCTAATTTGACCTGCACAGATTAATTTTTTTCCATACAAATCCATTTTTAACTATAATGTCTGTCTTCTCATTTATACTGTCATTTAATATTGAATTATTCCTGGCTTTTTCTCTTTGCTTTTCACTGTCATTAATGGTCAAGTTTCTCTTACCTTCAAAGGCAGTAATAAAAAAAGTAACCTTCTAGCAGGGTAATTCACCAGTACATCAAGGCTGGAAAGGATAGTGCTTTGACCCTCATTAGTCTCAGGGTTTATATATAGATGTGTACCCTCTACCTTTTTTAGGGGACAGAGAAGTGTAGGTCAGGTGACATGGGACCATGGTGGAGTGGGACAGTGGAGGATTCTCAATCTCTCACTGCATCCCATCTGCAGAGAACTGCGGTCATTTCAGTCAGTTTTAAGAGAAGGACAAAAGGACATGTATATTCAAGTAAATGTTTGCCAAAACAGTGAGTGCAATTTGTATAAAGCTGTGTTTTCTGTAGCTGTTTTCATCTACATGGTTACCATTTTTATCAAATGGTTTGTTTTATTTTTGCATTTTTCTGTTTCGAGCTTGGATGAGGCAAATTTAAAATATACTCCACAACAAATCTGTATAAAGAGTTTTTATCTCTCAAACTGTCTCTGTCTCTTCCTCTCTCTCTCTCTTCCTCTCTCTGTCTAAACAAAGTTGTGTGGTCAATCTTGGAAGGGAACCGTGAGAAGGCTACAGAAATCGAATGATAAATCAATAAGAAAATGAGGTGGATAAACCAGCGGGCTCTCCTCAGGGGCCCTCTTTCCTGGATGGGTGTCGTTAGGAAAGTGTGCATGTGGCCTGGGGTTTGGGGTTTGGAGTTTGACGTTGGGTGGTGGGGGTTGGGGAGGGCCGATGACTCCAGGTGGCAGCACAGTGGGATACCTGTGATCAGTTCCTCCTGCACAGCTGGTCGCCTCCCTGCGAGCTGAGGTCTCAGCAACCCCATCATATTCCTGTGTCTGTGTGTATGCACACGGGTGTGTGTGTGTGTGTGTGTGTGTGTGTGTGTGTGTGTGTGTGTGTGTGTGTGTGTGTGTGTGTGTGTGTGTGTGTGTGTGTGTGTGCATGTGTTTCTAAACATCAGCATGGCCATGTTTATATGAGCACATCTGTATGATGGACACAGAGGGACAGAGGAGAGTTTCTCAGGGGTGTTTAGTTGAACCTTAGAAATGTAAGCAAAAGAAATTATTGTTACTGATGTTATGTGACAGCACTGTAGTATATCAGTTAGGAGGCTGGCTTTATAATTCAGAGGCTGTAGGGTTGACTCCTTGGTAAGCCACTGTTCTCTTGACCTGTATTGTTTTATTAAATATTCACCTGTATCAATGCATAGTGTTAAAATGTACCTTTCTCTGGATAAGGATGTCTGCTAAATGCCTTAATGTAAATGTATTGTGAGGAATGTCTGAGAAAATGTTAAACTCAAATCATTTGTATTTGTTTTGTGGTATATGCAGTGTGATGCATTATTATAGAGTTGAAAGAGGGGAATGTTATATCACTGATGAAAAGTGGGGGGTGTTCAGGCTAACCACCGTGACTCTCCGTCCTCATCCACTGAAGTAACGAATTGGAGCATTTAAGCACCATCCTTGCTTGCTCAATGGAGCATCCCTCGACCCTTGAATTCACAAAGCGGCAGAATGCAGGCCGCACAGGTGCCCATTAAACCGTCAGCCAGCAAAAGTGCAGAAGTAATCTGCTTCAGCTCCATCTTCAGCTCTTTGCCATGCTTTTTCCGTTTGATCTCACGAGATGTCAAAACATCGGATACATTTCCCACATAGCACTGAGGTTAAGAGCTGGGCAGATGGGTCAGGGTAGAGGATTCACAAGGACATTACCACCTATCTTAATGTTAATGTTTTATATATAGGGTTCAAAAGAAGGTTGGTGATTAAAAACCCAATTTTTGCTCTGCGTTTTTGCCAGCCGATTAAATTGGCCCATTTAAGCCTGTAATAACATCTTAAGAACCTGTTGCACACTAATGTAAAGTGCAAATGCAGTTTAAGCACTGTGACCTTATCTTGGTCTAACAGGTTTTTAAGGAGCTTAAAAAAGCTGGGGTGGCAATATTAATTACTCTCCACTTCTTGTGATGTCCCAATATAATTATTTACTATTTCCTGCAAGTACTCATGTAGGAGTCATTGAAAGCAGAGTGGTGTCTCTGCGCCACTGTCCTAGTGTTTGTATGACCTCTTATTGGTGCTTGTCATGTGACTGTTATCAAGACAGGGAGTTACTGCCCCCCTCCCCCCTCCCCCAAACTCTGACTGGATATGAGCTGTTTTTCTCAGGCAGTCCTCCTGGCTCTCTTTGAATCTGCCTCTGATGCTCTACCCTGGCTCATGTGGTTTGAGGTTTGAGATTCGGGGGTGGGGCACCACATGAATAGGTAAGATAAACACTGAGGCTGCCCGTTTGGGAGACTGGCAGGGCAGAGCTCCAGCTTTACGCTCCAGTGCAGGCATGAAGACTGAGCAGGCTGGCAGCGTGGGCGGACGCACTAAAACGAGGGGGCGGAAGGCCCCCAGGGAGGAGGAACGCATATACACGCGGGCCGGGGCTTCTATCTAACCCAGCAGCTTGGCAACTGGGACAACTCAACTGATGAATTTCTCCTAACTCAGTCTGGCAAGAGTGTGCCCAACCATTCAGCCATTTGAAGGTTACCTGCAACAAAGCTGTCAGCTGGCCTGGGCCACCAGACTGGCACTGGAGTGCTGGACTGCTGCAGATGAATGGGCAAATGGAGATTTGTCAAAGGGGGCTGGAGAATATGTCAGCTATCTTCTGCTTATACAGTCTTGCATCAGAGTCGTCTGGAGAGTGGAGGACTGCATAGGTCAAGGCAACTATTTAATGTTCTGATTTTATTTGTAGGTGGTATGTGTAACAAGCAAGGTTCCCTAAAAGGGAGTAATTTAATTCATAAAGAAGGTCTGCTTTGCATGGGTCAGCATGTTTTTTATAAACATGATGTCATTTTTTCAGATATTGGAATTGAAATGGAAGCTAGCTTGCCTAAATAACAGCACATTACAGCTGTCAGAAACATCCAAATGTTTATCCCAGCATGCAAGAACCTCTTTCATGACACTGATGGTGACACCTTAAGCAGACAAATCAGAATTGGTACCTGAGCTGTGTCACAAGTAGGAAAATAATAGAGAGAGAGAGTATGTGTATATGTGTGTGTGTGTGTGTGTGTGTGCGTGCGTGTGAGTGTGTCTGTGTATGCACTAACTTGGGTTTCGATGGACCTCTGATAGTGTCCAGACTCAGGCAGGTTAAATTTTGTGTTACTGCATTAAGCACAGACCAAGCTTGGGCAGTAACTGTGGGTGAATGACCCAATCTCATGATCAATCTCTATTATGTTTTCATGTTTTGACACAGAGCTCTGGCAGGTACCATTTTTGTAGTGTTTGGTATACATTTAAAGGGCTGATCAGAGTGAGGGCAGGCACTAAGCGCAGAAATCCTGAACTGATCCAGGCATTGAAGTGTTACTGCAGTGAGATCATCTTTTTGCAGCAGTCCAGAGAATGTGTAAATATGTGAAACTCATCTGTATTTCCCTGTGTTAGCCTGTGCATTTGGAGCAAGTGTGATATGTGTCATGTAAGTGTACAGGTTGTCTGTACACTTACATTGGCAGTTCAGTACAGATGCTTTTGTATTCTGGTAGTCTTCAGAGGGCCTTGCTCTGGGATAGCTTTGTGCAGAGAGCATGAATCGTGCTGTAGACATGACACAATGCTGACATCATATGCAGGAATATGGGGTGAGACAAAGTACCCTAATGCATGCACACATTGTTCTATGCTTATTATTGTTTTCGTGTAGTGCTGAAAGGGCTGGACTTACGGTTAACAATTAAATGAAGGTACGAAAATAGTGTCATGTTCAGTTTCTGATATAATGTTTTTGAATGCAAGGACAGAAGCTCAGTGCTTAGCTTTGTCTCAGTGTGTGTGCAAGCATGCATGCATGTGTGTGTTTGTGTCTGCAGTTTTTTTTTTTTTTGCTTTGCTTGGTGTATTGTCCTTCGTCTAAGTAAGTCATTTTCATTGTAGCATTGCAGCTAATTTTTCCGCTGAAAAGATACCACATGATTTTTATTGTCCAAGAAATGCTCATAAAGTGTCCCAGTCATTGTAACTGTGACAGATGTTCTGTGGACACCATAATCATCCATGTTCTTTATTCGTGTTGCAAAGAGGAAGACAGAGCATTTTCCTGCATTCTTTGGCTTTGACCTAGTTTGTCACAGTGTTTAAGGTGCAAATGAATATTACCATGTAAGCCACAAAGTCAAACACTAGGGATTTTGAAATATTTGGTAAGTGATGAAGATTAATTTTTGGAATTTTTAAAATCTTTTTTCTGGAATATTTCAATGCGTTAGTCTTCCTCCTCGTTTGGCTTGTCTTTGTCCTCCCCCACCTGCAAGCCTCCTGACTCCTGTGTCTACCCTCTTCCCTCTACCCTACTTTTGTCTTGTCCATATCAGCCATGTACAAGCTGACCTCAGCCCTCATGGTCCCCTTGGCCCTCACCCTTATCGTCCTGGAGGAAGGTCTTCATTCTTCTGGTAGCTATCTGCACTCTGACCAGTTCAGACTCAAACATGTTTTTTTATTTGTTTTCAGGCAACCTGCTACAACCACTCAGAATGGATGGTTTTGCCAGTGAGATATATGCTTATGCATTGACTGCATCACCTAACCCCCCAGCCTCACATCTTATATCTTATGTGCCCATTTAGCCTGCTTTCCCAGTCTAATTAAAATAAAAGATTCAGGCCTGCATTCCCTGGGCCCTGCAGCGGAATGATGGGATTGATGTTGGGCGGGAGGGAGGAAGTGAGAGGAGATGGAGTGAGCTGATACACTCCTCTCCTTTCACCCTCCGGTGTCTCTCCTCTGACTCACTCATGGGTGAAATTAGGAAGCGCTCACAGCTCAGTCAGAACAAGTCACAGTCCAGATCCACAGAAGTATTCTGGCTGGAGGTTAAACACAACTGGACAGCTTCTCATTCACTGCCATGGAGGTTAGAGGAAGATAACTGAAGCTTGCATGGTGCACATTTAGCCTGGAACTAGTCAAAGGAACTCATGTATTAAAATGTATTAAACATCCCTATATATAGCAGGTTGGTTTAGAGCACTCCTAAATATGGCAGAGTGTGTTAGGCCTACCAGATGGAGCCATGCACAGCCTTGAGTTGAGGGGTCATCTCTTTTGTAATGCAAAACTCTCATTTTCCTCTACTACTTTCATCCCATCTCCTTTCCCTTCCCAGTCTATTCTTTTCTCACCTGCTTCCTGATGTTCCCTTCCCTCTCTTCCCTTTTCCAGTTTTTCTTCCTTATCTTCTATCCTCCCCTCTCCTCTCCTTTGGTAGGGAGCTGAGAGTACATTAGATGAGTCTTGTTTCTTCCTGAGCACAATGGCAAGGCTCTCCACCTCTGGGGATCTGGGGGCGGGGCAGCCTGAGTGATCCTGTCTGAATTGGCTCAAAGTGCTCCATGTGGAGAATCATTACTTTGGCTTAAAGCTATAGAGTGCATTTCCATTCCCCCGTGACATTCTGCTCTCAGACACCACACAGTTGATATTTTATTTCTTTTTTTTGTTTCAGCTTTTCTTCTGAGGAGTGAAAAGGCCATTAAAACAGCTCACACACACCACAAACAGTAACACACACTCACACACACACATATGCTGCTGCTTCATCTGTTGACATACTGCAGCTATGGTTGGCTGTAGTTTTCCATATTATTCAGTCATATGTTCTTCCTTCAATGTCAGTCCCTGCTCCAATCCACCAAAGAAGTCCTGCCTTTATTGCCAGTATCACTATACTGAAATACAAGTCCACATATTACCAAGGTATTAGTTGTTACATACCATAGTGCCACTCTGTTTTACATACAGTGTGTTTAGTAATATACTGCACTGTACTGTATGTCTTCCTACATCCTTATAGTGGTACAGGGGTCAGTATACAGTATATATGCTCATATTTATATACAGTATGGCCTCCCTTTCTATACACTCCAGTGTGTTCCCCATATACCATTGGGTGAGTGTTACACACAGCAGTGTATGTGTCATGCAAAGTAGAACATGCACATGGTTAGCATGTTTTTTCCCAGAAAAAAGGGTGTCCTGATGTTCTATAGTCTGCCTTCTCATTTGGGCCACCCTCCTGTTTTTCACACTGTGTATATTTGTCATTAACCAGATTTACTCTTTCTGACTAAAGCTGTGAAAGCTTCCTGCAGTAACAGGAGGCCCTGATAGCACAGACAAATAAGATTACTTTAGCCACCTGACCTGTGTAACTCCTGTCACATAATGAGGTGGAATACTTGCTGAACACATTCAAATGTTAATTTGCTTTGTGCTTAAAAGTGATGGATTCCCTAGCTTAATTTGATTTAAAATATTAACTGAAGGCAAACACCTTAAGATGTTTACTTTACTCTCAACTAGTCAAAACAGCACTGAGGGAATTTGACTTAGATATATGGCTATTTGGAATTTAATTTACCTTCATTTTGAATTTTACTTTATGTAACTATGAGTAACACAATTTTTATCTAGTTTTTACAGTAAAGTACATCTGAAGATTTGAGAAATTCTCTTTGGGTGTGTGAAAGCATGGAGGTGCTGTAGGTTTGTATTGGAGTATTTGCCCTTTGTGATCTGTGTGAGAGGGAATGTCAATGAACAGCTTGGTCTGCAGATCCATCACTCATAAATCTCTCAGGTTTCATCATAAACGTAAAAGTGTGTTTTGTCCCAGGTCTCAAATTAACTTGTATTTTTTTTCTTATAAGCGTCTGCTTTATTCATCCAGCTAATGGGCAGATCTAAAAGATGAGAAAATGAAAATATAAAGAAAAGATTTAATGAATTTCTATTATTTCCTCTCCATCTCACTCTGGAGCAATTTTTGCCTCACCTGGATATAAAGAGAAAACGTCCATTTCCCATCAAGAAGACAGACACCGTGCCAGATGAATAGTAATTATTGGAGAGCGGCAGTTGGTTGCTCAGGTGACAGCTCTGTTATTACCTGAGAACGATCGCTCTAATAGAGAGGAAATGATTACAGAATGCGCTGGGGATGGGGTGCTTTCTCCAAGATGCTTAAAGACTTTAATTGAAAACCCAAACAGTGGGAATGACACGTTTCATTAAACATGTGATTTATCGCTCATTTGAGTTGAACAGATATCTGATATGTGTTGTTTGCCTTATTGAGTAGTCCATATGATGCAGTGCTGAAGTTATGTCTGTAGCACCTGGTTAAGTCTTTTAGGACTGCTGACTCAAGCAGGACACAGATTTTAAAAATCCCAGCAAATATCCATATTGACTTGCAACAAGATCGCGAAATTACTGAAGCCTCCCTATTTGATAGAGATATCAGCGTCAATATACGTCACTAAATGGAAAACAATTAAATGAAATATACAGCTAAAAGCAATATTTAATACATTGCAAATACATTTATGTTGCAAAAATATATATTACAAAAAATGTTGTGTGTAGATATTATCAAATGGTGTATCACTTTTTAATGTACACAGAGAACAGTACTATTTTTCATGGTACAGTATTGTGTACAGTTTTATTTGCTAGATGAGGTAGTGTGTGACAAGAAAAAAGTTTGAGATATTTTAAATATATATTTATTGAAAAATATCCTTTCATTTGACCAACAGGTGGTATTGAAGAGTTACGTTTTGAAAAGTTTTTGAAATTAAAAACTTTGTGAAAGCAGTGCATAACATTCCTCCCTTGCTCTTTCTTGTTTGCAGTGTTAATGTCACACTGCCTGCTGCATCACTGCATGGCATTTTCTAATACCCCTGAAAATTAAAATTATTGTGCATATTCAGCACTTCTCACTTGCTCTGCAATAGGAGGTGCTGAATGCTAGGCTAACTGAATCCCCAATTATGCCTCTCTGTAGTTTAGCTTCTGCATAGAAAAACAGAACCCTATTTGACATTGTGAAATGAAACTGTGATTACACCCCAAGCACAGAAGGAATGTTAACTGCACAAAGCTTTTATCTTACACGGGAGATTGTAATTAATAAAACCGCATTTCTCTTCGATAACTCAAGGATGCAAACATCTATTCAAGGGAGATGTGGGTGGTAGAAGTGGGCATGACTGCTTTAAACCATTCATGTTGCTGCTCTTAAGCAATACTTTTTTGCTTGGTAAGTTGAATGAATAAAAGGCTTCTTGGAGATTTGGTGCATCTATCATCTTACTATGAGAAATGAACCTCCATGGAATCTCTGTATAGCAAACATAGATAGACTTTTCACCATCAATATTTTATTTAATAAAATTTATAATTTAAGTTATACAACCTTTCTTTAAATGACTAAACTCAAGGTGTAGCTAAGCCTGATGTACTGTTTGATATTACTGCATGTTGTCGTCTTTATGCAACCAGCCTCAGTATATAATCACAACAAGGCAACAGCTGTGCTACAGGAAACCTCTGAGATACAGAAGTGAGTTGTGCAGGGGTATCTCTATGTTACATGATTTATACAGGGTTAGCTTTTCGTTACAGAAGAAGGTGAATAGTGGTAATTGCTACAGGAAGTTGTCTGTGTTACAGTGCTGAATGGAACAGGGGTCTCTCTTTGTTATCAAGGTGATTGTATAGGAATGCTTATGCTTATGTGAGGTCAGTGGTATAGGGATTGTCTTGGAGATGAGTGCTTTGGGGGTTTCTCTTTGTTACAGAGCTGAGTACTCCTGGAATATTTCTGTGGTATAGCAGTATGGTGTAGTGTAGGATATCACAATCTTCCAACATTAAGTCTGGCCCAAAAAGAAGTGACCCAAATCAGACCTGACCCAGAAGGAGGAAGTGCCCAACACCATTAGGGCCAGTGTACCTCTGTGACTGTAAACCCTCCAGATGCACCGATAGAGATGAGCTCCTGTGATAATAAATAATTCACTGTGCATCAGTAGACCTGTCAGTCAGAGCAGAGTCTGACTGCAGTAACTCCTCATGTCTCATCTCTCTCTCGCGCTGTCTGTCTCTCTGTCTTTTATACATGTTTTAGAGTAATTATGTATGTTAGTAGAATTAATGTCGAAATATTAATGTATATCATGGTATATATTATTATGTTTTTACTGATTGGATGTATTTTTGCATTTTCAGTGAAGTGCACACACACACACACACACTGACATCTATATAATTACATTCAGACACATATACTACTTTGTAATAAATGCTGTCATTTCTTGTTTTGGGTACACAGACTGTAAATACCATGTAATGGAGCATTAATTATTTACTGCCATCAGATTTCATGGCTAATAAAGCCAGACTGTCCGTGGTTATCTGTGTGAGGAGCCGAAATGCTGACAGTCCACTGCTTTAATTGTCAACACGCAAGATCACACCACTGAATGCTAACCGTACTGCAACCCCCGAGAATGCTGTGCTCTTAAAATTCAGTGTTATTTGAACAGAGGGTTGATTTATCATTTAGCACAATGCTCCGCAGAGAGGATATGAAAAGAGAGGTTTCTACTGAGAGCATTTACTCTCAGCTTTTATGGGTAATTGCTAACTGTCTGAACTTGCCAAAAGAAAAAAAACCTGAAAAGAAAAAAAAAGCCATTAGCAAATCTGGAGAGGCCGCTTTTATGAGCTCCCTGGTGCCTGCTGCGGTTTTAAATCCGTTTGTTCTGAGCAATAAACAGATTAATAAAAATAAGGGAAATTACTTTTGATTTATAGGTTGATAAAGGCTGATTTTGAATTTGGGCAGCTGTGCATTGGTGTGAAGGGCAGCAGATTGCACATTTCCCCTGTTGTGCCTCTTCCCAGGATGCCTCAGAAAAGAATGAAAGATCTCCAAATGCTCTAGCGCCCTGTCTAAATGTCTTTGTGTTCATTGATCAGGAAGCACAACCAGAACTCAGCAGGTTTGAAATGTGCAGTACTTGTGCCATGATATTGCTTAAGTATTCATCTTTTACTGTTGTGCCCATCCTTTAGTTTTAGTTTTTCATATTATAATAATAATAATAATAATAATAATAATAATAATTGACCTATGTCAATTCATTTTTCCAAGCAATGCAAGGGAAAATAACTTTACAAATATTGTTTGTGCAAAGGTGGAACATTCCATATGTGATATGATATGCTCCATCATAATGAGTCATTTGTCAGAACTGCTAGGAATGAGATAATGGGAATTTTCAGAAAAAAGTCATACTTTGGCTGGTTGAAAGCTTAGTTTCCCCTAAGGGCTCTGTTGTATTCTGTGTGAAATTGTCATATTGTACTTGTGGGATATTTTTGCCACAGTTTTGAAATAAAAGCATTAACAATTACTCAAGGAAATGAGCTCCAGTCTGACCACTGTGCTGTGAGTATGGACCAATAAAACTGAGCCCATCTCTTTGGATAAGCATACTGGAAATATGCATTAAATCACATGATGGAACAATACCAGTATGATGGAACCATTTCCAAAAGGCCTCAGACCACATGGAACAGTTGAACAGAAGCTACAAACAATGGAAGAATAAATTAGGTAGGGCTGTTACAAAGGATATAATTACACTAGGATAGCAAGCACATGTCAGGAGTATGGGACAGTGATATACTGTGATATTGATAGATATATACAGGGGGTATAGTGTCATAGGAGGAACTGCAGCAGTGCAATAATAGATCTGAACACAGAAATATGAATTGAGGAAACCAAAGAACACATCAACATGGTGAGAAGAGACAGTGAGAGCGTACCAGCGTTTTCACAGCTGGTTGCCAGGGAAATACAATATGTTGAGAAGACCAGAGTGAAAGCAGTTTGGAGAGTACATTTCAGTCCTATACATGCAGCAGGGACTGGCATATGTTAATAGGATCAGTGCATAATTGCAGTCAGGAGAGTTATGAGTTATGACTTTCTGTTGGTCAGACTGCACAGCATAGCAGTCTGTGTCAAAGACAATTACCCTTATGTGTGCCCTCACATGCATGGCAAAAGGTCCCATGTGACCTGTAGTTAGGAAACATTTGATCTGGGAAATGTATTTTACTGCATAAGAGATATTATTTCTTCCTCTTAAAATCACAGAGGGAGATCTTTAGCACCTATGCAATTCTTTTCCCAGTGAGTTTATAATACATGCTGGCATACATTTTATTTCTTGAGAAAATGACTTTTGAAGATTGATGAATGAGCTAAAATCAGAGAAAGTCCAGTGCTTTTTTTATGTCTGCTTGAAAAATCGTGTTACGGTGGCTGTATGTGAGAGGTCTCTCACCCGGGAATTTGTCCATCAGTAGAATGGAAGTTTACTGATACAGATTTTTTTTATTGCTTATGGAAAGGTGGGCACATTACCTACAGGACACCAATCACACGCAATTTCATGTAGGTTTTAAATTGATTAGCTTTACCTTTGACAATATGAGTTACATGTGTAAAGTTCACGGCAACAGTCTGTTGCACTAAAGTAATTTGGCACATTGCTGGAAAACATTGAAAATTTGCAGAAATAGCTTGAGCTCTGTGTACAACATAGCAAGAGCATGTATTTCATCAGGAAAGCAGAATTACAAAACTACAATGAAGATGAGTAGCTAATGACAGGACAATGAAATATCAATGTATGAAAACATTTAGTAACAGACAAGATTAAAAGATACAACTGTAATCGAGTGAAAAATAAAACACAGTGAAGGCAGCCTAAAAAATTTCTGAAAGTTGGCAGGAATTTTGAAATTTTCTCTCAATTTCTGTTTATTGTACTACATTACATAGAGGGATTAAAATCTTTGAAAATGTATTTTTTGTGTTATATTCATCATGTAAAGAGGTTGCTCTGGGGGGAAAAAACCACAAGTGTCATTCATTACAGTAAAAGGTTTTTACAAAACTGTTTTGATTGATCTGACTGGTGTTTAATGGCCATTTTTAGTGTATGTGTGTTTGATGGGTTTTGTGTTAGGTCTGAAGCCAAAGTTTGGTTTAGATATAAGATTACATGGTTTTGAATGGAGAGTTTTCCATAAGGAGGTTTGAAGTTTGTGAAGAGTTTGCAGTTTTGCATTTGTGTTTACAGTTTTGGGAAATGGAGCATAATTTCAAGAAATAGCAATCAAGAAGAACTGTAATAATTCTACATAATGATGTGTATGGGCACAACTTCACAAATCATTATCAATCCATGAAAAAAGAAACAAACTAAATTATAATTATTCCATTTAACTTTATTTTATGTTGAGTACTGAAGTGATTCCTTTACTCAATAAACTGTAATGTTCAGCTGCCCAAGGATTTTGTTATTATGCTTCTGCTGTGATAAGTGTCAGTGGATATAAACATTGCACTGTCTTTCTCATGTTTCTGATTGAGTGCTGAATGATTAACTGGGATGATTTCCATGGTTAATTTAATGAATGTTTGACATATGGCTTAAGATAGAACTGTACCTACCCTTTAATGGAGGACTGAAATACATGTGAGATTCCTGCATGAATGAGGAAAGTATACATGACAACAAATTGCATACAAAAATTTGATATACCTTAAATATAAAAAAATCACAAAAACATGCATGTATATACATTTGCATATACAGATATTGTCTCTGACAAACACACATTCAAACACAGACTACTCTTACATGATCTCCCATGAACATGATCCACCATCACATGCACACACACACACACACACACACACACACACACACACACACACACACACACACACACACACACACACACACACACACACACACACACACACACACACCACTTAATCTCAGAGAATGAATAGATAATACATTTTGTATTGTGAATTTTGCTGTACATGACATGATTTTATTTCAACTGTTATTCATTTGATATTATATGTGTTTGTGACATTATGTGGGTTAATTACTGAAATGACCTAACTAATCATATTGTGATCAGAAACATTTTAGAAAGCAGAGTTCCAGAGGGGTTTCCTTATTCACTGTGATAATTATCCCATATTGAGAGCTTATTACTGTAATGCATTACTCATGCAAAAAGCCCACTTGAGAAAATGTCATTTCAAGACAGATAATTGAAGTGTTTGGGAATTAATGATACTTTCTCACAAGGTTAATGCCCCTCTTCAGGAAGGACTGCATAGCCTTGATTCACTCTCCTAATGAAACCAGTCACTGCCTCTAGAAACAATTATGCTCTATTCAAACAATTAAAAATGTTGTATATCAAACTACTGGGGTGCCTGTGTGTGGATGCCTGTGTGCATTAATGTATGGGGGTGTTGCTGGTAATGTACACTGACTTTCTTTCATATGTATGATTTATCAGAAAGGTTAAAATGAGAAGTGGTGTGTGTGTGTGTGTGTGTGTGTGTGTGTGTGTGTGTGTGTGTGTGTGTGTGTGTGTGTGTGTGTGTGTGTGTGTGCATGTGTGTTTTTGTATGTGTGCAGGCGTGCAGTTGCATGTTTTTGTACGTGTGTGAGAGTGTGTTTGTTTGTGTGCATGTGTATGTATATGTGTATGTGAGTGTTTGTAGGTGTGCTGTTGTGTGTTTGTGTGTGTAGGAGTGTGTAGGTTTGCAGTTGCATGTTTGTGTATGTGTGTTAGAGTGTGTGTGAGAGTGTGTAGGGGTGTGGTTTTATGTTTGCGTATGTGTATGTGAATTAGAGTGTGTGTGCATGCAGGCCCAGGGGTCATATCTCACTGGTGCAGGCTGGCATGTGACAGATGGCAGTACAGTGAAGTTGTCTTCATTCTTGACATCATGAGGAGTGTAGCTAACAGAGGATAACAGGGGTGGCAGGATCTTTGTCAGGAAGGTCTTTAAAGATAAACATTATGTGTGGAAGTATGCGTGACTTGTCAGGACTTGACACGAGCTAACGGTTTCGGCTGTTGCCTCTCCAGGAGAAATGACATCTTTGCTCCCTGAGGGACAAAGGTGTTTATGAGGACAGCTGACGAAACGAGTCAGTTGTATTTGTTGATTTTTTAAGCAACACCAAGCAGTTTGAAATTGATGTTTTATTCAGGTTTGAGCTAGGGGAGAGATCAGTGATGGTGGGGGATGAAGGGAGGGGGAGCACTAGCATGGTCTCCTTTCCTTTTCAGTCACAGGGCAAGTGGGAAGGATAGAGAGATACTGATGGCAGATAATGACATCCTCCCACACTATATCTGATTCTGATTATGCTCTCCTCGTGACACTGCACCTTGTTACCATCAGGGGGAGTTTTTCACTTGGAAGAAGACCTTTACGTTTAAACTATCTTTAAATGTAGAGTTGCTGGCTGCTACACTGCAATTTTTAGGTACCAATTTTTCTTTTATATTTTCCTTTATGCAAGAATAATAAAAAAAAAACAATTCCAAAAAATTCTTTCTGCGTATCAAATTCTTCAGTAAAAAAGAATGGGTGATAGTGAAGTTGTTTGAGTGTTATGATTGTTTTTTATTATGGGTTTGTTGTTGTTTTATTAATCATTATTTTGTTTTTGTGGTAATGTTTTTGTTTCCACTGACTGACTTATGGTGATTTTATGGTTTTGTGAAAGTTTATTCCTTTGTTTAAATTCAATTCTTCATTTAAAGTTGCCTCCCAGGAGGATAATTCATGCCATATTGCACCCAAATAGTTTTCATTATGAATTGGCATGTATTTGCTGGAATTAAAATGTTATAATACGGAAACAAATTCCCTAAATGCAATGCAAACAATATGAAAACAAACATAACAAACTTAATGGTGGATAAAAATCGGTGTTAACTGATTATAATTTATTCGAGCAGAAGCACCAGTCATACATAAGCCATGTGAACTCCACCACAGTATTTCTGTGCTTGTGGATGTAGATGGGTCTAGCCTGTCAACTCAATGATGTGATTTAATATAAAACTCACTCTTAGAATCTGCAGTTGCTGAACTATTAGGAGTTCAGCGGATACAATTTATATCCAGAAAAGTTTTTTTTCTTCAGTCTTTGTTTGTGATCATTTGAGTATGTTGTCTCTTTAATCAAGTACTCAAATCCTGCTGCAATAGGTACTACTAAAATGATCATCTAGGCGATAGGTACATGTTGATGTTATGTATTGATCAAAACAAGTTCACAAGCTATGTATCTCAGAAAAGATGGTGTTACTGTTTATTAGTTGCATTACACAAGACTCACTTGACTTGCAATGTTAGTACAGCTGTGAATAAGTGAATCATCTGGACTGAAGTCAGAGCTACAGAGATGGATGGAAGATATCCTGGTTTGGTATGTAGTTTGAGTGGCTCCTTGGCCCCCATGTGCTCCAGTGTCCTGTGCTGAGAGCTGCTGTCTGACACAGATGTCCTCTGTGCAAGCTGACAGGCCTTCCTTCACCATGTTTTCACAGTAATATTCACACGCCCGTTGCCCGCCAGAGACAGGGGATCGTAAAATGGGCTTGGGGATTAACGATGTTGACGTGAGGAATCTCGAAGGCGCCACTCTCGACTGCCTAGTTCACTCTGCAGGAAAGGACGGGAACCAGGGAAAGAGGAGAGACGAATGAAAGCTAATTAAACCTAAGGCCCTCTTTGTGCTTCAAAGGAACAAAGAACCAGCCTAATAGTAATTAAGCAATTGTCATGTTCACATATTGAATAAAGATCGGGGAGATTAAAGAAAAAAGAGAAACGTGTTTTGAATTTCAATTAGGAACCTCGTTTAGGAACTTTGATAAAACAGATTTTTGTTTCTGTTATTTTAGTCTGCATGTTTTTTTTAGCCTGGTGCATGTGTTTGCATGTGTGTGTGTGTGTCTGTCTGTGCATGTGTAGATGTATGTGTATTTGTGTGTTTGTGCATATATGATTATATAATTTTACAAAAATTAAGATAGCAGGCAGTTGTAAATAATTGACAGAGACAGTTTATGCAAATAGCCCATATCTGGGACATGGCCCCTGTGTTCAGTGTTTGACAGATTTTAGCACTGACATCATAACAAAACTAAATGTGCTATTTGTGTGATTTTCCTTGTGGGATGTTTCAGGGAATTTTAGGATTCTGCCAATTTACACAGCCGAATGTGATCATTTTCATGTGTGAATATAAGTGTTTGTCATAAGGGGAAATACATGCCTACTGCTTTCATTGCGCCAACAAGTCAATTCAGTGCACCCTACATATGCTGGCATCTGTTGTTTTATTATCCAACGTGAGCGCTGAATTTATATGGAATATTGTTTTAATTTGGGGGGATTGTGCTTTCAGCATCATGTAAAAATTCTGAACTTTATAAGAGTGCATATTGACCTTCTTTTGAAGGACAGTGTTGTGATAACAGCTACAGTCTAAATAAATTCTGTTGGAATGCTGATATTGCACACTAGAATTTTAAACATAAAACTTTTATTGCAAATATCTGGGAAGGGGTAACATTTTTGGCCTTGGTGAGAATAGATTTGCATTCCCGAAAAGACTGAACTATGGTAAGTCAGTGGTGTGAGTCAGTAAGAGGCGTCAGAGAGCCAGCCTGCAATTATTCTGAGAAGGCTGGGCCGTGCTAAGTGACACCTGGTGACAGATCTCTCCGACACCTCACTACCATCACTTCCAGCTGACCTCTTATGATGTAACTGACTTCACAGCTGTTGTGAGTGCTATTGTGCTGTGTTTATTTCCATGGTATGAATATGCTACAGGTAAAAATATAATATTAAACTACTTCTTGCCCAGGTATATCAATCCTGTTCAATCCTTTGCCAGCAGGCAATTATATGCCATCCTCTTATTGAAATTTGGATTAGAAAAAATACATTTAAATGTTCAGATACTTCTGACAGATCACTCATATTATTTAAGAGTAAAGGTAGAAACCTAAAAACAGCAACACTGTGGAATTTAGAAATGCATTTCTTTTGGAGAAAAAGGACATAAATTAAATCCAATCTTCATTCAGCACACACTCAGCTGTGTCTGTGTGCTGGAGAAGGTATTGGTTTGCCAGGACTACCAAATAGGTTTATGCACAGTTTTGTGTTCCCCTGGAGGGATACAATTATTACCACCATCTTGTACAATTCGTTGTACTCTTTCAAGTTATGTTTTTCATTATCTGTGAATATTTCTTCCCTGCATTTTTCTTGTGTCCAACAGCATCACAGAGGGCGATTAAAAGAAATGTCAGTGCATGTATTAATAAATCTTCAGAATTTCATTGCAAGCAGAGCCCTGTGTACTGATCATATTAAACGGCCCCGGGTATTTAAAAAAATGATGGTGTTTGGTGACAGGCATGCAAATGGTCAGAGGGACAATGAGAGACCCATCCGAGGCTGCTGAGTGTGTCTGTGTACGTGTTTGCATGTGTGTTTGTATTTTTTGTGTGTATGTGTGCAGGTGTGTGTGTGTGAGTATTACCTACATGTCTGTGTGTGTGGGTGGACCAGCTGGAATAGTATAGTGTATACAGGAGCTGCAGGAATGGCTGGTATAGTGAAAGATTTAAGTAAGATTAAGATTTATAAAAGACTGAATAACACCACAGTCCTACTGGAAGCCCCGTTTACTTCTAACAGTCACTTTTGTCGCAGACAATAAAGTCTCCCTCAGTTTGTTCATTCTTTGCAATAGTTTGATTACAACACTGCAAACGGATGCAGAGATCAAGTGTGTACTGCAGCTGCCAGGTGAAATGTAATGATTCAGGCCGAAATTTAACAGTGTGTTTTCCATTTGTGTTGAGTTTAAAACAGTGGGAATGGAGAAATGATTGACCTCACACTTGTTGATCAATGCCATCACTGTTTAGAGATATATAAGCATAAAACAATGCATGAAAAAAGAAAAATACTCATAGGACACTTGTGTTTATTTGCATTTTCCTGGCTAACTGAAGAAAGTAATTGACACATAATATATACAAATATTTAAAGGCATAAGGCTTATGTCTTGAGTTTTCTGAGGAAAATAGGAAAAACAGAAAGTCCAATTCTTTTTTATTACTGTAGTTAATGGTAGGTTTAAAATAAAATCTTGTTACATTGGTTGTATAAGCAGTAATACATTTGTTTATTGACCCTAGCTTGGGGTGTAGAACAACAAACACCCCATGTGCTTTAGTGCTTCGAGGAAGATTTTCATTCCTTGGTTGTAGCATATGAATGTGTGTATGTGTCAGTGCAGTGTGTATAGGAACTGCTGGAGTATTTCTGTTTCAGTAAATGTCAGTGTGGAAAGTGTCTGTATTGTGTAGCACCTGCTGTCAATGAGTCAGTTTGTTATATAGAGCCGTTTGGTATATTTCTGTGAGAAGTCTACAGCAGCTGACCAGTACATCAGGAAAAGGCATGGACGGTCCGGTCATAATGTGCTGAATCAGTTTGAGTCAATTGAATTTATTCAGCCCTAGTGGAGTCTGTGCTGACTCTTCTAGCCTCCTTTGCTCTTATGTTACATTGCGGTTATGTATGTAGGTTTACAGATTTTGTAGTCGTGCTGTTTGAGGAAGCAACAGTCCTTGTTTTGAGTAAGGTCAGCAGAAATGCTGCTTGTGACTGTGGCGGCTTTTCAATGGAATTGATTGGAAGGAAATAGCAACAGCAAGCAGTGGCCATTTGTCACATATTGACAGAATATCCAAAGCTGGCCCAGCGTTTGCATATGTAGGTTATTTGCTGCTGCAGCTGTACTGAAATTCAGCAGTAATGTATGGAGATGAATTGACTCTGGCTGTGTATATGCAGACCTTCTCTTAAAATGAATTTTAAAATTACACATCTCTGTTAAGAAATTCCAGCAAAGTCTTTTTAATTATTTTCTTACACAGACGGGTTATAACCCTGTTAACAATTATTGTGTCAAAGAACAACTGAGATTTAACCATGAAAATAATCCATATGGTTTATTTATTTTTTATTGACCTCACAATATAATATCATAGAAAAGCTATTTCATTCAGCAGGATCGTTCTCTGTACGTTATCACATGCATGCTTCTTTTCAAGTTTATGTTGAGATGATATGCAATGGGGTTCATAGCATAAAGACACATTTTGCATACAACCCTGTGATTCCATCCTTGGCTTTACTTCAAGCCTGAAATACATTTTTTTTTTCAAATGCAATGTTCATGATGTCCTGTTTCAAAAGCATTTCAGTTCCATGGAAATGTGTTATACTGAATGGATGCTGTGTGTTTGTGGGATGCCATGTGTTGATCTATGTGAGAGACTCTGTGATACAGTGTGACAGTGCATGAGACCTGCTCCTCTGATCAATGAAGGGTTAAGGACCAAAATGCTCCGCTGGTCAGATGTAGCGACTCATGACTGTGGTTGAGGTGGATCTGTGGGTGTGCATTAAGCACGGTGTCTCGCACATCTCCCAGCCCGCCTGAGACTATTTATTCATGATAGCCATGACTGTCACATTGTGTTTACACGCCAGAATTGTGTGCTTACACGATTTCTGGGCAGGTCTGTGGAATGGCCCAGTGATCCTACAGACGAAAATCATTATTGATGAATACAGCGAAGGCACCTCACCTCACAGCTGTTCAGCAGGGAAAAAATGCGGCAACAACAGGGATAGTGTGTGAGATACCGTGCAAATAATGGAATTGGACTGTGTCATTTAAGCTCATATTGCCTGGTGAATTTAAATTTACATCCCCCTAGTGTGATTTTCAGATGTGGGCACAAGGGGTGCGGTGGGTACCTTCATGTCTGTTAAAATTAAAAACCTGCAGCTTGGAAGAGGTTGTGCTGCCCAGCAAAACCATATGCCCAAGGTGGGGAAATCAGTTTGTTTCACGAAAACAGAATGTATGAATGTCAAGTGTCAATGGCATAGAGTTTCAATTGCAGTTTTCCAGTTGCTTTATTTTTGTGCATCATATATGAATATACATTTTAACTAACAGAAATTTTAGCACACACTAAAAGGTAGCAAAACCAGGGGTTTCCATGCTCTGTTAATTCACCCGGGAGGGAAGGGGAGATGCTGGATACCATGCAGGAGGGTTATTCGAGGTACTTGTGCTGAATGCTGCTGACTGCGCTCCTTTTGCAGTTTCAGCAGTACGTCAGCTACAGATCCACCTCTCCTTCATGATAAAGTGCCTTATCCTCCTCTTATTAATGACACCTCGCTGTGAAGGCCCATCACGGTGAGCTCGCCTCAAGTGACTCCTCTCTCCTTCTCCCAGAGAGAAACCTGTGGACAGCCTTGTTCCTCTGCCTCTCTGGTGCTCAGCATATGATCAAATGTGACACATATACAGTGTGACTGAACCAAACCCCACCACTGAGAGTCCTTCTCTCTTTCTTCTTCTTTTCTTCCATCTTTTAACTGCTTTTATCAACTGTTGGCTGTCTGGCTTCAGACGAACTCACAGAGTCAGTGAGGAAAAGCTGGCGGGCTCTAAAGCAGCGGTCAGGTGTCTGTGCTGTTGTTTTATGGGGCAGGATGAAGATGCTGGCCTGATTCAATTGTCTCCGCAGATAATGGAATTTTGTTGACGGCGGTCTCCCACTCCCTCCCTCTCAGCTCACGGAGGGCATTCCTCTCTGCTCTTTGTGCTTGCACATTATGACTTGGACTGCAAGTCAACCTTTTTTCGTTTGTTTTATACAATTGAAAACAATTTTTAAAAAGGTGTGATTTAATATTTCCTGAGCCCTGCATCGTGGAGATGGGCGGTGACCTTGATTTCTTTTTGTTTAAAAAAAAAACCATTCCAAATATATTCCTACTGGACATTTCCTGAGCATTTCCTCCTCACCATGTTGTTACCCAGAGGTGCATTAAGACACCCCCTCTACCACCATGCAATAAATAGAACAAAGACTATAGCAATCAATGAGGTGTAACACACGCAGTTTAATTATACTTCCACAGTTAATTGCCCTAAGGAGCAGTTTGATTGCCAGCCAGGGATTAATTCAATTTAAACTGATTACACCTGACTACATTACTGTAGTTGATTAATCATTTTCGTGAGCTCTTGATCTTGCTATTAAGTCTCCTCTAAGTCTGAGGACCATCTAAAGTCTCATTTCCTCATTTTGGCAGACATGCATCATTTCTATAAGTAGTTGAATTTTGAGAGGGAAGGTTGGAGTGGGTACAGGATGGTGGATTTCAAGGCTGCTTTACATTTTTAAAAAATATAATTGATATGGGTGAAATGGCACACTCAGCTCATGTTATGGTACAAAGCTCAGTGTTGAGTTTATGGTATGGAACTGGTACACAACAAAAATAAGTACAAATTATGTAACTGGACTGAATTAATTCTTTACTAATTAGCAGTAAATATAACAAAATATTTACTTTCAATAATTGTCCCAACCCCCTACAGTCTTTGCAGACTCTGTTGAAAATAAACTTCTCAGGCAGATAACAAGTCTATGGGAAAGGACAAAGGCTCTTCACATTCTCTTCACACAGTGAATGGTCTCCCTGTCAATTTATTTTATAATAAATCAGCAATTATTTACACAAGTGTTTTAGCATTGAGTATTATAACTCCTACACAATTGCACAAAACAAATTGACGCAGAAACATTACACGAGAATATTTCTCTTTTTCCCTCTACTGCACATGGTGGCTTCTGCTGGCCATGCAGATTCATTCCTGTGTGCAATACTTACAATACATAATTATTGTGAGTATTACTCATGTTGTGAGTGGGACAACTGTAACTCTACAATGTGAATGTTTTAATTCCCAAACACAGAGATACAACAAAAATGGTAGGATATAACATCTTGTTAATTGTTTTGATATAGATGCTTTATGTTGAGTTTGAATGCTTGCACATACACATGCTTACACATTCAAGAGCTGTTTCCTGAAGTAGTTCAAGGGATACTTGAAAAATGCTAAATCATAAGTCTGAAATATATTCAGATAAGCCAGCAAGAGAACCAATAACAAATCACATTACATAATCACACATTTCCAGTAACAAACAACAGTATATTCCAAATGGGAATAAGCAGACTTTACAGAGAAAGTGTGTGTGATACTGCTGCAGTTGTGGTGTACCATCACAACAGGGCTTTATTCTGTCATGCAATAATATCATTTTTTGGTACTCATTTTAATGCTATAGTACATTGTGTCATGTTCAGCAACAGTGAAATTCAGTATTTTTATGCCATTAGTAATGAATTAAGAGTGGAGTGTGAAAGTGCCAATTCCCCAGTTCTCTCTGTGTGTAAGACACCTCAAGAGCTCTCCTGCTGGATAGTGAGTGGCATAGATTAATGATGAAAGAATGAAGCTTCATGACCCCAAAAGTGGGTGGAGCTACAAAAAGCTATCAATCACTCAACCACTTACTTGTTTGAACAAATCAAAAGACCTTGCTCTGCTGCTGTTTCTATTGGCTATGGCATAGACACAGGGGATTGTCATTGTCTGTTCTGAGGATGGATTAAAGCATGTTGGGTAGAGTGTAAGCCATTTATAATTCACCCAAAGAGCAGGAAACATGGGAATGATCATTCCAGGAGGTGAGAAAGGAGGGATTCATTTCATTTGCAAAGTGTAAAACCCTTTCATTTAACTCCAGGAAGTCATTATTCCCCCACAGGGCATGTTGGTAGCGCACATCCCTTCCTTCCCAAGACAGGTAATCTGCAGAGGGAGCATAAACAAATGATTGTGCCTTTCTTTTCCTCTTTCTCTCCATGTATTAAACTGGATCATATTCTGTGATGGCTCTGCTTATCTGTAATATTTATAAAGTGTGCTTGTGAGAGTGTCTGTGTGTATTTGTGTGTACTGGGCTGTATGTGGGTTTAACTGTGTTTGTGTGGGTTAGTGTATTTGTGTATATGATGAATGCATTTGTATATGTATGTATGTACATATTTGTGTATTTTGTTGTTTGTTTGTACTTATATTTTTGTAACTGTATGTGTGAGCGTGTGTATGTTTGTGCATGTGAATGATCTAGGTTCACCTATCACAATAGAATTCCATAGCTTCATTTTTAGGATGCTCTGAGAAGACTATTTTAATGAATAATTGAATGGCTAAATTATTGAATTATTAAGACCCAGATGCAGAGCTGAGGCTGGGGCTTCATTAGGAGACTTTCACTGGCATCCTCAGAAGCTCATACAGGCTGTCGTTTATGGCCTTGCCTAAAGGACATGGCCTTCAGCTCTATTATCCAGCTGCAAGAAGCAGATGAGTCTGATTTATGCTTCCTTCACTGCTGCAATTTTTCCCCCTTTAACCCTTTAATGGCTGCTCCCCAGAGCTGCCGGGCATTCTGGGGAACTGCATTGGAGGCTGCCTGCAGCTCGGCAGTGTTTGAAGCTCTTCTGCTCTGCAGCACTGAACAAGGTGAAACATGCTCTGTGCTCATGCACTCTGCATCCAAGCACCATGTGTAGGTGGTACCAGGGAAAAGTGTGTGTGTGCTGCGTTAAACCTGGGACAGAATACACCTTTTATTTGTGAAGTAAGATGGAAATGGAAGGGTTAAGTACTTGATTTTCCATTAGATCTTGAAATATGCATTAGCCTTTATTCATAAAGGAGCTCTGCCTCATATTCCTTAACTCCTACCCCAATCTGTGGCTGTATTTATTGAATTAAATATGTGCAGTGGAACTTCAGCTACACTACAGACCTTTCTTTTTTCTGAAGAGGAAATGAGTTTGCTGAATGAGGAAGGCAACAAAGGGGCTTGATGAGTTAGATACAAGTAAAACTTACTTACCAAAAAAAACTGAGACCAGGAAAAGTTCTATGTTGTTGTCAAGTGAAAGAAAACTAATGTTATATCTCTTCTATGTGTTGACATTGATGTCTGTTCCTTTGTTGTGTCAGTTGTGTTTGTACGTGAATTGGTAGCCAGTCTTGGGTTTAAATGTTCTTTGGAGCTGCAACCAGCTGGAAAATTATGTGGTTGTGTTTAATTATGTAATTAAGAATTTGACCCACATAAGAGTTATTTATTTCCAGCTGCAGTATGAAAAGCATTTCTTCTCTGAATCATCATGTCTAAAATTGGCATATTGTCACCTGGATAATAAAAAATGTCAACTAAGATTGACACCTGGCTAATGTATTCATTGTCATTACTGAAGAAGTTATACATTAAAGAGGAGATGCAATTTAAAGTGCAATGTGGTCAAAGATGCTGAAACGGATCACTCTGATGAAATTTGTTGCATCTAAGGTATTCACAGATTAGCAACTTTTTTTTGCAGATTTTTTTTGCAGCATTAGCTACTGCTTTTATTAATCACCTGGTATAACCTGTTGCTATGGTTACTCTCAGTGGCAGCCAGAAACAGAGATGAATCAGCTCTGATACAAGATAACAAAGCCACACTATTAATTTGGAACAGATTAAACCTCTCAGCTGCATCTACTTCATACCTGTCCATATGCATGAATTTTATTTCTATCACCCAAGCAGAAACAAGAATTCAACAAGGTCCTGGTATAAGAACATAATACATATTGTTTTTTTTTTTGACATTTTTTTGACATTTTCCAGATGAACAAAATGTATATATATATATATATATATACATGCTCACTTCAATAAGAATTCTTTTTGATCTATATTTTTAAGCACAAGCCAACACATATGTGAAATTTTTATCCCCTGTATATCAGCCTTATATACCCCAAAAATGAATACTAAAAGAGAATAGAGAAATAAACTCTGTGCCTGCCCTCATTAAAAGGAGTGTGAACATGTTCTTTCTTTAATCTGAAATTTACATCAGTTTCACACTCTGTGATTAAGTTTGACTCTCAGTGGTGCAGTGGCTTGTCCTGTGTTTCAGGCTAAATTAACAGTGTCATGAAGGGGTCTGCACTCTGGAAAACAACTTGGGGTGACATGAGGAAACAGAACAAGTTTAGAATGCAAAAAAAGAAAAAGAGGAATTTATATCCAGATTTGTGTTTCATTTTCCTAGCAGATTTACAGTGCAGTGCACTATTATTTCCTTCTAATAAACATATGCTTATTTTCTTTATGATCCAATAGTTGTATCATTTTTTTTTTGTTGTTGTCATTGAATCTGACATTTTAGATGCAGGTAAACATTTGGCAGCATTTAGTCAATGGGAAAGATCTGAGATATGAATCATTTCAGACAGGTATAATTGATTTCCACCGCATGGGCCCTTTTGAGCACACCATCATTGTGGTATATTGGGACGGCCCTGGGCTGAGATGGAGTCAGCTGCAGAAGTCTATTAAATAATGAATGGCACTTGCTATCTGCAGAGTCACGACAAATGTGAGGAAATACACACACAGCAATTCAGCATGCTGATCTGTTTCTTTTAGAGCAAGAAGGTGAAAAAGAAGTTAGAGATGCATTAGAATTAATCAATTAATTATTTATAGTTTCCTAAAAATAGTAGATACAATAATAAATAGGTATATTAGATCGTTGATATGTATGCGATGAGAGCAGAGGTTTTTCATAACTTTGAAATGTCCATAACTCTGAAAGTTAAAATAGGCCAGTTTAAAGAATTTCAGTCTTTTATCATCTGGAAGGCTTATTTACATGATTATCATGTATGCATTTAATAGGATACCTTTAATTTGTAGATATATGTTTATAATGACTAAAAATCCATTTAGCAGTGGAATGTTCTGTCAACTAGTAAAGGCACACAATGTAATTTCTCATAGCTTACAACCATGCACTATGGTCTCTCAAACTTAACTGTAGAAACCGAAATGGAGCAATTATAGAAATGGAGTATTGGAGAAATAGTTTGTATATCACAGAGACACTTGGAGGTATAAAACAAAATCTCTGATGGGCCAGACTGACTCTAAAGCTAGCAACCTCTGACTACCCCAACGAAACTTAACCTGCTTCTTGAGCTGGTATTGAATAAATGAATCTCTTGACGTATCTTACAGTGTATTAAATATTTGTTTTGTAATCAAAGAGGAAAAGGTAGCGTTGTTCCACTCCTTGGTAAGCAGGTGTAAGTTATAAAAGGTATACGTTAACTCACAGTTAATAGAACATTTGAAGTACTGTACTACTGTCATACTAAATTGAGTTGCATTAGTAATATATAACTGAATATCTGTAATTTATTCTTGCAGCTAGCTAGCCTCGTTTTCTTTTGTTTATAATTGTGTTTAGCTGTTTTGCAATTTAGTTAGCCAGCCAATAGTATGAAGACATGCTGCTGTAATTTTGATATTTTTAATGGGAAGTGATATTTATGTGATATTTAATTGGAAATGATACAGTATTTTTGTATAGTTCTCACCTTTTTGCAAAATAGTTTGACATTGAAAAGGTATAATAAATGCACTGTGTTTGGTTGAGCAGGATAACTGTATCTCTGAGTTCTGTATCTCCACATTTTTACTGTTTGAGTACATACCTCTTATGAAATTGCATATAAAGCATTTTTATCAAAGCATATTTGAATTTGATTTTGAGAGAAAGAGAGAGAGTGAACAAAGAAAGGGAAATAGAGAAAAATTCTAAAAACTGGGAAGGAAGAAGAGAAAATGAAAAAAATAAAAAGTGATAAGAAGAAAGAAAGATAGACAAGAAAGTGAGAAAAATGAAAGAATGGCTGAGAAAACAGACAGACAGCTTGAGACAGACAGTGAGAGAAAACAGGCGTAGAGGAGGAAGGAAGTAATAAAAGAGTGTAATTATATCAAAATCCATGATCAGGGAATACATCCAGCGCTTTCTTCAGACACTGCGATGCGCCTCCATCTGTCTGTCATGCAACTGCATTTGAGATGAAACAGAAGACCGAGCTCATTGGATTACTTCTGCATCTGCTATGTGCCATTGACATGGACCCAAAACAACAGCAGAGTGTCTTTCTCAGATTGACGGAGCCCTTCCCCCCTCACACAGTGGGTGCAGAGAAACTCATGGAAGGCTTCCTGATGTCTCAACATCTCAGCTGACAGTTGTCCAGCATTGAAAGTATTTCTTTCCAAAGCAGTACTGGTATGGTGATCACATTTTAATTCTGTAAACAACACCAGTTTATCGCTTCAACTTCTCTAAAGATAATATCTGCACCACAAAGAAGTATTATCTACTATTGCCTTCTATAACAGTTACGGATTCAACTACTCAAAGCTACTGTATATATGAGGACACCTTGTACATGTCTAATTGTGCATTCTATTCATGTTAATGTATATGATAATTTGAAAAATCAGTACTAGTATTACTGTTAATGACTTGACATGGCAGGGCAAGTCAGTTGTGGTCACATTATTGTACACTGTACACCTCTTTTGGAAAGCACTCTACTGTCTCATGTGCTCATCTTGTACAGACTTTCACATCCTGATTTTTCCTGCTAGCTGAAAAGTGCATTTGAGTTACCATGGTGATTTTCAAGTAAATGCTTGCTTCTAAGTGCAAGCGACAGAGTGCAACCATGTTGCGCTTGCTGTAAGGTTTAATAGACCATTATAAACTGTAAAAAAAACATTTAGAAAAATGCATTTTATCTGCTAGTGGATTTAGGACTTTAAGGAATAGAACAACACTAAATATTCATTTTCAGTCCAGCATACTCACAGTATTTTTCATGAGGGATGGCATAACTAAATTGACTTACTGCCATCTTGACTAATAGTGCCGGAAAACACGTGTATGATTAATTTAATGGACTCAGAATTCTAGTTAGGCCTCATCTGTGCTTTGTGATCAGATTGTTTTAATGGACTCATCTTTGCCTTTGTCCGCACTGTGGGAAACGCTGGTTACATGGGGCAGGGGGCTGAGATGGAACACAGGAAAAAAATAGGCAGAGATCAGTCAAAGCTATTTCCCAAAAACTATGCTGAGGACACAATGAGCTGATTACTCTCGTTGGAGTGATAATATTCACCCCAGGATTTATCAGGGAAATAGCTCATTCTCTCTGTTCCCAAACTGGCTGGAACTTCTACCATTGTCAAATGAAAAATGCGGTGTCTCTTGGCCATTTGAGATGGGCCTGCCAGGTCACTGAGAATATGGCTTCCGTTTGGAAGATGGCTGCAGCATCCAGCTCCTGCAGGCGTGCTTGCTTAGCATGAGCCTTTTCGCCAGCTTGTCAGTACGATGTTATTGCTCCAAACAGACAAATCAGCAGGAGATCTCCTTAACATGGTTTTTGGCAGTAGCCTTGATTGGATTATGTGTCAGATGTGAGAGCTGATGAGCCCTGTTGATGTGGAGGTTTGTCTCCCACAGTTGCTCTCACTTTACATTTCCCTCAGTATTGGCCAACAGCCTCTTTCCTTGGCACTGGCCAGTAGTCTTTCTCTTCTGACTGGCCAGTAGTCTTTATTCTGGCATTTCGGGAAAAAGCCTTTCTCCTCAACTTTTGCCAACGTGCTTCCTCCTCAGAATTAGCCAGTAGACACCTCCTATTGTTTCACTGTACCTTTATCAGAATATTTTTTCAACCAATTACTAGATTTCTTATCCAGTATTAACATTAAAGGTAATTCAACACAAAGGTTGTTGCATCCTTTTTAAACTGTGAGCATACCTTTCCTTCAGCTTCAAGGCTAGTTTCATCAGTTTTCATAGCTGCAGACAAATTACATGCTGGGGGCCTGCTCTCCAGATATATGCTGTTTGTTGTTTTAGTCCCCACGTCGTTGACTTCAGGCTGTGTTCATGGTAGACGTCTCATGTCTGCTGGCTCAAAGGTGTTAGAAGTGCTCCTCTAAGGGTGGCTGTCAGCTCACTCTGTCAGAGCTCTGTCAGGGCTGCTCTACTGCGCAAAACACGTTCCTAGGAACGAGACGCTCCCCGACGGCCAATTAGCCAATTAATTGCCTATCAAATCCCATTTATAATTCTGCTCGACGGAGGCGCTTCTTCCCCACTCAGCGCGGGCACCCGTCGCAGTCTCCCGTCTCCTTCAATCAGCCAAAAGGGAACCGTCTAATTGTTTAATTGCTATGCACTGGCTTATTTGCCTCTCAAAATATCCCTTTTTTGTCACAATAATCTTTTTAACTCCATCGTGTCACTCTAAGCTCTCAGTTACTGCGGCCCTGTGACCCTTCCTCCACCTCATCCTCTGCTCACTTACCCCCATCTCTATTTCTGTTACACCAACCTCTCGCACCGTAACCCCATTCTACCCCCAACCCACTTTTCCTCCCATTCCCTAAAGGGTCCAATAGAAAGTAATTGACACAGACCATCGCATATTTGTACTCTGTCATCTCTAAACATTACTGACATCTCTGTTATTGGATAAGGCTTCATTTCAGGCCAGCCTCCTTCGCCTCTGCCAGTGCCTTCCCAGCATCCCTCCTCTGTACTCCACCGTGAGAAGAATGAATAAGCGGTGCCAATTTAGGCAGCCTGCAAGACGGGCAGCTCAGCGCATACTCCGAGGCAAAAACCCACGCCCCCTTCATGTCAACCCCGGCGGCATGGGCGATCACTTTGCCAAGTGATTTTCTCTGGTCCGCCTCGCCTGCCTCTCCAGGACAGCTGCTGAATTTTGGAGTGTGCAGGGAATAACTGTGTCTTGTTCGGAACAAAGAGAAAGATTGATTGCTTGCCATGGTAAAAGACGATCGATGTACACCGTGTTAACTAAAACAAGAGGAGGAGGCAATCGCCATACAAACAACCATTGGCATTTATTTGCCTCTGAATAAAACAGAACCCTATATTTATCTGTCTAGTATGCGGGCGGGTCAGGAGCCAACAAGGGGATGCAGAGTCACAGTGGTATCACAGAATAAACACATCTGAGCCTCCTGAGGCTACGAACACACTGCAATCTGTTTATTTACAGCTAACAAGTCAGTTTTGTTGTTGTCACCACTCTGTTTTTCAGCTGTTAGATTTCAGCTATTCCATGCCATTAAAATAGCTACTGTTACTGTGTGTCAAAACAAAGGGTGGTTGTTCTGAGTAATTAAAATGGCTCCTTGGTGAACTGTTTCACACAAATGCAGTTAGATGGCTTAAGAAATGTGATGTCTGGTTTTTATAATGTAATTTGATGTAATGTAAAATGATGTTTATGTTTTGTTAGGTTCTTTGTGAAAAGGATAAAGTTGGTCAATTTAGTATGTCTCTCTTCATTAAAAGAGGACATCACAAAGAAAGTTAACCTCTCTGCAGTTTGAGTGACTTGATTAATTAATTTGCTGTTTATTTTGGCACATGCACTTTACAAATATATACTTTAAATATGTGTACTTTCAAAGATAGGTTTTATAGATATTTAAACTGATAATTCAACTAAAACTATCTTAGCTAAAAGACAGAATTACATCTTCAAATCTATTTTCTGCTATTTTCAGAACATGGTTACTCACATGTGCACCCTAACTAACTGAAAATCTTTCCTGACCCTTCAGGTAATTACGAAACTTAAAACGACAATGTGAACCTGCATAGCGGTTGTACACCATTTTCAAGCAATTACATGTGCTTAACTGACACTGTTGTAGAACAGGGAAATGCCAAATTGCAGAAACTTTTTTCATGATTTGTTTCAGAAAGCCAGCTCTGCAAAGTGGTTAAGGGTCGTGCAGGCAGAGCCTTGGAGAGAAAGAGAGAGAGAGAGAGAACGCTCTTGAATGTCAATTTATGACTTATACATAATTACACATCACATTAATGAGCCAGGAAAGCTAACAAGTGTAGCAACTTTGAGGTCTCAATTATGGAGGAGATGCAGATAAGGACATATCTTCAGATCTGCCGCAGAGGGAGTGGGTCTGAACCCCTTCCCTCTGCACCTACATCACTCCCTCCTGGCAGTTGACTGGCTTTCTGCCCCAAGGGTTTGATTTAGATGAAATGTCAGTTTTAATGGAAAACGGGACTGGAAATGCGGAAACGGATCAGACCGTGGCCTGTGTTTGATTCGGGATGGTAGCAGAGGGGCAGGCTGGTGGGGGGCGTGGGGGTTGAATAGCTTTGTCGCGAGGGGCAGAAGGAGCGTGATTTCTTTGCTGTTGCCCTTATTAGAAATTCATTGCCTGGCAGTGTGATATTTTGCTTTGGTAAAGGTAACCCCTGGCGGATGCGTGTGGGGCTTTTTTTTAGATGTTGATTGGAAGTGGGAGTTGATTTGAATTGGGGCCCCCGTGAGGGGGGCGGGGAACAAGTTGAAGGTGACAGCAGCCCACTCGCCTCACCGCCTGTGCTGTGGAGCCCATGGGGCAAGGAGGAGGAGCTGCCTAACTCACTTTATCGCTGCCTCTCTTCCCCCCCACCCCTTCTCTTCACTCACACACAAACTATCCCTCTCTGTCTTCCTCACCCTCTCAATTCAGTTAAATTCAAATGGAGTTTTACTGGTGTGACATACATAGAATGGTAACAACATATCATTAAAAAATGAAACAGAGAAGAGGACTACCTTTGCTCTGTAGGGATATTTCAGTAGTTCATGTCTGTGAACTTACAGAATTGTTTTCAGAAAATTACAAGTTATATATTTCTCTCAAGGTACGTTAACCTTAATTGTTTTATAAGCATATGGAAAAATGGGCACCATGAATCACTCCTTTATGATATACTGTACACATTTTAACTGGTTTAAATACTTTGAGCTATCTCTACTTTTTATTGTCTAGAAGGCCTTCTGATCTTTTTCTTTTAGCTCATGCATTTCCACAACTCCCTGGCCCAAGGGTGGTCTAAGAGTAATCAACTAAGAACTTAGAACAAGCATATTTCCGGCCCTGTCTGAGCTACCATCGTGAAATGTTGTACAAATATGCATCTCCTCATGAGCAGCATGTTGAAATGCATATAAACTCTGTCCAATAGATGTTGTTGCCATGGAGATCCAGAATGCTGATTGGCCCAAAGGGGTCACTGTATCATTCCTGGGGATGGAATTTATACCATTGGCTGTTTGAAACAATTTTTATTTTTATTACTTTGTGACACCAGATCTAAGGGAAACAACCAGACTGACACCCAGCTTGAAAGTTAGGTCTGATAGAACCCTGTAATTTCATGTACTCAAATCAAACATGTCATTGCTAATGTCATATGGCCCACTGACTTTCCTGAGGGTATTTCTCAATTTCCTGAATTATAATTGGGAAGTCCAGTATATTGTAATTATTCTTGATATTTTTAGATTTTAAGACTATATTCTATTTTTGTATCATATATCAATCCATATTTGCTCTTGCAAGACTTGCTTATATTCAGTCATTGACCGTCAAATGTTGTATATATTTTTATGTATTTATTCATTTATTATTGAAGAATAAATCTTTCTCCTTTTTCTCTCCCTCTCTTTCTCTCTCTTCTCCCCTTCTGTCTGTGTATATTTTCACAATTAGCAAATGCCGAGATGTTTCTTCATGACACACAAAGTACTGGATATATGAGAAGAAAATTATCTTAGCTTTCTGTCTTCAGATACCAAGTACTTTTGTTTCACCAGCTTCTCAGTTTTGAAAAAGCTCTTTTCTCCAAGGTTCAAAGAATAAAAAAAGGCTTTAGTATGTTTAAAGAGCAATCACTCTTTTTTAGACCTGTCTGTGAAGTATGCGATGCACATGAAACAGTCAAAAGCAGGTTTGAGGTGATTGAGTAAGGCCGTGTGAAGTGTGTGTAAAGACACTCAGAGGACTGACATGTTTAATCCTGGTCTCCATCTTTCCGTTCCCTTTTCCATTGAGTATTCCTCTTCCTGAGCACTTGAGATCTCTGGCTGAGGTAACACACAGGCAAGCTGATACTCTACATCCAAAAATAATGGGTCAGAGAGACTGTAACTTTATTTCACATTTTATTTAAAAAATATAAAAAAACACTTTAAGAAACACACTAATGCATTTTGCCTAACTAGCCCTGGTCAGATCTAGTTAGCCTTCCTCTGACCTAGCATTCTTCTATATTCTCTGAAGAACCTATTTTCAATATGTCTTCCTTTAGTTAGGAAAGATGGAGACTTCATAAGTGTTAGCCCTGAGGGGTAGCCTAAAGACTCAAACCCTCGCTGTCAACACATTGCTATGGCCAAGTCTGCATAACTGTGAAAATACATTATTAAATTACAAGACTTAAGCAGATGCTCTTATCAACAAAGGCCATAAGTCAGGGGCAGTACAGCTGGAAGTGCTAGAGGGAAGTAAAGTCCCAATTGATAGAACTGACAATGTAAGAGAAGACTAGGACCCTGTAAGTAACCTGTTGAAGAAATAAATAACATAAATAAGCATAGCACAAACAGTATAAACATATAAACAAACAGTAATAGAACAAGTGTGGCTGAGTAGAAGGCCTAGGGAGGGATAAGGAGAGATGCATCCTTAAGAAGTGAGTCTTCAGTCTGTGGCTGAAGCTGGCCTTTACTGTTTTGATGCCCATGGGAAGGTCATTCCACCACTGGGAGTCCAGAACATACAGCAGATGTGACCGGAAAGTACAAAACATGGAGAAGGGGTCCCAAGAAAGCAGAGCAGACAGGTCTGGTAGGTGTTTAGGGCCTGATGTTCTTTTGAATATATGCTGGGGTTGTCTTCATAACAGCCTGGTTGGCTGGCACGAAAGATTTATATTTCATGCAAGCTGTAACAGGTAGCCAGTGGACAGCAACAAGAGCCAGTGGAGGGCAGGAATTGATCTGGGTAATAGCATAGTCCAGTGGTCTGTGTAAAGTTGTATTTGCTGAATGCACCGTTCATGAGTTCAACTTATCCTTTTTCTTGTTGTAGTTTTATTTCTGATTGACCACTGTAGTGAACTGGAAGCTCATTGTGGACAGAAAACATCTCTGTAAATTAGGATCTGTCTGAGAAAGAGAAAGCGGGAGAGAGACAGGGAAATTGGATACTAAAGATGTTGTGAGTTTTTGCCCGCTTACGATGGGCTGTGTGAACATTTGTATTCTGAGGTGAGAAAATGGACTGCTGGTGAGGGGATGGGTCTGAGAGAAGCAGAGAGAGAGGGGTTTTATTGTATATCAGTGTTTGTCGATATTTACTTTAAGTTATACTTTTCATGCTTTCAGTCTGCCATGTCAATATTTTATGGGCGTCCTGCCAATAGATCACAATTCAGATGATCTGAACTAAACTGTGAAAAAAGACAGAGAGATAAGGAGAGGCAATGTGAGGTTAAGCTGTGGGTCCATGGTGACTGCCCACCCTCCGAACAGCAGGCTTTGATTTCATCAGCACAGTGCTGGAGTATGCATTTGACTTTATGATAATGAATCCATTGACACTGATTTCTCATTTGCCCCAAGAGCTTGTTTCATTGGGTGTTCTGGAAGCTGCGCACAGATTGTTGATTAAATGCGCTGTTTATCTGCTCCAGTAATAGAGACAAGACCGGAATCGCACTGATTGTGTTACTGAGGGCTTTTGGGCTCTGGTTATTTATGTGTCCATGTGTGTGTATTTGTGTGTGTGTGTGTGTGTGTGTGTGTGTGTGTGTGTGTGTGTGTGTGTGTGTGTGTGTGTGTGTGTGTGTGTGTGTGTGTGTGTGTGTGTGTGTGTGTGTGTGTGTGTGAAGGATGGGAGAAGCGTTCAGGTTAATAAAGGGCAAACAGGAGCGAAGGCCCCAGGGAGATGAGGCAAAGTTTAATCCAGAGCCTTTGGGTCAGACACTGAGTCAGCTGCCAAACACAGTGAGAGAGCAGTTCGGCAATTTGCGTGTGTAACACACATCATGTCAGTTTATTGTACTGCTGCCCCACTTCACCATCAGTATCAGTGTATGACTATGTGACAGTGTTACTGCCAGAATGCAGTAGCATTATCATGACACTTCAGCGTCACAGTGATGATGCAGCAATATCAGTTAGAGAGCTTAAAGGATATCTCACAGTAAAGCTGATCTCGCTCAGCCTATTTTCTGCAGTGCATATGGAGTATGAATGATGGGCCTGCTTGCAGCAGCTCACTAGCCCCAACATTTTCCGTTGTGTGTCTGTGTTCATTTGGGACACTGCGAGTAGGCATGATGCCTGGCCACTCACATTGTGTGTCCCTTTATTTGCCATTATTTCTGTTATACAGTTCATTATTTTCATCAGTTACATTGGTATGATATGCTATTGATTGCGTTGTGTGTGTATGTGTGTATGTGTGTCTGTCTGTCTGGGTCTCTGAATATGTCTCCTCTGTACACTCTGTAGAGAAAGAAGTCAAGAACAACAGAGATATGCATAGGCATATATCATGGGCCTCACTCTTGTTCTCTCTTCCTCTTTCTGTGTCTCTCCCATTTTAGCAGGATAATAGCAAAGTTCAGCCTCTTACTGTTCACATCCATTGCTATAGAAACCACTCAGGAACTGTTTTAAAGAAGGCCTTTTATGCTTACAGTACATAAAATTACAGTGTATGCTGATGGACATATGGTTTTTGAGAGAAAGCAATCAGCAGTTCCCAATGTCAGCACTGAGGCTTAAGCTGCTGATTGGCAGAGTTATTCCTGCACTCTTACTTTAAGGTGAAATCAATACCTTCAAGAATTACAATTATGAAAAATGTATTTTGAAATGATAAAATATGTTATTAATTGCAAATATATACATGTATATATATCAGATATAATGACAGCATATCTTTATTCATGTGATATATGCTTAGCGATACTATCCATGTCCAGTAAACACAGAAAATACATAATTATGTCTAGAGGTACATCTCTGAAAGCATGTATAATATTTGATATGAGGTAGATTATATTTTAGTCTGATCCATTATTTCCTGAATTCCAAAACTGACATAGATGGGTAGTTACAGATGATGGCACTGCAACAAATAACTATATAATCATATTGATTATTGGGTTTTCTGGATGCAGCTGACAGTGTTCTGGAGTTGGAGGGGAGTAAGAGTTTCTCACACAGATTACGAATATTTAGGTTAGGTTTAGTGAATGCAAGCGGCAGTGTTCTGGAGTTGGAGGGGAGTAAATGTTTCACCACTCAGATTTAGAATATTCTGTTTTAGGCCTTCGATAATTGCTAAAATTCTAATAAAGTGGAGCAAAAAACAGAAACTTCTCTGTCGCTCCAGGACCAGCTTTGCTTGTTTTAATTTATTACACTACCATGACAATACTGTCACACACACACACACACACACACATCACATCACATATATACACACACACATCACTTATTCACAAGTACTTCACTCATCTAGGTGGTAGCATGCACCAGTGGTCTGTGCACAGTTCATTCAACTGAATTTCCCTTTCGTACACAAGACTATAGAGTACTGGGTGAGGTTAGGTTAATAATGCTGTGCTGAATACAGATCACTGGTGAGAAAAATGAATTTCCATTGTCCTTTGAATATTTCAATTTCATTTGCTTGCTTAGAATCCAACTAATTCATGAGGTAAGTAATCAGTATAAATAGGTATTAATGATCACTCACTGATCATTTTTAGTTTGTGATATCTTTTATAGCATAAAAATATGCGTTAGTTCATATTTACAGATTTTTAACCAAGCGAGAAATGTTGATTGCTCTTCATTTTTGTGCCTTAATTGAAGGAATTTTGAAAAAATCTTATATAAAAAAGTATAAGCTAGATAGATAGATAGATAGATAGATAGATAGATAGAGCACTGAACACATTATTTGTTACCTGGCCAGTTGAATTTATCTTCCTTTTCTGAAAATCACTAACAATGAAATTCATATATTCTGTTGTGTTCCAAGAAATATCACAGCTCCATGTTGATTATATTCTCTGTGACTCATGCATGATACAAAATACATGAGATATTTTATTTAAGGGAACTGTAAAAGAAGGCCAAAGAAAATAATGTTTTTGTGGTGGTAACATTGTAGGCCCTGCAAAAAGCACTTATAACGTATTAATAAGTAGCTTGTTACTCATTAATTAATCTGTTAATCATTAAGTATATAGTTGTTCATCTACCTAATGCCAAAGCCTGTTCACAGTACACCCAAGTGCTGGATCAATGAAAAAATACCAGACTAAGTACAGTAATTAGATTACTAACAACTCAAAAAATTCTTGATGATAGCTTATACACAGCTTCTTGCAAGTGTTAACATTCTTTTTATGTTGTTTTCTCACCTCTCCTGATGCTCGTGGGATCCTCAAGTCTTATTCAGACCTTGAGGCAGACCGGCAGGTGGGATACCAAAACCAGTAACCCAGCATCCATATTTCACTATCTTATATATCTTTCTCCTGGAGCTGAACTGAAATATTCAGCTTTATTCATAACCAGCAGGTATACATGACCTAACAACTTCCTTCCACCCCATGTCTACTCGGAGGCATAGCTAAGTAAGGCAGAATAAATCAAGTCAGACTGGATCAGTGGATTTCTGCTGATCACTGATCTCACCAATGTGCTTGTTAGAGGGAATGCAGCCTCAATTTCAATGCCTTTTTCCCTTCTCCTCCCTGTTCAGTATACCTAACTGCATTCACAAGCCATGCTCATTGCTGCAAATGCTGCTCTTAATTCAGGAGGGCAGAGTCATACACTCACTTTCGAAGCATATGGTTTCAGTAACTGTCATGTGTTTTAGAGTGCAAGCTGAATATATACCACAGTCCAGAAGCTGAGCTGAAGAGGTTGGATGCTTGGAAGCTGAGCTTAGTTTGGAGAGGTTGGATGCTTAATGTGTGGCTGATACAGGCAGAGTATGGCCATCCAGTGATTGACCAGTGGGGGTTGCTGGTGAGTCATGAGACAAGGACCTTCCTTCTAACTGAATCACTCAATCCCTGAATAATGCCAAAGTAAGAAGGTGTCACCCAGTTGAGGTGTGCTCGGCTAGTACTGCATGAATTCATATTCACATGAATACATATGACCAGAGTCACCCTGACACTTATAACAGTACCTTAACACAGTGAGCCACCATTAGCCTGCAACCTGAAAAGAATGGATGAGCATGCCTGTGGTACAGTGTTAAGAAGTTGGACTTGTTCTTTAACTCAGAGGTTGCTGCCCGATTCAATCCATAATTTGCAGGCTGTGATACACCTGTTGTTGCCTTGAGCAAGGTGCATGACCTGAATTGTTTATACTGTGTAAATAGATATAAATGTAAAACAAGGCGATGTAAGTCACTCTGGTTTATAGTGTCAGCCATGCTACAAATAATACAGCCGTGTGAGTAATGCAACTGTTCTAAGAAATGTTAGTGCTGCTCTGGGCAACAGCAATATGCTCAAAGGAAAACATTTTAAATCACTGAAATCACTGAGTAAATAAAATATTCCTCAGTATCCTCAATCCCAACCTCCACCCATACTTGTCATCTTTTCATGTCATCAGAGAATTTAGTCCTTAAAATGTAAAGTGCCAGAGGTTTGGTGAATATGATTGTGGTGTCAGTCTTATCTTTGTTGAAGGGTGAATTAATGGCTTGGGCTCTTGCTGTGTATTTTAGTCATGAGAAACTTTTATTTGAAAGACATGCAAGCCCCTCCCCCTCATCTGCATTGTTATACAACACAGCCGCGGCTTAATTAAAACCAGCCCTTATCTGTCTCAAATGTTGCAAGGTGGAACCATGCATTCTTGTCAGCTCTGCACAAACACGTTCGTTTTCGTCTGGATTCATTTAACAGTCTTGTCAGCACTGATGAAATGTGCTAGGGATAGATTTTTTGGCTTAAGAAGATGGATAGTTATTACAGATTGTGGGAAGTTTTGGTGTTTAGCCCCTGGTAATTCGCCCAGTAAGACTTTAGTGTGCAGTCATCAGCAAGCAAGTGTCAGTGCTGATTTGGGGTGTTGGTTTGTGATGGCCCCGACCATTGTGATTGCACATGATTCCACAGGGCCCTCAACTGCCAAACCCGCAGGATATAACACAGAATCAAAGGTCAAGGCCAACAGTTCACTTTAAGGAAGGGTACATTTCTGTGGCTCTCAAACTGCGGCTGTGGTCATTCATTGATCATTCAGGCTCTGAGCACAGCGGCTTCAGTGGCTTCTGCAGAAAGGGAGTGGTATCAAATCTAAGAGAGATAAAGAGATAAAGTTCAAATCCCCCTACACGCATACACCCACACACACACACACACACCCACACAGATACACCCACACACACCCACACACACACAGCCACATACACACACACACACACACACACACATGCATACACCCACACACACACAGCCACATGCACACACACATGCATACACTCACACACACACACACACGCATACACCCACACACACACCCACACACACTCGCATACACCCACACGCACACACACACACACACGCACGCACGCAAACACACACAGACACTTACATATGTCTTTCTCCAAATTGCGCTCTCTTGCTAGTTAGAGCTTTGAAGATTAGGTCATATGTCTTCTCCTTAATTAACTCTTGTTCTGGGATGGACTTGATCTGTGCTGGAGCTGGCGCTGCTGAGTCAATGGCTGTTTTCGTGGCTTGGGGGAGGAGACATATGGATGGAATGTAAGAGCATACACAGCCCCTGCAGGTTCCTGACCGCTTCACTCTGTGATTAATTACCTGTGAGAAGTGTGCATTGCCTTTTCAGAAAATGTTATTTTGTGACAGAATGTTTAATGAGTCCTTATCATGCTCCTGTGTTTATTCAACCAGAAGCTTACAAAACATTCATCCATATCAATGTAATCAGTTCACATACTTTGAGGATATGGTGTAACACACATTCAGACATAATGTTCTGTTCAAGAACCAGGGTGTCATATAGGGTCATTGCAGCAATGGAACCCTGAAGGACATTTTGGGTAGAGTGGTCGGAACATTGACCTCTGCAGTAGCAGACCACCCTCTCCTTCTGCTGAGATTAGAGAGTAGAGATGATGACATGTATTTCTTATGAAATTATTTGCAAAGTAGACTCTCAGAAGCCATGTACTAAAAGCTTGAAGAAAACTTACTCCACATAGGACTAGATGGCCATCTTGAACATGTACTTAAAGGCTGAAAGATAAACTACATATTAATATGTACATATTAATAACAATTCATGTGTCGTGGTAAAGGCTTCTTTTATGTTTCTTGTGTTGCCAAAGGTAGTTCCCTGATACTTTAATATATACGTAAATAGGCAAGTACAAACTTCTGTATTTTAGCTTTTGTGTTGTGTACATTTTCCTTTGAATGTACATGCATCTCTGTTATGCCAACAGTCGCTTTCACCTGACCTGAATGGAGCTGGAGGCAATGCATCTCTTTTCAGGATCACTGAAGCTTCATTTGCCCATGTGGGTGGTATATTCCCTCTCTTCCACAAGAGAGCTCTCCACCATCTTGCTGCTCTCACAATTAAACATGCTGAGTTTTTATTCTATCAGAGTGCTCTTCCGTACAGCAGTGCTTCACCTGACGTGCATTACACACATTGTTTAATGCATCATAATGTCTTTTTCACCCATTTTTAAGCCCATCAGTATTTTTCTCCCAGTCCATAATGTCCAATTACATAGTCCAGTCTCACTGTTTCAGCATTCTTCATCAATCTAAAGTACATAGGCAAGCATCATCTCCCCACTTAGGCAAGTGCAGTGGGCTGTTTTCATTCACACCTGATTCCACCTGCTGATATACTCTGGCAGTGCATGAACAAAGTACGGTTAATATGCTGTCACAGTCCTATTAAAGATCAGTGTCAGTGATCAGTGAAGAGCATGGGCCACTCAGCTGCACTTTATGTTATGATCTGAGCTTACATCAGCACTGGACATGGTCACCCCTTCACCTCCTCCACACACACACACGCAGACACACACACGCAGACACACACACACACACACACACACACACACACACACACACACACACACACACACACACGCAGACACACACACACACACACACACACACACACACACACACACACACACACACACACACACAACAAGCCAACCCTTTAACTTGCACTGGCATGAGCTTATGCTGTAGCAACAGCAGCATACCTCCTTATTCAAATGAGGAACTCTGACAAAGAGAAGGACAGTCTGTTCTCTCAGAACCCTCCTGTCAGAGCGCTGCATTGTGAAGGTGCACAGGCCTGGGAGGGCTCGGTATGAGGCATATGATGTTGAGATTAATCTTAGAGAGGACCCACACGGCTCAGCGTGGTTGCTTATCATTCTGTTCCAGTGATGCAGCTTTTAATTCTCACAGCTGATTAATTCACTCTGCTGCCTATAGCCTCCGTTCCATAATGCAAATTAAGGAATACTGGGCTAAACATTGGGCTCTTATATATGTAAATACATATTAAGTAATTCATTTCCCTTATTTATTTAATTTTATATTAGCTTTGATATAGCTGTGGGCATAATGGTTTTGGCAACACCCTTGTAATGACAGCATTAAATTGCCTTGCAGCAATTCTATTGACTTTCCATGGTGCCATTTTGATTTCAATGAAATATGAGTATTCTTTTCTCAAAACTCCCTTCTTTTTTCTTTTTGTAAATATCTTTTAGATATTTGTTATGCTTAACTGTGAAAAAACTTCTGTTTTATTTGTGGAGGGGTTTGAAAATGTCAGTATGGTTAATCCTGAATGGCCACATGCTGCAGCCACATGCTGTCTCATCCTTTTGATGTGCCTCGCATCATTACCTAACATGGCCTGATGGAAGAGCAGTGGCTGATGGCCTGGTGTAAGAGCAGCAGCTGCTCTCATATTAAAACATATGAAAGCCTCCAGGATCAGAGTGCGCATGAAACAACCATGTGGATCCTTGATACCTTGTGTGTAATATTTTATTCACCTCGACCTGTATTGTATGTTTTGTTTTGTTTTTGTGATATTCAGTGCCACTGGCCTGACATTCTTGTTTGTATAATCTTGTCGGAGTGATTGATTGTAGAATATGAATTACCTAACCATTTTGCAAAAGAGTACTGGTACAGGAAAAGCAGGTAAAGATCATGGTGTGTTTTTAAGAGTCACCAGGACTTGTACAATTACACAGTAATTACACAGCCACCATTGTGATGTTTGTTGCATTGCATCCTTGGTATTTAGTTTGGCTTTAGTCCTTGTTCAGATCCTAAACCCAAGTTAAATTTCCTAATTTAATATCCGCAGTGATTACATGCCACCATGTTTTCACTTAGGAAAGACTGAACACTGCCTTCAGGATTTGTTGGTTTCCTCAGTTCCTTGTTTCTCTTGTAAACTAAATAGTGACAGAGAGTAAAAGACAGAAAGAGAATGACATATCCATGCATGACAAGTGTTTCATCTGCTGCTAGATGGCTCTTTGAATTCAATATACATTATCAGGTGTTCAGTGACTGTCAAAATATTGAAACATTTTCATGATTTCACTCGGCGACAAACCCAGTTTAGATATAACTGAATAGGGCCTTCTCATTAGCAGTTAAATTACACAATCGCTACATTTTTTACACTTTTTATACAAATACCTGGAGCATTAATTACACCAACAGGAAAACACATTTACATAAGCAATTGAAAAATGTGACTCTTACATAAATTTGTTGCCCACGTTTTTGAGCACATTGACGATATATTACATTTCGAGCTTAAAAAGCTTTTGAGTAGGTGAGGAATGGAGAAAAGGGTTCACAGTGCATTTATGAGAGTGAGTGAACCAGAGTGCCATATTTCAGAGAGAGAGACTTTTTTAACTTTTAAAGTGCCTTTATTGATCACTTACAAACACCTCTCCATTGATGCAAAGTACACAATAACGACAAACTTGGAGTTGATTAAAACCCACCACCCCCACCAAACCCCTTTCACCCACAAACCAGCTAAATGGTAATATTGCACTCTGTCCCATCAATACTGCAAATTGCACCACATATACTCCAAACCTCTCTGAAGCGATCAATGGTGTTAGCCATCAAGTAATATACAAATTCCACTTTTAACCTACCAGTCACCAACCCTCTAAATATTAAAACTGGGTGTGTTGGCCCAACACCCAACACTTTGCTTTTCCTAGTCAGCCAAATTGCTATCATAGCCTGGCCAAAAAAAATTGGCCAAAGTGACCCTGTGCCTGGTAGCACACGAGTACTTAGGAACAAAGTAAAAGCTGAAATTGAAAACTGCGTGCCCAACCTCAAACACACATCTTCCAAAGAGAGAGGTAATTTAAATGAGGATGAGGTCTGTTAGGCTCTTGCAGTAAGGATGCATGAATATTTCTTGCTCTTGTTCATGTACCTGCCTGTTCTAGTTCTGTGTTCTTCATCTCCTGACATGCAAGCGTGTCACCACTATTACATAGTTTAAGCAGGAGGAGAAGCCCAATGTGCAGGTGCCTGGTGCTAATTAGGGTCCAAGGTGATATTTGCACCAGGTATACTGACGGTCTTGTAAGGTTCAGCTCTGCTCGGAACCCTGCTTCTGTTCCCTCCATTAAACTCATAACAGGCCTCTCCTGAGACACATGCATCCAATTCCACACTTCCCCCACCTCAAGCAAGGCTATAGGGGCCCTGGGGGGGCGGGGATTGGGTGGAGCAGTCGGCACTACCCGTCCTCGATATTAAACAGGCGTCGGGTTAGACGTGGTGCCAGGATAGAGCTTTAATCAGCTAATGAACCCCTTGGTACTGAATTAAAGCAGCACTTTGTAAAAACTGTTTGACTCTCGTCTCTTCATGAGAGCTTTGATATGCCATGTTCACTCACACGGTCCTCCGCACCTACTTAAAAGCGCACAGCAGGCACTGAATGACTCCCCAGTGGGTTTTTGCAACAAGGTTGCAGTTTTCCCGTTTTGTGCTGGGTTTTTTCGGTTTGTGTGGCCTGTTCACAGAGGATCTCTCTCGCTGATTTCTCCAGCCCCAGAAAGGCATGGTGGTGCGTAAGGGCTTTATGTTTATGCTGAACGGCAGAACAACAGAGCATGTGACCATGTGCTAAACCTTTACACACAGGTTTTTCATCATTCTGTAAATATGCATACCAGTTTCATTACGCTGCATAAATTGTTTCATATGGTCAATAAACTATTATTAACTTTTTATTTTGCATACTGGCAAGTGAAACACTAGCATTTTGGCATTTAAAATAACCTGGAAAAACTGCAGAGCAGTGTCTCTGTGGTAAAGTGACATCACTTCCTGCTGCTCTGTGACAGGGGACTGTGCTGAATTCTAAACCTTTCTGTATCAGCAGGAAGGCAGCTGTGCTTTGTGCCTTTCTCTCAGTGATATGACTGATCCCAATGGGGCTGTGGGTTCATAAATAGACCCCGGGGAGACTCCTTCATTGTGTCAGAACCCAAAGTGTGAAAGTGTGCTGCAATGTGGTCTTTGACTTCCTCTCCCCCCACTTGGACCAGTTTCATTGCAGTGTTATTTGTAGCCCTCCTCATCAGTGTGGAAAGAGTCCCATGAAGAACTGGCTGTTCTGTGTTTGGTAGAGATTTCCGGGTAGAACATTAATACAGTGTTACTTATATGTTTTGTGATGACTAAAGCTAGAGTCATAGGTGTCTTAGGAGCAGGCAGAGAGAGACTGACAGCTACAATAGTGGGAAAGAACCATAACCACAGGCTACTTATTTTCCTGCTTCACCTCTTTAATTTGAGAAATAATCAGGGTCATCCTGCAAGCAGGGCAGAAATGACAATGTACAGCACCGCTGAGACTAAGCACAGGAAGCAAGCCCAGAATGCAAAACTGCATCACCCCATATGTGAAAGAAATGGACGATACACCTCAGTCACACTTAAGGTTCAGCTGAATTCAGCTTTTGGCCTTCAGTTTGCACCCAGTCACCGGCAAAATTGATTGACATGGATTGCCCCATCTCAAATTGCAAACTATCTAAGCTTAATGACTCCAAACAGTCCCTAAGAAAGACAGCATTTTGAATGCTTCTATATTCTAACTATTCCTATTGCTCCAAGCAGGCTTCAGTTCTGCACTGAATGTTAAAGAGAATACTAAGTTTAATGATAAATTTGACGCTTGTTCCCAGGACGTCAAACCAGTAACAGGGCAAATGGAAATGTGGAAATGATGTACCTGCTTATCACTGGCCAGTGAAACCCAGCTATCACTGGAAGATGCTTTGTATTCCTGCATGGGTACTCCTGCAGGATATTCCTGTGGCGTACAGAGCTGTGAGGAGCTGAGGAGGGGCAGTCTTTCCATGGGGGGTGATGTAAACTCAGAGTACAGACAGTAATCCCTTTTGATTGGCCTAGGCTGCTGCTGAGGACTGATCCTCCATTGGAGGAGTCAGGGGGAGTTCACTGTCCTGCTGAAGACCCTCCAGCTTTGCTGACATCATCGAAAGTGGAGACAGTGAAGGGGGGCACGGCAAGCAGGAAGAGTCTCTCTTCCTTCCTCTCATGCCTACTCCATGGTATCTAATCAGACAGTGATTTCAGGCACTTACCAAAAGCCACTCAGCTTTTTGGAGCCCGTAAGGCCCTTTTTCCCACACCTCGTGCCAGGCTCTCCATTTTAACCAACATCTGGTGCTGTCAGGACTGGTTAATCACAGCTGGGAGTTAACAGCCCCCTTTCTGTTTGTTTGCAAAGTGCATTAGGAAGAATGTGCATGGTTATCCTGGAAGAGTCTGTAAACAGATGCATGCACACATACATACGTACAGTATACACAAACACACAATGTATACACATGCAGCATGCATGCATAAATTGCAGTTGGCAGTCATGCATACACTAAACCTGGATGAGATACATATTTAAAATACTTTAACCAGGGAAACACTGCAAAAATGTGAAAAACTGACTCGGTGTTCTGTTGAACCACTACACCACTCTAAAGTGTCACTTCCACTTCATAGACAGAGATAAATATGTACAATACTCATGAAGACAGAACACAACTTAAAAGAAATGTCTGTACAAAATGACTCATTTGTCTTTCCCTCCACTCCTTGAGTCTTGTACTATGTATTCAGTCTTAACAAAACACATCATCAAATGGAAAATAGTGGTGGAGAAGTGGAGGGGCTCATGACTTCAAGGTCACATGTTCAAGTCCAAGAGACACTGCTGTCAACCCCTTCAGTAAAGCACCCAAATGGCTTCAGTTAAATGTCTCACTTTATATGTAAATGTGAGCCAAGTGCAAGGTGTGCTGGATAAGGGCATCAAATAAAAATAAATACAAAAATAAGTTGTAAGAGCATCTTTCTCTCAGCTCAGTGGGGTTCTGATGTACTGACATACTATGAGAGCAGTGCTCAGGATCAAAGATGATGGAGTGTTTCAAAGACATGCCACTGCATGCCCTTCTTTTTTGCCAGCTTCACAGGAGCAGTTCTGTACCTGCCAGCATTTTAAAAGATAATATTTCAATGCTAACAGATGGAATGCATGCAAACTGGATTAAATGGCAGACATAAAAAATACATATTTGACTACTGATCACCAAGGACATACCTTGTATTGTTTGAAGTTCAGTCATTGTTGCGCATGTATATGTTGCACCTGAGATGGAGCATAATGTGGTTTCATATCAAATGAATATTGTAATTGGAGTTGGATTTTGACTCTTATCTTTGATTAGGGGAAGCCATCATGGCTTAGCTTTGTGCATGAGATGAGGTTCAAGTGCATTTTGAACTGGTACAAAGCCTTATATTACACAAAGTGGAGACTGTTTCTGAAGTGGAGATTAGCGTTTCATGTGTGTGATCTAATCAACGGTAGCTCTCTCCATGCTTAAGAGCTTGTCAGCATTCATTCTGGAAAGATCAACATCAAGTAGCCAAAGCTACGTGATTTAATCATTCACGCCCCCTGGGCGTAAACCCTCAGAGCAAGCTGATGAGATGCAGCATGGTGTGTGTCCTGTAACCTGGGAATGTCCTGCTTAACCAAAGCAGACCAATTCACCCATCACTATAACCAGCCCACACACAAACAACACAACACATGTAAATGTCACATGGGACAGCACATTTTTCCCATTAACTCTGCTGTAATAATGAAGTGATACAACACTATCACTGGGTGAGTGAGCTATGGTGTCAGAGCCCTGTGCTCTTAGCTTGTTTTTTTTTACTTAGGTGGAAAGTAATAGAGCATTCATTAAATACACATTTCTAAATGCAGGGTTAGCTGCTAAGCATTAAGGTCTTGTGGAAGGAAGATCTTATCAGCGAAGTGTGTCCCCATACTTGTATGAGGACATTTCGAGACTTAGAGCCTGAAGGTACCATGGCCCTAGATGAACACTTATTTCTGAAGATCACTATCAATATTATGTGTACACATTGCAGTACCAGTGGCTAAGCATGTTTTAAAACTTTTCTGCAAATATTTCAAAGATTTTTTTTATAAGGGCCATTTGGTATAATACATTTTTGGGGCAGGGGAATTTTTTCCCTGCCCTGAGCTTGTTTAAACTTTTTAGTCCCCTGCTGCTACCTTTACCTTCTCTTACTGACTTAGGAGGATGCTGTGACGCATGACTGCTCCGGTTCATGTGGTGGTGAGCCCTTGCTTCTGTCCACACTGCAGATGCACCATCAATTACATGTTGCCTGTGTCGATGGAGGATGATGAAGACAGCTACGTCTCTGTTGGCACATTGACATGCCCCAGGCTGGCAAAGAGAAGCCACTAGAGAGTGATGACACTAATGAGCTTAACTGGTTTACCCTGGTGATGACACAGCTGGGACTCAAACCCCTAGTCACTGGTTCATTCCTGCTTCCCAAATTTTATTACATGAACCACCAAGAGGCCCCTGGTTTAACCCAATTATTATTTAGGGTTTATATTTCCCGTGCATTGAAAATGTTTTCAGTTTGAATGAGATCACTGTTATATTTGGTAAGCAGCGCCCTCTTGGTGAAATTTGTAATGAAGGACCTAATCTAATGCAGCCCTAGGGTAAAGGTTGAACTCCTGTTCTGAAATGCACTTTCCATATATGTTCCATTAAGAAAGCCTATGTTGGAAGCCATGTAAATGGGATTGTAAGCTAACATAGAATTTTCTCCTGGAAATTCACATTACTTCTATCATCAAATGTTCGCACATTTTCAGGCTTGTGTTGTACTTCTGAGTCATCAGCAGGAGCTCTAGCTGTTTATGTCACAAAGACAATCATGTTTATTTGATCAGCAAAATCTCTGGCAACATGCTGGCATCATTTTTTTTTCATTTATACTGCTGGGTATTTTCATTACTTGATCATAACCACTCAAGGATGCAATAACTGTGATATGATGTTTTGCTTGGAGCCAAGTTCAAAACCATTCACAATTAACAACTATGCTCAATTACTATTTTCTTGTAAGTTGAGTATTGATGTTAATCAGGCCACTGTTGATTTCTGGTCAGTCTAGAACATATTCCTGGTCAGTGTAGTGTTGATTTATGGTCATTTTAATGCTGATTTCTGATCACTTTAGTGCAGGCAGTCTGTTTAGTACTGGTGTGTGTACCACAGACTTCAGCTCAATGCAATTCTAGTCATTGAGCAGGTCTCTGAGTGGGTTGCTTGACCCACGTAGGTGATCCAACAGGGGAAATCAGGCTCTGATTAGAGTGCTGATGGTGCCCATTTGGAGGTGTGTGCTGGCAGAGGAAATTAAATTACTCCAGCTCTATGGGCTGTTTTTTTACTGTTTTCTTTGTGTTTTTCTCTTTTCTTTTTTCAACTGCTGATTCGGCCTGTATTGAGTTGACTTGTTGCCCTTAAGAGTATGTAATGGCTCTAAATCCCAGATCACTTCTCTTTTCTGTAACCATCCTATTTAATTGTGTTCAACCTATAGGATTTGTATTGAATCTGTCCTGGGCTTTTTTCTTCATTTTTAAGAGTATTGATCCCAGCCAGTGACAGATTGCAGCTGAATTGACAAACAGCCCTGTGGATGAGAATGATAAAGAGGCTGTGGGCTCTGATACAGGGAAGTGGACTCACTGTTTATTGTAGTGCAGAGGTCGTGTGAGTATATCTCAGCCGTGTTTTCTGTGTGCTATAGGAAGCAGTAGTGCTTCTGTGACATCCAGTCTAAGCATTCTGGTCATGGCCTCCATGAAGGAAAACCACTTAAATAAAACAACACTCACCTGCCTCAAGATCATGGAGAGGAGAATTTAATACAAAGCACTTTTGATTTCTACCAAGATTTCACCAATTGCTACAAGTGAGTATCATATCATTTGTGTGTGTGTGTGTATGTGTGTGTTTGTGTGTGTATCTGAAATGTGCAGTGCCCACTGCATCATGCCATCATAAGATAAATGCCCTCAATGCCTTGTGTGTGAGGCTGCAGTTTCCCCTGGTAAGCTGTGCCATGCGGGCACTGGCCATGGCACGTTATGCCATCCTACCTCACAGGCTCACTCAAGCAGTAATTAATCCAAACAGTGCCATAATGCTCTATCATAAACATTTTCTTTTTCATTAGCAGTGGAATCATTAGGAAGTACTGAGCTGAGCCTTCCTTGACATTTCCTCAGCAAACAGCAGAAGGAGGACTTGAGCGGTCTGTGCTGTATGCAGTAGAGCCTCTCTTAATTCCTTCCTAATTAAAGCTGAATTTTACTCAGAGTTTAGGCAAGTGCTTCTAATGCATTTCCGTTATGAATAATTGATTGTTTATGCGAATGTTTTGTGCATTTTTGTTTCTGATTAATTCCTTGAACGCGTGAAGGCAACAAATTTGAATTTAGTATTTTAGATAAGAAAGTGCATGCTTTGCACAATGGGGAGGCTTCCATTAGCATTCTGCAGGGGTGCATTGTTACATCCACTACAGAGGAAGGTAAGTGCAGGGGCATCTGGGAACACATGAGCGATCTGGTGAAGCACTCCCATGGTGTCGGTAAAGAGACCTTATTATTAAAAATAATATTGCTCTGAACGTAAATGCTGAAGTAAATGAAAGATACATTCATGTTTCTGAATTTTCTGTGCAATAAGTAATTTTTAATTTTAACCTTTGTCACAAAATGGAAAGTAACTGTTGAATTAATTGTATTGACTGTACCCTTCAAAAGTGAGTGCATTGATATTTACTATAAGTTTACTTTCTAGAATGAGCAAAAATCGGTGGAGAAAATGCACACATAAATACACACACGCAGATCTCATCCTCGGAGGAAAGAGAATCAATCCTGTTTGTTCCAGCATCAGGAGCCAGTAGACTCTTCAACCAATGCCATAATTCAATGCTTTGGAAAGCTGATATTTTCACATGATTAATCAGAGAGAAAAAATGGCTTTGACCTTTCCTAGCGTGGTGTGCGGAGGCGAAACGTGCATCACGCCACTCAGACAGTGACGTACTGTGGCTGACATCGGTGGTGCATTACCACCATGCTGCTGATCTGCCCCAGCAGTCCTCAGAGCACCCCTGATAACTAGGTGTGATAGAATAACAGTTGGATGCAATAAATACTGTATACCCAGAGGAGATAGTAGGAGTGAATAAATTAGCTTACTAGAGTGGCTTAAAATCACACCAGATGAAGGAATTCATTAGCGATCCACCAAGGGGAATTTGAATATTTTTTATTATATTTCCGTTTTTGTAATTATTATTTTGACAGAATAAATATTCCTCTGAGCCTTTTTGCTAGGGAAAAAAAAACAACAGACATACTAAATATAAACTGGTTGAATGGTGAATTTACTTCACTCAGACATGGCTATGCACTATGTGTGTATGTGTGATGTATGTGTGATAGTGCATTGTCCACAGAATTTATGCACAGAGGAGGGCTACATTTCAAAGCGTGGGGAGAAGGCCACTGAGATCAGGCTGGAACTGTGAGAGTGGGAGTCTTTGCTAGGACACCCAGAATGAATCCCACAGAGAAACATAGTGTTCCCAGTAAATTGAAACACTTGAAATGAGAGCAAATCTTCTGTGGATTTATTTTATTTATCAGAAGAAGCCATCTTTGCCATCATCTCCTCCTGTGAAGAAGTGACCTGTCCTGCGGTGACAGCAGTGTAGAGTGACCATGGCAATGAAAATCTGGAGTATATTAGTGTATTATTGTGTGTGTGTGTGTGTGTGTGTGTGTGTGTGTGTGTGTGTGTGAGAGAGAGAGAGAGAGAGAGGAGAGATTTTGTTCATGTGTATGTATATCAATGGTTGCAATGTCTGAACATGAAGGTGTGTGTACATGTGTAGAAATGGATGTGGATATATGAAAATGTATGTTTATATTTGTGTGGACAAGTGAATGTGCTTATATGCGTTTATTGATAGTGTATACAGTGGGACGGTTCACACTGAACCTAAAGAAGCTGCCCAAATTATTCTAAAAGGATAGTTCTGACTGATAGTTCTGGTATTGTTTCCCCTTATCTCTGGTTATGCATAAAGGTTGAGCAGGGAGTTATCTGAGGGCCTCATAGTAAAAGTTGAAAACAAAAAATCCAGTCCTAATTTACATTGCAGAAGAAGCAGTATGTAAGCCATTGTTCTCCAAATGTGCCCGCCGCACCTGAGCTGCGGACCAGAGGCTCGTGGGGTGGGGGTTTGATCTCCGGCAGAGCCCTGGCATTTTCTGTGCCTGGCTGCAAAATGAGGGCTGTAAATGCAAAGCAGGCCCCTGAAAATGGTTTCTCATCAAATTTCACAGCTTCTTCCTCTGGGGGGCAGGGATGGGGCAGGCCAGGTCTCTAAAGTACTGTCCATAAAAACAAACAGCCACCTCTCTCTCTCTCTCTCTCTCTCTCTCTCTCTCTCAGGCATGAGACATCTATTAAAGAAGCAGCTGCTTCCTGCAACAGGGAAAGCAGAGCCATTATTGCAGATCATTGTGAATGTGGAAATAGTAAATCCATTTAATGAAGCAGTATTGTTGGAAAATATTTATTTTGGAAATCAGGCCAAGCAGTAGATTAGCCCCACTCTGATGTGAAATTCAACCTGATTCAGTGGCATGGTCTACATCTGCCTGTCACTGTGTGGTCCCTCTGTCTGTCCATCCATGGGCAGCTGCTCTACTTCTATCCTTCAGTACACATCAATCTCCAAGAATAAGACAATTGAAAGCATTTAGCATTCACCCGAGGCATTACATGAACACATGTGGATATGGTCAAGGGGTCAAGGAGGCCTGGTGAAGAAGGAAAATAATATCATACCTTATAATATCAGCTGTGTTTATGTTTGCTCAGACCTTTTAGGGACTGGACATTTTTTACACAAATTTACACAGCTCAACCTTTAAGCAGTTTTGGTGTAGCTCCTTGTGCCCACAGCCCTCTAGCCTTTGTTCCAGGTCCTAAACCCCCTTGCCATAATCATGCTTAATGTAGTGTTTAATATTTTATTTTAATATTTCATTTATTTTATGGATAAGCTCATAGACCTTTTCCTGGATTTTATTGAATGGCCCCACAGTCTGTGCTGTGATTATTTTTAACAGTCTGCAGTGGATGGTGTTATGTTGGACTTGCTGTAACAGTAAACTTAATATTGTTTTCCCTTTCTTCTCTCTTTCCATGACAGATACCACAGGGTCTTCAGGACATGGTGAGTACAGCACATACTGTATGTTTATAGTGCTTTTTCAACCCATGCCATCTGACATCCTGTGGAGTATGGTTGGCTGAACGTGACACAGTGGAGAGGTGTTTTCATTATGTGCTTAGTGCGCTGTATAGAACTAAACAATAGCATCCATATGCCATTAATGTTATGTTCGTCATAGTGTCAAGAATGTGATACATATTGTGTGTGTGTGTATGTGTGTGTGTATGGGGGGGGTACTTGGCAAGCTGCCCGTTGTACACTTTTCAGACACCAGTTTCAATGTACATCCTGCTCACACATCTGTAGCATTGGTCACAAGTGTTGAAGGGAGTTCAGGAGGGCAACTGGACATCCCTGCTGTTACCTCTGTATGCTGAAACACACTGAGCTTGTGAAAGGGGCAATATAAGTACAGTCATTCCTTATTTTTAAACATTATTTAACAAAGCATTACTTCAGAAGTATTAATAATGTAGGGCAATTAAGAATGCAACAACCAGAGTTAAGGTCAATTATACGTTTTTTTTATTCCTATATGTATATTCAGGTAAGTAAAACATATACACGCACAGTGCTGTCCAGTCCCTTAGTCAGTACGGTGCCATTCACACGCAGGAAGGGTGCCTCCATCCCTGTGGTTGGCTGAAAGATGAGATGAGTGTGAGGAGAGGAGAGAGGAGAGACAGGACTTTTTTGTGTGTGTGGGAGGGACTGGCATCACAGATCATCTGCAATTATCCTGCTAAGGATACATATTTGGTAGAGCAACAGGGGCAGATATAGAGGTGCTTGGTCCCTGCTCTGTGGCTTCTACACCAATGGCTGTGAACATACAGCAGTATGGATGCAAGCTGGAGCTGTGGGACAGTTCCTGCTCTGTCTCAGTCATTTGCATTTGTGTGTGTGTGCGTGTGTGTATGTGTGCAAATATGGTTTTCTGTCTGATTGTATGTTTTTTCTGAAGCACAATCCATCACTAATAATACTTACAAACAGATTCTGAACTGTTTCATGTTTTAAATAAACTCACAGTATACCAGTCAAACTGAAACAAATGGACTGGATCTTCATCCAGCTTGAGGTTTCACAAATACACTCTGTTGAAGAGAGGGTTGAGGCTTTCTCTGTCAGCCAAACTGGCTGCAGCTGAGGCAAGGCCGCTGGTGTAATTGCAGCAGTACAAAACTGAGCCTCATTGCTTTTGGTACTCTTATCTCACAATTGATTATGGTTTTTTACCAGGTGGGAAAACAGCTTAGTTCCATCAGTGATTCCCTCCACCCTGCTGTGGACTGGAAAAGACAGCCTGGCCTTTCCCTTTCAATGCAATTTGTAGAAATCTTTTCAGCTGAAGAAAAAGTATAGCATTTACTGCACAGTACATTTTGTTTATGAAAGGAAATATAGTCGGTCCTCTCCTTTTTGTAGAACTCATTGAAGTGACTCATTGAATACCTTTTTGTCATTTACCCCAATATGTTTAGGATTTTAAAACATTACTTTGGTATTTTAAACTTACTCTACTATAGTGACAATAGATCAGTATTTCTGAGGAGGCTGAACCTTTAGTCACCTTGCATTTGTATTTTGTTTTAGTGGAAAAAATAGAACCAATTAAATGATAATTGAGACAGCAATAGAGATAAACACTCAAAGAAAGAAAGCTATTGAGTGTGATAGTTAGAAACAGACAGAGAGAGGGCAACAAAGAAAGACACACATGCCTTGATATTCTATAAAAAGGGAAATCAGAATGAAATCAATTGTGAAATCTCTTATGCATGCACCAAATATCAATTACAGTCCTCTAATGCAGCTCAGCCAGTTTGTTGATACTTAAGCTGTGCAGACTACGATCAGAGCCCTCAAAAAATGCATTCATCGCAACAGAAATTGATTCTGCATCTCACCAATGCACTGAATAAGCTCCTGTTATTCAGCTGAGCGTTTACAGCGACGGGCATCTGGATTTTCAAAGCTCAGTTCCCACACCGTCTCCCTGCAATAAAACCCTGTGCTCTCTCAGAGCAGAGCTGCTTACCGCTGGCCTGGCTAATGACATCCTCTCTCTCTCTCAATATGGCACAGTCAGTGTCCTGGCCAATGTTAGCAATTGCCTTTGTTTAAATGGTGATAAGGGTAAATACTTAAAATGTGTGTTTTGTCTTTCCCTGTTGATAGTTTATCATCTTTGTCATTGTTCTGCAAGGTTTCCTGTAGAACATGGCAAATAGTTATGTGCAGCTTTACCATCTGTTCCCCATGTTCACCTTTTGAAATGTGAGGTTGAAGGTCTAGCCCTCCACCACTACACAGAACATTTTTAAATTAACATTTTGTAAATACATATATCTAGCTGAATTTTATTCTGAAGGAACTCTTATTAAGTTTTGAAATAATGTGCTCAAATACCCCAGTATCACAATCAGACACACAACAATAAAGCCTGCTTCTCAAGGTTTCAGCAAGGCTCTGTCCTGGAAACACAATGATTACCTCAAGGATTGAATCAATATTAGTCACAATACAGTGTAGATGAGACTTAGTTGGTGTTGAGAGCTAGTTGCTCATCTACACCATTTTAAATGACAGCAATCTAGCTTAATTTACCTACACTTTTGCAACACTTCCCATCCCATTTAAAAACATGCTCATTAGCATCCTGCCACACCTCCTGTGTTATGTTCCCTGAATCTGTGGGGATTCTGAGGATACTCTGTGGACACACTGTTCTGATGTTGGAACCAAGCAGAACAAAGAGTGCTTATGAAGAGATGGCTCAGATTTCAGGGCAATTTGCAGGGCCAACAGTCTGCACTTTGCAGTGACAGAGATGGGAGCAGGGAAGAAATATATTAGGCTGCCAAGATAATAAAGCTTTCTTCCTCCCCAAGGAGAAATGGTAGTTTAGAAAATTTGGGCAAACTTTCAGGTGAAAGAAAATTTCTCTGTCTATCTCATACATATATAGCACAGTGAACACAGACTTTTGTCTATGGAAATCCTAGTCTACCAGTGCTGGCTGGTCTCTGTGGCCACTCTCTGTGCACTGACCCAGTCATTTCTTAATATTTCTTCTTTTAATAGAAATAATATTCCTTACTGTAGTTTATCAGTATTTTCCTTTAATCTTTATTTTAGTGTGTATTTGTTGGAGTAGCTGCATACAATATAATGTGTGAATACCAAGAGCAATAAAGAGCAACAAAACTAGCAAGAATTAATATGATGGTATGCAAAGATAATTCCAAAAGAAAAGAAAAAGAAATGTTACATATAATTGATTATATTTAAAAAGTGTCATAACCATAAAACTGAATGTTTATTTATAATTAATCTAAACTTCCTTTCCTTGCATTACAGAGTGCTCAGTATGAGTGACTTCTACTTTTTTGTATTGTTTATCTGCCATTTCTGTTTGATCCATGGACATTTTTGATTGGGATTTTTCTACTCGGTGCTTGTAGCAGTAAGTGGGGCCTCAAGATAAGTTTCCAAACAAATGGCCAAGGGCCGTTTGCATCTAGGGAATCTTCTGTTTCTAGCATATTATTTGAAGTACCATCAGTTATATGCCACAGAACTAAGTCTTTGAACTAAGAAGTGAGACAAACCTGGTTGTTAGGTAAAAAACCATACTCAGTACACAGCAGCCAGGATAAGCATCCCATTATGGGTCAGAATAACTGCCCACCCCAGACTCTACCCATATTAACTATGTTTTCAGTCAAAGCATTTTCAGTGATTCTTCTAACACTAATCATTCGGAAAGATCAGTAATCTCTTTCAACAAAACATCCTCCGTTCAGAAGAGCTGCAGGAGGTGGAAATAGTCTCTCTGTTAGCAGAGCGGAGCATGTGAACAGTGTTTATTAAGCATGCTCTGTATGTGCAACGATGAGCTCTCAGGCTGTTAGTACTTCCAACGGCAGGCTGGCTTACCAGCTCCTCTCTGTGTCTGTGTCCTCTCCAGCATGCAATCGCATGTCAGGACAATGCAACAGGCTTTAGTATGTGTTCTGTGTGTCCTCTCATTGAGAAACACTGCCTTTGGCTTCTGAGAAAAATCTATGTTGAGCTCAGAGCTCACACTTGTCACCCCTTAATCTGCAATTTCAAGGGCAAAATAATGGAGGCTAGCATATCCACCAAAAGAATGGCTGTGAAAAGCTGTTGTGGTGGTGGAGGCTGCATTCTTTTACACAGGGAATACATGTTTCTTATTAGATGCCAACACCTGTTTTTCATTGTTTTTAATGTGATATAGTTAACTTGTATTGCCTGGCTACTGTTGTTTTGCAAGACATATGATATTAAATGAGATTATAGCCCACACTCATTAAAGAGCATGAGACTGTTATGACTAAAAACCTGGGTTCCCCAGTGCCTTGGCCCTTTTCCCAACGTGGATGTTCCACTATGGCTGTGATAAGATTGCATATTTTAATTGGTCAATTACATGACAGCTGATGTGCACCTATCCCTGTTTCAGTGTTTCTGGTGCCAATGATTTTTCTGCCAATCCCCAACGGTGATTCATGCCAGTCACCCCATTTTAAAAATTCATTTGAGATATGAAAAAATGCTATGTAAATACAATTAATGTAATAAAATATCCATATGAATAGACAGATGATATGTCCGCTATGTAAGTCATCCTAGTAATTATGTTGGCTAGAAATATTAATAATACATAATAATAGTCATCATCAACATCTTCATCATCACAGCTCTACTGAATAAAGCTTATGCAGGTATCCAGTCAGTGCATGTTATTACGTTGCAGCACAGAGAATAATTAAGAGTTTTAGAGCTGCAGATACGTTCATTAGCACACATTCAGAATGAAGTTCTTCCACCCACATTATCCCTGACTGAGTCATACCAATTAAACAACTACATTATTTCTTCTCTTTTGTCCGAGTTTCAGTTTCACCATAGGAGCTTCTGCAAATGGGCAGGTTGATGAGTAACAAGAAATGTTTATAACCTTTACCCTCATGAAAACTTAAAGAATCTTTGAATGTTTGAACAACAACTGAGGCTGTGTAAGTGCTAAGAAATCAAGCATCAATCAGACCAAAACTGACATCGTACCCAACCAATCAGAGGTGAGAAATCGGGATTCAAAAAGTTCAAGTACAATATATATTTGACCCACCCGTGCACTAAACCAGCTGATTCTAATCAACTCAACTCTTAAGCCTGAAAATAATAAACACTGGTTATCCTACATACTTTGGTTAAGATACCTAATGCAGACGGTTGGGACAAATTGTGCAGACCTTAAAAACTGAGTACTCATTAGCAAATTGAGCTTCCTTAAAGGTAAACTGCAGAAGGATTTGCTAAAACTGTTTTTTTTAATTGTTTATGTTTAATAATTTACAACAATTTTCAATTTAATAGATTAGATTTAATAGATTACAGATCAGATACTTTATGAATTTCAATTATTCAACTTCAATTATTCACATTTGCAACCTGTCCTGAGCTCCAGAGGGACCTATCCCTTTCCTAAATAGTAATGGACCTCTTTTACTTGCGGCTCTCTGATAGTACATTTTGGCTATTCATGTACTGTTTGGAAGACATGATACTACCCCATTACAAGCTCTCCATCCTCTCCAGGTGCAGGCTGTTCTGTAGTAGTGGCTCCACAGGCATAGCCAACAGCAAATATGACCATTCTTCGGGAATTTGGGGACCAATTGTCCCAGTAATTGCCTGGGCGGTCCCACTGTGCTGCAGGGCCAGGTGGGTGGAGGACCAGATTCCCTGGACAATTATCTCCACTGCCTGCCATGCTCCAGCGCCCCCTGTGGCCCTGTTCGTGGAATGCATAAAAGAGGATATTAAAGAGGAAAGAGAATTATTTTTGCTCACAATCACCTACATCTCTCCTCCATTTCATCGCTTTATTGGCAAAAAAAAAAAATTGTCAGTATAATAATGCCTCTCTCTCTCTCTCTCTCGGGAAAAATTTACTCTCTTGAACAGCTAAATGATTTTTTTGGTTGAAACAGAAGGCACACAGGGATGTTGTAAGATTTTTTCCCTGATTTAAATAAGTTTGTGGCTTCATCACGTGTTGGGCAGAGAAGGATGGGTTTTGATGTACTAAACAGAAATGATTTTGGCTTTTAAGGTGCATTACAGAAATATGGAAGGAGAAACATTCTGAGATGTTTAAACTGCTCAGAAGACTTTTTGAAATTTATTTGAATAAATGCACAGTATGCCGGGGAATACTTTTTCCTGTCTTTCCTCCTTCCTCCTGCTGTCTGTATTTTTTTCTCTTTCCACCTATATTTTGACTTAGAGTAATGTCCCTAAATCTTAATGGTTTAGGGCACGTAGGCAAATGGGATTTACTATCACAGGTGCTTAAGCTAAATATTATGTCTATGGTCAAAACGGGGGAGCTGTGAGAGTGAGTTTCCTCCAGAAACTTTCCTTTCAGGTGAAGGCAGTCTGAGGCAGTGAGTTAGCTGTCCTCAGACTCTGCATTTGGCATTGATGGGCTTTCTGGGGATTGTAGGAACTACTCCTGGGGGTGTATTGTGAGGGTTTTTTGATGTTTTAAAGGACGGAGTTGCTCCCAAGAAGCTGTTAGTGACCTGTTCAAGTTGTACTCCTTGAAAAGGGGTACCTTTGTCTTCTACAGAACTGGGGGCTGGTGTGGCTTCTGTGTGTGGATTACAAGGTGTTATGGACATGCCTTTCAAATAGTTTGACCATGCATGACAGGCTTTTCTTGCTGTGAGATAGACTATGTACAGCAACACAGGATGATAGGGGACCTGTAGGTCATGAGAAGGCTTTTGACCATGTGGACCACAGTGGGTGCAATGGGATCTGGGGTCAGTGGTCCCTGTGGGTGCATGAGGGGCATTGTTAAAGGGACCTTAAACTCATCTGCAATGTTGAGGGGTTTGTGGGGTGTGTGAAGAGGGGGGCAGCTGGTATTGTCCTTTTGAATTATCTGTTGCTGTTTCTGTATTATTTTATTGATTAATCTGTTATCTGTATTTAAAGATTTTTAATTGTTGATATTTATAATAAAGGGAATCTAAAGGTCAAAAGCTCTCTGTTTCTCTCTCCCTAAAAGACTAAAAGACCTCATCCCCATTAACATTAACTCTAGCATTTCTCTCTCTCGCTCTGTCTCTCATTTAATTTTTTAAATCAATTAAAATGTACTTCATTGGCATGACCAAAACAAGCACAGTGCCAAGGAAATGTTGTCATGGATATTGATTTAATAAAAAAGAGGCAGCTATACATAATGATTAAATGATGATGACATTTATAAACATGAAAAATAAATAAGACGAGTCCAGTTCCTCTGCTGTTTTGTGTCCGTATCAATAGCCCCCAGTGTATACAGAGGTAATCCAATGAGCTCTGCGTTCTGTTTCATCTGGAATGTACAGTTGCATGGAAGACAGATGGAGGCACATCAAAGAGGATGCATGTATGTTTCCCCTGATCATGGCTTTTGATAGCCCACCCCCTATCCATAACTATGGGAGGCAGAAAAGCACTGACTAACTCTTAACTCTGTTAACTCTGTCTTCACCCAGAGACAGATGGGTTTTCTGAAACTGTAAATGGTAAACTGAAGGGATATATTTGATGATGAATCGTGAAACTATGTTTTGAAACCATATGCAAGTAAGTAACTTTTTTTGAGCATGACATACACACCGACATTTCATGGCCAGTTATCCCTGGTATTTTATTTGTGGATAGAGTGTTTTGGTCTTAATAATCTTTTGGCAGTAGGAGTGTGATTCAGTCTGATTTATATGAGAAGGCCTACGCATTGAGTTACAATTTTATTACCTTGGCAGGTGAGCCCTTTTTATAATCCCTCCTCCTTTCTGTCCATCATTCTCTGCTCTTTACCCAGCCCCCCCCGTGATTCATTTGGAAAGCACTGTAGCATTACAGCACACTGTTAAGGCCTCGTCTCAGGAGATCCTCACACAAATTACAACATCCAAGGCATTATTAGAGCCAACGGGTTCTCATAGTTCCAACAGTTAAATTACAACCTTTACAATTCTATTCATGTCCTCAGAACAAAAGCAGACTTTTTTATTTCCGCTCGTCTCTCCCTGGTGAAAAAGTGCATTAGAGCGAGGCATTTTAAAAGTGTGTGGATTTCTCAAGTTGGACATGGAATTATGGGATGCTCACAGTTGCCGCTCACCGGTGACAGAGAATAAGAGGGCTGTTCCTATGATCAGCATTGTGACTGGGAAATATGATTAACAGAAAGCCTCATCTCCCATATTCCTAAAGTGTATTTCCACATCACAGACACTCACTGTTTGCACAAAAATCTCAAGTTTGCTTTACTGTGGGAATGCATGGCTTTGCAACTGTATGACCTATGTGCTGTGGTCAGTTAAATACTGATAGGCCTGTGCTAGCAACTGTCAAGTTGACAGCCATACCACCTTCATGAATGATTACTGCATTACCATGGAGCTAGAAGGCTGCATTAAGCATGGTGTTTTAGTTTCATTTGCAGATGGCTGGTATTGTCCAAGGTAACTAGTGACTGTTGACAAGTGGAAGAACTTAAGCAAGACACATTTACCCCCGTATTCCAAAGTAATAAGGCTAAACTCAATAACGCAGCTTTTAATTGATGTGATTATTAGTGATTAAATGTTCATTGCAATGTTCATTATTAAAACTGTATTTTTCCCTTAGGTTAATTTGAGCAGACTTATAAATCTCAACAGTCAATTACTATATTCGTAATACTTTATTAAATCTTAAATATCTCATATCTATGTATATACACATTTGGGCTATCTCATATTGCCTAAATGTCCATGAGACGTAGGTTTAAAAACTTAAAATCTTTTCTTAATTAAATTAGATAAAGAATAATTAAATCTAAACCAATATGTTGCCATCAGATTGTCTACATTCATTTAATACATATGGCAATGTAGCAATCATCACCTTCCACCAGGCATACACCACCCATAAAAAATATATCATTCATGAAAGAGTAATCTCCCTTATCCAATTTGAAATGATAAAAGTATAAAAACTGTGATTCTAATGTAACATCCTAACATACAAATTTTGATCATAACTAAGGCTTGACATCTCTGAACCTTTATCTAACAAGAAGGTACTATTATCTGAAGCCAATTGATCTCCAATATTATTTTTATAGAAAGGGTATAACAGAATCTGCCTTAAATAATACTGTTTTTTGGTTCCAAAATAAGCTCAAGCTGTCAATTGAAAGGGACTGCAGTATGTGAGAAGCTGTCGTAAGTCTCGATAATACCAAAGTGGGCATTTACACGGTCTTCAGTGACGTCTGCTGAAGCTTCTTATATTCACGCCTCCTCTGTTTGATACTGACATTTCTGTCTCCTGCTGCTAAGTCTGCAACAGACATGACAGGTCCTTTATGACCTCATCAACAATGACGTGTAACAACGATGGCTTCCAGTTAAGATTCTACAGACCCACCAGATGTACGTCTATTTTTACCAACTTAATGTGGCTATTGTATGCAATCGGCCTTTGATTGTGAACCTTCCCCAAAGACTCAGGATGACGTTCCCACAGAGGTGACTCCAGCCCTGTTCTTTTTCCACATTTCTGACACCACTCATCCATTAGCTATGCCATTTGAGGCTGACACACCTACAGTGTTCAGACAGCCAGGAGGCCTGGAGAGGTCACTGGGGGATGATGAGAACAATTAACGAGTTACCCTCTATTTTTCACCCAGGAGCCTGAGCCAGCTGTTGCTAGTGTGAACCCATTAGGCTATAGCCACTTGCAACTTGGCTTGAAGTAAAACCACCTGCCTCAGGCTGTACAGTTGAACCACAAACATGTGCCTTTACCATTCAACCGTTGCCTGAAGGCCCCATTATTTCTATACAGTTAAAATCATGCCTCCCTGCAAACCCTTAAAACCAAACTATTACCATCTCATATATGTTTTGAAAATGTGTTGAGGGGCATGACAGTGGTCAGCACTGTGGCAGTGGATTTCTGAAGTACAGCATTGGAAACTCTGCTTATCAACCACAACCTGCTGTCTTGAAGAAGTGGAAAGGACAAGAGAAATAAGGTTCTGACGATCTGGTGAGTCAACCTTAACCGTGACTTAAATGTAAGCTTCTTTGTATAGGAATTGGAATATTAGAAAGTGAATTAATTTGCGGTTATTATTTGCATCCCTGCCATACATACCTTAAGAAAATCGAATGAGAGCTTAAGGAGGAGGCAAAGATCAATACCTTGTCTGCAAGAGCTTCCTTCTTCCTTGATGTCATGATGAGTTGTATGGATTATCAAAGAATTACTGAAAAATAACAGTTATTAGTAATGGCTCTAATTAGTATATGACACAGATAATTGGTCTAATGGGTTTTCTCTTAAAACACCTAGCTTATAGGGAACATTTGTTTTGCTAGTCCAATAGTAAGCCTATTTTGGGACCATCTAGTTAAGCTGGCTCACTACAGCCATCCTAACACTACCCAAACTTGTAATTTGCAAATGGATTTATTGCATAGTACAGGGATTCCCAAATGTATGATTCACTGCTTATTAAATTAAAATGTACTATATGTTTAAAAATGGAAATTGAAATAAAGTAATTTTGGGCAGTAGACATGGGACACTTTTTTCATTAATAGTGCTAGCTGCACAGCAAGTGCCCAGAGTTCTTTAAAAAATGTTCCTTTGCATGTTATTTTGGTCTCATCTCTGATCTCCATTCACCGTTTAGTTTCTCAAGCTCTGCTGTGTCCATTATTAGTATTTTATGTTGCACAATGCCCACACATGAGAGTGGGTTACATTAAGAATATGGAATGTGGATTACATATTCTCTATTGTATATTTCCATTATCTATTCTGATGGAAATGTTCTATTTGCAGTAGGGAATGGGTGAAGCATAGCTTTGTGGGTACGACCCTGGACCTAAAGCATTCTGTAGTAAATATCCAACTTAAAAAAATTCATAGTTACATGAGTTATGTAACAAAATTAATGATAGGATGCCATTATGTAGCTCAAAGGTAGCACTCAGAAGCTCATTATACGTTCAGGTTGTGTTTCCCAGTAAGAAAGTCACTGACCGGTCTGTAATTAACGAAAATAAAGTAGTACCAGCGGCTCTGAGATGTGCTTCCTGTTAAGAAAGTCCTCCACTGAGCAGGGAGGCACCCCACTGCCTGGATCACATCCAGAAGTCACCAGAAATCCCACTAGTTGATATAAAATTGGTCATCGGAGGGAGGAGGTTTTAGTTTGCAGGGTAACACACCATCACTCAGCAGTGGTGCTCTACCTCCTGCAGCTCCATCAGTTACACAGTCCACAGGTGCAAGAGCTGCAGTGGCTTAGTTGGGTATTGAGTCCTTTCCCTCAAAAGGTATGGAGGATATTAGCAATGAGACAAGCATTCAGCTATGGCTGGCATTCACAAACTTGAGTAAAATAAAGCCAAAAAGTTTAAAAATGTATTTGATGAATTCATATGCTAGCTTCAACACTTAAACCACATCTCCCTGTGGAGTTGTGCATTTTGTCTTTCTGTGAAATAGTGATGCTGGCAAATAAATGTATCACTGCAACAAGTTTAAAGCAGAATTCTGTATCATAGTGTGAAAAAGTTTATTATGTTTTTTGATATTCTTTTTAACTGTTGGAAGCCCACTCATGAGTTCAGCTCAGATTTCTGAACTGCTAGAATTTTTTCCAAGTTCAAGTTTGAGCCAAAAGCATCATCACCAAATCAAATTTACAGGCAAACTGGTGCCAGATTTTGTAGTTTGGACTAGGCCTGACAGCTCAATCAAGCCTAATTAACAGAGAGTTCAGCTGGAAAGAAATCCAGCTGATGCACCCCCATCCCTCTCCCCCAACTGTGTCGACAGCCAAATCTGAGGGGTGTAGATAATTAGGGGACCTTGGGGTGAACCCGCTGAGGAGGACGATGAACCTCTGACCAGCATGATCTGCTGTATGCTGCCTGTGAATTGCTAAGCATGTCATAACACAAGACTGTGCTGTGCAAGATCATCCTAGACTCAAAGCAAGTGGGGCAATTTGATGCTAAAGGCTTACATTGTGTCATCCATTGTTTCCCCTGAGATGTGAGAGACAGAGGCCCGTCACATCCCTTCTCTCAGTGCTGCTCCAGGCAAAAGCAGAGAAGGTTCTGACATGTGTTTGCATTTTGGTTTACTAAACAGCTGCCTCCCCTGCTTACTTGCACCCCCTAACTCCCCACCCCAGCTCCCGCACGTAAACCCCAGAACAGCCGTCCTTCCATCTGGGCTCCATTTGCCCGCAGGCCCCCGTATTTCCCAGCATGCATCAGTATGAAGCAGGGATGCAGCACTGAGTGAAAGAGACAACCTACCGTGACACAGGAGGCATCTGTCCCAGCATGCAGTTCCCCCCATGCTAGCTCTGCTTCTTTTGCCTGACCAAAAGGCTCAGCGAAGGTTTAGACTTTCGTGTCTGATTTGTGTGTCAGTTTCTGGCTCAGGTTTCTGGAGCGACAGGCTTCTATTGTGCTTGCTGGGTCAGGGGTTCATTGTGACACTGAGAGACCAGGTCCGTTGCTGCCAAGTGCCTCGATCAATGTCCCAGAAGTGCTCCATCAGAAATCAATATCAGTCATCATCCTTTTTTTTATTTATGTCCCCTGCCTCTGCATTTATCTGCTGATATAGAGGCCAGCACTGCAGCCCCTCTGTGCCTCTCTGCTTAGGAGACCTGCCTAGAAGTTAATACAAATTAAGAGGCTAATATTCATTTACAAAACAGCTCCATACCCAATTATGAAACTCTTACAGTTCCCAGAGTCCATTGCTCATGTTAGCCTTCTTTATTTATTTATTTTGGTTCCATTTGAAATTCTCTCTCAGTCTGTGTAAAGTATTTGACAGTGCACTCATTATCAGCCAGGAGAAAGAGAGCCCTGGAAGATTTCCCCAGACACCGATCCAGCTTGAAGGAGTAAATACAACAATCACCTGCCCCCCTTCCCACCCCACCTAATGCATCTTGGGTAGGCAAAAAGCCCAATCAAAAGTAATGTAGCTCGATGCTCACTGACTAGCTTTGTGTTAAATAACTTTAGTGTCCTTTCAGAATGACTTTTTTTTAGAAAATAATGAAGCTCTAGGGTACTTATTCAGCAGATAAAGCACTTAATAAGGCAATTTTATCACACTTTCATTACTCATGGCTGAAGATATGCTCCATCTCCCTCACTAACTCTTTTCTCTTCTTCGGTGGTGACTGTTGGCTGTGACTTGTCTCAGTGTAGAAATACAAAAAAAGCATAGGACCTTGCATTTCCCATGAGGACTGTGTGCATTTATGTCACCATGGGAGAAACAGGAAACATTTCCTCTTCATTCCTTTCTCTTATGAATGAAATATCTCAAATCTGCCATGAGACCTTTTTTCATTCTGTCACTCAGCACACCCTCTCACAACACAGGAAAATAGAGACTTGGGGTGAAGCACTACATATTATGTATTTAATTATGATTCTAATATGCCACTGTACTTGGCAATGATAATTAAGAAGAAACTTTGTAAATGAAGATAAACAGTATTTTGGATGTCCTACATTTGATGCCTGATTACTGCAACACAGATATTCACAGACATTCTGGATTAACTGAAAGATACAACTGAGTATTGTCCACAATAGTGAAAAGAGATCTCCAAGAGGTGTTGTAATACTGTAGAATAAGTATGGCCCTAAAATGACCCATGAGGGATAACATTGGGGATAACATTGGCTTGAATTTTAACAGAATTTCCCATTTGACAGATAGGAACAAACACTCAAAATGCAGCAATGTCTTTGTAGTTCAATCAGTGTTATAGTATTCACTTATGTAAAATGCAGCACTCAAGTATACTAAAATGAGAACTGAAGGTTTATTTGAGTCTGTATTCTGGAGGTCATTTGTGACTCATACAAGAGCTGTCTCTATACCATGACTGTATTGACTTTCAAAAATCATGTGTTGCTTGAAGACTATTTTTCTAGGATATTAACTAGGGAAGGTAGACCATAAATGGGCCTATAATTATTTCAGAAAAAAAGCATCCAGATTGGACATTTGAGACCTTAGTTTAATATAAAGCACAGGAGCTTTCCCCATTGGAAGAAAACAGGTAATAATCTGAAACCACAAAGACCAGCTGTACCAATTTTATCTTTAAGCAGTTTTGATGTAACTATATCTAAAAACCAATTGATAATTCAGTTATTAGTATAATTAAGCTCACAATAAAAAAAGCAAACATCCCTTTTGTTCAACAGTAGAACTGTATTCAGGGTAATCACTTATATTTGTGTTTTGCATGTGATCCCTGATGTTTAACACATTATGAAGAAATAATGATGTAAGATTTTCAAACATTTCAAACTGGCAGTAGGATAAGACATACTGTTTTTGTGAATTTTAAAGTTAGCAAGTTTTATTAATATTTAAAAATCTCTGGAATTATACTTGTTCTTTGATATTGGGAATGAGTATTAATTGGCTCTTGCTCATATTTCTGTCTGAGACTTCTCATTTCACAGTGACAAATTTTCCAAAATCTTTTTTTATTTGCCTGATGGCTTCATTTATCAAGGCAATGATTCTATGAGAATTTTATGTGGGACAAATACTTACGTGTGGGAACACAGCTACAAATGTTTGTGAATACATCAATAATAATTTATCAGTTTAAAGTAATAGCCTGGGTATTCTGAAATAAACCTGAATAGGTTTTAGCTGTGGTCCAGGTGAAGAAGTAGTTTTAGTTACCAACTTTAGGTACAAGCTCAGCACAAGGCTTTCACTGTATGAGTAGTCTGGTCAAACTGAGATCAAGAAAAATTCCAACAACACTCACAGCAGTGTTTGTGTCACATTAGGTATAGAGAGGCCAAATAACTGATTAAATGACCACATGTGAGGCACAGACACCAACTGGGTAACATGCCAAGACTTAAGATATTTTAAGAAGGTATGGCATGTGAGTGTGATGGGTTGTCTTCGTTGTCTACATTACAGTCAGTAAGTAAAAAATTACCATAATGAGCCAACATAGTATAAAATGTAGTCATCTTGAATATAAAGAATTTCACTTGGGTGGTCGTTCCACAATTGCAGAAGTTTTGTTAACAACAGATGTTAGCAATTCTAAAGATGTTCTGCCAGACAGAAAATTGGACCAGCTGAATGATGGATTCAACAAAAAGAGATTTTTAAATGCAGAGCACACAGAGCTAAATATCAGAGTAAATATAATATCTGTAGCACAATGCACTGGCTGTCATTGCATAGATGAAGCGATCCTGCCAGGGCAACAAGAACCCCTCCCCACCCCCCTCAGATGGGTCTCAGCATCATGAAGGACACAAACATTTTGAAAATATTGTGGGTGGTGACTTATTTTGTATATTTTTCTCCAAGTCCCTTCAATCTCTGCACCCGGGAGAGCCCTGCGGCAGGTAGTGATGAAAGACTCCATGTCCCTGTGAGGGGATTGGGGGTGGCATGAGGAGGGAAGCATGTGATTAATTAAACACCAAGGCTCCCCTTCAAGTGCAACGTTCTGAACACGTGCAATTAAGCTGTCGTTGGAAGGTCAACATTGACGTTAATGATTAGTGTGCGGCTCGTGGTGAAGTGCGTGAAGTATGACAAGGTGCTGAATCTATCAGTGAAACTAGCTGTTCTGCTGTTGAGTGTCTCTTTACACATTCCCGACCATTGGCATTTAATGGGGCTACTTAAATCACTTAGTTGTGTAATGTTTTTTTATGGAGTCCAAGGGAGGATTGAGATCTGGTTGCTTCTTGCTTTTTCCTTAGCTGTGATGGTAAGAGTCGCAGTATCAGTACTGCTAGTGAGAGCTGTAGTAGCAGACATGGTGTTGATACTTGTAGTGGGTATGCACACACAACGCCTTCACACATATGTAAAACACAAACACAAGCATATCATTTTCATGTCCTATTAGAGATCAAGAGTTTCAATTATTGAAATGTAAAAGCTTCAATAACTGGAATAACTATGGTGCTTTGCCTTTTTTCCCCTTTTCATCAGTATTTCTCCTTGTATACATTTTATGAAATTAAATTCCATTGAAAACAGTCTGTGTGGCTTTTCATCTGAGAGATGCTGCTGTTTTATTTGATCCCACTGAGCAAGGCCCTGCAGTTCTCACTTTGTCAGAATCCTGACCTTGAGACAGGGGCATCTCAGGTGCACATCTGTTTTCGTAAAACCCATACATGCATTCCACTGGGTCGCATCTTGTAAATGAGGCCTGATCTGGGGTCAGGGTTTCTATTCTGAATTTGCTTGCAGCTGAGGTAGTGGGCAAAATCTTTGAAATCTATTAAATAACATGAACGCAACAGAGACAAGCTGTTAGCCAAGTATTTACTTCTGTATTGCAAAGGGATCAAATAGTGATCCATGTTCTGTACTGACACAAAATACATTTTATTCTTTTTTTCCTTTTATTCCAATCTGGAATGTCCAATAATATTCACAACACATTCTGCACTAATTGTTGCATCTTTTTGCTGTCGTTTAAGTCTCCTCCGAAACATATGTAGTCTCCTCAGAAACATAATATTAACTGCTATTGTTTTTCAGCTGAGCTTGCACAAGGAAAAGACTTTCAACCTTTTGCAGTCAGAGTGTGGGTACACTGTTGAGTAGTAGTGGCTGTGAACTGCCTGTGCTCGCTGTATCCATCTCAAAGATGGGTGTGCTATAGTGTGTGCCCTTCTGAACTGATAGAGAACATTGCAACGATGGGATGTGCCTACAGATATGAGTGAGCATTCCAGATTGGGAAAGAAAAGAATAGAAAGCTCAGAAACAATCCAGCACTTTGGCAGAGTGACACTCAGGTGGCTCTCAATGGATTAAAATGACAGACAGGTATGCCGGCCAATTAAGCAGGGTTCTCTGGTGACCAGCACCTTAGGTGGTCTCAGCAGAATGACAAACAGTGCCCAAAGTGTGGGCCCTGGCACATGGCTTGAATCGAAACAGCCTTATCAAAGCACAACAAGCAGGTCTCTGATAATTAGTCGTGGAAAGTGCCAGGCAAGCCACGCACATGCAGCTGGTCACAATATTTACCTCCCGCCACCCAACGGCGTGCCATAATTTGCATTGTTTTCATCTGCGGTGCATACTCTGCTTTTAATGCCCCATGAAAAAAAACAGCCCCCTGAGGAGATCAGATTAGTTTTGATCAAGACTGATTATGGCTCCACACTCCTCCATGTGCAAGCGATAAGCATCCCCCCCCAGTGGTCAGTTTTGAGTTTGCGCAGGTTTCTAAGGTATTGAAAATGGAGCCTGTTTTGTGCATTGTACAGCTCAAAGGGAAAATCTACTGCACTAATGTCCAGTGGAGGAAAAATGTGGGAGGTTGTGCAGGAAGTTATTTTCTCTGGATGCAAGACATTTCTGACCTTGGCAAACGTGGAAGATGACCTGAGTCATGGAGTTAATGAGGGAATGGATAATCGTGGGGCCCAGGGGCAGGAGAGGGGCAGGACACGTCTGATAATGTGGAGAGCCAGGGGAGCAGGGTGAGAGGGGTGGGGGCTGGCAGGTCAGGGGTTTACATTAATACATTAGTATACACCACTCTCTCATTTGGTACTGTAAAGGTAAATGCATTATTTTGGTTTTAACTTTTTTATGCTATATGATACATTATATGCCAGATTCAAAAAATCGAAAAGCTATAACACAAGGAGGTATTAAAATCACAAAAGTCTAAAAGAGATGCACAAAAGATGATCCTTTTCGTTTAAATATGTAATACTGAAACCTGCACAGATTGGACTGGTTTGGATACCAGTCCCTCATTTCTCTGTCTCAGTCTATGAGAAAATTACTTTCTAAAAGCTGAAACTGTAATTTTAAAACCCAAATATTATCCATCAAAAGAGACTATTTTTCAACACAACCTCAGTACAATAACTCAGGGCATTAGTGGAGTTGGGGTTGGTCGCATTTTAAAGACTCAGCATCGATCGGAAACTCCAGCCTCCAGCGTGCTGCTGTGGAGCTGAAAGGCCACAGTGTCCATGCTTCCTCCTTGCTCAGTTGGCTGTGAAAGTGTGATCGTTAGTCTCTCACATATCTACGTCTTTCTCACTCCCTCCACCAACTCCCCCCTTTCTCTCTCTCCTTCACTAATTCACTCTCTCTGTTTCTTTCTGTGGCATGACAACTTTCACTAAAGGCCAATTTCTCACTTTAAGATCTGTGACCTATTAACTCTGAACATGGTCTCTTAGAAAAACACCTGTCAATGAATTATACATTCTGGCTTCATGGCTCATTCTGAGCCGAGGAGGCTGAGGACTGAAAAAGATTGGAGACGTGGTCTGCTCTGTCCAGACTTAAGGTCACATTATTAGTGTTTTTAAAGGTTACTCTCCAAAAGAAACAGTAGTGGGGAAAATGGAGCAGGAACTGACATTTGTACACATTAGATGGGTCTTTCAGAGATTAGCTTTGAAAGGAGCTCATGTCTGCCTTTTTTTTCTTGTGCAAAGATGAATATCTCTCTTGATGGGTTTTATATCTTTCTTTTTTCCTCTTTTCTCTGTTTTGGAAGCCTAACTGCTTTTAATAGTAACTATTTAAAAGAAAAAAACACATTATCGATAATGTCATCTTCCACAGTCAAGGTTTTATGTGGAGCATGGGTAGAGAACTGAGGGCCAGATTTACTGAAGGATTGCAACTGCTTTTCAAGCAGAAAAGCAGCCGCTAAAATGTCTCTGCATTTACGTGAAAATTACTAAACAGTCGCAATGGATGAAACCCACTTTTAAAATGGTATTTGCAGTGACTGCGGCACTTTGCAACTTTCGTCTTGATATATAGTAAAATCTGTTCATGCATATGTATACCTGAGGTAGAGGCACTAAAACAGGGTGAAGATTTTGCAAATGAGGCCAATTAAGTAAATGTACTAAATTTACTAAACCTTGCAACAACTGTGACACCCATCTTTGTGTCTGAATTTTTAAAGCTTCTGAAGTTAGGAGGAAATTTTGCACTTTCCAAGAATTAGGATACATCTGTCAGTAAATATAACAGCAAATACTGACATGATATTACACTGGTTACACTGCCACAGGATAATCACACTACTGGGGGAACTTAAGCCACACACCCATAGACCATATTCTCTGCCTCCTGTGGTGATGCCCGGTTTTTTCAAAGTGCAGTTGCGTGGCTTACAGGCGTGTTGTTCCATCATACAACGAACAAGTGTTCAGAAATCGAAAACAGACATGTCCCATGAACATGCAGGTTTATAATACCCACAGATGTTGTTACAAAGTACCGCGGTTCACATCACAGCAGCTTTATTTTCAGGAATATCTCTATCTGCAGACAGTGAGAGGGTGAAACAAGCGGAATGAGTTAGCCGCACTGTAATAACCTTATTCCAATCCGTGTTTATATTCTTCCTGTTGTTAGACCACCAGCTGTGTTGTTTGCCCTTATTATGTTGTCGGAAAGCTTTTTGTATGCCGCCTAACATCATGCTTTATATTTTTTTTACTTCCTACAGTGTTAATTTTGTTAGTCCTATATGTAATACATTCATTTTGAATATGATGTCACTCCAAAACTTCCTCCTTTCGGTTTGTTTTTAATTCGTGTGCTGTAATACGGCATTATGAAGCTTTGCCTCATTGACCATTATAGCCTATCTATTACCTGATCAGTAAATTTAAGTTAAATTTTTCTTGAAGTTCCCTCACAACTTGCGCCTGGTGGCTCTGTATTCATTTCACATCACCTTGTTATCTGCATGTGGAAGCAGGTCATATGTAACCTTTTTTATGAGCTTTTCACCAAAGGTTGTGGGTTTCAGTCTTGGATTTAGCATTGCTCTGATTTCATTGCAAATTCTGCTCCTCTCCTAGTTGACTCATGACCTTCATGTTGTACTTCAAGAGCCTGAAATAAACTGTATGTGTGAACCATTGAAATTTAACAAATTATTTGAGGTGCTAAATGCTCCTTGTTTAGTGAAGAGCTACTGATAAGACAGATTGTCAAGAATGATTTTTAACATTTTTAACACTCTAGACTTGAACTTTCTATCCATTCCACTTTTGTTTTGATGATGGGCATGATTTTATAATGATGTGTCTGATCACCTTTGCAGTGGACACTGACGCTGCAGTCTTTTCTCACAGTCAGCTGCCAGACAATACCTTGCCTTACAAACGCAGTGCAAATTCACTGAATCCTTCAATGATCATCCCTAAACCTTATATATTTGTCTGGTTATTTCATTGTTCCCAGCACAATTAAGGGAGGAGAGGCAGACTATGCAGGAGATGCCCTAAGCCTTGCTCTGTCTGTTGTCTCTGAGTAGATTACTCACTCAAACAGCACTGCAGCCTGCTGTAATCCATGACACAATCCTCACATGAAGGGGTGTATGCATGGTTTAATATGGCGTTACACTGAAGTCAATAGTATAGATGATAAACGATACCAACCACAAGCTGGGGACCACTACCTCCAGAAGTGTCAGTTCCTCTCCTGACTTTATATTGTGCACACAGCTGAAGCCCACTCAGGGCTCTGGATTAGCCAAATCCATCATAGCTACTGTAGGTAGTAGTCCATTCACTTTGCACCAGCTATTACAGTGGTTGTAATTTCCTTAATTGTATTGCTTAATGATATTGTGTCAATTGGATCCGTGTACACTATGGATCAATTTAATTTCACTTTATTGAAGTGACATATTTGAAAGTACCTAGTCAAGGGAAAGCTTATATGTTAATTGAATATAATGCAATCTCTAAAAATATCTCTCCATGATAACTACTATCACTTTTTGAACTGATGTCACATCAGACAGAGTGGTTGCTGCTTGATAGGCTTCACAGCTGTGTGGTTTGAATAAAGGCAAAGATGCAGCAGACAAAATTGCCAATACATTTTCGCAACATGTCTGTGCATTCTGCTTGCAATATGCTGTTGTGGGTGGTGCGACAGACAGCACTGTGGAAACAGTGCCTCCCCAGCGCCGCTTTTCCTTCACTACAGCAACCATGGAGACCAGGCCAATTTCACCTCGGCTGAAACACTGTGCCTAATCACGGTGTGCTCTGAAGAATAAAATATTTAATAAGGCCGAAAAAGGTACAATGCGGAAGTGTTCATTGTCCATTGTCAAAGTTGAAGAGAGAATTACAGTCACTGTCTGGTCTCTGGTATCTTTTTTCCATCAGTCTGAGTGTGGATACAGTTGTTGCTTCTTCACTCTTTTTTATTTTAATAATCTGATTCACTGTTCCTCTCTCCTGCTGTTTTATGATTGATGGCTTTACCAGTGTGCTCTGAAGTTCATTACTTTGATGTGGGGCGACTTGGACGTGGAGCCGTGAGCTGGGATTTCGGAAGGAGTGGGGGATGGGAAGGATGGGGGGGGGCACCCTGTGAAGCATATAAAATTGCCAAATAACCCTCTCTACACAACCAATGCTGGACTCATCTGCAATGCAAACTATCAGCCTCTCCTGCACTCTCCCTGCCTTGCCTCTGCTTCTGAATGTGTAAAGAAGATGCATTTAAGTGCTGTGGTATTAGATTGATTGTGCTGCTAACTGCCAAAGCAGGGTGTTACCTTAGAGTGACTGCATAATTGGCTCCATAATTTCACACTGACTGACTGCATCAAACTTAACATTTTTAGCATGGCACATGGTTACTGTAGTGAATCTTAACGCAGAAAACTGACATTCTGACTACATCAGAGAGATGGAGTTAAACCCAGCTTTTCACTCTGAGCGGTGAGTTTCTTCTGATCCATTGTTTAAAGTAATGTTTTTGCATTTAGTTGCTTTCTCTGTAGGCTTATTATGACAGCTATAGCTGTAAAATGTTTACGTCTAATGTAAGCATAAGATGCTAGTGCTAGTAATTTTAAAAAAAGCAAAAGATGTAGGCTTCCTAAGACAAAGAAATTCCCCATCCTCCCTGACAATGTAAAAGTAGGTTCACCCAGTGCCCATCCCAGGCAAAATGCATCCTTGAGATCCACATCTACAAAGCCACTGGCATTCTGTTTTCCTTTATTTTATTTAGATAGTTTGTTTTATATAATATGGATGAAGCTGTGCATTTAAGCCTGAAGAATCTTGTAAGGGTTATTGTAAAACCCCTAGGGAATATATAAAAAAGCGTAAGAGGCAGGAAACTCAAAATTCAAACAAAGAAAAAGGAAATGAGACCAGAAAAGCATGCCCATTGGTGTAGCTTGTATCCTACAGTGTCGCAAACTTTATGACTCATGTTAGCAGCCTCATATGAAAACAGCAGCCCTGGAGAATCCACTGGCAGTGTTTAACGCACAAACTGCAGCAGTAGAATGGGATTACTGCCAAATCAAACTGATCTCTATCAGGGTCAAAACTCTATAAAAACACAACATCACACCTGGCACCAACAGGCACCACAGTCATCCTTGTCAGTCTAAAGATATGCCTCTACTTTTGAGGCGAGCTCTGTAGCACTCTGAGGACTGCAGGGTGGAATGCAGACAAGTGTATCAGAACAGTGCACAAGTTTTAAGAGCAGTAGTTCTGGTATGTGTGTGTGTGTGTGTGTGTGTGGTGAAGGGGAAAAACATATAGAAGCAAATACTGCTGTAAACTACCATACAGAAATCAGCACAATTTAGTGTTACTAAAATGTACTTTTTGCCATGCATCTACACATATGGAAATACCTTTTTGTATTATTTTATGGGCCTGAAGCCACATGCTGTATGTTAGACTTGTATATAAACTTCATTATGTAATTTTTTGCTCTGAAGCCTCAGTCTTTTGCCTAGGGGAACAGCAACATGAAGGATATGGAACATGACTTCTGTTATTTATTGAAATCTTGCAAATTTTCGTATTTTACAAAAAAGAATGTGCTTTATACTTTAAATTGCAACACTGAAAGATCATCGGTTGATTGGATTTGTGTGCCCTGTTGTAGCTGTACTGGCAGAAATGGATTCTAACAAAGGCTGTTGTCTCAGCTGGAGCAGAATACAACTCCATCTAAGACAAGAAACAAATGTTTTCTCATCGTTCCATTTGCAGATTAGATGAACATTTTGGTTTGAACCAGAGCCCACTGCTGTTGGAGTGCTGCCTTAAAAGCCTGTATTCTGTTAAGGGTGAATTCAACAGACACTCTTAGTGTGACAAAAATAACTTAGTTACAGTCTGGATTTTAAAAAATATACTATTTTATAAAGGAAACGGATTGCAATTTTCCAGGAACTTCTATCAACTAAATTGTCCTGCTGCAGATGTTATGGTTTGTAGATGCATGCAGAGTGTTACACAATACACGTTTCAAATGAAAATAAATGTTTGGCCTCCCCCATTTACGTCTGCGGTGCTTCAATACAATAGTGTTGTCATTGTTTTTGTTGTTACAGTAGTCATAGTAATTCTAATTGAACACATTTGCGCACAACATCACATGCATTGTTTAAAGGAAAATTATGTAAACATGAATTTAATGAACACCAAACACAAAACCAAACAAGTTACAACCCAATAACAATAGCATATATGCAGATCTGCTAAAGATATTATTGTGTTCTGTATCACAGTTCTTGTGGTCTACTGTGCAGCTGTGAGACTGCTTTCTGAAGGGCAAATCTACCATCAGTTTGTCCATATTTCTGCTTCACCATCAATTTGCTGTCTTCACACAGTAATGCACACAAGTACTGCCGCCCCATCTGTCCTTTCTGAAAGTCAAATGTAAAAATGTGTGGATGGATGAGAAGCAGGAAAGAAATAAATATATGAAATAAATAAAAAAATAAAAATCAACAACAAAAAGGCAGGGAAAAACAGCAGTGGAGAGAGTGCAAGCAGTCGGGACCCAGACTGACACAGGGAAGCGAGATTAATGAGCTGAGTGCGCGAGCTGTCGTTCCAGGGAGTTGTGTGCGATGCTTTGAGGACTGCGGTGCCCGCTGATATGTGCTGACGGAGGCAGAATGTCACCCTCACAGGCAGTACAGGGAGTAGCCCCAGTCAGAACCAGAGCTGCTGTGTGCTGTCCGGAGGAAACCGCTACATTCCTCTTTCTCTCTAACGCCACACAGCAGTGAACAGGCAACGAAGGACTTTTATAAGAATATATAAAACACACACACACACACACACAGTATATGCAAAACAACTGAAAATATGAATGTTGACATGATTATGATTATGGTTACCCAATTTACTTATAAGAGTAAACAGTGTTATGTTTACCCTTGTAATGACTCCCTCTATAGTCATTACACGAGTATAATTAGTTCCTCTGGCTGATTGCCAGAGTCTTTAGCTTGGTAGGCTAACTGTTCTAACTGGATTTCTTGGTTTAACATCTGGTGATAAAGCGGACCTCCTTTCCACATCCTAGGACATTGAATTACCCAGGTAATTTCTCAGGCAATTAATGATTTCATTTTTTCAGTAATATACAATATGGTAAACAATTCCTTTACAATTTGGTTACATTCTGTAATTACATTTTTAAAATGAAAATTTTTAAAATGTCAGTGAAAATCAATGCAGTTCCAACTACCCCAAGAAAACAGACATAAAGCAGGGAGGGGGGTTTGCACCTTTTCAGATGGTACCATCACCGGGCAGCAGACCAGCAGGGTTGAAATCCACATTTCCTACAGAATAGCGCGGTCTCACCATGCAGCTGCAGCACATCCAATAGCATACATAACTAACAGACCCTTTGCTTTCGTTTTAGTGAGAAGCAATGACGCACAATCATCTGCACCAAAGTGAATCGCTCTTGTTGGATCTTCTACCCCAACATAGTTTTGCCATTTTTTGGTAAACAGAAACAGTGAGATTTTTGTATGGGGTGTTTTTTTTTTTTTTTTGCACACAGCCCAAAGCTAAAGTATCCTCTGTCTCTGTGATGAAGTATAGAAATACACATTCCTGGCTTCTCTTTATATGTGAGTGAGCAGCCTCTATTACACATTGTTACCTCACAGCTGTAATCCCATACAAAATTGACAGCACGACAACTCATTAAATATAATATTTAAAATAAAGAAACAATTTACTTAAATTTGTATTTCATGCAGAATACATGAAATTGAAAACCTTTGAATGTTTGCTTGCTAGCTAACTCTAGCACTGCTGGTGCCTGTGCACTTTCTACCACTTTGACATTACTGACATGCCCACGAATTTTGCACTATTGCCTCTGCATGGCACTGTTTTCTCATTCAGTGTGAAGGGGGACTTACCGACAAAACTACATTACACACAAGTCTGCCAATCATTTCACTTAATAACCACAACAATTTTAAACATTTTCTAAGAGCTGCATTTACCATGAGAGATTGTATAAATGTCCCTTTTGTCGCTTTGTAGGCAAAGTGGTATGGTGTACCTTTCAGATTTTAGTTTTAGACTTGCAAAAAAAAGATCCTTTCCGAAATTTCAATAAAGAAAATTCTGTGTTCTGCTACTTCACGGGAAATTGATTCAGCTGGAACCCGAATATCTGTTACAGAGACAGTGATGCAGCTGGTTTTAACAGTGGGACTAAAGCTATATCACTGACAGAAATCTGATGCAAGAAGTGCTTTGGAGCATCCATCCAAATCATTATCACTGTCATTTTCACTTATCCTGAATGCATTTAATACCAAAGTTGTTTTATTTTTTCTTTGTCATTACTAAAACTCATTTTCTTAACATGGACAATACATTTCATAGAGCTCTTTGAACTTCTTTAAAATTCCATCATTCAAATTCCTGAATTTAATGTTTTGTTATTATTCGTATTATGTATTTTTATTCATATGATTAATTAGTCTTCAAAGTAATTTCATATTTGTGAGATATCCAGGCTATACATATGAGAGATAATGACAACTTTTCATCAAAGGATACATTTATTTATTTAAAAAAGCATTTATAATCTTAATTATTGCTGCGATTCTGTCCAGTAATACTTGTAAAGTGTAAAGTGGAAATTTTCAGTAGGTTTATGGAAAAGAATAGGTTTTCAGTGTCCTAATCACATTGTGCTCAGCTACTGTGTAATTGACTCATGACACAATGTGATGGTTCCTCTTTAAGGGACTGAACGTTAAAGCCAAAGCTGGAAAGAGACGTTTTGAATTACTCATCCAATTGACTGGCTGATTTTGAGAGCGTATGATTGGATATTAATACAGTAAGCTGCTCTTACTTCAAGCCATAATTTGTATTTCATGTTATCATGGTAGTTATTTATGTATTAAATATCTTGTACACATGCAGTTTCTCAAACCTTTAGCCAAACTGTGGAAAGAATTCTTTACATGGGGCAAGCAATTACATGCAATGCATACTAATGCCACAATGCAGATCTTTTGTAATCATAATTAAATTATTTTTGTTTTTTGTATTGAACCCATCGCATTATAGTTATTTATTTGCAAGGACCATCAGCAAAAGATGATTCTCACAGTGACTGTTTGTTTCCATGAGAACAGACATAAGTGAATTCACCATTGCCATAACCTTTTTTTTCCTGTTCTTTGTGTGTGTGTGTGTGTCTGTGTGTGTGTAATTGTCACTCTGTCTATGAGAATGCAGATGCTTTATGTGTCAACTGTCAGCAGTTACTGTAAATATATTCTTTTCTTAAATATTCATTAATAGTCATTTCAGTGCTGAAAGGCAGAACTTGGCTTCTCAGTTCATGGTGCCTAATCCTTTGGTCCACTGTCAAGCAAGAGTAAAGATACCAGCTACAGCCCTTGGCTCTGTCTGATTAGTCACTCTCTGGTGTTCTGCATTGATTATAGCCTTAAACAACTCAGCGGCCAATAGCACAAAGAGTGCAGCCCCCCCTTGGAGTTGTATTGATAGGACATTCTTGGGCTAAGATATGATCCTCTCATGTTACATGATTCTACTGGAGACTAATCATAACTATGAAGTAAATGAAGCCTGTCTTTACTACTGTCCTTCCATTACACCCATCACCCATCTGGGATGGGTTGGAGAAAAAGCACATACACACACAAACACACACTCTCTCTCTCTCTCTCTCTCTGTCCCTCTCTCATCCACACATACACATACATTCAGTGACACAGAAGGATATTCTTCTCACAATCATTTTACTTGCTGTTTCATGGATTTATCACGCAAGATTGTTCTTTTTTTTTTTTCATAATTCTAGCAGACCGCCAAGGAGGCCCAGAATCCCAGAGTGCATCTTGGTCTCACTTTTGATAATGGGGTCTAACACTTTTGTAAGTAAACAGGGTAAAGTATCTGTCTGTCAGCCTTTATCGGCTCCTTACAGACGCTGAGGCTAGACGGGAATTTGAACTGGCTGGTCAGTGGCAGACTATCTGTTAGCATTGATCCCTTTGCCATAACATACACATTCCTGGCCCAATTGCTCTGGTGAAAAAGAACAGCAATAGCACTTATCTCTTTAAAGCTTTCAAAAACAGCTGTGCTCTTGCAATATTATGGCTCTGCTGAGGGGCCATTGCTCACTCTGTATTATTTATGGGAATGCAACTCACATTAGTCTTTTTAATAATGACCATGAAGATAATACAATTTACATTAATATAGTTAATATCATGACCTTTATAACTCAATATTAAGAGGCTGAAAGAAGCCTCCCGGAGCAGCTGAGTGATTATAGCTTTAATTAGTGTAGATGTCAATTGATTTCACGAAGGTAATTACACAGGAGAGCTGGACAGATTACAGACTGATCCACCTGCCGGTAAAGTATAAATCCTCTTTGGTGGTACATGTTAATATACGATTGCACCATATTAATGCATCATTGTTTGAACAGAGGAACTTGCCTTTATTTGACAGCAATGAGGGAAATTGGGACCCTGTGGTCATCACTAAAACAGTTTGTGTCTTCTTTTTGAAATTAGACTAAAGAATAATGTGGGAGAAGTAAGGAAAGGTGGGCTAGGTGTATGAAGTAATTCATTTGCTGAGAGATTATCAGTCATGAGATTCACTATACAAATACATGTTTGTGATCCGTGAGAGATTTTTTTTGTGCTTTTATTAATGGATTTGTTGCCAAGGCAGTTGCTTGTCTTATTAATAAAGCCTACCTTTATGTAACTGAAAGCACAGATTTGGGGCCAACTGCTGAGGTCTTTTTTACCCATGGCTGGGAGCAGAGGGCAGAGGTTGAGTGGGTGGTGGGGATGCATGGGGCATTTGCATGCAATTGGCTCCAGAGACAGCAGTTAAATTTCACCCCAGACAGGGGCAACAAATCACAGGCATGTCCTCGTCTGCCGGGGTCACGGTCAGTGTCTCTTCCTCCCAGCACACCATGGTGGGTAATTAATCCCATGTACACGGCAGTAATTGTGGTCCAGGATGTAATTTCATGTCTGTCGTGTTATGTTTAAAGGCCTTGTCTTGATTGTGCTGCTGGGAAAGTTACAATCGCTGATAAATGAGCCACAGGGACCTGAACTGAACTAAACGGCAAGAGAGACCTTTCCTGAAAGCACTCGCGGTTAATGACCTCTTCCTCACTTCCTGTTATTCTCTTTCCCTTGAGACCTCATTGGTGCCTGTCTATCACTTTTGACCTTGGCAATGTGACTATTGCTGCAGTTCTGACATAATTTGAAGAGGAGGAATCTCTGTTCCTGCTGCATTTCTTCACAAGCTATTCATTCATTGGCATCTCAATGAAACGTGATTTACCTATGACCCTTTCAGAACCATTATTCCCACTATAATAAAAAAAAACATTGAAAGATGCAAAACATCAGTTAAGTAATTTATTCTACATATCTTGCATTTGATACCTGGGTGGAATTAATTTACCTCTCCCTGTACTTTCTGAACTGCATTTATATATGTATTAGATGCTATTAAGAGTTGGTGGGATACCTCCTCCTGAAATTACATCTGATTTTCTGTATAGCGTACCGCACAGTGTCCAAAACCAGCAACCCGCCCCTTTTCTACGTCTTTTTAGGCCATAACCCATGGCTTTCCCGGCCTTTATGGAACCCTTTTGAAATCTACAGCTCTGCCTTAAAGCAGCAGTACCTGTCTTTTTGTGCCAGGTGTGAGTTTCAGGAAGAAACATAGGTAATGGTCCTTTACGGATTGACCAAGAGTGAGGCCTCACTTTCCACAGCCTGCCTTATCTGAGCCTCTAAAAGCCATCCTTTCTTCCTAAAAGCCATTGTGCTGTTGTATCAGTGTGAGATGTTGCCTGCCCCTGCTGCGTGACACAGTATAGATGACTGTCTCTACAGGCGAGGGACTTGAGTTGCCATTGTGCACCAATCATTTCTACGCTGTTCTCGCTGTCAGGTCAACGGAAATGATATTTTCTCCTTTGAAAAGCAGACAATGTAAGAATAAAGGAGGAATGAACGCAGTCACAGTGAAGGCACTGGGAGCAGGAACAATTCACCCTGATGTGCTAATGCATTCTCTATGACGTCTCCTTTAGACGTTGCTTCTGGACGGGCGTAATGATACTGGCTGAGTGCGGGAGTGAGAGGGCAAAGTACAGATTCACGTCTCCATCAATGCTGTCTGTTTTTCTTACATCTTGCTGACTCCCTCACAAGTTTACATTCATACAGCATGTTGTGATGATGACAAAGAAAAAAATGAACATTTTTTTCCATGAAATTACATTGTAATGGTCATTTAGCAAATACATTCCCATGGCACTGTTAGATAATAGACTGCTTATGTCGCCAGAAAACCCACTCTGCTGACCTGCTGAGTGGTGAGGCCATTTTGTTTGAAATAAAGCCATGCTTGGTGAAGCACCACTCTTAACGGCACTCTGTGTTAGGAAATTATGTTATAACATTAAGTGCAATGTCATGGCATCACCTTCCAAAAAGTAATATCTCTTCAGTTGTCATATTTTTTGGCTTCACCAGCATCTTTGTCTGTTGTCACATTTTACTTGTAATTTGTATTTGCATATCTGTAATGTTCTACTGTAAGTAAAGTAATTGTCATAGAGCAGTTCAAACTGTGCATGAAACAGAGAAATTGTCAGTTATGTTGGATATTACTTGAATGAAGGTGCAGTGATACTCAGATAACAAGGTGGAAATCAATGAGAAAAATGATGTGCGAAGCAGTGACAGATGAGCACAAGCCATGATGACCTGTTTCACAGAAAATCCTAAAAAAAAACAAATTCACAAACATATTTTTATTACCATGTAAAACATTTTCTCACTCAGAAAACATGTCTGTCACACATTTAAATTAATTTAAGCAATAGTATCTTGTTATAATGTTCTAAGGTGTACTATTTGTCCTTGAAAAAAACTAATTCAAACCAAATGAAAAACGAATGAAAAGTGATGAAAATGAGAAAGTGATGATTAAGGGGGGGATGCCTGCTGAAGATCTGTAGCAAAGTAGATGCTGAAGACACTCTAGGAGTGCATATTGAACAGATTCTGAATGTCTTATGTAAAGTGGCTGTTATTTATGTATGAATATGTATATTATTGTACAAGGAAACCTGTGGTTCATCACTGGGCATAAATACAGTAGGGCTAGCCTGCAGAGACTATCCTCAAAGTCATGTCTCCTCAGCTATTTCATCAAATAATGGGCGCAGACCTACCAAGACAATAACCTAAACAGTGATATTGTTTTACGCTTACTGTTTTAAGCAGCTTCTAGCTTAGGGAATGATAAACGATATTGGAATTCTATGGCTATACTTACATGTTTAATTTGCAGGCCTTGGCTGGTCTCACCAAGATGTAACTTTAGGGTGAGTTTGCAAAGTTGCAAAACCTACAGAAAAGTTTATATCAGCTTATATAAGTTATAGAAGATTTGGTCGGGAAAATGAATTAGTACTGTATTGATGTTTTCCCGTTTTTAATTTCCTAAAGGAAATCAAGCCATGGATGTAATTTCATTGTGAAGGAAGCTTGCCGGAAAATTTGTATGGTTTCTGTAAACTATAAAATTGAGTACAGTACAGTGTGTGTGGATTTATTCTGACATTGAATGGGTACACCCCAATGAATACTTCAAAACTCACCCCACAGTGCACCCTACCCTCTCTTTATTTTGAGAAATGGAGGACTGAGAAGATCTCTACCTTTGTAGTTTTTTCTCTCCCTTTCCTCCCAGTCACAAATGGCCAGAGTATGAGCATGGGCATGAAGCTTCTGTTCTAATTTGCCATAATTAAACATATTACTAAGAATTCATTAGCAAAATAACAACATGCTGGAATTGAATCATGAATCTTCTGCTGATCCCATTAGCACAAAGGTAATTCAAAGAAGTCTCCACAGACAGCACAAAAATTACTTCTTGTCAGCTGTTTATGAACTCTTATTTATTTATAAGTTTTTATTTATTTCTGCTTGGCTCCATTGCAAACATAATTGGCAAGAAATTATGAGAGAGACAGATATTTGTTTTTTGGTTGAGCTTTATGGTACATGATAAAAGGATAATAAAGAGTGGGAAAATGATAACATTTTTCAATTTTAAGTTGCAGCTACAAGACATTGTCCCAGTTTATAATTCTGGCTGCACCAAAAAAGGAAAGCAAAGGGATTTCTTACTTGGAATCAGGCAGCATCAGAGCTTTATGGTAAATTATAACTGATTCAATTGTAGAAATAATTATCTATGACTGATGATAACATTAAACAGTGTAAAACATTCATGGAGTGTATGTATGATGTGTTTTGCAACTGCTAGTTTTATTCATTCCTCGGTTGAAAAACCAACCTCAATCTTAAATCCAAATGCTATGAAAAATTGCGGATATTTTAATTACCTATCAGTATTCAAAATGACCCACAACCCCTAAGATTATTTCTGGATGGAATCCCACTTGAGTCTCAATGGCCACAACAACCCCAACTCCAATTCCCCTAAAACACTGAATATGAAATTGTGCATCTAGAATTATAGTTTACTTCTATGCTACACTGTTACATATAGTAAGTTGTGCAATTCGTTCTTCAAAGGCATAAATAACACCTTTTATGAACACGATATTAACACTTTATTTAGCAGTTATAAACAACTGACACGATCTGCCGATATAAACAAGATTTCTTTGTGTGTTGCTCTGTGTTAGTTTTAAACCGCAAGAGCCCTAATACTTCAAGTGATAGCATCATGCTTGTGAAGGTGTAATATATGCTTTATTAAGGGCTAATGACAGGATACAAGCTTTGTCTGTTGTACTTAAAAAAACTGTGAGGTTATTACAAATGATAACTGTAATGGACAGAGGTAATTAATTTTTGAATGATCAAAAAATACAGACCCAGGACTAGTTTATTTTCTTATTGATTCTGACCATGTTCAACCACCTCAAGGCTCAAGGTAGCTTCTTGTCTCATAAAAGATCACAAGCTGTAGTAGAGTATCTGCAGGCAATCTGAAATGATTACATTGCACTGTTAGATGCACAGAGCGTAGCCTTCAGGCAGTTCCCTGTTTCCTTTTTTATAAAAGATATTACAATGGTAAACCAAAGTTCTCCTGCTGAGAGCTGCCTGCACGCGAAAGCCTTGGAGACAAAACATTTGCCTGCTGGTAAAAAAGGTTGACAAGATCAGGCAGTGTCAGGTGGAAGCATACCTTCTATGGAGATTCTGAAGGTCTCTTGTGTTTTTGGCTTCATAACGGTTGAGAGAACAGTTTCTGCTGTTCTGAGCAGGGCATCTCTCTCTTGGAAGGAAGCAATACAGGTGTGAATGGGTAGGACAGTGTTTGGACTGAGCATTCCACTTGGTTTCTAAATAGATTGTCTTTGTCTCCTGGCATAGGTTCAACCCAGACATGAGTAACAAGCTGAAAGCATGTGTGATGTGCTTAATTCCAATGCACAGTTTTTTTATTATCCTAATGATGCATTATAGCATTTTGCAAGGAAAGCAAGTTAAATTGAATGGCCTTTAGTTTCCAAATATAATGCCCTTTCCTATAAATTGGTATTAAACTACCATGTTTCGAGTCATCTGGTATTGCTACAGTTTTTTAAAGATTCAATTAAAAATATCTTTCAGAGGTTTGTAAATAATTTCCACAGATCCTTGAGTACTCCAGGATATATCCCATCAGGGCTTCATTAATCTTATATTTTGTAGTTTTTCTTCATTTGTTATTTCAGTTTCCTCTCTAACATTGTGAATATTGGATATAATTGAAGGCTGATTTGTAACCTATTCTCTAGTACGTGTTGATAGCTTATATGCACATATGCATAAATATGTGCATGTGTGTATGCCTATGTGTGCATACACACGTGCGTGTGTGTGTGTGTGTGTGTGTGTGTGTGTGTGTGTGTGTGTGTGTGTGTGTGTGTGTGTGTGTGTGTGTGCATCAGAGATTACAGTATCTGTCCTAAGTGGCAGTCTCCCCCACCTCCCATTGAGCTCCTGCATTAGTTGAGCCAGGACTGTCAGATGTATGAGACACAGTTCAGGTGGGTCAAAGCGATGAATTACCCATCACAGCAGTCATTAGTGCTGTGAAGATGAGGTGCTGCTCCTGTGTCTCTGTCAATTCACCTCCGCTTCTCCCTGAGCGGCACAGTTCACACAGTGTACTAGCCCATTTCAGAGAGGCATCAGCTGTCACTGCAGGACGGATGAAATAATACTATCATTAGTGATGTCTGGAACCTTATTATAAGCACCAACTGTTTATATCATTAATGTGCAGAAGCAAAATATAGTACCTGATGTAAAAAAGGAGCTTCCATCATAAAACTTATATAAAAAAAATAATAATAGTTTTATTACAATATGGTAAATGTTTTGGTCTTTTTTGTGAGCAGTAGTTCTCTGGTCATTAGCACTTCATTAACTAATTAATTCATTCTAAAAAAGAAGTCATAGAATATCACATTCCATAAACTTTTCATCAATGATTCATTTACAATATTATGTGTGTGGTCTTTCTCTCTGGACGCCTAAATGTGTCTGTGATCTTTCTCTCTGGAAGCCTAAACTATCCACCATTGAAAGCATTTTGCTAGGAAGCAGCACTAGTTCTCTCCACATCTTCTCCATGTTTACACATGTGTCATGGTTTATTTTTGTTCCTATTGCATCAAGTCTTCATCCATTTCAATGTCCAAAAACAAAATGAAAGAATGGTAAACACGAAGACTCTTCTACCTGTTCCATTATGAAATCACAATAACTACCTCCCCTGCTCTCTTTCCCATCTCCCCACAAGCCTTATGTGACCACCAAGTGTGTGACCTTACACACAGTTTGATCATTTTGCTCACAGTTCTCATTCAGAAAAAATAATGTTGTACCTTTATTCAGCACTCAGTTAAAATTGAGACTTTAATGTATCATATCTTGGCTCTGCGTTACAGTTTGAGGGACCTGGCATAAGTCGTGTCTAAATGGGCCCAGAAATCATAGTGTACTTCTGCATGGGGGGTCATCTTGATCTCTCTGGACATGTTCTTTTCTCCATCATTATGATCTGTGTGCCAGCTGTCCCCCACCTGTAAAAAATCTTGGACTTTCTGGCACTGCTGTCTATGGCCCTGCCTTTGAATTGCCTCTGCACCCTCCCCTCCCCTCTCTGCTGTCTTTGTTTCCCTTTTTGCTCTTCCACCAGCAGCACCCCCTAAAGAGGACAGATCCGCACATGAGAGACTGCTCACCTTACCTCACTGTCTGACAACACTGCTCTCTATATGTTGAAATCAGTACCACTCATCAATGCATGGCCACATCTGAAGACAATATTTAATAGTTGTTTTAGCCATGAAAACCTCCAAAAACCAGGAAATTAAGTGATGGTTTCAGATTCTGATTTACCAATTTTACCAAAAATACTCAGATACAGATTTTTAAAACATGTCAACTTAGTTAAAAAATTAAAATATTTTATTTCACCAACATTTTTCCATGCATCAAAAAATGTACCCTTTGTTTAAGATCACTGTTATTTTTGTTATACGGTATTCTCTTGTGAAGTATATGACCCAGGATGAAATAGCCTTGACTATAGTTTGAACTCCTTTCCTGAAATACACTATATCAGTGTCCCCGTATCAAAGCATACACTGAAAGCATTGTCAATCCTTAAATACCAATGTTATCCATAATTCTTCATTGTTCCAGATATAACCTTATAGCCATTGTTTCTTTATGGGAAATACCATATTTTCATCCAATTTCAATCCAACTGCTTTTAAGTAAGAGTTCAATCAGTCATATTCATTCAATAAAGTTGCTAGCACAGCAAGAGACACAGTGTTAGGGAGTTTTTTGTTTTATCCAACTGCTTTTAAAATTTGAAATGAGATACAGATATAAAAATAAAAAATATACAAAATAAAAGCAATAAAATTTAACCCAAAAAAATATGATTCTTGTCCATACCAAAGAACACAAAAATAACTTAACCGATAAAGGGGGTAGGGCTTAGCTCCTCTTTAATGCATTTCGGCTCTAGTGTTCCTGAGATGTAGCACAATTCACATCTGGATTCAATCAAAATCACTAAGCAGTCTTGAGGGCAATTGCATTTCATTCTAATCAAATCCACTTCCAGCCACTTTGAAAAGAATCATGGTGCTCTTACACACATCATAAGCCTGTGTTTGGCTCAGTGTGCAGGTGCCTTCCCTGGCGGGAAACCCACAGGAGTCAAAGGAACTCTTTTGTTAAGCCTCCACAGAGGAGGTGGATTTTCAGGCAAATTGTACAGCAAGAGCGGTCTGAATAGAAAGTGCAGTACGGTAGTGGTTTTATGTTTGTGAAACTTCAATGAATCAATGTCACCTTATTCTTCCTTCCATCTCTCTCTCTGTCTCTATCTCTCTCCAGTGTAAGACCACACAGCAGTCACACAGAGGGTGGGGGGTGGTTGGGTGAAGGCATTTTATTTGGCAGGTGTGGTTGCTGGTGTTATGCCCTCAGGGACCACACATCTCTTAACTGCTGCATCTTAGACCAATTGGTCAAACACTGACCCACATCCTGCACATAGAGGGCAAAGCAATGCGACCAAGTGGTCAAACACTGACCCACATGAAAAGAGTTTTCCCACATATCACCTCCATTTTTGCCTTATGCCAGAATAAGGAGTACTACATATTCTGTCATACAGCTGTGGTAAATACAACACTGTAAAAGGCAAAAGTAGAAAGGGTAAAAATATTGTCATTATGGGAGCACCGTGTTAAAGTAAGAGCTGCAAAACCCTGCACAATTCACACATGAAACACCTGTCGTGCTGCTCGCTTCAGGTACATGTTTTTAGCGCAGGAACTGTTCTGTTGTGATCAGTCTGCTACTGATGTGATGACAGAAGAGAAATGTATACACTGGCATTGAGGTGGACCGTTGGAGGTGCCTTTCCTTTGGTGAAGTTTTCTAGTGTCACTACTCAATCAGGATCACAATATCATTAATATCATATGCAGAAAAACTGTAAATGTTAATAAATTGATCCAATATTTTACACAAATACTTCTTTTCTTTGACGTGGTAGGTTTTTGTTTTGTGTCTGTAAGTAAAATCAGTATTGTTAGATTAATTTAGGTCCAGAATGATTTATGAGGCCAGCATTTTATATGCAAATACATTTACATGACAGTGGGTCTATAGAAAGGGAATGGTGCTGGCCACAGAAATCTGAATGTTTCCCATGTGTTTTCAGCTTTCTCTCTTACATCATATGTATTCGATGTTGTCTGTACTCAAGACCAATGGCTATTTTTCTGTGTAACTAAACTTGTCAGATTTTTGTGATATGCCTTATTCAGTGCGGTTTGTTAATTCCCTTTTCTGACTGATTGATTATATTTAGCTGGAGGCAATCTGAGCTGCCAGAAAAGGTGGGGTTTCATTTGATTTTATTCCTTGCAAGTGCACTAACTCTGCTATCACATGTGAGTTCAGTTTCTGAATATTATACCTGTGTAGGGCTTCACATACAGGAAAAATGTTAGGGAGAATCAATCCCCTTCTGGGACCTCTCCAGCAGATACCTGTAAATGCCGCCATGCTGCAGCTTGAGGCTGAGATATGTGTTTGTCTGAGGAGGATGAGGCTGCTTTTCCAGAAGGGAGCTGATTTCGCTTCTTTAAATATTTCATTGTGACTATTGAACACAACCATGATTTTGAATACATTTTTTCCACTGAGAAATGCCTACTAACGGATACGTACTAAAATGAAACTGTTTTGCTTTGAGTCAAAAATACCCCATTGGACCCATTGGATAGTGAGCAACTGATGCTCTGTGGAAAATGCAGTGGGAGCTGGCCTTCTAGTGCACGGGGAGGGTCAAATAAATGCAGGAACTGGAGCTGTAGTCCAGAGAACCCAAGGGTTATCTCATATGCTGTGGCTAGTTTTCCCTCACTCCCCCCTCTCTCTCCAATGCAGGTTCCAGCTAATATGCTCACTCCAGACTAAAACAGAAAACACAAATATGTTCATTTCATATAGAAAGCAATGTTTTTCTGCTGCTGTTGTAGCAGTCGCAGTAGTGAGATGAATCCTCTGTGCTTCACTCTGCTGAATCACCCATTCCTCAGCGGCAGGGCCATTCAGAGTTAAATGTCTTTATGCTCCAGTTTGTTTGCTTGTTTGTAAACTGTTTACTGGCTCAGCTATAGAGATTATGAGATTCTTTCATCGCTTTGTGGAACATGAATCACCAGAGTGTCAGAGAGCAGAGCTTATAGCCCTTTAAATCCATCGCACTTTGTATGCAATTATGAAGCGTGAAAGCCAGCTGGTTTCTCTTCCAAAATCCAGGTGAAGGTGCAAGAAACAGCAACTAAATCTGTTCTTTCTGTCTTTATTTCTTTCATTTTTCTTATTTTGTATTCATTGTTTTCTTAATTTTTGCACTTTTACATTTTTTTTCACAAAAACTTTTATTTTCCTTTATTCATCTACCTGCTCTTTCTTTTGTTCTTTTTTTAAATCGATCTAAGTGGTCCTACAGATTAAATGGAACTCAGTGGTCAGCCCCCTTTAGAATAAATGTTTCTAAAGAAGATGTATGTATTTAATTAGAAGGGCTCTGAGACTGCCCCTATTTGTTTTCCATCTGCTAATCCAAAGTTTCAGCCACTACCTCCCTGCTCTAAAAAAAGCCTGCATCACACCTAATTTGTTTGATGGAAACAGTACAAATCTTAACAAGGCTGGTCAAAACAGTCGAAACTCCAAATTAATCCAAATACACACATATTTAATTGTGAAAGGTGTGTATTCCAACATCAATGCCAGCATTTCGATAAATAAACAAAAGTGTACACACAGTCCTACTCAGTGCATGTTCTAAGCCATGCATACCAGCTGTTCTCGTGGGTGTGCAGCTGTGTTGCATGCATGAAACAGCTGTGCTGCTACCGCCAAAGGCTGGAGGGCCAAATGTCAGGCAACAATCGTCTGTGCCTCCCCAGGGATAAATACAGTGTAAGCCACTTAAACTCATCAGCTTATCACTCTCTTGCCACCACATCTTGCCAGCCAGGTGCCTGCAGGTTTTCACACTCAACATTTTTGAATTTGTTGTATAAAGACTGAAAAGAGAAAAATAACATGAAATCATCTTAATTTATTTTAAAAATCCTTATTAAACAAATACTTAAAGACTTAAGGTCCACTAACACTTGAAAAGACACATTGAAATACTGGGTTTGAGCTAATTAAAGACATTTCTTGCACCTGTATAAGTCAAACTACCAGCCAGTCAGAACAATACACATAAATAGCTGATCAGACAAGTAGCTGTAAGCAAGGTTGAACTTGCTAGTTATTATATTTAACACAAATGTGGTTCTCTTAAATCTTTTTAATTAAGACAATGTTTTCATCATGTTCATGACTGCATAAGCGGTATGTGATAATACTGCATCTACAAACAGATAAATAGTGAATACCCCTTGAACCGAAGGAACTAATAAGTCTGCAGACAGTTCCTTCTGAGTCTGTAGGAGAGGTTCACAGTGGGTGGGAATGATAACATGGTGAAATTCAGGTAAGAAAAACAGTCAAGGCAATGTAGGCTGTTAATAATTGAGCTAAAAGCAACATGCTACTAAGCATGATGAAGCTTGTTCGAAATCAGTGATATCTGATACTTTATCATCTTGGAGAAATGACATGCAAATGTTTTAGGAGCATTGAGCTTTAAGTCATTAAAGACATGGTCAGATATGATGATCATACACCAAAATGTAACCTGCACCCAAAAATACTGTTTGAATGTCACTTATGTTCAAAAGCATCCGCTGAATGCCACATTGTAATATGAGATCTATGTAAATTCTATAAATGAGTCTCCCGCTTTGAAAGATGTATGTGTTTCAGAGAAACTGAATTGATGAGAGACTGAATTGAGGACTGAGTTGAGGGCTTCAGTGGTCATATGACCTGTCACAGAAGCCCAGGTCCCTCACATGCAGGGTGCTACCCAGAGAGAGGGGGATGGGTGGGGGGGGGGGTCACAGATGGGTGCACCTGCTGCCCTTTTTTCTGTGGGCTGGTCTGCATGACAGAATGATCTGTGCCGGTACATGCACACGGCTAGGCTTCGGAGCCCCCTGCGCTCAGCAGAGCGGGATAACGTGACCCTGTGGCACAAGGGGTGTGGAGCCATGCCAAACCATGCCATTTGCATTCAGCTCCATGCGGCCCACAGGAACAGCCCAGGCATGGCTGAATGACCACGGCACCTGACCACAGAGCAAAGGCCAGGTGTGTTCCCTCAGCCGTGTCACAGGTGGACTCCTGTACACTCGGTGACCTTTCACCTGTTTGTTGTAGTATCTGCCCAGAATTTGCAAATCTACCATTGTTTGATGCAGAAAAAAGAAGCAGAGCAGACTGACTGCCAGTGCAGCTGCCTGGGAATCAGAGGCAGCAGCAGTGCTGCGCAGTAGCACTGCAGTGACTAAATGTCTAACTAAAATGTCCAAAAAACATCTCCTACCTTTTGAAATGTCAGAATCTGCTGTGTGTACTTTTCATGTTTGAGAGGAAAAAGTGTTCATTATAGTTTTGACACAGTAAAAGAGTTATGAATAAAAATGGACATTCACAGACCACCAAAGGGTATGGGTTTTGTGTGCATATAATTTATTTTTTTCTGGAATGGTATCAGCTGACTGTATTTAAACATGGAGATATTGGCTTGACTCATTGCAATTTAAATAGAAGCTATTTGCTTGATGCTGTTTTCTCATTCACACCATTCAAAAATAACAGCTTGCCCCCTTTTTTGTTGACTTAGTTCTTAGTTAAAATAGTTCTTGATATAAGTCTTTGTGTATCATGTTTCCTGGGAGCTACATTTGGCAGAAGTGTTCAGGGAACCAGAAAGTCATTTAGTCAAATGGAGTCATGAGTTAAATGGTGCTCCTGTCTTTGCAGTTTGATGAATAGTTTCTTGAAAAAAAAAACACAAGTAGCTCAGTAATAGTTATACAGAGTCTATCTGCTTTTATCTGTATGCTGTTTTTTATACTAATGGACTCTGGATACTCCAGAAAATGGGCACTTTAGGTACCTGGACAAATGAGCTTGATGAACATTTGTATCCTGGCCTGATTCACAGCTCAGGAGAGGATTTAAACCAGGCCTGGCGTGTTTACTGTTCACACCTGGCCCAGTGACAAGCACTCACATTCCAGCTTGATTCATTGTGAAGGTGTTTGTTGGAGGGGACCTAAACTGCAGTTGGCAAGTTCTACTTTCACACCTGCCTCACAGCTCTCTCTCTTTCTCTGTCTTTGTCTCCCATTTTCTCCCTCTCTCCCTCTCTCTGTCTGTCTCTCTCTCTCTCTTCCTCTCTCTCTCCCTCTCTCTTCATTCTCAGCCTTCTACCATTATTGCTGTCTCCACTTTTGCCTTCTCAGAGGCAGAAACTGAAGAGTATATTTCCAGATTTGGGCACCCATTGACTCACCTGTGTGCCAGGAGGAACAGCACTAAAGGTTGAATCATAAAGAACAGACACCCAAGGCACACAACTGTTTCTCTCTTACAAAGACAGAGGAGGGGCTTACCTCTCTGAACACTGCCTTCAGGACAGTGGTCCCCTATTTGCATAACAAGGAACATGGCAGACAATATGCCTGTAGATACTGAGCTATACTGTACATACAAACATGATTTTTGTAGTAGTTGCTGGCTTGCATTCAAATTCAATCCTGTGAATATTTGGTAACTTATGCACTGATTGATTATTCATTTTTCCACTTGCCACCCTCATATGATATACAGAAAACCATATTTCATAAAGAATACTTAACACATTATAACTAAAATCAGGTGGGTGTAGAGGTGCCTAGTGCACTGCTTCACCGATATGAGAATATATTCCTATTTACTCCATTCCATTCCTACAGATGATGATACGTTTCTTCAACCGAAATGCGATATTAATGTGCCATTCTTATAGTTTTACTTATACTTATTTTGTCAAAAGGGTGTTGGGAAATGTCGAGTGCTGGAATTAATAGACAGTTATCAGTATTCATTATAATAAACATATTGTGATGCTTGATACATGTGAAGAATATGCAAGTGTGCAAGTAATTAATATCATAGCACCATGGGGAAGATGATTTATAATTAGAGCAGAGGACATGTGATCGGTCTCTGCTTCAGGCTGAATATATGTGCAGAAGAACTACAGTCTTTCTCTCCTTTCTGGGCTGATGATAATTACAAAGAAGGAAACACAGACTAACTGTGCTTAACAGCTACTTCAAAGGTGTTGTGCTGTTGTGTCCTGAGCCATCTGACTAAAGATAGATGTGTGTTTTAGTTGAGGAGCTTTTTTTTGTTGTGGAGAAATCTGTGGGATGGATTATAAAATACATATATCATTCATTCAAACTGAGTCACTTGTTCCTTGGCAATTTGGCAATCCATCTGAATTATAATCAGATCTGGCTGTATTAATTGGTTAAATATAAGCTCTATCCTCCCTAGTTACAAATCACTTGTCATTGTGGCTGGGTTCTGTCAGGCTCATATAACTTTGCCCTGGTGTCTTTCACACATCAGTAGTCCAGCAAAGTTAGCGCTAATATTTTTGTTTTAGAACTTAACAACATGAAAAATATGAAACAAACCTATAAAAAAAACTTTGCAGCAAAATATTCAAAAAACAATGAAGTGTTCTAGCCAAGAGCAAATGAAGAGCAAGTCAAAATGTTGGTGACACATTTGAAACTGCTCATACCTGTAAAGCTCAGAATAGATGTAAAATCATCTGTCTCATGTGCAGTTATTCTCTCATTATAATAATTGCCTTCATTATTTCTATTGTTTATGAGGATCATGTTCAGAATGAATTCGAGTAGATATTTTCTGCACTGGATTGTTGTCTAAATAAATGGAATATGTTTTATCTGCCCAACAACTTTTAAACTGTACTGGAATAATTGAATTAAATTATGGTTGTAATGTTATATGAAACATATCATATACTGTATATTAAGAGCACCTCAAATGAATATGGGTGTGTTGATTACTCAGAAAATATGGATGCCATAATGACTTTGGACAGTAATCAGGCTTCAGCCATCTTACTGCTAATAATGGAGGAATTTGTGGTCAGAAAAAATAGCTGAGCATTTCAAACGTAATGGAAATCTCCGTTCACCTGCAAGGCACTTGTAATTCCACTTTAATTGGTTGTATTACTGTGAATCAATACAAGACCACTGTAATTGGAGTACATGCCTTTGATCTACCCCCTGTTTTTTATGTATCATTCTTATGCCTAGCTTGCTCTCTACCCAAGGGTAAAGAGCAAGGCGAAAGTAAATGAAGATGCATCTGGTCACATATCTTATTTGTTAAGCAAATGGTTTCTAAGGAGTATATTTTCATCATTTTAATATTTGATTTAGTGAGTTGGCTGGCTCTGTCAAGAGGTGAATTCATTTCATTTTTATCAAGTGAACCTGTTTTTCACTGTAACATGATTCATTATAACATTCAGACATTGTTAATATTCTCAAAAAATGAGCAGAGCATTTTATAATGGCAGATAATGTCAACATATTTATAGGCTTGCCTTGTAAATTTAAATAGTTTTCACAAGTTCTGGCAAAAAGGACAAAGCATGCATCTCCATAAGGTATTTCCCCTCATCTCTTGAGGGAGGGTGCAGTAGCCTCAATGCTGCTGTCCCCTTAGAGCGGTAATATGACCCCCCTGTGACCCAGACATTTCCCTCAGCAGATGAAAACGAAAGTCAAGGCTTCATTCTAGCAGACAAATATAAAGTGCAAATAGACTTTGCTCAATGCTTCCTGACAATTACAACTAGAAATCAATATATTCTAGAACAGGATATCTAGCTCACAGCAGGAGAACAACATGCAACTTCTACCTGGGCTATAGCAGTGTACAGGAGGTCCTCGGGTTACGACGGTCTCGAGTTATGTCGTTTCGTGGTTACGACTCACTCCCATAAATTACTTAAAAAACCTAGTCTCGACCTAAGCGGTTTGGTTCGTAAATACGACCACAGAAATAAAGATAAGAAATTGTTCTCTCTTTTTTTATTAATTTTTCATTTAATTACTGTATTTTATATGTGCTTCATGTGTTGTGTGTACAGTGTGAGTGACTTAAGATGTTAATTTAGGTATGATTTAGGTATAAATTCCGATTTACTTCGAAAATCGGTTTACAACAAGTCGTAGGAACGGAACTTGTTTGTAAGTCAAGGACACCCTGTATTGTGTATTGCATCGTGGTTGGACTGTTGCTTATTTTCAGTGATATTTTGGTAAAAGGTACAAGTTTTTCAAAGTACTTTTGGGCTAATTGCATTCATAATATATTAAATAAAATACAGATTTACACTTCTTTGCTATGTCCTGCATTGGCTCAAGGGAGTTGTTCCTATGTCTCTGGTCTCTGCACAAGTCAAATTTTCATCTTGAATAACATTTGAGGCTGGTGTCTGTGAAATCACAAAGTTAAAGCTTCAGCAGCACTGTAGTGAGATAGGCACTCCTCTAGCAGTCAAGCAATGAAATGATAGAACTTATTAGGTTATTATAGTGGCATAGTCATTTATTTCAGTCTGTTTAGTTTTTACTTGCTTTGTGGGCTCAAACAACATGCACTTACTTTGCAAAATTGCACAAAAAGCCAAACAGGCTTTAATGAATAAATGTAAGGTCTGTTTGATTTGAAACTGAAGCAAAGCAGGAGAGGGCTCTTTTGTCACAGAGCTTCACCTGAAGCTTGTTTTAAGATTTCACACAAACACAGCCATCCCGAATGAGTTAATGAGTAAAAAGTACCTGTTCGACTGCAGCTGGGCTCAAAGCACAGCCCAGGCAGAGGCAGCAGTGAGGGTGAGTTCATGCCCACGGCAGCTGCTTAATCTCGCTCTTTGATGGAGTGTATCTCCAGGCATGGGTCACCCTGTTCATAGCCAGAGCCCGCCTCCACACGCCCCAGAATACCAATGAGTAATTACCCATTGCCTTATCCGCACAGCAGTCCGCCTGAGCTCTGCGCCTCCGCATTCTCTAAAGGGTTACCAAACCGAGGTCAGGAACCCCCTGGGAGTATGTGAAAAGGTTGCTGTGGGTCATCTTTCATATGACCGTTTATGTTGGCTAATAACATGTCCAACCACATAGAACATGTGCAGGGAACCACAGGTGTTTTTGAATTTTACCAGTATCTGTGCAACTCAAGTATTTACAATGTGTATTTAAATGAGTAAATGAGAGTAACCAATATTATGAAAACAACATACTCCTCTCTGTTTTTGCTTAATCTCAGATGGACATCATCTTCTTAGGAGACTCAATTTCAGAGGAGAGCAGATTAATATTATTACCACAGACAGAACACCTGAAAAATGTGCTCAAAACAGCATATACTGTATGATGCTGGGATGCTCACCTGAGCTCTGTCTCCTGAGAGGGAGGGCTCCTCTCTCTTTCACAAGTGTCCTGTGGGATTGTGGGGGAAGGCATCTCACTGTGCCACCCAGACGCAGAGATGTAAACATGCAAACACACGATGTATTTGATAAGCTTTTTAATTTATGGCAGCAGTGCTCGTTGTACCTGACCAACTGAAAGCATGCAATGCTTATGGACAGCTGACTGACAGTCATTCTGAAATGTGTAGAGACACATATCACATCCAAGCTACAAAAAGCTGTGATATTCTGTATGCTTTTCCCTTGTGCTGCTCACATCTCGAACATGTGCAGTTTTTTTCTGAGCCTCTGGGGGAACCTCCCTGTCTCATGTTGTGGGTGACTGCAGCCCTACTGCCATTCCTCTTACTGTGCAGCAGCAGAAAACCATAAGTGTGTTAAGAGGCATAAAAGATATTTTGAAAGGACAATTTTCAATGCCATAATCACATTCTCTGTTTTTGTATTCATTCATTTGTATTCATTTGTTCCATTTGTTGTTTTGCAAAAATGAATGTCCTCGAGCAACACTTAGCTATCCCTGACAGATTTCCCTTAGTGGAGTTGTCTTATCTCAACATCCTCCATTTCTGTGCCATCTCTCTCCAGATATTTTTGAAGAATGCCAGGACAGTGAGGATGAAGGGTTTGAGGGTAGTGTTCCCAGCTTGAGCATTGGAACCGATGGCTCCAGTCTGATTGAGCAGGACAAGCTCACAGTGAATGGCAGGAACAGTCCTGATGCACCCATGTGGGACACCACCGTCGAGCTGGCCTTGGTGGGACATACCCCTTCCCCGCCCATTACTCAGGTAGGAACAACCTTCTTGCCCCACCAATGTTTAGATATATGTTGATTGATATATGAAGGGATTTTTTGTCTTCATATATTGTATACATTTCCTCTATAATCCAGACAAAAAGTGCAATTCTGCACTGAACCCTTCCACAATCAGGGAAAATAACCAACATTTTCTAACCAATCACTTTAATTCACTACAGGCAGAGCTGTAGGTGAAGACAAGAACTCTTGATGGTAGCAGCTACTCAAACCAAAACACCACTTGTGAGGACTGCCTTGTGGGAATCTGGCCAATTTTAAAGCTGCCTTCCCAAGTAAATAAAACACATACACTCAGGTAGAGTGAATACAAACGCAGACACCCTTCTTCTGCATTGAGGTTAAAACACAAACTCTTAGCCCAATAAACTCTCAGATTTTCACTGCATCACACTTTTAATATGTCCTGAACCAGGTCCTACCTGTATAGTGTATACTTTACCTCTACAACTAGGTAGCCAGATCAGCATGACACGCTGCAGTTACAGCACAAGACATGGGCTGGTACTCTAAAACACAGTCATTTATGAGAAATGATTTGCGTAGCAGACATTTTGTCACACAACCCCTGTGTCATATGTGTCAACTTCCAGACTAATGAAATACATTATTGTAAATTACCTAATTTTTACTGTTGATATGTTTGCTCATTTTGGAGGTGAGGTCCAAGCTGTTAAGGGTTTAAGCACTGGAGCCTCACCTATGATACATAATTAGTAGGGATGGGACAATTCAGTAGTCTCACGATTCGGTTCCATATGCGATATGCGGTTCACAATTCGATATCACCACGATTCAATAGAGCCTGATAACAGTTCAGTGAAAAAGTATGAATGTTCAGAGCTGATATTTAATTTTTAGCCATGCAAAATACAAAATAAATTCTCATTTGAATAAATTTACTTGACAACACATAAAGAGATCAAAGTAGCAACAGAAATTCTTATAAAGATGTTTGATTACCACCTGCAGTCATTTTCAAATTCTAGTAATCTAGGGGTGCATTCCAATGCATTTTCTTGTCTCCTCCACTCATCTCCTACCCCATAAGTATGTGGAGGAAAGGAGGGAAGGAAAAAAGTGGAGGAGACAGGGAAAATGAGGAGATGAAATGAAAATTGGAACAGCTAATCCGATTAGCCGAAAGTCGATCTCGGCTCTTGATGAAGTCGTGTAACTTCGACTGATTCCAAGGATACCTAAACCAATTATGCTTCTCATCCTCCGCGAGCCCTTTTTGTGCATTAAACTATGAATGTCAGTTACTCACATTCTGCTCATGATTTAATATGAAAAAGGAAACAAATAAACCTGCCGCTATACTAATTTGCTCAATTTTACATTGGTAAAATAACCCTTTACAACTCAAAAATATATTGCATTAATGGGGTTTGAAAAAGCAAACAGTAATGTTTCCCTATTAATGTAAATTATCCGATTACCGTTTACTGCTCTGGCAGTTATACGGTATGTAAGTGTTGGTAAATCCCTTGTCCTGCTTTAGAATTTTTCGATGGTGAAATATTCTGTGGGATGGTCTTTTAATCAATGATGTCACCCAGTAATGTGAGAAGACTTCTGTGGTAAGATACACCGATGTATCCTTTGGAGGAGAGACCGAGAGATTTTGGTGGTTGTAAGATCATCTCATGTGTTGTTAAATACCAGGTGTGACGCTGAACGGGGAGGTTCAACAAGGTGGGGCGGCACAACGAAGCACAAACACAAGAGCGAGTAAGGTTACTAGGCACGTAGCCTGTTTTAATAATGAAAAACAAGTCGCTACAGACCGGCACGCAGCAAAAAGGCCGCTGCGACCATCTTTACAGCCAGCAAAACACAACAAAAACAGACTTCAATTAGCAACACTGGCGAAGGTCCGGCAGGCAGGAATACGTCGTCCGCGAACCGGGTACTTCCTTCGCCTTCTAGCCAGAGTCTGAAAAACAAACGGAACACAGTCAGTTAAAGCGCCAAGTGTGGAGACGGTCTATCCCCTCGTCCATGGGACCGCGGCGGCTTAAGTAGCCCCGCAATCACCCTGGAGCAGCGGCAGCTGTGTTGATTGCTGAAGGGCTGCAGGTGTTCCTTGTTGGGGATGTCTGCAGCCCGTCGCCGCTCTCCAGGGTGCTGCTGCTTCTGCTGCACGCCCGGCGCTGTCCCGTGTGCTGATCTTGTCTTCCCAGTGGCGGTTTGAGACGACGGCCTGTGGGCACTGCGGCGCTGGAGGGGGGCACCTCCTCTTGCTCCGCCACACTCCCCCCCCCCTTAGCAAACCGCCACTGGGACAGGACGCGGTGGCCCAGAGGGCATGCAGCCGGGACAAACCATCCGCGTTCCCATGGCGCGTTCCTGGGCGATGGATGACCCTGAAAGAATAGGGCTGCAGGGAGAGGAACCAGCGAGTGACACGAGCGTTAGTGTTTTCTCCTGTGCCATCCACTGTAAGGGAGCATGATCAGTCACCAGTGTGAATTGTCGCCCGAGGAGGTAATACTGCAGCGAGCTAATGGCCCATTTGATAGCCAGGGCCTCTCGCTCCACCGCAGCATACCTGGACTCACTGGGCGCAACTTACGGCTCAGAAAGAGTACGGGTGTTCCTCATCGCCGTACATCTGGGACAGGACAGCTCCCAACCCGGTCTCCGAGGCATCCGTCTGGACCACAAAGGGACGGTCGAAGTCGGGTGTGTGGAGGACAGGATCGGAACACAACGCCGCCTTCAGGTCGTGGAAGGCAGTCTCCTCGGCTGGGCCCCACGGCACCTTCTCAGGCGACCCCTTCCTGGTTAGGTTGGTCAGGGGTGCAGCTACTGTGGAGAAATGAGGGATGAACCGACGGTAATACCCGGCCAAACCGAGAAAAGCACGTACCTGTGTCTTGGTGCGGGGCTGCGGCCACTCCCTTACCGCCTTGACTTTTCGCTCCTGTGGTTTGAGCAGGCCCCGCCCAATGTTGTACCCCAGGTACTGTGCTTCGCTCTGCCCTATGCAACACTTCGCGGGGTTGGCTGTTAAGCCTGCACACGACGAAGGGCCCCCAACACCGCACTGACCTGGGTGAGATGCTCAGTCCAGGAGCGGGAGTGGATGACCACATCGTCGATGTAGGCGGCTGCATAGCGCTGGTGAGGCCGGAGTATCACGTCCATCAGGCGCTGGAACGTAGCGGGAGCCCCATGAAGCCCAAACGGAAGTACCCGATACTAGTACTGTCCAACCGGACTGGCAAACGGCGTCTTCTCACGGTCTGCGGGAGCGAGGGGCACCTGCCAATAACCCTTGGTCAGATCAAGTGTGGTTATAAACCTCGACTCACCCAATCATTTCGATCAGCTCATCCGCTTGGGGCATGGGATAGGCATCAAACTCCGACACCGCGTTCAGCCGCCTGAAGTCATTGCAGAACCGGAGGGAGCCATCAGGTTTCGGCACCAGCACGATGGGGCTTGACCAAGGGCTGCATGCCTCCTCGATGACTCCTGTCTGCTTCATCCGCTCAATTTCTTCCACCACCGCTGCCTTACGCGCCTCAGGAATGCGGTAAGGCCGCACGTTCACCACAGTGTTCCCCGGAGTCCGGATGTGGTGCTCGACTATGTCGGTGCGACCTGGGGAGGCAGAGAACACCTGGCGATATTGGTCAATGAGCTCTCTTACCTCCTGCCGTTGGTGAGGGCTCAGGTCAGCACCGATGCGCACCAGGTCTCTCGGGGCCGGACTGACCTCCTCTGTGGTAAACAGGGCAGCCCCCGCCTCCGTGGGGCCAGCCACCCACCTCTTTAACAGGTTGATGTGGTACACCTGCTGCGGTTTTCTTCGGCCGGGCGGGTTGACGTGGTAGTTGACCGGCTCAACATGCTCCCAGATGGTGTAGGGTCCCTGCCAGGTAGCCAGGAATCTGTTTTCGTGGAGAGTGGGGATGAGGACCAGAACCCGCTCACCTGGCTGGAACTCGCGGGGCTGCGTGGGCCGGTTGTAGGCTCGCTGCTGGGCTCGCTGGGCCTCGACCATGTGCTCCCGCACCAAGGGCATGATGTGAGCGATGCGTTCCCGCATGGCCTCCACGTGCTCCACCAGGCTGCGATGGGGGAGGGCTGCTCTTCCCAGGTCTCCCGGGCGATGTCCAGCAGTCCCCGGGGTCTTCGCCCATACAGCAGCTCGAAGGGGGAGAAACCTGTGGAAGCCTGCGGGACCTCACGGATCGCGAAGAGCACATAGGGGAGTACCTGGTCCCAGTCAGCGCCGTCCGCCGCCACGACCTTCCGGATCATCCGCTTCAGTGTTTGGTTGAAGCGTTGACCAGCCCGTCAGTCTGTGGATGATACACCGATGTACGGATCTGGGAAACACGCAGCAGGCGACACAGGTCCGCCATTACCTTGGACATGAAAGGGGTCCCCTGATCCGTTAGGATTTCCTTGGGGATCCCCACCCGGCTGAACAGGTGCACCAGCTCTCGTGCGATGTTTTTGGAGGTGGCTGTCCGTAGGGGCACCGCCTCCGGGTAGCGGGTGGCGTAATCCAGGATGACCAGGATGTAGTGGTGTCCACGCGCTGATTTGGGGAGGGGTCCGACCAGGTCCATGCCCAGGCGTTCAAACGGTGTTTCTATGACAGGGAGAGGAATTAATGGTGCAGGGGGTGGTCAGCATGGTGAGGTTACCTGACAGGTGGCGCAGGCACGGCAATAGTCCTTCACCGCCCTGTACATTCCAGGCCAGTGGAACCGATCTCTTACTCTTTCCCAGGTCTTTTCGAATGCCAGGTGGGCTCCCAACAGGTGAGTGTGGGCCAGGTGTAGGATGGTGGAGATACGGTCCCAGGGAACCACCAGGAGCTCCCGCATCTCCCCGCGCAGACGCATGTTGAAGTAGAGGAGCCCACCTCGGACGGAGAAATATCGGTCCACTGGCTCACCCTCTCCTGGATTGACCCCTCAATTACCCGTACCTGGGCCCAGGCGTGGCACAACTGGTCATCCTGGAGCTGGGCAGTGCCAAACTGGTTACGGTGGGCCCCTGGAAGATGAGATCAGACTCGGTTAGAGGAGTTACATGCTCACCTTCCACGTCAGCCTCCTCCTCTTCTCCCGGCAGCGGCTGATCCAGGCGTCGTTGGGGCCAGTGGTCTGGTGCTGTCGGTTCTCCCGACGGGTCTTTACTCCCGGCTTCCGGCGGTTCCGGCGGGCCCTCTTCCCGGGACTCTTCTGGCGGCCTGGAACAGCCTCTCGAACCCAGGGAAATTTCTGCCCAACACTACCAGGACAGGCAGCTCCGCGACCACCCCCGCTCGGATGTTCCACTGGCCCTGTCGCTCTTCACCCCCAGGCGCACCTGGGACCTCATGAGCATCCCCGTGGACACAGGTAAGCAGGAGGGGGTCAGGCAGGGTGGAATGGCCTGAAGGGACGACTCGGGGTTGCACCAGGCTCACGGCACTTCCTGTGTCCAGCAGGGCGTCCCAGGTCTGGTCTTCCACGATGACCGGACATCTAGGTGCTTGGACTGCCTGGGGGCTACCGGTTTGATGGGTGGTGAAACAGCCGCGGCCGGGATGTGAGCGGGCTGGTGCACCACCGGGGTCCGTTGGCATGGGGACATCCTGCGGTGGGTGGCCTGGGGTTCCTCTCCTCGGGTCACCCCAGCGGACTGGCTGGGACCCAGGTGGGCCCCTCCGGGGTTCCTCCTCCCAGCCTTGGTTCGCCTCCTGGGCTTCTGCGGTCAGGACGAGGACGGTGCTGGGGTCTGTCCGGATGGCCCGAGCGCAGCATCTCCTGGGTGGCCTCGATGCGTTCCACAACCTCCACGAGCTCTTCTTGCGACCGGAACACGTGTTGTCCCACTGCCTTCTGGAGGTCGTAGGGAGGCCACGCAGGAAACGGTCCACCGCCACTCTTTCGACGATCTCCAAGGTGGTGAGGCGTTCTGGTTGAGCCATCGGGAGACCAGTCGATTGAGGGCGGCGATCTGCGCTCGGGCGGGGTTCCCTCGCTGATACCCCCAGGAGGCGACCTGTTGCGCGGGGCGGTGGAGGTGGTCACCCCAGCCCTGGCCAGGATCTCCCGCTTGAGGCGCCCATAGTCTCGGGCCTCGTGGGGCCCCAGGTCATGGTAGGCTTGTTGGGCCGGCCCGGTTAGGAAGGGCTGTGACGCTGAACGGGAGGTTCTCAACAAGGTGGGGCGGCACAACGAAGCACAAACACAAGAGCGAGTAAGGTTACTAGGCACGTAGCCTGTTTTAATAATGAAAAACAAGTCGCTACAGACCGGCACGCAGCAAAAAGGCCGCTGCGACCATCTTTACAGCCAGCAAAACACAACAAAAACAGACTTCAATTAGCAACACTGGCGAAGGTCCGGCAGGCAGGAATACGTCGTCCGCGAACCGGGTACTTCCTTCGCCTTCTAGCCAGAGTCTGAAAAACAAACGGAACACAGTCAGTTAAAGCCCCAAGTGTGGAGACGGTTCATCCCTCGTCCATGGGACCGCGGCAGCTTAAGTAGCCCCGCAATCACCCTGGAGCAGCGGCAGCTGTGTTGATTGCTGAAGGGCTGCAGGTGTTCCTTGTTGGGGATGTCTGCAGCCCGTCGCCGCTCTCCAGGGTGCTGCTGCTTCTGCTGCACGCCCGGCGCTGTCCCGTGTGCTGATCTTGTCTTCCCAGTGGCGGTTTGAGACGACGGCCTGTGGGCACTGCGGCGCTGGAGGGGGGCACCTCCTCTTGCTCCGCCACACCCCCTTAGCAAACCGCCACTGGGACAGGACGCGGTGGCCCAGAGGGCATGCAGCCGGGACAAACCATCCGCGTTCCCATGGCGCGTTCCTGGGCGATGGATGACCCTGAAAGAATAGGGCTGCAGGGAGAGGAACCAGCGAGTGACACGAGCGTTAGTGTTTTTCTCCTGTGCCATCCACTGTAAGGGAGCATGATCAGTCACCAGTGTGAATTGTCGCCCGAGGAGGTAATACTGCAGCGAGCTAATGGCCCATTTGATAGCCAGGGCCTCTCGCTCCACCGCAGCATACCTGGACTCACTGGGGCGCAACTTACGGCTCAGAAAGAGTACCGGGTGTTCCTCATCGCCGTACATCTGGGACAGGACAGCTCCCAACCCGGTCTCCGAGGCATCCGTCTGGACCACAAAGGGACGGTCGAAGTCGGGTGTGTGGAGGACAGGATCGGAACACAACGCCGCCTTCAGGTCGTGGAAGGCAGTCTCCTCGGCTGGGCCCCACGGCACCTTCTCAGGCGACCCCTTCCTGGTTAGGTTGGTCAGGGGTGCAGCTACTGTGGAGAAATGAGGGATGAACCGACGGTAATACCCGGCCAAACCGAGAAAAGCACGTACCTGTGTCTTGGTGGTGCGGGGCTGCGCCACTCCCTTACCGCCTTGACTTTTCGCTCCTGTGGTTTGAGCAGGCCCCGCCCAATGTTGTACCCCAGGTACTGTGCTTCGCTCTGCCCTATGCAACACTTGGCGGGGTTGGCTCAATCCTGCCGGCATGACGAAGGGCCCCCAACACCGCACTGACCTGGGTGAGATGCTCAGTCCAGGAGCGGGAGTGGATGACCACATCGTCGATGTAGGCGGCTGCATAGCGCTGGTGAGGCTGGAGTATCACGTCCATCAGGCGCTGGAACGTAGCGGGAGCCCCATGAAGCCCAAACGGAAGTACCCGATACTAGTACTGTCCAACCGGACTGGCAAACGGCGTCTTCTCACGGTCTGCGGGAGCGAGGGGCACCTGCCAATAACCCTTGGTCAGATCAAGTGTGGTTATAAACCTCGACTCACCCAGCCGTTCGATCAGCTCATCCGCTTGGGGCATGGGATAGGCATCAAACTCCGACACGCGTTCAGCCGCCTGAAGTCATTGCAGAACCGGAGGGAGCCATCAGGTTTCGGCACCAGCACGATGGGGCTTGACCAAGGGCTGCATGCCTCCTCGATGACTCCTGTCTGCTTCATCCGCTCAATTTCTTCCACCACCGCTGCCTTACGCGCCTCAGGAATGCGGTAAGGCCGCACGTTCACCACAGTGTTCCCCGGAGTCCGGATGTGGTGCTCGACTATGTCGGTGCGACCTGGGGAGGCAGAGAACACCTGGCGATATTGGTCAATGAGCTCTCTTACCTCCTGCCGTTGGTGAGGGCTCAGGTCAGCACCGATGCGCACCAGGTCTCTCGGGGCCGGACTGACCTCCTCTGTGGTAAACAGGGCAGCCCCCGCCTCCGTGGGGCCAGCCACCCACCTCTTTAACAGGTTGATGTGGTACACCTGCTGCGGTTTTCTTCGGCCGGGCTGGTCGACGCGGTAGTTGACCGGCCCTACGCGCTCCCGGATGGTGTAGGGTCCCTGCCAGGTAGCCAGGAATCTGTTTTCGAGAGTGGGGATGAGGACCAGAACCCGCTCACCTGGCTGGAACTCGCGGGGCTGCGTGGGCCGGTTGTAGGCTCGCTGCTGGGCTCGCTGGGCCTCGACCATGTGCTCCCGCACCAAGGGCATGATGTGAGCGATGCGCTCCCGCATGGCCTCCACGTGCTCCACCAGGCTGCGATGGGGGGAGGGCTGCTCTTCCCAGGTCTCCCGGGCGATGTCCAGCAGTCCCCGGGGTCGTCGCCCATACAGCAGCTCGAAGGGGGAGAAACCTGTGGAAGCCTGCGGGACCTCACGGATCGCGAAGAGCACATAGGGGAGTACCTGGTCCCAGTCAGCGCCGTCCGCCGCCACGACCTTCCGGATCATCCGCTTCAGTGTTTGGTTGAAGCGTTGACCAGCCCGTCAGTCTGTGGATGATACACCGATGTACGGATCTGGGAAACACGCAGCAGGCGACACAGGTCCGCCATTACCTTGGACATGAAAGGGGTCCCCTGATCCGTTAGGATTTCCTTGGGGATCCCCACCCGGCTGAACAGGTGCACCAGCTCTCGTGCGATGTTTTTGGAGGTGGCTGTCCGTAGGGGCACCGCCTCCGGGTAGCGGGTGGCGTAATCCAGGATGACCAGGATGTAGTGGTGTCCACGCGCTGATTTGGGGAGGGGTCCGACCAGGTCCATGCCCAGGCGTTCAAACGGTGTTTCTATGACAGGGAGAGGGATTAAGGGTGCAGGGGGTGGCCGACAGGGGGAGGTTACCTGACAGGTGGCGCAGGCACGGCAATAGTCCTTCACCGCCCTGTACATTCCAGGCCAGTGGAACCGATCTCTTACTCTTTCCCAGGTCTTTTCGAATGCCAGGTGGGCTCCCAACAGGTGAGTGTGGGCCAGGTGTAGGATGGTGGAGATACGGTCCCTTGGAACCACCAGGAGCTCCCGCATCTCTCCCCTGCGCCGCACGTTGAAGTACAGGAGCCCACCTCGGACGGAGAAATATCGGTCCACTGGCTCACCCTCTCCCTGGATTGACCCCTCAATTACCCGGACCTGGGCCCAGGCGTGGCGTAGCTGGTCATCCTGGAGCTGGGCGGTGCCGAGTTGGTTACGGTGGGCCCCCTGGAAGATGAGATCAGACTCGGTTAGAGGAGTTACATGCTCACCTTCCACGTCAGCCTCCTCCTCTTCTCCCGGGCAGCGGCTGATCCAGGCGTCGTTGGGGCCAGTGGTCTGGTGCTGTCGGTTCTCCCGACGGGTCTTTACTCCCGGCTTCCGGCGGTTCCGGGCGGGCCCTCTTCCCGGGACTCTTCTGGCGGCCTGGAACAGCCTCTCGAACCCCGGGAAATTTCGGCCCAACACTACCAGGACAGGCAGCTCCGCGACCACCCCCGCTCGGATGTTCCACTGGCCCCTGTCGCTCTTCACCCCCAGGCGCACCGCCGGGACCTCATGAGCATCCCCGTGGACACAGGTAAGCAGGAGGGGGTCAGGCAGGGTGGAATGGCCTGAAGGGACGACTCGGGGTTGCACCAGGCTCACGGCACTTCCTGTGTCCAGCAGGGCGTCCCAGGTCTGGTCTTCCACGATGACCGGACATCTAGGTGCTTGGACTGCCTGGGGGCTACCGGTTTGATGGGTGGTGAAACAGCCGCGGCCGGGATGTGAGCGGGCTGGTGCACCACCGGGGTCCGTTGGCATGGGGACATCCTGCGGTGGGTGGCCTGGGGTTCCTCTCCCTCGGGTCACCCCAGCGGGACTGGCTGGGACCCAGGTGGGCCCCTCCGGGGTTCCTCCTCCCAGCCTTGGTTCGCCTCCTGGGCTTCTGCGGTCAGGACGAGGACGGTGCTGGGGTCTGTCCGGATGGCCCGAGCGCAGCATCTCCTGGGTGGCCTCGATGCGTTCCACAACCTCCACGAGCTCTTCTTGCGACCGGAACACGTGTTGTCCCACTGCCTTCTGGAGGTCGTAGGGGAGGCCACGCAGGAAACGGTCCACCGCCACTCTTTCGACGATCTCCAAGGTGGTGAGGCGTTCTGGTTGGAGCCATCGGGAGACCAGTCGATTGAGGGCGGCGATCTGCGCTCGGGCGGGGTTCCCTCGCTGATACCCCCAGGAGGCGACCTGTTGCGCGGCGGTGGAGGTGGTCACCCCAGCCCTGGCCAGGATCTCCCGCTTGAGGCGCCCATAGTCTCGGGCCTCGTGGGGCCCCAGGTCATGGTAGGCTTGTTGGGCCGGCCCGGTTAGGAAGGGCCCAAGCAGGTCTGCCCACTCCCGTGGGTCCCACATCTCCCGTTGGGCTACCCGCTCAAAGGTTTGGAGGTATGCCTCGATGTCATCTGACTCCGTCATTTTCATTAACACCTCACGGGCTTTGTGGGAGGGGGTGGGCAATGGCGTGGCTCCAGCTCCTCGGGAATGGACAGCCTCTGCTAACCGGGCCATCTGCTCCGCCATGACCTGGGCCGTCCGCTGTTGTGCCACGCTGGCTTCGACGAGCGCCCTCATCATTTCCTCCATGTTGCACTGCTGCGGTAAAACACAAGAGAGCGTCAGGGAAAGAGGAAAAAAAAGTTTAGCTCGAATGGTAGGGCACTTGGGGCTATTTTAATACTTCCCCATAGGGACCGGAATACACAACAAAAAAAAACGCTCTCTGCCACGAACGTTGGCACTGATCCAAGTCCGGCAGGGTCGTGCTTTTGTTCTAGCTCACTGTGCTGCCCGCATTCTCCACCACTGTGACGCTGAACGGGGAGGTTCAACAAGGTGGGGCGGCACAACGAAGCACAAACACAAGAGCGAGTAAGGTTACTAGGCACGTAGCCTGTTTTAATAATGAAAAACAAGTCGCTACAGACCGGCACGCAGCAAAAAGGCCGCTGCGACCGTCTTTACAGCCAGCAAAACACAACAAAAACAGACTTCAATTAGCAACACTGGCGAAGGTCCGGCAGGCAGGAATACGTCGTCCGCGAACCGGGTACTTCCTTCGCCTTCTAGCCAGAGTCTGAAAAACAAACGGAACACAGTCAGTTAAAGCCCCAAGTGTGGAGACGGTCTATCCCCTCGTCCATGGGACCGCGGCAGCTTAAGTAGCCCCGCAATCACCCTGGAGCAGCGGCAGCTGTGTTGATTGCTGAAGGGCTGCAGGTGTTCCTTGTTGGGGATGTCTGCAGCCGTCGCCGCTCTCCAGGGTGCTGCTGCTTCTGCTGCACGCCCGGCGCTGTCCCGTGTGCTGATCTTGTCTTCCCAGTGGCGGTTTGAGACGACGGCCTGTGGGCACTGCGGCGCTGGAGGGGGGCACCTCCTCTTGCTCCGCCACACAGGGTACAATACAAAGTAACAAATATCGCAATATCATTTTCTGACTTACAAAATGAATTGTAATACTTTGCGATATACTGAATTTCAATGTATTGTCAGATCCCTAGATGTAAGTGATAGATATGACATCCCACACCTCCCAACAACATCATAGTGTACCGCACAGAGTTTATGATGTAGATTGAGTTAAGCTAATGTTCCATTCTAGCTGAACACTTTCATAAAACCCATTGCCTTAATTGTGATATATTATGTTAAATTATGTTCCTTCATTTCAAGGCAAGAGAGAAATCCTATATTATAGTTAGAATAATAGCTTTTTAATGTAATTAGAGTAATTGCTATTTTTTAAACCAAATTTTTTCTCAACTTTACTATTGCTATCTTTGTTGGTTTATACATTTGCGAAAAGGACAATGAACTGTTTCAGTTAAATTAAATTAAGTGATAACCACTAGCAACAAACATTCACAGAAGCTGTTGTCAATTTAGGAATTTCTTTTCTGTTGGTATTTGTACTTACTAAACACTAGTTGTCTACTTCTTTATCATGTTGACAGCCTCCTAATTGGCCATAGTGTCTGTACCACACAATGTGATTTTATGGAGAGGAATTCTATTGTCACAGAGCAAAGCCTTTTCTTCTTATTTAGGGGGGGAAGGGGGTTAAACATGCATCTGAAATCAGTTATCTAGTCACTTCCTTTTACAGTCATGCATCTTGAAAACCCAAATATGATGCATGGAGGGGTAAAGCACTGAGAGACAGGGTGAGTGGGTGACGGGTCTGTTCATCTGTCACAAGGACACAAAATTGTGACCAAAAAAGGACAGTGTGGAAGCCATGCAGAGACTCAGGGAGCCATCAAAGTGGCTCTACAAAAAGCCATGTCATGGCCCGACTGCACACATGACTCTCTGTCCCTGGAACAGCGGCTCCATAATGCAGGCAGCTCACAACTTCATAAGCCTCGATTATAACATTTATAACACATAACTTTGTAAAAGAATGGACTGTGAAACACATGCTTTTCTCTGCCTCCTTCCTTTTATGCTAAAAAGAGAGACAGTCAGACTGAACTGTGCTTCCTTGAAAATAATTCATCTGCCACCTAGTGGATTTGGATGATTTGCCCGCTCTAACTGTAAGTGTTTGTGTTGACACATTTTGTGAGTGTGAAGAGGAGCTTAGAAAACAGGGACAGCACTCAGTACATGCCCATGTAGGGTAATGCACCTCAGGTCAGACACAGGAGATTAAGCACTCCCCACACTTTGAGTTGTACTGAGTTACTCTTTACTGTGAGCAGAATATTTAAATGAAATAAATTGCCCTCTCTTGGCTGCATAATTTGGCTGGGTGTCAGATTGACTCTTCATCAAGACTACCACTGCAAAAATGTTAATGAACCAGTGAAATAATGTTGCATAACAGGGCTGGAGTGAGAGGTAGAGACATTTCCAAAGACATCTGCAGATCTGTTTATCACCCGGAGAAGATGCTATAGACATGGCACGGAGCAGGGAGCTATTCACCCAGAGGGGCATGAGGACAGCAAGGGTTATTGAGAAACAACAAAAAAGTATATCCCTATGTCTTAAAAGTGGTGGCCTAAGGCCAGACTTGAATGAGCATTGTGATGTGTTATTTCCCACATCTAACAGAAAAAATAAATTACCCATGTTGTGCATATTCATGCTCTCACAGTTCTAGAAATATCTTGTTGTATAAATATCATGTGGAAACATTTTTGGCCTATATGTTCCATTTTGGCCCACATAAAAATGGGAGTACATTTTGATGTAAAAAAGTTGGAAAATAGAAATGATTTGTCTTCACGCAGTTACAGTGATAAGCTTGTGCCAGTGAGAGAAAGAACGTTTTCCCTGTAAACCCACACTGGATCACACCACAGTCAGACCGAGATAACGGAGAAAGAAACAGATTCTGGTGGAGCACCCATGTCAGCTGTGCCTTATTCCCCCTCTGACAGGCAGCATTGTGAGGAGCAACAGCAGAGTGGTAGTGGCGGCTAACAGTAGCATGCGCAACAAGCTCCATGCTTCACAAGACAGATATCTTACCCTCACCAAGGGGAAGAGTTGTGAAGAGATGATTAAGAGTTGTGTAAAGATATATTACTTACAGGCATGTTAACAGCAGGGAATTTTCATGACTCCAATCAGTGTGTAATTTTATGAGACAGATGCGCTGGTGCTAAGATGTGAAGGGGTGTAAGTTATGTACTAGGGCTATTCTTGTTTATGGCTGCTTTTAGTAGTGTGTGCAAATGTGAGTGCCTGTTTACATATGCCTCTGTGTGTGTGCTTGTGTGCAAGCTTATGTATGTGCATGTGCCTGTGTGCACTTGAATATTTTTATGACTTTGTATGTATGTATGTATGTATGTATGTGACTGTGTGTATGTGCGGTCGTGTGTGTATGCATATATGTGTTTGTGTGTGTGTGTGTGTGTGTGTGTGTGTGTGTGTGTGTGTGTGTGTGTGTGTGTGTGTGTGTGTGTGTGTGTGTGTGTGTGTGTGTGAGTGTGTGCATGTGTGTGCCATCATATTTATGTATGTTTGCCTGTGTGCACTTGAGTATTTTTATGACTTTGTGCATATGTATGTATGTATGTATGTGAGTGTATATGTGCGTGTGTGTGTGTGTGTGTGTGTGCGTGCGTGTGTAGTTCTATGTAAGTCTACATGTATGCTGTAGCATTAAAGTTTGCTGACATTAAAGTTGATGAAGTAGAAACAGAGGTGCAGCAGCTGAAGGTTTCATCATTTATTTACTGAAGTTATGGTGCTGTGCAGGTAGGACTCTAAAAATACCCACAGCTGATTTCACACTGCTCCAGCTTAGAGGGAGAGCTTTATCACGCACTGGCGCTCCATAGATTCGCAGAGGGAACATTTGTATGAGCTTATACATTTTCATCTATTTGCTCCTGAGTCCCGCAAATCACCTGTTTATACTGCTGAGGGACCCTGCACCATGTACCAGAGGAAAGGGGCTGCGTTTGGGGCCAGGTTGCTCACTGCCTCAGAGATTACCCCAAGTTTTGTGCTGTGAAGCAGCAGATGTACAAATTCACCCCCTCTATCACAGGGTTGTTACCCACAATCCATCTCTCTTAAGAGAGCCAGACAGGGAAGCAGAGGGTATGCTTTGGTATAAAATGGCCCGTGATCAGACCTCCATCCTTCCTGAGTCAGGGTGGACTCTCTTTCTCCTCTACTGCACACACAACCTCTTTCATCACACCACCTCCTGCCTTGAGCTTTTCACTATGAGGGCATGTGAAAGAATTACAGGACCAACAGTATTCTGTTACTCATACTCCTCTGGGGTCTGAGATTTAGGTTCTCTGATTTAGTGGGGCAGCAGGTGCGAGCCTATAGCAACTCCTCTCCTTTTTCTTTCTCCTAAAGCAAAAAGAATAGCACCTCTGTCAGGAGTGCTCTCAGTTGCGAAGGATGTGAGAGTTCTACTGCAGTGTTCCTCTTTTTATATCTCTTTGATAATCAGAGTGTCTTACAATGCATTCCAGAGGGTCACATGATGTATCTTCCCACTTTCTACAGCTCCTCCATAACCAGGCACTGGATTACAGTGTGGTAATATTAAAACTGCTTTACTTCCTTAACCTAAACTTAATCTTTACCTTTCCTACTTTAAGTTAGCTCTTCAAGACCAAGGAATACTCTTGAGGAAAGAATGCAAATGTGAAAGTGTTTTTCTGTGACACATCACCTTAATATCAAATGTAATTCATTTTTAATGGTCATTGACTGGAAGGCCATATGTGTATGAATATGCAGCAAGGCACTGGCCTAAAGAGGAAGACAGGGAGAGAGAGAGAGAGAAAGAGAGAGAGAAAGAGAGAACATCCTGTGGAAAGAATGTGATAGACTATAGTCATGTAATACAATGTTTTCCAGAATAAAATGAACTAACCACAATGTAATGTCTGATTGCAGAAATCGCCCATGTTCTCGGTGTTCATTGCCATTTTGCTGAATCGCACTGTCCAGATGTGTGTGGAGTCAGTGGCTGGCTGATATCAAAGCACACTGAGCAAAGGGGGAGTGCTGCCAGCTGGCTCCATGTGTGGGTGTGAGAGCCCAGCAGGAGGTGGGGGGGCGGCGTTAACGTCACCCTTGCTAACTCCTGAATGCTACGGTGGGGGAGGGGGCTGGACAACACATTTGACTGGTACGTCTGTTGATGTTGCCCACTCCAAACACAAAGCGTATGCTGTTCGCAATTACATGTTAGTACTATGATGAGACGCTGGCGCGGCTGAACGCTGCACAGTTCCAGGTTGGCAGCGTGTTTGCGGCGATATCGGTGCGTGCCAGCAGCAGACTCATTTTCCAGCACTGCTGAAAGCTCCAATCGCTCGTAGACCACAGGCCCAGGAACGATCTGGAGCGCTGATTAATTTGATGAAAGTGTTGCACCAGAGATGTGTGAGTGGAGATAAGGGCTGCATGAGGCGGGATTCCTGTGCTGCCTGAGTGAGCTGGCCGGGCTGCAGGATGCCTTAGCCTCAGGGTTATGTGAGCTCTCCCCTCTTGTTCAGCCTGCTTGCTCCCGTGAAACACCCTCTCTGCTGAAGGTTTGTATGTGAAACTGCTCTGTGTGTGGGGATGGGGGGTGTTAGTTTATCCTAAGTGAATCCACCCTTACATCTGTGAGATTGCCCCCCACCCCCATCCTTCCCAGAAGCATCAGAGCTACTATCTGAACTGCAGCTTGTCAGCCCCTGTAGTTTAACTCTAAATCCTGATCTAAATCTACAGAATATCACATCTGCTCAGGTGAGGCTGGCATCTGTTGGCTCCCCCATGCTGATAAGCCCTGCTCATATCCCTGGGTTGGCTTGCATGCATATGGGTTTCCTGTCCGCACCCGCTGACATGGCAGCGCTGATCCACAGCAGTCTTGGCATTGGGGCACCTGAGGGCAGAAAGAAGCGTGCACATATGCCAAGTTAAGCACTCAAAGACTGACAGTACTTCACACACGCATGCCAGCATATTTCAGAAATCATTTCCCTTCTTTGTGAATCATGCCATAGAAACAAGGTTGCCTGAAATGACCAAAGATACATTAGAACAAAACATAAGCCTCTCCCTGATCCAGTGTGGCTACAGTTGTTGCTGTGTTACATGGGATATGTAGAATTGTAGTGTAAATATGTAAATATTGTTTTTTATCACAAAGAAACAGACACACATACATACAAATGTACATGCAAATGAACTCTCACAGTCATTCACACACACACACACACACACACACACACACACACACACACACACAAACACACACTCTTGCACACACTCAAACTTTCAAATAATAAGAAAGTATAGTGCTGCTTTTGAGAATTTGAGAAATGAATGTAGCTGAGCAGAGTGAAACGTGAGGTCATGAGCTTGGTGGCCTGGCATCCGTGGACTCTTTGAAGTCCTTCACGGTCGATAAAACCTCACGCAGGCCCACCCTTAAGGCTCTCCCCAGGCCTTTTACCTCAAAAACACTTTGACTGATGATTAAACCCTTTTCTTTCAACATTCATCGAGTGAAGAGAGGATTTTTGTTTTTCAGTGGCAGCATTGATTTTGCCCTTTCTATGGTGCTCTGTGGACACCCTGCACAAGCCCTTGAAGGATGCCTGTAGGACTGAGCAGGGACTGTAGGGCTGGGTTTCAGTTGGCTTAAGTTCCTCAGGTTACTGCTACTTTAGTAACTCCCAACAGCTTCCCTAAAGCCTACAGGCTGCCAGCTCTTGTCATTGAGAGATTTGCCATCCTTCCAATCAGTGCTCACCTTCCTGTAGCCCTCTTTGAGCTGCCGATTGTAAAGTCACTGGGATTAGATAAAAATAAAAAGGGGGAAATTAATAAAAAGCACATGTGAAATTTCGGCTGTGCTTTGAATTTTAATGTGTTGTGTCTGGACAGTGGATGAGTCTGATCTATGAACTCTGACCACTGCAATGTTTACTTTAGATGCACTGAGTAAAAAGTATCAAATACAGCCTGTGAGGGGGTGATGGGGGCATCGAACAGTTGATGTGGAGTTGATTTTTCACATTACAGTCTTTCCATGGATTATCCTCACCCATCCCTCGGCTACAGTTCTGTTTTTCAATTTGCATTAATTTTTTGCCTTGTGAGAAGAGGAAATGGAGAAAAGCAACGATTCAGTGCCCCCTCCCAGCCCCCAGCCCTAATGTTTCCCTTGGGGAAAGCAGTGTAAGTAGGAAGTGACCCCAGTCTCCCATCCTGCTGCAAGTTTAACCTGCGGGATGTTACATGGCTCCCCAGCGATGAAGCTCTCTGAGCCTGGAAGAGCCACGCCTCACAAGGCCGGAGCAGACACGTGTGCACTGAGCCATGCTGCGCGTTTTTCAGAGGACGCCCCGCTGTGCCATGATATGCTGTTCTAATTGGGGTGCGTGTTTGGCACTGAGCGAAACACGTTTGATGTGTGAATAATTCCTGTCAGTGTGAATGTCAGCAGTGAACCTGTTTCATCAGAAGTGTGCTTATTGTAGTATAGGTTATACGCAGTCATTACTGGGTGCTGATTAAAATCATTCTTTCTTTGGCTGGGTTCATTTAAGGCTTAGCATCATAAAAGCTCTTATTCCTTGTGTCTGGAGCTATAGTTCAGTCAGTGCCCCAGGCTGCAGACATTACCCCGCCCTTCTTTGCTTAGCCTGATATGGAATCATCAGTATATAATTAAACCCCAATTGTTATCTGTCATTCATTATATGTAGCAAAAAATATCTAGGCTCGAGTGGTCAGCTTGATTCTACTGTGAGCCCCAGTGGCACTCAATAGCAATAGCATTTACTAATGATTATTAGTAAATGCTATTGTAAACTATTGCATTGTGAACTATGATCTTTAGTAAAGCTGTACTTTGTTTCTAGCCTGCCATAAATATCTGATTTCAGCAGTGGAACTCTTAACTCCCCCACAGCACAGACAGCAACAGGAACATCCCAGGCAAACTTTGAGGGATCACACACTGCATAGTCTCTTAGGTGATTGATGATCTTCGATAGCACATTTTCTATGCTTTGCATTATAAATTCTGTCCCTGCCACATTTGAACTGTAAGCTCCATCATCACTATTATTTACTGGAGCATTAGTGACTAGAGCCTCTTTCACTAAGCCAGGAAGGCATGCAGAATGCATAGTCTCTCCCTACTGACAAAAATCTGTGGCTCTTCCATTTAAACCTTGAAGCATAGCAATGCATTATGGGATGACAGGGAGTCCAGAGCCAAAGTCAGAAGCTCTCATGTTTAAAGCAGAACACAGCTAATCCATCTCAAAGCATGATGGGGGCTTTATCATGTTGTAACACCTTTCCTCTGCCTGGTCCTTGGATAATATCCTCTTTTTCACATTAGTGGCTTTGTATTTTTGCGTGGAAAGATTTTGGAATGGAGGTGGTTGGTCATTTAGGTTCACTTGATTGCTTTTGTGAAGAGAATAAATCATTGCTTGGTCCCTCTTAGTTGTGTGTTTGTAGTTCAAGTCCCATGTGAAATTCCATGGAATCTGCTCCACTAGGTCTACCTTTTTCAGGCTGAATGAAGGCTTACAAAGCCACCTCTGGGCCACTGACCTGCAACTATCCTCTGCCAGAGAAGGCTGACCATGCTGTTGTAGGTATTTAATTTTTTCATTATTTATTCCAGCTTACAGGGAAGCAAAGAGGATCAATCCAGCCCCAGTCCCCACCAAGTGTCATCATGTTTCCATGGAAACGACTACGGAACCCCAGTGGCTCAAGGCGGCAGAAACGCGACTGGGTCATTCCACCAATCAATGTGCCTGAAAACTCAAGAGGACCCTTCCCCCAGATGCTCGTCAGGGTGAGTGACTTCAAGCTGGTGATATCACAATGGGAAGAAAGGGGTTGTCCCATGTCAGTGACCTGTCAGTGAATCATGGCAAGATACAAACAGTATCAAGCCTCAAGAGCATCAAGAACAAGGGAATAAGTGTGGACAGATTCTGTAGACCACTGGATAGACAGATGATCTGATCTGTATTTTCACCATTGCAAGTGTTGTTGTTCTGCCACTGAAGTAAAGCATTCAGTCGTGATGCATCTTATGAAAATTCACAAAGTGAATTCACAGTGACAAAGCATATTCTGTGTCTGGCCATGTGTATTTGTGAATGTTGAGAATTGCAATACAGTGCCAGGAAGAATCCTGTAATAAGGAAAGTAGATGGCATGGAAGGAAAGTAGAAGCTGACCATCTGGCTTTCCCAATGGATGCATGGCAGAGTGAAGCAAGACGTATATGTGTCATAAAGCCTAAACTGCACAGCTGAAAATTGTACGTTTATTTATATGATTCATATGAAGACTGGTGATAAAGACTGCTCAATCAATTTATCAGAAGTCTTTAATACCTGTCTTTTTAACTTAAACTGATTAACTTGCAATACTGAAATGATTCAATGTAATAGGTTTCCTCATACCATTAGCGTTAGCTTAAAGGGGATGCTAAGATATTTACATGTCCAAAGCCTAAATGAAACGTTATGAAAGAATGTGCCTATAAGCTTGCATCTAGGTATACATATGCAGGCGTAGGTTTCTATATACCATTGAAATAAATGTTATTATGAATGTCATTAGTTGTTTATTGTGTGTTAATCAAGCTTTGCTTCATTTTGCCCTAATTTCAGGGCAATCTGGGATGGCACAGTGGCCAGCAGGCCTGTGCTTGCAGAGAACGTCTAAACAAGCAACCTTGTCATGGGCTTTTTTGAACAGATTTCAAAATGTAAATTATCATGGCTTCCTCCTGTCCTCCCTTCATTACGAGCATTGTGGGTGATCATTGTGGGCAATAATTGGCTGCTAGTGATTATTCGGCCATCATGCCAGCTGTGCTCTGATGTGCTCTTTGGACAGGTGGGAAAATGATAAAAAAGAAGGATTTTTTCAAAATTACAAAATTAATTTTTTAAATATATGCATGCAGTGGCCTCAGAGGGAGCCCCTAACAGGGGTCCTCTTACCTCTGTGACACCACCCTCCTGCTGAAATGGTCATGGTGGCTACCTACTGCCCGCAACAGTTACAGCAACATGAGGCTAAAATGGCAACATAAAGCACGACACGAAAAGTTGTCAGCGCCTCAGTATACCTGTTCGGGCACAATGTATTTAATTTAAGTTGTTACCAAGATTAACAATAGCACGCATATTTGATTTTGGGTGATTACTGAACACAGCAGTATATTTATATGAAAATAGCTCATGCTTTCCTTTAATTAACATTTTCTGACAGATTTAGGAGGGCATGGGGATTGAATCCAGATCTGTATCTGTTCTTATTGCAGTAGTATTACACCCAGACAACGATGAGGAAATACAGACACGACTCACCCTGAAACTAATTACAGCTCTGTTACACACTGCAACTTTTGCAAGGTGCAAAAAAAGATGGGAAAAAAGTATGTAAAATTAGATATATAACTAAACACATACATAATTGGACTGTCTCAGCTGCCAGATACTGTGTTTGTGAACTTTTAAAATTCATAGCAGAATGTTGGGTGTTGAGATCTGTCATAACAGAGCGTTTGGTTTGCCTCATGAAACTGTGTAATTCAGTTGTTTGGTCTAGCTCATAAACACATCCAGCAGGCAGGGGCATACTGTGCTATTGCTCTCCTATCTTGATATGTCCAACCATCATCTATATTCTGCTGTCTAAAAACAACACTTTTATTTTAGTTTGATTTAGATTTTGGCCAAAAGAACTTTCACTCTCTCTTTGGCTCATGTTGGCTCTCTCTTGTTCCCATGCAGTCCTAAGAGGGTGCTGCCAGAAACGTTTGCCCAACACCTTGGCATCATTGGGCAGTTTAAAAACCCGGCTGTGCTTTGCTTGTTCTGGCAGAGAGCAAGATGACTCTTATAATTCAGCATCATTTTAATGATCTCTCAGAAAAAACTGAAATTACATGATTGTCTACCTCTGAATGCCATCAGTCCATTCAAATTTTGTTAATTTCCACATGATCTTTCAGATCCTAATTGCCAAATGTAAAGGAAGTATAGAAACAAAACTGAACTAAATGCTTAAATTGCATCTAATTTCAATTTACCTAATTTGCCCAGGTAGGCACAATGTGAGAGTTAAACAAATAATAGTATTGAAGTTTTCATCTTTGGCTGGAGTAATTCATAAAAGAATCATGGACCAAGTATATGGATATTGAAGTGTGAACTTAAGGTTTTGGAGTCCATGTTTTTGGAGTTAATATTTAGCTTGCTGGCCTTATGACCTTGTAGGAAGCAACAAAAATATATGGTACATGTCCACTTCCATGTCCAAATCACATACATGTCTATTTCCTCTTGACCTTCACCTCAATGTACATGACAAGAAGCAGACGTATGTGTGACTGAATGTGTCACAGTCATCTGGAATGGCAGGACATACGCATACAACCAGCGAACAACTAGCATCAGCTCTGCCATTTCACTTCCCCCCTTCCACATTGGACCAGTGAATCATTACACATAATACCTGTCCCATTTAAAGTGAGAGCATCACAAAGACTCTAGGGAGTGTAGCCTGCAGCATGTGATGTCCTGGACTGTCCTTCAAATAAATGCAAGGAAAGCCTATGTGTAAATAAACAATCTTGAGCAGAGTTCTCTCTCATGTCAGTGGTCATGAGTCAGCCGAAATGTCTGCTGGTTGACCTGTCAGCTGCCCACTTAATATATTGCAGAGAAAAATTGTCTCTATTATCATTCAAATTGCCTGCACTGGTTTATGTGAATGGGAGAAACACTATAATATATAGCACATCTTGTATGATATATAGTATTTTAAGTAGAAACCGATGAAAAGCAAACCTCTAGACAGCCATGACTGGGAGTTCTCAGTGTTGAGACACAATTAACTTTAATCATACAGGAGTTATGTAGGTTTAAGTGGGCCAAAGTTCAATACCTCCACCCAATAATGTGCTAGTGTCATTCTTCATCAATGAGAGGTGCGCATTTTATACTCCTTTTGTCAATGCGAGTAGCACGGCAGTGATTTACTAAATTACTTACAGCAGTTTTATCTGCTTTTAAATGATATTTGTTCGGCCTGACCAAGAGATCCCCCCTTACCCCCGCCCCTCCTCTTGGACCGGGGTAGCTATGCTCATGCTTGTCTGTGTTAAGTGTTCCAAGGAAAAGCCCAGAGACCAGTGCAGTGACCATAGCAGTGGCTATGAGTTTTGACCAAAAAATATATTCCCTCGGTTAAAATCTAATGAGCCTATTTTGTAGCCTCAAACTCTGGAACATGATGTAACCCAAAAATGTCTAACATTGATGTCTCACCCTAAATAAATAAATGTCGGGGCTGTGATGCTTGGTTGATATAGCATAGTAGCGCATTTAATCCTCATTATATTACATGTAACATGCTTGTTGGTTTTCTCTGGAGGTACTGAAGTGTGGAAGGCTGTATTCTGACAAGTGGGGGCAGGTTAGAAATGTAGCCTTCTAACGAACAATCACAGGCTCTTTCTTTGTCACTGCATGTCCATCAAAACTCTGTTTTGGGCATAAGTGCAGATATTTTTACACATTATTTTCTAAAAAATAATACCACACTTTCCAAAAATAACACAAGGATTTTAAATACATTTTGAAGAAAATCACATTGTGCTCAAGACCACAGCTGTGCTGTCCACAGACACATTAAAATTAAAATTCTTCAAAATTCATTCTGTACAACTTAGTGGCCCTTTGAGGTGAGTGCAGAATTAGTTTTTGGAAACATTTGTTTTATACTTGCTCCCATATTAATATCCTGACCATGGGTTCTCCTATAGTATGTTTTACAAGACGTCTGGTCAGAAGTAGAAAGCCTCTGATCTAGTTTGTGCAGAATAAATAGTTAAATAGGGGAGACTGAGCATAAAGATATATGTCATATGCTAGATATTTATACTCAGCTTCCACAGAAATGGAGGCAATGTGTGAAACGATGGGACATTATTGTGCAGAATTCATTCATTCATTCATTCATTCAACAAAATATGGTTACTCTGCCAGAACCTTCCAGAAATATTTGCTGTTTTCTTGAGAGAGAGAGAATGAGAGAGTGTTGATGGGGAAAGAAAGGGATGTATAGCATAAAAGAGCAATTTCTCTAAATACACCGGTGTACTTTGGGGTGATTGGATTTTTATATCTGGAATTTAAACATCAGTGACTAGTTGGTTAATGGTTTTTTTTTAATGGTTGATTGATTTCTGTGCTAAAATCACATTAGTTCCCTTCTATACAGAAGATGCAGTCAAGCTGCCTTTGGACACAGAAAGATGCAAAGCATATTCAATGGAGTACATTCACACAAGCTTGTTCTTACACATACACATACACACACACACACACATACACACACACACACACACACACACACACATACACATTCACATACACACACACACACACATACACATTCACATACACATACACATACACACACACACATACACACATTCATATACACATACACACACACACACACATACACATACACATTCACATACACACACACACACACATACACACACACACATTCACATACACACACACACACATACACACACTGACATACACATACACACACACATATACATGTGCATGCACAAAGAAACATGCACATGCACATCCACAAAATATTTGTAAATAGGTATCAGCAAAAGGATTTCACAGAAAAAAAATATTCATCATAATCCTACCCACTTCCTCAGCACAGAGAGGAAATCTGTAATAAATTAATTTTTAATAAATTAATCAGAGCTTTGAGTATTGAAGCACAAACAGTGAAATTATAAACAACATTATTACTTCAAAATCCATGGCAAGTATTTACTTCTGTTTTCAGATGTGACAAGAAATGAATTAGTTCTGTTTTCAGATTATGTGAAGTTGATATCAGAGTGGTAACTGAACTGAAAATTGTTTTGCCTCACATAAACTGTGATTACCAATTTATCTTAAATGAAGTGGGCTTTGTATTAAATGTATTAATTCTGCCATTTAGGTCATGATTTCAACAGTGGAAAAAGCTTTGTATTTTCAACACAAGAGCAAAATGATATACTGAAGATACACATCAAGTTGTGAAATAAATGTATTGTGTGTAAAATGTTCAAGAATTGCTACCAGCTGCATTAAAAATTACAATTAAAATTTTGTGAAGGGCATTTTGCATTGTGGCATGAAACTCTGTCCCTGGTCTGTTGCTCAAAGATACTGCCTTCTTATATTTTTTTTTTTGTGAATTGCATTTAAGAAAAAAAAATAACTTCATGAACGCCAAAAAATAACATTATGGCAGGAACATTATTGAAAGGACAAACAAGCAATCGCAACAGCCCACTAACAAAATATGCATCTGTGATTCCAAAATAAATGCATTTCAAACTCTGTTATTGATTTCAAAATTCAGGATGACTGTAGCACCCATTCAGCAGGAGAAATTGGCAGACATAGTACAGAGAAGTCAATTCCTTGTCTGGGGCTTTCACAGTGAAAGCTACCACTGTCTTTTAATTTTTATTTATTATTTAAGTCAAACAAAAAGGAGAGCTGAAATTCATGCAATAAAGTACATGTTTACTAATTAGTTCAAGCATTCTTGATGAGCAAAAAATGAACTCAAAATAAATTTTTGAATAAACTCAAAAAGCTGAGACAGAGCTGCTGGATAGTCTATCCTGTTAAAGCACTGCTCCAGTGTCTGGGCAGGTCCCACAGTCTGCTGCTGAAAGTGCACCATGCTCAGTGAGGCTGGAGGACCACAGGGCAGAGCAAAACCTGCCATAGAATCATAAAGGGGTGAGGGGTTTCAGTCAGCAGGAAATCTCTGCCCCCTTGCGTCAATGGGAGACCGAATGCACATTAAGCACCTTAGGGTTTGTGGGTGTTTCACTGGACTATGGGGTGAAAATTAGCAGTGGCTGTAATACCATGCTTGTGATTGTAGTAATTATTAAAACCTGAATTCAGTGGCTGCTGGGTGGCTCATCCTGTTATGATTCAAAGCAATCTCTTGTAGTACTCAAGGGGAGGTTGGGGAGGTTGTGTGTTGAGAGAAGGGGTATTATGTGAACCTGAAAGCCAGCTCTATGCTGAGTGTACTTCAGTGTGTGTGAACAACATAGATTTGTCCTGCACAGTTTACACTTGGGGATTACCAAAATCACCTTTTCCAAAGGCCATAGCAGAGGACTGGTTTCCCACAAAGGCAAACACCTTTCTTTGTGCAACAAGCAGAGTTTTAACACCTCTCTCAGTGTTAGTCTCAGCCTGGCTTCTCCTGCTGATGTCAGGGCTGTTAAGCCCAAACTCTCATTTCACATTACTGAGTGATATTTTTATCCTTCTTTTCTGTGTTTCTATGTGGCTGTATGCATGTGCGTGTTTGTGTTTGTGTTTGTGCATGTATTTGAATAGTGGCAGAGAGATGTTTTGTATATGAGTAGCAATGTGTGTGTGTGTTTCTTTGTATGTCTGTCCATTCAGGTGCATTTGCCTCTCATACTGCTCACTTTCACTTCCAGTATTGAAATCTCTCATCTTTCCCCTGGGCATTGGAGAGCACTTTGGCACCTGGCTCCTTTCTCCCTTATTCACAAATTCTGTTTGTGTTTTGAGCATCAACTACAATGTGACAGCTAATTAGCTCCTATTGTTATGCAATCATTCAGAATGTCTGGTTATGGCTATTCCAAACAAATCCATTTGTCTGTACACACTAACAGTAAGAGCAGAATGGACACACAGGTGTCAATGACAGGACGGCACACCTGAGTAAGGACACACATGGACAACTGTCAGGTCCATCTAAACAGTGCAGCTGACAGCTGATGTAAGCCAGAATGACTGAGAGGCGAGGGCATTGCCAATGTGATGTGGCTCCTTCCAATGACTTGCTCAAACTCATCCCTTATTTCACCCAAAAGCTGAAAAATGGCATTTGTAGACAGGTGATATGAATTATTTTTTCCCTCTGACATTCCAAACAGATTTTCCCATTCTCTTCATGTTGGTCTTTGACTTTTACTGTGTCTGCTTCTTGACAGCCAGCTACAGTTGCGTGTCTGTTTTTTACTTGCTTCTCATTTGAACTAAAAGGCATACACAGTTACCTTCCCAAAATTGCTTTCAGGCTATGTAAATCACATTACACATGTTAAAGTCATCTATTTGCATGACCTCCTCCCACAATTTTGTAAGCTAATGTAGGGATGCCAAATGTGTATAGTTATTCAAACTAACCTGTAAAAATAAAAAATATGAATATATTTCAATTTTAACAAATGCAGTCCTCATTGCATTTCATTAGTTTATCACCTTTGACATTTTTTCTTATGACAACAGTTTTACATTCAATTTTGTATGTACAAAACCTTTAGTTGATCAAGTGTGAAGACCACATTGCAATAACACCAAAGGGGAAATATGACTGCAGACAGAATTAATACCTCTGTGAGGCTATTTAAGGTCTGCGTTTCACTTCCCATGGCTCCAGCAGGAACCACGACTGTTTCCAGACTCAGGGTTTTATGGACATAGATGGCCACTAAATTGTGTGGAATTAATGTAAGGCTTCAGATAACTGGAGGGAAAAATAAAATGAAAGAGTCCTTTCTGGTTAGGGGACTGTTTGGCCTACAGAGAGAAGCTAAGAGCTGGCAGAATTTTCTGGGTCAAAGCCCTGGATTTGGGAGTAAAGGATGGCTGAGTGGGGTTCTCCTGCTATGGTGCAAAACTTCCACAGACCTCAGCTGTGCTGTATTCCTGGCTGGAGCTTCTGGGTGAAAGGATGGCATTTGGTAATGATTCTCCTATGGAAAATTCCAGAATATACAGAATACAAGATTTGCCATTTGAAATTTGCTGGCAAGAAATATGCAATGGTGTGTCTCTTTTATACTCTTGTTAATACTTATGCATAAGGTTTTTTTTTATATACATTATTAATCGCCTTTGTCCTATTTTGCAATTTGAACTATTTTATTTTTTTTTCTACTGAGTGTATCCTAATATGCTTTTGATTGGTTGATTTTAATTGTTTTGTTTCGTCATACTACATAATGTAGTGTTATTGTATTAATTATACACTGTAATAGCACCTCTAATTTAACTTGACCTTTAGGTAAAGGGTGTGGAACTATGGATATTGTCACTCAAACCAGTTATTTTGCCACATTGATTATAAAGAATGAAGAATGCTACTGGTGTGGGGGGTTGGGGATGGGTTATGGGGGGGGTTGGATTGTACATGTTAGAAAACTTAAGCTTCAGGACAAAGCACAGAAACTGTAAGTGTTGGCTCTTTCTGTGTCACATGAAATCATATACAGTCACCGGTGAAGCCTTAACCTTATCCCGTTCATTAATGGGCCTACTGCAGAGAGAGAGAGAGAGAGAGAGAGAGAGAGAGAGAGAGAGAGGCATTCCAGGAACAGCTGATAAGTAGCATTATTTTCTAGCTACGTTTTTGGGAGATATGGTAGCAGGCAAATTAAATGAAGGTTTTTTTAAAACACTATCTTCACATTGCACACATAATGTGCTGGCATTCCCAGGGTGTGGCTCCTGAGCTGGTGTTCAGGTGTCAACAGTAACAATCAACAATTCTTATGTTTTTATGTCATGACTCACACTGACCTGAGCATCATGTGGATGACCTCTCGAGGATTACCAGTGCTTTTACAAACAGAGCATCCTGAGTAAACTGTTTAAAAGCCTACAGTTTGATTAGGTGTGCAGCTATTTACATTAAGGGCTGTGCTAGACTTTTGTATTCTGAATTTATCTTCTCAAAGACATTCAAAAAATGAAATCATAAAGAAATGTTTATGTAGGATTCAGTAAAACAAGGAGTCTTTTCAGTTTTAATCAGGCTGTAAAAATACCTGAAAAATAATTTAGATTTTCAACTCATGCTGGCATTTGTTTTGTTTTTTTTGTATCTTATTTGTTTTTAACTAAGGAGATAAATGTGTTTTGTTATTGTTTACCTCCAGCTATTTATAAAACACCATTGTAATATCTGAAATTATTGAAGCATAACATGCACATTGTTGATTTCTGTACTTTCTCTCCCAGTTTTTTGCATTAACAGTATAAGAAAACAGAATAAACAGCGTAATCAACCCAAGTAATCAAAGAGTGATAAGGAAGGGTAATTTTGGTGTTGACGCAAATTCTCTGAGCTCCTCAGTTAATTATGTTGCATATCCTGCTTTTATATCCTGAACTTATAACCCTGAAATAATATAAGTTCTACTTATATTTATTTGCATCTATTTGTATACCTTGATTGATGCTGAAGAGACCGTTTGTGTGAAGTGGCTTTTTAAGAGTGAATAGGTAGCCTCCATTTCATGAGTAGCACTTGTGAATCAACTCACTTGTTCACCAACTGTCCTCAACAGCTGAGGTGAGTTCATCTGCCAGGTACATGTTTGCTCTGTGGCCAGTTACTAGCTGCATTTGTTGCTTGGTTAAGAATTGTCTTTATGTCTGAAACAGGCTGTCAGATCCAAGGATGAATGAATTATTTAATCAATGGAGGGTGTTGAAACGCCATTCTGTGCAATTCCGCCTTAGTTTGATCCCTTGGCACAAACCAGACATTTTAAAGAATTTAAAAAGGCAGGGAGGAAGGTGGAGGAGAAGGAAACACAAAGGACATGGATCTGTCATGAGCTGATCTTTAGTTTCTGAACACCAGAGAGACAGTTTTATCTCTGCTCTGTTCCTTTTTTCTTATTATTCTCTCTTTCTGTCCTCCATCCACAAATAAGTATTCATCGAGCATGGTACATCTATATTGGCTGTGACTTCACTCTTTTTACCTTGCACAGTTTATCATAAGCAGCGTTACTCTCATAGTTTAAGTTAGTGTCTGTGCATATGGGAAGAAGTGTTTTCAGGGCTGTGGAATCCAGTTACAGACAAAAAGGTAGAAAAAGTTACAATATTGCCTTGGTGGAAATATAATGTCAATGCATGTTCTTAGTCATAAGATTGAATTCAATCTGTGCAATGGTGGTCATGACATTTACAAGTAAAGTCAAACAAAAAAAGAAATTCCAGTATACTGCATGTTATATGCTTCTGGTTCCTTTTTCCCTATATCTTGTGAAGTGCAAAGTTGAAGTAGATGCCTGTCAGAAAACAATTGAATTCAGTGCTGTTTATTTTAGCACTTGACATAAAGCCCTTTCTGTCAGAATTCATGTGTAGAAAGTACAATGCAGGGAAATGTGCAATTCTACTGTGCCTTTTAAACTGGCAGGACTGACTCCCTGGCAATCAAACCTTTTTCAAAATTTGTCCTGTCTTAAATCAGTAATTAATTTGAATGAAAAGAGAACATTTTGCTTTTCATTTTATTTTTTTTTTGCAATTTCAATTTAATTCACACTATTGCTTTCAGTTTATGTGAACAGAATGTTTCTTATTGTATCAGTGTAAAATTCAGTGACAAGTCAATGTTTTCACACTGGGTCTCCTTGTGACATTAATTTATTGCATTTACAAAAACATCAAAATGCCCTGTAATTACTTATGTGGTTATTGGCATGTTCCCCTTGCGGTGTGACCTGCAAAGCATACACTTTAAAATGATTAGCCATTTTCACAGATATTTGCTGATGCAATTCAGGTTAAGTACCTTGCTTAAGGGTATGTTCACAGTACCCCACATGGGAATCAAACCTGCAGCCTTTTGGTTAATGAGTACAACACCTTCACTGCCGTGTCACATGGCTGTCCTACCTTACCTCCATTGTTGTTTTGCTTGCTGATGCTAACTCAGACTAGCAGAAAGGAAGGGCTTGACGGGACTCTTCACCATCTCTCTGACACCACTGTGCAGAGAAATCCAGACAGATTGTCCCTGGCGATTCACAGATTATGTTGCACAGGTCTGGCTGTCAGCCAAACATGAAGGCAGAGGAGAAATCAAACCACTACACTGGGTCATTCCTATGTGATCCACTGGCTACCATCTCTAATTTATTAGTACACTCAATAGATGCCTCTTGCACAGCTTAATTTCCCCTACACCTCTCTGTGTCCTGATGTCAATGGACCCTGAAGATTCAGAAAAAGTTTGAATTTCATAAGCTTGCCATCTACCGGCTCACACCAATGAATCTTCTTCATGTGACGTTTTTTCATTAATGGCTAGAATGCTAAAACTGATGTCCTGTCTGAAGTGGGATAATGTGAATTAAGACAAGGCACACTGTTCATCTCCCTGCTTTGTGAGAATGAGGAACGTATTCCATTGTTGTTGGCAGGTAAGAGTCTACAGTACTACATATTCTGCACCACAGATCATGTGCCTTTACACCATGTGTCATCTGAAGGTCTATCTGACTGCTGTCTCTTTTTTTCCATTTTTCTATTCTCTCCCAATAGAAAAATCACTAATCATCATGTCATCTATAACCGCAACCCTTTCAGCAGTATTGTGATGAATCAGCTTTGCTTTCTGCTGGGTGATAAGAGAGTGTAGATTTCATATCGCATTTCAAGCAAGGGTCAGTCTGTTTTTTAGACAGTAATGTTGCTGATGTAGCATTTATTTAAAGATGAAAGTAACATAAACACTTCGTTCAGTGTTTCCACATAATGTTAGGACTCTGAGAGTAGACAGAGCACAGATGATGTCATGATTCAGTGAGGATATCTTGGTCTTATACCCCCACTCTCTCTTTTTAAACATACAGATCCTTAAGTGTGGACAAAGCATTTGGACTTTTCTCAAATGGTGGAGTCAAAAGAAAATATAGTCTGATGAATTTAGCCCCTCTAAATCTCTGCCAGTGAAAGTTGTTTGCCCAGCCCTTCTTTTACTCCTGTGATCATCATTCTTGCTCTCACTCTTTTTTTTTTTTCTTTTTAAAGACTTCTATTTAACCTTAAAGAGAGATAATTCCATATTCAGTTCAACAAAAGCCTCTCTGAATGGAAGCAATTTCCTGGTTTGATGGAAGTTTAGTCCCATGTTTCTGCAGCTGTCTTTTTCTGTGTCGCTATCTTCGTATCTCTTTTATTCAATGGTTATTTTCTCATCAGCTAATTCTCTCAGCCTCTTTGACACTGGGTTTAAAAACCCCCATAGGAGGGAAGGAAATTGATCATCAAGGTGACAATGCATTGGTTGAACAGTGTCTGGACAATTCATTATGTCAATGAATAGATTTCTGTGAGAGAAAGACAAAGATGTGAAGTGCAGAGCATAATTTTCATGTTAAAACTATAAAAATTAAATGATCTAAATTTCATTGTAATTACACGTAAATGTGATTGTTATATCTACTGATTATGATATTAATACTGTTTATTCCAGCCCCTATATAACCCCATTTTCACAACAATAGCATATTCAAGATAGTTTACACAATTCTTAACTTTTTCAAAATACATTTTAATTAATTTACCTGAACATAACTTTATTAAGAAAATGTGTATATTCAACATAACACTCATTATGGACAGGGTAAACATCGGCAGTGGCTGTAGCACAGAGATAAAAACTAGGATAGAGTGACAAATCCATTACCAAATATTCTGCCTCTATAGGACCAGATCTCGACCTGAACGAAAATGTGAAATTCTTAAAAACTCAAACCTGCTTGTGTCTTTGGTACTACAGCCAAGTCACCTACTTCTATTTTAAAAAAAAAAAGATAAAGCAATAAAAACAGGGCAGAGTATCTGCTGGAGAGGGCCACTACAGACCAGACCATCTGGACATCTAACCATAGGGTTGTTGGTTCAATTCCCATGGAGCATATCTATGTTCTACCCTTCAGCAAAGTTCACTTGAATTACTATAATAAATATTCAGCTGCATTAATTGATAACATGAAGTAAATGTGAAGAATGTAAGTCACTATGTCTCGGGGCAGTTGCTAAGCAAATGAATAATCATAAATAACAAAGGAGGTGCAGCAGTTGCAGAACTGAAAGCAGAAACTCTTTCTAGATAAACCTTTTCCCATGTCATAGCTTTTTAATCTGTATCTCAGAGAAACTGTTGTTTGCATATTTATTGCATCCACCAGTGTCATTTTGTGTGTATTATTAGCCCACTCCTTTTGTCACATTCAAACAAACAGCAAACAGTCTTAAGATAACTGACTTTATTGAAGCTCTACAAAGAATCCATGTTTTACTGCCCTCAACAGGACACCTTCATTAGAGTAACAGTGCATTCACATGATCTAAAAATGAAGTGCTAATTGAAATGGAGGGAGGTTGCTTTTGTGGCCAGATTTCAGTTACAGTCATGGAGCAGTTTATTTAGAAGAGAAAATACAATACAGACCACAGATTATACCAGAGAGTCTCCCTGTCCCCAGATACTGTAGAGGCATTTTCCAGTGCTTCAAATCAAAGGGAGGTTAGTCAACAATATGGTGGAAGCTCCCAGCTACAACACAGTGCTCCCATTGGAAATCAATGACATACGCCGCAAAGCAAATCTTGCAACAAAATCCATGTGAACAGGTCTTAAGAGTGCTCTCGATGAAAAATTCTGCCTCCGTCAAAGCTCTTTCTCCACAATGATGGAGCTGCCCTCTGGGGGTCTTGTGTATGAGGAAACAAGGAGATAATACATTTCAAACCTGAGAAATGACAGCTTTGGGAACATTTTATTTAGCCTCAAAGCAGAAATGGAGTAGCTGGAGTGCTTTTCTGATTTGGAAAAGGGGTCTCACTCTGTTCTGAATCACGCACTGAATCACACTGTGATTCTTATGAAATCACTTACGTATACAGTATCATGGCTTGTCCATTTCTTCACTGGACATAATATGTGCTTTATCTTGTCATGATAGGCATCTATATATTTCTGTTTAATTTAAAAAATGTATTTTTTAATTGCCCAGGGATGAGGTGAATTTCATTAGTGTGTCAAATTAACTTTGACTGTAAACATAAGCTTCCAGTTTGAGACGTATGTCAGAAAAATCTTTTTTATGTTTTGTTTCATTATTGGTATTCTTCTTATATATAAAATGACAGTGATCTACAACACTGAACTTAATTATGTTATCAGACCATTTTATTGAATGTCACTTGTTGAGGGTTGAAAATATCTGAAAGCTTTCAGATTGAGAAAAGGAAATGTTTTGATTGTTTTTCTCTCTACCTGTTTTATTCTGTTTGTCATCAACTGAGCATACGAATAGAATGATTGAATTATTATTGAATTCCTTTTTGAGATATATTTTCCAAAAATACTTTACAAAAAGTTCTATTGATATTTAGAGCACTAACAAGAAATTTGCAGCCCTTGTTTGCTTGCCGCTCTCTAGTGTTGACAAACATATGTTTCTTTGTTTTATACAGGCTATAGGTGTGATGTGTGTGTGTGTGTGTGTGTGTGTGTGTCTGTGTGTGTGTGTGTGTGTGTGTGCATTCACTCACACACATATCTTTGAATGTGAAATATTTACTTGAAATATCTTTCTTTAAATACAAAAAGAGACATGTGTCTGACAGGCTTTGAAGGCAAAGAGAGCAGCATCAAACAGGAACAAAACCTAATGTTTAGAGAAAAGAGAGAAAGAAATCATTTTAACAAGATCTTAGCTGTCTCGAAACAAAGTGAACAGAAGGTGTAAGAAAGTGTGAAACACACACAATATGAAAGGAGCTACAAGACAATGCTCCCAGGGGAAGGATAATAGTGAGAATTTTCCAAAACTTTAAGTTGAAAGTGAGGGAGAGTTTATAACATTCACCAGAATGTATTCTGTGATGTATGTGGAGGCCAATGTGAACTGAGTTGTAACAGTCAGATGTTGGATCTAGCGCCTGATTGCTAATACCCCTGTGTTTAGACACAGCTAAACTGGACCTGGCGCCTGATTGCTAATACCCCTGTGTTTAGACAAAGCTATGCTGGACCTGGCACCTGATTGCTAATACCCCTGTGTTTAGACACAGCTATGCTGGACCTGGCGCCTGTCTGCTAATACCCCTGTGTTTACACACAGCTATGCTGGACCTAGTGCCTGACTGCTAATCCCCCTGTGTATAGACACAGCTATGCTGGACCTAGCGCCTGACTGCTAATACCCCTGTGTTTAGACAAAGCTATGCTGGACCTAGTGCCTGACTGCTAATACCTCTGTGTTTAGACACAGCTATGCTGGACCTGGCTACTGACTGCTAATACCTCTGTGTTTAGACACAGCTATGCTGGACCTAGTGCCTGACTGCTAATACCTCTGTGTTTACACACAGCTATGCTGGACCTGGCTACTGACTGCTAATACCTCTGTGTTTAGACACAGCTATGCTGGACCTGGCTACTGACTGCTAATACCCCTGTGTTTACACACAGCTATGCTGGACCTAGTGCCTGACTGCTAATACCTCTGTGTTTAGACACAGCTATGCTGGACCTGGCTACTGACTGCTAATACCTCTGTGTTTAGACACAGCTATGCTGGACCTGGCTACTGACTGCTAATACCCCTGTGTTTACACACAGCTATGCTGGACCTAGTGCCTGACTGCTAATACCCCTGTGTATAGACACAGCTATGCTGGACCTGGCGCCTGACTGCTAATACTCCTGTGTTTAGACAAAGCTATGCTGGACCTGGCGCCTGACTGCTAATACCCCTGTGTTTAGACACAGCTATGCTGGACCTGGCGCCTGACTGGAAATATGCCTGTGTTTACACACAGCTATGCTGGACCTAGTGCCTGACTGCTAATACCCCTGTGTTTAGAAACAGCTATGCAAATTAATTTTTGAGGGGAATTGATGTCTAATCCCTAATGCTGTAAATCCGAAATTCTTTGCCAAGTATCAGATGGTTTAATATGGCAAAACTGTTTACATGTAATCTATTTACTGCTTTGAAATAAACCTTTAAAGCAAGTTAGGGTTCAAGTTATTGAGGCCTTTTTGAATTGTTAATGACTACTAATTAGTTTATTTTTCTTATTCCTTGTTTTGCATTATATAAGAATCAGTTCATCTCCGTTGACCCATATTCATTAATCCACCATGCTGTTAGGAGACTCCACTTTGTTGATTAGGATATGCAGGATGAACTCATAACATGGTACCATCCTTTGACTGCTGGGTAATTGCTGACTGGGAATGATGTGGTTCAGTTTTCTGCTGAGGCTTGTTTTGCAGGTCTGAGACACAAGAGGCATTGTACTTCTTTTATTTTAATTATATGTGGACCTTTACAGTTTATCCTATAACATATCTGACACTTATAGGGAGAGACCCTATGCAAGGTGATAATGTGTGTTGCTAGAAGTCTGTAAAAATACTATTTTAGAAATGTGTTCTTTGCAGAGGGTGTTTTGGATTAAAATTTGTCATTATAACACGACCAAACACATATTAATGAAATGCAATGAGTGTATGTGTGCGTATGCATGCATGTTCTTTTGTACAAATGGATGTGTGTGTGTGTGTGTGTGTGTGTGTGTGTGTGTACTATCTTCACTATGATTTTTTAGTTTAGTTGTAGGTGTCCTCTCACTTCCAGATGTATGCTGAAATGAGCAGACACTGTATGGGGAGTTCATTCATGCTCCAGCAGCTGAATGGGTCACATGGTATCAGGTCAGGAGGCATTGTCTGTGCGTCCTCTCAGTGCAGATCAGGCTCCAGAGCTCTGGCTGCTGATTGGTCATCACCAGCTCTCACACTGGTGGCTCTGCGTCTTTCTGCACTCACTCAGTGTTTTGTAGTGGGAAAGTGGTGTTCCTGTCAGACACATGCATCTCACTGGGAAAAATTGTGCGTAGAGGTCTTAATTAAGAGGGACGGAAGTGTGAGGTTCTTGGAGAGTTTTTGTTTATCACAGATCCAGCCTCTGGGAGAAAGTCTGTCTCCCAGCCACACCCACTCTGTCACACAGGATCCTACAGACAGAATACAGTACACCATTCCTCCCTCTGCTGATCGCACTCTCCATCTCTGACCTCACTGACACCCATCACACATGGGGATCTCTGTTTGTGTTGCTTTTTACTCTACCTGTCTGTTCTCAGGGTTGATTGAGCATTTCATTTAATACTGTATGACGGAACATGTGTTTGGGCCAGCAGGGTGTTTAAAACAGAAAGCTAGTTTATTTTTATAGCCTGCTGTAGGTAAACACTATTAGTAAACTGATGTTTACTTACATTTTGCATTTATGGCTGACAATTTTCTGACTAAACAGATAGAGACTGATACATACATTTGAATTTGTATCCATAACATTTCACACAGAATGAACTTAACATTTAACAGAAAAGTACAAATGCATTTTGTGGATGGGTTGTGGGAGGTTGGGGTAAGAACATGGACTGTCTTTATGATAATCTACATCCAGACCATAATTTGGTTAAAATTATTTTAGACTGCTCATATTCAGAGGAAGTATATATTGATATAAATTGAGCACTTTCTTTTCTATGAATACCTGATTTAGAAATACAGATTAATGCTAATGGAATTAATTCATCTTAATTATATTAAGTAATTGTTACATTGCCTAGAACAATTAAAAGGACAGTAATCTGTGTAATCATCTGAGACAGCTGCATAAAACCTTTTAATGATGCAGATATTAAGGCAATATTGTTGAAGAAAAATTATTTCCTTATAGCAAATAGCAGCACATAGCACATTTCTCTCACAATTTTCAGTGTTATTTGTCAAGAAGCATAGCACCCACATAAAACAAAATTGAATATGAATTGAATCGCAAATGTAGACCACTGAACATTGTCCAGTAAATTACCTTTCATTGTATCTCCACACTGTGAGGGTATCACCTCACAATGAATATACCCACACTGTGAGGGTATCACCTCACAATGAATATACCCACACTGTGAGGGTATCACAATGATACCCACATATCACCTCTCACACTGTGATGTGAGGGTATCAATGAGTATACCCACACTGTGAGGGTATCACCACAATGAGTATACCCACACTGTGAGGGTATCACCTCACAATGAGTATACCCACACTGTGAGGGTATCACACTCACAATGAGGGTATACCTCACCACACTGTGAGGGTATCACCTCACATGAGGGTATATGAATATAACCACACTGTGAGGGTATCACCTCACAATGAATATACCCACACTGTGAGGGTATCACCTCACAATGAATATACCCACACTGTGAGGGTATCACCTCACAATGAATATACCCACACTGTGAGGGTATCACCTCACAATGAGTATACCCACACTGTGAGGGTATCACCTCACAATGAATATACCCACACTGTGAGGGTATCACCTCACAATGAGTATACCCACACTGTGAGGGTATCACCTCACAATGAATATACCCACACTGTGAGGGTATCACCTCACAATGAATATACCCACACTGTGAGGGTATCACCTCACAATGAATATACCCACACTGTGAGGGTATCACCTCACAATGAATATACCCACACTGTGAGGGTATCACCTCACAATGAATATAACCACACTGTGAGGGTATCACCTCACAATGAATATACCCACACTGTGAGGGTATCACCTCACAATGAATATACCCACACTGTGAGGGTATCACCTCACAATGAATATACCCACACTGTGAGGGTATCACCTCACAATGAATATACCCACACTGTGAGGGTATCACCTCACAATGAATATACCCACACTGTGAGCATCACCCTCACAATGGTATCACCTCACAATGAATATACCCACACTGTGAGGGTATCACTCACAATGATCAATATACCCACACTGTGAGGGTATCACCTCACAATGAATATACCCACACTGTGAGGGTATCACCTCACAATGAGTATACCCACACTGTGAGGGTATCACCTCACAATCAATATACCCACACTGTGAGGGTATCACCTCACAATGAATATACCCACACTGTGAGGGTATCACCTCACAATGAATATATACAATCCACACTGTGAGGGTATCACCTCACAATGAATATACCACACTGTGAGGGTATCACCTCACAATGAATATACCCACACTGTGAGGGTATCACCTCACACACTGTGAGGGTATCACCTCACAATGAATATACCCACACTGTGAGGGTATCACCTCACAATGAATATACCCACACTGTGAGGGTATCACCTCACAATGAGTATACCCACACTGTGAGGGTATCACCTCACAATGAGTATACCCACATGGTGAGGGTATCACCTCACAATGAATATACCCACACTGTGAGGGTATCACCTCACAATGAATATAACCACACGGTGAGGGTATCACCTCACAATGAATATACCCACACTGTGAGGGTATCACCTCACAATGAGTATACCCACACTGTGAGGGTATCACCTCACAATGAGTATACCCACACGGTGAGGGTATCACCTCACAATGAATATACCCACACTGTGAGGGTATCACCTCACAATGAATATACCCACACTGTGAGGGTATCACCTCACAATGAAGTATACCCACACACTGTGAGGGTATCACCTCACAATGAATATACCCACACTGTGAGGGTATCACCTCACAATGAGTATACCCACACTGTGAGGGTATCACCTCACAATGAATATAACCACACTGTGAGGGTATCACCTCACAATGAGTATACCCACACTGTGAGGGTATCACCTCACAATGAATATAACCCACACTGTGAGGGTATCACCTCACAATGAGTATACCCACACTGTGAGGGTATCACCTCACAATGAATATACCCACACTGTGAGGGTATCATCACACTGTGAGGGTATCACAATGAGTATACCCACACTGTGAGGGTATCACCTCACAATGAATATACCCACACTGTGAGGGTATCACCTCACAATGAGTATACCCACACTGTGAGGGTATCACCTCACAATGAATATACCCACACTGTGAGGGTATCACCTCACAATCAATATACCCACACTGTGAGGGTATCACCTCACAATGAATATACCCACACGGTGAGGGTATCACCTCACAATGAATATACCCACACTGTGAGGGTATCACCTCACAATGAATATAATCACACTGTGAGGGTATCACCTCACAATGAATATACCCACACTGTGAGGGTATCACCTCACAATGAATATAACCACACTGGGTGGGTATCTTTTTCCACTGAATATGAGGTTAAATAAAATTTGAGGTTATGTGTCTTTGATCACATTTGATATCAAAGTAGGAAACACAGTGTCATCTCATGCAGCAAGGTAGAAACAACTTGAAGGTCTATGAGTGTGTGAGAGTGAGAGAGCTTCCCACAGAAGTGTGCAATTACAGAGCTCTGTGTTACAGACTCCCTCTCCCCTTTGGCTGTTGTCTTTTGCTTCATCTCCTGGAAAAGCAACTAGACTGCGAAAGTCTGTGACCCCAGATTCCGCTTCCCTTGGGGCTTTAGGCATCTCTCTCCCTCTGTCTCTCTCTGAGGTAGGGAGTGGAGTGTGGGCTGAGACAAGGAGAGATCTCTGGGCTTGTGCTAAAAGAGTAAGTGCACAAGCTAAGTTTGGTTTGTGCAAAGTGTGTGTGAAAAATGTGAAAAATGTTCATCAGACTAAATACAGAATTAAAAATACATTTTGTAAAACATATACATATTTATGTACTCTCAGGGCCAAATTTTCTAAGAAATTGTTGTGGCGCAAAAACATTCGCTACATAGAGACACTTGCGGTTAAAAACACTGAAATATTAGCAACCAATTTACAATGACTTGCTCTTATTACACAATCAAAAATTAAACACCCTCATGTTTCAAAATTTCCAACCTGTTTTAGCACCTTCACTCCAGGTATAAACATGTATGAGCAGATTTCACTAGGTATCGAGAGGAAAGTTGCAAAGTGACATAATCTGGACCTTAATGTTAAACTTTCATAACTTAACTGAATAAGATGGACCACCTGGAGAAAGCCCAAATAAATGGGTAGTGATAAGGTCCAAACAAGGCAACCACCAGGTTCATATGTTGATCATAACATGTGTTCAGGTATCCATATTTTATCCAAGGTATCCAAGTACACACTCTTGATATATGAATACATGCTGAATTAAACTTGATGCCCAAAATTAAACACAGAACCACAACTGCCAAGGACAGCACACAAGGTATGAAAGGAACAATCAATAGGAAAGTTGAAATGAAGGAGAGGTAAGGGGATGGGATTTAATTCAGATCAATCTTGTCAGCAGTGTTCTGCCTGTTCTCCCAAGAGAGGCAAATGGCATGATAATTCCTCATTTGATTCAGTGTGCTGTGCGTCAACTGAGGGTAGCTTATCTCACTGATAGGATCTCCTGTGAGAGCAGACAAGTTGTCAGTAATGAAGGATCGAGCTCTGATCTGACTACAAATAGGTCATTTAGCCAGTTTCTGGTCTGGGGCCTGAGAGAAAAGCTGGGGCTCCTGTTTCTTTCCTCTGTTCTTCATCTCTAACAAGGAAAGAGCTTTACAAAAAAAGGAGTATCTGCTCTCATTATTAGCACTCCTCTAAAATGGTTCAATTTATCACCCACAACCCAAGGGGAGATCAGTGACTCAGAGAGTCTGAGCTTTGTCATTCATTCAATTTATCGATTTTGCAAAAACATCAGTCTGAGAGGCACTACAAAGCATAACCTCTTGTCTGGAGTGGCTTTACAACGAAATAAAAAAATCATTTAGAAAACACAACAGAAGGAGAGAGCAGCTCCTCTGACACATTGTGGTGTCTGTGAGCCAATTCAATCACTGTTTTATGGACATATTAGCATTTGATATGAGCCATGTGGAGCCTGCGGTATGGGGTTATGTACTATCCACACTAATGGTATTCAGTGTTGTGGATATTTTTCTGCCCCAATGAAAATAAGATGCTCTCTCATATTGTGAATCCAAAGTTCCGAGTTTTCCCTCAATGGGAATCATTGCTTCATTCCAACTTTAAAATAATCTCTTACCTCTCAGCCAGCGTGGGCATATCTTCATTGCTTCATTTCCATAAGCAGATTATCAGTGATACGTGCAGAGGCAGCTTGCGCTGTGTCTCACCCGCTTTGATTTAAATGGGCCCCGTGCTGTAGGGGGGCCCCCAGCAAGTGAAGGGGAAGCCTGCATGTCTCAACATATGTTTACCTCTCCATTACAAGTCATCCTCTATGGTGATTTTTTATGCATACCGGACAGGATAGTCATTCTGGGGACACCCTATTTAGGAACTCTTTGTATTGATGAATAATGTACACCTCTAGATGAGAGTCAGTCCAGTAGTAAATAATGCCCAGCAGGGATGTACACCTATAATACATTGACATTTAACCTACAAACAGCAGTAAAAATAAAGCTCAAAAAAACCGATAAAAGTGGCAGAAAAGAGATGAGAATTTAATTTGTAGCTGACAACAATGTAGCTTTGCTGCATTTGAACTGTGCATACTTAAAGTTACATAAATGTCACCAGCTTATATTCTTGTTCATTGTTTGTGGTAAAACTGGACTATAAGAATGTCAGTAGTTTGTTTAGTAGGCTGATGTTCAATTATATTGTTTTAAATGTGATGATAAAAAAGCCTTTTCAATGTTTCTGGCTAACAGCTGCTAAAGTATGTTGTTACATATCAGTTGAGATAAGTCAAGTGAGATGAATGACACAGCTAATGATGCTACTCAAATACTATTCTATTTATTAGCTATATGAATAAATGAGCCCATGAGACTGAGAAACACAAACCGTATGCTGTAGCTTGCAGTGGACCACTGTTTTCTGCCCATGGAATACATGCTCAGGGCTGAAATAACATGCACAACCTGAATCAAATAAATGTCTAAGTTAAAGGTTAAAATTATAATTTAAAAGTCTGGTTCTGGATATGTGAAGAGTAACTTATGAAGTATCTAGGAACTGACCAAGAAATGTAGATGTTAAATGTAGATGAATCTGTTCCCACTGTATAGTCTGAACAGTGATGGACAGGTGAAGTAAGCATCTCAAAGCTTTCCGTATTGTGAAGGGAGAAACAAAAGCTGACACATTTACTCTGCTGAGTCACTATTTCCTGTTTGCCTCAAAGGCCACCAAAGGTTAAGAGAAGCTTTGTAAACAATGTGTTTGGAGCGGCTCCATGAAACAAGGGATCTGTTTGGCTGTGGTGATGATGACATTATATGGAAGAAGGGAAGCCATGTGGGAGGGAAGGTGTGAGGGCAGAATGGAGAGGAAATTAAGCAATGGTATCATGTCCTAACCGGAAAGGTTTTATGCAAAAATGTTGCCGGCTGACAGATTGGAGTAATTTCATTTTTATGCATGATCTCTAGCCCCACAACCCACAAAAATTGCAAGGGAGGAAAAGCCTGTTTTCCAGCTGGCTGTGTAATTATTCCTCTTGCCTCCGAGCTGCCTGGGATGTGTATATTAATTCTCTGCTGTTCAAAAAACCCTCGCAGCTCCAAAAATTCAAAGAAAAATATTTTTCACATAGACTGTAAAATACACTGAAAGCTGAGTAAAACATTGGCTAGAACTTCTCATATAACACAACTCCATGAAACTGGTGTCCAGGCATTCAAACATAGAGCTGTGCTGTTTTGAATGGGACTCTATGAATTTAGTATATATCTATTCTCAGCTTTCATTATAACATAATTTATTATTCACAGTAATGTGTATGCACCAGATATGTTGATGGTTTTTGTTGTACATTAATTAGCTTTTCTTTGAAAAAAAAAAAAGGAGTTTACAATTCTGGAGTTTGAGCAATGGTTCAATAAAATTACAGAGTTACCCATCATAATTCTGTATTTTTACTTTCAATTCTTTTTACATTCACCTGTCACTACTTTTAAGAGAAGAAGTTGCATTAACATCTTTTGAACATTTGAGGTGTATAATTTACAGGTGTAAAACATTTACCATATAACAATATTATTAATATATGCTTATTACTCATTTATTGTTTCATTATAACATTGAATTAAGACATATATACTGCTACTACTACTACTACTACAAGTACTACTACTACTAATAATAATAATAATAATAATTTTTATATTGTTTTATTGTTTCAGTTGATTGGCATAGTGCTAAACACTCTAAGGCTTACTCTTCTATTATTTGACTATGGATAAGTTCCCTCTAACCAGGGCATGCATGTGTACAGAATCAGTATCATGACGTGCAAAATCATACACAGCTCATTTAAGTCTACTTTAACTCTGTGTGTTACTATAGGGGATGTTTCTGATAAATGAAAATCAATCACCAATTTGCCAGAAAACTGGGCACTTGGTGGTCAAGCTGGGTCACATCTGGCTGTTTCTCCCTGAAAGAGGGTCTTAATGATGACATCCAAGCTGAGAGCAGGTGCCAAGGCAAACAGACTTTATATAACCAAACAGGGGTGTAGGAGGGATGACTCCACATTTAACAGTATGTTCTTCTTAATAATGACATAAGCTTATGACGATATTGCAGAACTCTCCAGGCCCCATTAGAGGCTAAATGGATGGAGTCTTTAAAAATGAGACCCAATTACTCAGCCCTCGGAACCATTTCACAGAGCTGCACTCAAAGCACCAAATTGCTCTTTGTTAAGCTCTGGAGAATGAAAAACACATCTCTCTCCAAGGGGCTTTTCCTGTTTTTTTCTCTACTGTCTTATACTTTCTAAATTAAATGCAGCAGAATTCATCTGTGCTACTGTGTAAAATGTTCCTCTTGCCACAAACTGGTAGACCATTAATTATCTGTGCTTGGGTCACATTAGAAAGGAAGGGTTGTGCTGGGGTCTGAGCAGGTATTTTGTTGTACTATGTGATGCAATAATGAACATTTAAATGCTCATAGGGTATAAATGTGTTTCCCCTGTTGATTATCATTAGGATGCTTGCTTGTGTTACTGTGCAAGTCGTTATGTTTTACTGTAGGTACATATTTTGTCTGTATTTATGTTCCAGAAGGAGGCCTGGGAGGTATTCACTCTAATTATACTGAAGCTAGGGCAAAAGGGTTACTGTGCCCTTCTAAACTTGCATTGTTGATAAATAAAAGTAATATGAACAGAACTCATTTTTATCATGGGGATCAAGCACTGGATGCACTTTAGTCTGCAGGCACAATCACAAACAGAATGGTCTGTTCTTGTCTAGTGTACGTGGGTAGGCGCTTGGTCAGGATGTGTGTGTGGGTGTGTGTTTGAATGGAAGTGCATGCTTATGTCTAACTGTGAGGGCGGGGGAGTGAAACAGATAGAGGTTGATACTCACTGTTGCACATACATCATGGCAGCAAATGCTGAACCATTTTTAAAAACATGCCTTTAACAGAAGCTTGAGAAATGATGAAAAATTCAGAGTATGCTCAAATTCAGAGTATGCTCACACACAAATCCTTGGGTGTGAAATTTGTTTTTTTTTTTCAAGCATGTCTTCGATATAAAAGTTTGAGATGGATGGCTGTGAGATGATGTGGTGATAAGGCCTTTTCAGTGAGACATCGGCTTTGTGTGTGTTTTCCCTGCAAGGAAATGAATGATGGACAGTGCAGATCTCCATGCCACACAGGGACTCAGGCCTGATGGCAATCTGTGCTCTCCATTTCATCTGCTCCATGTATTAGTCATGAGGATCACATGTCCAGCGGACATTGACTGATGCTACACCCAGAATAAAAAGTCAGTGCTGAGCTTAAAAATGTAAGATATAGCCAGAAAATAATTTTGTGCTTTAATCCGATTATTGAATTTTATATCATATTTAATTTTGAAAAGACCAGTGATTTTACATGCTTGCTGGTTTGACTGATTCAGCTACCATCCTGGTTAGTATTCTGAACTGAAGAGGAACATTCAGTAATTCAGTACAGTAGCTTTTATGGTCTCTGGGACTATATTTCCCTCCTCCAGGGTATTATTGCACTTCAACCCCAAGCTATGCACATGTCTTTGCACTGCAAATCAGCCTGGATAAGAGCATCTGCTAAATGCTGTGGATGAAATGTGGCATGCTCAGTATTTGGATGGTGGAAGCCAAGGCAAATGCAATAACCAAATGGCCAGCACTCACCCAGTTTCAGACGAATACTTTAGTTTACGTGGTTTAACTAGCAGTTTGCAGAATGTACATTTGGGGTGCACCTGTTAATACTGACCATGTATCTGTTTTATTGGACTTACAGGGACATTGCTTTTGCAATTGATGCCTCACATATAGTACTGCCTCTTTGAAACACACCCAACCCTCTGATCTGATTGTTTTCACCTGCAGATCCGCTCTGACCAGGACCGGGACATCCTGATCCGATACAGCATCACAGGGGCCGGAGCCGACCAGCCACCCACCGATGTGTATAACATCGACCCAGTGGCAGGGAAGATGTTTGTTACCAAACCCCTGGACAGAGAAGAGAGGTCCTCCTACCATGTGAGTAGCAGATTGCCATCAACACCCCTGCCAGTGACCACATCATGCTTCAGAGGACCTGCACACTACCATAGTAATAGATGGCTCCAGTGCTTTCTGGCTTTGGGTGTCTCTTTGTGGCTTTACCCCTTAATGAATTTCCTGCTTAGACCAGACTGTTTGTGTTGCAACACATTTTTGCACTGTGATTTAGGTAGTATATATTATTGCTTGATATCACAGGTGTTTTATTTTGGTGACCTGTATATTCTATAAACTCAATCAATACTTTTTGAATAATGCATACAGTGAGAGAAAAGCTTGAGAAAGTGTAAGTTAGCATTCTGATTTCACAGTGCTCAGAGGAGTGTGCTGTCAGTCAGGAATGTGATATCGGAGAGATGTGTGTCAGCTCATCAGTGCTGTCAACATCAGTCAGGAAGGTGGTTTTTGCAGGGCTATCCAGTACAGTTTCAAATCACGCCTGAGCTGAGCCCGCTGACGTCTGTTTGCCTTATCAATGTCAACATTACGAGGGCCTCTCAGAGACATATATCTCCATGGTAACATTATCACACAATTGTTTGGAGTTACATCCTCACATTTCAGTGTTGTAGGTATAAACAGATGTTTACATAATGTCAGTTAATGGATTATTATTTGGCCATCGGACATGCCTTTCCACAGTGACATGTAGAGCATGGATTTTTCACATTACCCATGTGATTTTGGTTCAGTGGCTTACCTTGGGGAACAGCAGCAAAACAGCACAGGGGATTTAATAATAAATTATAACACCTGAAAAGCACAGTCACACAGTTTGTGTTTGGTTTCCGATATACTGTGAAATATTCCAACATGTATTATGATCTCAATAATATCTTATTTCAGCTATTTCATTTCTGTAAATGTATGATATAAATGAATGTGAAGTATTGCACCAGTTGGCTGAGGTCATCAGTGAGAAGTGCCCTGTGGAGTAATGACGTTAAGGCTTTAGGAAATGAGAGAGGTCGGGGTGGGACTGTTAGCAGTGCTGGTGTATAAATCACCTGCTCTGTACAGCTCAGTCCATACTAAGTCAGCTCAGTCAGTACTGTACTGTTGTCCTGTAGCTGATGTAAAAATAATATAAAGATATATATAGATATAAATATAACTGAAAGGAATGGCACAAACATAAGGTCACAGCCATTGGTGAGATCTTGAATGGCTAGCAATCTCTGAAGTTCACTTGCAAAATCACATTAATTTATTTGTTTTTTAAATTTTAAATCTTAAACTTCATTCCACTGGGCATATATGACAAATGTGACTGTCATGATAATGAAACTAAAAGCATGTTTCAGACCCGAATCTCTTCTCTCCATAGAACAATGAGGGGTGAAAACTCATTCCATAGAAAAGGGAATAATGGTACACACTTCCTGTCCCTGCATCAGACCTGATTTCACACTGTATCTATTGACACTCCCATGATAAATAAGATATTACCACTGTACAGGGAATTTAAATTCCAGTCCTAACTGTATCTTGGCCCACATCTTTTTCCTTGCCCCATCCCTGAATCTAACACAAATATACTCTAATCAGAAGCACAAAGAATTCCAGAAATTTTCAGCAATGCTTGTAACTTTGAATGTGACAACAGAACACATGGCATTATCAAGAGTCCTTTCATGACTGGAATTGTTATGTACATAATGATAATTTCATTTTAAAAAGGCAAATCTCATTTCATTTTAAAATTAGTATGACTTTCTGTTCAATCCTCACATTTTTGAACCAGTGATAATAAAGGTAATTAGAAGGTTGATATTTTTATGTGATATTGTAATAGCTAGCTGGGTAGCTAGCTTAATTTTCAATTACCTTTAATTGTTTCAGCTATTTTGCCATTTATCTGGCTACCCAATCATTCACTTAATAAAACAGACAATTAGTTTGAATCTTTAGATAAGCTTGTCATGTTTCCTAACCAGTTTATGTTGAACTGTAGGAACAAACGTACATGCAACACTGCTGTTCCACCCTGGTCAATCACACTTCATAAATGCACAGTTACATTAATATGGTTATATTAACACATCTCCGCATATGGGAGATGGATAGTGCTATGCACCATATCAAGGATGAGTAAATGAGTAATATAATGTAATATTAGCCTATTGATTTATTTTTATTTCAGTGCTGCATTTTTTGTTGCTTAGGTTATGATACAGACAAGATTTCCATGAACAGAAATTGAAAATTCTGAAAATTCTTATTTCAGGGAAGAGAGAATGATACATCCCTTGTGAAAGATAATTGGTTTTCCTCAGTCTGACTGATCCATATAACATGCATTTGGACTGCTTATCGTAGCCACAGTCTCAGCATGCAGGAACAGCTGACAGTTTTCACAGGTAGCTTTTGCTCCAGTACAGAATTACATTTTCCCTTTTGGAAACCGCAAGGGTCTTTAACTTTGTAATGTTATTGAATTACTGGAACTAAGGGCAGGACAGATAAATTGCTGCCACTGCTCTAGAGAGCAATCAGCTTGTTCATTGCTTGGGTGCACTCCAAGTTCAAACAATGAAATGGGCAACAAACGAATGTTTATGTGATCCGCCAATGCAATTACTGTGAATAAAATTTCAGGAGAGGATCCATGTGAAGAAGTTGGCTGAAATCATTCTTTGATTGTTCTCTACAATGATTTAGCAAACATCTGGGACTGCTTTCTCTTTCAAATTGTTTTCTAAGAATTATTGACATGATACTGTGCAAGTTGTTTCCCACTGACGTGTATGGCACATGCCAGGAGTTTTGATATACAGCTTGTGTTCAAATCACAATTATGACATTATATAGCCTCATTTAGTAGGAACTGTCATCTGGTTAGTTTACATAGTCATAGTAGCAATTATTTAGCACTGCTCGCATTTGACAGATGACAAAAGCATATAGTAAACAAATAAGCTGCTTCTCCAAATACATATTATGCACACAACTGAAGAGAAAGCAACATTACTCATTAAAAAGACAAGCATCAAAGCAATCTGGACTAATGGCAACCTTAGCTGTTATGTGTTTTTGTATGCAGTGTATGTGGAAGAGTTTGCTCTGTATGTGTGGCAGCATTGCTTCCAGTTAGACTAGATTACAGGGATTGGAAAGGAGGACCATGACTGCATCTGGATTTCATGCCCAGTCATTTATGTGATTCAAGATTGTTAGCTACACGTCTTGACAAGCTCATAAATGACAGCCAAAGACTGTTGTCATATGTGCATATGAAATGTCTTACATGGTGTGCAAATGAATTGGCAGTGGTGTATGCAGCTAATTAGGTACTTGAAGAAGGGAAACTGTCATATAGGGACAGACACGTTTAGGTCTTTAATGAAGTGACAGGGACTGGAAACATGGCTAATGTCCATACTCACATGATGGCTCAGAGTAACTGTGGGCTACAGACACAGACATAAGACAGTTTACTTGTGTTTGCATTGTCACAGACTAATTACATACCAAACAGCCACTGAGTTTGAATGCTAGATTAAACAGGCAGCTAAAAACAATGGACCTTATTTAAAACTCATACATACCTGTACAGAATCACATATAATTAAACTGGATGTCAGTGCCAAGCTACACCCAAGTTAAAATAATCTTGGCTGGGCTGAATTGCTGCTGATCTTATGAAAAAGACAATTCGTGGATTTCCAACTGTGAAGGAGGGACATGTCTTTATGTGTCAGGTAAGAGAAAGAATACCTTCCCAGAGCTTATGCTGAAATATATCTCTGTTTAGCTGCTCTCAAGTTTTCTGAAAACAGACTAAAAAAGTCAATACCATATGGTAAGCATTACAGAATCATCAGTAGCATTGGCATTATTCTTCTCTTCATATAGTTTCATTCTATTTTGTGTAAACACATTCCTCAAAGCATTGTGGACATGGTACAATTTGCCTAAATTGTGTGTGTGTGTGTGTGTGTGTGTGTGTGTGTGTGTGTGTGTGTGTGTGTGTGTGTGTGTGTGTGTGTGTGTGTGTGTGTGTGTGTGTGTGTGTGTGTGTGTGTGTGTTTATGAAGCCTTAGCTAATTATCTGTAGTTTAGCTTTGATGATTGAGGATTTAAGCTGCCTTGGTTACTGTGGAAGCCAGCAGACTATATCTGAAGAACAGTTTATAATGAGTGATTTCTATTTTTCATGATGTTTGTGCCAGATGTGTGCCATCTGTTTCAAGAAATATATATTTTGAATATGATGCATGTTCAAAATGAATTTCAGTTCCATATTTATTCATTGAAACAATTTCATTTAAAATTCTGAAGTTATTTATGTATTTTTCTGTTTATTTGTTTTGTGGCTACTTTGTGCATTTCAGAAGCCTCCTAATATTCCAGTACAGTAGACTTGTACGAAGCATTCATTTCCCTGGAAAGCCAAGCAAAGTCACCCTGAACAAGTCAAGCATTAGGTTTTATACCTAAATATTAACCTATTGAGACTGTTTTATTTATACACCCAAAAAATGTACCTGCAAGTTCATGGGTCTGTTTGAGACAGAGTTTCATCTGAATTTTAAAGTGAAGGTTCCCTTTTTATATGGATTCCTGTCTGGTAAATGTTCCAATATAGGGACAGTGTAGTGACTGGGTAAATGTATGTGTTAACATAGTTCTGCCTTTGTGTACCTCTGCAGCTCAGAGCCCATGCTGTGGACATGAATGGGAACAAGGTGGAGAATCCCATCGACCTCTACATCTATGTCATTGACATGAACGACAACCGGCCAGAGTTCCATAAGCAAGTCTACAATGGATCAGTGGATGAAGGCTCCAAGCCTGGTGAGAACTTTGATGGATGAAGATGATGTTGACTATGATTATTCATTTTGAATGTGATTGTTTTGGTGATGATGATGATCCTGAATCAGATTCTCATGACAGTGATCATGGTTTTGAAGACATAATCAGCTACTTTACAAATCTGTTCCATAATGAGCTCTCTGGTACTCAGCTGTCTCCTCCATGAGGACGTGGTACTCAGAGGAGAAGTGGCCTTGCCAAAGGGTAGTATTACATCTGTAAATCCCTGGGAAAAACTACACTCCCAGCTACCCCAAGAAAATCAATTGTGCCCTGGTCACATTCTGGGCTTGGGAGTACTGTGGAGCGGCCCATTTGAAATTCCCACAGTGATAGAGTGTGTGAAACAGGCTTTGCTTGGCTCAGAGAAGGCCCCCTATCACCCTCCCCCAGGCTCTGCCTCACAGGGTCATGTGCCAGTCACAGCGTCAGACCACACTCTCTGTGTTTGCACTGTAAGGAAACTATTATTTATCCTCCTGCTGTAGGTTCTCAAAGGGAAGTTTAAAAAAAATTCAAAGCTGTTGTTGTGTTTTATTTTCCATCTCCACAACCACATCCATGTATTTCAATTTTTAGAGCTTCCTCTTATTCACGGAAAATGAAATGATTTTTATTTTAAATGAGAGAGGACAGTGGTTTCTATGGAAACGTGCAGCGTCCTGGTAGAGGCCGCGCCTGATGGCACAGCAAGCTGCTGGAGGAAAAGGTCTATCAGTTTTCCTGCTCGTGCTGCCGGAAGCTCCCCTCCCCTGAGAATTACTGAGACACTGAAGACGCTAAGCAGCAGAGCATGTGCATAGCGCTCTGTTCCTCCTGCATGTGTGCACGGGCCGATAGCTACAATACTGCAAGCAATTAGGAAGGAAAACAACTTTGTCTTTTCCTTGGAGGGAATCAGTGAAAGTAATTTTTCTAGTGCGCTCTTTTTTGTGGATATATATCTTTTGGTTTGTGATATATTGAATTCACTCATGGGAAGCGTTGTGTGAAATATCCATTTCTGTATCTTTGATTTTTTGTCTCTGTTCTGTCAGTAAGTCTTTCTTTTGTGTGAACAGTGGGTTCAGAGTCAAGCTTCCTGTATGTTCAGTAAGCTGCTGTATGAGAGTCGGTTTGAAAGTCATGCAGCTGATCATTTTCAATCTACACTGCCGCACAAGAACATCAAAACCCACAGGGAGTTCCCCTTATCACTGCCACCATATGTTGTATTGTGTATCAAATCAATCAATTTAATGTTGTACTTTTCTTCTACACTTAATGACCACAGAGCATTCATCGGGTATACGGAGGTCCAAATGTAATTGAGTTGCATTAGCACTGTGTGTATGCAATTGTACAACGTCATTCAAAGAGAAAATCCAATTTAGTTTGAATTAAGAGTAAATTGGATTTGTTCCGTTGCGGGACGTGGCATGTGAAGACTCAGTGAGGATACTGGGAATTTAATTTGGCACTAAGGGCAAAAGGAAGTAACACAAGCCTGCAGGTGGTTGTGTACCACTGCCTTTCTCCAAGCCAGGCAGTTACAGGATAGGTTCAGGTTAGGCTGGTCACTACACAGGATACAAGTTATGCAAATGCCATAGCATGCCATAATGCATGCCATACCACTGCCTTACACATACGCCCAATCCTGGGGCTTTTTCCGTGCCATTTGTCTTTTAAACTCACTTTAATTTATTAGCCATTACTTCACACAATTTGCTGAACCGCTAGAGAGGCTTTGAAGAATCTCACTGAACTCCATGACCATAACATTTATAAGTGTTACATATTTCAGAGGGGAAAAGGAAAGGGTGTGTAGTCACCTGGTTCAGCCTTTCATCTTGCAGGGGAATTGATTGCCATTCATTGCCAAATGTCTGCTGATGACCTTCCCTCATACAGTTAAACACAGAAGTACATTCATAACATGGTGCCACCTGGTGGTACTTGTAGAAATCACAACCATCTGGAGTTCACATTAGGTTCTCCTTTCCCAAAAAGGCCCTGAAAATGGACAGATCGTTCGTGCTTACATTTATTCATAAATGTAAAATGTACATGTTGAATTTTCAAGTGGTAAAGATCACTCAGAGAGATCATCCTCCCACTGAGAATCTCAAAACATCATTTTGAGTCATTTGTAATTCAATTTTTTCATTTGATGCAGAAGTAAAACTCCCAAAAAAACTGAATGTATTTTGATGCATTATGTACATGAATACTGTCAAAATCAAAAGTGGAATTCTTTTCAGAATATCTTCTGCACAAATTTTTAAGGGAAACCTATATGCGATGCATGATCATTTTCATCTCAAATCAGTAGTGAGAGCCTTAATTTTGAGTACAGTTCAAGATCTGTTGTCAAACATGGCCTTGCTTTCTGACCTGTACTCAGTATTTTGATACAAAGGTTTAAAGGTAAATTATGAATTTCACCGGTTTGTTGCTTGCAGCTGATATTTTCAACATTTTGCAGACACACTTGTCAGCCTCAAAATAGTTTGCTTACATAAAGTGTAATATCTTTAAGCTATGTCCTCTTTTTGGCCATTAAATACATTTCATATCAAATTACAAATCACAAAAGCATGGCAGACAGCCTTTAACGGAAATTGAAGAGTAAATGTAGCATGGCACAGGCGGATCGGCAGATAAATGTGTGGATAGGTAGATTACTCAGACAAAAGCAAAACAGGCAGAGTACTGTGTAATTTTACACCTCCTGATTTTTACGAGTTCTGTCACAGTTTAAGTGTGCGGCCGATGAGGTGTGAACCTGGCTTATTGCCCCAGGTAGATTTGAAAGTGGCATCAGAGGCTTGAGTTAAGAGCCCACTGTAGGGCAGTTAGGTGTCTGCCAGTTCCCAATGGTGGGGTGTGCACTCTCTCTGCCACCCTCTCTGCCCAATAATGGACTGAGTCTCCCTGTCTGTTCCCCTCTCTTCCTAACCTCTGTCTCTCCTCTCTCCCTCCTTCTCACTTTTTCATTTTCTCTCTCTCATATGTATTTTTATCTATCTTCCTGGCTCATTCTGTCGTGCCTTTCCTCTACCTCTGTGCTTTCAGTTTTTAATTGATCTCAGACTTGTGAGACAAGTGTATACTTACGTTTCTAAAGGGTATGTTTTCTCACAAGTAAAATTTCGAAAGAAATAGCTCTTGTATAAACAGTTGCTCTGGATTGGCTGTGTTTAAAATAGACATGTGATATTCATGAAATGTGTATACATTTCTCCCCACCTGGTCAGCTGCTCCAAAGGCACAGGAAGCACAAGATTGAACAGGGAATCACTACCACACAAAGAAGCTATGAATGAACCTGTATATTGGCACCCTGCCTCGCAATGCAACACAGCTGTCAATCACTCCATTGAGCTCCTTTAATGATTTAATCTCTCCAAAGTCTGTTGGAGTGAAGGGGAGAATACTACGAAGCTCATCGTGCAACACCTGAGGCTGAGGGGAGGGCATCACTAATCTAATTTAAATATGTAATGATCACACTCAATGAGTCTGCCTGTGAATTTGGCCAGCACACTGGGACACCCCTACTCTTTGTGATAAATGCCTTGGGTTCTTTAATGACCACAGTGAGTTGAGATGGAAAGCTGGTGAACAAAGATGAGGCCCTGTGAGAGAGGAGTAATTCTTAGAGCATATACTTTCTTTTTTCTGTTCCTCTTTCCCTTAAAAAATCCTCTCCTTGGGCAAGTGACAAATCTAGCTTTGAGATGTAATGAAGTTTGAAATTACCCGGCGACAAGCGCTGTCAGTGAAATGATGATGCTATCTCTGGCAATTAGAGAGCAGCTGAAGCACCTGTGGCAGGGGGAACAGGCCTCGCTAGCACGGGGTCTCTGCTCCCAGCCGCAGCGGAGGCCTAAGCCCAGCTGTGATGGAGAGTGACATTTCCCAGACATGGTGAGAGGTGAGCTGCCATCACTTCTCCAAGCCGCATTAATTGCCCGGTCGAACGCCTTACTCCACCTGACAACTGAGGCTTAGGCTCCAGGATGCCTGGGACCGCTGGCAATCACAAATCCCTCTCAGGGCAAGCAAGGCAAGGTTCCTCTTTACCCCGCTCTGCCCCCCCCCCCCCACGTACTTTTAAATTGCTGTGTGTTTACCCATAATTGTGACACAAACGTGGCAAGCGGCACACCATTAAGGCCTGCCCTGCAGCTGAAGGCTGGAGTAATAGATGACAGAAATGGTGCTGGTCAGAGGTGCAGTCTGCTCCGCTGTGCTGGGTGCTCTCTCTGCTCATTACTTAATGCACTGAGAGAGTGAGACCGTAAACAAGGTGCAGAAAGGAGTGTGTGACTGTGTGTGTCTACAGTATGCATGTGTATATATTTGTGTCCACTGCACATGGGTGTGTGTGTGTGTGTGTGTGTGTGTGTGTGTGTGTGTGTGTGTGTGTGTGTGTGTGTGTGTGTGTGTGTGTGTGTGTGCGTGCTTGCACGCACGTGCGTGTGTTTGCATGCGTGTTTGCAATTACGAACAGGCTCAAGTATTCTGGAGCTTTCATTTCCTGGCAAAGAGAAGTGTGAAAAACAGGGAAATAAATTGAACTTCTCAGCAGTCATGGTGTTTCAATTCAAGCCATTTGTTCTACCTTAAATAAGAAATCTTAGAGTCTCTCTTAACATTTTGAACTTGTGTCTCCCTGAACAAAAAAAAATTTGTATTTGTAATAATGGACTGTCAACTTCTGTGTCAGCTAAACTATGCCATTTGAATAATATGATGCCTTACACTGTGAATGCATTGTGTCTTTCCAGCTTGGCACTGCATGGTCTAATTAAATATGCACATGGGATTAATACAATTGTGGGCTGCAATATGCTCAAAATGTCTAACTTTAAATAACTAAATGGATTTTCTTTGTTTCAAGTCCCTAATAAGGGATAAGTCTTACTCATCTGTTAGAAGTGCCCATTGCAGTCTACACTGTGGAGAGAAGCTTTTCTGTCTGCTGCAAATTTCAGCAAGCATCAAAGCTGAGAACACAATGCAGTTCTTTTTTTGCATTCCTTCTTTTCAATAACATGAGTTTGTGTGCTTACCAGTGTGACTTCCTCACTTAACCTGGTGGATGCATCAACATTAATACAGCCGGACTCGGCCTGCCTGGGACCGTACTCCCTAAGTGATAGCAAAATCTAGGATCAGTTTATCTGTTTAGCTCATAATGGACAAGGTATGGGCATGGAAATAGATAATCTGATCCTAAATCAGCGCTCCTAGCCTTTGATGCTTTATGAATAAGGATCCTAATGTGAGTGTCAAATCAGTAAATACCATGTACACAAAGAGTCATAAATAAAGGAGCAACAGAGGCTGAGTGTGGAATAATAGTCCTTTCACTGTCTGTTTTTAAATCTACTTTTTTCATTTGACTTGTTTTCCTAATGGTATGGTATGTGAAGTAGCCACAATTTTGGATGAAAGAAAATATGTTTAATTGCGTGTGTATGTGTGTGTTTGTTTGTGTTTGTGTTTGTGTGTGCATGACTTTGTCTGACACCTGGATCTGTGTCTTCCTCAGGCTCCTATGTGATGAGGGTCACAGCCAATGATGCTGATGATGATACCACAGCCAATGGGATGGTGCGCTACCGCATCCTGTCCCAGTCACCACGCAGCTCCATCCCCAACATGTTCACCATCAACAGTGAGACGGGCGACATCGTCACCGTGGCCCCCGGCCTGGACCGTGAGGTGGGTGCTCCAGAACATCCCGTGCCAGCCAGGTCTAAGAACAGGTCACAGAACCACCATCCACCACCAGGTAGAGCAATGTCCATCTCAGGATGGAAAGTACCTGCCAGAAAGGATTCAGTTTAAATGTCTTGGAACAGTGACCTGCCATTTGCTATTCAAGGGAGGTCACAGTGGGATCATTATCCCTCTGTACGCAATGTTTCAGCCCCCTTCCACACAGGTTCAGTTTGATATTTTACGTTCTTGAGTTTTTACAGTCATTGGCATGTAGCATATGACAGTTTACAGTAAATGCAGAAAATGGTAAGCCTGTAGATCTCCCTGGAAATGCATACCATTTTCCATTGACATGGTCCCTGTGCAAATCTTTTTCCTGTGTGCACATCCTGTCTTTCTGTCCCTGGTTTATGTGAAGCTGATAAATAAGGTTGTAACTTTGCATTAGTGGGCAACTCAGTTTCATTTTGGTCTCAGCATGACTGACCTGTCTGTGAAAGCCTTGTGCTCTCAGAAATCAGTCTACACTGCCTCTGAGGGCTAGGGACAGTCACATGAGGTCAGTGTGTGTGTTTGTGTACGTGTGTGTGTGTGTGTGTGTGTGTGTGTGTGTGTGTGTGTGTGTGTGTGTGTGTGTGTGTGTGTGTGTGTGTGTGTTTATTTGTATTTGTTTTAATTGTTTATCAGTGCAGCTCTCTGTGTGTCTGTTTATTACTTATCAACTCAGCACTTCGTGTGTGTTTTTATTTGTTTATCGTTTATTAACCAAGCACCGTGTATATTTTTTTATAGTTTACCAAGGTAATGCTGTGTGTGCGTATTTGTGTGTGTGTGTGTGTGTGTGTGTGTGTGTGTGTGTGTGTGTGTGTGTGTGTGTGTGTGTGTGTGTGTGTGTGTGTGTGTGTGTGTGTGTGTGTGTATGAGAGAGGGAGTATCTGGGTGGCTGGGTGCATGTCTCTGCATGAAACAACAGCAGAGAGTCAGAGTTTTTGAATAAAATTGTAAGTGACAGTGTTACCGCTTCGGTCGGTAGGTGACTGACAGACTGGAACACAAACTAGAGCATGAAAACTGCAAGCGCTGTCCCTGTGTACACACAGAGGGAGAGAGACTGAGAGCAGGATAGGGCAAGAAGGATGGAGAGAAAATGAAGGGGAGAGAGAGAAAGAGAGAGAGAAGACAACAATGTCTGATTTGTTACATCTGTGCAGCAGCCCACTGGAGTACTTGGACAGAGATTTACAGCAAAAAAGTATAACAGTATATGCTTAACAGTTTATTTTCATTTCCGAATGAAATATGCAAAAATCACCTCCATTACCACATCTGAGAGGTTATGAATGCATACATTGCACTGCATGTTTTGAAGTGTTTCTGTGTCACCCATAATCCTCAGCCCGTTCGACACTTCTGGCACATTCTCAGGCCTTTGGAATCTCCTTCATTTACCCATACAGCAAAGCCCTTTATTACTGAAGATGCCTTTATGCTACACAGATTAGCATCCCATGCCCCAGGCAGTGTGGAAATCATCTTTTTTGTCCAAGTGGAAAAGATTGCTTATTTCTCTCCGTGAGTGACCCGATTTAGCCGAAAGTGAGATCTGCTTTACAGATCTATAAAACTCATTAGTCCCACTCCTTTTCCACACCGCCTCGTTAGCACGGCGGCACAGAGAGGGATTAGGAGGGCGTCGTTGGGTAAAATCTGTGCCTGGGGGGTAGGAGATGGGGCAGGGGGAGATCTGGACCCATGCCTCACTAATCTGTGCTGGTTGTTCTAGCTATCCCCCCTGCTGTACATGAGCGCCACCTACTGCCCTGCCCCCAACCCTACCCTCTCTGCTCATTAAAAAACACAACTCTCCCTCAGTGTTGTTAATTACTGCAAGGCCTATCCCTAGCCCCATCACAATGTAGAACACTCACTCACAAACTGCCCAAAGGGGGAGTCTGTTTCAGAATGAGAATGTGCATTTTGTTGCAGACAGAGCCTTGCATAACAAATGCATCCTGCTAACATTAGGGACGTTGTGGATGGTTACATACATTTGAAACAAATCATGTTATTGTAAGCAAAAAAACCCCAAATATTCTCTTGTGAATGTACACTGTTTTCACTTACAACAGCAAGGTCTGTTCCATTTGTTATTTTTTTTAACATATTCTATTGATTTTATGCCATTACTTGGTTATGAATTTTAAACATGTAATTCCATCTTATTTATTTATGCTATGGTTGTAGTTTTATATTTCTATATGCAGTACATTGTATTGAATTTTCATTTAGCCCAAGTTAGCCTTTGTGATGCCTGTTAGCCCCCTGTGATTTTGGTAGGAATTCAAGTTCTATTTGTTTGGTTAATTAGCCCATGAAGGCTGCATGTCTGCTGATGAATAGTGTTCAGTGAGGAGGAGGGAGTGAAATGATCTCTCACCATGTTTCCCTGGACCTTTGACCCCAGGACTCCCCTGAGGTGGCAAGGTCAGGGAATGCACAGAATTGCCAGAAATTGTTCCCTTCACAGCACCAGTCTATCCATTAGTGATTGGAGACTGAGGTGTTACAGAGCTGTGAGAATTTACAGTGACTCTGCTTCTCTCAGGAGTCACCATGGGCCATTGACCCTCCCCCAGGGTCCTCCCTCCAGGTACCTGAAACAAACGAAAAAACTAAAACTAAAAAGCAAAAGTGATCCTAGAACAGCGCTACCACTCTTTGACATCTGTGATTTGTCACACAGACAGAGTACATTCAACAACATGACCAACATCAAGTTCAGCACCATGGTCAGCACCTCCATGAGCTTTGTAAAGTTGGCACAGAGGCATGTACCCTTCACCATTGCACTTATTCAGTTCTTCCATAAAGTACCTGCCTCAAGTCAGGGATGTGATTTTCTGATTTTCTGATTAATAATTATTTGCATACTTAATTCTCCCGAAGTAGTTTCGTTTTTAGCTTTGTTATTGGTAATTCTCTCCTGCTGTCAGCTGTCACAGATTGCAAACAGTTTTGATGTGTTTCCTTATGACATTAGAGATAAGTGCTCTGCCCCTGCCTGAGACATTTAGGATCTGAAAGTCAGTATTTCCTGATAAATTAGGACCAACTGGAAAATCACATTTGTGGTTGGTGCATCCAACATCCTGCCATTGGACACCTATGGAATAAGGCTCTTTATTTTTCACACAAAGCTTTGGTCTCCAGCACTTAACAGATAACAGCCCACATAAAGCTGGAGTGAAATGTTATCTTTACCTCTTTTGCTGCCAGGGAAAATGTGCTCTTTGGTTTCACAGCCACCTCCATCCTCCTTGCTAACTGAGAGAATCAATGTGTGACTTTTTTGCTCCCAGAATAGCCCATCTGTACTTCTTGTTTGTATAGTCAGGGGATTTACAAATGAAAAATACTCTGTAGGTTTACTCATGCTGATCATGGATGAAATTTCATGGGATAGCCTTATAAAATATATTATCCTAAAGCCTTCATTAAGCAGGCTTCATTATTATCATGTCATAATGGAAGATCATTCTTATGCAAATGCAGCACTTGAAGGATGGTTGAAATGGTGGAAATGAAGGATGGTATGTAGGCTCGATTAAATGCAACTGTTACATCTGACAAAACAAACCAAAGTATTTATAAGGATGTTGAGCTTTTAATAAAGGCATTATAAGCATTTCATTCAGGTGACTATGGTGTGTGTAATGTGTGACCAGCTATATACCATGTGCAATACCAGGAGATCAGAGCCTGAGTAATGGTGCTCCCCTGCAGTAAGTCATTTTTGTCACTGGCCTAGCTGTCACTGGGAGCATTCTACTCAGACTCATTCCCTCCACACCCGTCAGTTATAAGAAAAGTGTTCACGCAGGGGGAAAAAACAAAATGGTGGAAATCGTCTGGGTGTTCTCAGTGCAAGCAATGATCATTCACTCTGGATAATATTTGTGGCCCACAGTTTCTGTTTAAAGTGTCCATGCTCCTATTAAAATGACTGATGATCTTTCCACAGTGCACCATGCCACAAATGGGTCTTTCACTCATAACCTCCACCCCCAGTCTCACTGCCTGTGCTCCACGAACACTCCATCACGGAGCAGGAAATATAGCCATTTAACTTGCAGGGGTGGGAAGCTGAATACAAAGCAGGCATCTATCAATCCATCTATTTGTGTATCTAAAGTATCTGACCATTGACTTACCTGTTTTTGTTTCTGTATTTTTGTAAATCTGTCTGCCTGCATTGATGTGGTGATCTCTGTCTGTCTGTTGATGTCTTATCCGTCCTCCTTATTTTCTAACTAATGATCAATGTTTATGCCTGACAGTGTCTGTCTGCCTAAGGAAACATAACATTGGTATGCATAAATATACACATACAAGGCTACTACGTCAGTTTTACTGCTCACTGAAAGGGTCATATCAGTCCCTGGTAGACAGCATGTTTCAGTATAAACAGTAAATTGTGTGAAAATATGAATGAGATGGTGATGTATGTAGGTGTGAGTGATGTGTCACCCCTGTCTCAGTCAGTGGAGAAACCTCAGGGATGAGGGACCACTCTGTTTAACCTATCTGTTCAAAAACACCCTACCAAAGGCCTTTGGGTGCCATTTGAAGCTAAGGCACATGTTTGCAGTGCAGCTGTTTGACCCATTACTGACAATAGCTGCAGATTGACAGTGGTAAGGCAGCAATTGGCTCAGACTCACTGGGGAAATATAGTGAGTAAGCCAGTCTCTCTAGGGGCCTCTCATGGCTGGCCAGGCACTTGCAGGTTTTTCAGAGAAACACACTGGTATGTTGACTCTGCCTTCCTCTGACAAACGAATGTCACATCTGCAGAGTTAAAACAGTGAAGGCTGGTTCTCATGTGCATTGGAGGAATCAGCTGCGTTGTCCTGTCTCTGTGGGGAGGTTTGTACTGGTTGGAGCTGAACACTTAGCTCAACTCAAATGGGAAAAGGGGAAAAAAACTTCTCATCTGTTCATTCATTCATCTCTTGCAGAGAGTGCCACAGTACACCATCATTGTTCAAGCTACTGACATGGAAGGCAACCTGAACTTTGGGCTGTCCAACACTGCCACTGCCCTCATCGCCGTGACCGACATAAACGACCACCCCCCAGAGATGACCAGCAGAACGGTGAGTGAGGAATTACATGCAGTTCTAATGGGGCTATAGCATAAATCCAGCGAGAAAATATTAGTCTATTATGAAGAGAACAGGCCAGCCAGATCTATGCATGCACCTGTTTACCCACTGTCTGGTGAGTACTGGTGAACATCACTGCGGTTTCCACCACATGATAAACTATTTTATGCATTATCTATGGAAAAATACATCCTCACATAAGTGCAAAATTTACTTCTGATTTCCATATGTACTGAGAGAATACTGACTGATACATTTTTGCAAACCACATCATCAATCTATTTTAAAACTGTCAGCCCTTTTCCTGGGCCTGTTTTAATGGTGAGGTGGTTAGATGTGCAAGGTATTGGCCTCTTCCTTCCTCTAAAACAGGGGTGTCAAACTCCAGTCCTGGAGGGCCGCAGTGTCTGCGGGTTTTTGTTCTTTCCTTTCAATTGGCAGCCATTTTAGGCCTTGGAAACCAGGTGTGTGGACTCTTTAGCCAACCAGTGATTTTAATTAATCAATTAAGTGCTAAAACACACCAAAAACCAGCTACCACTGTGGCCCTCCAGGACTGCAGTTTGACACCCCTGCTCTAAAACCTTCCTCTTAATGAATTTGAATGAACTACGTTTGAAAATATATTTCAGTCAACCTGATAAATATGAGGTTGATTCTCGTCAGCTCTGACATCTTTGATGGGAATGAGACAGGCAGAAAGATGCGCTGTGGGTACTCAAGAATCCTGATGTGTATTGCTGTGACTCTAACTCTGAGCTAAAACAATAGAAGTTGCAATCAAGCAACTCAAAACAAAAATAGCACATTCTCAGCATTGTAACTATTTAGAGAGTTGTTGTGAGAACGATGCTCACTACATTTTCAACCAAGCCTTGAGTAACTGTGGTACTGTTTACTGTCTCAAACATGTGGATGTGGGAGAATTGCAACATTAATTATGCATCGCTGTGGAAAAAGCTGAGAATATTTAGCTTTTCAGTGAGGTAAGAAACACTTAAGGCACTTTTGCTGCAAGTTCTCTTACAGTATATAGTCTTGCTAGTTGTCAGAAATTCTTTACATGATAATCCCTCTCTGTTGTGTCTCCCTTTCTCTCTCCCTTTATCAATCAGTCCTTCTTTGCCTCAGTCTCCCAATCTCACGCTCTATTTCACATGCTTTCCTCTTTTCAGTTTTCTTTCTCTGTGAAATTCAATTCCACATGCTTTCAGATGATGAAGAAAATTAAACTGTGAAAGAGCAAGATTTTAAAAGATTAATAAAAACACTCTCATACTACTCACTGCAAAGACCAATAAAGGGTATTAATTTGAACTTGTATTTATTTACAGAGATCTAAACCTCTCTTGTGATTTGGGAGAAGTATTTGTCATTTAGTAGATATTTTTGCGGGTGGGACAGTAGGAACCGCCCTCCTATTTCTATTGTTTTTACTTCTCTTAGATTACGTGCAGCTATACAGCCCATTCTCCCTCTTCAGTCAGCTGTCCATGGTGGTCTTTTTCTAAGGTGATGCTGAACTCACTTTCACCTTCTGACCCTTTCCCTCACTCTCTTTCCCTGTATCATGGACGGGTCCATACCTTGTTCTTATGCTGCCAGAGTATTACCTGAAATAACAAATAAATTAATGAAAAAGTCTCTCAACCTCTCTCTCTCTCTCCTCCCTCTCTCTCTCTCTCTCTCTCTGAGGTGAGGTATGTACTAATGTTCTAAGTGAGTTTTGCTGTGTGCTTTGCTGTGTGGGTGTCGCTCATCGGCCCTGTGCAGGCTCTCAGCTATCATGACGGTACTGACAAACCGCTCATTTGACTACAAGCCAATCTCATGTGCCTGCGTGTCTGCTAATGCGTGACCCACTGACACATCAGGACTGCGTTAACCTGCCGTAATATTAAGGTGGGAAGCTCAAAGGGACTGAGTAGCAGGTGTGGGGTGTGTGTGTGACCCTCGACCTCACAAGCAGAGATAAATCACTGGCATTTCACAAGTAATCACTGCTGTCCCACAAAGCAGCAGCCCCAGTAATGGTACTGTAGCACCTACACGACTGAGAGGGAAGGTCACTCCTCCAATGGCACAAGGTTACTGCACTGCTGTTGCTGCGTGTTCTCAACCCAGGGGGGTGGGGGGTGAGAAGGGCTTATATGTTTGGGAAGAAGAGAGGAAAGGGTGTGAAAAATCCAGAGCTGAAAGACATTGAGAGTGAAAGTGAGATGGAGGACAGGAAGTGGTTAGTGAGGACTATGGGAAGAAAAAGTTAGCTGGTGAAAGGAGCATTGAAAAATGGAGTGGTGAAAAAATTGAAAATAAACTTCTAAAGCAGAGATGGATAGAGTGACAGAAAGGCAGACAAACATACAGAGAGAGAGAGAGAGTAGGAGAGCAGCGTTGCAGGTGTGCAGTGATGGATACACCCTTATTTCCTCCAGCAGCCGTTCACAGGTCTGTCCCAGAGACTGTCCTCATTTCAGTGCACACCTCATCAGAGACAGCCTGCTGTTCCCCCTGCAGGCCTCATAACGGCACGGGCCCGTAACTTCACAAACCTGCCACGCTCACACACTCACGCTGCCTCTCAATCCCCGCTCCGCGACCACGCCATCTGCACGCTTCCGTCTCTAACCCCCCCAATCCCGCCGAAGAAACACCGCCGTTCCAGATGGGCACACTGATAAGAGGCGCCAGCTGCCACTCCGCCATTGCTAGCGGACAGGATGAGCTACGCATCTCCGTCACAGCGGGGCGGAGGAGAGCGCAGAGGATTCTGCTTCCTGTTCGGTTGGTTGCAAGTTGATGTTGAGTTTTCAGGGTGGAATGGAGTGGAAGGCAACTTCTTAGAATCTGTATGTCTTTACAAACAAACTGGGTTGTTCAGAAACTGGCTGAAGCAAAGTTTACCTGCTCAGTGATTCAAACTGGAGCAACAGTGGTGGAACAGGTGTGTTTGTTGTTCGGTCATTTATGAAGACTGCGGTTTGAGCAGGTGTGTGTGATATGCGCTCAGATGTGAAGCGTGTGATTTAACAGATGTGTTTGCTTTGCACTCACAGGTGAAGCAGGTGATTCAAGTGGTGTGTTTGCAGTGTACTCATGGTTGAAGCATGTTATTACATAGCTGCATTTGTTTTGTGCTCACAGATGGCACTTTCAATTAAAAAGTCGCTGTTGACACTTGTGGCATTTGAGATTTAAAGGCAAACATTTAAGCTTGAACAAGTAAATATCCCATTAAATTTCATCTTGAAGCACAAGAAACACTTATTTCAAATAATGAATGTTTTTATTCAACCTGCAATCCTCACAGGTCATCCTCAGAAGATGTAGTTGGCAGCACGGGAAACAAAGACCACATTTACGCATAGTGCTGAAACAATCTGGATATTGGATAACTGAGGCATAAAAAAGAAATGTGGCCCCCAGATGCAAATGAAAATGGATAATTATCTTCCAATTGGTTTAGATGAATCATTGTTCATCAGGCAACATAATGTCAAACAGATTGAGAGCAATGGCTATTTTAAATGAAAATTTCAGCCTCACCTGTTCCCAGTTCATGAGCTACTATTGGTTATAATGCTAAAGAAAATATTAGCATGCTGCATGTGCGTGCGCATGCACACGCGCGCGTGTGTGCACAAAAAATAAAGAGATTGTGACTTTTTGTCTCCTCTGAGATCCCAATTAGCAGGTGTGAACTTGAGATGCCTGTGAAGCCGTGTGCCAGTAAGACCTCAGAAGCTTGTTCTACAACTCCCTGCTGGTGTGCAGCAGAACAGATCAGCCTTCACAACATTTACAAATACGTTTACATCCATTCATTTGGCAGGTGCATTTTTCCAAAGCAACTTACACGGCCTTCATATCAAACTGGGGCACGTGCAGGTAGCAGAACAAAATAGACAGTAGCACTGAAGATATTTAGAGCAATGCTGCTCAGATACAGCCACTATAAAGGCAGATGAAATACAGTGTGAAACTTGCAAGTATTCCTCATAATCAGCACTGATTCTCTCAGCATCAGTCAGTATCACAGTGAAATGTTTGGTAGTTTAATAAATGCAGAAGAGTTGCTCTCCTGTTTCAATGCTTGACTTCTTTGTCCGTGAGCTGTAGAGTCTGTGTAATTGTGTGACATGGCTGAGGCATAAAGAGGGTGGGGGTGGTATCGTCTCTGCTGACCTCACACCTGCAAAGGCCATGCTGTCATCTTACAAGATAACAGCACGGCTAATTATGCGAACCCTGCATGCTTGATGTCTTTACTTATTTGTGCTTAGTTACTGCCTCCACTTTTTCCCCTGGTTGCCCAGCTCTGTATGATGGCTTGCTGGTGCCATGTCAAGGCTATTTCTCTCTCAGTCCTGCCCCCAATTTCTTTCTCTCTCACTAGCACAAAAACAAATCAAGTTGGGAAATGGAAAATAATTCCCTTGATTTTTGTCCTTGAATAGATGCTCATATTTTGTTTCCATCAAGTCTCTTTGTGTTGTCACTCCTGCTGGGCTCAGCAGGAGAGGGCCCACAATGCATCTGCTGTAGCTGGAAAAGGAAGAAGTCACCCTGGAAGTGATAGGAGTCTACCTGGCTCCCTGGGAACAATCCCCAACCCCCCCGTCAACTCCCTGGAGCTACTGCCCCAGAGGCTTCTGGGAAGTCAGTGATAAAACTGCTGTGAGAAGAGCTCCCCCCTCCTTCCTTGAAAAGACTTCATTATCACACAGACGTCCTGTCATTCATCACTCACAAGTCAGGGCAAAAGATAAACCACATTCAGGCACTTGTGCAATTATTTGTGTACAGCAGCTGGTTTAAAATGTTTTAAACATGCACTGAAAGATTGCTTGGGGCTGTGTAGACTAAGCAGATACATTACTGCAAAAGAGATTTTCAAGTTTTTTTCCATGTCCATGAATATAACTGTTGTCAATGCACATGAGATGAAAACAATGTTGCTCATGGAATGTCATTAAAATGTATTAGGAAGTAAGTAAAATTGGATTTAGAGGTTGAAAAGAGTAGCACTTTGGCAGCACTACTCTCTGTGTGAGGACACTGAAGTGAGGAGTTTTTAAATAACGCCAGCAGAGGCAATTAGGGGATTGTGCTCAGTTATGTGATGTATGAGAGTCCAGGCACTCGTGCTGGCCCTGCAGTTCTGTTTGCATTCCTTCCCCTGAAAATCCCTGCAACATAAAATAACAATCTATTTTATTTGCTCTGGCCAAACAAATAAAGGGGGTGTTTATTCCAAAGTAGTACTGATGTTGGTCTCTTGTCCCAATGCATGAGATGGAAAAATAATTTGTTAAACACACACACACACACACACACACACACACACACACACACACACACACACACACACACACACACACACACACACACACACACACACACACACACACACTTTTTTGGAACATACATCTCTCTCTCTCACTCTCTCTCAATCAGTCAATTTTATTCTGTTATTACTGTTATCAGAGGAAGAAATCTGGAGAATGACTCCATTGCTTTCTTATTTACAAATCAACAGTTAATTTCCTACATTTACACACTGAACGGTGAGATCCCCCACTTTTAGAGCATTATGGTAAAATATGATTTTGCAGCTTCTTAGCCAAGCTGAGTACAGGTTGTCTTTTCTTATAGTATCTACTTTTGTTGCAGGTGCAGCTGTTGTTTTTATTATAGCTATGTAGCTAGGCTATGTTGTTGGTTGTGCTTCTGTCAACATTGTTGTTGCTGTTGTAGGTGAGATTGTAGGTGTTGTTGTTTCTACTTTTGTCTCTGGTTATCTTGGAACTGAACCCATGATTTAAACAGAAGATGACATCTTATGAAAATCCAATTATTCAGGCAGGACTACAGTTTAAGTCTTCAAAAGGGCATCTCTCTTTGTCATGCGTGAAATGTCTGAATAATGTGTTTTTCTGCATATCTGTGCTGGAAGTAGGAGGGGAAATGAGAATCCCCCACAGTGAGAGAGTCTGCAAAGTTAATCTGTTTACTGTTGTCATGTGGCTGTGAAGGGGGTTGTGGGGGGGTTCTGGATTCAACTTCAGCAGGATAATTAAGCTATTAGTATAAACAGCAGTTGGCAGATTCACTCATAAATGGTTTAAAAATCACAAGAGAAACAGGCCTCGCATCACACAGAGCCTGGTGTGGTACATGCTGCTGGAGACATTCAGACAGTCAGACACAATTACGTGTGGTACGTGCCAGTTCCTCCAGTTAAATGCGTTTGGAAAAAGCAGCGTGTGGTAGCTATAGACAGCCTGTTGTGTGCCATAACTGTGTTGTCTGATTTATGCCATTTACTTTTCTAAACCCCAATAGTGCAATAAAAACTTAAAAATGAATGGTTGCATTGAAGGCTGATTAGTCATGAAATGGTGTTTGCATTTAAAAAATGATTGTGCCCCTCCCAACCACCCCACCCCAGCTCCTTAAATCTTAATGTCTGCTTTGGTGGTGTTAGCCAATGGTGCTATGTTCTCCCACTACCTGCAGATGTAGACAAACAGTGCATGGCTGATGTCACTGATTGAGGCCTGACTCATCTTTAAGGGAAAGGAGTGAAAAATCCATGGGCATACTAGTTGACACAAGCTCTAAGTCAAAAGGCATATTTTCTCCCCAGCACATTTTAATGTGTCTGTGGAGAATATTATGTTATGCTCATGTAATGTAACACATCTTACATGACTGATTGATGTCATGGTGTAAATCAATGGTATGTACAGCATTCACTATCAGCAAGGATTGCTCTAAGGAGGGAATGCTGTTCTGTGAAATCAATCAGTCATTAGGGCATACCATTGTCACTAGCCTGTGCTGTCACTTTCACATGCTGAAAGGAACCAGCATCCACAATAAGCAAAACAACTCAGTGGTTACTAGTGCTGGAATAAACTCTGTATTGTACAACAGCATCTACATGTTATAGAAAGTGTTGTAAGTGGACTGAGGAGAAATTACTGTTTAATGAACAATTAGAACTTAATACATTGCAGGAAGGCTCTCTTATGCTCACTTTCCCTCCCTCTTTCACTCTGTGCCCTCAGTTTTCTGGGGAGGTGCCAGAGAACAGGGTGGACCTGCCAGTGGCTAACCTGACTGTAATCGACCTGGATCAGCCACACACACCCAATTGGAACGCAGTATATCGGATTGTGGGTGGTGATCCGTCCGGCCATTTTACTGTCCGCACTGACCCGGTCACCAACAATGGGATCGTTACCGTGGTGAAGGTAAGTCTCAAGAGTGAGATCTCCGTAAAGGCCGAGCAAGATGCTCTCCGTCTGGATGCAGATTGGGATGTACAGATTATTAATCCTCACAAAAGCTGGGCCCTAAACATTCACACCACAGGCTGCATACTATATAACTGCTCTGGAAGATGATGTGACACACCATTGGACTGGGCATGATCAGTTAGAGTGGTGTGATGCCATTGGACAGGGCATGATCAGTGTGGTGCGATGCCATTGGACAGGGCATGATCAGTTAGTGTGGTGAGATGCCATTGGGCAGGGAATATGTTTGCTGTGTCTTGGATGTGCAGTCATGTCATTTGCACAGGATTTGTCTCTGGTAATGTTTTCATGTTTTGGGTAAAAAGGTATTTATGTGCATGTATACATCTATGGATCTGTCTCACCACCTAACTCTCCCTCACAGCCAGTGGACTATGAGATGAACCGGGCCTTCATGCTGAATGTGGTGGTGTCCAACCAGGCACCCCTCGCTAACGGAATCCCATCCTCTCCGCTCTCCACGGCTGGGGTCACCATCTCTGTGGTGGATGTGAATGAACCGCCGGTCTTCCCTTCCAACCCCAAGGTCATTCGCTTTGAGGAGGGCGTGCCTGCAGGGACCAAGATCACCACCTTCTCTGCCAATGACCCTGACCGCTTCAGACAGCAGACTGTCAGGTGTGCTGCCCACACACACATACACACACACATTACCTCAGTGAATGGTGCTACATTACCACACAAAAGTGGAAGTCTTAATTGTGTCCTGGTCAATATTTGTTCACCTCTGAGCAGTGGTCATGACCCACCCTCCCATAGCTCTTTGGTTGAGCTCACTATTTTCTATGGGAAAATAACACATCAGCATCACTGTAAAATGCGGAGGACATTTCAACCTCGATCACCCCCTCCCTTTAGCAGGCTACATGGTGGTGGTTCATAGGCACCCTGTCAGCACATCCTGTATCCACCAGTTATTAACTACAGCAGTTTAGTATGGCAGCAGGGCCTGTCTCTTAGCCGATTCTGAATTAGTCTCCAGACCTTTGGCATAGTATGGGCCAGTGTTAAAAATCAGTGACTGCCAGTCAGATCTCAGCATCCTTCACTGACAGTCTCCACCTGACAAATGGTAATGTATCCATGCCTGGGTGGGTTCCCATGCAGAGTGAGAGGATGGAGGGACCTGAGACGCAGCATCCCATGTGGTGGATGGGAGTTGCTATGCAAATGATGGGCCATCTCTCCAACCGCCAGCTTTGCCCCTTCCTTGTTTATTATCTCCGGGAAAAGAAACTAAGCCAATTTACCACTTCATTTCACAGCAGATGAGAGTAAATTGGGTGTACGTATTGATTTAGTTGGTGGTTCCACTCCTCTTCTTCATACCAGTTCTGGCCAGGTTTGTCACTGTGATGCAGTCACCATGGACTGCATGACACAAGCACAGTCATCCCCAAACACATGTCTGTCTGTCTGTCTGTCTCTCTCTCTTGCTCTCTCTCTTGTCTCTTTCTCTGCCATACAGTTACAGGTGATCACTGACTTCTCCACAGATTTTGATTGGCAGCGTATTTTGCTGTTTTTAAAAATAAAACACCTTTTTAAATTCTTTTTTCTCTTGTTTTCCCTCCACCTGACATTTTCATCTCCCACGGAGTGTGTGCTGTCACTGGCCGTCCTTCACAGATGTGAGGGGTCTGGTCTGTGGGCGCTGAGAAGCGGGAGAAGGCAGACACAGCCTGGGATCATTAGCGGGAGATGGATTTAGCGGTTTACCGTTCCCTCCCACACATCTTGCAGCACGTCATAACCTGTGTCAGCCGCCAGTCCGCAGACTCAGAGGATAATTAATCCCATTTTCTCCAGTGTCAAAACTATCTCCCTCAGCCTCCGCTGTGCAGAAACAAGCACGCACATACCTGTACCTAATTCCACGCCATGTTCAGTTACATCTGCCCCTCTGAACCTGTCAGCAGCAGCTAATGTGTGCCACTGTGCCTGGTGATCTTTAGCTAAACACCATAGTCATCTCATCAGAAAACCTGCCATGGATTTTTTTTCCTGCAATCAATTTCAATTTTTGAGAGCTGGCTATGATTTAAAAGCAAGTTCCCTTCATCTCTCTTACAGCACTTTAGAGCGCTGCTGAGGGCTCAGTTTTGTTCCTAATGAAACAGCTCTTCACCCATGACCAGTGTGTGGCCCCAACCAGTCAGTGCCTGAACACACTCCTCACAGCAGGTGCAGAAGAGAGGGAGAGATTTAAACACAACATTTTAACTGGGCAATGAGTAAATAGCCACACAAGTCACATAATCGGGCATCCCACGATTTACCTCATGAAATCCCACCCACTGTACTGTTATGAATCTGTCAAGCCTGTGGGTTTTTTAGTTGAATGAGCTCATTAGTTGAGTGGATTCTCAGTGGGTGAGGTTTACACTGCAGTTAGCGGGAGGATTCTCCTGTTGAGTGGGAAGGGTTTGGCCAGTACATTGGGGAAGAAGTCACACTTTTTTCTTAGTCATTCATAGTTTTAACATAGGAGATGTTAAAACTGTAAATTAAAGTTATGGCGAGTGAGGGATGAGCAAACCTCTTAAATAGTCAGCAGTATGGGAGATATTCATAAATATCAATGCTTTTGGATTTCATCAAAGCACCCAAAGCATCTTTAGAGTAGCAGGCAGATGAATATGCTAAAAATTCAAATGAACACTTTGGGCTTTTTCCCTGTAGACTTATCAGTGGTTTATCATACACTTGGCACTTAACATGTAGATCTAAATGGAGCATGTTTTCAGCTCACAGTCAATAAGCCAATAATGAGTGCATAAGTGTTTGCAAGCTGTTGAAGCTGCACAGACAACAAACACCTTCTTTGGGTTAAATATTCTGACACAGCAGTGATAGGTGGCATTGAGCAGGATCCATGGGTTCTGTTTTAAGCATTGCGGTATTCCTGCTCTTGCTCTGTTGAGCTGAGGCTGCAAATTAATTGTGCCCATTTAGTAGAGACCAAAAGGCTCTAACTTGCTTCTCTCATTAATCACATAGATTTCCTGTTTCGACGCATCTCCTCAGGAGCATAGGGAGTTGTAACGCAAGTCTCCCTCTGCAGTGCTGCGAGCTTAATTAATGACGGTTTGGGTTCCTAGGGCCAGCACTTGGGTAGGAATCATAGCTCCTGAATGAGGTGTTACTGTATCCCCCAATGCAGTATTTGCTGATTATTTCAGAAATACTTTTGTCTTTGCCCTTTCCTTTGCCCACGTTATGCAGTATGGTATCTCCTTATACATTCTGTAATTCCCTGGTCTGGTGATGCTGGTTCACATTTAGGGAATTCTGTATGTGGACAAGATTGCATGTTGCCCTCCTTAGCTTTCAAGGAAATGTTCACCCCATTGCAGTGTCTGCCTTGAAGTTTTGCTGCATGGGTGTTACAAAAATACTGTGTGAGTGGAGAGGCGGCTTTTCCACCCCAGGGAACGCCTTGGGTCAGGGAGCACTGACTGCAGATGGTGGCATGGTACTTCAGCTGCATCCTCAGCCAACACTGCTGATAATAAACAGAACATTTACTTCATATTTTTGGTTCAGGCATTTTTAGGTTTATAAATGTATAGCAATTATTGAGTACTGATTACTTGATCACTGATAGACATAAAGACATTCAGCTTTCAGCACTGGATTGCTGGCTGACTTTGAACAGATGGGGATGTTGGATGATATCTGACCGAATGGCCCATATGTATTATAATAATTATGCATTTAACAATGATGTATTTTGTCTCTGGTATATTTTATTTGGCATATTGTTTTGCCTTTATGCTGCTTCTGATTAAATGGTTTCCCCTTGAGGTTTAAAGTAGTTACTATCTGTTAACTATCTATTCATTTGTCTGTCTGTGTGTCTTACTGCAGGTATGTTTAAGTGCTCTACCACATGCTTGACAAGTTGCAAGATGCTTTAATTAACTCTCTTGCACATCTGACATACAGCAAGGGATTAATTATTGAAAGCGCTGTTTCAACAGAACAGAGATATGAGGATGTGCACTCTGGATGCATTCGACGGGTCATTAATCAGCCCATTTGTTTTTTTTGGTGTTTAAAAAATGAATAATTACTCTTCACATTTATCATTTAATACAGCAGGAGCTGGTCTCCACTTGAGGACCGATACGCCCTAACACACTTGCTATTAGTTTCATTACTTCTCCCTTGTAACTACTGTTTAGGGAACTTAATTAAAGAGTTCTCTTTAAGAGTGGACACCTGACACTGTGGGAATTGGAGCATTATGTTGGGTGTTTAATTATCGGCATGTACTCACTGTATTTGAATGTTCTCTGATGGAAGGAGATTATCAGTGTTTTAGCACTGGTACGGAACTGTGCAGGTGAATAAGAGATCAAGTTGGGAGGGTTCTTACATTTTTTTTAAGTTATTACAGTTTAATGCTATAGATGTATCCTGCAAAAATTGATCACCCTCCATTTTGTTTTTGTGAATTTTAAACCCACAATGGAAGTTGAAGACCACTTTAATCTGCACTCAAGGAGTGAATTCTATTTTCAGTGTCTGTAGACTTACCCTAAAATCATGAGAAGATAATATGGAGAGTATCACTTTGTTTTGAGCAATTTAGTTATCAATTATAATCATTTGAAAGTTGATAACAGAGATATTCTCCATATCAGTTACATTAATGAGTTCCTGTGCTAGTATATTCCATGATTCCACAAGCAATTTTGGCTTTCTGTTGTGCATAGTTTTAATGAAATCTTCCACAGCTTTCATGTAATCTTAAATAACAATGAAGAAAAACTGAGTTTTATTGCTTCACTTTAAATGATAAATCTATGGCTATAAAAGAAGAGTTTAGTTTTAAGTACTAATTTACAGCTGCTTAATGAAGCAATGGAAATGGGGAAATTATTGATTCACACAATAAGTTAATTGCACAGTTGAGAGCAGTTGCAGAGAACTAAACAAGATAAAAATGATTTAAAGTCTAAACAATGGTTTTATATGTTTTCCCTCAATGTTGGTCACTCAAAGGAATACCAACAAAGTCACAGCCATGAATTTAATCTGTAAAGTGCTGCTTTAAGTCCTGTTTACCACTGGTCAGCTGTTCATGGTGCATTGTGGGAAGGTTTGTCACCTGTACCAATCCCCACCATCCATAGGTACTCCAAGCTGAATGACCCAGCTGACTGGCTTAGAATAAACAACACCAGTGGGCAGATCATTACCATGGCACTGCTGGACAGGGAGTCCATCTATGTGAAAAACAATGTCTACGAGGCCACCTTCCTGGCAGCAGATAATGGTGAGGCTCCACACCTGCATGTGTCACCCTGTTCTGGCATGCACATGCATGTGAGTACAGCTGTACTGTATGTATGTATGTATGTATGTATGTATGTATGTATGTATGTATGTATGTATGTATTAGAGGAGGCTGGTCCTTAGAGGTAAGGGAGGATGCTCCTCCCCTATTTCTGAGAGGAAAGAGTAAGACTGTAAAATGAAAATATACTTGAAATGTTGGGAAACCTCACTGTTGTTAATAAAAAACACTTTTACATCAATAAAAACCTCTAGGGAACAATAATCCTTTATTTCAACCCTGAAAAATCTAAACGCCTCAACTACTTAGCCCTCCTCCTCACAGCTGTTCTCCCCAATTTCCCCAGAGTCACCAGCCACCACAGGTATGTATGTATGCATGTGTGCAAACTGACTAAGAGGAGTCAGAGAGCATCCTCTAGCTCTTTATGGCTTACTGAGCCTCATATAAACTCCTCATGAGTATTTTTCTTTTTCTGTCATATGAATCCATTTATATTTGTCTCTTCCATAATGTCACTCACAACAGTGCAGCTTGTTACTCACAATGGAGACAAACTGATTTTTTTGTTGTTACTGTTTAATCAAAAAATAACCAGTCAGCTGGATGTTAGGTATATGTTTACATAGCAGCTTAAAATAGTTTTGGATTTTTGGGGGGTGAACTCACATATGTGTAGTTTTGCTTGAGTGTTGAGAATTGCAACAGCTATCAATCCTAAATGCTAAGTTAACCATTCCGACTTGTCTGTTCTGTTAGCTGTGTTTCCATGGTGATGATATGCGGAGGAAGGGTGGGGGAGGGTTTATGTGAAGGGGGAGGCTTTAAGCAGGCCTGTTATCAGTTTTGTTTGAGGGAGGAAAGTCATTCATTTACTCGCCGTGTGAAATGCAGATGTGACGCACGTTAACAGGAGAATTAGCACTGCCTCTGCAGATGTGGCTGGGTGCAGTGGGTGTGTCGGCGTTGATAATGTGAAGAGGATTATGATAATGGAAGCTGAGGCGTGATGGCATTTGGAGGAAAAACACTGTCACAAAAATATTTTAAAATCTCAAAAGTCCTAATCAAAGTCCTAATTCATTCTGAACTGTATTTTGCTAGACAGTCACTCACTCATTTTGTTAGAAACATAACTGTTTGAGAAGGAAAACAAGAGTAAAAGTTCATCACCAGGAAAACAACATCAGAAGGAATTTTTTCAGGTTCCCTGATTCATCTTCAATCCGTTTCAATCAGCCAACACTAATGGAGTTTGTTAAAACAGTTCGGGTGAAGTATTTTCAGACAACCCCTCATTCAATCCAATTCAAGTCCAATTCAGTTTTCGCCGAAGGTATTAAATTGCCACATACCTTATCTCCCATCATGCACACTGCTTTCGGTATCCTTCCCCCTCCCCATCTCCACCTTCATGTCTTCTTCGTTTCTTCTGTATATCTCTTTTTCTTCTAGTGGTCCAGTGGGGGGGTCACCTCCCCCAAAATCGTGAGGTATAACATTGCCCCCTTTGGACACCAAGCCCAAGATCAAATGTCTTTACCGTTGTACAACTTGCCACATCACAATAAACTCCTTCTAAGTGGATTCAATGTTGTCTGAAAATTCGCTCTGCTGAAAAATACTTCAAGGATATTGGGGAATTTTCCACTTTGGCTCTCACTGGGTTGTCACATAAGGTTAAGATGAGATCATACTCTATTATATCTATTATTGCAAAATGTTCTGTTAAAATTTCTCAAAAACATGCCATGCATTTCACATGCAAACTTACCGGTACTAGCCCCTGGTGAGTCGTTCTTTATTTAGTGATGAAAGCATGGAGGATATCCATCAATAACATTTTAAGGATGTATCAAATTAAATGGCAGACTCATTGAACATCAAAATGATTCACAATAAAATAAACATAACTATCCACCAATCAAATATTTTTCTCTGTAATAGAAGCAAAGTAATTCAATTTCAAGTTTCCTACAAACTTCCTTTTGCCTTATAAATAGCATTTAAAGTAATACCATGAAACTGGACAAATTTATCTGATGGGTAAATGTACTGCAATATTCTCGAAACATTGTTAGCTGACCTTGCTGTTCTCGACTGACCAACTGAACCAGCACCCAGAGTATAGCTGCGCTGCGTAAGTAGTTGTACGTTTGATTCATAAATGAGTCAGTACCATTGCACCTTTCACAAAGGCTCTCTAACCCGAGTTTCCCCTCTGAGCTGCACAATGCTGAACAAACAGATGATGAAGGCACAGAATGGGAGCTATGTGAGTGGCTCTGGATCAGGAGGTGCTGCCAAGAAAATCCCTAATGTGACGTGATGCAGAGTGGCAGGAGCAGTGGCAAACATTTCAAGGGAACATAATCCAAAACACCCCGATGACTGACAGCTGGAGTCTTTATAATCACCACAGGGTTTCTTTTGCCTTCTTATTTCCATAACAGCTACTTTACCTTCCTTCCTGTATGTGATTCCACCTGCCTGTTTGAGTTGAGCCCTGATTCAGATACACTGAAAACCACAGAAAAGGAGTGTAATATACTTGATGAAATCTACGTTGACTGTAAATAAATGTAAAAATACTATTGTAAAAAATTGTAACACAACTGTTATCTGTTCTGACGCTAGCCTTCATCAGAAAGAGGGGGAGAAGACTATAGCTCACAGCTCTCTCCTAGGTTAGATGGAAGCATTTATTTGTCCAATTACTAATGAGTCTTTGTTTTCTCTCTCTGCAGTAAGGATTTAGTAGGCTTAAGCTGAGCGGACACTTTAACCTCTCTGGAACATTTCACTCTACTTAAATGTTTAATCACTATGAGGTTTTGGAGTAAAAATAAAATGAATCCTTAGTTTTTGACCATAGAAAAAGATGTTCTTTCTGGAACTGAATTCAGGCTTTTTTGTCATTGAAACTGGATTAGGCTTTGGCATTTCTGCTCTCTGGCATTCGGCACAGGTAACCTTTGCTGTCCGCGGAATCAGCCCTGTCATATAATACCCTGACTTCCCAGCGTCAGTGTTTGAAAAGGGCAGTGGGCCTTCTTATCAGAGGCATGCGGGGAACCAGATGAGATGTTTCTCATAATTCCACACTGGGCAGTAATTACAGCGTTTCAGCCTGGATGAGCGCTGGGGACATGACCTGTCTATGTGGTGGCCATTGCGTACAAGTCAGCCAGGGTTCCTACAGTATTTCTATTGCAAAAATGTAGGACCATTCAAGGACAATTTCCATCCAACATTGTAATAATTATACCCTATGTAAAATTTAAGCCATTAAACTGGAGCCAGTTTAACAGGCTATTTTTTTAAATTGATCTCTGAAATTATTGTATTTGCAACCATTGAGATTTTGGTTGCATGGGATATGAATGACTACAGAAAAAATGTAATTCTGTAAAGTGTACTAACAGAAAAAAACACCTTTACGCATTATGTGCAAGACCCAAGCATTTTTACAACCTTGAATTTGCACATTAAAAATAGAGCCGTGTGAAGGAACCCCGCAGAGTTATGAGTGTTAGCGCAGATGGCATGGTGTGTAACTCCCCCTCTTTCCCCAGGCTCTCCGGTCGCCAGTGGCACGGGAACGCTGCAGATCCAGCTGCTGGATGTGAATGACAATGCCCCCGTGCTGCTGCCCAAGGAGGCGCAGGTGTGTGACCGGGCGCGGCCCCATGGCATCAACATCACCGCTGCGGACGCAGACGCTGAGCCGAACGTGGGGCCCTTCGTCTTCGAGCTGCCCACCTTCCCTCCCAGCGTGCGGCGCAACTGGACCATCTCACGCCTGAATGGTGAGCCACGCCCAGTGCATCATCATCATCATCATCATCATCATCATCATCATCATCATCAATGCCCGGGACCAGTACTTGATCCCAACATGAATAATTTAAATATAAACAAAGGCTACAAAAAATGAATGAAAATGTACATATATATATGTATATATATATATATATATATATATATATATATATATATATATACATATATATATATATATATGTATATGCATATGCATATACAACCTATTTACATTCAAGTCATTTACTCAATAATTGCTCATGCTATATGTGGAAGTGACTGTATGTTACAATTATTGTTTGGCCATTGTTACACAGTGCCTGTGTCTCTCCTTGAATGCTTGAGTGACGCACTGGTCTCTGTGCAGGTTACTATGCTCGGCTGAGACTGCGGATCCCCCACCTGGAGACAGGCATGTACGAGGTCCCAGTGATTGTGACGGATTCAGGGAACCCGCCCCTGTCCAACAGGTCGGTGATCAGGGTGAAGGTGTGCCCCTGCGATGAGAACGGGGACTGCTCCTCTGTGGAGGCTGTAGCAGCCGCTGGCCTGGGCACAGGGGCTATCATCGCCATCCTCATCTGCATCATCATTCTGCTCAGTAAGTATGCATAGTCTCACAAATACACACACATGCACACACATGCATATAGTGACACATTCATACAAAAACACAACGTAAATGGTAATCTGTGCAATTTTGCTGCTCCATAAGTGCACACACACACACACACACACACACACACACACATACATTCTTAGGTATCGTCATGCAGTCCTAGGTGAATACACACAAGTACAAACACCCTAAAACACATTCACACACATACACACACACACACACACACACACACACTCACTTATACTGCCACACTCCTCAGTGAGCACAAAGGCACACCTAGAAAACACATGCCATCTCCCATATGCAAACTAGCTCGCAAACTGATTACAAACACGCACATGCTCTCATGCATGCATTCATACATATTTTGTCCATATTTCATACATATTTACATATTTTCTAATATTTACATATTAACTCCCACACACCCACATACTCACAGGCACCCCCATGCTCACAGACACTCACCCACAAGTACATACATATTCATGCACACTAATTCATAAACCCACGGTCTCACAGGCATACACACATCCACACACATGCAAACTCAGACTCAAGAGTTACTGTGTTACTACATGCTGTGTCTGTCTTCCAGTCCTGGTGCTGCTCTTTGTGGTATGGATGAAACGTAAGGAGAAGGAGAGGCAAACCAAACAGCTCCTGATTGACCCAGAGGACGATGTCCGAGACAACATCCTGAAATATGATGAAGAGGGAGGCGGAGAGGAGGACCAGGTCAGCACACAAAGTCCCATTTTTATACATATTTGGATCCACACAATAGAGTGAGCATGGAAAGTGTAAATGTCAAAGAGGTCTATGTTCAGGTGTATGGATTCAGAGATAATGATGCCATCATCACCATGTAAACATGTTGCTAAACTGGCCAGTTATTGTTGAGATGGAGCGGGATCTTGGTAGTTGTTTGATTTTCTCTTAGTCAAACATGTCATTTGTTGCCCCTGTGTGCTTGTGCAATTTCCCCTTTCTAGGGCTCAATGACATAACAAAATCACATTACATATTTTTAAGTGTTTGGGAGATACATAATTCACAACACAATATTTTGTGATTTCTACCGCAGTTGGATTTTATGGTTTTGACAATGGAAAACCAAGAGGGGGCCCTACTCCTACAGACTATTGTAACCATGAGGAAGGCTTGTTATCTGCATGCTTAAAGTCTGAGAAAAAGACTCGTTTTTACTGTGGAATGACAAAAGCAGTGCAATTCAATACAGTTTTAAATGTGTTGTTTGTAACTTCAGACTCCTTCTTTTTATGAGTTTGCATAGTGCAGTGTTTAGACTTGTGTCAGACCCCATGAGTGCAAACAAGTTGTAAATAGCGGAGACTGTAGAATAAGTTCCTTCCCATTCCCTTTTCTCGCTCATTGTTTCCTGATGGAAGGTAACTGCTTAACTGAAGGGCAGGTGAGTCATTTACCATTACTCTCCCTCAGCCTTCTCAAACCTACGTTTCAGTGTATTCTTCCCTTGCTGTGTGATGAGCAGTCATGGACACTCATTAGGGAATGTATCATATATACAAAGAACAAATGAATTGCCTGTTACTGTGCATCTTTGTTGAAGTTGTATTTCAATAAGTGATGAAATCTGTCAACACTGATTAAGATCATCAAAACTAATTTAGGATGGTTAAAATCTGCAGATATGTTTAGCATGTCAGCTGGCTAGCAATCATACCGTATACTGCTTTTTTGAAAACTCCAGCTTGGAGATTGAAGACAATCTCCATGCTGTGCATAAAAAGGCGTATTATGACAAAAAGTGTACCAGCGATTATATAAAATAATCATATCATCCACCCCTGCTCCAGCCTACCACATACCAAGACCACTCCCCAGCCCTGGTATTCCTGACTGCCCATAGTATCCACCAGTGCATGTGCACACACTCAGATCAGCCAGGACACTTCTATCAGCAGCATGCTGAAGTACATTACAGAGGGGACGGATGGAAGCATTGGACTTAAGAGAGGAGCAGGACCAGGTCACTTCTCTTATTGTGTGGAGCATGCCAAGGACAGATGGGGTTTCTCTCCACGTAGTGTTGAGCAAAGAGCAGCTTAGAGCTGTTTTATATGTGGTGATGAGAGAAGAGCTGATTATGGTTAGTTGTGTGTAGTCAAATGAGATGTCAGGTGAGGCTGTTTTTTGTGTTTTGTTGTGAAACAGGTTGGTTAGGGCTTTTGTGTAGCATTCCAACATGAGCAGGTTAAGCTGTTCTCTGTTTGTTGTTGTGAGATCAGCAGTTTGTGATGTTTGCTGTATGGTGTTGTTGGATGAGCAGTTTAAGCTGTTCTGTGTGTGGTGTTGTGAGATGGGCTAGCTGAAGTGCTGTTCTCTCTACAGGACTATGATCTTAGCCAGCTGCAGCAGCCTGAGTCTCTGGACCACATCATTGCTAAGCCTGCTGGGGTGCGGCGCGTGGACGAGAGGCCTGTGGTCCCAGAGTCCCAGTACCCTGTCCGTTCAGCTCTGCCCCACCCTGGAGATATCGGGGACTTTATCAATGAGGTATGCCAATGTATGCAATTTTACACACAAACACAAACTCACAAATCTGGATACCAACATATACACACACACACACACACACACACCCAGATACCCCCACACATGCACATATACACACACACGTACCTACATACATGTACATGTATCATCTTGAAAACATCAAAATGAGTGACATGATGTGTGAAAGCAGCATTTAATGTCTCTCATGTGCAGGGCCTGAGAGCAGCAGATAACGACCCCACAGCTCCTCCCTATGACTCATTGCTGGTGTTCGACTATGAAGGCAGCGGCTCCACAGCAGGGTCTGTCAGCTCCCTCAATTCCTCAAGCAGTGACGAACAGGACTATGACTATCTCAACGACTGGGGCCCCCGCTTCAAGAAGCTCGCCGACATGTACGGGGGTGGGGACGATGACTAGGCCAAGTGTGGGCGGAGCCCAACCTTCGCCGTCCACCCCACCCCCCCCTCTCGTCCAATGAGTGAGGACTGAAAGGGCGGGTTCCCCAGCCCAACCCCTCCTCCCACTGACTGGATTCCAAATTCTTTGCTTTTTTATTTATTTTTTTTATTTTAGTGGCGAGTTTTCAGTTTTTGGTCGTCTTGTTTTTGACATTGTTGTTATTTCTGCTTAATTGGAATGGGGCCCCAGCAGGTGAGATGAGAGCTTCCTGCACAGACAGCAGGGACAAGAGCGACTGCACGCCAGAAAAAGTAGAAGGAATTGTTTTATTTTTTGTTTTAGTTTTTCTGCTTTATCACTAAAGAGGGTGTGTTAACTCTGTCCTAACTTGAATTCCTCGGAACAGAAGCACTGCTGTTATAAAGTGCCTTTCGTGGTGTGCTTTATCGGATTCCCGCTATCTCAGGATTGGTTGCCATTTGAATGCTTTTGTGGCGTGTTTCCTTCAACTTTACCCTTTCTGACTCTGTCCCAATGACATGAAAATGCCCCCATCAGCAACGGGGGAAGTTCAACAAAAAATGAGAACGTTTTGTTTGTTACTTTGCCTTTTGAGAAAAGAGGGTGGGTGGGTGTTAACTGTGTTGGGGAAAAACACAAATGCACTTTGTGCAAGTAGTACACTTCTGTCTGTCAGTGGGAGCGAATCACTGTTTTAATAGTTGTGATGAAACAAGCTCATGTGTTAAATCATGTATATATGAAACCCCTGTCTTTCTTAGGGGTGATTAAGTCCAAATGATCCAGCGTTTCTCTGTAACATCTTTTGAGGAGGAGATCTGTTTTTTTAACATGTAAGGCTTTATATACGAGCAGAATGCGATGTGCCCTGTAATTTAGTGAACCAAGGGCCATTTGAATTGCCAGACTGTCTTGTGCAATTAGTTGCAGTGTTGCTTTTGCACTTTGTAAAGTTAATGTAGGCATGACATGAAGTTGCAAAACTGTAAGATTTTTAACGTTCTGGAAAACTGATGTGAAGGAAGATATTAAGGGGAGAGTGTGTATGTGTGCGTGTATGTGTGTATGTGTGTGTTTTTTATCATTATTGTGATTATTCCAGAACATTTTGTTTTTGATTAACAAAGATCAGAATTGCATGACCCTTTGTCCACCAGGAGGTTTTGGCATGGCACTTACTCTGTGGTCAGAAGTGAGAAAAGTGGTTTGCGTAAAATCTGTAACATGTTGAAAAATTCACTGCTAAAAAGAAAAAGTGTTTTGAAAAAAATATATGGTGTGTAACCGGATAGGACTTCATCACATGACCCAAAACTTAATAACCTCTGCTTTTAATTGTGCTGTGTAAAATCTGCATAGATGTTGTGAGATTGTGTTTCTTGGATGGCGCTAATACTGGACCATGGTAATCCCTCTTACCCCTGAGGATACAGCCTTCCTCTGCAGGCTGCCATCCACAGTGTGGGCCTCTACCACCCTGCAGCTTAAGATGATGGTGGTCAGCACTGCTTCTCCCTCCACATTTTTAAATCTGCCTTTGTTCTTTAACATACTGAATGTTTGCTGAATAAAAATATGATTCTTTAGCCCATAGGGGTTCTGTTTATCCCAGTACTCTTTGAAATGTTAAACCTTTCAAACTGAATCCAGAATTTCGTTTTCGTTTCTCACATGACTGTCACATGTTTTTTTTTCTTGTTTCATTTAAAGTAAATGCTCTTAATTGCGAATCTCCAGCCATTCTTCACATTATGAATAATCTTATGAGAAACCTCAGCCCATGTCATCGCTGTAGTTTGTTATTCATTCTTTTATATTGTGTGCTACTGGGCACTATTAATCAGTTATTCAGTTAGTAACAGGCTATTAAGCATCACTTTCCCATGTGGTAAATGAGCAAGAAGTAGGAACAGAAACATATACTCTGCCTTCGTACTCTAGAGGCTGTAAATTAAAGGAGGAAATGTGTTTCTCTGCTGTGTTGGTAGCAATTAATCAGCCCAACACCACCGGCCTTACACCCTCTGGAACTGTATCTATCAATTAACTGGGGGATCTTGTCAGCTTGACGTCCTTAAATGCACTAAGAAAGCATGAGACTGAAGATCTTTCCTTTGAAAGTAGAGAGAGAGGGAGTGAGGAGGTCAGGAGAGGGAGATAGACGGATAGAGAGGGACCGATGGAGAGGAGAGGGAGAAAGTGAAAGGGAGAGAGAGACGCCAACCTCCTTGCTTCTTATACCACTTAATTATTGGACTGATTGAAAGCCAGATGCTATAATAATCGTGTACAGATGCAACCTCTCTGTCTGTTTGAGGGGTGATTAAATGAAAAGGCGCTGTCCAGCGTTTGAGTGAGAAACAGACAGATGGCATGCTCAGAACAAAGGGACAGAGCGGATAGCTGGGAGAGTGCTGATTAGAGTGTGGTGAAGCCAGCAGAGGAGGCAGGGAGAGGGGCTTTGATCTGGGAGCGGGTCTCTCTGCACCATGGGGGCTTAAACTAGCGCCGCTAATGAAGAGGTGCCCGGGGGAGTGCCACTTTCCCGGATCCTGTTCCGTCACAGCCAGGGGCACGGGGTTTAGCTATGACACAGAGGCGGGTGGAGGCTGACCTGGGTGTGTGGGTTTGTGCCATGTCCGTGTGCCTGCCCAGCAGGGCCAGAGACAGGAAGTGACACTGTTTGCAGAGCTATCAGGCTAATCAGACCATATCATTGGCTTGTTTCTTTGTGTAACTTTTGTTTGGCTGTTTTCCTCATGTGCACGGTACATAACTGTGTCTTTTCACACATCAAAGAATATTAATCAAAGAAATCAATTATAGTATTTTATTTTATTTATTCTTTTGCATTCCGCTTGGTAGATGGCATATATTCTATAGTCATTTTTCTGTTTTAATTATCAGCCTAGTCCTGAGATGCTTGAACCGGGTGAAGCGTCAGGTTTCTGTGAGGTAAACATATTGCTGCGCTATTTTAATACCTATTACATTTGTACATGGGTGGGGTTGCCAACTGCATTTCAGCACTGCCAGAATGAATACAGAACATTTCCACATGAGATTGGTGACCTTGTTTTTGTGCTGCAGTCTCATGCAAGCCATACTAATACACATCCCTGCCCTGCTGAGTTCAGTGGCTCCCTGACACCCCTCACACTCTCCTGGAAGTGTGGTGTACTTTGAGTACAGAAAAATAAACCCTGCATCAACTCCATAACTCCCTTCTAGGAGGAAGTTATGGAGGAAGCTACCCCTACCCCATACCACCCAAAGCCCATGCCCATGCCCAAACACAGATGCAACAGAATAAGCCATACTGATCTGCTGGGATGGCTCATACTGATCAGAAAATCACAGTCACTTGTTCTGCCTCATTGTGAAGGATTGTGACCCCCTCACCTCTCTTGAGTAGCCATTATTAAACAAAGCTGCTATGTTTAAACATGCAAAAGGGGTCAGCACATGCTGGGGTCTGCACATGCCCGCTGCACCTACATTTTAAAGCTGCATCTGCATCAGTAATTTTACTTGCATGCCCCTTAGAAAGAAGCTGTCTGATGTGTTAGCCTTACTTTAGACAGAAATAAGTCTAAGCACACACAACATGGATTTGATCCTACAGACGATGTTTTCATGTTGTTGTCAGCCAGTGTGCTTTTGGCATCAGAAAGTTTGATTCTTTCCGTCCTGCAGGAGATGGAGAGATGGCAGAATGGGCTGCTGGCATATGGAAGGAACTGACTTGAAAGACATTTGAGCCCTTACCCACTCACTCTTTCATGGTCCCTAGGTCCGCATGAATGTGACGAGTAAATGCTGATCCGGTTTAGTTTGGGAAAACTGGCCTCAGTACAAAAATATGTATTTTTAAACAACTCCTTCATCCTAGCACAACAAAGCATAATCCTAGTCAGATACAACCATAACGAAAGAGAAATATACGTATTCAAATATTAAGTCAGGAATGCATTCAGAATATAATCATGTCAAAATATGCATCATGTATTGGATGTACACCATTATTATTGTTGCTTAAGTCTCTGAGTATAATGTGAATGCATTTTGAACTAAATGTACCTTTATAATACATGGATAAAATACATTTATCAATGCAAATTATATATTTGTATTTAAATCAACATAAGCTGGTAAACACAACACAGAGGTACGTGATAAATATAAAATCATGCAAATTAAACAGTACCATTTATCAAGTCAAAATCAAGAACAGCTTTATGAAGACAGACAGACAGCTTTGCATCAGGACAAAGCTGATTTTGTGTAGGCTTGTCTCAAGCTTCACTAAGTCCCATTTTAAAAGTGTTCCCCCTTATGTGACAGATGATTTGGGGGTTTTGGCAGGAGAGACTGTTGTGTTTTCAAACTGAAACAGCAAGAACAGATTGGATGAGGATGCTGTGTGTATATCCTTTCCACTCAGGCTTCGCACCTGAGATAGTGCTACAAAGCATTCATTCACTGCATGTGTGGGTTATCCAAAATGCATGTACACACTAGTATGTGTGTGTGTGAGTGTCTGTCTTTGTGCATATATGTGTGTGTGTACATACATGGTGGCGTCAGCACAGATGTACATGTGTGTTTGTGAGTGGGTGTGCGCACACGTGTGTGTACATGTGTTTCTTTGAAAGTAAGAGGAACAGAGTGGAAGCATGCAGTGCCCTGTGTGCCAGACATGGGACCTGTTAAAATGGATCTGGCATTCTAGAAATAGGAAGAAGTCTTTTGAAGACTGCATCCCCAAATCTTACAAAAATCCTTGAATAGTGCAGAATTCGTAATAGGAAACTCCACGTGGAGTATGGGTAGCATTAAGGTATATTTGCTCAACAAAGTTTAAGGTAATTAATGTTACTCACATCCTGTGTGTACATAATGTAGAAATTGCTTGAAACAAAACTGATCAAGTTAGGCAAAATATACATGTACAATTGGAGCTTTTTTGCATGTGTCTTTTTATAACTGACAAAGTAATTATATAACTTAATTATTATCTTGAAATTTTAACGTATTGCAGCCCGCATGACAATGGTTGTTCTCTGAATGGAATTCTGATATGTTCCATGCTTACACTGGTTAAAGAGGAAAAAACACAATCATTACAGTGAACAAGTTACAGACATTTTTGTAAACTGTCAACAGCACAAATATTTTGTAATGTTGTTTGTACCATTTTGTACCAAAAAATGTATAGGAAAAAACACTCAACAGTTTAAAAAAGGGACAAGAATTTCTTGGTTTTGAGTGTGTGTTTCTCGTGCCAGCTCAATCATTGGTTCCAAAAACATAAGCAGCCTTGTTGATTTCTCGTGTATGATAAGAATGGAGCTGGCCACCTGACGCCAGTTTCCCTGTGTTATAAATAAAGTTCCCCTCCTTTTGAAAAGCATTTTGTCTTGTGTCCTGCTTTCCCACTGCTTTGCCTGGTGAGAGTATCGGTAACACCAGGCGCAACAGAGACAACAATGTTTTAAGTGGCCAGAGACTGTGTGTGTTTTGGGATCTAATAATGTTGAACCAATAAAGTCCTGCTCATAAGTATAACATGGTTAAGAGCAAGATCCATATTGCACATTAAGGGGACAATGCAATGAAAGTTTGTGAGTGTAAAAACATTAGCCTGGTTTTCAAATGACACTGTAATAGATGCACAAACTAGCTGACACCGGGTTATCAAGGAAGTATAAATAAGCTAGATGCTAATTTTATACAGGCCTTGGTCTCTGGTTTTAGTAAACTGTGACAAGAAGTTCACATCAGGGCTACACTACTGGCTTCATCAGGACCAAAGTCAGGGCTACTTAGGTTACCTCTGGCTACCACCTCAAAGCTGACTGATGCAAATACAGACTACCATATGTAGCCTCTCCTATAACTGACAAGTTGCATGTATTTCAGTCGCACGTCTTCCAAAACGTAATATTTTTCAATAAAATGTGGAGCAGCCCAAATGCTTTTCGCCAAACAGGCACAAAAGCACAAAAGATCAGTTTCATCAGCTGGGAAAGCAGCCTCTTTAGCCTGACAATCTGTGAGTATTCTGTAAATGTATCACACTTCAGAGACAGAGTGAATGTCTGTGAAACATCAAGAATCAAACAGTATCACTTTGAGAAAGAAGAACATCAAATGGCTCAGCATTTCAGTTTTACTTTCCAGTGTGAAGAAAGTAACTGCATGAAGTCAACCATTTTCATCCAGGATGCTTAAAGTACTCACTAAGCATAGTCTGAGGAAATAGACAGAATGAGAAACCAGCAGTAATCAAAAGACAAATCTAGCACCATACCTTCACCTTGCTATGCATAACTTTAAGGTAGCCATGAGGTGAGGGATGGTGTTAATTTATTTATCTCCATTGTTATTCTTTCATTTTTGTTCTATGTGGATACAGGTGGTATCCTGGAAATGTTGATATTTCTTAGTTTTTAGTATGTTTTGTCCCCCCCCCTTCCCAGCACAAGAAATAAATTCATCAACAAAAACACAAGTCAAGGGTTCAGCTTTTTTTTTTTTTTTTTTTTTGGGAGGAATATAATTGGAGCAGCAAATCATTGAATGTACTGAGTAGCATTGGATCACCTTGGTCTACAGCTGCCCATTCAACAACAGAATTTCAGACATCCATCGTAGTCCACATTAACCCGGTGCCTGATCAAGCACACTACATGCTATCTATATATTTTCCTTAAGATTTCCCATTGCCATCAGAGACCTGCACAGTATATAAATATCACTGCCATTGCCAGTCTAGTTCTATGCAATTTCCTTCCCATCTGTTATCTGAATGACTCCAGAGCGGCTATTTGTTTATGCAAAAAATAAATGAGCAGCAAGGAAATCAATATTAATAACTAAAGTCTGAATGCTATCATTATTAGCAATACAGGTCAGTGTTGGGCATGATGGTCTGCACTGGTGCACTCATTCTGTGATGTGGCCATTTTCAAAGTCCTGTGGCTGATAAATCAGTGTTACTATACATACAGCTAAACTTTTCCCCACTACAGAGTCACGCTTAACTTTATTATTATTATTATTGTCCCAGAATGGCCCTGTAACTGTAAATATAAATACAAAAATACTATAAATTCTATACAATAAATCGACTGATATGTATGTTGCTTTGGGGATAGCATACTTTGTGGACAGCTGTAAATTCATCAATGCGAAATGAAAATAAGTAATTCTGTGTGTTTGTCTCATAACCTTGATGTCTTTGAGTACAGATAAAGTTTGTTGGTGAGAAGCAGTTCTTAATGTTGTAGCAGCTGCCGTTAGCTAATAGCATTTTTTTTTTTTTTTTTTTTGGCTTGAAAGCCAAGCATATACATTGGCTCGTCATGCTAGAGTTCCTCCAGAGACAATCACACAATCTTTTTCAATTATGAGGGGATCAAACATCTCTCTGATGTTAATCCTCAAAACACAAGATTAAAAAAAATGTTCTTCAAGTACTCAGGCCTCCCTTGTCTTTCTTCTTGGCAAAATAGGATATGTGCTCAAATTATGACTTGCATTCTCCTTTTGATTGCAGAAAAGCAGAGGCAAAATGAAGTCACAGGCTGTGAAGATGATCTTTCACACATTCACCAGTCCTTTCGCTTAGATGTCTGGTGCTTTTGTGCCAGTCTGTCTGAGATAAATCAGAAAATATTTCAAAGATGAATAGCTGCAGATCATGGACATGCTAGTCAGAGAGAGGTCTGTAATGCAGGAGACAGAATGAGATTGTTTCATTTCAATCTTCATTTCTCAGATTTGTGGTATTTTGTCTTACATTGAGTTTATGTATTTGGCAGATGCTCTTATTCATGACAACAAATCCAAAACAAAATGCTAAATAATTACTGCAAAGTAAAAAGTGTTTGCCCTCTGTCTAATTTTCAGCATTTTTGACCATTCATCATACGTAGTCAGATCTAGTTGTGGGTTGATGCAGTACATAAATGAGAAAATGTTACACAAGTGTTCTTCTTTCATTTGTTCTAAATGTAAGATAAAGAAATATAAAACCTTAAAGTGTGAAACTGTGAAGTTGTTGTCTCCCCACCTTTAAAGAACAGATAGGATCACCTTGTTTGAATGCATCATGAAACAAGGCCAGATTTTAGCCACTCCCTTCCCAATATAAATCTACCATCACTGACCCTTACCATCTGAATGAATTTATGTCCACATGCTCATATCGTACCACAATCAAAATGCACTTCAAAAGACCTCTGGAAATAAGTTATTGATATCAATCTGGAAATATTTGCTGTGCCATTTCTATAGCAAATAGACAGGAAGTTTGGTCCAGAAATTTCTGTCCTCCCAAAATGCCTCCAATTAAGACATAAAATTGTGGAGAAAGTCATAAGGAGCCCTTTGAGCATCATCTAGGAATCTGCAGCCCTCTCTCACCTCAGCTAAATTCAGTGTTCAGAACTGCACCATCCAAAACACACCAGGCAAAAATGGGATTTATGACAGTGCGGCAGGGTGGATGCTACTGCTAACAAATGATAACACAAACATGTTTCAAACTTGGCCAAAAGAAAATGGTTGGTAAAGGTTTAGTCCCAGTTAGACAGATGAGGAATGGTACTTGGTATTTCAACTGATGTTCTGAGAGGGGACATGTCAACATAGCAGGAAGTATACTGGGAAGAGTTCCATGTATACACCTGACTGTAACAAAAAGGATTTTGAACTCTGTATTTGGACTTGTACTTGTCGGTGCTTAATTTTCTGGATGCTCTTAGCAGGGATGCCTAAGACCGATGCACCAATAGGTTGGGGTTTAGAAATGTTCCAAGATGTTTGATGACGCTTTGCTGTATCAGAACCTAGTTTAACCAACCATTAGTATAAGAGAATTGAATCAGTGGTTGTCAGGCCATCTGTCCATGAGCTGAATCAGAGGCTTGAAGATGCAGTTAAGAGTAGCTAGGTCATGCAGTATGACAATGATATGAACACATCACGACATCAACATGGTTAAACAAAATTTAATTGTATTGTTTTTGATAACCTACTGAATGTTTTTTTTTTTTGCAAATATATTTTTATTAATTTTCCACAAAAGAATGAACCAAAAACAAAATGACACTACACAGAACAGTAATTACATAGAAATTTAAAAGGAAGGACTATACAAACGTATTACATTTAGGAAGGAAATACAGATACATACACCCAAATCAAAAATACATAAGCATGTGCAAGCATACCTACTGAATGTTTTGATTGCAAATATGTCTTTGTGATGAATACATTCAATACATGTTAAACCCAGCATGTTGTACTCAAAGGTACCAAATTATCCCACAATTTCATCCATGTTTTCAAATCATTCACCAGTATACTGTATGTTGTAATTTGCACATTTCCTAACAAAATGAATTTGTTAGGAAAAATATGCATGGCAATGAATATATTTCTACAGAGTCAAATAATTTTTCCACAGTATTTTACTATGTACATGTACATGACAGAAGCCTCTTCCTCAAACCTTTGGAGCTCTTTGCAATGAAAGGCAGGGGAATTGTCAAGTGGTTTTTGAAAAAACAATTATAAACACAATTATTATTTATTATTATTGTTTTGCATTGTATTATGTTCATGATATTATCCAGGGTCATTTTGCCACTGGAATGTAGCACATGATCTAGAAGGTTTCATACAAAACAATCCTTTCCACAATGTAGTCTTCTGTGCTGTGCTCCAGGGTTTCTATAGACCTATAAACTGAACTGAACAAGAAAACAAAACAATAAATATTACATTTTTACATTATTTATTTGCTTATCACAGATTCTCTTTCCCAAGGAGACTTACATATTTTTCATAGTTTACAGTTGAAACATTTATATAGTGGGATATTTACTGATAACATTCAGGGCAAGCACCTTGCTTCAGGGTACAACAACAGTGTCTAGCCCATAGACCTTAAGGTCAAAGTGAGAACAGCAAACCAGTCTCCATGTGTAGTGATGTGTCCAAGCTGATCACATTGCCTCTCTCTGACCCGTTGCCAAATATTTTTGTTTCTGCCAGTCAAAAGAAAAGTCTGCTCAGAGCATCTCTTCTTTATCAATTTACGAGTCATGGGAGGTCATCTGGCAAACAGAAACAGGCCTGTATGAGAGAGAAACTCTGCACAGACTGAGCCAATTACTGCAAAGAATCCCACAAAGTTTTTTTACAACAACGCAGGCTGCTGTGCATCTGTGTGAGGACTTGAGCCTTCTGTCACACTACTTGGGGAGATGGAAAAGTGATCATGCACTAAAATGCTAATTAGAAGAGATGTGTTGGATTAAAATAAAAAGTAGACGATGTTTCTTCTTAGCCAGAGACAATTGGACATGCCTGTCAGAATGTTTACTTTTGAAAAACATGCCACAGAGCAAAGAGCTGAAAAATAATATGGGTGGCTGAAACACAGGACTGTGGCTGGGATTTAATGACACGTGCTTACTCTTTTTAAATGTATGCTATTCAATTAAAACTTACTTTACAGGATTATTCCAGCACTTTATATCATTTAGGTCGATTTAACGCATCATATCTTTCCGGAGCAGAGGAAAATATTTATTATAGCCAAAGGAAAATTAATGTGACAGGAATGATTGGCACCATGGGTTACTTCTGATTGGTGAGGCCATAATATAAATCTTGTCTTTTCATGCTAAGTCAGTGTGTTTGGATTGCAGTTTTGCAACATGTGAAATAAACCTGGGTGCTAACTTCACTGAGGAGCAGCACAAGCATGAGCACTAAATACAAACAAAATTTGTTCATCATCTTGAACACTATAACCTGTAACATTTAATCAGTATTGTTAGAAGTGTAAATAGCTTCTCCTCTGGAAAATGTATTTTAACCTGACAACATCTGTCGCCTTCTGTTCATTACTGCAAGAGCTATGTTCCTTCATACCATGGCCTAAATATTAGAGAGACAATTATGAAACAACTACATTATTTAAGTGCTTTATCCCTAAAGCGCAGCATACATCAAGCATGATCATATAACACAGTTAAGTTGTTTATTGTTTTGTTTTTTTTGAGCATGCTATATTTTATTATGTTTATTAAAACTGTGTGATTTGTAAAGTTTATTTATCCCTTATTTTAGCAGGTCAGGTCAATGAAAAATTCTGAAAATGAAAAAAACCTGCTGAATCATTGTGGGTTGGGACAGCCAATCAGATGTAGGGGTCATTTTGGTAGCTGAATGTACACAGTTACTTGCTTTGGGCATTTGACCGGGACACTGGGGTTAACACCGCGCCTCTTTTGAAAAGCACCATGGGATCTTTAAGCACCGCTGTCAATCAAGACTTCAGTTTAACAACTCATCTGAAAGACAGCATCTTCTACACCAGTGGTTCTGAATGTCGGCCCTGGGGGCCCACTGTATATGCTGGTTTTTGTTCCAACCATAACTGCAACCCCAGAATCTTAACAAGCTGTTAATTGTTCATAATTAGGTGTTTTTCATGATTAGAGAGATAATTTGCATGTCATGAAGAAAAAGCTCCTATATTTACATTGTATTTATGTGATTTTGCAGACAAAATACACAAAAAGAGTAAGTTGTCATACCTGATCAAATTATAGAGTGGGTGAATCAATAGGCTCTTTAAGTCATTGAACACATGAATAAGCTCTTATTTTTTCCTTATGCTTACTAACACAATGTAGGTTTTGCTCATTATAATTAGCTTTGTCTTTCAAACCTTCATTGCCTACCAAATAGTTAATTTTCATGGTCATGTGTCCACAGTGCCCATTAATTGCACTCCGGTCTATAAAGTTAAATGGAGTTTGGTAAAACAAAGCTCGGGACAGTCATTTTCAGACAGCCCCTTCAATCAAATCTGGTCTCCTTACAAGTATAAAAGTGTACATACCTCATCCCCCATCAAGCTTTGCATTGTACTTGTCTTTATGTAATTGTTTGCAATATGGCACAATGTGAACACAGGACATTTATTCTTCATAGCATGCATTTATTTCAGACATAACATGGCTTCGAATGGTAAATAATCCCTATAACATGAATAGCACCTAATTGGAAATTTACCAGCTTGCTTAGATTCTGGGGTTGCAGTTGTGGTTGGAATAAAAACCAACATACACAGTGGGCCCCCTGGACCAATGTTGGGATCCACTGTTCTACAGCACCACACCCTCATCCCTGTGCTGGGGCACTGGAGGTCTCTTTAGTAGAGCAATTTAGGTTATTGACGTGGATTACCATCTGACCACTTCCACCCACTGGGCACATCCAAACCACACCTGCTTAGTTTCAGCAGTTTGCTATTAGAAGGGTTCTGGGTTGTATAGCTGCTGTAAAATTTTGAACTTTGGAACATGCTTGTTGTCCTCCACATTGAAACAGTTAAAGTAAATCTATTCTGGCTGTATGCTAGGTTTATGTGGTAAAGTCAGGTCTCACTGAATGTGCCTTTTAAGCCATTACTGAATAGCCAATGGCTCGATGACATCACCTTATCCTTTTTTCATTCATTTCAGATGTTTCTCAATGCCTTTCTTTCAACTGTGTTGAGCTATTCAGTGTTTTGAATTGAATGCCTTGGAAATTAGTTTGAATTTTGGAAAGATTAGTTTCAATGTTATTATTCTCATTGTTAGGTTGCATTGTAGGTAATGTTCAGTCAGTCTGCAGACATTGCCCTGAATGTCGAATATTCATGGTAACCCTCTTTTTTAGTTAAATTTTTGTAATGTCTTGGCTGTGTTAAATTCCTGCTCCTGATTGGCTACAGGATTTATGTTCATTTCTAATAGTGAGACACCTATGAAGAAGTTCCAGCCAAAATGTTTAATCACCATTAAAAACATTAATCAGGCTATATTATGTCCACAGCCATTGATCAAGGGCTTTGGTTATCTCTTATCAGAGCCATTTGTCTCTGGCTGCCTCTGAGATGCTAGCAACAGGTTATACCTATTGGCTAGCAATAGTATTGTTGAATATGTGGATAAAAAAGTTGGTATTTGATGTATTTTTTTAGTTTTGCCAACTTCCATCTAGGAAATATTTGTTATGGTTAGGATGCAGTATTCAGTTTGAAAATAACAACATATAGTGATTAGAATTAACAAAATGCTGCCTAGGTTTCATAGTACTTCACAAAATAAGTAAAGCAGTGATTAAATGATGGTTTCTCCACTGCTTGTGTACTGTACTGTATATGCTTATTCACATGAGAAAATAATAAATGTAACATAAAATGGTTGTACATATTATGAATAGCAAACATTTAACTGTGTGAAATATGCATATTTAAGTGCTAAAATAGTATCTTTGTACATTAGGAATCCATGATTTATCCCTGGATGCATTCACTCCAGAAGTACACAGTGCAGAAACAATATAAACAGAAGCATAAACAGAAAGGTTATTTATTTTCAGATTCATTCACCTGTCTCCTCGCTCTGTGGTTTGTTTGTATTCTCTCTAAAAGAGGAGCAATGCATGCTCAGAACAATCAAAACACTTGTATATGAATCACTGAAACATATCTCAGACTTATTTCGCATATAACTTGAGAACTTGTTTTTGAAGTGAACCTTGTTTCTGTTGTTATTTTTTGCATTCATAATAAAAAAAGGAAATTAACAACCTGCTGTTAATACAAGCACAGTCTGTGCTGCACGCAGATATACTATTACTTTGTAAGGTTTTCAACTACTGATTTTTTTTGTCTTAATAGAAAATGTAGGATGCATTGGATTCTTATGTCAAGCACTGTGTTCCTTCGAGTTTCCAGTCTTGTAATAGCCTTTGAAAGTCAATTTTCAGGAGTTGTTTATCTCAAGGTGTACAGTGTATTTTTATGTCATTAACCATTTTAAATAATTGACTGTTGTCAAAATAGTTGGTCAGAAATATAAGTTGGATACATGTATCAGATCATGGACACAGCAGCCAGAATTTCTGAATGTGTTTGTTATGTTATGTTATGTTATGTGTGTGTGTGTGTGTGTGTGTGTGTGTGTGTGTGTGTGTGTGTGTGTGAGTGTAAATCCTAAATAAAATTTTAAAAACTGATCAAACAGTTTGAGTCACCAAGAGCACTCTTCCAAATGCAAGACACAGCTGGAAAGAATGTGGTGTAGAAATGAATAAACATATAGTCCACATGTGGTGCATAAAAATATTACTGTAGATATGACAATATGACATACTCCTAGTACTCTTCTTATAGTCAAAGTAATATCTGGTGCCGCAGTGTTTTGTTTCTGAAAACAAATGAATGTTTATCCACTATAGTCAGCCCATATGCCACAAGCAAACTGATCTCTTGGGAATGTGTGATTTGTTCTATTGAAATCTCCCTCTTATCTTAGCAAGAATGGTTCTGTGATTTAGCTCTGCTTCCTGTTCGTCTTTGTGAAAATTCCCAGGTTATATATGAACCAAAATACAGTCACTTGAAGCCTTGTAAATTACAAAACAAACTGTACACAAACATAATGACAATACATATGAAAGGAGTGATCCATGAAACAGTACATCAGTTTGAATTGTATTTCATGCTAAACTTTGGTTTCAATATCTGGGGAAAATTTGACTTACTTCTAAAAAAATAAGAGTCATAACAGATAGCCAACGCTCTCATGGAAGTCTTTTCAACTTCTTTGAGGTGACAGTAAAATAAACTGTGGATATTATCTATTTGGATTTTAAATGATGTTGAAACATTGAGCAATTGTCAAACTGCAATCAGAAGATATAGAATGTATTTTTTAGCTTTGACTAGGGGAGAGAAATCATGGAAGATGGTTTTGGAAGACCTGCAGCTTCTGACCTGCTCTCAGGTAGAAGTAACCCATTTGCAAGGTTCTGATGATCAGGAATGAAAAGAGCCTCACAGAGGATAATGACAGCGTGGGGAGTTCTGAGTGGCAGGGGAAAATACTTTTTTTTAAGCCTCACAGGAAACAAATTGAAGTAGAGGAAACAAAGTGGCCAATTTCCTTCAGAAAGGCTACTGATTATGACATCACTCCTATAAGCTAGACATGTAACCAGGCAACTGCACGGCTCTGAATGTTTCATCACTGGCAGCTAAGAGGTACCTCATGTGACCTGCAGCCCAGGAGAACCACTGCTGTCAAGGGAAAACAAAATTTACCACGCAAGAAAAGTTTTTATCTTCAAAGGGTGGAGTTACACAGAGAGTGTGGATACATCAAACCCGACATTTATAACTCATTCAAGGATGCATGGATCACAAAGGCAACAGTGAAAATCTAGCAGCTTGAGGAGCTGCAAATCGATGTCTTGTCACATGGTATTCACTTGTGACTCTGAATGCACTTGATTTGTACAGGAGTGTTGTGTATCGCGCTGCACATGGGACACCATGTCATTTTCAATGACACCAAATTAAGTGTACCCTGTGGAAAAGGAGTCTGAAACATCAGCAATGAAAAAGGATTTAGACATCCTATGCAAGATCAGTTTAAGATGTTCTCTCTCTCAAAGTGTATGACTATATCAAAACTCATGTTTATTCACAGTAATGAAATTTGACGCTACACATGTGGTGATGAAAATGTTTGTTTAACTGCTACACCGTAAAATTAAGACAAACAAGTAATTTTGGATTTTCAAGGCTGTAACAAAAAAATTTACAAGACCACAAAACCAGAACAAAATATGATGGAAGAAAATGTTTAAATGCAGTCTAGTACATAAATCAGTTGTGTGAAGTGAAAGGGAAAACAGAAGTTTAATAGATTACGGCTTTATAAAAACTCAGATCCTCCACATTGGCCATTGGCTGTAATTAGCTGTCATACAGAGATGATGCTGACAAATCTCCACAGACAAAAAGAAATTAAAGCAAATGGGAATCTAAAAGTAGAAGTATTTGACAGGTGTGTAATAAGGATTATAGTCAGTGAACCCACGCTCCCCCTCTTTTCCTCAGAAAATTACAGTCGTACAGAACACTGATCAAAATCAGTAACTGGCTCACCACATTTCATTTGGTATGAAGGAATCAAAATCAAAAGAGCACAGAAGAGAGCTCACAGAAGTCTGAGAAATCCATATTTCCATGACTGTAAAATGATGTGTGATCAAGCATTCAACCAAAAAATGGTTGCTGCATATTGGGGTTGCTTTTTGAGCCCCTTTAGAAAACTCAACTTAAAAAGAGAACATGCATCAATATTTATGCTATATGTGTGCACATCTGATGATAATAAAAGATCATTAGATTGTCTTGACTTCTTCTTCCTTTTCCCATGTTTTAACAACATTATTCTACCTACTGTAAGACGTATCAATAGTGCCACCTAGTGGATATAGCTAAGAGTGCAATCCTGAAAAACAAAACTGAGCTACTCCACCTTCACAAGGGATGTGCTGAACATCACAATTTTGTAAGTTGACCCAAACCTATTGGGACCCATCAGATGTAACTGTTGACATAAAAAGCATGACAACAGTATTTCTGCATTTGCATTTCTTAGTTGCTGAATTTCAAGCTCCAATAACTTTGTTTTACAGGCTTTGAAATGGGGGCACTGGAAAAGTTTCTTTAATAGCAAGCCTCATACCACAAAAGTAGGGCTAGAATCAAGGACTGTTCCTTCTTTATGTAGTCCAAACACTTGTACATGTACAGTCTCACCCTCTGTGCATTCGAAAGGTACAACTCCCAGGCAGGTTAGCAGTTCTTTTACTGACTGAGAATTACTTTTAGAGTATATGCTGTGTTGTTATAATACATGAACATGTAGATATGGATCTCTATAGCACAATGAGCAAGATATAATATATAGGTAGAGGAAACTGTACATATGTGACCAGAAAAATAGGCAAAATAAAGAGAACTGCAGTAACACACAGGCTTCATAAATTCCCATAGTATCTTATTTTTTTATAAAGATTACCACCTTTTAAACCTCTGCTGGCCTACTCGACTGTGATACTGGTGCAGCATGGAGATGCCCCTCACATACTCTTATACTGAATGCCAGCCTTGCCAGTGGTGTCTCTGGCCAGAGGCCCAGTGGAGCAGGAGAGAACATTGCCCATAGAAGGGTTTCTGTCAGCAGGATTGTCCTCATCTCATCATGCACCAACAATATCCCTCAGAGCAGCCTGGCACCTTCTAACTGTGATGCCTGGCTGTTATATAATCTGGCAGATTTATGGAGGATTTGGTAGCAATGAAGCTGGCTTTGAACATTCCCTACTGAGAGGGGGAAACTCTGGGCAATGGATAAGGTGAGAAAGATTACTTTCCACATCACTTTCTGGATTTGACCCTGTAACTTCCTGATTAAAAATAAAGTTACCTTAACTCCCCATCCCACTCCCCAAAATGAGGTTGGGCTGATTCCAACGGGTCAAAACACAGTGATAGATTTTAAGCATATGGTGGCATCTACAATGCAGTGACTAACACAAGGGGCAAATGAAGAATGGGTCACACCAAATCGTCCTTTTGGCATGCACAGTACACCCTGTGATTTGCAGAATCCATAAAAAGAGCTGTCAGGGTAATGGTGTTTAGCCTGATGCATTGAAGGCTGAATTCGTGAGCTAATAAGAATGCCAGCCAGCTGCAGCGCGCAGATGCTATCTGACTCATTTGTCCAGGTCTATAAAATGAAAGCGGGTCATTTTCTGAACAGGTAACAGCTGTCGCAGGCTAATTGTTCAATTAAAGGGAAAAGGCTGGAGGAACAGCTTGTTCTCATTGCCCTGTGGGGCTCTGGTTTGGAGGTTATTCAACAGAGAGGAAAAAATACCTGACATTTCCCCCCAGCAATGTTTCTGTTTTACATGCTGTTCATACAAATCTTCAGTCCAGGATTTATCCATATTTTAACTTCTCTGCCAGTTCCAGATTTGCACTGGCTATAGGGGAGCACACAGGGGCTCACGTGCCTCTATTTTTATACAGGTGAAATTTCTGATTGGTGGTCTGAGTCAGAACATTAGCACTTTGAGAGATCAGTTCTGACTCTTCAGGTAAATCAATTAACATGGGGATTCTCTTAATTGTCATGTCAACAAGTTTTTTGAACATGTTAACATTAATATAATACAAAACAATACAATGCTATAGAGGTTAAAAGCTCAGTTCGATATCCAAAGCCCAAACCATCCAAGCCTACAATTCTAAGGTCTCAGTATGCGGATAGAGTCCTGAAAGCTACTATTATTACTACTTATATTTTGGGAGCTTTTTTGAATCACAGGACAATGTGCATTTTAACTCAGTATTAAATCTTGATCTTTCAGAGAACAACTGAGCTGAACTGCAGCTTGAAATACACCGGCACTATGCTGGCCTAGAACTGCCAGGCTTCGATAGCTATTCATGAATTCATGACCTACTATCTTCTTTTGCAGTATATGAGTATGTATGTATGTATTTGTAACATTTTTTTCATATACTTTGATGCATGCTTTTTTGCATACCAACACTAAATGGAGTAGACCCCCAGCTTCTGAACATAAACAACTCAGAATATAATCAATACCACCCTCTCTGACGAGGAGAAAGATAAACTTATCCACACCTGGGGTTAGAACCAGAACACTGCTGGCTGGCAATCCAAACATCCAGGTGACTGTACACTGCAGAACTCAGGAGCTAAAATAGAGCAATGTTCCCCAGGTGGTGGACAACAAATGTGATAATGTTTCTATTTCCACAGCAACAGAGGGACTTACAAACAGGTGCAGACACTGTAGAATGGCACTCCAGTCACCTCTAGTGGCCAGTCTGCAGAATGGTAATGCATTTCCCTCTGATGGCCAGTTATCAGTTCAAAACTTTCAGCCACTTCAAAGACTGACCAATATTGAGCAAATTTATTAGCACTGGACTGACTAAAGCCTGTGTGTCACGCTAATCTATTAAACTCAGAGCAGTTGAATCTCTTAAATTCTTACATTTTTTCCAAGTTCATATAACATCTGCTGCTGTAAGAAACAAATGAGTGGATACAATTTTGTGAAATATATTAAATCTGTACTCTGTACACTGTGCCTGGTGCCCCACAGAGGAACACATAACTGGACATTGCAGCAGCCAGTGAGGAAGGAGTCTCAATGAAGGAATGCCTCTGTGTCATCATCCACCAGCAACCCCGGCTGCCCAATTCATTCTCAATTTTTCCTCAAAAGTAAAAACAACAGGACACCAGAAACTACAAATAGATTTTTCATTTTTAATGAAGGAGTTAATTCTCTTTTCAATCCTATATAAAACAATAGCAATTAAAAACTTTTTTAGGTAAAATATTTACATATTAACAAGTGACTGTGCAAAATGTACAAGAGAGGGATACATTTTATGCTTCAGGAATTAGTCTTTCTCTTCTCTCTGAAAAAAGAGGAAATTGGAAGCTGTGTAACAGTGACAGGCAGTAGTAAAAAATACTGATTTACAGGTAGAATTAAAGCGTCTCTTTACATTGTGTCTTTGAAAACAGCTCTATTCAATGAAGAACTAGCGTCGTTTACACACATTATAAAGGGCAAACCAAATTATATACAGTAATAAAATTTCATTTTTAGACCATTTCAGAACAATGCTTGCAAAAAAATATAAAGACCCAATTAGTATATTTAATGCTAAAAAAACACATAGGTAGAAAGGGGGGCAGGGCTTCCCTATGCATGAGTACCTCATACGAAGCAGGTCTGTCACAGGATGCAGCTCTCTCAATAAGTCATCGTATGCATGCCAATATCATTACAAGCTACAGGCATCCATTCCTCAGGAAACATTCCTGTTCTCTATAGCTGAAAATGTTGCTGGCTCTTGGAGACTAGATAGCTTTCAATCTATTTGGAGTCAAAACATTTTTAATTTCCATACAAAAAGTGAAACAGTGCAATCAAAGAATATTTACTAGGGGGAAAACAATCATATTTTTAAAAAAATGAAATAAAAGTCAAAGTAGATTTTTTCCTTTAACTATCCCACTCAGGGTTTGCTTTTCTCCATGGACCTCCCCCCTCATGCACTGGCCCAGCTGCTAAGAGCTGGGGAGTGGAGCCTCACCAGGTAAGACAAACACGCAGAAATCACAGACACATAAATAACAGTCCCCTTAAATACACAACTGACAGATGTTTAAATTAATCTGAGCTGGGGACTGACAAACAAACACAGACGAGCAGAAAACAGTTAGGAGGAGAGTGCCGTGTCTGTCTCAGGCAGACAGGCAAACAGTGTGATTAAATTAATTACTCTGCCTGTAAAGATAGATACAAAGATATGGCTTAGTCTGGCAAGAAGGCAACTCAGTAATGAGGAGCAAAGAAGTGTTCAGTCAAAAGAATCCACAGGCCACAACAGTAATAAAATAACTATTTTCCTTATAGAAACATTTTTGTTGATTTTATTTAAACTGAATCATTTTTTAATATAAACAGATATATAAAATGGATTGAAGTTATTACTGTATTTTTTGTACATTTGTTCATTTGCATGTTACAAAAAAGGCGTTCTGTAAAATGTATAATTTTATATATTTATAATATTTATATGCTCATTATAAGAGTACATTAAAAAGTTGAAAAACATTTTAAAATCCAATGTCCACAAGATGAATGCTGAACGTCCTGCTGAAAGGCCAGCCAAGCACCCTGCCATTAGAGGGCGCTATTTGAGGAAAGCACGGTACAGCAGGTGTGAGCGGGTGGTCTCCCGCTCGTTCTCCATGCAGAAGAGCAGGTCCCTGAGGTTGACGCGAGTGATGCGCTGACGGGCGAACTGCCTGGACGACCCGGCACTGGAGCTGCCCGCTAGAGACAGAGTGGAACCTGACGCCTGGACGAGAGAGACAGAGGCATGCTGGGTATCACAGTGAGTAATATGGCATTCCCAGCAGCAAGTGGTACTAGCATATCCACACTCTGTTCAGGAGAAGCTTTGTCCTACTAGGTCTTCACATGTTGAGTGTGTATGTCTGTGCATGTTTGTGCATGTGTGGATATGAGCTCACAACGTGAGTAGCACAATGTGTATAGGAAAACTGTGCTTTCACCATGTTTTACCAAGTTCATGTTCATGTGTTATACATCTCCTGTTGGGCTTGTACTGTCATTGCATGTGTGTGTGAGCACGTTTTTGTGCTGATCTGTTTGAGACATGATTTCCAGCACAGCGGTCAGTACCTCAGCTCCAGCTCCACTGCCAGGGGAATCCACTTTCCGTTTCTTCCTGGGTCCGATGGCCGCCAGCGCTGTCAGGTTAGCGTCACGCTGCCTCATCTGAGCCAGCTCCTGCTGCTGCATCTGAATTACACACACAGCACTGCGTCAGACACACACACACACACACACACACACACACACACACACACACACACACACACACACACACACACACACACACACACACACCCCCATATGCACTTCCAAACACTTGCAAAGACACACAGCAGTGCATTAGCTACACAAACATACACTTACAAAGACCCTATGCACTGGCAGACACAAACAAAACACATACATACACAGCACTGAGTTACACACACTTTATTTAAGTTTGTTCCTACCTCTTTGGCCTTCTGTTTCAACCGTAGCTGTTCTGGGTCTTCTTGTCGAGATCGCGACTATTACAGGAAAAAATGTACACAGAAAAATCAGTGTACATTATCAGTGTACAAAAAGTACACAGACCGACCATGATGACAATATACCATAAAAATCACCATGTTCAGCAGACATCACTGTCAGGAGATAGGCAATTAGAGAGATCACCGCACCAAGACAGTACCATACAAAAATATGTAACAAAGAAAAAATCTGAAAAATATTGGAAGGCGATATCACCTTTAGAAAATGTATGGCATAAAAAGATACTCAAACACAGTTATAATTCTTTATGAGCTAGAGCATTCAACTAGCTGGGTGAATGAAGTATTCATGAAACCAAAAATGGGTCAGGTCTACAAACACACTTTTTCAACTTATCAAAAAGTTAAGCTCTTCACAATAAAAAATAGTGATTGCTTAAAATCAGTGAATTGTGGGAAAATTTGTGAGCTCTACCCATTGTTGGTGTCAGAATACCTTCATTCTCCATCAGTACATTAAACTCATATAAACAAACAGGCATGTTCAATAAGCAATGCAGTGTTATGATCAAGCATAAGAGCTTGTTTGTAGCTTGACTACTAAATATTTATTTGGCAGAACTGTTTAACACCAGCTCTGGAGCTCTAACTCATCTCACCATGGGGCACGTCGACTCAGCATGTGACAGTTCAGCGCTCAACAACAGACGGAAAAACAGAGGCATGCATTACAGTACTTTCCCAAGAGCTTCACACAGAGGGGAGCTGCTGGGCTGTGGGTCACTGTTACAGAGGCCCAGGAGGGACAGCAGTTGCTCAGCTAAGCTGTGTGTAACAGTACCAAACCTGACTTTTGTTAATCTGCATGTAAACTTCCTTTTTTGTAACAGATGTTTTTTCTCAATAACAGTGATTTTCTGAGGAATTATGGAAAATAAATGGTAGGGTTGTAATGACGGCCAGTGCTAATCTGATGAATAGTAACATTTTTGCTTTGCATACACAGTCACACACAGGCAATGGCTGGGAGTCACAATGCTTGGGGAAAAAGGTGTACAGTTGTTTTGTAGCTAAATAACTTTGACTTTCGGAAGGTGTGGGTAAAAGGTCACACCATTGTGTGGTCTCTGTACCTTCGCTGCCTTCATAAGAATCTCCCTCTCCTGCTCCTCTTTCCTCTGCTTCTCCATGTGGTCCAGCTGCTCGAAGAACTTGAGCTGTGAGCGCACATCGCTGACCTGCTCGTACCGACTGTCCTCCTACAGAAAGAGTGCCACCTTTAGCACACATACAGCACTGCATAATCTCAGCACAACGAGAAATTGCACCACCAAAAGCAGCAAACAGAGGAACATACCCCCATAATAGTACACACACGCACAAATGCACGCACACACACACATCTTCCCCTACCCCTGCAAGCTGACCTTAAGGGAGATGTTCTTCTGCTGTGCGATCTGAGACACCTTCTCCAGCAGGGTCTGCAGTCTCTGCTGCGCTGCATGAGACACCAGGTTCACCACCTCCGGCCCCAGCTCCGTGATCCCATACTTCCTACCTGCAAGGCAGGCCAGCACAGCGCATCATTAGGGAGGTGTGTTCAGAACTGGAAGGCAGAGGTAAGGGAAGAGAGTGTTGTGTACGGCTCTTACCTATGTCCAGCACTCTCTTGTGCAAGGTGGAGGTGTAGAGGAAGGCCTCATCCTTGCAGGACCGCGTCACTGTGCCGACTAGCTCCGAGTTGGTAGCCAGGATACGAGCACTCTCTTCTGATAGGTTGACGCCTGCCATGGAGGCCACATCATTGATGTCATCGTCGTCCCTGCACACCCAAACAGAACAGGTCGTCATGAAGAGACCTCTTTGACTAGCTGCTGCCCCCCCCCAGCTCCCACAGAATTTTTGTGCTTAATGATATTCCCTGATAAAGTGTTAGTTACAATCATACAGTAAAATGTCAAATGTACCTTATCATGCCAATAGATTTCAGTGTTCCATATTTCTAGCAAGCAACTCACTGCACTGTTTGGACTACAAAATATGCTGGCCATATTCACACTGCGTTTACTGCTATTGTGATTTTAGGCCAATATGGGCATAGCATTACTTACACACAACAAATTAACAAGATAGGAAAATTACTGAATTCATACACATCTACTCTGCAATTATGAAGCGAGGTCTAAACCAGAGTTGTGTGTAATGGTACAAATCAGGCCTGATTTCTAGTCATAACTGTCTCCAAAAGATGTTAGTATTAAAACGTAGTCCATGGCTAACTAACTACCTCTGACTGATTCCCTCCTACACAGACCTGAAAGTCCCGCCTCCAGCTTCCTTCAGCTTGTTCTTCTGTGCCGCAGAAATCAGAGCTGCGCCAACGGGCGACACTTTGGCTGCAGGCACAACACCCTGTTTCACCAGAGGCACTGTGGGAGGAAGAGACGCACAGAGAGAGAGAGATGGTACCTTCACCCTGGTGCTTCTACCAAACCTGATCAAAGCAGCCCATGAGCTACTCAAAGAGGTAAATCATGTTACAGAAAGAACATACTGCAGCATTTGTCTCTTGACTACACGCTAAACCCTGTAGCTAAGAAAACTAAATAGCTTTATCTCAGATTTATTTATCTCAGATCAATTTTAACAGATTTTCTGGGTTAAAATGCTGAGGGTCACTGCTACATTAGACCAAACAGATACATAAATAAAACCTATTTATTTTAAATAGTTCTTAAATTCTAAATGACAGAGCTTCATATCCCAAATGAATCAGGCGATCTTTGACTTTGAGGCCATGCCACACATTTCACCTATCCATATACTACTTATTCTCATATACATGACCAATCTCCATCTGGAGCAGGTAGGCAAAGAGAAAAAGTATAATTTCAAACCACAAGGTGGCAGTACTACCCATTTCTCAAGTGATCAGTGGCAGACCTCTGTGGGGAACAAAAAAAAAAACGTTCTGAACACTACTGGGTGCACTGCAGCCAGTGGGCATACAGAGAAAGGCTGAGCTCTGCTGATAAACATGCCAGCTTTCATAGCAGTGTTTCGCAACGCAGACCTAAGGGAAGATAAGACTACTACATCACTTCCATGGAGCTGTTGTGCATCTCTAAACAGGTGGTGATATGTCATCTGAGCAGTGGATGAGTTCATTTCCAGAAGTGTGAGATATAAAGTGAGCTCCCAGAAGTCCTGAAACTGTTACAGTATGAGTCTTGGTAGGAGTGTTTTTATGTACTCATAATCTATTCTGTCATATTGCACAATTATAAAAAAAGAAAGCACACTCCCCTGCTCTCCTCCCACTCACCCGTTTGGAGCTGCTTGACCTGCATCTGAGGCTGTCCCAGCATGATCCGGCTGTGGGGCGGTCTGAGGGTCACCATGGGCGTCTGTGCCAGGGACACCTGGGGGGGCCGGACTACTGCCCCAGGCTGCTGGGATGGGTGAAGCACCTGTGGGAGGAACATCACAGCCTCATCACCACCTTATACCCCCCCACAGACCCCTCCACCCCCGCACACACTGCCCTGCCAACATCTTGGCAAGAAAAGGCAGTCGTTAGATTCTGGAGCTATTATGACTTAAAAGGAAATTAAAAAACCATTTTATGACCTATGCCCGGGACCACTCGAAATAATAACACATTGAGATGTCCATAAAACATGGAGAGTGGGGCTGCACTCAGACTTGTGCTGCTGGAGATGCATTCATTGCTCTATGGCCATAAAACTGCAGAGAGCAGCCTGGAAGTGTTTTTATCATTTTGGAGGCAAAGACACTTATGATTATGAGGCTGTATTCTGGAGAGGAATATGACAGGAGATGCTTTTGGTCAGTTTTACCTCACTAGCTCTTATGCCTCAGACATGCACAAGCAACTGTTTGTTATGAGCTATGCACTGAGTTCAGAAGGAGAACCGGCCAGGAGAACAAAGCCAGCACTCTCCATTCAGACTTTGCCAGTTTGCACATCCAAAGCTTGTCTTATCTGGAGAGCTAGACTGAAATGGCACAGAGGCTCAGACTTTGACCTGGTGGATGCACAGTTCTGTTTGTGCAACGTTCAGATTACAATTTAAGATGTATTTTGTTTTTTCAAGACAATAGTGGGAATATGAGCTGTTAAGTAAGGCTAACATGAGAGCCCTGATGTTTCTGCTTCCTCATTATTGGTCTTTCAGTTATGTTATTAAGTTTCATAGTAGTAATATACATACAACAAAGCAACATTTACAGTTTATTTTCATTATTCCATTTCATTATGCCAATATAAAGGTGAAATGCATCAGTCATGAGTGAGGAGGAGCTCTGATTGGCTGTGAGCTGGCTCAGGTGGTCAGCGTGGTTACCAGAGGCGTGGGCTGTCCGGCCTTAGCCTGGCCGGGCTGTGCCAGGCTGATGACAGGCTGGTGGAGGGTGCTGGTGACAGTGACCGTGGTGGGGGCCTTGCCAGCCAGCCGCTGGGCGGGGCTGCTCAGCACCACGGTGGTGAGGGTGGTGGTGGAGGCCTGGGTGCTGGGCTGCTGAAGCTGGCTCTGCTGAATGAAGGCCGTGGAGTCAGGGGTCAGCTGCCTCAGAGCTGGGAGACTCCTCTGGAACAGAGAGCACAGCTGTGAGGACTGCTGGGAGAACAGGAGGCTGGGGCGCAAGGCTTTCAAAGAGGAGCAGGCTTTCCTTTCTCTTTCACAGTGTAGGACACTCCAACAATCAAGAGAAAAACTGTAACTTCCCGTCCAAAAAGCCCTAGAACGTTGGTTCCCAAATTCCCATTCCTGAGGACCCACTGTGTATGATGGATTTCATCCCAACCATAATAGCAGCTGGGAATTGTAATGAGCTGCTAATGGTCCTTAATTAGATACTTTAAAAATCTATTGAAGGATGATTTATCCTCAAAAAGGCCACATAATGTCAGAAATAACCGTGTGCCATGATACAGGAAATATCACATTCTCATAACACGTAACTTTTAATCATTCTCATAAAATGTTTTAAATCTCTGTTGGTTGCTGTGACAAATGATTCCTTTAAAAAGAGGTTTAACTTTCTTGATTGAATTATACACTGATAGGTAATTAACTGGGTTCTAATTGTTCAGAGTGGGCAACTGGGGAAGCCATTAGAGGGAAATGGGTAAATGCATTAGCTGAGCTTGCATCTTTTTTAAAAGTTGTTAAGCTTTAGGCAAAAATTATGCTAGAACTTTAACATGTTCTCAACAATGTTACTTGATCAAAAGACTGGTTGAAACAAAATCCAGCATAACCAGGGCATGTATGTAAACTTTGCTGAACTGAATAATAAGCAAAGGTGTTACGATAAGTTACCATCTTGTTATTAACTGTATTTACTGAATGTACTTATTTAAGCACCATGTGACTGTGCAGTGTTCTGTGAGCTACCTTGAGGAAAGGCACTAGGTATGGCTGCGGGGAGGAGTTGAGCTCCTTGTATAGCCTGCCGGTGAAATCCTCTGCCTCCAATTTTCCTTCCTGCCACAAAGGAAGGAAACCAAAAAACAAAGGGAAAGTCTGAGATGCCACATTCCATTCACTGTCGGCATGCTGATATTGCAACACCTGATAGAAAACGGCATTCAGCTACTGAGTTAGCCACAGAAATGGCACTTTATTTCCTGCTTAGAATAAAAAGGTATTTTTAAATAGATTTGAGGAATGTGCCATTACTGTTTTCAAATCATGGCTCAAAGATTATTAGTGTAAATTATATTACATTAGTGTAATTAGTGTAAATATTTTGATTACTTTCAGGGACAGGGGACATCCGGGGAACTCACCAGGAGGTTCTTCACCAGCTCCTTCACATTTGCTGCGGTCTCTGTCGACTGCTTACCACTGGATGCCAACTTGATCAATGTGGATAGGAAGTTCTTGCACTTCTTCACATTCTCCAATGTCTCCTGCACACGAGAGACAAAGAGGCTGAATTTAAAATACCTTGTATACCTTTCCTTTAAAAAAAGAAACTGAGTTTTCTTTTTGTTTACTGAACAACAGGTCATACTTTTTGTTGCTGGTCACAATGTGGAAAAAGCAAAGACAGGCAGAGTTTAATGGAAATCAAAACCTTATCATGCACTAATATGACCATTATAAGCACAAAAGGGTGTGAAAACAATGAGGATCTAAAGGCCATTCGAGTGCTATACTTGAGATACATGTACTGAACTACAGTTCCCAGCATGCATTTACGGATCTAGGAATCTTGTAACACCGGTCCCCCCAGCACTTTGCGCACTGAAAACAGCTTAATTTCACCTACAGATAGTATTGTAAAGATCCACACAGTTAAAATGCTTTGCATACCCTGCTACCATAGGTTACCTCATTCTCCTGCACAGCCAACCCTAAATATCAGCGTATACAGGTATGCGTTGCTTAACATCCACTATACATTCTGTGAAATAGGACGTTATGTGATTTGGACATTGTGTGAACACCATAGTATCAAAGCTGTATGGGATACTGCAGTGTACCTGTATTGACTAAATAGCTAGTGTATTGTACACAAACAGTTCTGTATTTCAGCTAATGTAACTGGCAAGGTAATATACGAGTTAAATAGGTTATGTCCGCTACATCCCGTTCTCTGATCAGGTTTTCTGAACTCTAGGAGGAAGTATGTGCCCACACAGGTCCAGATACTTTATCCCTGGATTCATTTCTGGACCACAAAAGTAAAAATCATCACTAGTTTCGAGGATTGTGAATTACAGAGCACTGCCAGCAATTTCATTTTTGTGTAGTTCAAGCAATGCATTAAATACAGACAATTAAAGTTGGCATGAGAGAGTACCCAACACCAAGAGTTTGTCCTAGACCTGAAGTTTTTACTTCTGAGTTGCAGGCTGTACATTAGTACTGCTTAACATTATAAATATACATTTGGTGCATCTGTGAAAAGCCTTGCATACTCGCACCGTTGTCGTGGCTGCAGCTGTCCCAGCGGTCCCAGTCACCGTCCTCTGGGCAGCACCAGGCTGTGCAGGTGTCGAAGTTCCGATGGAGGCAGGCGTAGCTGCTGCCCCGAGCATGATGGGACTCTGCAAAACATGACAGCGCATTAAGGTGGCTGTCCAACTTGCTCTACCGCACACACAGAGCTACATTACTATTCCCACAGGGTCAACATAGCTCCAGGTCTTCTGAGTGCTGCTTTTCTTCCAAAGGTATCTTCCACCTGGAAAAACACTCCCAGTCCCATGGTAGTCCATCTGGTGTGACCAGCCTTCTTATTACACTCAATCCATTTTAGCCATCTTTTATTGTGTTCAAAGGTTAAAACAAAGAAAAAAGGCGCCATATACTGAGATAATGAACACGATGGTGACTTAATCTTTTTTGCAAACCTCTAGTCTTTAGTCAGCCTCTTTTACAGTTAGCTATGTGCAGCATCTATGAATTTTGTCAACTGATTTTGAATGCTGTTGAAGAAAGCTGTTTCAGCTATTTCCTCAACTTATGAAAACACTAATAAACAAAAGCAGAAGAAGCAAAAAGAAAGTAAGGACCAATGAAGAGCAAACAGAGGCCTTTGTCGTGTCTGGGTCGGGTTGATGCCAGGAAAGAGAAGATGTAGGGATGCTTTAGCAGGAGAGAACAAAGTCAGGCTGCAATGCGATCTGCACCAACCGGCCCGCAACAATAAACAAGCCGCACAATCCTTTTACCACATATTCCGCCAGATAGAATACCTGCAGCAAGGCTGAATGGGCATCTAGACCTCAGCTCCCCAGGATAAAGCCAGGCATTGTGATAATGGATGCATGGGAGGGCTGTGCTGGTAATACAGGAACTTTTGAATTTCCCTGTTATGGGAGATGGAGTCGAATGAGTAAGTAGAGAATGGGGGTGAAGGAAACAGGACCCGGGGGCATTGCCAGGGGCAAGGCCATGTACCTGCAGGACGGGGGGTCTCTGGAGCGTGGTGGTGGCCTGCACTGAGGTCTGGGCAGGTGTGGTTTGCTTGATGATGGTGGTGGAAGTCACTTGCCTGGGCATAATGGGGGTCCCAGGGGCCTGCAGGGATTTGGAGGGGAGCAGGGGACAGGGGTTAGGGTATAAGTGAAAGCTCTGTGATACAGAACGGCCTTTGTTCATCTCTACCGTCTTTTTCCTTACTCACACAGCACACTAATCATCATCACCATCATCCCCATTCCCAGATAAGCACTTTTTCAATTTCAATTTTTGAAATATGGAATGACTTTTTGTGGTATTCAGGGTTTGAGAATTTATTAATTTATTTATTTGATATTTAATGCCAAGTCGGCACCAAACGCCATCTCATGGCAAGATCATGGTAAAACCTCAATAAATAAAAAAAAAAAAAAACAATCAATAAATAAAGACAAAACAGACAATAAAAAAACAAATATAATCACAGGGTAATACAAACCTTATACAGCACGAAGAGAGATAGAAAAAACTACACAAAATACTTAAATGAATATGTGATAAAAATTCAAAAAATTTTCATGGAGGTACCCTAGTGAAAATATCTTTCAAAGATGTTTCAGAATAAAACTTTTGCCAAATGGCAGTAAAAGCAGAACAGTTTACTAAAACATGTTTAAGAGTCAAAGGAATCTTACAAGAGTCACACATTGGTGGTTCTTCCCCCTTTAGTAAATGCACATGCGTAAGTCGTGAGTGACCTGTTCGACATCTTGTATAAATAATTTGATCCCATCGAGTTTTAAAAGAGAACACAGGTTTCTGTCCAACAACAGGATGTATTTCATACAGTTTATTTACACTAAGGTCTAAGGTCTGATGGTGGGATTAGACATTGCCTGATTCCTGTTGTAAGGGCTTTCTTGGCAGCAGTGTCGGATTGTCAGTTGCCATAAAGTCCACAATGGCCTGGTACCCAAAATAAAAGAATGCTATAGCTCTGCTTCTGTAAAAAATTTACTTTAGCCAAATCTGAACTATAATCGGGTGATCTGTTTTCAAAGATTCCATTGCTTGAATCAGGGTTTGAGACATTCAACAGCCAGAATTACACAGTGACTGATGCAGGACATAGAGGATAGGATAGAGGCACACAGTTGAACACTGCTCACCTGGACAGAGGTAATCTGGACTGGAGGAGTGCTGGTGGGTGTGGCCGGGCGAGGTGCCATGGCACTCTGAGACTGCGACTGTGCCTGCATCTGGGCCAGGGTCTGCTGGTGGATCATCAACAGCTGGCCGCTGTCACTGCGTACCAGAACCATACCTGCACAGATGCACGCAGACGGAATTCAGGATTTGGCCTGAACATTGAACCACAAGACACACCCACTGTATGGGAGCCCATTCAATTTCTCTTTTTCAAATGAATATTGAACATGTAGACGTCCAGGGAAAAATAATATTGAATGTATTATTTACATTCAAAGGAAGGACACTTCACCACTGTCTCAGCCTTTGTTGGAACCTACACCCTTCTGTTGTGGTAATAAACCTTGATCCCTCACAGCTACACAAGCTAAAATCAGCTTCTCCCAGACAGATAAATCACGTTAAGATACCCACATCACTGCTGACTTGGGGTTGACTGAGGACATATCACTGAACATGTGATAAAATTCTGACCCAAAGATTTCACATGATTGCATCAGACTTCTAAAAAACAAAATCTGGACAACAAACAACTTATCAAATCTGCTGTAAAAAGAAAGCAATGTATGTAAATGTGTATGACACAATATGTGTTAGACAGCTACTTTACGGGCATGGTGATGGGATGGTTGGAATGTTTGACTTGTTAAGAAAGGGAATGCAGAATCATGCAATCTCTTGCAACATCCATTGAGCAAAACACAATACATGTTACTATGAGACAGCAGCTTCAGCTTCAAGGAGGAGCATGTCTCTTGAGCCTCATTCTTCATCAGAAATGTTTTGGGAAAACTGATGACTAAATTAAAAATAGGAGAAAATGTTCAATTCACATTGGATTAAAACTCTTCTTCCTTGCAAATGCCAATAATAACACTGATGTCATCTTCACATATCTGACTTGGATGAACTGATGCTCAATGAAAGTGCTGACAACAGCAGCCATAACATATTGTGTAAGCCTAGATGTGTCACTGTGTAGAGGCGACATCCAGCACACAGGAGCTGAGCTCTCACTCTCCACATCTGCAAGCACTTACAGTGATTCTGGACCAAAGCCAGGCCACGGTAGCCGAAAGCATCTGATAACAGGACAAAATAGCAGAGTCCTAATTAGCTCATTGAACAAGCCTGGCTGTGATCACTATGCTGATCAATCCAGTCGGGCAGTGCCTTGCCCCAGGGAATCAAGGAATATGTACCTACTGGTGCTCTCCAGACTAGCGCTGAATGCTCTCAGAGTTCAATGTCTAGAGTGTAGACTGCTGGTTTGTCTGTGCTGTACTGGCCGAAATAAAAAAAAAATAATATCAGCACAAACCTTTCCCTGAGACAGTCCAACAAGCCACCACTGTGACATAATAAGACAGACATATGATGGACAGAAACCATGACGGTCAAGACAGGTCCAGCTGCTGGGTGGTTTATCTGTGCCCCCAAAGTAAAATAGTATGATTGGAATTTCTACAAATATAATTCTCAACTTTCATATTTATGTTTGCAAAATTCTGTGGACACTAATGGCTCTGTATGAAGCATTTAACTATTGGCCACTAGTTACTAAGTTTGAATGAGGGGTTTTAAGTTGACATGGAAGCAATTATTCACTGCCTCTAGCAAGCAAAATGCTACTGATAAATACATCAGTATATGCTTACTATGGCACTACAGGCAGAACATTGATTATTACAGCTTTTGGTTGTATTATATTAACTACTGCTTTCTTGACCTGGGCTCACTTGAAAAATAAAGGGAAATCTCAATGTTTCTACCCAGACATATAATGTTATAATAAAAAAATACAAAATATATAATGTAAAAAAAAAAACAGAATGTTAATAGAAAATTGAAAAAAAATTGAGTGTGTGGTCACTATGGGGAGATGTGCTTCCTTCACAATATTATCCATATCACATCCTCTAACATGCCATTAAATAATATAATTTACATTTTTCTGAAATTGTTTTGTCTGCTCATCCAATAAAAGATAAACCCGATTTGTTGATGGATCCTACAGAAACAATACCGCCAAATTGTGAATGACTAACTGCGTGAATGTTGAACCAGTTCATGAACACAAATGCAATTTAAAGCAATTGCAGATCAACAAGAGGGCATTAAGAGCAAGGGGAATGGCTGATTCTTTAAGCTTCATCACAGCAATCTCTCATCTCAGTGCTCAGATGGGCAGCTTCACCACTCAGGATATCTCTGCCTCCCAGCCACTGCCTCACCAGCTTGAAGGAGCAGAGTGGTGAGGAGGAAAGTTCCAGATTAGATTAAAACAAATGACACCATGAGGAGGCTCCCTGACCTCAATAGGAGTTCAAAGCCACCATGCAATTAATAAAAATAAACATTGTCAAAACCCCTTAAAAGCACAAGATCTAAAGCAAGGTACAATCACTGCTATCAAAAAAACATCTGCAGGTTAAATTGTATAGGTGTAAGCATTAAAAGTAATATCACAAGAAAAAAGTGTATTTTCTAATTACTTTGTAATGCAACCAGATGTATTCTTCCGGTAAGTAATTTAAAATACTCCTATGTAAATGAATATGTGTTTTTGTGAATATATTGCTGTTTTACTATTCATTCTGCTCTGTACCCATGTCCTTGTCTTTGCAGATACATACAGCACAATGATACGCAGTTAATCTACTCTGCTGTGCCAGCCCTCTAAGAAATTGTAAGATGAATTCCAGTGGTTCAGGGTATAGGCCTTGTATTGTTGGGTTTGTTCCAACTACTGTTCTTTATAATTCAGTTTTAGACAGAACTGACAAATACTAACATCAACTGACAAAATACTCATCTGCTCTTGAAAATACCAGACTGTTATCTATTTTAAGTTATTGCAAAAACAAAGTGTTGTCAGGGTGTTTGTGTTTAAACCCACCTCGTCTTCAAAACTAATTAAAACGTCAGTCATCAATAAATCACATGTAACCGATTAATAGTAACCACAAGCACTCGAGTAGAATCACAGATTTTCAGACGTCTGCAAAACAGGGAGCCTTTAAATGTATTTAATAATTTATGGCGTGTTTACTGAAACAAACAACATTGGAATGATTCAATGAAGTAATACAGAGTTATTACTGTTATTATTGTAAGTTACAGATTCACGTTAAATGTACGCAAGATATCCAGCCTTAGGAGTTTCAAAATACGTTACCAAAAATAGATTGCTTTATACTTTTTCTGGCAAAGTTATCACCTTTTAAAGACTAGTCCCAACTAATTACCAATTTACTTACTTAACGTAATCTGTCATTGAAAACATACTACGATTACTACACGGAGAAACCGTCACGTATGCGTACAGAAGAGCTGCAGAAAAGTTACCTGGAGGAAGCTGAATGTTTTGGATGTTTGGCTGAGCCTGGGTCGTCTGGGGTAACCGAGGAGCTAACACTTGTGGCGCGATGGCTCGTATCCCGCCAGGACTGGCCGCAACAGTCACGGGAGTGGAAGTCCTCGTTACGTTCTGCAAGACTGGATTCTTTCCCATTACCGCAGAACCAGAAGTCACAGGCTGCAGAGTACTTTGTATGGGCTGGGTGAGCGTTAAGTTGCCCGCGCTTGCAACACCTGGTGCAACAGCCTGAGGTGCAGTTTGTATGATTGTTTTTGGTGACTCTGCCTTACTTGTCACACTCACAGGCACAGAGGCTGGCGCCTGGTTACTGTTCAGAACTGTAGTCTGTAAAGGAGTACCCGATGAGCCAGGGGCAGTCAGGTTCGTTACATTGACGGCCGTTGTCAAAACGGTATTATTCCCATTTTGCGCACCGCTCGATCCAGCTGTTTGCATAGGCGGCCTCACAAGTGTAACGGTAGGTCCACTGCCTAGACCAGACGCCTGAGACGATATCACTGTCGAAGTAACAACATTCTGTGCATTGACGAAGGATGCCTGGATAACAGTACTGGAAGTAGAGGGCAACACCGCGTTTGCATTTCCTTTTAAAACTGAACCAGGTCCGTTGTTGACAACTGTGACAGCAGGTGCAGCATTGCCACTGCTGCTAGCACTTGTACTACTGCTGCTACAACTACTTGATACTGGCGTCGCAGAGAAAGCTGGAACACTTCCTGAAGTGTGAGAGTTCATTACATTGCTTCCATTCAAAGTTTGCACAGTAGAAGTCCCTATTTTTCCTTTGCCCGTTCCGTGGTTTGACACCGCGGTTACCATGGCACTGACAGCCACCGTCTTGCCCTGGCTGAGCCCAGCGGATGCCTCTGACCCAGCCGCTGGTGCGATCCCTGTTGTTGTTGCATCCATAGCTGAACTCTGGGACCTCGTATTATTAATAACACCCCCTTGCACTCCAGCCCCTGTGTGAGGACGGAAAGACACGAGAGTGAGAGTGGAAAATAGAAAAGCACTAATTATGTTTTGCTCTGTGGTGGATTAATTTCCACTAGTGTTTTAAGAACAAAAAGAAAAAAAAAACAAACGTTCATAACACTAGCCACATTAGCTAGCTACCTGCTTTTGCCACCTCTTGTGCAAGTCCCATTTTGCTCTCCTGAACATTAGTATTACCTCCTACTACAGGGCTGGCGACGTGGTTCCCCACAGCCTGGCCCCTTACCTCGGGGTTCCCGTGCCCCGAGCCCGCAAGCTCAGACTCCAGGGACCCCACAATATCGCTAACTACTTTCTCGTCCACCTCTGTGTTGAAGAAAACCTCATCCAGCAGATCGGAGCCCGCCGCCATCATTACTCTGATGAGAATCGAGGGGGGGAATTGTTAGGCGGTACGACGCACGCGCAGATAGTCTAGAACGTCATCGGAGAGGGATTCCGGAGTGTTTTGATTGGTTGGTTGCATAGTTAAAGGGCGGGACAAATGGCTGAAAGTGTCATTAGCCAGAAAGTACAGGATGATACAGCACCGTTCAATAGAGAGCTGGTGGGGAATAAGGCGAAGCTAATTTGGCTGTTTTATGAATTGTATTTCCTGACATTGGAAGGCTTTACGGATTGGGAATCGCAGGCTGCAGTATTTTTGGGGGGTTAATGTCGGTTTGGAGTAGTCATAGGGGCTCAAAATCAAATCGATGTAATGTGTCGGCGCTGACGGTGACTGTTATTTCGTTCCAAGATGGCTGCTTTGTTTTTGTTCAGTAGGCTGATGCACCCCAATGGAAAGCGTACGAGGGCGCTACACAAGCACTTTCTGCCAACTCTGAAATAGTGCATGTGATCTGAAGCTAAGGGAACTATCGAATTCTGAAGTATGGTAGAGTTATACAAAATAACTCAAGAATTTTGGGTCTTTATTCTTTTCTCCACATGTCTGAAAAGCTGTCATTTAATTATGTGACTTTATTTGTAAATTCCCAGTGCAAAGGTACAATGAAATGCAATATTTGTTTATGCCTGCACAACCTTTTGTAGGAAGTTTGCATCCACCTATTATCTGTATTGCTTTATTTAAATAAGGGCTGTAGGTGGGGCTGGAGCCTATCCCATCATATACCGGGTGAAAGACAGGAGAACTCTTGACAGGTCGTCAATCCATCACAGAATTTTCAAAAGCAAGTGGTAATATTAATAATTCATGACATTTGCATATTTTTGTTGGCAATTATTCTGTCATGGACCAACCTCTTTCCATTCGGTCGGAGCAATACCATGATGCCACCTGGAGTGCCATTTCTCTGTTCAGTCAGCAATATGTAGGCATGTTTTATATAAAAGCCTATGTTGTAGCACTGCACGTAGGCCTATCACTAGCTACACCCACAAAAAAGAAAGCTGAATTGCCATAAATATTGTTTCTTGCTGTGTAATCAAAGTTAAATCAGAAGAGGATAACGTGCAATTTCTCAAATTAAACAAATTAGTTCATAGATGTACAAATCAGTTTTCTATCACATGCCCGAGTCCTAGTTAAAATCATGGTTTTTCTGAAGCTGAAAACAGGTGTTTTGAGGCAATAATATCTTTTCCTTCCTCTCTGTACAGATTTTTTTTTTTAGTTCTGCTTCAGTTAAGAGAATGCAGCTCCATGCTTCCCAAACTTTTAGCACAGGCTCGCACGAGGAAAGATTGGTAGTTGCTTGATCTGTTTTATATGAGAAAGACACGGGCCATAACCAGAGTACATGGAACATATTTTGACACTTAGGGATGTGTGGACCACTTGATTATAGAGTTGTACTTTGTGGAAAGTTATTTCTTCATAACATTGGAAGGAAAGTGGAAAAATTGTAAAAAGCTTCCAGATTGTCTCTCCTCATGGCATCATCATGGGAAGCCTCTCTCATCATGAGAAAGTTTTCCAGTAGGATGCAACTGTCTAGTTGGTTGGAATCACACATGGGGATATGCCAAATGTCTCCTATAATGGCCCTTCACAGTTGTTACTGTATGCTGTCTGTAGTTTCTCCATGAGTATCTTTACAGCCTTACCTTTCTCTTATCAATCACAAATTATTATGCATGCTTGCCTGTTCAACAAAACTAAGGAATCACTATTCCCACCCAGAGTGTATGTAATGTTTTTCATTAAATTGAGAGGTTGATAAAGTATAACTGTAAATGACTGTTAGTGTATAACCCTGTGCAGCAATACTTCAATGTAGGATTGAGTGGCAGCATTTCGAAATTATTCAGTAAGGTTAGTAAGTTTGCATTTGTGCAAATAAAGTCCAAAGCTATTGATTATTGACATGTGTTAGGGCTTGGGAAGTATGTTCATGTTGATCTTGACTACCATCCCACCTCTACCTTAGCACTAGCCAGTTTGGATAAATGTATTTTACGGTGTTTGGTATTTGCTTAGTGTCACCTCTTGAATGTATTCATGACTTGTATCAAGGTTATACAATGGCACATTTAACGTGTTGTTGCACCCGCACCCCCAGGCTGGTTTTCGCTACTTCTGCGCATAACACTGGTGGTTGCAGTTATGTTCTCTCACATTTTAAACTGGAGTGGATAAGCTCACTTTCTAAATGATTTGAGTGTAATAAAAAGTATTTACAAGTTTAAGTAATTGCAGATGTGCATTTATTCAAATTGTGGAATGCTATGTTTGGCAGTCAATCTCTTCTGTAACCTGAAATTTCCCCATAAGTAAATTTTATGAAGATTTTTTCTGTTATGAAAATATATTTTTTTAATTTCAGTCAGATTAAAACAATGGTGTTATATTATTGAATGTATATTGTTTATTTGTTTCCTGATCCTTCGTGAACATGGGCCTTGATCCTCTGCTGAATGATGTTCACACTGTCTCCCAGAACAGCGATTTGTGCTGGTGACTGGTTACATTTATTTTGCATTCATTTGATGAGAATGTTTTTAATGACTTCTCTAAATACACCAGCAGTATGGTAGTTTATAGAGGAATGTTTTAATGGTACAAAAAACCACAGTTGGGAATGGCAAAATGTACTTGTAAACAAACCATTTATTGGAAACTGAAGGCATGTTAATTTGGAAAGGAAACTCGGTCACAACATCGAAAAGGCAGCACTATGTTTTTTTCTTCTGCTTCTCAGCTTCTTCTTTCTCTTTCTCGATGTCTGAGACATACTTTTCAATCTCTTCTTGTTCCAAAATCTGAGCATAGGGAGGGAAGATGGCAAATGAGGCTAAGATGGCTAACACTGTTGAAGCATTTGGAAAAGATGGCATTCCTGTTACTCCTACTGGACTGTATTCTTTCTCATCCTTCAATGCTAAAAACTGAGGATATTTACAACAAATATTTCAAATCCATGTTTACCAACATTGTGCCTAGTTTTTTGTTTCTTTGTTGTGGAACCTTTTAATATTTTAACAGGTTTAACCCACAATATCAGTTAACATGAGTGGGAGCTATCTTTGAATGGAATGTTTTGCATGTTCAGCTGTTCACAAGTCAATGCCGTGCATAGCCATTAAAAAGTTAGGCAAGGGAATTATAATTGTTGAGATGCCTATTTTTCTTGCAAGCAGCATGCATACATTTTGAAACGTATGCTGGTGGGACAAAATTGTGATTTCTTTGTGAAAACACAAAGTTAAATTGATTGTACATTACACATATTAGCATCATATTTCTGCAAAAGAAAATTCAGTTCTATGTGGTTAAATATAAGTTTAAGGAAAAGAGTGTTGAGGATGCTGCTACTACAGGTTTTAGATAGTTGTGAAAGCCAGGTAACGCTCTGACTAGGGCCATTTCCATGGTGCATAACTAGCATCTATGACCACTGGCTGCCTTATTCCTTTGCTTCATTTGTCATTTCACCAATCTAAAGTAATTTCTGACTATGTAAATTGCATTAATCATTTACTTCTCAGGTAAATAAGTGAACCAGCAGTACTGCTGACTACAAGGGCCAGATCTTTAGTATTTTTTAATTAAACTGAATAGTGAAATTCAGATAAACTCAATTTGCCCTTGAGGCCAGCATCACTGGTGTTTTTTTTACCTGATAATTAATTGATTAATGCAGCTGATTGTTGATTCCTCTCATCTGATGGCCGAGGTCTAAATCAGTCTTTGATTAGAGGGGAATGAAAACCAGTAGTACTGCTGGCCCAAAAGGAAACATTTGAAGAAATGTGCTTTATAACTTTCTAAAGCAGTGGAAGGCATCCATACAAACCTTCAGAGGCTCATTGCGCATCATGATGGCCAGTTCAATATTTTTGCTTCCAGACTGGACCACCTGGGAATAAAAAATTTGTTTTGAAGTAATAGGTCATGCTGTATGAGTCTTTTCATCAGCAGATCCCAGAACCTGATAAATAATATTGTATTTCCAAAACAATATTATGACAACAATTAGGGTAAAGCACATTTAAAAAAATAACTGCAACACCTATGGTTTGAACCTGCAACAACTTCCCCTGGACCATCATGTATATACTGTCACTTGTATATTTGTCACATGGTGAAACCTTCTTTGCCAAAGATGGGAATGCAAGTATTGTGCCTCAGTCTTTACACATTGTTTTAATTATGTTCAACATTGTTTAGGTATTCAAAGACATAACTAATGTGCCAAAGACATTCAAATTAGGCTAAAAATATTGATCATGAAAAATAATTTTCAACAGGAATCCTCATTACCTAAAATTAACCTTTAATTGGTTATATTGCTGTTCTCAGTGTATCTTGGTCAGTGCAGTAATGGGACAATTAATTTGGCTCTTTTCAGCCATGCCAACAGTAAAATGACACACTTGCATCATAGCACATACAATAAACATTTCCTTATGGGGTCAACTAATCCAAGGAAGGAAGCATTTCACTCACCTCCAGCAGAGCTCTGATGACCAACTTTATGACCTCTGTGTCTGACTCCATATCCTCCTCTTTGTAGTTCTTCTCCAGAAACTCCCTTACAGTCTTTGCTGATCTCCCAATGGCATTTGCCTGAAACAAGGAAATACAACATGTCACTGACAAGTGCGGTGCCATTCACTGAACTTTCCCGGTGGATGTGGGTGTATTTTTCATACATTTTGTCAAATCACTGCTGTGTTGAGGCCCAAAATCAAGAACATCTACTTTTGGTTAATAATCATCAATTTACTCACAGAAAAAAATTGCTAACTTCGACCAGCCCTATCAAATTATGTTGATATAAAAAGGCCTAGTTATCAAGTCTGCTCTATTATGGTCCCACAGAGCCACAACTGTAGCCTCACTATGCAGTCCTATCTTACAACCATGACAGTAGTTTTATGGTTCATTTTGTAGATCCTGACCGCAGTTCTTAGACCTACCTTCCATGCATGGTATGTCCCAGATGGGTCTGTCTGGTAAAGCCTGGGGGTCCCATCAAAGTCAAAGCCCACAATGAGAGATGAAATCCCAAAAGGTCTTCGGCCATTACTTTGGGTGTACCGCTGGGTAGAGACCACACTGAGGTATGAAATACCTTCCCCACATGTACAGAACATGTTTTCACTTCTTTTTCATTTGTTATATAAATTAAATCTGAACAAATTTAAACCCTCATTATTATGGTTCAGAGTTACTTTGTGTGTTTCTGAAAATACATAAATGTTTAAATATCTATCACCTGTTTGATGCTTGAAATGTAGCGGGTGATGTATTCGACGGTCACGGGATCTTCTACAGTCAATCTATGACTCTGACACTCCACCCTTGCCCTGTTAATGACAATCCTGGCATCTGCTGTCAGACCTAAAGAGAACAAGGTTAGGAATGAGTTGCATCATTCGTTCTTAGTCGAGAATATGTAAACCTATCCATTCGTGAGAAAAAATTCGGGCACATTGTTCACCTGCAAATGCCATGAACACATTTTCATCTAGTGCGCAGATCTTGCGCACTGTCCTGTCGTCTTGGAGTTTGGCCACAGATTTCTTTTCTACTCCAAGCACGACGATATTTTTGCCTCTGGCCCCAACCTTTCACCAAAGCAACCACAAACCATGGTTAATCGCATCTAACTAAACGGGAGCTTCAGTTGTTTCGATAGCCAGTTAGCTGTGCTGTGCGGAAATATTTTTAGTTTCCAGTAAGGTTGCTTTGCTAAACCTAGATGCATTTCATTAATTTCCTTGTAAATGTAAAATGAAAATTTTCATTTACACCCTTAACTGAAAGCTAATGTTTGATGTTTTTATTTGAAGAATAAAAGCTAGCAATCTATCATTGCCTTTGCCATGTGGAGTTGAAGCAACGACACTGCTCATGATAATTTCTATTGAAAGCTAGCCTATGAGACTGACAATATGTAGTTTACAGTTTGTTTGTTCGCAGGTTTGTTAGTCTGACAGTAAAACTAAAGCGAATAACCAGCGAACTGGCTTAGTCTTTTCAACATAACGTCCAAGAAAAACTAGCTAAGTTAGCAAAGTAGCTACTCACAGATGTTGAGCCCTTTTTGACAGCTTCCTGAGCATATTCCACCTGGAACAAGTGCCCGTCCGGCGAAAAGACTGTGATGGCGCGGTCGTAGCTCATGGTACTTTGAAAATATAGTAATTTAAAGTTGTCAGAATCAGGTATGAATGTCAGCTCCTTCTAGCATCAAGTACTGCCGAAATCGAAAGTAAAGGGAGCAGGCACAAAATAGCAAAATCATGCAGTAGCGCCTCTTCCGGGAGAATACACTTTTTCAATTGTTCCAAACTGTGACAGCGCATTCACTGTACGGAAGATGTATTGCGTGCGTGGTATGGCATTGCCCTCCTTTCCGTTGCAGAATCGACGTATTACTAGTTGAGAATCAACCGAAGTGCGAATGGACCGGCTAGATGATCCGTTCCTTATTCTAGGGTTGTACCATAAGCTGGCGGAGGTATGTCTTACACGCTCATGTAACAAGATAAATGAACAAGTATTACATTTATTATAACAGTTTCTGAACTTAAATGCCACTACCAGTCCCTTACATATTCTCTTTTACTTGAATATGTCCATCAGTTAATTTATACAATCAGAAAGCACCTTTTTGGATTAACCCAATTTGGATCCAATTTCCCCTAACGTTTATAATTGACCATGTTTTATCAATAGGTAGTCAATTCTATCCAACAGTGCAGCATTCTCGATTACACTGGCAACTGACATTTTGAATATAATTTTAATCGATTTGTTGATGCTGTTTATATGTACATTAAAATAAATATCCAGTTATAAAAAAGGCAAACAACTAAACAGACCTTTAACATACACACTACTGATATCACTATACATTATATCTATTGCAAAGAGAATGTATGCTTGTCGCAACAATCGAAAGGCAGCCTGTTTCGCCTCAACGATGGGATTTCACTTGCTGCGGGCGTTTACCAAATTAGAGCTGGCATGAGAGGGCAACGTTGAGCAGCATGGGCATTCGCAACCGTGAATCATAATGGAAGGTGTGTGACCATAGATCATGCTGGGAGCGGATTGTTTCAGTACGTGAGCAAAGACCTTTCTGGGTGAGGAAAACCCGAATAATGCGTTTGCATTGTGGGCGTTAAACCTTACTTTTTGCGATGAACAGTTTAATTGAGCCAAGGAATATATATATTTTTATTTTTTCCCTTTAGATGCTGACTGGCAGTCATTACCTCATACAATATGCACTGTCAATGTAAGGGGAAAACAGCAGATTTTCACAGTAAGTTTTATCGCAGGTAAATATTTAGAACGTTGTTGAACATCTCTGTAAGTGTATCCTGAGTTTAAGCTATGGAAGATACTGGTATGTATCATTGTATATGTGTTGAATGCTTTTTTGTGGCCTCGATGCTTATTTGAACTATTGCCTTTATTTCTTACTGAACTTTCCGGGTATATACTGGCTAGAAACATAATCAAACTGGTCACAATCGTGGATTCTAATGAGAATGTGCAGCCACTGCACCAGCTGAAAATCAAAGTCGTCTTTCATGCTGCAGTGTGCTCTTGCATGCGGTCCAAGAAATATTTGGTCGCCCTCTATTGGCCCCTCTTGAGAATTACTTGAAAAACTTGACAGCTTTTTCTAATTTCATGATGATAACGGTGGGATTGGGAAATTTCAAATAACATTAAAGGGTCACTTAAATATAAGGATTATTGGTGGATAGAAATAGAATGCCGTTGGTAGTTGTATAATTCACTGTCAGCCAACTAAGTGTTAATAATTGCTTTCATGGAGGCATGTTTTCCATTGGCCAAACTGCTTTCTCATGGTAATATTTGAGAAATATTAAATATCGTTAGATCATTCTTTATTGATAATAGGATGAGAATAAATCAATACATACTTCTCTCTCTCTCTCTTTTTTTACCTTTCTACCTCTCACATAGGTTTTGCAAAGGTCTCCTCAAGACAAATAAGTTTCTTAAAAAAACATTGACTGATAAATTTGCAGGACAGGAAGTCAGTCATTGCTCATTTATTTCATCCCTTACCTTGTTGTATTAATTTAGGATTTGTTTTTGTTTTTGATGTATTGTGACATTCTGTTTCTTCTTGCCATTTAGTTTCATTGCTTCTGGTGTAATACTCTTGTAAAACATATCAGCCTTGCAGTTTTCTAGGCAAAATCAGAATATATTAAAAAGAATCATCTTCCTTGTATCCCAAGCACTTCCATATTTGAACTAGAACTAGAATTGAATGAATTACCTTGTTAAAGGCAGAGTTTTAAAAAATTGGAAGAACTAAGGGTGACATTTTATCAATGGAGGAAATAATGTGACAGATGCCAACTGGCACTCTTCAAGATCCATTACACTCAAACATGGACATAAAAGTAAAACATTTATTCTGTTCATACAATTACATTACACATTACACCTAACAAGCAATACAGATTATTGACAAAGTACAAATACAAAGTACAGAGCAGGATTCCCAGAATGATTTAAAAGTCCCACAGCAACAGGATGTAATCTCTGTGCCAAATCATTTGATACCCAGGCAAAATAAATAAAATAATTAAAGTCTCAAAAATTGTTTCAAAAAAGTTCCCCCAAAAACAGTCTGCAAAGTGGTGCCTTATAAGCCACATGTGACATAACAAAATGTGAGGTAACAAAAATGTGAATTTATGAAGAAACAAATCCATCTTTCAATTTAGAACTTCAATCTCACAACTCAATGTGAAATCAATAATAATTTGGTGAATTAGCTCACAGCCCCAGAATGCATATCAATAAATAGCTAACAACAGAACCTGCAACAGACCCATCAAAACTAGAGACAATTAACAATTTGATAAAAGTGAACATCCCCTGAGATGATACATTCAATGAATCAAGCTATAACTCTGCAATCTTCACCAGCCCTCAATTCTCCAGCATGAAACATGTTACAAAAATAACACCCTTTTGAAACCGTTGAAAGGATGGAATCACTTGCAAGTCTATGTATGTCTAGACTTCATTCAGGTCTGGACATGATGACACTTTAATCAGATAAGTTTTGAATTGTTAAAGTTAGTCATGCTAGTGTTTGAAGTAACATTTGTCCAGCCCCAAACACAAGCCCTGTATCTCCCACTCCAGCAAACAGGAGCCCTGGCTGAGCAGGTCATTTGAGCTCATATACACTCGTGTCCATTTAATGCAGTGCTGGTTTAGGACTGCATATTGTGGCCAGTGTAATAAATCTGGGGCCCAGATTCAGGAAGTCATCTGGTGCAAATTCCTCCTCATCCATGGAAATGGAGTCCAGCTCTGACTGGGTTGCTACATCCCCTTCATCAGCATACACTTTGGGGTCGTAATCACACAGCTCCTGTCCGAGTGTCTGGATTGAGCTCAGTCTCTAAAAAGTGCAGATGGAGGATGACACAGGGCTCAGTGCAGTCAACAGAGAAGTTTATTTTTTTATCAATGTTGCAGATATTTAACTATAACCTTTAAAGTATTTTGACTGACTTATGTAGTTGGCTTAGTTTATAGAAGGTACTAGCCATGACATTTTTATACTTTTTGATCAATATATAAATTCAATAACAAGGCAACGAATCAAATTCAGGACTAAGAAATTGTGATAGCAGTTCAGAACCCTTTTCTGTTGGTTCTTGCTCTATTTTGGGATATGCTGTTGTACCCTCCAGGTTGTATCCATTTATCCTTTCTCAGGCCAAGGTGTAAACTCATGCATAATGTATAAAAACAGAGCAGACTGTATGGTCTAAAATTGTTTGTAGCTCTGTGTGTAAAATGCAATTACTATATAATGTTCAAATGATTCAGCTTTAGCATGCTGCAAATGTTCAGACCATGTCAGCTGCTGAAGACAAAGTGTGTAGGAGTTAAATGTAAGAAGGTGTGCTGGCATGTTGAGAATGAAAATGTGTTCAAGTGAACATTGCTGTCTGCATAGTGAGTATAGCTGACATCAGTTTTTTTTGCTTGTTGAAATGCTAACTACAAAATGTAAAATACCTGATAGATCAAAGAGGTGATGGCTTCTTTTCTTAAGAGAAAAGCACCACCCTTGGAGAAAGAATGTTTCCCACCCAATGTCAACGCCTGGTCAAGATCAAAAAAGGAAAGCCAAATAATGAACAATTGTTTTATCACAAGACATAATCCTTGACACTTACAACAAACTTTATTACAACAATAAAAATAAACAACAATCAACAGTTCCACTGCATGCAACATTTATGCTGAAAAATGTTTTCAAACCAAAGAACTCACAGCTGAAAAAAGATAAATAAGTGTATATGTTCCACATACCTTATATTGATATCGGTCAGTCATGCTCTTTGTGTGTTGCATAGTCATTCTCTAAAATTCAGAGAAAGTGAAAGAGACAGCCACAGTTCATAAAATTCAAGTACAACTGTTCATTGAAGTGTGATAGTTACAGCACAACAAACAGACCAAAGATAAAATTGCACAAAATAACTGTACCTTGTACATTGAATTGGTGCCACCATATAGATGATAGCCTTGTTCCTCTCTGTTTTGGTACAAATTTTGATAACCTGATGTTTGGTTTCCAACCTAAGAGAATATTAGAATATTGCCACTGCAAACATCTTCTTTTGGTAGGAGCTAAATACATTTGAACATGAATATTATCTGTCAGTTGTAGTTATCCTACCATATTAATAGATTGTAGATTTCAGTAGTGATGATTGAACCTTATTACTTTTTTAAAGTAATTGCTGAGGTTGGTCACTCACCTGTTGGAAGGTACTAGCATATTGCATTGTGGCATTCTGACCATAAAGACTTTGACATACATCTGTTTGGTGATGGTCCACTTGTAGCGGTAGGAGTCTATCTGAATTGTCTGGAACCTTAGAATATAGAAGTAAAAATGAATATTTAAAAATGTTACCAATTCAGTGAACACAAACATATACTTTTGAAGAAAAAGCTAATGTATTAATTTATTGAGTCAATAAAAAATCAAAGATGTTTTTTGACTGCTGTCAAGAGGGCTTCCACCTTGCAATCAGTTCCAGGTTTTTCTATATTGGAGGTCAGAAGCACGTCTCCGGAATTGTTGGAGAATGGGAAGTCAAATTTCTCCCTGCCACAGGTAAGAAGAAAGACCAGCATCAGGCAACCTAAAAGCCAAATATGAAAAAAGAGTGTTGTTAACAATAAAATAATAATGACATAATCAGGGGCTCATTTGTAAGATTTCATAATGAAAAAAGCTATTTGAAGAATTTTAGATGGTACAAAAGAATATCTCACATAGTGTGCCGTATATTAAATTACCTGAGACTGAGAGACTACAGTAAAAACACTTAATGTTGTTTCATACTGAGTTGTGACATGAAAATAGCTTCTGAGATCTTTTTTATGATGTCCTCTTCTGTAATGAACGCCTCCGTATACTGGTGACCACTAGATGGCGATATAAGGTTTTTTGTGGTTTCATAATGAAAATATTCATAAAGTCTGTAAGGAGAGCTTGTCCTATTGAACCACTGGTAGGGCAACTGAACAAAGCAATCTAATACACCAGACAGCCCAGAGCAGTGGTCAGTGGCCTGAATCCAGCCCCCCAGCAAAACATTTTGCCATCCATATTGTTAAAATGAACATTTTTGACTAAATTAAGGAACATATTTAAATAAAAACAAAAGGTTAGCATAAAATGTAAATGAAGTTTCAAAAGACGTTACAATATAATAATGAAAAGGCTGTTTCTATAACAACACTGTATTTGAACAAAATACATATATATTAAATGTCTGCATTTTTTTAATCAGGCTGTATTGTACTGCAGTTATTGAACAAGCTGTTTAATGACTGATGTGGTAATAGGCCTTACACATAGAGATCTATCTAAAGAAAATGACAGCAATCTCAAAACTCAAGTACTCCAAAAGGACATAATTTGACATTAAAATGTAAAAATATATGAAGAATGATGCACTAAATTAAATTATCCTCTTGGAATTCATGAGATTTTTTATTTTTAAAGCACCAGTTATGCTGTCCTATCAGAGTAGTTCAGAGTAAACAAACCTCAAAATGACAACATAGTAACTGCCCTGCCCCAGCATTCTTCTCATTGACAGCACAATGGTGCATTGTGTAAAAAGCCAATGGCTGCACCTTGTCTTCAGTAATGCATGACCTGCTTACTGCAATAAAAACAGGCATATCAATCCAATCAAAACATGCTTTCCTTAATGTTTCCCTTCTTACTGTTAGACTTACAGATTATGTGTCATTTATGATTGTTAAAATGTGGTCTACATCGGAATGAGACTGTTGGAAGATAACAATTGGCGATTGATGAGAACAAATTGTTGAAAAAGATTCTTGAAACAAAGTTTCAGTTTTGTGCCCGTATGCTGCAGATGTAGATGTTGATGCTGATCTTAACAGGTGCAAAGTGCAATGATTTTTCACATTCTTTTTGTATGTGTTAAGTGAAACATAATTTATGTCTATTGCTTTTTGAATTACTAGCCTGGGAACAGACATTGTTCTGATTTTGAGCCTGGGGAAAAAAGTCAGCTAAAAACGACCAATGATTGTAACTCAATAAATGTAAGCATAGGTAAACCTTTCTAGGCCAACCAAAACCACATCCAGATATGTATGATAAGCTTCTGAGCAGCCTGTGAAAAAAAATCATGAACATTTTCCAGGAACTCTATCAGCGGTTGATCATGTGGAGATGAGATTAGGTCTGCCTACGCTGTCCAGTGACATCACACTGGGTTCACACATAGCCTGGTCGACAATCAATGAACAGGTCTCACTTATGACAGCCCAAATGTGATTTCAAGAGAACATTCTCCATGTTCTACTTGTAGAACCATCGTGTTCGGTTAGTCTGAGCAGCCTATATGACATCTGACAGGTGTTCTGTCCTGGTTGGGAATTTCAAATCCGAGAACTCACATATAATGTACTCTGTCTCTTTTTGTGTTAGCTTTTATTTCTAACTGATTAGAAACATAAGCTTTTTTATGTCTCGCAATCCCCCCTCCTGGCTGTAAACATGCCTAATCCTATTCTGTCAAGGGTATTCCTCCAGCAGCACAGCAAAGAGCTACAGGCAGACAAGGGATAGACCAAGTGGAAGTTGGTTGTTATTGTGCATTGTTAGAGATGCAAATGCACTTCCTGTGTTGTTGTGCCACTGTGAAATGAAAATGAGTGACAGGTAAGTTACTGTGAACCAGTCAGCGGAATGCAATGAAACAGATGCTCATGAGTGAGCAATTCATTAAAACTGTAGCTCAAAGTCCTCAGGTCTAGAGTTAGTCTCATTCCTACCTCCTTTTTTTGGGAGAAAGAAGTGAATAGAGCAGAAGCGCCCCTGCCTGTTTGTCCCACTTTGGGAGCAGCTTTAGCAAAGACATGCACGAATGCCTGGGAAAAGTGTAGGTGTCAGAGAAGAAAAGATGACAGTCTCTCTGAACCTGCTGAAGGAAGGGGTTGTAGGAGTGGTAGTTTCACAAACAAGTTGCAGTGAGTGAAAAGTCATTGAGAAACATAAGCAATATTTGTCTAATGGCAGCTCAGTAACCTCGCAGTCATTATCAATGATTCGGACAGCATATGCGTTTGCACTAGATCATGTTAAAGGCAAGGCAATACATATATGTACACATCCAGATGAATTTTCAGTCTGACCTTATTAATAAATGTAGTATCCACTTCATCTTATAAGATGTTAAAATGTTTAGGATGAGAGAAGAATGTGAACAGACAAATGAAATGTAACAGATTTTTATATGAAATTGCACAGGGTCAAGCGTGATGAGTGTAGTATGCAATCCAAAGTAGTGGCTCTTTTACAAAGTGTGTTCTACGGCGGTTAAAATGATGTTATAAAAGTTCATAAATAATACATTGATGTGTATGTTTGATTATTATTATATTATTGTGTGTGTTTTAATCATTTTATCAATAATATTTGGCATTATTTATTTTAATTCTTTGTCTGTTGTCCCTTATCTAAATGGTAATTTACGAAAGATTAAATGTGTGTGAAGTTGGGTTGTTTAGGCTGGGCCAGGAATTTCTGCCACATGCAATACTTTTACAGATAGACATTTGATGACACATCTGTGGTAGAGGTCATCAGTGACATCACTCTAAGTAACATACTAAATATGTTACTTAGAGTCTCCCTTGACACATTTTTCAGGTATGTGTCACATCCTGTACTTTGAAGATAATGTGACGCAAATATTGACAGGTCAATTAATGTATTTTTTGACTATAAAAATCCTTTTTGTTGCTTGCCTGACTTTTTTAATGTCCCATGACCTGTCCTGTACTCCATTGCTTAAATTACAGATGTGAAAAATCTTTTACATGAAGGTAATGGCCAAATGAGGGGGCAGTAGCTCTCCAACTACCTCTGTTAACTCCAGCATCTCCTATGCCCTCTGACTGGAATGGGCCATTAAGATCTGCACTCTTTGATCATGCAAGTGAATGAAGTCACATACCTAGTAGCAGTAATAAGGAGGCGATTACGATCCCGATGGCATTGCTGTTCACGTTGGAGCTAGGGGCCCCACGGACCAGGCAGCTGGTCCCAATGGAGCAATCACACACAATAACGGAGATGTTCTGCAGAGAGTAGTGTCCCTGCTGGTCGTAGATTTTCACCTGCAGCTGGTGATGTCCGCTATATACCGTGCCTTTCTTAATCAGGTTCACTGTGGTTCCTTCAGGAAAAGAGATCATTCATTCCACTCAACATTGTGGATGCATCACCCAATTGACACACTGATCATCAATTACCCAGATAATGAATATATGCAATTTTACCTAAAACATCCCTTCAGTCATAACTGGCATTCCCAGGCCATGTTTTAAAAACACAATAGTAAAATTTCAACATTTTACCTTCATGAACTGAGACCTTGATTCTCATTTTAAGTGACAACATGGTGATCAAAGTTGGTAGAGAATACAAGAGACTCCAAATCTACCCCGTTTTAGCTTCAAATTCTTATTCTTATTCTTATTCTTATTATACCATAGTTTGAGTCCAGACTCCATTTTCCTTTCACGTCTCCGAGCAGCTCAAACCGAAAGGGGCCACTGAAAGGTGCGTCGTCCATGTCGTAGGCTGTGATGTTTGTCATGGTGGACTCATCTGACAGGCACATTGAGATTGTGTTCATATGCAGCTGGGGCAGATTGTCATTCTTGTCTGACAGGTGGATGGTTAATGTGGCTGTGCTGGTCATGGGGGGGTTGCCTGTTTGAAGAAGAGTGCATGGTTTAGTGAAGCTTTTTCCTGAGATACAATCCTCTCTCTTTGAAACAACTTTATCTGACCAGAGATTATCTGTTTTGTTCTTGTGAGGTATTCTTGAATTATGCAATATGGACATATGAAAGTAGATTGGGTTTTGGCATATACTTCATTTGAAAATCATATTTCATTATCATGAGTAAAGATGACATCATAACCTTGGGAGACCTCAGCACCCTCTCACCTTATTGTTTTCTATCAGGGATTAATGTTGCAATAATTACCTTTCTGGGAACATTAGACATTGGTCAGATATTTGGTGCACATGTCCTCTCTATATAGTGAATGTTTGACTCAAGTCTCAAGGCTCCCCTACCCACTTGCACTGATTTGTGACCAGATGGAGAACATGGTTATATGCTCAAAGTTAGTTTATTATGCTCAGTGTTGCTTGCTAGAGAGTTACTCACTCAGCATACAAAGCTAAGGACATACTTACCTTTATCAATAGAGTATATGGTGACAGTGTAGGTGCCATTCACCACATAGGGTGATTCTCTGTCCAATGTCTTTACTGTTGTAATTTGACAGTTTTTGGGATCCACATGAAACCAGCCAGCAGGATCATCACCTTTTACATACCTGAGAAAGAATAACATCAAGCAACAATTCAACCATGACTATTTCACAGAAACGACACGGTCGGTTTTTTTTAGAGTACACATAGTCAGTTTAGCCAGGGAAAATGGATCAATTGACATCACAGTCATACTCAATTTCACTGGTTGGACCCCCATCCGGATCTACGGAGGTGAATGTCTCCAGGAGGTATCCAGTCATGATGTCTTCATCCACCATAACGTCTTTCTGTGTGGGTTTAAATTCTGGGGGGTCGTTGACATCCTCCACAGTAATGGTGATGTTCACAGACACAGGAATTGGCAGACCCCCTTTTCCAGTGTCAGCTCTGATGTTGTTCAGCACCCATTTCTCTGTAGAAGTCTTCCTCTTCACTTGGCAGGAGAAATATGGCTCCTCGTTCTCCACAGTGACGGACAGGTGTCTTTCTGAGCCCTCCTCATAGTCCAGGGGCTGTGTGTTTAGGTAATCAGGCAATGTGTTCAGACTAGGAGAAAATAATGCCTCAATGGATTGCACATAAAGTAATGTTTAGCTGTTGGGCCTCATTAAAAACATAACCATTTCCACATCAGAAACTGTCTGCTGTAATAGTACAGGTGAAGCATCTGTGGCATCTTTACCTTTGCGACTGTCAGGATCCCATCATTTGTTTCTGGATCAGTGCGGATCTGGAAGTGCTCTCCCTTGTCTCCACTTATTGTGTATTTAGCCCTCCATGCTGCAGAGCCCTTTGAGTCCTCATCTGTAGTGTGCACTCTCAAAATAGCCAATCCAGACTCCCTCTCCTTCACTCGACCTGTACCCTGTCATATGTGGCCAAAGAGTCAGTAAAACTGAATGCACCCCAGTGTGACGTTCTTAATCATAGTTAGTTTTTAAAAGATAAACACAAAGATTAAGACCTGTATGCTACTAACAATCAATATTTTGTCCTCAACCTTGTCTCGCAGCTTAATGCAATTTACAAAGTTGTAGTTTCCTTTTTTTGCAAATGAATTTGGCAAGTGACCGCTGTACTAATGAAACTGTGCTGGTGAAGTTACATTTCTTGTGGGGCCTCTACATAGCTCATGCAGAATATGTTCATTTGGGAAGCATACAGCCTGCAGTGGGGGTTTTGATGATATAATGACATAGACAATAAATGATCGGTTGTGCATCTGCAGTGCTGAAAGAAGTGAGTCTCTTCATCACATGATTCAAAGGAATCACTGGTCATGGCTGCATTCTCCTGAACTAGTGGGAGCAGGCTGCTGCATGAAGTTAAACAGTGCGGCTGTGTTTGGCTGTTAATTGTGAAAACTACTCTTTGCATACAATTGTGAGTCAAAATTAAGGCCAAATTTGTATTTAGTCAAAAACTAATTTTTATATATATATTCACATAATCCATGCAAAACATGCAGTTACACATATGAATGTTTAAATGGTATGCTATGTTCATTTTCACTGTACAGGTAAGAGCCTAATCCATTTAAAGGAAGAAAATTCAGTTGTTCATCTTTATAATTATGGTTAAAGAAAGTAGTTTTTTACAATTTGGAATTACACATATCTTACACATTACAGCAAAATAAAGTATAAACTGATAATTTCATGAGCATACAGACACATGTTTTAATAATTTATTAAATATGTACAATATAATTACTAAGTTTTTGTGAGATTTTATGAATGAAATGAAAAACAAAAGGGCTTACTGAGCGGCCAGTGATGACAGGCATGTGGTTGTTTTTGTCCAGAACATTAATGATGACAGTACTTGTGCTTGAGAGCTGCTTCACTTCCCCACCATCCTTTGCTTCAACCACGATGGTGTATTTCTGCGCTTCCTGAATACATATAACAAATTCAGCTCCCATGATATGGAGTGGTAAAAATTCATATGAAATGTTGCTTTTGAAATGCAGGCTTGTTTAATATGGCATCTTTTTCACAACATGCTTTTGTTTTGAGTGACATTTGCTAAACTGTCAGACTGAGTTACCCACAGGCTGCTAATTCTTCAAGCTTATAGGTTCATATATGTCAAAAAATTATAAAAACTTCCATTTTTAAATAAGGCCCATTTGAGTCATCCATTTTTCAGCTCAACATCATATCCTGTGTTTTGAAAAAGGTGCTGCACAATAATTCAGGTCTGAACGTTGAAAATGATTTATAGCGTGCTGTGACGCAAATTCTTGCACCAAGATGTGATGAAGCAATGCTGTTAAAATGTTAGCAAATGAGGGGGCATTACACATCCTTATCTCTGCTTCTACTTCACTGGTATTTTGTTGGAGATGAAAAAGAATGTACATGCAGTGGAACGGGCCTTTGATGAAAGAAAGCTGCTGTTACTTCAGAAACCACAAATAATACTTGATATTTCTTTATTACAAACTGTAGTAAAAACACAATTAGGGGACTACTATTTACTGGCAAGTGTTAAACCTCTGAATTACTAAAAAGCCATAATGACACTAAATAAGCTGTAATGCTACAGTAATCAGCCAATCAGGATTCAGTGTACAGATAGCTATGGTATAGCCTCAATGTCTCTCTAATGACATGTTTCAGTGTTTTGTAACCAAAAACTTTATCATAAACTATTTTCTTGCTCCATACATATGTTTTTGCATGGTTCAACTTGCCAAAGCAGTCTGACAGGTTTTTAAGTATACGATACCCCAGTCATGTATGTATCTTACCTCATAGTCCAGACATCCTTTGAAAGAAATTCTACCACTGTCTTGAATGTAGAACTCTGTATTAGGTGTGTCGGGGGTCACGGATACCATTCGGTATTGAATTGTAGAATTTGGGGAACCTGGTCTGTCATCATCTGTAGCAACCACCGTAATTACATATGTCCCTGTGAGCACATTAACGAAGACAGTACTGAGACAAAACACAGTATAAACGGTATGCATGAAATAATATTTTACATATGAAGGTATGGTTGATTTTCACCCTGCAACAATGTTAATTCACACTTATCACACATACATCATAACTTCATAAAGCCACCTTAAAGCATGCAGACCATCTTCATGACCATGAAATTACCACTTCTTGCATTATGAGCAAATGTAGTGTATCATGGTCGATAGAATACATTTATATAACCAGATAATGTATTTGGTTTCATCTTTTGGATTAATGCACCATGGCACTGCTTTCAGTTCAGTTGTTTGTGAATGTTTTATAAAGTAGGAATACCATGATCATGAAGGTGCTGTGTGTTTGACGTAGGAAGGCATTATGAAACTTTTACCTCCCAAAAATAATCAGATTTGATGTTTACTTTAACAGTAATAATTTACCCTGTTCCTTTGATTCTTCAACATCAGTTTCGTAGACATTCCGCTGAAATTTTGGTGGGTGATCATTTATGTCCAGTATGGTTATCTCCACTCCCAGCCTAGTGTCTACTTCCTGATTAGACATGTTTCTGGCTTCAAATGTGAGCTGCAGTCACAAGTAAGTTATTCTCATTAGGTGCACAGAACTGAAAAACATTTGTGCCTTTAAAAACATGTTTTCTTTGAATTATGACTGAAAGAGACAGGAAAGATATTCTCTTCTAACTTATGGAAACATACTACTAATTATTTTGCATATTATAATCCCGATACATGGGCTTAAAGTGAATCAGACTTAAAGGGCCTCATTCATCAACCATTCTTAAGAAGAATTTTCTTCTTAAAACCCACTTTTCATGAAGATTCTGACATTCACCACTGTCTTCTTATTTGGTATTTGTTCTTAGGTAAGAACAGAATCTACTCACACTTGAGCACTCTACTTACATTTGAGTGCTGACATGTTTGTGCAAAATAATTGGTTATTGCGTTGTTTTCAATTATACAGTTACACTATAGGATTTAAATTACGATATAATTTTTTATCATTTATAATATTTAAAAAAAAGTTTTGTCATTATTTTACAAAGCACTATGGTCTTTTAAAATAAATAAAAACTACGCTAACACTTCAATTCACATCAGTTATGTTACTTTAGCCGTGTTCTCCCACGAGTCGTAGATGGAATAAATCAACTAGCCACACAATGTATGAAATTCCCCTATACAGCAGAAGAACAGGTCCCAGTCAAGAGAGGATTCCATTCTAATGTTGGTCTACCCAACACCATCGGCGCAATACACTGCATGCACGTGCACACCCTCTCCACATCCGTTCACATATCTCAACCACAAGCAATACAACTTCATTTATGTACAACTCATCTACAACTCCCTGAACCACCTTCTGAATATGGTCTCCCGCTTCCCAGGACGTGCACACGACTCCTACATTTTACAAAACAGTTCTGTGAGTATGCGCCTCGAACAAGGAGCTGCTGGAGACGCATGGCTTATTGGTACACATTTTTGAGTAATTATAAATTCCTATAATGACTAGTTATATTAGGAGATCGGCGATATGCCCTGACCCCTGGTTAATGACAGCATTCACCAACCCTCAGACACCAAGAGGAGCCCTTTAATCATCAGCACGCACATACTCGCTCCACCATCGAGCGCACCATTGGCACCTTCACTTCCCCTTCAGCCACCACAACAACAAGAGGATGTGCATCCCGACACACCCGACAACAGACTTGCTGCTCCAGTTTGACAGTAATTAATTGCTCGTTTTTAAATAAAGGCTTTAAAATTAATTTGACTTTTATAGTGTGAATATTTATAGCTTACAATTAATCTCAAGAAAGAAACGTATCACTTAAAAAAATCAAACAGCTTTCAGTGCATATGTTTATTTTTTAAATTTGTATTATTTTATTTAAGTTTCTCGGAGATAGTGGCCAGTGTTGAGGCTATCTGTGTTAGCGTTTGGACATTCTTAGCTTCTCAACTTTTCAATTTCTGTGTGTGAGTTTTGTGTGTGCACATGGCCCTGCGGTCTCATGAACTTTTATGGGGATTTCCTGATTACCTATACTAATTAGGAAAACTGGCACACGCTTTCAACTTACAAGGACAGTGGGATTCATCGTTACAAGAACACAAGTGTGGACAATTCTGCGGTTTAAAAATCTGACGTAGACTTTCCTTAGGACCTTTCTCAAGAACAAATTTAAGAAAAACTTATGAAGATATTGGTGAGTGAGGCCCAATGATTGTTTAAGAATTGCAGGTTCAACTTTGGCCTGTGTCCAACTATAACCAGGAATCCACAGGAGTAGTAAAAAATTTCCTGCAGTCTGCCAACATTAGGTTGGGTAAACCACTATTCTACTTTTACAAGGCATGTTTCTGGCACCCAAAGGATTCAGATTGATGTCAGTGAAGGGTGTGCTCTCCCCAAGTGCACTTGTACCTGTCATGAATAAAATATTCACTGGCCCTTAAGGGAGGGGATTTTTTTGTTGCTTACCTTGAGGACTTGATGCTTTTCATAGTCAACTTTTCCCAAAACAGAGATAATTCCTTTAGCTTTGTCTATTTGAAGTAAACCCTTTGGGTCCTCATCAACGCCATTTCCCTGGAGTTCGAACGCCACCCGGTAATCACGTTCAACGTGGATCTGAGAATAGCAGTGTAATACCAATGTGTGCATACATCCATTTATGTGTTTTCACTGGTTGACTTTTACAATAGGTCTGTTAGCAATCAATTGATTTTATTAATTGTGTTTGTGTGCTTGCATGTGTGTGTACAACGTGTGTGTGTGTGTGTGTGTGTGTGTGTGTGTGTTGTTGTTGTTGTTGTTTAATCTGAATTTGATGACAACTGTGTGGCTCATCAACACAACAGAACAGTGTCTTAAATTTGACATGAAAAAATCCATCTGAGAATATTTTGATCTGAGTGATGAATAAAAAAGAAAAAAAGGGATGTAAGTATCCTTACTTTTCCAAGTGTATATGGGTATGGGCCAGGGTATTCTTCTTCAATGGTGAATGAGTCTATGATCCAGGCTCTCTTTTGACGTGGTTTACTCTCGGAGGAATCAGAGTTAGCTATGCCTAGGCACTGAAGGAGGAATCATTCTGTTAATAATAATACAGAGACCCTATATGTTTCCACCAATCACCTTCTGATACCAGCCACAATATCAATCATTTCCTGCTTCTGATTTCAACCATCACCACTTGCTGCTAGTTGCACTAAAGCTGCAAATTGTTCCACTCCACTGCAGTTTTGCTTGGATGAGCAGTGGATTTAGACCTTTCTCTGAAGGAAACACAAAACTTTGGGCTTGAGCAGTTATAAGAGTTATTTGAACTCAAGCTCTCCCCCATCCACTATAAATGTCACCAGGGAACTTGACTATCCATTGTACATGAGAAACAGAAAGGCTTTGTGTCATTGTAATTCTACTCCAGGGTTCACCCACGTCAGCAGTTACTATGTGCAGGTATTATTACTATGTTTGGAGTCTGCTGCAAGTTGCCTTGTTATATACATATATATCAGAAATTGCTGTGCCCTTCTAGTGACATGAACTGGAGTTTGTGACTGATATAGATCTGTCAAGTATGAAGCATTTGCCTCAGGCAAATGAAACAGAAAACAAGTCAAGTTGCAAGTCTGAGTTACATCGTAGTTGCAGGTCCAGGAACTATACAGGTATTTTTAATTGTTTAAGGTTACTGAAATGTAAATGTAACAATTACAATTTTTCAGTATTTTGCAATGAAAAAGCAGCCTGGCATGCTTCCAAAATCCTACCCTACAACTCTTGCTGAAAGACGTTTAGCTGTAACTTCAAATATTTAATTTGTACCCATTTTCGAAATCAAGATACATTCAAAAAAAAAATTATAATTTGTAAGTTTAAAAAAACGCAATGAACTACATGACCTTACAATGTACTGTGATCTGGAGATAAAACATCAAACTTGCAAGCACTTTGAATTCATCAGAATTTTGAATATACTGATAAATTATCCCAGCATATTGTTCATTTCACACACTGAAGTTGGTAGCACAAAGAAAAGAAGGACATCAGAGCTGATTGACATCTGTGATAACAATAATCTTTTGCAAATACTCTTTAGTCATACTTGTATACAAAGTAATATAGTCATGACATAAGTCATAAGTACAGTTTGAAAGATGCCTCAATAATACTATCAACTAATCTAATCAGAAATAATTCTAAAAACAATAAGAAACCACCCATTTTATGTTTTCACAACTGTTAAGTAAAACTGTGCTTTAAATGTTGAAGAAACAGTTATATTTCAAAGAGGGTGCTGGTTCTGTTCGTTCTTTAATGAGATGAAGTAAAAGCATATCAATACACTTACCAGTGTTACTATGAGAATTATCACAATAGTCCTCATGATGCAGTCAAAAATGAAGATGTTGTATCCAAGTGGCAAATGTATTGTAGCCTTTGAAATACAAGTGTTTGCTATCACCACAGACCTTCCTTATGGTCCCTTTTCGGTTCAGAGTGAAACACACCTCTGTGGTTGTTGCAGAAACCTATCTCCCTTGATGTAATCTACACCTGGCCAGTCTTGGGGGTGGGGGTAGGGGGGGGGGGGTTGGTTGAGGGCGTGGACGTGGGCATGGGCGGTGGCTGAGTGCCAGGGGGGATGGGGTTGCAACAGAGTTGTTGCAATTTCATAAATGACATTTTGTTGTGTATGTGTGTAATGCAACACAAATACATTGCAGTGAATTAAGCAAGCTTCCTCTGCACTGGATAAAAAACATTTGAACAGCAAAATTTGACACAGAACAGTTTCAATTCAGAAGTACATATTTCAGAATACTGTATATTAAAGAATAAAAACAAGTTTAAATGATTTTGAAAACAAAATCGTTCAACTTTCATAAACAGATTTCCAAAATACTTTATTGAAATTTTTATTAAGAAAGGAAAGATAGAGAGATTGTTAAATATGTTGAATAGAGAAAAAACCTTAAAAGTGCAGAAATTGTGTATCAATGCAAATGTTATTTCATTGACAGGTTGACTAGGGATGAGGTTAAAATTAAACCAAACTACCTGGAAGTTTGGTTAAGTGGCAAACTAAAAGTAAAGTAAATTACTAGCCCCAAACATCATGTATATGAATTATAGTCATAATCACATTCAGGTGCTGCAGTGTATTAACCAAAACATTTGTGTTCAGGTATATTCTGCTATCAATAAAACTAATAACAAAATGGGTGTGCATTGAAAAGTACCAGTTGCATTTTTGTCAGTCAGAGCTACTACATTTTTTGAATGCTGACTTCAACAAGATGGGATTAAACCTGAGTATGCCTAATTTGATCCAAATGGTGCTATAACTGGAAGAAAGATGTTGGGACAAAAAAATAAAAGTATGTAGTATATTCCACAAGAGGTCATATAAATACTATGCAATGTCATATGACCATATCAGAGTACCATCTCCAGGTCACAGCACCACACTATGAATGTATAAACTCTCAAAAAGTACAATCAGTTACATCAAGACTTGCTTAAGAGCCATTGACTTGGATTGCTTCACCATTTACACTTCACCTAAATGTTAGAATTAATGCATGTGCTAACATTTTATTTCATTCTAATTAATTGCTGAACATGACAAATTGTCCTGTGAAAAATACAAACATTGCATTCAACAAAAAAGTTTGACTGAGGATTGTTGAGTTTAAAAATTTGAAATGCATGAATGTAAAGGACCACAGAAGCTGTTTCATGGCTATTTCCATATTGGAGCAAATGTGCATATAAATTGATGTAAGAGGTGGAAGTAAGGTAAATTTTGAATTTATATTTTTCCCACCAAGTGAGAATCAGGGTCATATAGGGTATACAAGCCAAAGACTGGCGCAGTGACAGATGCTCTCCAGGCAAAATAATAACGATAAATGTGATGAGTCGTCTGTTTGTCTATTCATGCATGTTTGTGAGTTGATATGAATCTGTGTGCTTGTGCCGTTTGTAATTGATTTTCACCAGTAGGTTACATTTGTTTTACATTTGTTGTGTAACAGCATCACCATCAAGGAATATGTAGACATCATAAGGGAAGAGTGTTTTCTATTAGTACTTCATATTCCTTGGCCATTATGCAACTGTGTATTGCAATATTTGGACCCAATGACTCCCATACCATTACTGTTCATACCATTAACGATGCACTACCAGATTTGACTGCTGACAACAAATATTGTGGGTTGAAGCCTCTGTTTTGCTTTTTCCAAAAGTAAGCTTGTCCAGGTGCAGGAAAATATTCAAGACAACTCATCAGACCTGTTATACAGATTCTGGTGGTGCATGTAGATCTCAGGCACAGAGTGCACATCCGCACCATGAAAAGTTGCCTCATGAATCAAAAGCATCACTTCCTCTTGAGTCTGTGGAGCAAGTTTGCCATTGATAGGGCTGATAACATAGTTCTGTATTTGAACTGGTGATTTGTATTTGTACCTATATTTTGTGCCAGTTTTCTATATGAATGCTAGACATGGAATGATACACACTAGCACAATCTGCAGTCTTCTACCTGAGCCACATGGCTATTGTGGCACATATGACTCTTTAATGAAACGACTGTGCCTGAAGGATAACTGGAGAGCTACAGCGCAGTTGACTTTTATCAACCACAGCAAAACATTATCAAGATGATGCATGTAATTTCATGTCTGCTGCTGCTGCATGCTTTTGGAGTGTGAAGCTGGTGGTCAAAGCCAAAGGAGGCAAGTGAGACAAGCTCAAACTCCAAACACCTGCATTTGCATATGAGTCTGACCTGCAGCAATATTTTATATCTCATTAAAAAACAAGAGTGCTGGAGCATTTATACCTTCTGCCTGGGCCTGTCAGTGTGTGAGAGCAGTGTCTCTGCTTGGGCAGGATCAAACCTGAGCAGCTGGAGTAAAATGGGGTAAAAGGGAAAGGACTGGGGGAAGGTGGGGCTGAGATGTGCCCTTAGGGGTCCCAACACAATCAGTATAGCATGCTCACAAAACTTTTTCTTCATATGAAAATGTGTGTATGTTTGACTTGCAGAAAGGTGAAATAAAACATGTAATTTGTTCAATGGTACTTGAACTTAAACAGACTTTATGTCAGTTTATAGAAAATGTAGTCTGTCAGAGTAAAATGTGTAAAATTAGTTAATTTGACACTGAACATTACTATTTAGCTTTAGCACAAGCTATTCAGCATTGCATACACTTAGCTACCAACATTGTGTCTGTATGGGTTTTGACTATTTACCGTTTGTTGGTTGGTCAACATCTTCACTGTTTTTACAGTGCTTAACAACTTATTTCAAACTATCCTGTCATTTCTCATCCTTGTTCTGCCCTTCATAAAGCAGTTGTTTTTCTCTTTCCCTCTCTCTCAATTCCCCTCTTCCATTTTCTTCCACTATTGCTTTACATTAGTGTGTTCTGTGTTCTGTTGTGTTGGGTAACTGAAAGTTTAGCTCAGTGCCTTTAGAAGAACAGGTTTTTTCATTGTCATTGTCAGGAGGATTGTGCTTGTCGGTATAGGAGGGGAGAAGTGGAAAAATGCAGTTAATGAACGGTTTGTCACCATTTTAGTGATGTTTTAAACGCTGTGGCCTAAATCTCTAAAGTTGAGCTCTTATTGGTCACATACAGTTACAGGTAAGTAGGTAACAAGTCACACATTGTTATACCTCAGGCCTGCTCATCAATCAGTGGTTTGTAATTTAGTTTAGTTTCATGTCATTTGTGTGTTTTCACGCAGCAAGAAAAGCAGTCATGGGCATCACAGGCATGATTCTGCAAGCATTGTGTTAGAGCTCTGCCTCAGGGTACACAGATAAACTTAACTGTCTCCCAGCCACCATTTGAGTGATAACAATATGTAATGTTATGAACAGATCGGTCTGCCCATCCAGGCTCTTCATTTACCTACAGTCTACAGAGTGGAATGCACTGTGCTAAGGCTGGACTTGACCCAAAAGTTCTGTGTCTCTGCTTGATGACCCATCAAGCTTCTCCATTGATATTTGGTGTGTCAAAACAAGAAATTCAAAACAAACGTGGTGAAGCAGGATCTTGTTTCATGACTATCCGATTTAGTTTCACAGTTAAATATTACTGCATGCAAACTGATCATCTATGAAATATTAAATTCCATGTTCACTTAGTTACCAATACAACCTCAGGGCCAGATTTTCAATCGCACTTAGGTGCATTTACACATAAGTCTTTCAAGTTTGAGTGATGTGTAGAACACACTTAACCACTGCTCTGAACCACTGTTTGTCCATTGTATGCCTTTATGATACATGAATTGCGCAGCAACTCATCAAAGTAAATTGGTTCTAGAACCAACAGACAAATTCTTTAAAACAGCCATTGAAAAGGGTGAATTAGGAATTTGAATTAATGGAGACTTGAGAGTTCCACTCTCATTTTATCCAGAGTCTGGTTCTGATTTGGTAAAGGGTTTGGACTGCATATTTTCACCAGTGTTAGGAATCTTGGGTCCAGGTCCAGGTCATGAATATAAATATTTTCATTATCCATGGAGATCCTATGCAGCTGTGTGTGTAAGTCTGGATATCCAGTCTTTCACAGGCATACGCTTTGGAGTTGTCATCACTCAGCCTCTGCTCTTGTCCTTGGATCAAACACAGTCTCTGCAAAAAGGGCACATGGAAATAAAGGTAAATGAAAACCTGAATAAGAATAAAAATAAGAATTTTTATTATAATCCCAGTTTTTGTATGGCTACTATATGCTTGCATACATTACATTTATTTCATAAAAACTGATTGATTGACTAACAAACAGAGCACTGAGTATAGAACTAAAGATGAATTAAGGAGCCAAATTTATTAATAAATAAAAATAAATTACATTGTAGGTTGGAAATTATTTCGTATTTACTAAGGTATATTTAACTCACTTGCTCAGATTTAGAAAACTGATGCTTTGAAGGTAGACCTATGTAAATTCTGAATCATGTGTCCTGGGGGACAGGTTACTATTGTATCTATCGTTCTCCTCAAGATATCACAGGCTCATTCAGTCCCAACTGACCACAGAAACCATGCTAACCAGATAATCAACACTTCATGTTATAATTGTGGATTAATAAATACCACAGATGATTATTTCGCCACACTAAGCACAAGTCAACATGACAATAGAGTATGTGAACACACCAGCTACAACATAAAGATACATAACGACAGCATCCACCTAGTTTACCACACATCAATGTCTGTACTTGTTTTGAGCAACTACTTGTTGCCCTTTAAAAGGATAGTAGGTGAGGATGAGTGTTGCCTTGGTTTAACCCCTCATCTGTAAGTGCCTCCTGCCATACAGTTTCCCTCTTCCATCACTGCACAGGAGCAATTCTTTTTCTGTGAGCTCCAGTGGGAAGACTATGGCCTAACAGATTAGCTTTACACAGTAAGATCTTTACCACAGTAAGGACTTAACCACTAAATCTATCTATGCCCATGCAGTTACATAGCAATTAACCACTGTAGTTTCAATGTGAGGATTTGGTGGTAAAAAAAAAAAAATACTCAGTCAACTGAAAAGAAATGATGTTTCTTTCAACCAACTCAAATTCTGAAAGCACTAAGTACAAGTATGCAACATTGTGCGCTCAATTTTAATTTCATTCACTGTTCATCGCATGAAAGACATTTATTTCACAGCCATTGTACATGACTACATTTCAGCTTGATGATTAATTCAGATGATTACTATTTTGCAACAGGATGATTGTTTAAGAAGTAGCTTGACATGAGACGACAGTGACTGGGAGTGCTGGGAAGAAATACCAGTGATAAATAAATAAATAACTAAATACAGAAATAAATAAACAAACACCAAAATATCACTCAGGCATATCAATTATTAATAACAAGTTTGCCAGGTAGTTCTGTGTACAAGGTGAGCCTTCCCACCATTCTGCCATGCATCATACTCTGACAACAAATCTGTTCAAGCAAAGAACATAAGGCTTGGTCTTGCCTGATAAAACACTCCATTATGCATTTCATTATTTCATGTGAACTTGGAATTCTGCCAATGAAAATAAAGAACTGATTTTTTCATCTAGATAGTTTTTTTCCCAGGCTAAATGAAGTTTGTAACATACGTCACAACCTTCCCTATTGCTACAGGACTGCACCTCAACAGTCAGTCAGGCAGTGAAAGGGAAAGATAAAGAACAAGAGGGAATACATTTCAGTCACCATGAATATGTTTCATGGTTTCATAACAATGGTCGTATCTCTGCTGATTAAAATCT